>JARKNS010000012.1:14515833-15931666 GCA_029990575.1 Petunia axillaris subsp. axillaris | reverse complement strand
AAAACAACCAAGCTAAAAGCAGGCTCTTTATTCAGTTTAACAACCTCAAAACAATATACTCGTAAACTAAGCAATATGCAAGTGATCCACGCCAAGACTTGCCTTAATTTTGTTTGATGCCTCAAATCCATCAAGCTGATTAAGAAGCTCCAGCATATAGTCCTCTGCACTTCACTACCACCAGTGCAACTTCCTGATTCCAGTGCAAACAATAAAAGTGTAACTAAAATACACGCTGCATTACAAGCTATTACAACATTACAAATTATTACAACATAAACCTTGTAGCTCAAAAAGGTAAAATGAACAAACTTTCTTTTTGAAATTCAAAGGAAAAAACAGGAAAAATGGACATAGATTCTTGAAATGATTTATCTAAGAAAACAAATTTCAAGTACCTTATTCCGAAAGCAGATTTCAGCTCTTTTGAGAGCAATTAGGAGCAACACCAAGAACATCATACGCCAGAGAAGTTAAAATGGGTTCTTCACCCCTATAATCCTGAGCATAACACTCTGCTGTACAAGAAGAAGAAAGGGAAGCAAAAGGGTTCCTACAAGTTAAAGGAAAAGAACAAGTTGATGGAAAAGTGTGGCACTGAATATTCTCAAAAGTTTTTAGAATAAAAGCTGAAAATCCAAAGCTGGCATCCGTAGTATTTGACTTTTAGAGTCAAGAAAATACAACCACAAAAAGAGTTCCAAACTCAAAATACATTAGCCAAATACATGTATCATTAGCAAATCCAAAAAGACATCAACTAAGTACATACATCATTAGCAAACCCAAAATACATCAGCCAAGACTAGCGAATGGTTCTCCGCCATACAGAATATACAAAAGGATCTGTTAGAAATTTTTTTAGTCTTTGCATAATTGCTAACACAAAAAAATACTACATTCTAACTAATTCTTCAAGAACATTTGATAGTTAAACTCCAGCCAAGATTGTTGAGTTTCTTCAGGAGTGAGGCTAAGAAACGCCTGTCGAAATTCCTTTTTCATAAACATATTCACACTATAATTATAGATACCACTCTTTTTAGAAATACCAGGAAGTTTTTCCAACTTGTTGATGCACATCTCAATTGTATCCTCTGTTGCTACATCCACTGTAGCAATGCTTTTGCGATTTATCACATCAATTAGGGAATGTATATCCTCTTTTAGTGCTGCTGCACCACCACGCTTTGTCTTTCGTTTCTTTACTTGACTACCAATGAGCATGCCGTCAGTGGACTTCCTTTTCAGGACTGACGAATTAGGAAACATTGCAGCGTCTATTTTCTGGAAATCATCATCATCACTTTCATCACTAAGATGCCCATCAACATTATTTTCTTCTTCATCGAGTAGCTCTACTCCAACACCAGACATCTGTTCTTGAGTCGCTGCACGTGCTCTTTCTCCAGTAGCAACAACATCAGAAAATAACGCGTTATAGCGAAACCAAATGAGGGAAAGGTCTTTGTCCTTAAATTTTTTATATCCAACATTCTCCTGGGACAAGAAATAGTTTTAACAAAACAAAGAAAACTTAATAATGAAAAGAAATAAGAACACATAAAAGAGAGCGAGATATATACCTTAATCTTTCGCTCCCACCAATCATCATCCGCAACAATTGTTTTTTTCGTTTCATCCCATCCTAAACCCGTCTCCCCTCTCAATAACTGCTTAAAAAGACTCCATTCCTTTTTCATGGAGTCCCAATGGTTTTTCATTTGTTTTTTCTTGTATTTTCTTCCTGTAGCATCATTGAACCCCTGGACCACATTTTTCCATCCGCCTATAGATAAGTAAGTATTCGGCCTATTCCCTTTCTGGATTTCTTGTTCGCACAGATCAACAAAGAGAATTTTGGAACGATTATCCCACTTAGCATTAGTGCGCGCCGAAGTGTTGTCTGCCATGATTGAATACGATAATCTGAATAAAAAATGAGTTTTTCATTTAATAAGTTTAACGAATTAGACAAATGTATTAATCGAAACTCTAAAACTTACGACTTCAATAGCGATATATCACCTCAACCAAATACTTATGCAAACTTGTACATATAGGATGAAACGACAAACAAGTATTGAATAGATGAAACAAATGACAAATTAAGTGAACAAAAAATATGAAATGAATAACAAGAAAAGCTAAATGTAATAAACTTGTACCATAAATCCACATCAAAATATATCATAAGAAACTATCACCGAGCTCAATCGATATCTAGATTCATTTGCACGCTAGATTTTCAGATTTTAACATATGAAAAACTAAAAGTAATTAAACTTGTTGGTTCATTTGATATAAGTGTTGATAAATAATTAGAACAACATTTTAAAGAAACTAAAAACTTACAAGTAATGGAGGATGTTGATTAGGGGGAGAATGATCTTTGAATTCGTGAACAATAGAGAGATAGAGAGAGATGGTGACTGAAAAAAAAAAAGAATTGGCGGGAGATAAATTGCTAAGAGCCTGACTGATATGTATTTTAGGGCTTTGATTTGGAGGGTAGTTTGGGAATTACGAAAATAGATGAGGAATATATAAGTAAAATTATTGGTCAAACACATGTGGCTTTTAAGCTAAAAAGCCATATATGGCTTTTAGCTTTTTTTGTTCAAAATAAGTTGGCTTAAAAGTTAATTTTAACATAACCAAACACCAAAATAAGCTAAAAGGGGCTTAAGCCCCCCCAAACAGGCTCCTAGTCTAAAAGGTGAAAATTCTGTAAAGCGTCTAGCACATTTTGTGTTGTCAATAGGCAACTGGCAAGAAAGAAAAACACAATAAAACATTAACAAAGAAATCCAACCCTATCCTCCCCCCCCCCCCCCCCAACCAAACCAAATCCACGTAGACATCACCTATAGAAATGCTGCAACTCCTTCACAACCAAGAAAGCACTTATAAAATAAGACAATGGGGTGTAAGGCGCAATACTTTAGAACAAATATTTAACTGGAATAAACAACATCACTCCTTTGTTTTAATCAAGTAACAACTTTAACGAGCCATTAAAATATACTCTTAACAGTTTGAAACATCCAGAAACGATGACAAACATAAAGGTACCAGTTTCATGCCTAAACCATCATCACCATCATTATAACTAAAAATTCCTTCTATATCTTCAAATTCTTTAGAGTTGGTCATCAGTTAATTGGTATTGCTGGAGAATCTGAGTGCAGCTAGAAAGAGGCTCATCACGGAGGAAACCCATGGCATTGGCAAAACGGGTGTTGGAAATCATGCCATTGTTGCGGGTGAGGATGACACGAGAACGGTCACGCCCTGCATTGGGCTTAGCACATTTGGGGTCGGAGCTCTTGACAAGGACGACATCACAGACATCGTCACCACGGTCACTGTTAACCAAGATATTGTATTCTCCTCTAGAGTTGGTCACACCTTCAACAGAGTATGTGGGTGCCTCGGTGACCCTTTGCCAGCACTGAATTCTAACCTTTGCACCTGCCCACAAAACCACAATAATCAATCTACCATGTAAATAACATTAAAAGATAATAGTAATCTCCACATATGCATTTGCCCATAAGCTTTGGTCTAATAGTAAAAGACCAGCTTGTGATATGTGCGCCTTCAGACAAAAGCATGATACGGGTAGAGGAGCGTGCCCATTATTACTACTATTAGTTTCGGACCACCCACCACATGCCCTCGAGGTTTCTCTAGTTATTAAAAACTTCTCATTACCAGAAATTATTTAACAGCAAGTAGGAAAATTTCTACTTCCGCTACTCCAATTTATGGGAAGGTGTTTGACTGAATAACTTTAATAAATAAATGAATGTCTCATATGGCTACAAATCATCACGTTACATTACAGGTAAAATAGAAAATTCAAAGCTTAATTGTTAAAAGTACTAAATATAAAAATGTGTAATTTTTTTTTTTGGTACCGAGTAAAAATGAAAAGGAGTCACATAAATTAGGCTACTAGCAGATCTACATACTGGATCTACAAAAACCCATCCAAGAAAATCACTCAAAAGAGAGTAAAAAACAGATCTTGAAAATAAATGTAAAAAAGGCTGCTCGGAGCACAAAGCATCACACGATTACACAAAGTTGAAAATATAAAATGTGAATTGAATTACCTGCGAGGTACTTAGTGGCAGGGGTCTCAAATCCACAGCGACAAGTGTCACAGTAAGCTTTTCCCTTAACAAGAAAAGCATTGCTAGTGAAAGTGGCTGAAACAATTGAAGCAGAGAGTAAACAAAGAGCAAAAACGGCTATTAATCTTGCCATGGATTAAAACTTAAAAGGGAAAGTTGTGTCTTTTGTGTTGTGAAAGTTGTTGATTTGCAATAGAGAAATGAATGTGAAGAGGAGAATATAGAGAGAGGAAATGAAAAGTGAGATAAAGAAGAAAGGAGAGTGGATGTATGTATTTACGTGGTGATGGTTTGGTGATATGGGTTGGCACTCACATGGGCAATCCAAAATTCCAAATCTAGTGATTACAGATTAGTGTATCTAAGTGGTCATATTTAAATAGTAAAAATTAATCTTAGAAGTAAATCATTTCGCCCTATTTTATTTGTCATTCTTTATTAATCAGTTCTAAAAAATTGTTATATTTCAAAATTTAAAAACGAGTTAATCCAACCTTTTTATTTTACACATTTACAACAATTTAAATATTTATGTTGTATTTTAGACTATAAATTTAAAAGTTTATTATTAACTATTGGACGAAGGGAATAAATTGAAATGAAAACATCTATTACTCTTCTTAATCATATACAGTAAAATGTATTGTAAATCACTTATGTATTTATATATGGAAGCACATAATTTCTTTTTGCTAAAGACTATATTAGTTGTTTTTTCCTTGTATATTGGTGAATTGACTCAAGAAAACTCCTTTAAAGATGTGCGAGAAGAAAGAGAAATGTAGTTATACCAATTAGTAAGTGTGAAGTTTTAGTTATGTTTTAATTAATTTTTGATCCGGTATTTGTAAGTTTTATGAATGATTACTCAACTATTGTTTCATTACTTTAAAATTACTCTTATTTATTTGGTTACCCAAAAGTCACGCATCTTTATCTCCGGTATATACCAAAATAAATATGGTTGGTTTTACTAAAACTTGCCAAAAAAATGAACACTTTAATTTTTTCAAAATCTAATTTAATTATGGGTTGATTTCATAAGTAAACAACACTTAAAATCGAATTCCGTCCTCTACCAATATAAATGTATGTATTGGTAAAAATATGTTAACTACTTTCCGCTGTAGATAATTAATTTTTATAATATTAATATGAATAAATTTTAGATAAAGAGATAAAGGTAGGCCTACTCCAAAGTTACTACTATTATTTAGGCCAGAAGATTTATTAACTACTCCCTCTGTTTTAAAATGGTTGTCATAGTTCAGATTTCGAGAGTCAAACGAGTTTAACTTTGACCGTAATATTTTCATATATCATTTAAATATTTTGAATTATTAATTATTGTGACTTATAGTACTTTTTATGTAGTTTCTAAATATATAAACATCGTTACAAAAAATTTAAAGATTATATGTTTAAATTAACGGTCAAAATGAACTCGTTTGACTCTCAAAATCCGAACTATGACAATTATTTTGGGACGGAGGGAGTATAAGTCTATAACGATGGCTCAAAGATTGAATCCACGTAACTATACAGTACTTTAGGATTGAAATGTACTTGTTGTTACTGTTAGTCAAATTGCACAAAAAAGGGCATGAAGAATGAAAAGGCAGCGCATGTTTCGGCGTTCTTTTCTTCTATTTTCTACTCTACTTACCAACTACGAAGTAGTCCATCTTCATTAATTTCGGTTAATGGGGTATCACCGGCATCCACATTGCACTTTACGTTACGCGTACATCAGTGTGCTATTTACCTACTCGTCTTTCACTATTGTCCTTTCCAAATTAAGGTAAATATAAATCCATCTTTCATTTATTAACACAAAATTAAATAATTCAACTTTATCATTTGAAGCAACTTCGGAAGAAGCCTTTTTAGATTGGAGTTGAATTGTTGAAATGTTTGACAAAACCATGTAAACCGTAAATCTCAACGGTTTCTACCTAAGAAGCTTCTGTAAAGTTGTTACAATTGACATAATTAGCTTAGGTGAAAATAGCGTGTTCTAGCTGAGTTCTGTATTTGAATCAAGAGTGCATGTTGTTGGGGGTTTGGGCCTATTTCCCTTCCTATGTGGATAAATAAAGGCCCACTATTGGATCAGCCCACTACGTAAAAATTTCGCCCAGCAGCCACTTTTAACACTGGTATTTAGTTTGAGGCCACTATTTTCTTTGGTCTTATACTAGAGGCCACTTTTGGGCCTTTATTAAATAAATGTTGACTTAAGTTCTGATAGTTGACTGAAGTTCAGTCCATACGGCCCCTGGACTGAAGTTCCATCTCTTAAGGACTGAACTTTCAGTCCATATGGCCATGGACTGAACTTCAGTCCATAGTATGGCTATGGACTGAACTTCAGTCCATGGTTCTATCTTAAGGACTGGACTGAACTTCAGTCCATATGGCCGTGGATTGAAGTTCAATCATTAAGGACTGAACTTCAATCCGGCCTCTGGACTGAAGTTCTATCTCTTTAAGCAAAAGTGGCCACAAACTAAATGTTTTGGTATTAGTGGCCTGTGCCCAAAGACCAGTGGCAAAAGTGGCCTTTCGTGCACTTAGCCCGCCCACTACAAGTCCTAAGCCCACTAATATATAGACCAACTTAAGTCTATTTTTGTATATACAAGAGAGAATTCAGCAGCCATAGTGAGTGAAAAGCAGAGACAAAAACGAGCAGAATTTTCTGCACAATTCAGTACAGTGCAGCTGACTTTAAAAGGCGATTTCCATTTCGTTTCTAGTCCGATTAAGCTGATTTTTGGATAGCACGTTCTTCTCATCTTGATCTTGAACTAGAAACTAGAAGGGATTGATTTGGAGCTCTGTAGCATCAAATTTCAGCTCGTAAACAGTAGCTGCGTGTTTGGTGATTTTACTCCTTTCTTCTCTAGTTTTGGTGCTTTTGGTATATGTATTGTTGCTCCGTGTTTGGCACTTATTGTGTAGCCTATTTAGAGAACTTTGTACTTTTGTTGATTGATGAGTTGAGCTTTTGTGGACTTTGGTCCCGTGGTTTTTTACCTCTTCACACTAAAGGGGTTTTCCACGTAAATCTGGTGTCTCGTGTGTTTAATTACTTTACTTGCCTATTATTGTTGTTGGCAGCTGCCCCATATTTCATTTGTGCTTGGATGTGTTTGCTCCTCTTATTCAAATAGTGTGGAAAGTATTTTGACTTGGGTATTCTTCCGCTTTACCTTGTCGTTCAATATTGTGTATTACTTGGTTTCTTCCCAACATATTGGTATCAGAGTTACTGGTTCTATTTAATTGTTGTTTATCTATTTGAATGATGGCGGCAAAGATGAGCAAGATGGTTTGTTTAAATGACAGTAATTACCATATTTGGAAAGGCAGGATGAAAGATCTTCTATTTGTCAAGAAAATGCATTTACCTGTGTTTGCTTCTAACAAGCCCGAGGCTATGTCAGATGAAGATTGGGAATTTGAGCACTTACAGGTTTGTGGTTATATTAGACAATGGGTTGAAGACAATGTTCGTAATCATATTGTGAATGAGACACATGCTAAAAGTTTGTGAGAGAAGCTCGAGACACTTTATGCTTCTAAAACTGGCAATAATAAGTTGTTCCTGCTGAAGCAATTGATGAATATCAGATACAAATAGGGCAGTCCTATTTCTGATCATATTAATGATTTTCAGGGTGTCATTGACCAGCTATCCGGTATGGGTAGGAGATTTGATGAAGAAATTCAGGGACTTTAGCTTTTGAATACTCTTCCTAACTCATGGGAAACTCTTCGGGTTTCATTGACTAATTATGCTCCCAGTGGTGCTGTAACTATGGAATATGCTAAGAGTGGTGTTTTAAATGAAGAAATGAGAAGAAAATCCCAAGGCCAGAAAAAGAAGCTACAAACAGCAAAATCCAATCTCCACCATCCAGATCAAAGAACAGGATGTTGAGAACCCCCAGTTCAAATTTCAGCACGATCCAACGGTTAACGAGTCGGGAAACGCAGTTTTGAAGCAGACTGCCTGAAGCAGAATTTTCTGGAGCAAAAGAACAATGTAATTCTCTCTCAAAACCCTCAAAAACTGATCCTCTCTTTCTTTTTCTCTCTTGTCTAATTTAAGACCTAAAAGAGGTCTTATTTATATGTCTTGATGTAGTGGGCTTGAGCTATCAAGTGGGTTGGTCCAAAAGAGGTGCTTTTTCAGCACATCTTCTTCAGCTTCACACTCCGATGTTTTGGTTACTGAAGACAAGGGGAGAAACAAGTCCAGAGGTCAAAACAACAAAGATAAAAGTAGAAGCAAGTCGAGGTCCAGGTATAAAAATCTTACATGTGATCATTGTGGCATTCGAGGGCATATTAAGAAGTTCTGTTTCAAATATAAGAAAGAATTGAGACAATAAAAGAAAGAGGGCGACGATGATACAGATAATCGTGTTGCTACTGTTGTCAAAGCTGATCTTCTTCTTGCCGGTGATGATGAAGATGTCATTAATTTTGTTTGCCATGAGACTAGCTGGGTGGTGGGTACAGGTGCCTCTTATCACGTCACGCAGAAGAGAGAGTTCATTTCTTCTTATACTACTGGTAATTTTAGGGTATTGAAAATGGGCAATGATGATGAAACTGAGGTTATTGGCATTGGCACTGTTTGCTTAGAAACTAACAATGGTTCGAGTTTAATTCTTAAAAATGTCAAACATGTTCCAGATATCCGCCTAAATTTGATTTCTGCAGGAAAGCTTGATGATGATGGCTATTGTAGCACATTTTGTAATGGCCAGTGGAAGCTGACTAAAGGTTCTTTGATCGTGACTCGAGGCAACAAGTCTAGTAACTTGTATTCTATGCAGGGCTCTATTTCTAGTGACTCAGTAAATGTGGTGGAGAGTGATGCTTCATCAGAGTTATAGCATAGAAGGCTGAGTCATATGAGTGAGAAGGGGATTGATTGTTTGACTAAGAAGAGTTTGCTTTCGGGTGTAAAGCAAGCAAAATTGAAGAAATGTGTTCATTGCTTAGCCGGTAAACAAAAAAGGGTTTCTTTTCAGAGTCATCCGCCTTCAAGAAAACCTGATTTGCTGGAGTTAGTACATTCTGATTTGTGTGGTCCTTTTAAAGAAAGATCTAAAGGTGGTGCACTTTATTTTGTGACTTTTATTGATGATTATTCTCGCAAACTCTGGGTGTTTCCTTTGAAGACCAAGGATCAGGTACTTGATGTGTTCAAGGATTTTCAGGCCTTGGTTGAGAGACAGACAGGGAAGAAATTGAAATGCATCCGCACAGACAATGGTGGTGAATATATTAGTCCTTTTGATAACTATTGTAGAGCGCAGGATATTCGACATCAGAAGACTCCTCCTAAGACTCCTCAGTTAAATGGTTTGGCAGAGAGGATGAACAGAATACTTGTTGAGAAGGTTAGATGTTTGCTTTCAGAGGCTAAGCTGCCAGATTCCTTTTGGGCAGAAGTACTTAATACTGCGGCTTATGTTATCAATTTGTGAAACGACCTCAGTTAGTCGTTTCAGAAGTTAGGACTCCGATTGGCGTACCGATAATTTTAAAATATTCGTAATGTCCATTAGGACCTATCTGTAAAGTTTGAGCTAAATCAGACCTCGTTTAGTATGCATCGGAAGAAGATTTCAGGTTTTATTGTCGATAAATATTATAAAGAGATTTTCGAGCTCGTTTTTGGCGAATGAGCTCCGATTCGAAATCCGAAAGCGCCGTTAGGTTCGTATGATTATTTGTGACTTTTATAAACTTTCAACAGTGAATTTCGATCTTGTTCGGCTAGTTTCCGCTAAAATGCCAAAAGTTAAATAATTTGACATTTTCTATTTAAATTCGCATCTTGAGTTTTGGGAGTCCAATTTGAGATCCGCCTTTGGGAGTATGCTACATATATTTTGTATAACTTATATGCAAAATTTGGAATTATTTCGAATATCATAGGGTACTGTTTTAATTTTCATCAGGAAAACGAAAAGAAAATTTAATAAAAGAAAATGACAAAAAGGAAAAGTCAAAAGAAAAGAAAGCATAGAACAATTAAAAGAGGGAGTCGGTTATATTGGCTTATCCCTTAGCCATAAGTGCACGGGAAACACAAAAACAGAGAAAAGACGAGAAATGAACAGAAACGAGAAAAGACGAGAAATGAAATAGAAAAAATGTCAGAAAATGAGAAAAGGGGCTGGAAAAAAGTAGAATTTTCACCCTGAAACATTCAGGTAATGATCCTTATATATTATTTGAGTTTATTACGTGTGTTTGAATATGTTTTAACGGTAAAACTTAGAATATTATACATCGTTTTAATAAGTTCAATTAATAGTTTAAAGGATCAAATGGACCCCAATAATGAAATTGATTATATATTCGTACTCAGTGAGTTATGAGCAACATATAAATGTAAATTATTTGGTGTTTGGTTATGTGACCTTAAACCCTGTATATAGGTCTGGCCTGCGTATTGCGTATGCGAATAGGGTATCAGTTTCCTAACCGGATTACCCTAAGATTTGAGGAATGAAGCCTTTAGCCTAATTTGATATATTTTTCTGCTTATTGAATAGAATGGGATCGTTTGGTAATGAAACCAAAGGAAAAAGCAGTTGTTGAGTAGCAGGGCTAGCTTTGGAATACGGTAAGTATTTATATCCATTTCTTTGGAGGCACCTGGCCTCGTGGATTTTCTACCACGTGTTCCTTACGTGTGTAGCTGCCGATAGGCGTACTCCTTATGTCTTAGCTTTGGATTTACCTTGTATATTATATATTATGTCCTGTTGTTGGTAATGCGTTGAGGATCTAAGCATTGTACTCTTGCTTGGAGTTGGCATCTACTTCCCGGCTGTCGATGAGAGTCCCGCATCGGTGAAGGGTTATTATTGCATCACATTGCATTTATATGCATTATATGTCATTCATATGCATTACATTGCATATCATATTGGGTGCAGGAGTATTCCGCCCCAGGAGCAGGAGTATTCCGCTCCATTGTATCATATTGAGGGTAGGAGTATTCCGCCCCAGGAGCAGGAGTATTCCGCTCCATTGTATCATATTGAGGGTAGGAGGATTCCGCCCCAGGAGAATGAAGGAGTATTCTGCCTCAGCTTTACATTATATCGGGTGCAGGAGTATTCTGCCTCTAGTTTATATTATATCGGGTGCAGGGGTATTCCGCCCCAGGAGCAGGAGTATTCCGCTCCAGTTGGTTATCAAATTGGATTCCCCTCAATTGCAGGAGTATTCCATTTTGAGATGGGATGGCGGGCATATGTGACCCTTTGCATCATATTTCATTTCATTTCATCTCAATTCATACCATTGTGTAGACTTGCGGTACATGACTACTGTTCTGCTTATATGTGCATTGCTTATTTGTTGATATGTTTCTGGCACGCATCCTTGGTTGAGTTTAGAAGTCCTTACGTGTTTCCGGTTGTTATCTGGCTCTGCCTTTTTATAATTTAAATAAAAGAAATTTGGTCTATCTGTTTCTTCTCCCTGGCTAGCTATCCTATTCTTTGAGGTGGCTAGTCTGCCCCACTTATTGAGTCTTTTTGACTCACCCTTGTTTGTTGTTTGTTTCTTGTCTATCTATTTTGTTTCGGCAGGTTCGCTCTAGGATTGAGTTCGCCACGTTGTGAAGGAGCGAAGACGACTTCAGCTGTCAGGGTGAGCCAGCTTTTATCCCGGATGGCCACCATTTTTATGTTTACTATTTCAGTTGCATTTTGTTCCCTTCAGGAGGTATTTGTCTTCTTTTGTACTCTTAGATGTCTAGTCTGGATAGCACTAAACCTAGTATGTGGGGTAGTCAGCTGTAATTTCTTTCGTACAGCTTAGAGGTATCAGTATGTCTGTGTTTTATTTTAAAGTTTTGTCCTTATCTATGAATTGTTATATTTATTTTCCTAATTTAATTGGTAAGGGTTCGCCCGACGGGTCTAGGGGAGGATGTCGGGTGCCCGCACGACCTAACCGGATTTCAGGTCGTGTCAATTTGTCTCCTATTGTTGCTTTGGATGGTGATGTCCCTGATAGAGTTTGGTTTGGTAAGGATGTTTCCTATGATCATTGAGAGTCTTTGGCTGTAGAGCTTTTGTGCATGTTCCTAAAGATGAATGGTCAAAGCTAGATGTTAAAATTAGGCAGTGTATCTTCATTGGTTATGGTCAGGATGAATTCGGCTATCGTTTCTATGATCCAGTTGAGAAGAAACTTGTTAGAAGCCATGATGTTGTATTCTTTGAAGACCAAACAATTGAAAATTTTGACACGGCCGAGAAAGTTGATTCTCAGAGCAGTGAGAGCTTAGTTGATGTTGATCCAGTTCATGTGACTGTTGCACCTGAAGAAAATATTGAAATTCAGGTTGATGACCATGATGATCATGTTCAGAATGACCAGCAGGTTGATGATATTGTTGATGCTCCAGTTGATGATAATGTGGTTGGCCAGCATCCAATCATTGTTGATGCTCCAGATAGTTTACTCAGAAGATCGTCTAGAGTGAGTGTACATTCATCTCGGCATCCTCCCGGTGAGTGGGTACTATTGACTGACGAGGGAGAACCTGCATATTTTGAAGAGGCCATGGAAAGTGAAGCCAGCTTTTATTCTGGATGGCCACCAGTTTTATGTTTACTATTTCACTTGCATTTTGCTCCCTTCAGGAGGTATTTGTCTTCTTCTGTACTCTTAGATGTCTAGTCTGGATAGCCCTAAACCTAGTATGTTGGGTAGTCAGCTGTAATTTCTTTCGTACAGCTTAGAGGTATCAGTATGTCTGTGTTTTATTTTAAAGTGTTGTCCTTATCTATGAATTGTTATATTTATTTTCCTAATTTAATTGGTAAGGGTTCGCCCGACGGGTCTAGGGGAGGATGTCGGGTGCCCGCACGACCTAACCGAATTTCGGATCGTGTCAGTTGGTATCAGAGCCCGATGTAGAGTCTATCCAGACTAAGACAGTGTCTAGTAGAGTTTCGCTGATGGGTACGTAGACGTCTGTACTTATCTACGAGGGGCTATGATGGCATTTAGGAAGTTTCACTTCCTTCTTTTCTGATCGTGCGTCTGTCTAGGATGCAAATGTATTTTTGTTAATTCCTTCGTGGTAATTGTGAAACCCTCGTGCGATAAATCAGCAAACGGTATGAGTTCAAGACGAAGCAGTCTGGCCTGGGGTTAGCAATGACGAAGCCCCGAGAGTTTTGATCGTGCTGACGATCTAGTAACGGAGGTCCCAGCTGTACGAGCTCGCGATGGGCAAGGGAACAAGGCCTTATTGTTCCCTTGCTCTCTATGATGCTTTTACGAGAATCGTGGCGACACAGATACCGCAAGAACCTCTTATTCACTAGGCAGCTTACCAGGTTGCATCATGTCAAACGTTCGGTCTCAGGGAGCTCCTATTCTAGTTCTTAATATTACTCCAGTAAATTACGTTCCAGAGGCAGCATGTGTTGCGCCACTAATTGTTCTGGCTGGTTAGCCGGCGAGATAACGGTTAGATCTGAGTGCCCAAAGAGGTTGCATTATTTTACGTGGTTGAACCTTCCGATATTCTCAAGCCATGCATAAGATAATTCCTGTGTAAGTTTTTTTTTAAAAAAAATAAAATGATATCAGCATATCCTTCAGGCTGTTGGTTATCTCGAGCAATATGCTGTGTATTATTCTACTTTCCAATTTCAGGGTCCAGCCTTGAATTGGTGGGCCGCACTCTTATTAGTTAACTTGGTTAGATTTTTCTTCTAGATTCGTGGAAAAGTTCCTTTCGAGTAGCGAGCGAGATGAAAAGTGTTGCCAGTTTGAGTGGATTGGACAGGGTAGCCTGTCGGTTAGCCTGTTAGTGTTTCAGAATATGAGATTGAATTCTATAGAATGGCTGAATATGTATTAGAACTAGTTCATGAGCCTTTCGAGAGATTGAGGTCGAGATTTCATTTGATGTTGTTGTTGATATTGCTCGGAGGTACGAGGCATACCATAAGTTAGAGCAGCAAGAGTTAGAGCGGGAGAGCAAGATATCCCGTGGCCCTAGTGGGCAACCATGGTACCTCATTTGGAGGTAAGAGTTCTGATTATTTTGGGAGGTCACCTTCCAGGTTATTTCAGCTTGTGTCACGTGACTCTTAGAGTGCACTAGTAGCTCGTCAAGATCAGATTCAGTCTTTTCTTTACAGCTATCAACAATCTTTCCAGCTTCCATTCTTAGTCGAAAAGGTATTATCATTGTTGTGAGTCTGATTATCCTTTGAGGAGTTTTCCTGTTATCATTGTCGTGAGTCTGTGTCTGGCTATCCTTTGAGGAGTTTTCCTTTACTTCGGAAAATAGGCAGTCATCCTTTCTCTCGTCATCAGGCACCTGCTCAGTTGTAAGGGATTTCGTTTAGATCTCAATCAACAAAAGAAATGCCACCATCCAGTAGAGGTTGAGAGTGTGGTGGCAGTGGTTCTTCAGAAAGTGATTGTCAGGGTAGTGGCTCAGCTCAGATGCAAAGGCAGTTCTATGAACTGCTTGTCTGGCAGGATGCTGAGGTATCCGATATAGTAGACCTTGAGATTTCTTCTTCTCTTAAATGTGAGTAAGATTTGATTCTTTCGACCGATCTGCAAATGGTGTGTCTTATCATGTTTCGATGGTTTCCTTGGTTGTTGTTTCTATTAAGAATCGGTTGCGGTAGAGGGGTGAGCTCCTGATATGATTTATTCCTGGCATTTATGATGACCCTACTAGTTTATTTGGTTTAAATGTGAGAGATTTGTGAGTGAGTATCGGTATTTTTCTGCTTGGCATCTTGTTACGCCAGCTTATGTTATTATGTCAATTCAGTTTACCTCTTACCTCGAAATTCAATGTTGGTAGGATGATGGGGTCCTAATTCGTCACCATCCGAAAGTGTTATTGTTTCTTCCGGTACAAATTGATTAGTAAGTAATATTCGATCTACGTATCTCCTCTTGGTTCAAAACGCTAGTATAGTCATGTTATCCTATGAGCTTGTCTGGGTTATAAAAGGGTTTCTAGTAAATTGTCAGAGTTCCTTTTTATTGGGAGATTAAATTGGCATAGATGTTGTTCCGTAAAGCTCATTTAATGTCTATTTCCTCAATTATGATTTTTGGGTTAGCCTAACTCGGAAGTAGTGTAGCTCTGGGAGCCAAGCAAATAAAAAGATGAGCTTCCTGAAGCTCTAATTATTTCTATCCTCAGTCCATTGCCATATCTTCTTTGTTCGGCACTGGTAAGCTTGGGCAGTTGGTAGTCGTTTGTGATGTTCCCTGTGTTGAGCCAGAGTACGTGTTATTGTAACCGGGTAAGCATATTATTGTTTTGGATATCAGTTTATCCGGGTATCCATTCCCATGTATAGTATAATGTTGGTTCTGTTTTTGCGGATCATCCAGTTTCAGGGGAAACTCTGCCGAAATTTTTATATAGAAGTACCATCCATCAGGCGGTGGTGTTTACGGCAAATGTATGGAGATGTGACTCGAGAGTTGCAGCTGTTTGTCAAATCGAAAGGATAGTTGGTAGCTTAGGTCTGTCTACGTTCAACATTTAGCTAAATCTTCTTTAGTCCAGCAGACTGCGTAGTGATGGGTATTCCTATTCAAATAGCTGCATGAGTTTGTGCTTTAAGTGGAGGAGTCTTCCTCCAAATACTGAATGGTAATACTAAATATCTATGGTGTTGATACCATTTTTGTCACGACCCAACCTAGGGCTAAGGCTACGACAGAAACCTATAATGAGTGTCGATCATTGTTAAGCCTACTAATAATCTATTAATGCCAGAGATAAGCTGGAAACCTGATCATATATACCTACCTATCTGCTGAAAGCATAAAGTCTGGAAAGATGACACGACTTTAACTTACTGGAAATTAGAACACTGAGCCACAAATTCTGCTATAGCATACTTCATTATGTCCCACCAATAAATCTACTTAAGATCATGGTACATCTTAGTCGAACCTGGATGAACTATGTATTTGGAATAATGCGCCTCTATCATAATCTGTCCACGTAAATCTGCAACATCAGGAACACAAAGTCTATCTTTATACATGAGAACACCGTCAGTAGTAACCATGTATGTTGACTCCAGTTTTCTTCTGGCTATCTGTCTGTATTTAACTAGAACTGGATCCTCATACTGACGCTGGTTTACTTTATGAAAATTTAGAGATAAAGGTCTAGTACAGCTTATCGTCCATCCATCATTGGCATATCTCCTTCATACCTCAGCTGTTTGGGAAGTTACTTTAGCGTTATAAGTGCACGTGTAATCAACTTTGTTGCTGGTATTCTGCTTCAGCACATGGTTCAACTACATGTCTCTTTTATTTTCACTTTTTCAAGTCATAATATTTCCAATTCAAAGACAATATCCTAAAGTAGATATTCATTCTGAAGATCATTCCTGGTCTGCATCATACTATCCAGTATTATTTGCATGATCCTTATCCTTATATGATAGACCCTGTTCAGATGAACCTTTGACATACATTAGGATATGAGTAACTACATTCCCACAAGGAGCTTGCAGAACAACACTAACATCACTTAGGATGTTGCATAGTGCGTTCGTAAAAATAATATAGCTTGTATCAAATCTTCTATAGTGTGTAGTGACAAGGTACTTCAAAAGCTTCCCCTATTGCATCAAGCGTGAGCTAATTTTTAGTTCCATCGACCTGTTCTATATCAAAAAATATATCAAAGGGGGTGATTATCGGCTGAATCATGTTAACCCATTCAAAGTTTCGTGTATCTTTGCTTCGAAAATGTAGAACTCTCCTCTCGTGATCGAGGAAGGATCAGCTTAGTCAGAATAAGCTGGGCAACGACATTATGATATTATCCAGATATGTTTATTTCCAAGAGTTCGGTGAGCGTGTTATAATTCTGATTCTGTAATCATGAGATAATGTATGTGGCGTAGTCTATGAAGGTTGTGTAAGTTCTTTTGATATCTGCGTGAATCTTGCTTTAGACTTAGGCTCGTTCGAGGACGAACGAGAGTTTAAGTGGAGGAGAATGAAACGATCTTAGTTAGTCGTTTCAGAAGTTAGGACTCCGATTAGCGTACCGATAATTTTAAAATATTCGTAATGTCCATTAGGACCTATTTGTAAAGTTTGAGCTAAATCAGACCTCGTTTGGTATGCATCGGAAGAAGATTTCAGGTTTTATTGTCGATAAATGTTATAAAGAGATTTTCGAGCTCGGTTTTGGCGAATGAGCTCCGATTCGAAATCCGAAAGTGCCGTTAGGTTCGTATGATTATTTGTGACTTTTATAAACTTTCAAAAGTGAATTTCGATCTTGTTCGGCTAGTTTCCGCTAAAATGCCGAAAGTTAAATAATTTGATTTTTTCTATTTAAATTCGCATCTTGAGTTTCGGGAGTCCAATTTGAGATCCGCCTTTGCGAGTATGCTACATATATTTTGTATAACTTATATGCAAAATTTAAAATTATTTCGAATATCGTAGGGTACCGTTTTAATTTTCATCAGGAAAATGAAAAGAAAATATAATAAAAGAAAATGACAAAAAGAAAAAGTCAAAAGAAAAGAAAGCATAGAACAATTAAAAGAGGGAGTCAGTTATATTGGCTTATCCCTTAGCCATAAGTGAACGGGAAATACAAAAACAGAGAAAAGACGAGAAATGAACAAAAATGAGAAAAGACGAGAAATGAAATAGAAAAAATGCCAGAAAATGAGAAAAGGGGCTGAAAAAAAGTAGAATTTTCACCCTGAAACATTCAGGTAATGATCCTAATATATTATTTGAGTTTACGTGTGTTTGAATATGTTTTAACGGTAAAACTTGGAATATTATACATCATTTTAATAAGTTCAATTAATAGTTTAAAGGATCAAATGGACCCCGATAATGAAATTGATTATATATTCGTACTCAGTGAGTTATGGGCAACATATAAATGTAAATTATTTGGGGTTTGGTTATGTGACCTTAAACCTTGTACATAGGCCTAGCCTGCGTATTGCGTATGCGAATAGGGTATCAGGTTCCTAACCGGATTGCCCTAAGATTTGAGGAATGAAGCCTTTAGTCTAATTTGATATATTTTTCTGCTTATTGAATAGAGTGGGATCATTTGGCAATGAAACCAAAGGAAAAAGCAGTTGTTAAGTAGCAGGGCTAGCTTTGGAATACAGTAAGTGTTTATATCCATTTCTTTGGAGGCACCTGGCCTCGTGGATTTTCTACCACGTGTTCTTTACGTGAGTAGCTGCCGATAGGCGTACTCCTTACGCCTTAGCTTTGGATTTACCTTGTATATTATATATTATATCCTGTTGTTGGTAATGCAATGAGGATCTGAGCATTGTACTCTGGCTGTGAGTTGGTATCTACTTCCCGGCTGTCGATGAGAGTCCCGTGCCAGTGAAGGGTTATTATTGCATCACATTGCATTTATATGCATTATATGTCATTCATATGCATTACATTGCATATCATATTGGGTGCAGGAGTATTCCGCCCCAAGAGCAGGAGTATTCCGCTCCATTTTATCATATTGAGGGTAGGAGTATTCCGCCCCAGGAGCAGGAGTATTCTGCTCCATTGTATCATATTGAGGGTAGGAGGATTCCGCCCCAGGAGAGTGCAGGAGTATTCTGCCTCAGCTTTACATTATATCGGGTGCATGAGTATTCTGCCCCAAGAGAGTGCAGGAGTATTCCGCCCCTGGTTTATATTATATCGGGTGCAGGAGTATTCCGCCCCAGGAGCAGGAGTATTCCGCTCCAGTTGGTTATCAAATTGGATTCCCCTCGATTGCAGGAGTATTCCGCTTTGAGATGGGATGGCGAGCATATGTGACCCTTTGCATCATATTTCATTTCATTTCATCTCAATTCATACCATTATGTAGACTTGCGGTACATGACTACTGTTCTGCTTATATGTGCATTGCTTATTTGTTGATATGTTTCTGGCACGCATCCTTGGTTGAGTTTAGAAGTCCTTACGTGTTTCCGGTTGTTATCTGGCTCTGCCTTTTTATAATTTAAATAAAAGGAATTTAGTCTATCTGTTTCTTCTCCCTGGCTAGCTATCCTATTCTTTGAGGTGGCTAGTCTACCCCACTTATTGAGTCTTTTTGACTCACCCTTGTTTGTTGTTTGTTTCTTGTCTATCTATTTTGTTTCGGCAGGTTCGCTCCAGGATTGAGTTCGCCACGTTGTGAAGGAGCGAAGATGACTTCAGCTGTCAGGGTGAGCCAGCTTTTATCCGGAGTTTTATGTTTACTATTTCAGTTGCATTTTGTTCCCTTCAGGAGGCATTTGTCTTCTTTTGTACTCTTAGATGTCTAGTCTGGATAGCCCTAAACCTAGTATGTGGGGTAGTCAGCTGTAATTTCTTTCGTACAACTTAGAGGTATCAGTATGTCTGTATTTTATTTTAAAGTTTTATCCTTATCTATGAATTATTATATTTATTTTCCTAATTTAATTGGTAAGGGTTCGCCCGACGGGTCTAGGGGAGGATGTCGGGTGCCCGCACGACCTAACCGGTTTTCAGGTCGTGTCAATTTGTCTCCTATTATTGCTTTGGATGGTGATGTCCCTGATAGAGTTTGGTTTGGTAAGGATGTTTCCTATGATCATTGAGAGTCTCTGGCTGTAGAGCTTTTGTGCATGTTCCTAAAGATGAAAGGTCAAAGGTAGATGTTAAAATTATGCAGTGTATCTTCATTGGTTATGGTCAGGATGAATTCGGCTATCGTTTCTATGATCCAGTTGAGAAGAAACTTGTTAGAAGCCATGATGTTGTATTCTTTGAAGACCAAACAATTGAAGATTTTGACACGGCCGAGAAAGTTGATTCTCAGAGCAGTGAGAGCTTAGTTGATGTTGATCCAGTTCCTGTGACTGTTGCACCTGAAGCAAATATTGAAATTCAGGTTGATGACCATGTTCAGAATGACCAGCAGGTTGATGATATTGTTGATACTCCAGTTGATGATAATGTGGTTGGCCAGCATCCAATCACTGTTGATGCTCCAGAGAGTTCACTCAGAAGATCGTCTAGAGTGAGTGTACATTCATCTCGGCATCCTCCCGGTGAGTGGGTACTATTGACTGACGAGGGAGAACCTGCATATTTTGAAGAGGCCATTGAAAGTGAAGAAAAAGAAAAGTGGTTAGATGTTATGCAAGATGAGATGAATTCCTTACTTGATAATCATACCTTTGATTTGGTTAAGCTTCCTAAAGACAGAAAAGCTTTGAAAAACAGGTGGGTTTTCAGGGTGAAACATGAAGATGGTAACCCAGTTCCACGGTACAAGGCTAGACTGGTCGTCAAGGGCTTTAAACAGAAAAAAGGGAGTTGATTTTAGTGACATATTTGCTCCTGTTGTGAAGATGTCTTCCATTCGTGTTGTTCTAGGCTTAGCTGCAAGTCTAGATTTAGAGGTTGAGCAAATGGATGTTAAAACTGCTTTTCTCCATGGTGATTTAGATGAAGAGATTTATATGGAGCAGCCTGAAGGCTTTGAAGTCAAGAGAAAAGAGAATTATGTTTGCAGATTGAAGAAGAGCTTGTATGGCTTGAAACAAGCTCCCAGGCAGTGGTACAGGAAGTTTGGGTCTTTTATGCAGCAGCAGGATTTCAAGAAGACTTCTTCAGACCATTGTGTTTTTGTGCAGAAATTCTCTGATAATGATTTTATTATTTTATTGCTTTATGTTGATGACATGCTTGTTGTTGGTCATAATGCTTGCAGGACTCAGAAGTTGATGCAAGAGTTGAACAAATCTTTTGCCATGAAAGACTTAGGACCAGCGAAGCAGATTCTTGGCATGCAAATTGTCCGTGACAGAGAGGCCAAGAAGTTGTGGTTATCACAGGAGAAGTACATTCAGAAGGTACTTCGCAGGTTCAGCATGGATAAAGCAAAGGCTGTCAGTACACCGTTAGCTATGCACTTCAAGTTGAGCAGAAAGCAGTGTCCTTCCAGTGTTGATCAGAAGGAAGATATGAAGAAAATTCCTTATGCTTCAGCCGTTGGCAGTTTGATGTATGCAATGATTTGCACAAGACCTGATATTTCTCATGTTGTTGGTATTATTAGCCGTTATCTTTCTAATCCAGGAAGAGAGCATTGGAATGTAGTGAAGTGGATAATGAGATATCTTTGTTGCATTACTAGTAAGAGTTTATGTTTTGGTACAGGAAAACCTGTTCTTTATGGTTACACTGATTCAGACATGGCTGGTGATGTTGATACGCGTAAGTCTACTTCTGGCTATTTGATTACTTATGCAGGGGGAGCTGTGTCTTGGCAATCTAGGTTGCAGAAATGTGTTGCTCTATCTACTACAAGCTGAGCTTATTGCTGATGTTGAAGGCTGTAAAGAGTTGCTTTGGATGAAGCGAATTTTTGAAGGAAATTGACTTTGCTTAGAAGAAATATGTGCTTTATTGTGACAGTCAGAGTGCTATTCATCTTGGCAAGAATTCTACATTCCATAGTAGGTCAAAGCATATTGATGTGAGGTACCATTGGATTCGGGATGTGTTGGATGCTAAACTCCTTTCACTTGAGAAGATCCACACTAATGACAATGGTTCAGAAATGCTTACTAAACCTTTGCCAAGAGAAAAGTTTGAAGAATGCTGCTTGATCGCCGGGATGGCGGTCTCCTCCACATAGTCGGGATGGGGAGAATTATTGGGGTTTTGGGCCTATTTTCCTTCCTATGTGGATAAATAAAAGCCCACTATTGGACCAGCCCACTACAAGTCCTAAGCCCACTAATATAAAGACCAACTTAGGTCTATTTTTGAATATACAAGAGAGAATTCAGCAGTCATAGTGAGTGAAAAGGAGAGAGAAAAACGAGCAGAATTTTCTGCACAATTCAACACAGTGCAGCTGATTTTAAAAGGCGATTCTCACTTCGTTTCTAGTCCGATTAAGCTGATTTTTGGATAGCACGTTCCTCTCATCTTGATCTTTAAATGGGAACTAGAAAAGATCGATTTGAAGCACTGTAGCATCAGATTTCAGCTCGTGAACAGTAGGTGCGTGTTTGGTAATTTTACTCATTTCTTCTCTAGTTTTGGTGCTTTTGGTATATGTATTGTTGCTCCGTGTTTGGCACTTGTTGTGTAGCCTATTTAGAGAACTTTGTACTCTTGTTGATTGATTAGTGGAGCTTTTGTGGACTTTGGTCCCGTGGTTTTTTACCTCTTCACACTGAATGGGTTTTCCACGTAAATCTGGTGTCTCGTGTGTTTGATTACTTTACTTGCTTATTATTGTTGTTGGTGGCTGCCCCATATTTCATTTGTGCTTGGATTGGTTTGCTCCTCTTATTCAAATAGTGTGGAAAGTATTTTGACGTGGGTATTCTTCTGCTTTACCTCGTCGTACAATATTGTGTATTGCTTGGTTTCTTCCCAACACATGTGGCATCATTTAATTTGAATCTAGCTAGAGTGCATGTTCAACTTCTAACTTCATGGACTACCAAAAGGGGAAACATATATGAGCATGCGGTGGATTGCGCCAATGACCTTATTTTTGACTTTTGAGAAAGGAATGATGATTATTAACTAGAGTATTTGAATAAATAATTGTTGTTGTGAATCTCCAAAGAGAAAACTGTAGTTGGAGTAATACGCACGGATTGTTATATTCGTGATTAATAACGTCAGCTTGCTGCGGCATTTGAAGGGAACACTTCAGATTTGAGGAAAAAAAAAACTGAAAGAGCATGTGTGCACTCACATGCAGAACCAAGAAAGCCCTCAATCGTTTCTTCAATATCTTGATTCTTGAAAATGCAAGAAAATTGAGTACTTTCTAGGAGTGATATCGTTCAAGGGTAACATATTAATTGAATTGATAATGTTGGTGTGTGCCATGTCGGGATAAAATCAGAGGCATATCTAGGATTTCAATAGTATGGGTTTACCATTATTGAAACCGGTGTTATAGCATCCGAAAAGTAGTATGCGAAAAACCTTCAAAAATTTTATTGTTCATAAAAGTTAATTATCATTTTATATGATGAAATTATTAGGGAAAAAAATATTAAAAGGCATTTAAATTAGCATTGATCTATATTTTTAAGTATAAGTGAACTACTGATTGACTAATTAAACAATTTAGACTTTAATAGTATGAGTTCCCAAACATCTTATTAGACATATTTTATAAAATATGTACATATATAATATACATAATTTCGTGGACAAAGTATGGGTTCTTGTGAACTGCAAAAAAAGGGGGCAGATCTGACCCTGGATAAATTGTACTGGCTAATGGCGTGCCTAGGGGAAGGGGCGGGTGGAGTTGGGTTTAACCAATTTCAGAATGAGTTTCATTGGCCTGGGATTGGTAACTCCAGACTAGGGGTGTTCATGGATCGGTACAGTTCGGGTTTTAGCTTATCGATTAACGGTATCTAATTATGCAAAATCAATACTATACCGATAAGCTATCGGTATAGTTAACGGTTCGATAATCGGTATTGCTTGTATCACCGAAGTAATGCGTGAATTTTGATGGTCGTATTAGTGTACTGGTGCATAGGAGGCTTCCAAGCAACCACCAACTAGCATGTAGTAATAAGAAATACAAGTTGATACTAAAGCACAAAGATCCACTTACATTGTCCACTTGGACAAATCTTAACCCTAAAGTGTAGAGAACAAAAACTAAACATTTATGTCAAAATGATACAAAAGATAAAACTAAAGAGTCTGATGACCCGAAAATAGAAGCCTAGAAGCAGAATCAAATGTATAAAATGGGTCAGGCCTCATAAAGTGTAATGAATGTCAATAGCAATAATAGTTGAAGTTTAACCTATAAACTAAAGTTGTACAAAACTTAAAATTTAAAAGGGTTAATATATTAATAAATAAATTAATTAAAATACCTTATCGGTTTATTGGTATGGTAACAGTAAAGGTATATAGATACTGTTAACGTATTGATATTTTATTGGTACTAAAAGTTAATACTATTACCGAACCTTTATACCATTTTACTTATACTGGTATGCTTATCGGTAGCGATAGCAGTTCAATTATCGGTACTGATTCGATTTTGCACACCCCTACTCCAAACCTACCATGAGTGAGGTAGCATTCTGCAAAATAAGAACCATCTCAACGAGGTCGAATGATAACAAACATATATATGTATAGATAGGAGTTCAAAACAACTTCGTGCTAATAACTGCTATCACATACATGCGATGCAAGTACGGCGCCAGGCGCCGTAACTGTGATTCCATTATAATAACAACCTAACATAAACGAATGAATCATATAATGTGGAAACATTTTGTTCAAGAAAATATTTTTCACCAAAGTTGGAATCAGTTTTCGTAAAGAAAAGGTGAAAAAGACTTTTTTGTTCGAATTTACCATCAAAATTTTATCAAAATGAATTCATGATCAAAATCAAAAGTTTGACTTTGAAATTTAAATTATGTCAAACAAGGTAGAGCAGGTCGAGTATTTCATAAGAAAATAGATACGTACGTACCACATGTATTATGAAGACAAGAATAAGAAAAGCTAAATCTCTTTCATTTAGTTTGTTAATATTTATACTATTTATTTACTGATTTATAAATTAATTTTGATGCTATCATCCAAGGCTATTATGAATTTGGTTATCATTACCACACAAGCTAGAGTCTTGATGGTTGGTGCTTTGGCTCAATTTTGCCCGCATCATTCTCCCCTTCTTGAAAGGATTTCGTCCTCAAAATCAAGCCATCAAGACCTACAATTAAAGACAAGCACAACCAAAATTTCCTACTACAAAAGTAGGTTAGCTTAACAAGAATAAGTGCAAATGGTGTGGAAAACACACTCTTGTGATAGAGCCGAGCATCAATACCAATTAAATAGCTTATGTCTTCAGAGGAAACAATAAGTACTTGACTCGACACGGAAGTGCACTCAATTCAAGAACAAGCAAAGAGATCAATAGGACATGGAACATGCAAGATGTAGCAATCAAATTCCCTACGACCCCTAAGCTCATGTCCAACATACCAAGCCTTCAATGCATTTTCACCATATTGAGGCACATTGGCTTTGGCATGCTTAACACTCAAGGTGTGATCGACATATGGAATGGAGTAAGCAATCGATAACTAACATCAAATACTCCACTCCCCTTCTTGGAAACACTCTTACACACACCAAGAGGTAGCTCCTCACCTTCATTTTCATCCCTAAGACAACCTTCCTCACAAGGTAAACTCTCTAGGAAGGCATTAATAATGGCTTCTTCATCATAATAACCCAAACCAACAAGAGTAGGGTCACTAAAAGAATCATCTACCTCACCTGAAACTTCAAACAATGAGTTGTCTATGGAGTCAAATCCTTTACACCATGGAGGTTCTAACTCATTTTCAACTCTAGTTCGATACAAATCACCACCACAAATAAATATGCCCTCAAACAAAGGATTAGTAAAAGTAGACATCTCAACTTCATTTTTAAGCAAAGGTGAAGTATCAAAACTAGGTTCATTACTCTCACTTAAGGAGTCATCATAGATAATCCTATCCATCTCATGCAATAGAGACTCCTCAAGGTCACTACCATCCTTACTACGACACACAAATTTACCAAAATCAATTATATTAACAAGGGTAGAGTCAAATAACTCATCTTCCCCTTTATCAAATATAGGTGGGGTGTCATAACAAGGGTCGCAAGCAAGGTCAACTACCACTTCTTCACTAAAGAGAGGTTCTTTGAATATCGTGCTCACATCATGATGTGGCTTTTCAATCCTCTCAACTAGTGGTTCACATGACACACGTTGACCATTACACTCTTCACTAGTTGCAAGTTAAATAGATGCATTACAAGCACCAACTAGCATTGAGTCTTCACAAGACAAGGGATGAACATGTTCATGAAATGGTGAAAAAACACTTACACTTGAGTTGCTCCCGTGAGCACTCATAGCACTTGAAGTGTTATGTTCAACTCCTCCTCCATGAAACTCACCATGAAGATCTTCATCACCTTGCCTTCCTTTCAAAGCACATGGTTGCGACACTATTAGCTTGCCTCTAAGAGTACCTACACAAAAGCCAATACAAAAAGAAGAAGAAGATAAAGTATGGTTAGAACAAAGGGTTTCCTCACTCTCATTTTGTTTTTTCCTCTCCTCTTCTTTCTTTCATTTTTCTCTCAAGGCCAAGTGTAGAATTGGGTGACAATCCACTCACATCACTCCTCACTTCCTCTCCCTTTTCCACTCTAGGATTGTCACGGGTCACTCATTTACTCCTCTCTATCTTTTATCTCTCATTTTCAAGAGCATTGGGATGAGGTTCAAGACTGTCCTCATTTGGAGTAGAGTGACTCCTCTCTTCAACTCGAGATGGCATAACAATAATATTCACGGCTTCGGGCTACTTCTCCATGGGAGATTTAGCTTTAGCCACCTCTTTCAACTCTCTTATGTGCCTATAGTCATTACTTACTTGCCTCGGCGTCAAGGGCTTGAGCACATACTTCTTGCCCACATGTGTAACCGTGTAAGAGTTGGTTTGGCCATCATGAACTACACTCCGATCATATTACCATGGCCTTCCAAATAAAAGATGGCAAGCTTACATCGGTACTACATCGAACATAATCTTATCTCGATAATTATTAATGCTAAACTTGATCAAGATTTGCTTCACCACTCTCAAATCTCCATATTCACTCAACCATTGTAAACGGTATGGTTGTGGATGCTTTATAGTAGGAAATTTCAATTGGAAAATCAAAGATTGGCTCACGATGTTAACACGACTTCCCGAATCAATGATCATTGAGCACACTTGCCCCATCACACAACATCTAGCATGGAAAAGATTCCCCCTTTGCACATTCCCTTCCTCCTCAAATTTCTTCGCACCCAAACTTCTACGTACCACAAGTGTCATGTTAAGTTCATCATCCTCTTCACCATCACCTCGCTCACCTCCCCCAACTCCCTCAATTGCCATTGGTTGGCTTATAGGAGTAGTGGAATTACCTCTAGAGTGAGTAGCTACATCACCTTGGGAAATGCCCAAGTCGTGGGGAATGCCCACCTGTTGGGGAATGCCCAACGGTTGGGGAAATGCCCAACATTCTATCACTAGTGCCTTCTCCGGCATCTTGTTGGACGCTCGGGGTCCATTCTCTTTCAACGCTCTAAAGCCTCAAGTTTATAGATTTTACCTCGGCCAAGAGGTAGGCCAAAGTGCTCTCGGGGACCTCGAGACCTCAACAGTCTCGTCAATATCTCCAGCCATGTACCTATAAAAACCAAAGACTAAAGAAAGAGGTTAGAGTAAAAACCTCACACGCTCCCTCACTTTTGAATTTCACTCGGATACACTCAATTTAGTGGGTTGGATCACTTAAGCTTGATTTCAAAGGCTTCCTCGTAGTTGAACAACATCCTCAATAACCACTCAAGTTCACAAGAACCAAATACTCTCCGGGAATAGTGGAGTTTATGGGACTCTATGAACACTAGGCTATATAAGTGAGCAGTTGAAGCAAACAATGTACTACGAGGCTTCTTTGAATTCTACTCTCCTGTAAGCACGAGAACCCTAAACTCTCAATGAACTGGTACTAATTAAGTAGGAATTTTACCCTCAAAGTACTAGCAGGAAGTAATGGAACCAAAAGAAACACGAAAACCTACGAAACGAACTACCCAGACAACCCTTCAGGAGTGGGCGCCCCACCTCTGCAGAGTGGGCAGTCCCCCTAGTTAAAATCTAGAGAGCTGCCACCAGATTAGGCGGTCCGCCTACTGCAATCTTCAGCAGTTTTCAACAACGCGTTTTAGGTCTTTTGCACCCAAATTTCCAATGATTTTCAGGTTGTATTCAATTCTAATGATACCCAAAGATGTATATGATGATTCTAAACAATCCCCAATAGGTTTTAACCTAATCAAACAACAACAGATCGATTTTTATTTTGAAGCAAGACTTTCTAGGGATATCAAAATTTTAGGATTTGAATCTTTAAATTTTTGAATCACAACACCAATTCACAAAATTTTGGTATCAAAAGAATAAGAATCAAATATAGAACAAACTCCAATAATTTACAATGTTTGGGTGTTTAAATTCAACAATTTCCAACAATTTTTTTGTATTTTTCAATGTTTTCAATTTTTTTCTTCTTTTTCTAAACAAGAACAACAAGAACACTAAACTAAAGATATGAGATAGATGAACAAGGAACGAGGTTTTGTAAGAACAAATCCCGAGCCTTGCTCTGATACCAAATTGATGCAAGGTAAAAATGCAGAAGCAATAAAGTAAAGATAAAAGCGAGACGTGGCTCGAACAATTACCTAAGTAGCACGAAGAACTTGTTTCGATACACCTCGGGTGAATATCAAGGAACACCTACAGTAAGCAACTATCTTCGAGAGACACTCGACTCTCGCAACTGTGCAGGGAAAAAATACGGAAGCAATAAAGTAAAGATAAAAGCGAGACGCGACTCGAATGATTACCTAAGTAGCACCGAAGAACTTGTTTCGATACACCTCGGGTGAATTTTAAGGAATACCTACACTAAGCAACTATCCTCGAGAGACATTGGCTCTCACAAACAGAATGATCAAGAAAGGATTGAAGTTCAACTTGAAATCCACCAAGTGGAATCAAGCCCGCACAAAGGGTTTTCATTGAAGAGCTCTCAAGCTTTCAAGTTTCATCATTCAATATTCAAGGTTTGCTAAAAAGAAATGAAAGCCTAAGGAAGATTTTTATAGTCTTCTTCTATGCATAGTGAAAGGTCTAAAATATTCCTAAAGTGGGTTAAAACAATAGAGGCCATGCAGGGCTATAGTTGGAAATACACGCCAAAAATAAAGGAATCTCGCAATGCTGCCACAGGGAGTAGGCGGTCCGCCCACTCCCTTAGGCGGTCCGCCTCTGCTGAGCTAGCAAAGGCCATGCTGTGTAATAGGTGGTCCGCCTCTGTAAAGGGGCGGTCCGCCTCTTTGAAGTACAGAGAGTCCTCAATGTTATACTTAGCCAAATTTTGGCCGTTTTCAAGTAGGCGGTCCACCAACTTTTCAGGTGGTGCGCCTCTTCCTGGGAGGTCTTGAGGCGGCTCAAAATGGTCTTGGGAAGCTCCTCCTTGTTGCCTAGGTTCTCCTTCTCAGGGGCGCTCAACTTAATAATCTTCTATTTGCTCCCGAATCCTCCTTCGGAGCCCTTGACTTGTATTTTTTGTGCTCTCGAGCTTGGTTCTTGATGGTTGGCGCTTTGGCTCAATTTTTCCCGCATCAACTTGGAAGGAAAGCAAGGGTTTTAACATCATCTTTGTAAGAATCTTTCACTTTAATCTTAATCCATGACATGATTCTTGCAATTTCATTCCATTTTACTTCCTTGTTAGAACGTAGTTGTTCTAGTTTCTATTGCTTTTAACACCAAAGTTTAAGGTGAGGCCTCACTTGAGCTAAACTAAACTTTATTTTCATCTCCCTAACAAGGTTGAAAGCGTGGGTTTATAGAAACTAGCGAGGATTTGAGTTATATTGGCTTACGAGCCTACCCCATCTAGAGAGAATAATAAAAAAAGGTTATTCATACTCGAGTCTTAGAATTAGGTCTTTATGTGCCTCATTATTGACCCTAACAGGCTTAACTTGGTAAACACTCTCTATACCTAAGACTTTTAGAGTATTAAATGCATAGGTTCGACCACTAACTATTTACCCATGAAAATTGTGAGACCTGATTGGTATATATGTTAAGAGAAACTTGCTTAAATAGGGGGACCCCTAGCTTCGCATTCATTGTTTACAAAACCTCTTTAGTTCATTGTTGTTTATGTTATTGTTGAAGTTAGCTTCAATCTATATTACACTTTTTTTACTTAGGAATCACCAAACAATTCATTAGAACTCGAATTTATTCATTCTAATATAGAACACGTGCTAGCTCTTCGTGGAAATCGACCCCAACTTCTAGTTAGGTATTGTATTTTGACGACCGCCTTTTAATATTCATGATGTAGGATTGAGCATGGATCAATGAATATCCTTTGTGATAGGCCAAAGTATCCCACTTAGCAAGTGCTAATGAGAATTGAATTATTTTTTGAGTGATTTTCTTTACAGAAAATTCACCTTGAATGATTTTTTTTTTTGGTTCTCTTTTCAAGATTATAATCCATCAACCAAAGAGTGCCAACTCGGATTGAATGATTCATTTAGAGTGTCATGTGAGTGAAATTCTCATACGACTCCTCTATTCTATGGCCCTTGTAAAGCCATTGTAGATTCAAGTGCCATATTTAATCAGAAAATGGAGAACTTTACCTAAGAAAGACTCGATTTTTGATTAGGAAGGATGGACTAATAATGCAGTTTAGAGGAACAAAGATATATATATGGGGTTTATGGGAAAGCATATCAAATTGATAATGTGAGAGTTATATATTAATTGTTGTGTTAAGTTTAAGATCCATCGATTGAAAATAGGAGAGGTAGATTGGTGTGTTTTTCTTAAGAACCAAGAGCAAAATTTGTCAAAATCTACATGTTTTTGATGACATGTTCTCACCATGTTGGAACTGGAAAGGATTACATTAACAGAATTTGTTACACTTAATTAACAGGTGGAAAGATTAACCTCTATCTATGTTATGATTTATATGATACCATGCATGAACTTTTGCTCTAACAAATGACGGAATATTAGATGAGTGGTAAACAAACTTTATTGTTTACTTCTAGCCACTAGTCACTCCGCACATAAGTTGCACGTGAATTGCATGTATATCAGCACACCAATTGCACATCATATTCTACAATCACTTCCATAAGTAAAAGAAAATTATGATTGGACAGGGAGTCATATTTGCAGTATATATGCCCGACTGTTTACCTAGGAAACACTTTGAGTTTTGAAAAGGAGTGCTGGATGAACAATGGAGTGAAGAAAAGCAAAGATATATATAAAGTTTATGGAAAAGAATCCCAGATTGAAAATAGAGAGGTAGCTATCTTGTGGTGTTTGGCCAAATTAAGAGCCAAGGCCAACGTTTATAATCAAATGATATTGATTTGGGTATCATTGGCGGGTGGTAAAATCAGCCGCTTTATATTGTACTTTATAAGTTGACACAGTTTGTACTAAATGATACTCCATAAGATTATTGGATAGGATTAGCTAGATTTTTTAGTGTTTGACTTCAATTCACATTATTACTGCTCACTAGTAAAAGTTGAGGACAAAAAGAAAAATAAACGTGCTTACAACAACAACAACAACTAACATCAATCCCAAATAAGTTGGGGATCTACTATTAGACCTTTTTTTTTTTTTTTTTTATAACTTCACCCAATAAGCTTGGGTGTGCTTGTATAGATCACAAAAGAAGGAGGGGGACTTGACCTTACCTCCATTACAGGCTAACTACAGCAAGTTATATTCTCAAAAAGTGGGAAAAAGGTACTAGATAATGCTCTATACATACATTATCTATACCTTCCATACAATCAGCTTACAAAAAAATTTGCACTGTCATACCTAATCCTCAAACTTGGTAACTGCCACTTATCAAGTTGAAAGGGGCCTTTTGCTGGTGCAGGCAAGTTTTGAAATGCAGATAGAATCAGAGAGTTTCCTTGAAGAGTTGCTTGCTTTGCCATAGAGTCAGCCACTTGGTTGGCTTCTCTATAACAATGGCTAATGCTTGCATTTGTCTGGTACACGGTTTGCTTTATATCTCCAATGATTCTCCTCAATTTGATATTGTTCATCGTCTCGTCCTACACCATATTTTTGACAATCAGCGAGTCTGTTTCAAGGATGAAGTTGTTGATGCCATTCTGTCTACACAACTCAATTCCAAATTTTGCTGCATTTGCCTCTGCTTCACAGTTGTTGTTACAGGCAATTGGTAAGGAAAAAGCCATGATTAGATCACCATGTTCATCCCTTACCACACCGCCAATTCCAGCTTTCCCTGTTTCCCTTATGTAACTACCATCGGTGTTAACTTTGTACTTTTCAGGGGGTGGTTTTTCCCAGCAAACCTGTTGACATCTTCGGACTAGTTTCAATCTTTCCATATACTCACACATACTTGACCAAGGCATTGATACATCACAGTGAGGGAAGTTAGCAGTTAATAAAGCTTTAAGATTCCACACTATTTGGAACTCCATTCTAGATAGTAGAAATTTCTTTTGTTTACCATATTTACAAGAACAAGTGCTTTTCCATAACTCCCAACAAATTAGAACAGGTAGTGCTTGATGAATCATGTTCTTTGATTTGCGATTCATCCATCTTTTGAGAAACATGATGACTGGGACTTCTTCATGCTTGATACCAAGAGGACCTCCAAATCTAGTCCACAAGTAATTAGCTGCCTCACTTTCGACAAAAACATGCTGCAAGGTTTCATTTCGGGAAGCTTGACAACATTTACATCTTGATACAATATTTTTCCCAAATCTGGTAAGGACATCATCAAATGGTAGCTTCCCTTTTAACAATCTCCAAGACAAGAAGGAGATTTTAAAGGTAATTTGCTACCCCAAAGCTTGCTGAGAAGATTGCACTTGGGTTTAGATGATCTAATTCTCTGCCAAGCAGACTTAGTGTTGAATTTTCCATCATTGAATTTTAGGGTGATAGCCAACCTAAAACTTTTCCAATTCATAGTTCCTTTGCGAAATACAAAGTTTATATTCAATTATCTGTTTTCTCGGAGTGCAAATTATGATTTACAAGTATCTAATCCACTAAAAAACAATTGATGTTATAGATTGAGTGTAGATTATCCCTACAGATATGTGTTTGCTTAAAATTCTGTCACTTAAGCATGGTTAATTAATATATTTTTTACTTAATCGATATATCTTTTTATTTTATTAAATCACTTAATTACGATATACGTTGATATGATTTGATGTAAACGATCGGGTGTAGATAAAATTCACCCCGAGGCCAACGAACTAATTAATTGGAAAATCTTGTTAATTTTTTCATAACTACCTAATCTGCAAGATTTATTTTCATTGAGTACTACTTACATGTGGTACCACTTACTCCCTCCGTCCCAATTTATGTGGTACCATTTTCTTTTTTGTTTATCCCAAAATAAGTGGCACCTTTCCTTATTTGACAACTATTTAATGCATCATCTCTATTTTACCCTTGTTGGACCCTACATACTTTTAAATCTACCAACAACTTTTTTATTAAACAAATCTTCTCTCTCTTACTTTTTCAAGGGTAAAATTGATATTTAACAAGATCAACCTCTATTTTCTTAAACTCCGTGCCCGGTCAAATGGTGCCACATAAATTGGGACGGAGGGAGTATTAAATTACTAGATAAGTTCAGCCTGTGCCCAGCACGGGCTTAATGTGGTGCTTATAAAAATGGGTGTACAAAATTGAAGTACCGCTGTGAAAAAAAGCTAACTGAGATGGAGTTAGCAGACTTGAGAGTTTTCAAGCTTTACAGATTCAGTTCCAAGCTCCCAAGATAAAATGTACAGGCCGAGGACTTTTGCAGTAGAACTCATGCCCAAGAGCTTGATCATGCACTTTGCATATACCTTGAAAGTCATAAAATGAGCGAAGAACATAATATAAAGCATGTTGATCTGATATTAGTTCTAACTTTTTTTGCGGACAAATACCATTCGTGCCTGAGGAGCTTTAGCATTTAAGTATAGCAAAAATCACCAGTCCTTGATGCTTGCAGCAAAAGATTGTTCATTTGTTTAGCATCAATGGAGACAAGTTTTTCTTAATTAGTTTGTTCTGGTCATGCCGGGAAGCATCCAAATTAAAGCTCAACTTTATAAAGTCAATTGGGGAGTTCGATAAGGTCATTCTTAGCTATTGTAAGCTTCCAAATACTGCACTTACATCCCATTTAACATGACATGCTCCCTGTGTGTCGAATGATTTTCTTGTTGGCTGAAAATTCCTATATGATGATGCTTTCAGTTAACCAAAACAAAATGGGATCCTTAACCAGCTTAGTTAAAGCCAGCAGTGAGTATAGTCTGTTAGGCAAAATTATATTTCATACTACTCAGGAACCTCATGACAACCTCATGATATGAACTATTAGGTCGAAACGATTAAGATCTTGCCGAATATTTTCTAATTCTTAGTATTTCAAGAATAATCAAGAATACACCAAAAACTCATGTCGGTCATTACCTCTACAAAACACAACGACAGACATCAACAATAACCACCTGAAGATCTATCTTGATGACATCAATCTTTTAGGAAGCAAGATATGGCTAATCTACAAAAGTAAAAACCCAAAACATAATAATAAAAAACAAAGAAAGATCAAACAAATCGTAGGGTTGAAAATGTAGAACTTAAACAATCTGACTCTGCTAAAGTTTCACATATGTTTAACCCATTCATCCCAAAATGAAACAGTCATCAAGATCTACACCAACCAAAGTACTAACAAATAAAGTTATAAATTACAAAAAAGAAAGGTCCCTACGCACTATAGCCAAACTGAATTACTCGCTAATTATATGCTTATCAAAGATCATTAATCATGAGTAAAATGCAATAAAAAATGAAATGCAGCGGAAGAATTTACCTAATAATGTGGTCGTCGTTTCATCTTTAGTGCAAAATAGCAACAACTAAATTTACCTAAGTCATTATAAAAAGATATAAATACTTTAGCTCATCACTTAATAGCCTTTTGAGCAGCTTCATTTTTCACTCTTTGAGAGGACATCTATAAGCTACATTAGCAAAGAGGAATGCGCGAAAGTACAACCCCTATATACTTGGCCGTGATAATAAAAAAAAATCAGGAATAGTAAATAAAAATTACATTATCTTATGATACATTTTGAAGATCATTTAGATATGAACGCACTAATACCTCATCTTTGGCACCAGCCAATGCCTCGGTCAAATCATTTCCCTCAACAATATATTGGGCAGCCAATGCATGCCATTATTTGATGTATTTTCTAGCTACGACTCCAAAGAAGCAACAAAGTGAAGCAGGGAGTAAAATTTAGAGACATCAAGCTTGTCTATTAATAAAAACAAATGCCATAAATCACCAATGACATCACTATTACAACTATCAATTTGTGATAAAGGAAAGACATTACTATGAACTCAAGAGATTGTAGAAGGTCAAGAGATCCATAAAAATCATTCGCCTAAGTGTCCCTCCCGTCAACAATTCCGGCAAACAAACACTAAAAGGAAATAATAAGTACAAACCTTTTATGTGTATATAATGACTAAAATATTTCTATTATGATATGCTAATATGTGATATCACATGTATATATATGTAGGATATTCAATTAGACAGAATTAGAACACTAATGATTAAGCAGCTACTATTAAATACTGTACATTAGGGAAAAACTAAAACCAATTGGACATTGCATTATTGCAGTATAGCAGGATGAACCGGGTTGAATCTTGGCACAACAATTACATTCACACTTGGATATTTCCGTTCGTACTTAAAAAAGAAACACAAACTAATCCTCATTGAAAATTAGCTAAATGGTAAATCTCGAAAATTTCACAGTAATTGGAGCAAAATAGCAAGAAAAATAATATTAAAGTTAAAGAAATGAAGCTTTTTTTTCGTGGGTTTTTTTTAGTGGTTTGGGAAAAGTAAATAGTGCCATAGAAGAGCTTAATCAGGTATAGCGAAGCCAAAGTTTAACGAACGTTACTAATATTTCCTCCATCATTGAAGGCTCGCAACCTTTTCTTATCTCGAATAAGCAAGCAAAGACAGAGAAGAATTCAAAGAGAAGCAAACATAAAGTTTAACACCCAAGGAAGAAGATGAAAAAGGTGAAAGTGTCTTCTTTGAAATTGAGAGTGACGTCTCGTAATAACTATAGGAGATGGAATGCACCGGATGTCTCTAGAACACGTGGAGTTAGCATCTATTTATTTAAGTGTGAAATGACGAATATGCCCCTGGATGATTATTATGGCCTTTCTATATAATAAAAATTACAAATATACCATAAATTTCATAATCTTTATATATATATATATATATATATATATATATATATATATATATATATATATATATATATATATTATAAATTATTATTCAGATCACCTTTGATTTAATGTTAACATAATACATTAATTTCTTAATAAACCATTTTGATATACTATATGTTGGTATATAATATACTATATATTGGTATATGATATATAGTATATCTCTACTAAATTACTCTCTTTCTCTCTCTTCTAACTATATACCAATATATAGTATATCATATACCTATATTTATTCTATAATTACTCAATGAACCACCAATATTCTAATAATATACTATATATTATATGATATAAAGTATATTATATACCAAAATTTGGGAGGAGATATGTGATGGTACATGCCTTTGGAATATTTGTGTTCCAATGAGTAATCATAGAACAATTTGGGAAAGTGGGGGGGGGGGGGGGGAGGTGGCTGAGAGGCATGAATAATAATTTGGAGGGGATATGTAATAGTTTGTTAGAAGAGAGAGAGTAAATACACTATTTTAGGAGAGAAATATTTGTTATATCTAAAATTTAGATTTTAAAAAATCTCTAGAAGTGGTACTAATGAAAGTTAAAATCACTATATATAGTATAAAATTCAAGAAAATGGTATTTTTGTTATGCAGTTTTATTATTAGGTAAAAGTAGAAATTAAATCTTTATATATATATATATATATATATATATATATATATATATATATATATATATATATATATATATATATTATATGGTGTTTTAGGTACTTTTTCCATCTATGAATCCCTTATAATTTTGGGATTTTACACTAAAAGACAAGCAAAAGACAAAAATTACCAAAAATAGCCTATATTTTCGAATATTACCAGAACTGTCACCCTTTTCTCGAGATTTCAGCTTGCCGCAAGTTTATACAATTTTATGCACGTGCATAAAATTTTATAAATTAGTATAAGTGTGTATATGCGAGTGAATAAATCTTTATATTAAGGATGTCAATATAATTTTTTTTTTTTTTTTTTTTTTTGTGAATATCTTTGTATTTCTCTCATTGCTACGCATTTATCTATGTATATTCATGTATAAATTTATTTTTTGTGGGGAGATTTGTGTGTATAAACTTGTCCAAAGTAATGATATAGATACAATCAACAACATAACATCAGTGAAATACAAAAAAGTAACGACACTACTGACAGGGGAGGATGTCTTCCGACGACTCAGTGGCAGGGAAAGTGGAGATTTGGTAGCTAGGGTTTTTTTTTTCAAGGAGTGATAAAATTAGTAATTTTAGGGATGAGTGCTATGCATGAAAAAAATATATGGTAAAAATTTCGCTCAGAGGCCAGTTTTGTTAATGGTCTTTGCTTTGATGTCACTTTTTTTATTGATTTTGCATGAGAGGCCACTTTTTGGAACTTCAATCCTTGTGGGCTGAACTCCATACCACAAGGGTTGAAATTCAACTCAGCCCACAAGGGTTGATGTTTGCGCATTTATGCCTAAAAGTTCAGCCATTGCGGATTGAAAATGAACTTATACCTTAGGCATGAAAATCAGCCCACAGGGATTGAATTTCAACCTACAAGGTTTGAACTTTAGCCCACAAAAATTGAAGTTTCAAAAAATGGCCTCTCATTTAAAAATACTAAAAAAGTGGCCTCAAACTCAAAACTACTAGCAAAAGTGGCTATTCGTGCACTTTCCCCAAAATATGGCATCCTTTTTGTAATATTGGGTAGTGGGCTACCTATTTTTGAAATTTTCCTTATAAATTTTGTACATGTTTATACTGCATGAACAATGCTAGATCAATTTAACAAAAAATAGTCATTTTTTTTTGCATAATTGGTGCATATTTTATGTAAAAATTTCGCTCAGATGCCAGTTTTGCCACTAGTCTTTGCTTTGAGGCCACTTTTTTTTTATTGGTTTTACATGAGAGCTCACTTTTTGGAACTTCAATTTTTATGGGCTAAACTTCATACAACAAGGGTTGAAGTTTATGCATCAATGCCTAAAAATTCAGCCCTTGCGGGTTGAAATCACTTTATACCTTAGGCATGTAGTTCAGCCGACAGGGACTGAACTTCATCTCACAAGGTTTGGACTTCAGCCCACAAGAATTGAAGCTCCAAAAGTGGCCTCTCATGTAAAACCCCTAAAAAAAGTGGCCTCAAACTCAAGACCACTGGCAAAACTGGCTATTCGTGCACTTTGCCCATATTTATGCATACTGTTACATACTATGTGCATAATATGAACATAATTTATAGGGCTTTTCACAAAAGTATACAAGCTAACATTTTTCTTTACACAAAAATGTCAACATTTTCCCATTTATAAAACATAGCAACATTTTTTTTTTCAAAACATAGCAAATACATATAAAAGGGTGCTAAAAACCCTAGATCTTCCTCCTACCACCCCCAGCCACCTCCCCGAAGCACTGCTACTGCCTCCACCCACCGGCCGCCGCTGGTAGTTGCCGGAAAAAGCTGTGTCATGTTTTTTTTTGTATTTTTTTTGTATGTGTTGTGTATTTTCATTGTATGTCACATGTATATTTTTTATATTCACATTGTATGTAAAGTGTGTGAATATACATACATAACCATACACAACATATACAAATGAATAAACACAAACATACACTTATACTTATTGTATGTGAGGTGTATATCTAGTGGAAGTCCGGTGACATACATTGGATATACGCATGAAAAACAGTTTTTTTGCCTCCACCACGACCAACAACCACCGTGCATCACTGAGGAACCAACAAACAAACATACATGTATATGTGTTGTATGTTAAGTATATACTCAGTGTATGTCCGGTGACATACATAAGACATACAATGGGTATACCCATGGCATACACATTTTTCACCTCCAACCACCGCCACCAACCGCCGTAGCCACCAGAGGACAAAAAAACCTCTATTTTAGCAGATCTGCCGTAGCCAACAGAAACAGATGTCGCCGAAACTCAGCCGACATCGCAAGCATACACATGACGGAAACACCCTACTGTAGCAGATCCACAATGGAAAAACACTCGACCGTAGCAGATCCGGCACCGCCACGACGGCGCAGATCAGACACAACGCAGAAACATACTGCCGGCGAAGGGGAAAGGGGTTGGGGACGGTGGGCGATGACGGGAAATCGCCGGTGACGGGGGAGGGGAGGGGTGGCAGCAGCGTAAACAGTGGGGTGTGAGGGTGGGGGAGAGAAGAGAAAGGGAAGAGAGAGAAGAGAGAAAGAGAATTAGGATTTTTAAAAAATGTTATGTTTAGTTGCATTTTAAAAAGTATTGCTACGTTTGGTAAATGTGTACAATGTTGCTATGTTTTTTTAAAAAAAGGTCTCTAAATTGACATATAATGTAATTTATCCTAATTTATACATATTGTTTAGAACGACTATTTATATAAAATTCACTTTAATTTTCTTTCCCTTGACCCAACAATAGTAAAACTGTGCATTTCTCATTATGCATCGTGTTGAAGTGTGTGACACACTTTATCTATACTAATATAAAAGTAGAAATCTAAAAAGCTAAAAAGTGAAAGACCAAAATATTCCTAAAATATGAAAAGTCAGTAAATGAATTAATAGAATATTTACAAATTGGAAAAAAAAAATGAAAGCAAACGATATTGTTTGAAGGGTTGTGTTCGTTCATTATACCAGGTAATTAAAGGTTTTCTTTCGGTCATTAATGTTTCAACAGTTGGGAATAGAAACAGAAGCCCGTTTATTAAAGCTCTCGCAACAAGCAACCAATAACATACTAATCCAAGAAAACTATTCTCATTCTGCGAATCTCCTTTGGAAAAGCTCTGCCAGGTTCGTCTTTGTTGTACAAGAAAAATAATTTCTCTGCTTTTTCCACTACTTCCAAAATTTCTTTCCTTATTGGTTGAGTTCTGGTAGTTGGAGTTGGAGAAATGAAACTTTAATTTCTTAACAGTAGGTATTGTAATTTTGGGGTAGAATTTAACCATACATATGTGTAAGAAAATTGATATTCTAAATGTAGTTTCGGAATACTTCTTGTGTACACTTATTCTTTGTTTTTTGTAAGTCTCTAGCATCGTTTCATTATTATTCTTTGACTATTTTCATTATTCTTCGAGCATATAAAACCAGATGTATTTTCGTTTAATACATCTACTTAGTTGTGTGTTAAATTGATGATCTTTTCTCCGTTAGTGTTGCTATTACAAGTATATGGAAAATAACCCAAATTGCTCACATCTTAAATTTTATTACAGTTTCATGACGTGTGACTTGGGAATTCCAAGTTCATGCATTGCTCCAGGGAACAAAATTATAGAGTTGATAGGTACATAGTTTTGCAGTTAGTATGTAGTACGAAAAAAAAGATGTATCTCGACGAGCCTCGATCCTCCTTTATTTTGTTATGTATCAAAATGAGGATATGCTTTCATTAGTTTAAGCTTGAGTTTTTTTCCTCCAAATTTTGGGCACAAATATTGTAATGTTATTTATACTTTATACAATCTCTATATTGATTAGCGTAGAGTACACATGAAAATACACTTGCATACATTCCTTCCATATTTTTCCTGGAATCATTAACGCCTTTGTTTCAAATTCAGAACTGGTTTTCTTTCGGACAAACTATGTCAATGGTATGGATCAAGAAGAAGTTACAAATATCAGGTTCTACTTCATTACCCTATTTATTTTCATTTTCTAACCTTTGTGATTTATTCTACAATTATTATGGTAGATGTTCTATAAATAATGATCTTAAAATATATTATTTAATCGCATGCAATGATATAACTAGAAACAACATATGCCTACTGTTAATTAGTTTAGGATTTTTTTACATAAAAGTACAAGTTTTAGAGCTTAATTACCAAACATAGCAACATTTTAGTAAAATTATCCTATATAGAGGAAAACACAAGATAATTATAAACATAGCAAAAATATAGCAATGTTTTTCCATAACATACCAAACCCTTACATTCTTCCTTATATTTTCTCCACTATCACTTTTGTTCCTCCTATTTCTCCCTATTTCACTTTTCCTCCTAGCATTTCCCCCCAATTTCACATTTACTCCTCTCATTTTCCCCAATTTCACTTTTCCTCATCCATCCTCAATGTATCTCGTTGAATATCACTATTTCTACACCGTATCAACTATTTCTGCACCGTATCTAACTGTTTCTTCACCGTTTCAACTGTTTCTGCAGCACCGTATCTAATTGTTTCTGCACCGTTTCAACTGTTTCTGCAACACCGTATCTAACTGTTTCTGCACCGTTCCAACTGTTTCTAAATGTTTCTGCACCGTTTCTGCACCGTTTCAACTGTTTCTAATTGTTTCTGCACCGTTTCAACTGTTTCTGCAGCACCCTATCTAACTGTTTCTGCACCGTTTTCAACTGTTTCTGCACCGTTTCAATTGTTTCTACAGCACCGTTTCAGATTGTATCAGCTCCATTTCAAACTGTATCATAGTATTTCAATGCCGTTTCAAACTATATCAGATTGTTTGAAACTGTATCAACTCCTGTTTCAGACTGTATCAGACTATTTTAAACTGTATCAACTCCCCGTTTTAGACTGTTTTAAACTGTATCAACTCCCGTTTCAGACTGTATCAACTCTGTTTTAAACTGTATCATTCTATTGTTTTTATTGTTTCTGAAAGAAGTAATTAAACATGTGCTTTTATCAAACTGTTTCAACAACAATTTTAGATTGTTTCAATGCTTTTTCAGAGTGTATTATACTGTTTCAACGCTGTTTCAGACCGTATCAAACTGTTTCACCAACTGTTTCATATTGTTTCAATGTTTCAATGAGCACGCAGAAGAACAAATAGAAGAACTACATAATCAAGTGGCAAAAATATACGATATCAAACCCAGAAATAATAAACGAAATATCTGGATAAACAAGCTTAAGCAAAAGACTAACAAAAAGAAAGTGCCAAGAAATCCAAGTAGATCTCGGCCAAAAATCCAACAACAATGTCACAAAACAAAAAAAGCAAAGTAAGATAATGTACTAATTCAAGCTGCTATTACATATGTACAAACTAACATTTACTCTATTTCAATTTGGTGGGAGCATTCGAATGACTCTCTTTAAGCTACTCCACGTCTATCATTTGTCAATTTAAGCTACTCCATGTCGAATGTACTACAACTAGATTCGTGGTAAGAATTCCATTTCTACAAAGCACATTTTTCCTCTTATTTCCCTTAAGCGAAAAGTTTCTTGAGAGAAATCACTGGTTTTCGGCACTGGTGTGTGTAGGCAACACAGAACTGTTGCGATTCATACGATTTCGCCACTGTTTTGGTCTGATCTACGCCAAAGGAAGCATTTTCAAAGGTAATTAAGTTCAGATCTGGAAAGTAGGGGTCAAGACAAGTTCAGGAAGGTATGATACGGTACTTCCGGCGGCCAAACGGCGGGGGCCGATGGAAGATCGCCGGCGGACACAACAATAAAGTCCACCATTTTGATAAAAGTAACAATTGACTCAACAATTTCCACTTCATTTAAGTCCGACTTTAAATTGTTTACACAAATTATAAATGTTCCTGCTAAAATTTATGTTGCCTTTATCTTAGTTCCATTTAGTTAAATGGGAAGAGAAATGAGAGCTCTTTTCTTTATAAGGCTCACATGAAGAACTTTGTAGGGTCACCACACAAGAAGATATCAAGCTTTATAATATTTACTTGATTTTCTCTTTAATTTTGTCTTGATCACCTAATTTCCAATCAATAGATATTAAATTCGAACATTTATCGATGTGTCCTACTTATATATAGGTGTATGTGAAGAAAGTTTTGTACAAGACATGTACATTAAACTTGAAGAAGCGAGACTTGATTATTTTAGAAAGGCACAATCAACCTTGCGAAGACAGTTATCCAAGGTAAATTTGATGTTATGATGGTTGAAGGATATAGAGAGAATAAAGTTGATCAAAAAGTTCTTCTTCCTTCATCATGTGTTGGATCAATCAATTTTAAAAAAGAAGACATACTAAAGTTTAGTTGAAAGAATTATCGGTACACGAACACTGACAGAGTTGGTAGAAGAGCAATCTTAAAGGTTACGCGAGCTTTTGGTATCTTTGAAAATCTAATTTAGTATTTATTACTAAATTAAATGATTTAGGTGATTATGCGGACAAATGATGATTTTGTATTGTTCTATAAAGTTAGTGTAATCAAGGAAATCCTTATTTGTATAAGTATATTCGAATTTGGTTTACACAAAGTTTTCTTTCCATAGAGGGCCAGTGAAGTATTTTTACTGAACATCTAGGCTGTAATTACCACTGTATTCCTCAGTAGTCACGAGCTTTGTGACATTTACCGTTCAACATTTGAATTGTATGAAAGACTATATGTTGACATCACATGAATATATCCATTTTGTCGACAATCTACATTGATCATTCTTACGAAGGTGTATTTTATTTTTTCGTAAATGATTATTTACTCAAAGCTTTTCAAAAAATAGTTTGCTACTACACTCGATATACACGTGCAATGCACGTATCGAGAAACTAGTTCATATTATAAACTACTCCCTACTTAGTAGAGAGAAAAGAGGGGAAAAGACCTCCCAAGTCTTAATAGAAGGATAGGGGACAAGACCAAGTCAAAGGGTAATTAGTTTAAGTGAGGGTTGAAGTGAATTGTTTAAAAACTTGTGGGTATAATTAAAAGTTTTTATATTTACGAAAACGCCCACTTTTCAACCCTATTAAAAAAAGTTATTATATGTGTACACATATTATAATATGTGTACATATATATCATATTACATGTATACACATCTCATGTGTACACATCTTGACTGATGTGTACACATCTTTTTTATTAGAGTGGTGTAGTGTGGTGGGTGGTGGTGGAGAGTGGTAGAAGGTTGTGGTGGGAGTGGAGGGTGGTAGAAGGTGGCGGTGAGTGGTGGAGGGTCGTGGTGGAATGGTGGATGGGCGGGGTGGGGGGTAGGGGGCCGGATGGGGGCTAAGGGGTTGATGGGGTGGGTGATGAGAGGTGGGGGCTTTGTGTAAATAGAAAAACTTGGGGGGCTTTTAAAATGTTAGTCCTTAGTACTAATTTTAAAAGTGTCCCTCTCACCCATTTTTCAAGACTTGAGTCCCTTATAACTAATAAAAGACCTGGGGGTCCTTCTCACCCAAAAATCCCAAATGTATAAGCCTAAAGAATATTTATGATAAAACTCAAAAGTTGTTATTTTCATTGTATGTCACGTGTATATTTTTTATATTCACATTGTATATAAAGTGTGTGAATATACATACATAAGCCATACACAACATATACAAATGAATAAACACAAACATACACTTATACTTATTGTATGTGAGGTGTATATCTAGTGGATGTCCGGTGACATACATTGGATATACGCATGAAAAACAGTTTTTTTGCCTCCACCACCACCAACAACCACCGTGCATCACTGAAGAACCAACAAACAAACATACATGTATATGTGTTGTATGTTAAGTATATACTCAGTGTATGTCCGGTGACATACATAAGACATACAATGGGTATACCCATGGCATACACATTTTTCACCTCCAACCACCGCCACCAACCGCCGTAGCCACCAGAGGACAAAAAAAACCTCTATTTTAGCAGATCCGCCGTAGCCAACAGAAACAGATGTCGCCGAAACTCAGCCGACATCGCAAGCATACACACGACGGAAACACCCTACTGTAGCAGATCCAAAATGGAAAAACACTCCACCGTAGCAGATCCGGCACCGCCACACGGCGCAGATCAGACACAACGCAGAAACATTTTGCCGGCGAAGGGGAAAGGGGTTGGGGACGGTGGGCGATTACGGGAAATCGCCGGTGACGGGGGAGGGGAGGGGTGGCAGCAGCGTAAACAGTGGGGTGTGAGGGTGGGGGAGAGAAGAGAAAGGGAAGAGAGAGAAGAGAGAAAGAGAATTAGGATTTTTAAAAAATGTTATGTTTGCTAGCATTTTAAAATGTATTGCTACGTTTGGTAAATGTGTACAATGTTGCTATGTTTTTTTAGAAAAAGGTCTCTAAATTGACATATAATGTAATTTATCCTAATTTATACATATTGTTTAGAACGACTATTTATATAAAATTCACTTTAATTTTCTTTCCCTTGACCCAACAATAGTAAAACTGTGCATTTCTCATTATGCATCGTGTTGAAGTATGTGACACACTTTATCTATACTAATATAAAAATAGAAATCTAAAAAGCTAAAAAGTGAAAGACCAAAATATTCCTAAAATATGAAAAGTCAGTAAATGAATTAATAGAATATTTACAAATTGGAAAAAAAAAATGAAAGCAAATGATATTGTTTGAAGGGTTGTGTTCGTTCATTATACCAGGTAATTAAAGGTTTTCTTTCGGTCATTAATGTTTCAACAGTTGGAAATAGAAACAGAAGCCCGTTTATTAAAGCTCTCGCAACAAGCAACCAATAACATACTAATCAAAAAAAACTATTCTCATTCTGTGAATCTCCTTTGGGAAAGCTCTGCCAGGTTCGTCTTTGTTGTACAAGAAAAAATAATTTCTCTGCTTTTTCCACTACTTCCAAAATTTCTTTCCTTATTGGTTGAGTTCTGGTAGTTAGAGTTGGAGAAATGAAACTTTAATTTCTTAACAGTAGGTATTGTAATTTTGGGGTAGAATTTAACCATACATATGTGTAAGAAAATTGATATTCTAAATGTAGTTTCGGAATACTTCTTGTGTACACTTATTCTTTGTTTTTTGTAAGTCTCTAGCATCGTTTCATTATTATTCTTTGACTATTTTTATTATTCTTCGAGCATATAAAACCAGATGTATTTTCGTTTAATACATCTACTTAGTTGTGTGTTAAATTGATGATCTTTTCTCCGTTAGTGGTGCTATTACAAGTATATGGAAAATAACCCAAATTGCTCACATCTTAAATTTTATTACAGTTTCATGACGTGTGACTTGGGAATTCCAAGTTCATGCATTGCTCTAGGGAACAAAATTATAGAGTTAATAGGTACATAGTTTTGCAGTTAGTATGTAGTACGAAAAAAAAGATGTATCTCGACGAGCCTCGATCCTCCTTTATTTTGTTATGTATCAAAATGAGGATATGCTTTCATTAGTTTAAGCTTGAGTTTTTTCCTCCAAATTTTGGGCACAAATATTGTATTGTTATTTATACTTTATACAATCTATATATTGATTAGCGTAGAGTACACATGAAAATACACTTGCATACATTCCTTCCATATTTTTCCTGGAATCATTAACGCCTTTGTTTCAAATTCAGAACTGGTTTTCTTTCGGACAAACTATGTCAATGGTATGGATAAGAAGAAGTTACAAATATCAGGTTCTACTTCATTACCCTATTTATTTTCATTTTCTAACCTTTGTGATTTATTCTATAATTATTATGGTAGATGTTCTTTAAATAATGATCTTAAAATATATTATTTAATCGCATGCAATGATATAACTAGAAACAACATATGCCTACTGTTAATTAGTTTATAATTTTTTACATAAAAGTACAAGTTTTAGAGCTTAATTACCAAACATAGCAACATTTTAGTAAAATTATCCTATATAGAGGAAAACACAAGATAATTATAAACATAGCAAAAATATAGCAATGTTTTTCCATAACATACCAAACCCTTACATTCTTCCTTATATTTTCTCCACTATCACTTTTGCTCCTCCTATTTCTCCCTATTTTACTTTTCCTCTTAGCATTTCCCCCCAATTTCACTTTTACTCCTCTCATTTTCCCCAATTTCACTTTTCCTCATCCATCCTCAATGTATCTCGTTGAATATTACTATTTCTACACCGTATCAACTATTTCTGCACCGTATCTAACTGTTTCTGCACCGTTTCAACTGTTTATGCAGCACCGTATCTAATTTTTTCTGCACCGTTTCAACTGTTTCCGCAACACCGTATCTAACAGTTTCTGCACCGTTCCAACTGTTTCTAAATGTTTCTGCACCGTTTCTGCACCGTTTCAACTGTTTCTAATTGTTTCTGCATCGTTTCAACTGTTTCTGCAGCACCCTATCTAACAGTTTCTGCACCGTTTTCAACTGTTTCTGCACCGTTTCAATTGTTTCTACAGCACCGTTTCAGACTGTATCAGCTCCATTTCAAACTGTATCATAGTATTTCAATGCCGTTTCAAACTATATCAGATTGTTTGAAACTGTATCAACTGCCGTTTCAGACTGTATCAGACTATTTTAAACTGTATCAACTCCCCGTTTTAGACTGTTTTAAACTGTATCAACTCCCGTTTCAGACTGTATCAACTCTGTTTTAAACTGTATCATTCTATTGTTTTTATTGTTTCTGAAAGAAGTAATTAAACTTGTGCTTTTATCAAACTGTTTCAACAACTATTTTAGATTGTTTCAATGCTTTTTCAGAGTGTATTATACTGTTTCAACGCTGTTACAGACCGTATCAAACTGTTTCACCAACTGTTTCATATTGTTTCAATGTTTTAATGAGCACGCAGAAGAACAAATAGAAGAACTACATAATCAAGTGGCAAAAATATACGATATCAAACCCAGAAATAATAAACAAAATATCTGGATAAAAAAGCTTAAGCAAAAGACTAACAGAAAGAAAGTGCCAAGAAATCCAAGTAGTTCTTGGCCAAAAATCCAACAACAATGTCACAAAACAAAAAAAGCAAAGTAAGATAATGTACTAATTCAAGCTGCTATTACATATGTACAAACTAACATTTACTCTATTTCAATTTGGTAGGAGCATTCGAATGACTCTCTTTAAGCTACTCCACGTCTATCATTTGTCAATTTAAGCTACTCCATGTCGAATGTACTACAACTAGATTCGTGGTAAGAATTCCATTTCTACAAAGCACATTTTTCCTCTTATTTCCCTTAAGCGAAAAGTTTCTCGAGAGAAATCACTGGTTTTCGGCACTGGTGTTTGTAGGCAACACAGAACTGTTGCGATTCATAAGATTTCGCCACTGTTTTGGTCTGATCTACGCCAAAGGAAGCATTTTCAAAGGTAATTGAGTTCAGATCTGGAAAGTAGGGGTCAAGACAAGTTCAGGAAGGTATGATACGGTACTTCCGGCGGCCAAACGGCGGGGGCCGATGGAAGATCGCCGGCGGACACAACAATAAAGTCCACCATTTTGATAAAAGTAACAATTGACTCAACAATTTCCACTTCATTTAAGTCCGACTTTAAATTATTTACACAAATTATAAATGTTCCTGCTAAGTTAAATGGGAAGAGAAATGAGAGCTCTTTTCTTTATAAGGCTCACATGAAGAACTTTGTAGGGTCACCACACAAGAAGCTATCAAGCTTTATAATATTTTCTTGATTTTCTCTTTAATTTTGTCTTGATCACCTAATTTCCAATCAATAGATATTAAATTCGAACATTTATCGATGTGTCCTACTTATATATAGGTGTATGTGAGGAAAGTTTTGTACAAGACATGTACATTAAACTTGAAGAAGCGAGACTTGATTATTTTAGAAAGGCACAATCAACCTTGCGAAGACAGTTATTCCAAGGTAAATTTGATGTTATGATGGTTGAAGGATATAGAGAGAATAAAGTTGATCAAAAAGTTCTTCTTCCTTCATCATGTGTTGGATCAATCAATTTTAAAAAAGAAGACATACTAAAGTTTAGTTGAAAGAATTATCGCTACACGAACACTGACAGAGTTGGTAGAAGAGCAATCTTAAAGGTTACGTGAGCTTTTGGTATCTTTGAAAATCTACTTTAGTATTTATTACTAAATTAAATGATTTAGGTGATTATGCGGACAAATGATGATTTTGTATTGTTCTATAAAGTTAGTGTAATCAAGGAAATCCTTATTTGTATAAGTATATTCGAATTTGGTTTACACGAAGTTTTCTTTCCATAGAGGGCCAGTGAAGTATTTTTACTGAACATCTAGGCTGTAATTACCACTGTATTCCTCAGTAGTCACGAGCTTTGTGACATTTGCCGTTCAACATTTGAATTGTATGAAAGACTATATGTTGACATCACATGAATATATCCATTTTGTCGACAATCTACATTGATCATTCTTACGAAGGTGTATTTTATTTTTTCGTAAATGATTATTTACTCAATGCTTTTCAAAAAATAGTTTGCTACTACACTCGATATACACGTGCAATGCACGTATCGAGAAACTAGTTCATATTATAAACTACTCCCTACTTAGTAGAGAGAAAAGAGGGGAAAAGACCTCCCAAGTCTTAATAGAAGGATAGGGGACAAGACCAAGTCAAAGGGTAATTAGTTTAAGTGAGGGTTGAAGTGAATTGTTTAAAAACTTGTGGGTATAATTAAAAGTTTTTATATTTACGAAAACGCCCACTTTTCAACCCTATTAAAAAAAGTTATTATATGTGTACACATATTATAATATGTGTACATATATATCATATCTGCATGTGTACACATCAGTCGAGATGTGTACACATATTACATGTATACACATCTCATGTGTACACATCTTGACTGATGTGTACACATCTTTTTTATTAGAGTGGTGTAGGGTGGTGGGTGGTGGTGGAGAGTGGTAGAAGGTTGTGGTGGGAGTGGAGGGTGGTAGAAGGTGGCGGTGAGTGGTGGAGGGTCGTGGTGGAATGGTGGATGGGCGGGGTGGGGGTAGGGGGCCGGATGGGGGCTAAGGGGTTGATGGGGTGGGTGATGAGAGGTGGGGGCTTTGTGTAAATAGAAAAACTTGGGGGCTTTTAAAATGTTAGTCCTTAGTACTAATTTTAAAAGTGTCCCTCTCACCCATTTTTCAAGACTTGAGTCCCTTATAACTAATAAAAGACTTGGGGGTCCTTCTCACCCAAAAATCCCAAATGTATAAGCCTAAAGAATATTTATGATAAAACTCAAAAGAAGGGAGTTAACAGGGCATTCTTTGATTTTTCAAACAATTTTCAAACTTTAGAGTGGACTACTGAAACTTTAAACTAACAGTTAATTTCTTGTAAACAACGATCTTTTCTGAATAATTTTGGGGGGTTGGAAATGTACGTAGTAACATTATACTAATTGTATGGGCCTAAACTGATTTAGGATCACAAATCGAATTTGGATTAAGAACACAAGCAAATCTTAGTATCAAAGTCAGAACAAGGCTAAGAATGAGAGAAAATGCAAGAAATAACGTGATTTTAATATATAGTTGTGAGTACAAATTTTGCCGGAGTTTTTGTAAGTATTTCTGAATGCCCACAATATAAAATGTGGAGCTATTTATAAATATAAGGGGGCCTTGCCTACGTTTCCCTTGATTGTTAATGCCTAAAACCACATTCAATATATTTAGTAGTGGAGTTAATGGGCCGAAACTAAAGGCAACCAGTTGACTGCACACGACCTCATTCACCGAGGTATAGACTGTTGACTTCGGGCGCATGACTGAACAATCGACCGAGGTGACATTTCACCGAGGCAAACACCTTACTTTTTATCCTCGATTATGAGCTTCGGTCTCTAACTTCTGCCGTTTGTGACTCTCCTTGGCTTACAACTTGCTAACACTTGCTTGGTCACCATCTTGTCATGCCACCGATGTGCCATGTAGGCAAGCTGATTTTTACCCAATACAGATAGTCCCCCAACTCCTCGGGAGTGGAATGAAATTCCGCGGGAGAATGACGTGGCTAAATCCTATCTAAGCGTTTCAAATTTTTGTCAACGGTCCGCGTCCTTTCAGATCATTGTTCATCGACACGTGGCGACCGCTCATGGAGCACCGAACGGTCACGCCATTTTTCTCGCATTTTCCAACCTTGCAATAATGATTTTTCTCAGCTTGCTTTCCTACCAACCTATTCATACTTCCACTCAAGGTTGTTCTCACCATTTTCAACATCTACTAGCAACAGTGAGAAGAAAAGAAAGAAAACACCCATCTTCATCTTGACCATTTTCTATTTTTCAAGAAATCCTTTGTATTCAAAAAGCTATAATCATGTCTGCAACACACTCCACACAAGATTCAAGCGATTCAGGCGAGAGGGCGAGGGTTTCCCGCTTCGCCGCTGCAATAGCTAGTGGCGATATCATCGCCCCCGTGCCGGCGATACAGGTTATCGAGGCGGAAGGCGGTGGAGAAGTGACATCCAGCGTCAGTGGCTCTAGGCGGTGCAAGGAGAGAGCCAGGCACGATAGAGCTGAAATAAGTGAAGGTGTCAGCATAGAGGAGGAGGATAACGTCATCAGTGGTGACGCCATGGCAGTAGTTGATACTGACGTGGAAAGGGTCATCAATAGGGATGACGATGGCGAGGGCGACGATGCCGAGGGCGAGGGCGAAGATGATGTCGAGGCCACTAAAGAAACTGGGGGCGAGTTGCCCGCTACCGAGGGTGGGCATGATGCCGAAGCTGGACCTTCGGGTCCTGAAAAGAAACTTCCAAAAATTCCCCTCGAGCAGGAGCTTGAGCCCCATCAAATCAATCCATCGCACTTCGATAATAGTAAAGATCTGAAGCTACAAAAGCAATCTGCTGACCAGGAAGAGTTGAACAGAAATGTACCAGTAAATACAACGCCGACCCGAATTACTCAAGCTCATATGGACCGAGTTCGAAAGGATTGTGGGTTTGAGCTTGATGGGCTGTCGTTTGCGTATACTTACCCATTCACCATTGCGTTCACTCTCCCTGTTCACAAGGTGATCGACGATTTATGCTGAGCATACAACTTGTGCTTGGCTCACTTAGGCCCGATGTTTGGAGGGTTGTGCAGTGCTTAGCTTGGTTGAGTAAGGAGGCCAAGGTGGACTTTACTCTGCAACATCTCATTTCTCTCTATTACCCATATTTTCACAAGGCTGGGGTCGTGGACTTGAACAACCGAGGCAAGTATGCGCTTCTCTACAAGAGCGAAGATCACGGAGACCGAGGATGGTGTGATCGCTATATTTTCTTGGAGACTAGCGTCTTAGCGACCGAGCCTAACTTCCCAGAGAAGTGGAATAGAACACGTAAGTGCTCAGTCATTCCTTTTTTCTCCTGGTGAATGTTCTCGTTCTTTAATCTTAACCCCCTCTTTGTTTTTCAGCCAACAAAGTTGCTATCGTCCCCCCCCCCCCGAGGGTTTAATCGAATGGGTCAAGGCTTTAACCGGGGTCCGCAAACGTCCCATTCGATCATGGATGGAAATGGCTGCTGACCTTGGTTGGCAATGCAAAAGGCATGGTAAGTTGTCTATAACCTTCTACCTAAGTTGTTATTTTCATTGTATGTCACATGTATATTTTTTATATTCACATTGTATATAAAGTGTGTGAATATACATACATAAGCCATACACAACATATACAAATGAATAAACACAAACATACACTTATACTTATTGTATGTGAGGTGTATATCTAGTGGATGTCCGGTGACATACATTGGATATACGCATGAAAAACAGTTTTTTGCCTCCACCACCACCAACAACCACCGTGCATCACTGAAGAACCAACAAACAAACATACATGTATATGTGTTGTATGTTAAGTATATACTCAGTGTATGTCCGGTGCCATACATCAGACATACAATGGGTATACCCATGGCATACACATTTTTCACCTCCAACCACCGCCACCAACCGCCGTAGCCACCAGAGGACAAAAAAAACCTCTATTTTAGCAGATCCGCCGTAGCCAACAGAAACAGATGTCGCCGAAACTCGGCCGACATCGCAAGCATACACACGACGAAAACACCCTACTGTAGCAGATCCACAATGGAAAAACACTCCACCGTAGCAGATCCGGCACCGCCACGACGGCGCAGATCAGACACAACGCAGAAACATACTGCCGGCGAAGGGGAAAGGGGTTGGGGATGGTGGGCGATGACGGGAAATCTCCGGTGACGGGGGAGGGGAGGGGTGGCAGCAGCGTAAACAGTGGGGTGTGAGGGTGGGGGAGAGAAGAGAAAGGGAAGAGAGAGAAGAGAGAAAGAGAATTAGGATTTTTAAAAAATGTTATGTTAGGTAGCATTTTAAAAAGTATTGCTGCGTTTGGTAAATGTGTACAATGTTGCTATGTTTTTTTTAAAAAAGGTCTCTAAATTGACATATAATGTAATTTATCCTAATTTATACATATTGTTTAGAACGACTATTTATATAAAATTCACTTTAATTTTCTTTCCCTTGACCCAACAATAGTAAAACTGTGCATTTCTCATTATGCATCGTGTTGAAGTGTGTGACACACTTTATCTATACTAATATAAAAGTAGAAATCTAAAAAGCTAAAAAGTGAAAGACCAAAATATTTCTAAAATATGAAAAGTCAGTAAATGAATTAATAGAATATTTACAAATTGGAAAAAAAAAATGAAAGCAAATGATATTGTTTGAAGGGTTGTGTTCGTTCATTATACCAGGTAATTAAAGGTTTTCTTTCGGTCATTAATGTTTCAACAGTTGGAAATAGAAACAGAAGCCCGTTTATTAAAGCTCTCGCAACAAGCAACCAATAACATACTAATCCAAAAAAACTATTCTCATTCTGCGAATCTCCTTTGGGAAAGCTCTGCCAGGTTCATCTTTGTTGTACAAGAAAAAATAATTTCTCTGCTTTTTCCACTACTTCCAAAATTTCTTTCCTTATTGGTTGAGTTCTGGTAGTTGGAGTTGGAGAAATGAAACTTTAATTTCTTAACAGTAGGTATTGTAATTTTGGGGTAGAATTTAACCATACATATGTGTAAGAAAATTGATATTCTAAATGTAGTTTCGGAATACTTCTTGTGTACACTTATTCTTTGTTTTTTGTAAGTCTCTAGCATCGTTTCATTATTATTCTTTGACTATTTTTATTATTCTTCGAGCATATAAAACCAGATGTATTTTCGTTTAATACATCTACTTAGTTGTGTGTTAAATTGATGATCTTTTCTCCGTTAGTGGTGCTATTACAAGTATATGGAAAATAACCCAAATTGCTCACATCTTAAATTTTATTACAGTTTCATGACGTGTGACTTGGGAATTCCAAGTTCATGCATTGCTCCAGGGAACAAAATTATAGAGTTGATAGGTACATAATTTTGCAGTTAGTATGTAGTACGAAAAAAGAGATGTATCTCGACGAGCCTCGATCCTCCTTTATTTTGTTATGTATCAAAATGAGGATATTCTTTCATTAGTTTAAGCTTGAGTTTTTTCCTCCAAATTTTGGGCACACATATTGTAATGTTATTTATACTTTATACAATCTCTATATTGATTAGCGTAGAGTACACATGGAAATACACTTGCATACATTCCTTCCATATTTTTCCTGGAATCATTAACGCCTTTGATTCAAATTCAGAACTGGTTTTCTTTCGGACAAACTATGTCAATGGTATGGATCAAGAAGAAGTTACAAATATCAGGTTCTACTTCATTACCCTATTTATTTTCATTTTCTAACCTTTGTGATTTATTCTACAATTATTATGGTAGATGTTCTATAAATAATGATCTTAAAATATATTATTTAATCGCATGCAATGATATAACTAGAAACAACATATGCCTACTGTTAATTAGTTTAGGATTTTTTACATAAAAGTACAAGTTTTAGAGCTTAATTACCAAACATAGCAACATTTTAGTAAAATTATCCTATATAGAGGAAAACACAAGATAATTATAAACATGGCAAAAACATAGCAATGTTTTTCCATAACATACCAAACCCTTACATTCTTCCTTATATTTTCTCCACTATCACTTTTGCTCCTCCTATTTCTCCCTATTTCACTTTTCCTCCTAGCATTTCCCCCCAATTTCACTTTTACTCCTCTCATTTTCCCCAATTTCACTTTTCCTCATCCATCCTCAATGTATCTCGTTGAATATTACTATTTCTACACCGTATCAACTATTTCTGCACCGTATCTAACTGTTTCTGCACTGTTTCAACTGTTTCTGCAGCACCGTATCTAATTGTTTCTGCACCGTTTCAACTGTTTCTGCAACACCGTATCTAACTGTTTCTGCACCTTTCCAACTGTTTCTAACTGTTTCTGCACCGTTTCAACTGTTTCTAATTGTTTCTGCACCGTTTCAACTGTTTCTGCAGCACCCTATCTAACTGTTTCTGCACCGTTTTCAACTGTTTCAGCACCGTTTCAATTGTTTCTACAGCACCGTTTCAGACTGTATCAGCTCCATTTCAAACTGTATCATAGTATTTCAATGCCGTTTCAAACTATATCAGATTGTTTGAAACTGTATCAACTCCCGTTTCAGACTGTATCAGACTATTTTAAACTGTATCAACTCCCCGTTTTAGACTGTTTTAAACTGTATCAACTCCCGTTTCAGACTGTATCAACTCTGTTTTAAACTGTATCATTCTATTGTTTTTATTGTTTCTGAAAGAAGTAATTAAACTTGTGCTTTTATCAAACTGTTTCAACAACTATTTTAGATTGTTTCAATGCTTTTTCAGAGTGTATTATACTGTTTCAACGCTGTTTCAGACCGTATCAAACTGTTTCACCAACTGTTTCATATTGTTTCAATGTTTCAATGAGCACGCAGAAGAACAAATAGAAGAACTACATAATCAAGTGGCAAAAATATACGATATCAAACCCAGAAATAATAAACGAAATATCTGGATAAACAAGCTTAAGCAAAAGACTAACAGAAAGAAAGTGCCAAGAAATCCAAGTAGATCTCGGCCAAAAATCCAACAACAATGTCACAAAACAAAAAAAGCAAAGTAAGATAATGTACTAATTCAAGCTGCTATTACATATGTACAAACTAACATTTACTCTATTTCAATTTGGTAGGAACATTCGAATGACTCTCTTTAAGCTACTCCACGTCTATCATTTGTCAATTTAAGCTACTCCATGTCGAATGTACTACAACTAGATTCGTGGTAAGAATTCCGTTTCTACAAAGCACATTTTTCCTCTTATTTCCCTTAAGCGAAAAGTTTCTCGAGAGAAATCACTGGTTTTCGGCACTGGTGTGCGTAGGCAACACAGAACTGTTGCGATTCATATGATTTCGCCACTGTTTTGGTCTGATCTACGCCAAAGGAAGCATTTTCAAAGGTAATTGAGTTTAGATCTGGAAAGTAGGGGTCAAGACAAGTTCAGGAAGGTATGATACGGTACTTCCGGCGGCCAAACGGCGGGGGCCGATGGAAGATCGCCGGCGGACACAACAATAAAGACCACCATTTTGATAAAAGTAACAATTGACTCAACAATTTCCACTTCATTTAAGTCCGACTTTAAATTGTTTACACAAATTATAAATGTTCCTGCTAAAATTTATGTTGCCTTTATCTTAGTTCCATTTAGTTAAATGGGAAGAGAAATGAGAGCTCTTTTCTTTATAAGGCTCACATGAAGAACTTTGTAGGGTCACCACACAAGAAGCTATCAAGCTTTATAATATTTACTTGATTTTCTCTTTAATTTTGTCTTGATCACCTAATTTCCAATCAATAGATATTAAATTCGAACATTTATCGATGTGTCCTACTTATATATAGGTGTATGTGAGGAAAGTTTTGTACAAGACATGTACATTTAACTTGAAGAAGCGAGACTTGATTATTTTAGAAAGGCACAATCAACCTTGCGAAGACAGTTATTCCAAGGTAAATTTGATGTTATGATGGTTGAAGGATATAGAGAGAATAAAGTTGATCAAAAAGTTCTTCTTCCTTTATCATGTGTTGGAGCAATCAATTTTAAAAAAGAAGACATACTAAAGTTTAGTTGAAAGAATTATCGCTACACGAACACTGACAGAGTTGGTAGAAGAGCAATCTTAAAGGTTACGCGAGCTTTTGGTATCTTTGAAAATCTAATTTAGTATTTATTACTAAATTAAATGATTTAGGTGATTATGCGGACAAATGATGATTTTGTATTGTTCTATAATGTTAGTGTAATCAAGGAAATCCTTATTTGTATAAGTATATTCGAATTTGGTTTACACGAAGTTTTCTTTCCATAGAGGGCCAGTGAAGTATTTTTACTGAACATCTAGGTTGTAATTACCACTGTATTCCTCAGTAGTCACGAGCTTTGTGACATTTTCCGTTCAACATTTGAATTGTATGAAAGACTATATGTTGACATCACATGAATATATCCATTTTGTCGACAATCTACATTGATCATTCTTACGAAGGTGTATTTTATTTTTTCGTAAATGATTATTTACTCAAAGCTTTTCAAAAAATAGTTTGCTACTACACTCGATATACACGTGCAATGCACGTATCGAGAAACTAGATCATATTATAAACTGCTCCCTACTTAGTAGAGAGAAAAGAGGGGAAAAGACCTCCCAAGTCTTAATAGAAGGATAGGGGACAAGACCAAGTCAAAGGGTAATTAGTTTAAGTGAGGGTTGAAGTGAATTGTTTAAAAACTTGTGGGTATAATTAAAAGTTTTTATATTTACGAAAACTCCCACTTTTCAACCCTATTAAAAAAAGTTATTATATGTGTACACATATTATAATATGTGTACATATATATCATATCTGCATGTGTACACATCAGTCGAGATGTGTACACATATTACATGTATACACATCTCATGTGTACACATCTTGACTGATGTGTACACATCTTTTTTATTAGAGTGGTGTAGGGTGGTGGGTGGTGGTGGAGAGTGGTAGAAGGTGGTGGTGGGAGTGGAGGGTGGTAGAAGCTGGCGGTGAGTGGTGGAGGGTCGTGGTGGAATGGTGGATGGGCGGGGTGGGGGGTAGGGGGCCGGATGGGGGCTAAGGGGTTGATGGGGTGGGTGATGAGAGGTGGGGGCTTTGTGTAAATAGAAAAACTTGGGGGGCTTTTAAAATGTTAGTCATTAGTACTAATTTTAAAAGTGTCCCTCTCACCCATTTTTCAAGACTTGAGTCCCTTATAACTAATAAAAGAATTGGGGGTCCTTCTCACCCAAAAATCCCAAATGTATAAGCCTAAAGAATATTTATGATAAACTCAAAAGAAGGGAGTTAACAGGGCATTCTTTGATTTTTCAAACAATTTTCAAACTTTAGAGTAGACTACTGAAACTTTAAACTAACAGTTAATTTCTTGTAAACAACGATCTTTTCTGAATAATTTTGGGGGGTTGGAAATGTACGTAGTAACATTATACTAATTGTATGGGCCTAAACTGATTTAGGATCACAAATCGAATTTGGATTTAGAACACAAGCAAATCTTAGTATCAAAGTCAAAACAAGGCTAAGAATGAGAGAAAATCTAAGAAATAACGTGATTTTAATATATAGTTGTGAGTACAAATTTTGCCGGAGTTTTTGTAAGTATTTCTGAATGCCCACAATATAAAATGTGGAGCTATTTATAAATACAAGGGGGCCTTGCCTACGTTTCCCTTGATTGTCAATGCCTAAAACCACATTCAATATATTTAGTAGTGGAGTTAATGGGCCGAAACTAAAGGCAACCAGTTGACTGCACACGACCTCATTCACCGAGGTATAGACTGTTGACTTCGAGCGCATGACTGAACAATCGATCGAGGTAACATTTCACCGAGGCAAACACCTTACTTTTTATCCTCGATTATGAGCTTCGGTCTCTAACTTCTGCCGTTTGTGACTCTCCTTGGCTTACAACTTGCTAACACTTGCTCGGTCACCATCTTGTCATGCCACTGATGTGCCATGTAGGCAAGCTGATTTTTACCCAATACAGATAGTCCCCCCACTCCTCGGTCAGTTACCAGGAGTGGAATGAAATTCCGCGGGAGAATGACGTGGCTCAATCCTATCTAAGTGTTTCAAATTTTTGTCAACGGTCCGCGTCCTTTCAGATCATTGTTCATCGACACGTGGCGACCACTCATGGAGCACCGAACGGTCACGCCATTTTTCTCGCATTTTCCAACCTTGCAATGATGATTTTTCTCAGCTTGCTTTCCCACCAACCTATTCATACTTCCACTCAAGGTTGTTCTCACCATTTTCAAATTCTACTAGCAACAGTGATAAGAAAAGAAAGAGAACACCCATCTTCATCTTGACCATTTTCTATTTTTCAAGAAATCCTTTGTATTCAAAAAGCTATAATCATGTCTGCAACACACTCCACACAAGATTCAAGCGATTCAGGCGAGAGGGCGAGGGTTTCCCGCTTCGCCGCTGCAATAGCTAGTGGCGATATCATCGCCCCCGTGCCGGCGATACAGGTTATCGAGGCGGAAGGCGGTGGAGAAGTGACATCCAGCGTCAGTGGCTCTAGGCGGTGCAAGGAGAGAGCCAGGCATGATAGAGCTGAAATAAGTGAAGGTGTCAGCATAGAGGAGGAGGATAACGTCATCAGTGGTGACGCCATGGCAGTAGTTGATACTGACGTGGAAAGGGTCATCAATAGGGATGACGATGGCGAGGGCGACGATGCCGAGGGCGAGGGCGAAGTTGATGTCGAGGCCACTAAAGAAACTGGGGGCGAGCTGCCCGCTACCGAGGGTGGGCATGATGCCGAAGCTGGACCTTCGGGTCCTGAAAAGAAACTTCCAAAAATTCCCCTCGAGCAGGAGCTTGAGCCCCATCAAATCATTCCATCGCACTTCGATAATAGTAAAGATCTGAAGCTACAAAAGCAATCTGCTGACCAGGAAGAGTTGAACAGAAATGTACCAGTAAATACAACGCCGACCCGAATTACTCAAGCTCATATGGACCGAGTTCGAAAGGATTGTGGGTTTGAGCTTGATGGGCTGTCGTTTGCGCATACTTACCCATTCACCATTGCGTTCACTCTCCCTGTTCACAAGGTGATCGACAATTTATGCTGAGCATACAACTTGTGCTTGGCTCACTTAGGCCCGATGTTTGGAGGGTTGTGCAGTGCTTAGCTTGGTTGAGTAAGGAGGCCAAGGTGGACTTTACTCTGCAACATCTCATTTCTCTCTATTACCCATATTTTCACAAGGCTGGGGTCGTGGACTTGAACAACCGAGGCAAGTATGCGCTTCTCTACAAGAGCGAAGATCACGGAGACCGAGGATGGTGTGATCGCTATATTTTCTTGGAGACTAGCGTCTTAGCGACCGAGCCTAACTTCCCAGAGAAGTGGAATAGAACACGTAAGTGCTCAGTCATTCCTTTTTTCTCCTGGTGAACGTTCTCGTTCTTTAATCTTAACCCCCTCTTTATTTTTCAGCCAACAAAGTTGCTATCGTCCCCCCCGAGGGTTTGACCGAATGGGTCAAGGCTGTAACCTGGGTCCGCAAACGTCCCATTCGATCATGGATGGAAATGGCTGCTGACCTTGGTTGGCAATGCAAAAGGCATGGTAAGTTGTCTATAACCTTCTACCTAAGTTGTTATTCGAAGCCTTTGATTTTATTATTGACCTTATTTTCCTTGGCGTTACGTTTCCCAATGCCATCAACAAAAAGAAAGATAACAAGAAAAAAGGAAAGGGAAAGAAGAGAGATGAGGAGGATACGGAGTCCGATGATGATTTGGCTTCGGTGGCAGGTCTAGCTGGTGACCTAAAAGAGCTTAAGGCCTCAAAGCCTTCGAAGATTTCAAAGGGTTCCTCGGGCCAAGGATCCTCTAAGGGTAAACATTGCTTTCGGCTAACTCATTAGTCTTTATTTCTCTTCGTTCTTTCGCTTAAGATAGTTCTACGTTGTCCTTTGTAGGTGTAAAAAGGAAGAGGGCGGTTTCTAAGAAACCTTCCCGTTCGGTAAACCCTCGCACCGAGGCGGCAGCTTCTCCTCGGCCTGAAGCGATGGCGGCATCACGCCAAAGGCTGATTGATGAGCCCAGCGATGAGAATACCGAGGGCTTGGAGAACCGAAGAGAGATTGAGGTTGTGGATCTTGATGGCCAAGCACTTGATTCCGAAGCAGAAATTGCTAAGGCCAAAGGCAAGGCGAAAGTTGGGGAAGCCGGGGCTGCTGCTATTGAGAAAGAAGCAGATGTCGGTGCAGTTAGGCCACAATCTGAACCTGCGAGGCTTTCGTCCTCGGTGGGATCTTTTAGAAAACTCGAACTGCCAACCTCGTCAAACCTTTTGGCGAGCACCCGATATGACATTCTGAGCCTCATGCCTTTGCTTGGCCCGGCGGAGGACACCGTCGTGCAATCGTTTCCTCCAGATCAGCTAGCCAGCACCATTGCTGCCAATTCACTCAGGGTAAGTCTTGTCATCTTTGATTTTTACCTCCGTCCTCAGTTGTTTACTTATGTCGATTCTTTGATGATTTCTGGTTAGGGCTTCGTTCTATCGTTGAGAGCCATCGAGCTTGAAACCTCGAGGACCGAGGAGGTTCACCGCATTGTTCGTGCGTGGGACAAGCAAAAGGACAGCTTCAATGTACAAATAGCTGAATTGAAGGCTAAGTTGTCCAAGTCTTGCTCCGATTTATGCGAAGCCGAGGCTGCTTCTGAAGCGAAGATTCAAGCCCTCGTAGACGGTTTTCAAGTTGAGCGCGTGAGGCTAGAAGCCGAAGTCGCAAGACTCAATGCTGAGTTAGCCCAAGCTAGGGGCAAGTATGAAGAAATGGACAAGAAGCACCATGAGAAACTAAGAAACCACGTGCTTCACATTCAGAGGTTGGAGGGCGAAAACTCTAGGCTTCCAACTCTTGAGGCCGAGTTTAAATCGCTTCGGGAGGAGATTACTAACCGCAAAGCTAGGGCCAAAATCAGGGCTAAGAGGGCGGAGTTGGATAAGCGCTGGTCGGTGATCAAATCTCGGCTAAGTTTGCTTAAGCAAAATGTCGCACCGGCGAGCTTAACTTGGAGGAAGAAATTGCCAAGGCTGAAGACAAGGCAGCCAAAGCTGAAGCAGTTATTGACGATCCTCCTTCAAGTGAAGGTTCGGGCGAAGAGGATGTCGAAGATGATGAAGTAGAAGATGAAGATGAAGGTGATGAGGATACCGAGGAGGGGGTATCTGATACAATCCGGATTGGTATCCAAAGCCGTGGGAAGCTTACGCTCAACATGCGGGACTTGGAATGAATTCAAAGAGAGTTTGGAAACCAAGAGTCAAGTTAAGAGGGGGCCAAAAGACCAAGATGCAAGCTTGCTGGATTCTGGAAAATTATCAACCATGCGCGATCGCGAGAGGAGGGGCGCTATCGCGCTGAAGAATTGCATGCCATGCGCGATCGCGAGGTGCATGGCACGATCGCGATGAATAATTGTTCAGCAGCGTTGTAGAATTAGCCTCAGGGTCATTTTTATCCATTTATCATAGACTTAGAGGCTTTTAGTCATTTCACACTCATGTATGGGAAAACTATATAAACTTCTCTTAGTCTTTTATTTCATTAGTGAATTTTTAATTGAGGATAGAGATAGATTAGGCCGAGCCTATCTTGTGAAAGCCCGAGGCTTCACGGACTCCTTTACTTGGAACCGAGTGGATATCATCCTAGTATGGATCCTCGATAGGTTCAAGTTTCTTTCTCTCTCTTGGATATTCAATCGTATTTGAATCTAATATCCTTTCTTTCTTCTATTTCTGTCCTTCCCCATCCCTATTTTCTCGTTGTTGTGTTTACTTAATCGCTTTCGTTCCTTTATCTTGCTTCCGCGTAGTTTGGTTCATATCATTTGGTATCAGAGCAAGGTTCAGATTTCGTTCTTATGAATCCACGTTCCTTGTTCATCTTATCTTTTAATTTAGTTTATTGTTATTGTTGTTCTTTTCCTTGGAGAAAAGAAGAAAAAAAATAAAAAAATAGAAAAAGTTGAAAAATGCAAAAAAAAAAAAATTCATATTGTGGAATGGATTTGATAACCCGTTGATTGTTTGATGTCGGGGATTGATCTATGATGTTTTTTCGTTGATTTGGTACCCTTGTATCACGATTTGGTGATATGAATTGAAAAATTGAAAATCAAAGTTTCCATTTTTAAAACCCTTGTTCTTGAGCTTGAAGACTTTGATTCTTGAGTTTGATTATTTGTTTGGTCGTAAAATTCATCGGGGTTTGTTGGGAAACACATTATACAACTTTGGGTACCTTGGGAATTGAAAAAAAAGTTGAATCGAAGTGATTCGAGCGAAAAAGTGAAGCTAAAAATCAGATTCTGGTTCAGCCCAACAGACTTGCGCTATCGCGCCAGCTGGAGCACTATCGCGCTGAGAGAAATAAACACACTGCGCGATCGCGCACTTTCTCACGCGAAGGGAAAAATAATTTTTGGGATTTTTTTGTTCTTCGCGAACGCGTCCTATTCACGCGATAGCGAAGAGCAATAATTTTCTGGAATTCCAGTTTTGAGACAGAACATTCGCAACAGCTTCCGAACAGTTTCCAATCATCAAAACTCCAATTGATTTATTAAATATGGTGAGTTTCTAGATCACAACAAAATTCCATCCAATTCCGAATCCGTTTAGTTCCAATTCGATTCGAGTCTTTCTTGTGTCACTTCCTTAATAGTCTTGTAACTTCTCTCTTTTGGTTTCATTGCTTGTTTCCTATATTCCTAATCCGTTTGTGAGTCTTTATTCGTTTCTTTGGTGTCTTATAAAATCCATTTCGAACCTATACTTGGACGTGCTAGTTGTTGATATTTTCATCTTGGTTCCTATAAAGGGGATAAGGCTATCTTTGAGAGGAAAAAGGCTAAGAGTAGTGAGAATAATAGAGTGTGGTCATAAAAGCCAAAGACCTTGAGTGTATACACGAGTGAAAAGAAAGTTGAGTGAACATTACTTGAGTGATACACGTGAGGGAGTGAACTTGTGAGGTCCTTTACTCTTATTTGTTATAGATATGGCGTCGGATGATGATTGTGGAGGGTATAGTTCGTGTGGAGATGATGGAGACTATGGTTCCTATGATGGTGATGATGGATGTTGCTATGATGATTCTGGGAACTACGGTTCGTATGAGGATGAAGCGGGTCACTATGATGATCGTGAGGTTGATGAGGACTATGAAGCTCATAATGATGAATGTGTTGATCCTTATGCTTCTAGTCAAGAATTCGAAGATGGCGACGCTTCAAGGTATGATGTTCCTACTTACTCTTCTTGTGATGAATTTGAACATGATGATAGTGACATAGAGAAAACGGATGATGAAGTTGATAATACGAATTGTGTATATGCATCTTCTCTTGGTGTTGTTTGTGGTATGCAAGGGAGTAGTAGAGGTCATTCCATTGGTATGGGAGGAGGAGGTGGTTGTTCCATGGGAAAAGAGAGGATTGTCTATCCTACTTGTGCTAAAGGGGATAATGCTCCTAACTCCCATATGAAAGGTGGAGTGAGAAGTGGTGTTGCTCTTGCTACTAAAGGCTTGTACGGTTCTAACAATGCTAGGGGTAGAAGTAGTAAGAGTGGTGTCATTGACTATGAGACTCCTTCCTCGACTTTCAACAATACTTCTAATGTTGGAAGAGTGACGGGAAGTGGAAGTTATACTAGCAAACTTGCTAGTAGAGGAGGGATAAGGGAGACCCATGTTGTTGGAGTTGATACTCTTGAACATTCAAGATCTTCCTTGGATGAACCTATACGATCCTTGGTTCATAGTAGGTTCGTTATTAAGGTAAATGGTGTTGGAGGAAACTTGCTCCAAATTGTTGAACCCGACGAGAATCCGTACCAAACCGATGCCAATTGCATTAGCCCTTCATTAGTTGATATGCTAAAGATACCATACCATGCTTTCAAGTACCCCTATGAGTACAAAGGAGTTTGGGTTTCCAAGGAGTCATGGGTACTCATATCTCATAAGGGTTACAATAAGCATGTTTTGTGTGATGTGTGCCCCACACCGGATGCGGTTGTTTTCCTAGGTGGACCATGGTGGCGCAACAAGAAGATTCAATATAATGTCAAGCGGGATATATATCTAATGGCCATAGGTCAATGGGTATATGAGCTTGTACTCTATGGATTGAGGGGTAAGATATCACCTCGCTATTATTCTTGGTCATCATGCAAAGGAGAAAAGAGCAAGAACTTCATTTCATGGTTGAAATTGAGCAATCGAGGAGTCCTACAAACACAAGAATTGGTGGGACTAGTGCTAGAAAAGAGTCGACAAGTGTCAACAAGGTGAACCCGAATCCACAAGCTTCAAGGCCAAGTGGTTCATCAACAAAGAAGAAGGAGACTTCAACTGATGAGTCTTTAAGTCCTAGGTTCCGGGTTGATGTTAAAAGTCCACCTACTCCGGCTATGGGTATTCTTGGGCCTCGTCCCAATTCACCCGAATTTGAGAGACAAAAGATTGAGAGGAGTAAGGGAGTGGCCGGTAACATTCCTCGAGTGGAAAAAGGAGAGGATGTGTTGAGTGATGTGAGTGAGATGTCACCACCCGAATCTACACCCGACCTTGAAAAGAAAATATGGGAAAAGAAAGAGGGAAAAAGAATCATTGAGAGTGAGGACACCCTTTATTCTAACCTTAACCCTTTATCCTTTTCTTCTACTTGTTTGACTTCTTGTGTAGGTACTCTCGGAGGCAAATCAATGGAGCCTCAATCATGTTCCAAAATAGAAGAACAAGGTGAAGAAGATCTTCAATGTGAGCTTCAAGGTGAAGGAACAATTCATGACACTTCAAGTGCATTGAGTGAGCAAGATGGCCACTCAAAGGTATGTGAAAGTTCTTCCCTTGAACATGTTACTTCCTTGTCATGTGATAGTGTTTGTGAAAACTCTATACTAGTTGATGAATTGTGTGATTACAATGTATTTGCAACTAGTGTAGAGTCGGTTGGTCAACTTGTGTGTGATAGTGAACCACTAGTCGAGAGGGATGATAAGCCACATCATGATGTGAGCTCGGTTTTTATTGAACCTCTCTTAAGTGAAGAATGTATAGTTGACCTTGCTTGTGAACCTTGTTATGACACCCCACCTATACTTGATAAAGGGGAAAAGGAGTTGAATGAATATCCTATTCTTTTCCTTGATGAATTGCTTGATAATGGTGGACCTATGTGTCGTAGTGAGGATGGTTGTGACCTTGAGGAGTCTCTAAAGTGTGAAATGGATTGATTTGTTTTTGATGACTCCTCAAGTGAGAGTGAAGAACCTAGTCTTGATGCTATGCTTTTGTTTGACCATAAAATTGAGGTGCATGCTTTCACATTCTCATTGCTTGAAGATAATCTCAATTATGATAGTGAATTGTATCGGACTAGGGTTGGTAGTATAATAGAACCTCTATGGTTTTATGAAGTTAGACTCTATGGATGATCCATCGTTTGGAACTCCAACTGGAATGAGTGGTCTTGATATTGGTTGTATTGAACCATCTTCTAGTAGTCCTAGCCTTCGTTGTGTGGACTATTATGATGAAGGACCTATTTTAGAGACCTTCCTTTGGAGTTTGTCAAGTGAGGGAGATTGTCTTGGAGTTGGATTTGGAGGTGAGAAAGTCACTCTTGGTGTGTGTAAGAGTGCTTCCAAGAAGGGGAGTGGAGTGATTGATGTTAGTTGCCAATTGAACTATTCTTTTTACTCTATCCCACATGTTGATCACACCTTGGGTGTTGGGCATGCCAAAGCCAATGTGTCACATTGTGATAATATTGATTTGAAGACTTAGTGTGTTGATCATACGCTTAGGGGTCATAGGGAATTTGATTGCTATATCTTGCATGGTCCATGTCCTATTGATCTCTTTGCTTGCTCTTGTGCTGGATGCACTTTTCTTTGGAGTCAAATACTTGTTGTTTCCTTTGGAGACATAAGCTTATTACTTGTTATTGATGCTTGGCTCTATCATAAGAGTGTGTTTTCCACACTTTTTGGCACTAACCTACTCTTGGAATAGGAAGTTCATTTGTCTTTGCCTTGCTTGTAGGTCTTGTTGGCTTGATTTCGAGGACGAAATCCTTTTAAGAAGGGGAGAATGATACAATCTGGATTGGTATCCAAAGACGTGGGAAGCTTACGCTCAACATGCGGGACTTGGAATGCTTCAAAGAGAGTTTGGAAACCAAGAGTCAAGTCAAGAGGTGGCCAAAAGACCAAGATGCAAGCTTGATAGATTCTGGAAACTGATCAACCCTACACGATCGCGAGAGGAGGGGTGCTATTGCGCTGAAGTATTGCATGCCCTGCGCGATCGCGAGGTGCATGGCGCGATCGCGATGACTAATTGTTCAGCAGCATTCCAGAATTAGTTTCAGGGGCATTTTTGTCCATTTATCATAGACTTAGGGGCTTTTAGTCATTTCACACTCATGTATGGGAAAACTATTTAAGCTTCCCTTAGTCTTTCATTTCATTAGTGAGTTTTTGATTGAGGATAGAGATAGATTAGACCGAGCCTATCTCGTAAAAGCCCGAGGCTTCACGGACTCCTTTACTTGGAACCGAGTGGATATCATCTTAGTATGGATCCTAGATAGGTTCAAGTTTCTTTCTCTCTCTTGGATACTCAATCGTGTTTGAATCGAATATCCTTTCTCTCTTCTATTTCTATCCTTCCCCGTCCCCATTTTCTCGTTGTTGTGTTTACTTTATCGCTTCCATTCTTTTATCTTGCTTCCGCGTAGTTTGGTTCATATCGGTCTCCGAGGAGGGAGATGATGGGCTCGATGCCTAGGTTTCCTGCTTTTGCTTCTTGTTTAGTTTTTTATGTAAGCCTTCGGGCTTTCGATATACATGAATTGGACCTTCGAGTCCTCTTTTTTTTTTATGTAAACAATTTGCATCCTTCAGGCTTTTAAATGAAATGATTTTTCATTTCTTGTTTTAAGTGTTATCTTTTGTATGAACCGAACACTTAAAGTAACTTTCTTGCAAGACTTAATCAAATAAAACCGATGCAAACTTAGAACGACGTCTCATTCTCGAGTCAATTCATTTAAAGTGCAACTTCAGTGTGCAAGATCATAGAAACAAAGAGATATTGAATCAAGTCTATTTCATTGATGATATCAACGAGCCACAATCGGCTTTTTAAATAAGGCCTAGTCGAAGTAAAACTTAGGCGCAAAAAACATGCCACTATCAGGCATAATTACAAAAAGTGCTAATCTATTTCCTAGGTGTCAGTCCCCGGTTGCTGAATAGATAGACTTTTGTTGGAAGGCTCAGTATCAACCTCGGTTGCAACCCTCTTACTCCCCCCAATGTTAAGGTGTGAATCTTGATGAAGATCCGAGCACTGGAACTCGTTTTATCCGCTTCCTGAGAAGGTCAAGCAAAATGAAATGAGGAGCAAGTTAGAACATTTTGGACGAAGCCCTAGGAGCGTTTTTCGGCTCGAGGCTGGGGGTAAATTTTAAATGATCAAGGAACGTTTACCTCGATTAAAAGTAGTACCGCCTCAAATTGGAAATGTTCCAATTCAAGGGTTCGGGCTTGCCTTGCGGATCTTCGATTTGATAAGACCCCTTTCCAACGATCGCCTTGACTCTGTAGGGTCCTTCCAAGTTTGCAATGAGTTTTCCCCCGTTCTTTTCTTTGGTTGATTGGTTCATAGCCTTAAGCACAGAATCTCCAACTTTAAAATCTCTAAGTTTAGCTTTTCTGTTGAGATACACCTCGATCTGCCTCTTTTGTGCTTCTAACCGAACCAAAGCCAACTCTCTTTTTTCCTCGAGCAACTTCAAATCTATGCCCATGGCTTGATGGTTGGCGTCCTCGATTGTGTGAGCGTACCGAAGACTTGGTTTGCCCACCTCCACGGGGATAAGTGAATCCATGCCATAGGCGAGGGAAAATGGGGTTTCACCAGTGCTATTCTTCTCTGTTGTTCGCGTACCCCACAACATACCTGGCAACTCTTCGGGCCAAGGGCCTTTTTTCTCATCGAGACTCTTCTTGAGATTTTCAATTATTACTCTGTTTGAAGATTCGGCTTGACCATTGGCGCTTGGATAATAGGGGATCGATGCTATTCTTTTTATTCCCCATTGTTTGAAGAAATCGGTGATGGCTACTCCCATGAACTGCTTACCGTTGTCGCATGTGATCTCCCTCGGGACACCGAACCTGTAGATGATGTTCTTTCTAATAAAATCGATTACTTCTTTTTATTTAACCTCGGTGAGAGTTCCTGCTCCACCCACTTTGTGAAGTAATCGGTTAGGACTAGAATGAACCGAACACCACCTTTTCCCTTCGGTAAGGGGCCAACTATGTCCATCCCCCATTTCATAAAGGGCCATGGTGACACGACCGAATGCAATGGTTCAGCTTGTTAATGAATCATTCGGGCGTGGCGTTGACACTTATCACATTTTTTCACGAAGGCCTTTACATCCGCACTGATAGTGGGATAATAGTACCCAGCTATAAGTAACTTGCGCACAAAGGATTTTCCCCCCGAGTGATTGCCACACTCGCGTTCGTGTATTTCAGCCATCACGTATCTAGCTTCAGTTGGATCCAAACACTTGGCCATCGGGCCGCAATACAACCTTTTATATAAATTTCCCTCGATCATTGAGTACGAGGCTGCTTGGGTCCTTAACTTTTTGGCCTCTTTCTTATCTTGGGGGAGAGTCCCCGAGTCGAAGTAAGAGATAAACTTAGTTCGCCAATCCCATTTGTGGTCCACCGATTTGACTTCCAATTTCATCTCTCTCAGTTGCGTGGAAAGCAACCGAACCACTGAATCAGTCCCCGAGTGCACTTCGTCAATCACCGAACCCAAATTTGCCAAGGCGTCGGCTTCGTTATTCTCCTCTCAAGGCACTTGTTTGATCTGCCACTCTTGGAATTGAGCTAAGATTTTTTGTGCTCGAGTCAAGAACTGTTGCATTCTGGGCTCACGAGCCGTATACTCACCGAACACTTGGTTTACCACCAGTTGTGAATCGAACCTTAACTCAATTCTCTCTACCCCCATTTCTTTGGCTAACTCCAAGTCTGCTGAGGTTGCTTCGTATTCGGCCTCATTATTGGTCACTTTTTTAAACCGAAATGAGTGCCTGATCTTCTCTCCGGTGGGTGCCTTTAACACTATGCCTAATCCCGAACCCTCGGAATTAGTCGCCCCATCGGTGTAAGCAAGTGCTAGTTTCTCCAAATGAGGATTCCTGGTTTCACCATCGAGGAGCGTCTTGCTCACATAATAGATGGGTTGTTGCTTGCCATCTTCTTCTCGAACCAATACAACACTGACTGACACCTCGGATACAGCCAAGTAAACTAGCAGAGTTTAACCATCTTTTGGCGTGGCGAGCAATGACGCGTTAGCAAGATAACGTTTCAACTTCCTTAGTGCTTCTTTACACTCCGGTGTCTATTCGAAGTGATTATTCTTCCTTAAGACCGAGAAGAATTTATGGCATCGCTCCGAAGACCTTGAGATAAATCGACTCAAGGCAGCAACCCGGCCAGTCAAGCGCTGAACTTTCTTCACCCCGGTCAACTCCTCGGGTATTTCTTCGATGGCTTTGATCTTATCTGGATTAGCTTCGATCCCTCGTTCAGAGACTATGAATCCCAAGAATTTTCTCGACCCTACACCGAAGGCACACTTCTCAGGATTTAATTTCATGCCATATTGCCTCATAACAGGGAAAGCTTCTCTCAAATGGTTTAAATGATCCTCCATCCGAATAGACTTGATCAACATATCATCTATGTAGACTTCTATAGATTTTTCAATATATTCTTTGAACATGTGACACACTAGTCTTTGGTATGTTGCCCCAGCATTCTTCAAACCGAAGGGCATCACCTTGTAGCAGAAGGTACCTCGATCAGTGATGAACGAGGTGTTTTCTTCGTCCTTCGGATCCATGAGGATTTGGTTGTACCCCGAATAAGCATCTAAAAAAATTAATAGTTTGTGTCCAGCCATGGAGTTTATTAACCTGTCGATTTGTGGCAGTGGGTAGGAGTCTTTGGGGCAAGCCTTGTTCAGATCGGTGTAATCTACGCATATCCTCCACTTGCCGTTCTTCTTGGGCACAACGACCACATTAGCCAGCTACTCGCGGTATTTCACCTCTCTTATGAAGCCATTCTCTTGCAGCTTCATGGCTTCATTTTCGATTGCTTTCTTTTTGACCCCGGCGTGAGGTCTTTTCTTCTTCTTCACCGGGGTGAATTGGGGATCCACATTCAATTTGTGGGTCATGATCTCCGAATCGATACCAACCATGTCCGAATGGGACTAAGCAAAGCAATCGTTGTTGGACTTGAAGACTTCGATGATTGCTTTTTTCGACTCTGGGTCCAACTCCGAGCCGACAAACACTTTCCTCTCTGGAAAATATTTCGATAGCATGAAAGATTCCAGCTCTTCTATTATGGAGTCCTCGGCTTTCTGCTTCCGAGGTTCTTGAATGCAAACTGGGATCTTCTCCACTTCTCCACGAGGATCTTTCTCGTCTGACCCTAGTTGCATTGGTTGCTATTGTTTTGGTCCGATCGGGACGACTCCACTCTTCAATGCAACCGAATAGAGTTCTCTTGCTACTCGTTGCTCTCCTTTTATTGACCGTACTCCCCATGGGGTAGGAAACTTGATCACTTGATGAAGAGTGGATGGAACAGCTTCCATGGAGTGGATCCATGGTCTACCGAGGATCACATTGTACGCCATGTCCTCAGGTAAGACTTGAAATAGTGTTTCCTTGCTAACTCAAGACTTGAAATAGTGTTTCCTTGCTAACTCCTTCAGCAAACGTCTTGAGTGTGATTTCATCCAATGTCTTCTCCGTGGAGTTGTTGAAGCCAGCCAACACTATTGCCTTAGGGATAACTTCTCCCTTTAGTCACAACTTTTTAATGTCCCCATAGCTTATTATGTTAACCGAGCTACCGGGGTCGATCATGACTCGTTTGATATGCGAGTCATTTATTCTCAACATGATGACCAAGGCGTCGTGATGAAGGAACATCATCCCATCATAATCGTCATCATCGAACACGATTTCTTTACCTAAGCCTCTAACTCAAGTTCTCTTCTCCATGGTGATTGACAGCTTTGCGAACTTCTTTGCCGCTGCAAAATTCACCCCATTTACCTCTGACCCCCCAGTGATGACATTTACGACTCTCTCAGGCGGTGGCGCCCGAGGTGGTTGTCTATCACCTCAGTTCTTGGTGTAGTTCTCCTTCCCCTTATCAGTGAGGAATTCAACTAACACTCCCTTAATTAACAAGTGTGCCTTCTCGAGGCGCAATACTTTGCAATCCTCGGTGCGGTAGCCATAATCCGCATGAAACTCGCTGTGTAGATTTTGGTCCCTTTTCTCAGCAGGGGTTCTCATGTCCTTGGGTGTTCTTACCCCGGTTGTCCTTTTCACAATATTGACCAGCTCCGAGGTCTATATGCTGAAGTTGTAGTCGGGAATGCGAGGTAGCTCTTTATTCATTGCGACCAGAGCTGGGCCCGCAGAGTTCCTCTGGTTCGTATTTGGAAAAACCTTTCTGCCGAGCCGTTGACTCACATAAGCATTTCCCAACGAGTTTCCAAGCGAATTTCCCAGCCTCTGACTGACAGGCTGCCTCGACGACGAGGTGTATGGCTCATACCTCCCCTTTCAGTTTCCTCACGGCGCCTCGGTGCGATAAGAAGATTCGCTTCGGTTCTTATAGTTGTGGCTTCGGCCATTGTTTTTCCATTCGGCTTCTTCCAGCCTTATCTTGGTATAAGCTCTATTGTGCAAATCATCCCACTTCAGGGTCTGATATTGCTGAAGCTCCTTTCGCAACTCAGTAACGGTATCGGAGTTGCAAACATTGATGCATTTTTCAAACTCCATGATGGCTAGAGTGTCATCCATAGGAGATAGTTCCATGCGCTCAACATGAAAGCACTAGAGGAAGTCCTTTAGTGGCTCACCGGGCTGTTGTTTGACTTTAAATATATCCTCCTTCCTCTGGAGGATTTTCTGCGCCCTAGTGTGCGCTTTGACGAACGCGTTAACTAGCTCTTTAAATGTGGAAATCGACCCCGATGGTAGGCGCATGTACCACCGAAGTGCTCCCTTCTCAAGAGATTCACCGATTTTTTTTCAGAAACATTGATTCCTTCTCTATTTCCGTTCAGTCATTGCTCTTTACTATTGCCATGAATTCGATGATATGCTCTTTGGGGTCAGTGGTCCCATTATATTTCTTGAAGAAGAAGAGCTTGAAATTTTTGGAAGTTGGGGCTGGGGCAGCTTCGGGCCTGAATGGCAACTCCCTATATTGGTCGATATCGAGATCGTGAACCTTAGTCACCCCGGGAATGCTCTCGAGGTGTTTTTCCACATGCGCCTCGATGCGAGCCTCAACACGGGCTTTGATATCTTTGGTTAACTTTTCAACATCAACCGAAGAGGTAGTTTCTGCCACGGTGGGAAGCGTCCCGAAGTGCGATGTTGTGTTCGGCAATCTACCCGAAACCCCAGATGTGGTCCCATATTTAGGTTCCCCAGTTATCGCGCCCGTAGGAATGAAGAGCGGGATGATTCCACTTGGGTCCACAGGCTGGGCTCCATTCGGTGTTGAGCTATTCCTTGCCTCTAGCGAGGCACGAAATCCAGCATTAATGTTGGCATGTTCGGCCAGCTGCTCTTGAAGAGCTCTTAGTGAAGCGACAACGTAGGCCTGAAAGGCTTCTTTCGTCATCGGAGCTGAAGAATTCGGATTCGACTGATCGCTAGTCTGTCCATCGAGAGTTAACTGCAAATCAGTGGGATTCCTGCTACTGTCAGCCATATCGTCGAGTATGTCGAGTGAAAAATGTGAATTCTACTAAAGAAGACGTTCAACTTTGGAACAAAGCGTTTATGCCTGTATCCCCATAGACTGCGCCAATTTGTATGGGCCTAAACTGATTTAGGATCACAAATCGAATTTGGGTTAAGAACACAAGTAAATCTTAGTATCAAAGTCGAAACAAGGCTAAGAATGAGCGAAAATGCAAGAAATAACGTGATTTCAATATGTAGTTATGAGTACAAATTTTGCCAGAGTTTCTGTAAGTATTTCTTAATACCCACAATATAAAATGTGGAGCTATTTATAGATACAAGGGGGCCTTGCCCACCTTTCACTTGATTGTTCATGCCTAAAACCACGTTCCGCATATTTAGTAGTGGAGTTAATGGGTCGAAACTGAAGGCAACCAGTTGACTGCACACGACCTCATTCACCGAGGCATAGACTGTTGATTTCGGGCGCATGACTGAACAATCGACCGAGGTAACATTTCACCGAGGCACACACCTTACTTTCTTTCCTCGGTTATGAGCTTCGGTCTCTGACTTCGGCCGTTTGTGACTCTCCCCAGCTTGCAGCTTGCTAACACTTGCTCGGTCACCATCTTGTCTGTCACCGAGGTGCCACGTAGGCAAGAGCTAGTTTTTACCCAATACACTAAGTAGTAGTTAATATGAATAATTACAAAATCATTGCTATCCTGAGCACTTTTAGTGTGTCCAAATAGCCTAATGAATATCGATGCGTGGTACACTTTGCTAGGGTAGGAAATAGGTACAAGATTTAATGGGATTCATTATAAAGTTACTTTGAATGGATTTTATAAATTCATTTAAAAAGAAAAACGAATTTTAAAATTATTTTTTGGCGTCCCGGTGAGTGGGACCAGCTTCACAAGGAGGTCATCTGCACACCATAACGCTATATGTTTAATTAATGGATTAGATATTTGTAATTTGTAATCTGATTAATCCAAAGAATGCATAACCAAATTCAAGTCTTGTATTTCAAAAAGAACTTACATGGCACATTTATTTCTCACTTATCTTAACACTTTAACTCGAAAATACTCCTAACAGAGTGACAAATGAACATTCAAACTCATGACATCGATTAAATCGATGAATTTAGGGTGAGGTATATAATTTACTTTTTATTTTGCAAGCATTTGAAAATGTTCTTCAATTTTACATAAGATGATATCGGGACAATTTGGGGCAAACTGGAGGCCATATAAAAGGCCTGGAATTGCAAAAGCAAAACTTCGCCTACCAACACGTATGATAGGAGCATCCTTTGTGACAGGCCAATGTATTTCTCCCACCTTACAAGCAGTAATGAAAATGAGATTATTTTTCTGAGTGATTCTCTTTATAGAAAATTCACCTTGAATGATTTTTTGGGTTGTTTTTTGGATATCATAATCCATTAACCAAAGGGTGACTAAGTTTGACCTGAATGATTCATGTAGAGTGCCATGTGAGTGAATTTCCTCTGACTCCTTGGTGCAAAGACCTTTGTAAAGTCATTGTTCTTTCAACTGCCATTTTAATCAGAAATTGGAGAACTTTCACCTAACAAAAACTTGAGTTTTGAATAGGATGGATGGATGAACAATGGAGTGAAGAGACAAAGATATATAGAGTTTATGGGAAAAAATCCCACAGATTCATGAAAATGAGAGAGGTTAATTTGCATCAGAAAACAAATGGGAGAGGTAGATATAAAGTTGTGTTTGGCTTAATGCAGAACAAAAGAAACGTTTATGCACCAACATTCAATCAAATGTTATTCATTTGGATATCATTTACCTGTGGAAAAACCAGCCTCATTGTATTGTATAGGAGTAGTTTATCACGTGACATTTTAATTTCGTTTTGTTCTACTAAATGATATAGATTATTAATATTGTATATCTCTATTAATATTGTTTATTTCTAGTCATTAGTCACTCAGCACATAAGTTGCACATGGATTGCACCTAATCAGCACATCAATTGCACATCATACTCTAAAATCACCTGCTTGTGAATTTGGCTTTTAAATATTTTGATAATTTAACAGTTGGATTTGTGTAACCTGTTTTAAAAATCCTTATAGCTTTGTGAAGTTGATTGCACAAATGACAACAGGTGATTACTGCATATAGTATTTACTGTCTAGGATAATGTAATTACTGGATAACTGTATCAGTTTAAACAACATTCTTGCAACAGGTCATGGTAAAACTATGTATTTAGGTCTGTCTGAGTACAACAACAAAAGAGGGAGAACAACTTCGCTTTCATTGTTGCTTGCAATCAGATTTAAGATCTTGTTCTTCGCATCATGTTTATACTCTGCAGTATATTTGGTTCACAAATCATTTTATTCTACTACAGGTAGATGCTGCTCTAATTGCAATTGGAATGACTCCTTTCACGCAGGGACTTGGCCTGGAAAAGGTTAGTTGCATGAATATTTATTGAAATAGCTCTATAAATATTTTATAAAATATCATATTTTATTTTATAAACAGATAAATGTTGAAACACAACGTGGATTTGTTCATGTTGATGATTGCATGCGTGTCATTGATGCTAGCGGAGAGGTTGTAGGCATGCTTAATTTTTTTTCTTTTTAGATTCTCTATACAATCTTCATTCAACAGATTAGCCTTTGTGGTCTCTAGGTTCCTCACTTATATTCTCTATGCAAATGGAAGAATGATGCTTGCACATGTTGCAAGTGCACAAGGAATCTCTGGTAATGATCTCATGTGGCATCAACTGTTTTTACCCATCCTGAAATCAATATGGTCAAATTAACTGAGGTATAATAATTTCCGTGTATAGTATGTGCTTCCTAGTGCACTTTCTTTACTGGTTGAATCTGGACATTATTTACTCTTTGAAAATCATTTCATGAGTTATAGCAATGGAAGGCAAATTTATTGTTCAACATTATATTTGTATTGTTAGGATGTTCAACATTATATTTGTATTGTTAGGATGTTCAACATTTATAAAATAAATAGTTAGGTTATTGAGTGTACTCGTATGTAACTTACATAAACCCGCTTATACCTACATGCACTTGATGTGTATGCAGATAGTTGACGTGTATGCAGATTCGTGACGGGGAGGGAATTGCTTAGGTGGCCCATTCTGCATTCCTTCTCTTCTGCTGAAAAGTTCATGGGTGACTTACAAAAATACCCACACAAGCTAAAGTAATTACAGTTCCTACCCACAACTTTCAAATATTACCCCAGCTACCCACTAAACTAATTACCTAAATACCCACTTTATCTCCCACTTCTCCCAGGTCCAAAACATTCGTATACTTTCAGAATTGGATCCACTTCAAACTAATCTCTCCCAAGTCCAAATTCAGTATAAATAAAGGTGGAAATTTCGTTCAATTCGGTGGCGAATAGGATTCAACTAATAGATATTGTAATTTTTCTAAAGGAAGAAAAGAGACGTAAAAGTAATAAAAAAGAAGAAAACGGGAAGGGTGCGTCAGAGAAATGGTTGCCGGAGTTGGGGTTCCGCCACTTTCAAGGCTCGATCTACTTTAATCCCAAGTGATTTTGGTGAAACCATTAGTCGAAATGGAAAGTGGAGGAGGAAGCGGTCTCATTCATGTATTTTTGTAAATTTCCAGTCGCTGGACTGGGGCGGTTGACGGCGGACTGTTGGTGGATTTGCGGCGATACGGGGTGGTAGATATTCCTGCTGGTGGGGAGTGTTTCGGCCATGGGAACGACTATGGTTTGGATGCTTCTATCATATACTTTCTAATATACAGTATATCACAATGGTATACAACTTTGATTTTGTCACAATATACTTTTGTATTAAGAGAAAATCATGCTTCTATTGTATACCTTTCTAGTATACGGTATACACCAAATGGTATACCTTTGTAAATGAAGGAGGTCCTTGCCAGTACTACAGTAGGTGAACGTCGAGGGTATGGACAACAAAGAGAAGGTTGTCATTATGAGGTGCATTCAGTTGTTGCTTCACTTGCCAAAGCTAAAGTGGCGTCGTATCCAAAGGTACTTGTTTTCGGTTTATGATCCAAAGTTGTATACCATTTTAGTACCTCAATGGTATACTAGCTTAACATTGTAGGTTCAGCCTTAGAAATATAACAAAAAGTTATTTTCCTACTGTATACAATTGCAATACTATGTATACCATAAAAGTATACTTGTTTAACTATTTTGCAACAAGTTGACAAAAATATTTTTTCTACTGTATACGCTTTACTATAGAGTATACTAGATTCTTTTAGTGCACAATACTTAGGTTTGCTGCTTTATTTTTTCCTTAGGATACGATTAGAGATGATCGCAAGGATAGTGATGATAGTAATTGTTGTGCCGATGGGATGAATAGAGATCAAGATTGGTTTGCCCAGTATGACAATGATATCATTAACAAAGAGACTTCTTCACTTGGAGATGATCCATTTATTATTTAAATTGTAAGGCACTAATACTAGTCTGATAAGGGATGTCTATATTACTTGGCTTCCCTTATTTCTTAACTCTCTTAACTAATTAGTATTTACTTTTGTATTAGAAAATGAGAAACTCGACCTGATTTTGCCAAGTCAACTGTAGTTGTGCTGGTATTGATATCCATTTTGGTCACAAGGTCTTCAATGTGTGCTTTCCAATGCCAGAAAGTAGCGGACAGTGTCACTACAGGGTTATACTTGATCCCTTGCAATGAATGGAGTCAAGCTACTGGCATCTAGTTTTGAGTTGGATGAAAAGGTATACTTCTTTATATCAATTAAATCCTAATTATTTTTCTTTATGGAATGTAAATGAAGAAGGAATGAGACAGTATCTTAAGGATTAACCAAAGAATAATGATAAATAGTGGTTTTGGGAGTTAACAAGGAGCACTGCTTCCTTTTCCACTGTGGTATGTCTAGTTTAGTTTATTATCATTGTATACCTTTATCATATACAATATACTCTATAAGTATATTGCTTGGCTGAGTTGAAGATCCATTGATTTCCTGAGTTTCTTCCCCACCCCCACCCCCCACCTTTCTTCTTCTTCTTTTTTTTTTTTTTTTTTTTTTTTTTTTTTTTTTTTTGCAAACTGGGAATCCTCTGGCATTGGACATTCAATAATATTGTGCAATAGGCAATCGGAATTTTGATATAATTGAAATGTATTTTTTTACATTGTCGTCAATTGTGATTCTTTGGTAGTTGTTACGAAAAGCATAGCATTTCCTGCAACTGCAATTTCTGCACATTTGGTAATTGTATACTTTTTGGTATATAGTATGTCTTACAAGTATACTGGTTTACTGAGTTTATAATGAATTTCCTTCTTGGAGTTTACTAATGAGAATATGAATCGTCTTTCAAATTTTGAACATTCCATTCATAATGAAATGAGAAAAACTAAAAAAGACTACTGCTTCCTTTTTCGTTGTGATATGTTTAGTTTTGGTTAGTATACTATTATGTTAGATTGTGTACTTATGGAATATAGTTGTCTTGAAGCACATAGATGTCATTTTCTACTACGTTCAGAAGAAGACAAAATATGGAGTTAAAGCGAAGATAAAAACAACAAACAACTATTTTGACAATGCCATTCAAAGTCTATATAAGAAGTTCATAGGTGTGGAAGGGAATCAGGGACTAGCAGCAACAAAATTGCTTTGAAGGAGTATATCATTGGTGATAGGTTGTTATGTAACACTCCATGGAAGAATGTTGATGAGGTCCTCCTTCCTATGCATGTGTTAGTGGAGTGGCATTGGATCCTAGGAAGGGTTTCGTTTCGTGATAGGTGCATATACATATATGACTTTCATCAAAACCCAGATGCTGCCGATGAAGTTAAGCAAGTAGTAATGGCATATGCTTTCCAATTACCTCTGTTGTTAAATGCCAGTAACTTATGCTGAGATGGATGACATCATCTTGCAATACGAATTGCAGAATGAAAAGACTTTAACATATCAGTTTGTATTGTGTCATCTTGCAGTTACACGATGGAATTTTTTTTGTAACTGTGAACATGTAGTTTTTTCTTGAGAAAGTGCTGATTTGAACATGTAGTTATATTCTATTAATGAAACATAGTTTTATCTGCACTTAAGTTGACAGTTTTCATTGTCAATTTTTTCAAATTGTTGTGTACGTCCAGTTGTTATTTTAAATAAATGACAAAATGGTATGTTGTTCGTACAGTGGTTTACTTAGTTCAATATTAATTGTTCTTTACCGTTTAGTAAAATTTTTTCAATATGGGTATTTCATTGTATACCTTGTTGTTGTACAGTATACCATGTATGTTTACTGGTTAATTAACTTATTTGTCTATATACCTTAAAATTAAACAGGGTATACTGAATTTATTTGTCTATATACCTTAAAATTAAAGTAGTGTACCATCAGGGTATACTGAATACCAGAAAGGTATACAGAAGAAAATAATCCCTAACGATATGAAACTTGTTCTATAACTTATTTTTTCTTCTGTATTGCTTTATTGTATACAATATACCCAATGGCAGAGCTCTCTGGTAGTGGTATTGTTTCTGTACATTTTTTTATTCTATACCTTTTGCGGTATATTGTGTACTTTTGTAGTATATGGTTTACCACAATGGTATACAAGTTAGATTTGCCACATTATACTTTTGTATTAAGAGAAAATCATGCTTCTATTGTATACCTTTCTAGTATATGGTATACAGGAATGGTATACAAATATAATTTGTTACAATATATTTGTGTATAAACTAAAAAGAAACCATGGTTCTGTTGTATACTTTTCCAGTATACAATATACCCCAATGACATACAACTTTAAAATGTCACAATATATTTGCTTATAAACTAAAAGAAAATGTTGCTTCTTTTGTATACATTTCTAGTATATGATATACCCCAATGGTATACAACTAAAAAAAATATCTCGCTATTCGATATCTTTCTAATATGTGATATTGCTCGAATTGTATTCGACTTTCCCAAAGATACAAGACTTTCTTTTTGGTCAATATATTTGTGTCTACTAACAAAAAGAATACATTTCTATTATATACTTTTGTAGTATATGGTTTACCACAATGGTATACAAAGTTTGATTTGTCACAGTATACTTTTATATTAAGAGAAAACCATGCTTCTATTGTATATCTTTCTAGTATATAGTATACATGAATGGTATACAAATATAATTTGTTACAATACAAAATCTCACTGTGGTTCAAACAAAAAAATGTATATACCAAAATAACCAAAAACTTGACACTGCTACTTTTTAATATTTTTTAGTGATCTTATCAAATTGCTAAAAAAGAATAAGATGTGTAAGAAGAACAAGAGTAAGGCAAATAAGAATTCTAGTTCATCCATTTTTTTCACTGGACTTCTTCAGTACAACAGTATACAAGTAAGGCGTACATTACCAAAATAGTAGTAGTTCATTAAGTTTTTTCTCCGAATTTTGGTTCAAGCATGGCCAACTTTTTCGCCAAATTGACTCAAAATTTAATCACAATTCTCATAGCATGTCGATCACTTCAAGTACTCTATCTGAAACCTATTAGCCATCTTCAGTACTCTATCTACGTTCAGATAGTTCTCCATTTTGATATACTTCACTAAGATTTCCTTGCTGCCTTGAAGAGATGTTAGTGGTAGACAAACCATCTAGCATATACAAGTCTCACCAACTCCATGACATTTGGGAGCTGTAGAAAGGGGAAAAGGATTAGTGACCCTGATAGTTGGACCAAACCACATATGAGAATCTGATATACCTAATTTCAACATATAGATGAATGAAAACTCAAAATCTATAGCTGGAAAAGATCCTAATTGAGTCTACAGACATTTATATGGTCTTTGTTAGTATGGCTCTCAAGGAATTACAAGCTATGGCCATTTTGGTTAAACAGAAAAATATACTAGTGTTATTACAGGATAGTATTGTTATAAGTCCACAATTTGTGCACGTTTTATCATTGTATACCTTTTTAGTATACTATATACCTTATAAGTATATTGGTTTACAAGTAAAATTTTGGCAAGAGAGTATACTATAAAGGTATACAGTGGAAAGAGAGTATACTATAAAGGTATGTTGTGTAAATGTACCCCCACCTAATTTATGCATGTGGATTTTTGGATATAAGTATACCATAAAGGTATACAGTAAAAAAGAAAGTATACCCTTCTTTCTGAAACATTATTACAAAAGAATACATGTTCAGTAACCTTACTTTCGTGAACAATCCAGAAAAAAACCCCTTACCGAGGTCTGCGCTCTTTTTAGGCAAAACCAAGGACAGATCCCTTAAACTGCTGTCGCTTTGGTTTCTTGTATTGCATTCTTGTTCCGACTTTAATTGGCTACCACAAGGGCAAACTGATATCCTCGTAAAGTAATGCTTATGGAATACTGATTGACAAGAATTGTATCTTTCAATTTCTCCTTCTTGTTAAAGGACAAACTACATCAATCAGGAGCTCTATGCAAAAAGGGCATTCATTACTCTATAACCTCTTGGCTTGACCTCTCTTATGCAAGTACAGATTGAAATGAACAATTTTATCAGGTTAAGTTGCACCATATAATACTCGACTAAGTTTAACATGCAGCGCAGATCGAGTGAAAGTCAAGCTGATTAACTTAAGCTTCCCTAACAGGGTGCAAAAATAAAACAAAGATCATTTTTTAGACAAGTTCCAAATAAAATACAACTAAATCTAAGATATACCAACCCGGAAAAGGAAAATGAGAGAAGAGGGGTCATCACAGGCTTGCCGAGCATTGCAGGGGATACCCATATTACAACATCTAAGGCACTGCTCAACTATATGCTCCAGAATTGACACGACCCGAAATCCGGTTAGGTCGTGCGGGCACCCGACATCTTCCCCTAGACCCGTCGGGCGAACCCTTACCAATTAAATTAGGAAAATAAATATAACAATTCATAAATAAGGACAAGACTTTAAAAAATTTACAGACATACTGATACCTCTAAGCTGTACAACAGAAATTACAGCTGACTACCCAACATGCTAGGTTTAGGGCTATCCAGACCAGACATCTAAGAGTACAAAAGGAGACAAATACCTCCTGAAGGGAGCAAACTGCAACTGAAATGATAAACAATAAACTGGTGGCCATCCGAAATAAAAGCTGGCTCACCCTGACAGCTGAAGTCGTCTACGCTCCTTCACAACGTGGCGAACTCAATCCTGGAGCGAACCTGCCGAAACGAAATAGATAGACAAGAAACAAACAACAAACAAGGGTGAGTCAAAAGGACTCAATAAGTGGGGCAGACAAGCCACCTCAAAGAATAGGATAGCTAGCCAGGGAGAAAAGAAACAAATAAACCAGATTTCTCTTATTTAAATTATGAAAAGGCAGAGCCAGATAATAATTAGAAACACGTATGGAATCGCAAACTATTCAATAACCAAGAACGTAATACAGCCAGAACATATAGGTGTCCCGAACACATCAACAATCAGAAATACATCCTGTTGCGGAGTGCAACCTGATCCATATATTCATCCTGTTGCGGCGTGCAACCCGATCCATATATTCATACCGCTGCGACGTGCAACCCGATCCATATATTTATACTGTTTCGGCGTGCAACCCGATCCCCGCAACTTAGAATACGAGCCAGAAATATATCGGCAAACTGTAATATGTCCACAACATGGTGTACATACCGCATACATAAAACACAATATAATATACACAATAGTCAGTATGCAGTGCAATGAGATGGGATGAATGCGGCATGATGCAATACAGTCACATACTCTTGATATATGCAATAATCACCCTTCACCGGCTCGGGACTCTCATCGATTACCGGGAAGTATATGTAATGATGACCCTTCACCGGTGCGGGACTCTCATCGCCAACCGGGAAGTATATGCAATAATGACCCTTCACCGGTGCGGGACTCTCATCGCCAACCGGGAAGTATATGCAATAATGACCCTTCGCCGGTGCGGGACTCTCATCGCCAACCGGGAAGTATATGCAATAATGACCCTTCGCCGGTGCGGGACTCTCATCGCCAACCGGGAAGTATATGCAATAATGACCCTTCGCCGGTGCGGGACTCTCATCGCCAACCGGGAAGTATATGCAATAATGACCCTTCGCCGGTGCGGGACTCTCATCGCCAACCGGGAAGTATATGCAATAATGACCCTTCGCCGGTGCGGGACTCTCATCGCCAACCGGGAAGTATATGCAATAATGACCCTTCGCCGGTGCGGGACTCTCATCGCCAACCGGGAAGTATATGCAATGCTCAAAACCAGAGTGCAATACTCATATGTTCAATGTAATACCAACAACAGGCCATAACATATAATATAAAATGTAAATTCAAAGCTAAGGCGTAATGAGTACGCCTATCGGCAGCTACACACATAAGGAAACACGTGGTAGAAAATCCACGAGGCCAAGGGCCTCCAAAGAAATGGATACAAACACTTACCTCTCTCAAAAGTTAGCATTGCGACCAACAACCGCGTTATTCTTTGAATTCATTGCCAAACGATCCCACTGTGATCAATAAGCAGAAAAATATATCACATTAGGCTAAAGGCTTCATTCCTCACATCTTAGGGCAATCCAGTTAGGAACCTGATACCCTATTCGCATACGCAGTACGCAGGCCAGGCCTATATACAGGGTTTAAGGTCACACAACCAAACCCCAAATAAATTACATTTATATGTTGCCCATAGCTCACTGAGTACGAATATATAATCAATTTCATTATCAGGGTCCATTTGACCCTTCAAACTATTAATTGAACTTGTTAAAACGATGTCTAAGATCCCTATTTTTACCGTAGAAATATATTCAAACACACGTAATAAGCTAAGATAATGAGTTAACATCATTACCTGAAGATTTGGGGTAAAAATTCTACTTTTCTCCGACCCCTTTTCCCATTTTCTGGCATTTTTTTTCATTTCTCTGCGTTAACTTTTGCATTTTCTGTTTCATTCTGTTCATAATGCTCATTTCTGCCTCTGTTCTATATGCTACTCAATTTCCTTATCCTTAGCTTAAAAGCTAAGGAAATCACCGCCTACATTTTGTTTGTTTCTTCCTTTTCCTTTTTTTTTTTTTTTTTGTTTTAAAATTCGCTGATACGATAAAAATTAAAACGGCACCCTACGATAATAGAATTAATTCCAACTTTTGCGTACAAGTTATACAAAATATATGTAACATACTCGCGAAGGCGGATCTCAAATCGGACTCCCGAAACTCAATATGCAAATTAAATGGAAAAAGATCAAATTATTTAACTTTCGGCATTTTAGCGGAACTAGCCGAACAACATCGAAATTCACTTTTGAAAGTTTACAAAAATCACAAATAATCATACGAACCTAACGGCACTTTCGGATTTCGAATCGGAGCTCATTCGGCAAAAACCGAGCTCAAAAATCTCTTTTTAATATTTATCGCCAATAAAAACCGAAACCTTCTTCCGATGCCTACCAAACGAGGTCTGATTTAGCTCAGATTTTACAGACAGGTTCTAATGGATATTACGAGTATTTTAAAATTACCGGCATGCCAATCGGAGTCCTAACTTCCGAAACGACTGACCGAGGTCGTTTCAAGAATTTTCCTCGAGATAGTCTCGACCATAACTGGTAAAGCTGCAATGGAAGTGGTAGCCATCTAGAACATAAAACATAAGACAATTTCACAATTATGTCGCCACATCAATAAAACAAGGTGATTATTGAATAAAAACATCTTTTTCCTGATTCATCCTAGATTCTCTTTTCTATGTTCTCACAATCAGGAAGCACACCTCATGTTTTGATGCCAATAAAAAATATTCATATTTCATAGCAAATTGGGGGGAGAGAGAGAGAGAGAGAGAGAGAGAGAGAGAGAAATACAAAGATTAGGAACAAAATAAACAAAAGGGTGTAGTTTAGGAACAATTCCATAACAACTTTAGTGGTTGAGAGAGAAATACAAAGATTAGGAACAAAATAAACAAAAGGGTGTAGTTTAGGAACAATTCCATAACAACTTTAGTGGTTGAAGGCTAAGCATTCCATAGCTGTGAAATGTCAAAATAAAGGCAAACAGGAGCTCACAATGGTGCTCATTCATAGAGAATATTTATAGCAATAACAGACATCCAAATGCATGAAAGTCTAAAGGAGTAGAACATTTTAGATGTTGAATCCATAGTGAAGAACTGTAGCAATCACATTCTTTTTTCCAAGAAAAGCTACTGCTACAGAAATAGAAATGAGAAACAGCAGAAAGAAAACTATCTTATCACATGATTCTCCAGCATCCACACTCTACTGTTAGCCTTGGCAACCCTTTTGATCTCATCTTTCTTCTTAATATCATAACTATTTGAGGAACCTTTGGCAACATAGATGAGTTCATCAACCAAACACTCAGTTATGGTCTTGATGTTCTTGAAAGCACTCTCACGAGTACTAGTTGTAAGCAAATAAATTTCCTGGTTGACACGGCGGAGTGGAAAAATATCAACAGCTTGACGCCTTACACACCAGCTGATCTATTTTGGGTTGCATCTTAAAAATATATACAGTATTCTAAAAAAAAATATATTTTATAGCAACTCACACACTTTGAATCTAGCACATAATGCATACTAAAAGAATACACGGTACACAAAAAAGATATATTATGTTTATAACAACAAAAAATTAAAACATATATATGTGTGATAGCAGGCCTCACGCTTCAATCTAGATACAAAGATATATACCTAAATAGTGTACAGTATACCAACAAGGTATACAATACTAAAAAATTATATTTATCTGATAGCAACTAATACACTATGATATTGTATACTGTATCAGTATACTATTGCAGTAAACTGTATATTATAGCAGCATACAGTTTAGAAATAATTCTTTGATTTTCAACAAAAAATTTTGATCTCAAGTACCGCAAATCAGCTCCAAATGCAATTAATTTTTCGTATGAACTTTATAAAGGTATTAGAGATAATATTTTGTAACGCCCACTTCGAATCAGACAATAAATAAAGAATTAAAATTTCATATTCAAGAGCTCAAAGCTTAATAATGGTGGATATTCAAAAATATGCTCCAAAACACTTCAAATCACCTCTCATCATTTGTACAAAATACTCTTTATGAAAAAAAAAACATCAATAAACTCTGATTGTGACATTTCTTTCCACACCATTGACATGTAAGTTACACTTTCTCATGGGAAATTTCCCAATTGATCAACTGTTAATAAACTGTCAATATGCTGTTTTTCTACTTAAAGAAGTATACCATTAGGGTATACAGCATAAGAAAAAGGTATACCGAACAAAAGTTGTCACACTAAAACTTGTATACCTTTGTGGTAAAACAAATACTACAAAAGTATAAGTATACATAATAAAAAATAATAGGGATACAAAAAATAGGAAGATTGACATCATAAAGTACGTTAGGCTCATTCACACCAACAATAACGATTTCCATACAGTTTGCAATCGGTGGAAAACTAGAGGATTCCGGACGGTTCGCACGTTTACGTTGGTAAACATGCTGCAAGCTCAATTTTGAACTAGGGTTTAACATTTTAGTAAAAAGGGTTGAAATCAATTAAAGCATGTGTTTGAATCATGGATTTGGGAGACGCAATCAGATGGGGGCAAGGGGGAAAACGGGTCAATTTTGGGAGAAATGGGGGAAACGAAATGTAATCAGATGGGGAAATGGGGGTAAGGATCGATTTTGGAGAGAAACTGAATGCTGTAATTAGTTTTTGGAGGGAAATAGGGAAATAGGTAGAGAGTGTAAATATTATTAAAGTTATGGGTATAAAGAATTGGTGTGGGTATGTTGCGTAATTAGTTTCAGATGCATGGGTATAGAGTGTAAATTACCCAAAGTTCATTAAGACTCTGTCCAATTAATCTTTCGCGTGTCTATTTCTTTATTTTAAAGGAGGCCAAAGTGGCAGAGTCCCTTAGAGTAGCTATTTGTTATACCCGATTTTGGATTCAACTCAAGGCGAGTCGGATTTCGGATTTGACTGGATAACTCATTTGAGTTTAAGTGTTGGAGTCGCCATCTAATATAGTATTCTAAGGTGTATTGGGCTACCTAAGTGTCTAAAGTCAAGTTTAATAGCCATACTGGTCTATTTTCAAAGATTCGAAAAGGTAAGAAGTCCAAATGACTCGGGGGAGAAGGTGTTAGGCACTCCCCCGAGTCCCACGAAAGGTGGTTCCTGTCCGAGTCTATATTTTAGAATAAAAGTGGTGAATATTATCATACAATACTAACTTGGAAGGTCATCTTAGCATTTAACTCAAGAAAATAATATATCTATGCAATTTAATTCACATATAGGCAAATAGATTTCATACACGACCTTTACTTAAGCCTAATAGCATTCTATGGCCTCTAATAGAAACGCCTAATCGTAAGTGCGATTCGAACATGCAAGAGTGTTAGATTTCAGTCTATTTATGCAATTCTCGCACTTAAAATAATTTTGCACAATTGGTCGGTTTTGCAAATAAATTTCAGATTTGTACCAAAAACCAAATGGTTGTTATTTTTAAAACGAAATGTTGGCCATTTTGGGTCAGTGTGACTCGTCAATAATTGTCGAGCCCTAACCTAATGACCTTTTTATTGAGGGGTCAGTTTTTGAACTATGTAGGCGAAGGAGGGGGAGGGGTTTTGAAAATGAGTTTCACGGAAGCACATAAATGCAAACAAAGGGGTTGTCACACATAAAGTATATACGTATATGTATAAGCATGCAAGTACATAATTAAATAATAGTTTTAGCTTTAGGAAAAATATATATAAAGCGTATAAGTGACCCCAAATACTTTATACATCCCTATACACTATTAGATTAGTGTGTAAGAATATTTGAGTAGTTAAAAATCAGTTTAATACACGTAAAGACCCTTTTTTGAAAATAGTTTTGGGCCTGAGCTGTTTATGCAAAGAGGGGCGAAATTTTTTAGAAAACAGTCCAGTCTAAGCAACTATAACACAAATAGCCCCTGTTAATCGAAATTTCAGATTTGACGTAAAACAGTCATGCTTTCAATGCATTTTTAAGTGTAAAACCTGTCATGTATTGGTTTTCAGTCGACTACACTATTGCATTCAACCAGTTCTACATAGATGACATTACCAGGCAATATTCAGAATTGTTTTGTATGATGCAGCCACACATAGGGAGAAAAAGGTTAAGAAAATGGCCCTTTGATGGCCTATTTGCACAACACTACAGCTGTGCACCCTGTTTTAAAGGAATACAGACGGGAAACTTAACAGATATACAAATTGGGGGATCGTTTTTAAAGAGAAAAAGCACAGGGAAAGGGTAAAGATCAGAGGGGGTGTCCTCTTTTTGGCTAAATTTAGGCAGAATTAGTGTCTCAACAGTACTTGAACAGATACTGCATAGTGCAGTTAACAAACTTCTCAAAGAAATCAAAACCTGTAACTTAAAACCAGATTGGTATGACCTCTTATGGTCATCCAAGACAAAAGCTGCATTTATAAGGGTTAGTAGGGCCAAGAGGAGGCCTGTGCAATTACAGTAACGAGCATAGTGAAAAGTTTTAAAAGAAGGAAAGCATGGAGAGGCAGAGAACCCCTCCAAACAGATTATAAACGCAGAAACATCAGTTAGTTCATGTGTACTATGCATGTTGCAGGTTAAAGGGGGTTCAGACAAGCAATTGCATATGACCACGGAACAAACCAAAGGGCATAGATGAAAGCAGTCCTAAGCAAGCAACATCATAAGTTTAGAAAAGAAATTTATACCTTATCAGGAATGACAAACAAAATTTAGACTGTGAGGGTGCAGCAGGGAGAGAACTTGCACTAGTTGGAGTGAAAGACTCTCTATTCTTTAGTGAAGAAGATAAGATTTTGCCCAAAAAAGGGAAAGAGAAGGTTTGCTGTAATGCTCTATTCTTCAGTGTGTTTAATGCGTAAAAAACTTTGCTTTAGTGAATGAAAGACCAAGTTTATGTAGTTGTAGGGTCGGGTCCTTCAAATTCAAACAAGTGAACTCATAAGGCAAAGAAATATAACTTTCCAGAAATAAAACCAAGTCACTTAAGTGTCTTTTCCTTGTATAACTCAATCAGAATCCCTAACAATAAGGTAAAACCATTCCTAACTTATCTAGAATTCCTTCCTTAAGCACAATGAGGTCCAAGTTCAGAAAATTAGTTTTCAACTTAGCAAATCACCCTAATATTCGATAGATTCCAAGCAATCCTTAGCTAGCATCATATCAATCACCAAAACAATATTCTATTCAGATATCAATTACAAATTAGATTAAACCCGGTCAAAATTCCTTAAATCATGTTCATCACATCATCTTCAATTTCAACGACTAATTATATGTTCAGGCAAACTAAAAAGCCAAATTTAATGTAAAACAGAATGTATGGATTATCATGAGTGCTAGGGTCGAGTTTAATAACCAATGTCATGGAACAAGCACAGAACATAGCAAATCAGTCATGCAAACCTTTTAGAACATGGTTTTGATTTAAATCTATGAATTAATCACTTAAAACCAGTAAATTTTCCCCTAATTGATTAGCATATGCCAACTAATCGATTAATCATGCTAAAGTATATAACAATGAATCAAACAGGAGTGTCCTATAACAGTCTACTAATCAAGAAATAAAAGAAAAGGATAGAATTACCCATTTAACCATGGCTGGAAACTTTTCCAGCGACTGAAGTTCCTGTTGATGCGAGGTCCAATTTCACCCTTGTCCGAATGTCAACAAAAGTATAGGGGTTTTGCAGCGGATGAAGAGAGGAACACGATGATACCATTTTCTTCGTATTTCACCGGCTAATTTGACCGGAAAATGCCATGACAGTGACGACTTAGGTTCTCGTAGAGAGAGAGAAAGAGAAGAGGCGGTCGAGTGTTTGTGAGTGGAGTGAGTGAAATGTAGGGTTTGGGGGTTGTGTGTAGTTAAAATAGGAAATATTGTTCTCAGCCGTTGGATGAAAGGAAAAGAGTGTTAGGATGAGGCCACGTCGACATGACGTGGCACTGAGATGGCGTCTATGTGGATAAGTGAGGGTGTGTGAGGTGTACGCGTGGAGTGTATGTATATGGTGTATAAATAGTGTACATTAGGCATAGTTTTAGAGTAAAATGAGCATAAAATTGTATAAAATAGGTGTAAAATCATAGAAAAAATTATGGAATTAATTTAAAGCATTAAAATGGCTAGGAAGCGTGTAAAAAATGTATTTTAGGATTTAAAAATGAATTGAGTAATTTTATCAAAAATAGAAGTAATTGCGGAATTTTAAAATGGAAGCGCACATCTTATAAAAAATGGCTATGGTTTGAGATGATGCTTTCAAAAAGGGCCTTGATTGTCAGGCTATTATGAGAAGATAATTTGAAAGAATGGACGGGGCAAGAATAAATGCACGGTCGTGTGTAAAATTCGAAAACTATTGATTTAAAGGATAAAATTGGGTGTCAACACTATTATGCCTATACTGTAGAACTGTCTCCGATTTCATGAAACAAGGATTAATTCTAATCATTTATTGTTTTATTTTCTATAATTGTAGGTTTTACAGTAAATCAACACTAGTTATTAAACTTAGTGTGGTGGATTAACCCTTGATCAAGAGTTGAAAATGCTTCTAGGCTATTCAAGTTGATAACACTAGTCATCATACTTAACTTGAAACTAGTTACTAGATTAAAGTTGTGTTATGTTCTTTTGCTGTGTTGAAACTCAAGATATTGATGAGTTAATGAAATATTATGTATTTCCAGGAGTGAATGATAGTATTTTATTCGAGATGATTGTATTTTTAAATGAATGAGAATAGTATGCGTTAGAGATTTAATTGTCATTTTAATTGCTGCAAAAAGGTTCATATTTATCGGCAATTAAAGTTGTATTTACTAGCGATAGTTACTACCCATATATGTATGATAATTGGACAAATTTAGTGGCCATTTAAATGGCTGGAAAACAAATGCCGCTATATCTAAGGCCTTTCAGCATCGCTAAGATGTGGCTTAACCAGCATTCCAATTAATTGTCAGGAAAGCTTTTAGCGACATGAACATTGCCAGCTAATATGCTATTGCTGGTAAAACTATTAGCGGCAATTGTTAATGCCGCTAAAGGCCATATCACTGCCGCTAAATGCGCCTTTTGTTGTAGTGAATCTAGAATTAATTAATAATTTTTTGAAAAATATTTTTGTCAGTAATGCAGTAGCAAATATTGTTTGGCCAAAGTGGGGATATTTGAATAGATCTTTTCCTAACACGCGCCTATCCACACGCCCACCCATTTCCCCAAAATAGAAACCTCACTCCCAGCTCAAAAATCACGCTCCACCACATGGAGCCACCGGACGGCCACCAAATGGCGCGTATGGTAGCTCAAAATCCAATCCAAGCTATGGAGAATAACTCAACAGAAGATTTAGGAGAGAAGAAAACATATGCTGCAACAATAAGTAATACTCAAAATATGCCCACAGTAAAGAAACACGAACCTGTATCAGTCCTGGCTATGATGACAACACATAATGGAATACCAGCACTCATCTTCAAAACAAATGACTACTACGGGGTCATGGCACAACAATGTAGAAGAACGATAGTGGTAGATTTTTGAAGAGTAGGGCACAAATTGAGAAGATCAGGTCAAAATTTGCAGAAAAGTTTCCTTTAAAAGGATCTGTGAAGATTGGAGTTTATGATAATTTTAGCCTCTTTATGGATTTCAATAACAACGATGATTATAACTCTGTTTGATTTCGAAGGGTAATCGAGGTTGATGGTTTACAGATGTGGTTCCAGAAATGGACCCCTGACTTTAAGCCAGAGGAAGATCTACCTATGGTGCCTGTATGGGTGTTGCTTCCTAGACTACCTTACCATATGCATTCTTGGAGCTATATCCAGGAAATTGGGAGTGTGATAGGAACTCCATTGGAGCTAGATGCAGCAACCAAAGCTAGAACCAGACCAAGTATGGCCAAGGTAAGGGTGGAGATAGATCTTCTTAAACCTTTGCCTACTTCGATCTGGGTTGGCAGAGAGGATGAACTATCAGCCATGAAAGGTTTTGAACAAAAGATTGAAAATGAAGGAGTACCTAAATACTGCAACCACTGTAGGAAGCTAGGTCATTCTATAGCTAATTACAGAATCATATAAAGAAGAAGGTGGATGGATGCAAAACAGGAGGAAAATGTAAGTAACATTATGACTAAGAATAATAACTTGGAAAGCAAGAAGATAGAAGCAAAAGAGCAAAATTAAGTTGAACAGATGGATCAAGATAAGAATCAAATAGAAGAAGGTGAGCTAAGAGAAGAGGTTGAACCAGTGAATCAGGCAGAAAGTGAGGAGCAAGCTGTAATTGAAGTTCAGCAACCAGCCCCCAACTTGGAAAGAAAGGAAAATGCGAAGAAGAAAATGAAGAAAAAGAAAAAACAGAAAACACCAAGAAGAACAAAGTGGTTTTCAGGAGTGCTACAGCATCTAAGAGGAAGAAAGACAAAGAGCAGCAAGAGCCAAAGGAAAATATGGTGGAACAAAGGAACTCTAAGACAGTAGGGCAAGAAGAAAAGGATCAGGAGAAGAATGAGGAAAACAATGAATCGATTGGTCCAGTTCAAGGAAGAAATGAAGCAGGATCAAGTCGACCAGAGCAAAGTAATATGCACAACAGATATAGCAAGGAAGGAACAATGATATCCAGCTTGAATACAGAGGTTAGAAATAAAAAAGGAGTACAACTGGTAGTTGATTTCAGCTGCCTAAGCAATGATACATCCCAAGCCTTTCAGGCAACTGAGAAACAAAGAGAGGAAGAAGAGGTAGCAAATAGTTTGATAAGAGCATTTGCACCTGGGAGCAACTCAGAGGATGAACATGAAGATGAAGATATGATAATGCAGAGGAAGCTGATAGACAAGGAAGGGTTGTCACCAGTAAGGAGAGGAAGACCCAAACAAAGAAATCTGAGGAACAAACAAAGAAACAAAACAGCTCCTGGACCAAGGGAAAGGAGGTACAGAAAGACAAACTCCCTAGTTTTCCATGATTAGTGCTATATTTTGGAATATTAGGGGGTTCAGGTCTAAGAAGGCAATACATAGATTAAAAAAACTTATACAAATGAATAAGACTGAGTTTGTAGCAATAATGGAGCCCTTTGTTGACAAAAGGAAAATTGATGGCTATATGAGATTTTTAGGATTTTAGCATTGTATCTCTAATGAAAATGGGAAGATATGGTGTTTCTGGTCTATAAATCTTCTGGCAAATATAATTTCCAATGAGGAGCAACAAATATCCATCCAAATGAAGAGAGGTAACATTTCACAAACTATCGCTATTACTTCCATTTATGCTAAAACAACAATATTAGAAAGAAAAGAGTTACAGGAATCATTAGAAAGGTTGAAAGTTTCAATACAGGAACCATAGTGTGTGGGTGGAGATTTTAACACTATCATAAACCCGGATGAGAAGAAAGGAGGAAGACCTTATAGGCTTGACAAGTGTACAGACTTTATCAGTTGTATAGAGTCTTGTGAGCTTATAGATGCAGGTTTCACTGGGTCAAAGTTTACATGGTGCAACAATAGAAGGCCAAAGAAGAGGATTTGGAAGAGACTTGATAGGTTTCTGTATAATGATCAATGGTGTCAAGTTTTTCATAATATCATTTCTAGGCATTTTGTTAGAACTGGGTCTGATCATAGACCCCTTCTGATCAGGATCCTGGAAAATCAGAATGTCCCAATCAGATATTTCAAGTTTTTAAATTTTTGGGTAGAGGAACCTGGATTTTAAGAAATTGTGAAAGAAGTGTGGGAGCAACAAATAAAAGGAAATCCAATGTGGATCCTTCATCAGAAATTAAAACTGCTAGCAGCTAGACTAAGTCACTGGTCTAGGGATAAAATTGGTGATATGAACAAAAAAATGAAGGAATGGGAAGAGATAACCCAAATCATAGAGGATGCAGATGTGTAGGAAAACAATGAATCAAGTAGATGAAAAGCAAACAAAGCACATGCAGAATACATCAAGTGGATGGCCAAGCAACACTCAATGCTCATTCAAAAATCTCAAATCAGATGGTTTGAGGAAGGAGATCAGAATACCAGCTACTTCCACAATGTTATAAGGAACAAGAGGAGAAAGATGCAACTGAACAGAATCAAGAATCACAAGAATAAATGGGTGCAGGGCCAAGACAAAATATCTAAAGTAGCAGTCAGACACTTCAAGAAGTTGTTTAATCTGAAAAAAGTGCAAGCCAGTCTATCTAGGATCCTTGAGCTAATTCCCAGAGAAATCTCATATGAAGATAATGTCTTTCTATCCTCTATACCTCTAGAAGAAGAGGTGAAAGAAGCTATCTTCAGCATGAGTGCCATAAGTTCTGCAGGACTGGATGGTTTCAATGGCACTTTTTATCAAAAATGTTGGGAGCTAATAAAGAAAGATGTCATAGAATTTGTGCAGGCCTTTTTTAATGGAGCTGAGTTGTCTAAGTTCTTTACACATTCTTGTCTGGTGTTAATTCCTAAGGTGGAATCCCCATCTACATTTTCAGAGTTAAGACCAATAAGTTTAAGCAATTTTTCATGTAAAGTGATATGCAAGATTATTGCCAGAAGAATCAACCCAATCTTGCCTTCCCTTGTTTCTGAGAAGCAATTAGGGTTCATCAAAGGAAGATCCATCTTAGAGAATGTTCTAATGGCACAGAAAATTGTTCAAAGTATAGTACAGAAGAACATTGGAGGAAACATGATCATCAAGCTGGACATGGAGAAAGCATATGATAGTGTCTCATGGAATTTTCTAAATATGGTTCTTAGAAGTTTTGGTTTCTCAGAGATATTGATAAATATCATTTGAAGATTTGTATCCAATGCATGGTACTCAATAATAATAAATGGCACCTGGCAAGGTTTTTTCTCATCTTCTCATGGCCTCAAGCAGGGGGACCCTCTATCACCTACACTATTCATCTTAGGAACTGAAGTTATGTCTAAACTGCTGAATATGCTAGTAGAAAACAGTAATTTCACCCCCTTTTCAATGCTACCGAGTGGAGCCATTGTTACACATCTTGCTTATGCAGATAACTTGGTCATTTTCTCTGCTGGAAACAACAAGTCCATCAGGCTTGTAATGAAGAAGATTAAAAGATATGAGAGAGTGTCAGGACAAAAAAGTGAAAATGCAGAAAAGCTTCTTTCTAACTGAACCTAATGCTGCACCCTCAAGAATCAACAGGATGAGAGAGAACACAGGATTAATGGAGAAACAGTTTCCTTTCACATATCTAGGCTGTCCTATTTTTTTTTGGAAGGAAGAAGATAGTGTACTTTAATCCTATGGTGGCCAAGGTGATTGGCAGGTTAAATAGCTGGCAAGGGAAACAACTTTCATCGGGGGGAATAAACATTCTTATCAAACATGTGCTGATGCAATTCCTGTATATACAATGTTGGCTATGAACTCTCCAAAAGGAACATACAAGGCAATAGAGAGTTATTGTGCAAGATTTTCTTGGGGATCTAATAGGGAGGAAAACCAGCAGCAATGGTGTTCATGGAACTCTATGTGTTTTCCTCAAGATGAAGGTGGGATAGGAATAAGGAGACTGGAAGATGTTGCGGATACCTTTGCCATAAAAAGGTGGTGGAACTTCAGAACAAGCAAGACTCTGTGGTCAAATTTCTTGAAGGCAAAATATTGTATGAGATCACATCCAGTAGCTAGGAAGAAGAATGCAAAGTCATCCCACTTTTGGAGGAAGATGCTCGACATAAGAGAGAAGGCTGAGAAATATATCACATGGAGAGTATGCAATGGAAAAATTAATTTCTGGTGGGACAACTGGACCAGAAGGGGTGCCTTGGCAAAGGATCATAATCCAGGGCCAAAATCTCATAAAGTGGAGGTAAACCAATTCATCAGCAATGAATGCTGGGATATAGAGAAGCTGGTGCAGAAAGTTGGGACACAGACAGCTCATCAAATAGGGAAACTTCAGATTGGAGATCAAGACAATCAAGAATATGCAGTGTGGGAAGCTTCTCAAAAAGGCAACTTTCAAAACTATCAGGCATGGCAGATTACAAGAAGGAAGCGGCAGAAATCAAGAATATTGAAAAGAGTATGGAACAAGGCAATACCTTTTAAAATGTCCTTTCTAGCATGGAGAGCTCTGAAGAATAGGTTAGCCTTTGATAATGTGATCAACAAGAGGGGTTTCAACATAGTATCAAGATGCAGTTGCTGCAAAGAGGCAAAAGAAGAGACCTGTCAACATGTTTTTAAAGAAAGTGAGGTAGCAGGGAAACTATGGTCTTACTATGGTGCTGTATTTGGAATTGAAAGGCATCAAACACCCCTTAATAACATGCTTCTTAAATGGTGGGAGATTACAGAACAAGAAACAGTGTGCCTAAGCTGATAATGAGTATCACTCCAGTGTGTATTATGTGGGAGATATGGAAAAACAGATGTGCCTGTAGGTATGCAGAACAAAATTCTATCCAGTTAGGTAAGATGAAGTTCATCATTGAAAGAAACATACAGGCTGCTATAAATATAAAATTTCCAGATCTGGAGAAGGAAAACACATGGACAACAATGGCAAGCAAAGTTCAACTGATGAGGCATGTGAAGATGTGTAAAATGGTCAAGTGGGAGCTGCCAATGCAGAATTACAAATTGAATACAGATGGAAGCTTCATGGAGAAGAAGAATCTAGCCGGAATAGGATGTATAATACGAGACAATCAAGGGCAATTGGTTTTAGCTTTTTCAAGACCAGAAGCGTGTGTAAGTAACAATTTCTCATAGATTATAGCAGCTCGGCAAGGTTTGATGATATGTGAGAGTCTTGGTCTACAGAATTTTGTTCTGGAAATGGATTCATTAATAATTGCTAACATGATCACTAAGGAAGGATCAGAAAACATGAAACTCAAAATGATCATGGATGATGTTACTAGAAGGATAAGGAATACTGGAGCTCAAGTAACAGACCGCTACAGAGAAGCAAACATGGTTGCAGATAGTTTGGCAATATTTGCTAACTCAATTCAAGATCCTAGACAGTATAGTAATATAAATGATCTCCCATCCTGTTGTAAAAATCTGTTCTTCTTGGACAAATGGCAACTGCCTAATTTTAGAAGCAGATTTGAAAAGTCCAGTTTTTTTGTTTGTTAAGTAAGTTAGATGGAGGCTTAGTTCCCTCCTATTTTTGTCTGCAGTTAATGTAATGTTTCAAGAGAGGCCAGGTCTAGTCCTCCTCATGCTCTTCATGAATAATATATTAAGGCAAATATGATTAAAAAAAAAAATTAGATTTAATTAAAAAAATTGATTTTTTAAGCGATACTTTGTTATTAGCATTAAAGTTGGTTTTTCCACAATAATGATGAATATTGCCCATGATTAATTAGTAAAATTTATTTTAATAAAGTCAATTGAAATTGTCCAAACCAAGTAGTTAGCTCTAGCTAATAATACTCGTGTTCACCTGAAATAAATGCATCCAAGTGCAGGTATATTGCGATTATTAGTATCACAGACTATGCCATGTTAAGTTGTTGAGACTTATGTTTTTCTAAAGTGAATTTTGGTTATAAAGAAACAAAAACAAAGGAAAAAATGGCTGGTCAAGCTGCCGCTTAGCGGCATAAAGTTTCTGTTGGTACTTATACTAATTTATAGGGTTTGTTACGTATATTCGATTTACAATTTAGTTGAGTAGGCATCTTGAGATCAATTTTTAAATTTTTGCCCCATTAAAAATCTTAACATTTCCTCTTCCACCTTCCTCACTTTAATAACAGGCTAAGAAGATAATATGTAATTGTTCAACTACAAAATAATAATAATTTGATGATGATGATGATGATGATGATGATGATGATGATGATGATGATGATGATGGTTCTACAAATAATATTTAATTAGTATTTAAAAATAAAAAAAAATCAGTTCTTTAAGATTGTTTTAAGTATAAATATAACTTTAATTTTGTTTATAAGATTTTTGCATGTTTAAGGTCAACTTCCATTGGGTATTGGACTTAAAAATAGCTATGTTATTTTGATATGGATTACAATGCAGAAATAAATCAAACTAGCCTAATCATATAAAGATTTATTATAGTCGACATTAGTAAAAGTTATGGGGTTTTTTCTAAAGAACATGTGACATATGTAAAAGTTCTTAAGTTTTTATGAAGTAATAAGAACTAAACCCAGATCGCAATTGTAAATTATACTGAGTATGTTGCCGTTAAGTAGAGAGGGAATAAAGATTTTAAGATGATTAACACAAAATAAATAAAATTAAAATTATATTGTAAATATAGAAGTTGTCCATAATTTAATTGGGAAAACAAGATGGCAAACGGGGATTTTGTTCAAAGAATATGATAATATTTTAAAGAGGTTCCAGCATCGCGTATGTACTAACTAGGTTTGATAATAAATATTTGTATTAAAAATAAATAGGAAGGAAAGGAAAGGAAAAATGGTAAAGGAAATACAAGGTGAAGAATTGATTTACCCTGACTGACGGGTGAAATTCTAAGTGCCATCCTCCATAGGCAATATGATTTCCCATAAATATTCATATTTAGTTTTACAGAGAAAAGCATTTTAATTTATATACTTAAGGTTCTCTTTTATAATTCAAACAAATATTTCTATGATCGATTTATAAAGAGATTATACTATTTAATTTTGAATACCGATTTATGATATTTGACGTGAGCTCACGTACTTTGTACGTGTAGAGAGACTTGTAAGCGATATATATGGAGGGGGACATGACTGCCACATCTAATTAAACACTATATGCATTAGAAACTCATTCCGTATCATTTTAAACACCCAAAATATGTATGAAATTACTCGAGCCTTCACATATACCAGTTAGAGCATATATAGAAATTAACAGGACGATTAATGAAACAACTCTAAGCTAGTAAAGTCTTATCCTTTGGAGTTTCCACAATGACCAAAGATAAAGGACTGCAATTACGAAAGTAAAGAGAGAATTATAAACTATTGCAAGATGAGAACCACATGAATTTTACCCACATAAAATGTATCAATTGCCTGCACCCGCACGATCACCTTTATTAATTCCACTACTTCCACTCACCTGTGCTATTATATGTTGTTCCTCAGCTTGCAACAATATATTTACTAAATCGTTCAAACTTTGTTTGTTCAAAGTCCAAACTTCGAAACCTAATACCTGTGCTGAAAGCTTGTTATCTTGATTCATATCCAAAAGCTTCAAACTCAAACTATCCTCTGGTAATGGCTTCTTCATCTCCATAGCATCAACAACATCAGTATATACACTTGCTCGAGCCGCAGCTCTTTTATCAATTGGACCATTGTTATTCACTTGCATATTGTAGATTGTAACATGTGTAGGTCCAATTGAACTTGTTAACATCCATTTAGTTAATGATAGGATTAATGTTGATACTCGGTATAGCCTTGAAATGCATGAAGGTTGTCCAGTCATTGCAGTACTAATGGATCTGCTCCCGTAATGGCCACACTGGACAAGTTTGAAGTTGGTAACTTTTTCAATCTCGTAACGTGACATTTGCCAGAATTCTTCTTCAGGTTCAGGTAATGCACACAAGTTAATACCTGAAAATATACCAAATGTATAAGCCTAAAGAATATTTATGATAAAACTCATAAGAAAGCAGTTAACAGGGTATTCATTAATTTTTCAAACAATTTTCAAACTTTAGAGTGGGTAAGTGAAACTTTAGACAACGGTTAATTTCTTGTAAAGAACGATCTTTTGTGAATAATTTTGGGGGATTGGAAATGTCACAAGTAATATCATACTAAGTAGAAGTTAATATGAATCATTACAAAATCATTGCTATTCTGAGCACTTAGTGTCTCCAAATAAGTACAATTCGTAGTCTGCCTAGCTAGTAAAATTTGAGCCGAGTTTCTCCGACTCAAGAGCCTATAGTAAATAAAATAAGGAATTGCTAGATTAAAAAACTAAACTTTTCTGAATAACCTAACTTCTTGACCTGGAAGTATGTAATTAAGTTGCTAAAATGAAATACTACTTCAATAATAGTGAATATCGATGCATCGTGCACTATGCTGGGAAATAAAATAGGTACAAGATTTAAAGGGATTCATTATACTGAGAAGAATGGGCCAAAAGACCCTCTCAAGTCTTTAATTAATAAAAGGGGCGCGCGTGGAGCGTTGAATAATGCGTGTGTTTAACATTAAACCATGGGGCAGATTAGAAACAACAAAACTTGTGGGGCTTGATTAAAAATTTTTTGGACTGAATTAGCAATCCCAAAAAACTTTTAATCAAAGGTGGGAAAATGAACCGAACGGACTGAGTGCAATGATTTAAAATATCGAACCCCAAAAATCTTCTCTTACACACTTCACAGTTCTCAAGTTCGTCTCTTCTACAGTATTCTACGCAGTTTTCTAAACATCATCATCGCCGACCATATACATTTCTCCGGTAACATACTCCTTCGTAGAGTCAAACATGGTGAGACAGCGTTCTAAACGTGTGATGAGATGTTTGAAGTTTGTGATGCATTTTAGATGATTTTTGTTAAAATAAATTAGGGTTTTATAAAATAAATATGCTAAAGGTTGAAAAAAATGTTGTACATATAGTCAAGATTTTGCATGTTTATGTTTGTGCGTGCATGTTTAAAGTTCTGGAACATTTGAGACTGTGCTCCGACCGTGCGAGAGGATGATGACTCTACTTGAACTAGGGTTTGATAAAACATATGTATATTATGTTTCACACACCCATATTGCATGCTTGTACATCTTTAATTGATGAATATACATGTGATTTGCAGCTACAATGGCTTATACGCGGGGAATTAAGAGGAAGGAGACTACTCCTCCTAGTAAACAGCCTCCTAGGAAGAGGAGAATAATATTGGAGGACGAAGAGGGACTATGATGTAAATGTTGGGCCACAGCTGCCGGACGATGGTAATCTATCAGAAGAAATAGAAGCGCTGTTTGGTGATGATGACTGGGGTGAAGATGGAAACAAAAAAGAGAGCCTTTTAAATATGGCAGAAGAAGAGGAGGTGGGAAGGCTGGTAAATAATCTTTCAGGAGATTTTGAAGGAGTTGCAATGTTGAAGAAGTAGATGATGTACAAGAAGTTATAGAGGTTGTAGATGTTCAAGCTGGTAGGTAGGAATGGTAGGGAAGAAGGAGAGGGTGAGAGATGCGAAGGAGACGTGAGAGCTGATTCTGCAGAGCCACCTAGAGAGGTATAGTTGTTGTCTACAACATACATAAAGTTGTTCTTCACTTTACAGTAGAATGTTCAATATTTTTTTTATGTGATTTGAGAACACTCGCGTGCATGATCAGATCAACCTTAACTATGTTCAAAGTATTTTCTTGTAGTTCCTTGGAACATCTCAAGGGATGTTTCATGCATCTGATATTATGTTCTTACTACCGTGGTGATTCCTTAAACTAACAAATTTCAAAACATTGTGCAGCCTGAGTACGTGCAGCCTGAGTACGTTACCAGTGTCATTCCACCAATGGTGCTGAAGACTTACTTGGATGATCATGAGCATTTTCAATCCAAGATAACTGTCCGCTCGTCGCTTATTGGACGAATGCGTGAGTTCAGAATTGTGCTGCGTACAAGTGGTTTGTATGACAAGTTCAAAAACAGTATCTTTGGACATTTCTTGGACTTGCCGGATGAGCCATCGTTTCCAACCAGGTTGGTGCACAATATTCTGCTAAGAAGAGTTTTGTGCAATAAAGAAAAAGAAGCTTGGTTCAATTTCAATGGAGTGCCTGTTCGTTTTGGCCTCCAAGAGTTTTCTTTGATGACAAAGCTGAGATGCCAAGCCTATCCAAGTGTCCAATGGGAGGCTGCGATGAAAGAGAGGGGCAGGGAGATGTGGGAGTATATTTCAACGGCATGGGAGGATGGGAAACCAAGGGCAGTTACTGCTCCCCGGTTGCTGAGTTTGATAGAAAATGAGGAAGTTCCTGAACGGTACAAGTTTGGGCTTGCCATGGCTTGGTTTGTTCACTCAATATTGTGCGCCAAGGACAAAAAAGCTGGTATTGAGGAATTACTGGTCTGCCTTGCATATCTTCCAAATGAATTTGCCAAGTATCCTTAGGGGCGGAAGAGCTTCGAGCTGACCATTGAGTACCTGACGAAGCCCATGGCTGATCGTGCAGCTAGCAAGGCTAAGGACGGGCCAAACTACAATCTTTATGGGTTTCCTTGGGCATTTGTGGGTTGGGTATTTGAAGCAATACCTGCGCTTCGTTCCAGGGATTTTCCCAAGGAGAGGACCATGCCAAGGATGCACAGGTGGATCACTGAAAAGAATGAAAGAGACTCCCGAAGGCTGTTTGAGAATGTTGCAAAGCCTGTAAGTACCTACAATTTTCTAAATGTTGGAACATCTGCAATGTCGTTATAATCATTTCTGTTAATGTTAAGAACGTCTTTTCTGATGTTCGATCACGACAGATGTGATGTTTCATTTTTACTGGTGTTAAATGACGAACAGTAATAATGATGTTCTGAACAGTCTTTGTGATATTAAGATTTATTTCTCTTATACATTGTATTCTTAACAAATATTTATGGTATGTAGGTGGTGCACCCTTTCATTGACCCTATCGATGCAGAGAGGGAAGATGATACCTTTCAGAATATTGAGCCGTTTGTTGATGGGGGCGATGAGGTAATTGACCAGCTTATTTTGATGTTGGAGGGGGCTAGCTCGATCGTTGGTGGTGATCGAGTGACAGCTTTTAGGAATTGCCCTAGGACTCCTCCAAGAGAGGTAATTGATGAAGGAAAGGTTGGTGAAGAATCTGTTAGTGGAGGTGTTGGTAGATGTGAAACACAAGTTGGTGATGAGATTGGTGGTAGGGCTGGTCGTTTTACTGGTGGTCTTTTTAGTGGCAGGGGTTTGTTCGAAGTTGGAGAAAGCTCTAGGTGAGAGAACATGAGAATGTGCAGCCTAGTGTCTGTAGTTGCAAGTGTCACGACTGCCTTCAATGGCGACAGGGACTGGATCAGAAGCTTGATGCGATCCAGCTGTCCCTTGCTAATTTAGTAGTGTCGTCGTCAAAGAAGGAGAAGCAGCAGCAGCGACCAAAGAGGCATATTTTGTTGTCCAAGATGCTCCAGGCAAAGAAGAACAAAGGAAAGAAGAAAATGACTGCTGCCAGAATGGCAAGGTTAGTAAAACATCCAATTAGAATCGATGAACATAAAAGGGACATTCTTCTATTAAATCTAGAGATTTTTTCAAACATTTTTTTTTTTTGGAAATTTAGAGAGAGAGCTCAAGTCAGGCTCCAAGAGAGATTGCCAGTGACACTGTACAAGGAACTCGACATTCACAAGAAAGCTGCATTTGACGCTTTCTTGGAGGAGAAGAAGGAACAAAAGACTGCCTTCCTGTGTTACGAGTTTAATTACTTGGATTTTCTGGACTTCCTGGACGTGAAAGAGTGGATGTGAGATAGTGTAAGTGCATCTCTTTACTTCTATTGCTGTGTGTGTTTTGTTTTTATCGAAGAATGAACATTTGTTTATCCATTCGGAACCTGATGGTCCTATGTCCGTTGAACATTCGACTGACTGATCCAAACATAAAATAGTATGTGTCGGGCATAGTTTTATTCACAACTTCTAATTTGTTTTATTCTGCAGTTTATGGATGAGTACTTGGCCTTGATGCGTGTGAGGCATAAGGCTTACCCCCGGCATTATGATAGCTCTGATCTTATCCTCGATCTTTCATTCCTGGCCAACTTGTGCGTACGATACGATGCGGCTGAAGAGGAAGCAAAGGGGTTTGATGTCGGCCTTGACAAATACCTAGCAGAATATAAGTTTGAGGATACATTCCTTGATTATGCCAGAGGTAAGTCTCCATATCCGGGTGGAAGGAAGTGGGATAGTGTGAAAAGACTCTTTGCCGTGTATAACATTGAAAGCACGCATTATGTTACATGCGTATTTCATTTAGAGGAGGCAAGGATCGATGTCTACGACTGCAACATTGGGTTGTACAATGAAGATCGCTTTGATTCAATAATGGGGCCAGTAATGTACTTCCCAATATACATCCAGCAGTCGGGGAAATTCAACCACCTCCATCCTGAAATCAAATCTATGGAAATGTGGCCGTACGAGCGCATCCAAGGCCTTCCAAGGAATTTGACTGGTACTGCATGTGGAGCGTATGCCATCATGTTCCTCGAACATATGCCGTCCAACACCCCAATGGAATATCTGTGTGACAATGTGATAGAAGACTGTGTAGTTAAATTTGCTGTGGACATATTCCATGGCAAATTAGTCCCTTATAGTATGGGTTGTGAAATTTGGATAATTATGTTTTTGTTTTTGATGGGTGTAATATATGGATGATTACCCATTTTTTGATGTGTATATATTGCAAATGATGACTATTGTTTTGCATTACACTGAACGTCGAGTTTACATTATTAGAACATCTGTACTATGATAAGATTGACTTAAAAATATTAAAAAGTTATAGACTATTGGAACAGCATTAGTTATTTTCGGAACATTATGTTGTACGTTCAAATAGTTTTTAACTTAATGGATATTTGATGTTCAATAACTAGTAAATAGGGAAACAACAACAGATGTTCTGAACATTAAAGTTACTTTATACATTGATAATCAAGAACCAGGCAAAAACATTCTTGATCGTTCAAAGATTCAGCGCTTTACAAAAGTATGCTAATTATATTAGCATTTAAGACATTACTTAATAAACAGTCATATTAACATCCTGATCAAAATATGCATTTTCACTTCAACGCGATGCAGTCCCTTCTTGTTTCAAGGTTGCTATCTGGAGCATGGTCTTTATCCTCTTTATTTCTTTCAACATCTTTTTGACGTCCCTATTGTAGTATTCGAAGAATTCCTCAAATTTGAACTTCCAACCCCAAACTTCAGCACGAAGTTGTTCCAAAATATCATTTGCACGTTCTTGTCGTTCTGCAGAAGTGTTTCGACTTTTTCTTCCTCCTATTAGCTTGGCTGATCCTCTTCCCGTTTTTCCTTCTTTTTGCTTGGCTGATTCTCTTCCCTTTCTTCCTTCTTTTTGCATGGCTGACCCTCTTCCCATTTTTCCTTCGTTTTGCTTGGCTTCACTTCTTCCCGTTCTTCCTTTGTTTGGCTTGGCTGACCCTCTTCCCGTTCTTCCTTCTTTTTGCTTGGCTTCACCTCTTCCTTCTTGTTTCAAGGTTGCTCCCTTTGTCGTTTTAGGTACTCTTGACGTGGATGCTCTTGTATTTTTTGCTCCTGTTCTTGCAGTAGTAGCAACTATTGAGGAGGAAGGTCGGCGAACCATTTTTATTTTTTTATTTTTGGCTGAAGATTATAGGTTGTAGTGGTATAGAGTTTTTTGAATTTGAATGGTTTGATCGAGTATTTATGGGAGAAAAATAGGTAACCGACTTAAGTGTGTTTTATCCAAACACTAGCCATTATGTATTTTTTTAAATTTTTGAAGTGACGCATTCATTGCTTTGCTTCAGATTTGAATTGAAGGGGATAGCCGTTAAGTGTATAATGATGAGTAGTTTAAAAAATACTACTAATAGTCTACTGGAAGGGTATAAATAATTTTCAAACATGAAGATCAATTTGAATTATAAACGTCAAAAACCAATAGACTAATGGAACGACTATATGATGATTCGTATCGCCATGAAGATGTTCTGACTTCAGCGGGAAGGATTAGGAACCCCTGGTCAAAATTAAAACACGTGTACTAACCCCAACCATTCAATGTGAATAGGCGCCTCTTTAAATCATCACATATGCAGGCTAATGGAACGACTATATGATGATTCGTATCGCCATGAAGATGTTCTGACTTCAGCGAGAAGGATTAGGAACCCCTGGTCCAAATTAAAACACGTGTACTAACCCTAACCATTCAATGTGAATAGGCGCCTTTTTAAATCATCGCATATGCAGCCGAAAAGGCACCAAGCCTGGTTTCTATAAATGTTAAATGTCTGCACAACAACAACAAAAACAACAAGGCGAAACAAAAATAATGCCTCGCAGAGTAAGGCACCCAAGAGCACCAGAACTTGATAGTGGAGTTCCAAGTACTGGTAGGTTCACTGAAATTGATCATGTCCGTGAAAATATCGCAGATCTGACCTCAGATGTTGATCAGTTTGCAGTATATATAGGAAATGTGGAGGATCAAGTGGAGCGATTAAGAATTAGGTTCGATGAATTCCGTGAGGATATGAATCTTACTAAGCGTATGCTTCGTGGTATTCAAGCTGCACTCGAGATTGACCCCTAAAACTACCCTTCACCACCACGGCCTCCAGCGGAACACATGTGAAATGAAGAACTACCCTTGCAAGTCAAGTCATTTAAGAAGAATTTCTAATTGTCTTGAATGTCGTGTTTTGAAGTGTTGTCCTTTAATTTTCAGTACAAAGTAGCATGTTTTGAATATTTATGAATGTTGTTTTGCATTACACTGAAAATCCCGTTTGCAGTATTAGAACATCCGTATGATGATCAATTTAAATTATATACTACAAAAATAATATGAATTAGGAACGCCATCGATAAATGCTAGAAACATCAACTAAAACGTTCAAATTTATAGATCTTAGTAGTACTCGATGAACAGCGATTGGTATCAAATAAACCTAGCTACAATGAAACCAAAAAAAAAAATGCCCAAGACAATAAGAAATACATCTTCCACCGTTGCAATTTAGCCTTTGTCACGACCCAATTTTCGGGGCCGTGATGGCACCTAAGTGTTACATCCTTAGGCGAACCACGAATAATTAAACTGACTCATAATGATAATTTAGATTGAAATATTTCAATAAAATATAGGTGTAGACATCCACCCGAAATACAGTGTCAATAGAGCATCTACGAATTCTGACATCCGATATATATAATATATAATACAAGATGTACGAAGCGACTAAACACTAAGGTGGATCAGACGGTATGCCACTGCGAACCATGCGGTTGGCTCACCTCAAGCAAAAATAGCCACAGCCTAGAACGGATCAGATAAGTCCAGCTGTCTAACTAGTAGAAGGATCTGCACATTTAAACAGTAAGTTATGAGCCAATGCCCAGTAAGATCCTCGACAGGCCCGCTAAATTACCCTTTCGGGACAAGTCTTTGATAATGCATAAGCAGATAACGGAAGTACAATCCACACCTTTACAGTAACCCATAAACATTACATGCGATAATATAATTATACAACAACACAAGCAATAATACGCGAATACATAACATGGTCAATAATATAAAGATACATAATATGGGCAGCATATACAATATTATATTGATACTATGGCATAAGCAATAATATAATGAACACACAGCATGGCGATGATATATCTCGCATACCACATAGGTAATGATATACCTAGCACATAGCATAAGCACACAGCCTGTACGGCTTTGTTAATAGGTCATAACGCACCACAGGCCTCTGTCCCTGTAAACAACTTTATTTATAGGTCATAACGCACCACAAGCCTCTGTCCCTATAAGTCTCCACATCTAGGTCATAACGCACCACCGGCCTCAGTCCCTAGATGGAATTTCGCTTCTAGGTCATAACGCACCACTGGCCTTTGTCCCTAGAGCATATCAATAATACACCGGCACACAACATCGACTATACACAAGTCACGTTTGTGCTTTCTCATTTTTGTATAAATATAACAAGTAGTACATAATACTATCTAGGGGTGGGCATTCGGTTTTTCGGTTCGGTTTTTAACTATTCGGTTTCGGTTTTTCGGTTTTCGGTTTTGAAAAACTTCAATCCAATCCAAACCAAAATAAATTTGGTTTGGTTCGGTTTTCCTCTTTTCGGTTCGGTTTTTTTCGGTTTAGTTTTCGGTTTTTTCGGTTTTGTCATATAAGACAAACTTTAAAATAAAATACTTGAAAGAATATAAATACAAATCAAAATATTAAACATTAAATCTAAATCATAATTCTAGATAAAGAGAGAACATGAATCCTCGGTAAAATGAGATCTTACCATTCAAGAGGTAAAAACTGATTGAAACTTTTGATGAAAGCTTCACATGTATTATACCATAATACAAAGAGGTTAAAGTATTGAAAGCATAAAGTATTGAAATATTCAAACTCTAAAACCCTTGAACAAGTTTAGGTTAAGAGATAATCATAAAAGTATGAGAGCCTTTCTTTTTGTGTGTGTGTATATATATTTCGGTTTTTTCAGTTTTTCGGTTTCTATGATTTAAAATCCGAAACCAAACCAAAACACCAAAGTTTTCATATTCTCAATCCAATACAGACCAATTATTTAAAAATCCAAACCAAATTAAAAAAATAATTCGGTTCGGTTTGGTTTTTCGGTTTAATCCGAATAGTGCCCACCCCTAATACTATCTATTAGACAATGCTAGTCAATTAAGTACTCGACATCTTACTTAGCAAGATCAAATCTTATCCGCAAGCAAAATAGAGGTCAAGTCTCACTTACCTCAAAATCGGCTCAAGTGGCTAAGGAACGACCTCCTTTCCCAAACGATGTGCCTCCGTAAGACTCCTTTCTGAGCCAAAGAAATAGTGTCGCACTCGTAAGCATGTGAGGAAAGGATTCTAAGCCCTTACGCAATTTAAGAGGTAATTTACCAAAATACCCCCGGGTCGGACGGGTCAATAATGCTAATCCCTCTTTTTGTGCTACTCCTAGGGCGGGAAGAAGATAAGAAAACGCGAAGCGTTCTTTACACAAAAACCCGTAAAATTTATGTTTCTGGACTCCCCGTACTCCCACGAGTCCAAAAGTACCATTATTGTACATACCCGAGTCCAACTCGGTTATTTTTCCCATTTCACAAATCTAGGGTTCAAACCCTCTTTCCAAGGATCGTCACTTTGATCCTCGGATTAAAGCGTTAAAAATGTGTAAGAATAGTTACCTTGTGTTTAGGAATGATTTTGGTACTTCAAATTCCCCTTGGAATCACTTTTAGAAGCTCAAAACATAAAAACAAAAATGAATGCCCGCCCTAGTATATATAGCAGCCCGCAGCTTTAAAGAGTTGTACCACATGCTGTCCGAATTGTCCCTCACTGGATAGCTTTCAGTAAAATATCCATAACTTTTCATAGAAATGTCCAAAAAATTACGAGGTTGGTGGCATTAGAACCACAACTCAAAGAGCTACAACTTATGGATTGATCTGAAAAAATCGATTTCTTTCCGACTGAACAGTAAAAACAGAATTCAACAGTTTTTTTTTGGCTTTGCACCAGGTCAGCCACTGTTTTTGGGTCCAAACGGGACCCTACGAAGCTCGGAATGACCCCAAATTTGGTACACAAGTCATACAAGACTTGTGCGACATGTCGTTAAGACGAAACTCAATTCGGATCTCTAGAACTCAAAAAGTGGGTCCCACGAGAAAGGGTCAAATTTCGACTTTCGCCAAAATAGCGAATTTTAATCAAACGACCCCGGAATCCAAATTCGAAAGTTGCTACAAGTCACAAATGACGATACGAATCTAACGGAACCCTCAGATCTCTCATCGGAGTTCGTTTACTCAAATCGAGCTCGAAAACCTCTTTTAACCTTTTTAAACTTCCGCAACGGAGACTTTATCAAAAGTCCTATCAAACGAGGTCCGTTTTCACTTCTGAAGGTTGGTACAGGTCATAAATTACCATACGAACCTAACGCAACTTTCAGATTTCAGATCAGCGCTCATTTGGTCAAATCGAGCTCTGAAACCTCTTTTAGCCTTAACGAATATCCGAAACGGATGTCTTTCTCCGATACCTATCTAACAAAGTTCGTTTTAGCTAAAAAATTTCAGGCATGACATAATGGACCTTACGGAGCTTTTGGGATTGTCGACACGCAAATCGAGGTCCCGATTCCCGAAACGACTATTTGAGGTCGTTACAATCTCCCCCACTTAGACTCTCGTTCGTCCTCGGACGAGCCCGAGTCTAAGGTAAGATTCACATTTTCACGAAAATAATTACACGGATTTCGAGGACTCTCGCTACTATCCGAAATCATAAACAACAATATAACTTTCAGGCTTTAGAGATTGAAATCAAACCTGAATTATCAAAAAGGCGAGGATACTTTTCCCGTATGTCGGACTCGAGTTCCCAAGTGGCCTCTTCGCTAGGACGATTCTTCCATAGCACTTTAACCAACGGGATCTCTTTCGACCTTAGCTTACGGATCTCTCTAGCCGCAATAGCAATCGGCTCCTCCAAATAAGCCAAGTCCTCGTCGATCTTGACAGAAGCCATATCAGTCACATGGGATGGATCATGAACATACTTTCGGAGCATAGATACGTGGAATACCGGATGAACTGACAGAGATGGAGGCAAAGCAAGCCTATATGCAACAGCGCCAATGCGCTCCAAGACCTCAAAAGGACCAATAAACCTCGGACTAAGCTTGCTCTTTTTCCCGAATCTCATAACACCCTTCATCGGCGATACTTTAAGAAACACCCGGTCACCTACCATAAACACCAAATCTCTCCTCCTCCGATCCGCATAAGATTTCTGTCGACTCTGAGCTGCGCGGAGCCGATCCTGAATGATTCGGACCTTATCTAAGGTCTGCTGAACTAGATCCGGACCCAACACCTTCACCTCTCCAGGTTCAAACCAACCAACTGGAGAACGACATCGGCGGCCATATAATGCCTCAAACGGAGCCATCTGGATAGAAGACTGATAACTGTTATTATAGGCAAATTCCGCCAAAGGAAAATAACTGTCCCAATGGCCTCCAAAGTCAATAGCAGAAGCCCTCAGCATATCCTCAAGAATCTGGATGGTCCTCTCGGACTGACCATCAGTCTGAGGATGAAATGCGGTGCTAAGATCCACTCGGGTACCCAGCTCCTTCTGAAATGATCTCCAGAACTGAGCTGTGAACTGAGTACCGCGATATGATATAATAGAGACTGGAGCACCATGCAATCTAACAATCTGCTCGATAAAGATACGAGCTAAGCGCTCTGATGAATAAGTAGTCCTCACGGGGATGAAATAAGCTGACTTGGTGAGACGATCCACCGTTACCCATACTAAATCATGCTTGCCCAAGGTCAAAGGCAATCCAACCACAAAGTCCATAGTAATATGCTCCCATTTCCATTCCGGAATCGGCATAGACTGAGTCACCCCGGCTGGTCTTCTATGCTCATACTTTACCTGCTGACAATTTAAGCACCGAGACACATGATCAACAACATCTCTCTTCATTCCCTTCCACCAATATAACTCCCGAAGATCTTGATACATCTTCGTAATACCAGGATGAATAGAATACCGAGAACTACGTGCCTCTACCAATATCAGCTGCCTCAACTCCCCAACATTCGGAACACACAACCGACCGTTGAGCCGCAGTACACCATCATCTCCGATCATAAATGAGGTCACTCCCCCACTTAAAACTCTATCTCGAATATCACGCAAATATGAATCATCAAATTGCTTTTCCTTGATCTGGGAAGCTAGGGATGACTAAGTCCCTATATAAGCAAAAACTCGGTCTGGCACAGAATCATCAAATCGCACTCCACTAATGGACAAGGCCTGCAACTCTCGAGCGAGTGGTCTCATATCAACATCAAGATAGGCAAGGCTACCTATAGACTTCCTGCTTAGAGCATCAGCCACAACATTAGCTTTCCCAGGATGATACCGAATAGCGATGTCAGAATCCTTAAGCAACTCCAACCATCGGCGCTGTCTCCCGTTCAAGTCCTTCTGGGTTAACAGACATTGGAGACTCTTATGATCAGTGAAAATCTCACAAGGCTCACCATATAAATAATGCCTCCACAACTTCAATGCAAATACCACCGCCAATAACTCTAGATCGTGGACAGGGTAGTTCTTCTCATGCACTTTCAGTTGTCTCGAGGCATAAGCTATCACCTTGCCATTCTGCATCAAAACACCACCTAAGCCAATACCGGAAGCATCACAATAGACTGTGAATCCCCTGGATCCACTAGGCAAGGCCAATACAGGTGCTGTAGTCAAGACAGTCTTGAGCCTCTGAAAGCTAGACTCACAAGCAGCAGACCATAGAAAAGGAACATTCTTCTGCGTTAATTTAGTCAGTGGTACTGATATGGAAGAAAATCCCTCCACGAATCGCCGATAATAACCTGCCAAGCCTAAGAAACTTTGAATCTCTGTAGGAGAAGTAGGCCTAGGCCAATTCTGAACGGCCTCCACTTTCTTGGGATCAACACCAATACCGTCCTTGGTCACCACATGACCCAGGAATGACACGGTATCCAGCCAGAACTCACATTCAGAGAATTTAGCATACAATTCATGGTCTCTCAAGGTCTGAAGGATAATCTTCAAGTGATGCTCATGCTCCTCTCGGCTCCTTGAATATATAAGGATGTCATCAATGAACACAATAACAAAAGAATCAAGATATGGCTTGAACACACGGTTCATAAGATCCATAAAGGCGGCCGGAGCATTTGTAAGCCCAAATGACATGACAAGAAACTCATAGTGCCCATATCTCGTATGGAAAGCAGTCTTAGAAATATCCTCAGACCGAATCCTCAACTGATGATACCCCGATCTCAAGTCAATCTTGGAAAAATGAGAAGCACCATGAAGCTGATCAAATAAATCATCTATACTCGGTAAAGGATACCTATTCTTGATAGTCACTTTGTTCAATTGCCGATAATCAATACACATGCGCATAGAACCATCCTTCTTCTTTACAAAAAGAACCAGAGCACCCCAAGGAGACACACTGGGTCTAATGAAACCCTTATCAAGCAAATCTTGAATTTGCTCCTTCAATTCCCTCAACTCAGCAGGAGCCATACGATATGGAGGAATAGATATAGGCTGAGTACCTGGCAATATATCAATACAGAACTCAATCTCCCACATAGGAGGCAAACCCGACAAGTCATCCGGAAAGACCTTCGGATAATCGCATACTACCGGTACTCGATCAATAGATACCTCCTCCACTCGAACATCTCTAATAGAAGCAATATACCCTCCGCACCCACGAGCTATCATCTTCTGAGCCTTCATGAATGATATGATCTTGTTCCTCGGAGAAGACCTGGAACCCTTCCAAATAGCCTTAGGCTCACCTTCGGCACCTATAGTCACGGACTTGGCATGGCAATCCAACGTCGCGTGACAGGATGCCAACCAATCCATGCCCATGATCACATCAAATTCCACCATATCTAGCAACATCAAGTCTACTAGAGACTCAACACCACAAATAAAAATCACACACTCCCAATACCCTTTATCTACACATATAGGATCACCGACAAGCATTGCCACCATAAATGGAGCATCAATAAAACCCAGATCCTTGCTCAAGCAAGGTGAAAATCCAGGAGACACATAAGAGAAAGTAGATCCCGGATCTATAAGGGCAAAGGCACTGCGGCCACAAACAGAAAGAGTACCTGTGATCACATCATTGGATGCCTCGGCATCCTGGCGTGTCATAGCAAAAACCTGAGCTGAACCTCCAGAACCAGGAGCTCTCTGAACCGGCTGCCTAGGAGGAACCTGAGTGACAGGCCTAGCTGCCTGAGGAGAAGAACGAACCATAGCAGCAGAACTCTGATGTCCCGCGGAGGTAGGTCCAGATGAAGTAACATAGGGGCAATCCCTAACAAAGTGCCTGGGATCCCCACACTGGTAACAAGCCTTACTACCGCCTCCTCTGCGTCCACCTCCGGGCCTGCACCTCTCATAGTGCCTCTGACGGCATCTCCCACAAACAGGTGGAACAGACTGAGATGAATCCCCACGCCTCTGAGACGGATGAGGCCTCTGAACACCCGACGAAGTACCCTGAGATGGTAAAGCAGCGGCCTGGGGAAGCCTAGGCTGAGTATGACCACGAAAACTCTGGCCACCATGTGATGGGCCACCAGAAGTACCAGAATATCGCACTCTCTTGCTCGCCCTCTCTGCATCTGCTCTAGCATGAATGTCCTCCATACGCCTCGCAATATAAACCACATCATAATAAGACTTGTTGCCAATATGTGAGGCAACAGCCACCTGAAGACGAGGGTGAAGACCCTCAACAAATAAAAGAACCTTGTCTCTCTCCAGCATAACCATAGCAGGCGCATACTGAGATAACTCTAAAAATCTGGTATCATAAGCAGTCACGGACATGCCTCCCTGTCTCAACAACTCAAACTCGCGTCTCTGGGCATCAAGATGACTCTGAGGCACAAATATACTTATAAACATAGCAACGAACTCGGTCCAAGTCAAGGGAGGAAGATCACTCGACCTCTGTCTCATCATAGAAGACCACCAAGTCTCGGCATCACCGGACAAACGGAAAGAAGCACATCTCACCCCAAGGTGTCCCTAATACCCAATACAGAAAGTATCTTCTCACATTTCTGAATATACCTCTGGGCAGTGCAAGTAGCTGGGGTATCATCGAACTCGGGAGGCTTGAGCTTCATAAAGGACTCAATCCTCCGAGCTACCTCCTCGTCACACATAGAAAGAGCAGGAATAGAATGACCCAACTGAATACCCGACTGAGGAGCCAAAGTGGAAGGCTGAGCAATAGGACTAATAACTGGAGTAGACTGAGGAATCACTGGAGTAGCCTCAGGAGTCGGCGCACTCATAGCTGGAGTAACTGGCTGGGGTACCGCAGAAGGTACTGGCATATCGCCCATAGGCGAGGCCTGAGATCCAAGCATGCCCATAATCCGCAATAGAACATCTGCAGAAATAGATACCGTTGTACCCGGCACAAGAGAAGGCATAGTCGATGGGACATGTGTGACGGGTATCTCAAAAGACACCGGTGGCACTGTACTAGTCTGTCTGGCAGCAGGAGGTCTGCCCACAGAAGCTCTGGTAGTAGCCGCTCTCGGCTGAGTAGGTGCCCGCACACCAGTCCGTGTGCTACGCACAGCTCTCCAACGGACCGACACAGTCAGTGCGTCACCAGCTCCCGAAGCAGAGAACGATCGCGTTCTCACCATCTGTCATAATCACATTAAAGGATTAGCACCTATGTAAGCATCATAGCACGAGAAGAGATGAAATGAAGGGAAACAACTCTTCCTAAAATGCCTTTGCAGCCTCTCGCTTATAAGTATGGTCGACAACATACCCATAAACAAGACTCTGCTCGGACACTGCTCCATTGACTCCCTAAGACTCGACTTACAACTTAGGGCTCTGATACCAATTTGTCACGACCCAATTTTTGGGGCCGTGATGGCACCTAAGTGTTACATCCTTAGGCAAACCACGAATAATTAAACTGACTCATAATGATAATTTAGATAGAAATATTTCAATAAAATATAGGTGTAGACATCCACCCGAAATACAGTGTCAATAGAGCATCTACGAATTTTGACATCCGATATATATAATATATAATACAAGATGTAGGAAGCAACTAAATACTAAGGTGGATCAGACGGTATGCCACTGCGAACCATGCGGTTGGCTCACCTCAAGCAAAAATAGCCACAGCCTCGAACGGATCAGATAAGTCCAGCTGTCTGACTAGTAGAAGGATCTGCACATTTAAACAGTAAGTTATGAGCCAAAGCCCAGTAAGATCCTCGACAGGCCCGCTAAATTACCCTTTCGGGACAAGTCTTTGATAATGCATAAGCAGATAACGGAAGTACAATCCACACCTTTACAGTAACCCATAAACATTACATGCGATAATATAATTATACAACAACACAAGCAATAATACGCGAATACATAACATGGTCAATAATATAAAGATACATAATATAGGCAGCATATACAATATTATATTGATACTATGGCATAAGCAATAATATAATGAACACACAGCATGGCGATGATATATCTCGCATACCACATAGGTAATGATATACCTAGCACATAGCATAAGCACACACCCTGTGCGGCTTTGTTTATAGGTCATAACGCACCACAAGCCTCTGTCCCTATAAGTCTCCACATCTAGGTCATAACGCACCACCGGCCTCTGTCCCTAGATAGAATTTCGATTCTAGGTCATAACGCACCACCGGCCTCTGTCCCTAGAGCATATCAATAATACACCGGCACACAACATCGACTATACACAAGTCACATTTGTGCTTTCTCCTTTTTGTATAAATATAACAAGTAGTACATAATACTATCTACTAGACAATGCTAGTCAATTAAGTACTCGACATCTTACTTAGCAAGATCAAATCTTATCCGCAAACAAAATAGAGGTCAAGTCTCACTTACCTCAAAATCGGCTCAAGTGGCTAAGGAACGACCTCCTTTCCCAAACGATGTGCCTCCGTAAGACTCCTCTCTGAGCCAAAGAAATAGTGTCGCACTCGTAAGCATGTGAGGAAAGGATTCTAAGCCCTTACGCAATTTAAGAGGCAATTTACCAAAATACCCCCGGGTCGGACGTACACAAAAACCCGTAAAATTTATGTTTCCGGACTCCCCGTACTCCCACGAGTCCAAAAGTACCATTATTGTACATACCCGAGTCCAACTCGGTCATTTTTCCCATTTCACAAATCTAGGGTTCAAACCCTCTTTCCAAGGATCGTCACTTTGATCCTCGGATTAAAGCGTTAAAAATGTGTAAGAATAGTTACCTTGTGTTTAGGAATGATTTTGGTACTTCAAATTCCCCTTGGAATAACTTTTAGAAGCTCAAAACATGAAAACAAAAATGAATGCCCGCCCTAGTATATATAGCAGCCCGCAGCTTTAAAGAGTTGTACCACATGCTGTCCGAATTGTCCCTCACTGGATAGCTTTCAGTACAATATCCATAACTTTTCATAGAAATGTCCAAAAAATTACGAGGTTGGTGGCATTAGAACCACAACTCAAAGAGCTACAACTTATGGATTGATCTGAAAAAATCGATTTCTTTCCGACTGAACAGTAAAAACAGAATTCAACAGTTTTTTTTTGGCTTTGCACCAGGTCAACACTGTTTGGGACCCTACGAAGCTCGGAATGACCCCAAATTTGGTACACAAGTCATACAAGACTTGTGCGACATGCTCGTCAAGACGAAACTCAATTCGGATCTCTAGAACTCAAAAAGTGGGTCCCACGGGAAAGGGTCAAATTTCGACTTTCGCCAAAATAGCAAATTTTAATCAAACGACCCCGGAATCCAAATTCAAAAGTTTCTACAAGTCACAAATAACGATACGAACCTAACAGAACCCTCAGATCTCTCATCGGAGTTCGTTTACTCAAATCGATCTCGAAAAAATCTCTTTTAACCTTTTTAAACTTCCGCAACGGAGACTTTATCAAAAATCCTATCAAACGAGGTCCGTTTTTCACTTCTGAAGGTTGCTACAGGTCTTAAATTACCATACAAACCTAACACAACTGTCAGATTTCAGATCAGAGCTCATTTGCTCAAATCGAGCTCTGAAACCTCTTTTAGCCTTAACGAATATCCGAAACGGATGTTTTTCTCCGATACCTATCTAACAAAGTTCGTTTTAGCTAAAAAAATTCAGGCATGACATAATGGACCTTACGGAGCTTTTGGGATTGTCGACACGCAAATCGAGGTCCCGATTCCCGAAACGACTATTTGAGGTCGTTACACTCTAACTTACTGATCTTCAATAAATTTGTAGTATTACAAGCCCCTAATTTGTCAACTTCCTTCAGCAAATTGGCCCTTTCTTCACAAACTTCATCAAGTGAAATTTTCAACTTGTTTAAAACCAATGTAGTAGGCTGGGGATACTCCTCGTCACACCATTCCCAAAATCCACAATTGCTAATACCCTTGCGGGGACACTTGCAAAATTTTCGTCCAGCATTCGACTGTGTGCCCACCGTCAATTGTATTGCAGGTAAGCCACACCGACATCGATGATTTAGAGAGGAGCTGCGAGAACAAGTTGATCCTTGAGACATAGTTGAGTTAAGAAGAAGACGATGTAGAGGGGGTAGGGATAACTAATATTTCAATAATGGGGTAAAAAGACCTAATTAATAGAATGGTTGGGGATTTCCACGTGTTATAAGGTAATAATAGAACGGTTGGATTAATGTAAGTTGTGTGGAGCAGATCGCTCCACGTATTTAAAATGTGTTGCTCAATTTTTCTTAGCATATAAAATTCCAACGATTGATGCAAAAACATCTAATCTACGTCACGAACATGGGTTAGTATGTTCATTTCAAATAGGTGCCTATTTTAATGTGTAGTGTTCCAACCTTTAATATGATTGTAATAAGAAACTATATAACATGAAAAGATTAATAAGTCATTATATTTAAGGTTAAATTATCATTATATAGATTATCCATTAGTTAGAACAACATCTAATGAAATACTCAATAACTTAGTAAGTGTTTCATTTGATATAACTAAGTAATCACCTTCAATAGATATAAATGAGTATACTCTAGTAGAACTTTTATGAGTAAACACTTCCAATAGACATACTATTCATGTAGTCACCTTAAATACACATAATATTGAGTAATCTCTTTGAATATACATAAAATTCCAGCAATTGATGCCAAAACATCTAATCTACGTCACGAACATGGGTTAGTATGTTCAGTTCAAATAGGTGCCTATTTTAATGTGTAGTGTTCCAACATTTAATATGATTGTAATAAGAAACTATATAACATGAAAAGATTAATAAGTCATTATATTTAAGGTTAAATCATCATTATATAGATTATCCATTAGTTAGAACAACATCTAATAAAATACTCAATAACTTAGTAAGTGTTTCATTTGATATAACTAAGTAATCACCTTCAATAGATATAAATGAGTATACTCTTGTAGAACTTTTATGAGTAAACACTTCCAATAGACATACTATTGATGTAGTCACCTTAAATACACATAATATTGAGTATTACAATCAATACTTGTATGATTTGAAGTCTTAGTTGTTGTAGATAAACGAAGAATGTCTGTAATTGAGCTACACATAGATTGTAAGATCAACAAATAGATTACTAATGTGTCTATCTAGTGATATAACGTCCAATCTATGCTATACTTCGTTATAATATGCTTCTTAATGTTTAAAATTGTTAATTGATCTACAATCAAACCCTACACTCCTTATCCAAACAACTGAGTGTTTACATTTTAGTATAATTAACGACATATATTTTGGTTTACTTACACATAGCATGTTTTGTAATCTTAATAAACTACTAAATCATTGTTTATGCATTTTAAATGATCCTTATATTAGTATTTATCAACTAATCCTCAACAGTGCAAAAACAACATCAGTATGAAGATCCAGAACAGACGTACCACGTTCGAGAACGTTCCCTACAAGGTTCAGAATAGGAGAGTGAATGTTCTCTAAGATTTAAAAATTTTTGCGGTTTGAGGTTAGGGTTAGGTTTTGGGGTTCATGGTTAGGGTTAGGGTTCAAACATCATTTATTACGTTCTGAACGTGAAAAAGTACCTTTTATTTTTGAGCAACCGCGTTTCATTTTAAACAAACTACCTGATTGATTATTATGTTTGGCACGTCCAGAAGAACGTTCTAATATCTCAAAAAAGAAATGTACCCCCGCCTCGGGCTCTATTTTATACAGAAAACGGATGCGCGTGGAATTCGGAACAAAAAAAATGGTGGGGCCTTAATGGCAATTATGACAATTAAAAAATGCGGCTGATCAGTCTTATCAATTCCATCATTTCAAACATCGAACACCCGCGCCTTTCTTCTCTTACACACTTCTCAAGTCTTCTTCTCGAGTCTTCTATTTCGTCGCCGACCATATACATTTCTCTGGTAACATCTAAAGGTAAATTTTGAACAATATTGATGTTTTTCAAGTGAATCGGGGTTTTTCTTTTGCTATTTTGCTATTTTGAAAAAATTAGGGTTTTTACGCCTTTTTACTGTACTGGAAGAAAGTTCTTGTGAAAATCTTTATTTTTGTTGATTTTTTCGTCAAATAGTGCTGTGTTGTTGTACAAATAGTGAGGCTTTTGCTTGTTTGTGTTAATAACGATTTTAAGGCCAAACTCCTTCTGCTATGTCAAACATCTTCATATAGTGCTCTGAACTTTTGTTAGGATGTCTCAACTTACTGATGCATTTTAGATGGGTGTTGTTGAAATATATGCTAGCATGTTTACGTTAATAGCGATGTCAAACATCTTCATACGATGCTTGGAACGTGTGTTAGAATGTTTCAAGTTGCTGATGAAGTTTAGGCGTTCACTTATGTAGTGGAAGTATTATCAACTTAACACATAATCTAATAACTTTCAGTCATACTTAAGGAAACAAAATTTACATATAGAAAAGTTCTTGACATAATGCAAAAGTTCTAGTACTATATATAATGCTTAAATAAAAGTTCTAGTTGTCATCATCATTGGGAGAATTTGGAGGAGTCGCAAACTGCTCCGGATTCATCCCTTGGTGGATAAGGAGTCCCAGAAGCATTCTTTCAATACGCTCCAAGCGCTGAACTAACACTTGCCTTATGCTCCATACATCAGCAGATAAGCGGTCCGCAGCATGGTTGATTGCAGTAATGTCAGTTTGAATACCGGCAATATCCCAGGCGATGTTTCCATAATATTCGTTATGGTCAGGTTCGGCTGAGGCATAGTGGCCATTAGCGACAACTTCGTTTTGGTTATTTTCCATTTGTGTTTGTTGTCTATGAAGAAATTTTGATAATTCAAGTAGGAGGATAATTGTGTGTATGGAGGAACAAGAAAATGTATGTATTTATAGATGAATTTAACATAAAAACACCAAAAGGCGTGATGTGAACATTGAAAAGACGTTCACTACTCTCTAGGTGATGTATCTGGATTAATTAATGGCTTTTTTCGTATGCCCGCTTAGAGGGATGCTTTCACACCTTTTAATTGCACAAGGCAACCCTTCGCTTGAATCAACATGACTATTGCATTACACTGAACATCCCGTTTGCAGTATTAGAACATATGTATGATGATCAGTTTGAATTATATACTACAATGTAAAATAATAGGAATTTGGAACGCCATTGATAAATGCTCGAAACATTAAGTTAAACGTTCAAATATAAAAATATATAAAATTGTCAAGATTAAAAATCAAAAAGCAACACTTTGAGTTTGGGAGGATTGTCCTCTATCCACTCATTTCGGGCAAGTAGTTCTTTTGTGGCCTGACCTTTTGCAGATGCTACATTTATTTCTCCTACTTGAAAATACTTCACCAACTGATGGTATCCGCTTTTTCCTTCGTCTGCCCTTACCCACGTCGATGAAAGGAGGCAATATTCGTCTCTCAAGCAGCTCAGGAGGAACATTGCAAAATTCTTCCGGTGGAACAGCATTGATCGGTTCTGCATAGGCAAGCATATATGACTCTAACTTGTAATATGCAGAAGTGAAGTCATAGACGCACGCTCCATAGTCTTCTGGACGCAGCATTCTGATAGCTGCCATAGCATGTTTACAGGGTATTAAGTCAATTTGATACTCTCTGCACGTACAAGTTCTGTTGAGTAAATCGACTTCTGCTCCCTGGCCTGGACTGATGATGGTGAAACCATACGTACCTTTTCGACTAATTGCGAGCTTACCCCCTTCTTCCAGGTTAAATCTTATTTTTCCTTCAATTGAAGGGACACATATGGTTGTAACCTCGAGGAACTCCGTAGCTCTCACATCGAATTTTTCGCCAAATGTACGATTGATGTGATTTAATAGGGCAACAATAGGATATTCTCTTTCATCGCTCAGCATTGCATTTGTGGACTCAGCAATGTTCGAGGTCATCACTGCAAATCTGAAATTGTAACAAACAAACGTCTAATGCAAGTGCGAACATTAAGCATGCGATCAAAACATAAATAATTACGTCATACACATCATTGGTACAATTTTGAACATCAATTGGAATGTTCTCGGCTTAATTGCCATGTAAACATAGAACATTCCAACGCAACGTTCAGAACATTTGGTAAGAATGTTCATACTCGTGTACCTGTGTCCAGGGAAAAAGCATCTGCTCCATTTATGGAACCCCACGTCATCTTGAAGATATCTGGCAACCCTTGGATCGTTGTCTTCGATTTGCTTAAAGTGCGTTCTGAAATCCTCCACACGATATGCATATGCTGCCAAGTAATAGGACCCCAGGTGGTCTCCAAATTGAAACTTTGTACGGATATTTTCAGCAAGGTGCCTCGCGCAAACTCCGTAGTGAGCTTGGGGAAACCACTTGGCAACTGATTTTGCTATGCTTTTATGCATGTCTGAAATGACGCTCAACTCATCATTGTACTGGGCTATGTCAATCAATTGTTCGAGAAAAAAAATCATAAGAAGCATCACATTCTTTGTCCACAACTGACACGACCCGGAATCCGGTTAGGCCGTGCGGGCACCCGACATCCTCCCCTAGCCCTGTTGGGCGAACCCTTACCAATTAAATTAGGAAAATAAATATAATAATTCATAAATAAGGACAAGACTTAAAACAAAAATACAGACATACTGATACCTCTAGCTGTACAAAAGAAATTACAGCTGACTACCCAATATACTAGGTTTAGGGCTATCCAGACTAGACATCTAAGAGAACAAAGAAGACAAATACCTCCTGAAGGGAGCAAGATGCAACTGAAATAATAACCAATAAATTGGTGGCCATCCGGAATAAAAGTTGGCTCACCCTGACAGCTGAAGTCGTCTTCGCTCCTACACAACGTGGCGAACTCAATCCTGGAGCGAACCTGCCGAAACGAAATAGATAGACAAGAAACAAACAACAAACAAGGGTGAGTCAACAGGACTCAATAAGTGGAGCAGACTAGCCACCTCAAAGAATAGGATAGCTAGCCAGGGAGAAGAAACAGATAAACCAAATTCCTCTTATTTAAATTATAAAAAGGAAGAGTCAGATAGTGACCGGAAACACTTATAAAACCATAAACTCAACCAGGAATACGAGCCAGAAACATATCAACAAATAAGCAATGCAAATAGAAGCAGAACAGTAGTCATGCACCAGAAGTCTACACAATGGTATGAAATGAGATGAAATGAAATGAAATGAAATGAAATGAAATGAAATATGATGCAAAGGGTCAGATATGCCCGTAATCCCATCCCGAAGCGGAATACTCATGCATTCGAGGGGAATCCAATCTGATAACCAACTGGAGCGGAATACTCCTGCTCTTGGGGCGGACTACTCCTGCACCCGATATAATATAAACAGGAGGTGGAATACTCCTGCACCCGATATAATGTGAAGCTGAGGCGGAATACTCCTGCACTCTCCTGGGGCGGAATCCTCCTACCCTCAATATGATACAATGGAGCGGAATACTCCTGCTCCTGGGGCGGAATACTCATACCCTCAATATGATACAATGGAGCGGAATACTCCTGCTCCTGGGACGGAATACTCCTGCACCCAATATGATATGAAATGTAATGCATATGAATGACATATAATGCATATGAATGCAATGTGATGCAATAATAACCCTTCACCGGCGCGGGACTCTCATCGACAGCCGGGATGTAGATGCCAACTCACAGTCAGAGTACAATGCTCCGATCCTCAATGCAATACCAATTACAGGACATAATATATAATATACAAGGTAAATCCAAAGCTAAGGAGTAAGGAGTACGCCTATCGGCAGCTACACACGTAAGGAACACGTTGTACAAAATCTACGAGGCCAGGTGCCTCCAAAAAAATGGATATAAACACTTACCTCTTCCAAAAGTTAGCTCTTCTAATCAATAACCGCTTTATCCTTTGGTTTCATTGCCAAACGATCCCACTCTATTCAATAAGCAGAAAAATATATCAAATTAGGCTACAGGCTTCATTCCTCACATCTTAGGGCAATCCGGTTAAGAACCTAATACCCTATTCGCATATGCAATACGCAGGCGAGGCCTATGTACGGGGTTTAAGGTCACATAACCGAACCCCAAATAAATTACACTTATATGTTGCCCATAACTCACTGAGTACGAATATATAATCAATTTCATTATCGGGGTCCATTTGACCCTTTAAACTATCAATTTACGTCATTAGGGCGATGTCTAATATCCCTATTTTTACCGTAAAAATATATTCAAACATATGTAATAAACTCAAATAATATATTAAGATTATTACCTGAATGTTCTGGGGTGAAAATACTACTTTTCTCCGGCCCCTTTTCTCATTTTCTGGCATTTTTTTCCACTGCGTTATGTCATTTTCTCTGTTTCGTTTTCTTCTGTATATGTATATTTTTACACAACTGCCTAGTCCTTAGCTATAAAAGATAAGGACAACCGCCCATTTTGTTCCTATCTTTCTTTTTCCTTTTTGTCTTTTTCTTTTTTTTTTAATTTTATTTTCTTTACGCGACGAAAATTAAAACAGTACCCTGTGATATTCGAAATAATTCCAACTTTTGCATAGCAGTTATACAAAATATATGTAACATACTCGCGAAGGCGGATCTCAAATCGGACTCCCGAAACTCAAGATGCGAATTTAAATGGAAAAGAAGTCAAATTATTTAACTTTCGGCATTTTAGCGGAAACTAGCCGAACAGCATCGAAATTCACTTTCAAAAGTTTACAAAAATCACAATTAATCATACGAACCTAACGGCGCTTTCGAATTTTGAATCGGAGCTCATTCGGCAAAACCGAGCTCGAAAATCTCTTTTTAATATTTATCGCCAATAAAAACTGAAACCTTCTTCTGATGCCTACCAAACGAGATCTTATTTAGCTCAAATTTTACAGACAGGTCTTAATGGACATTACTAATATTTTAAAATTATCGGCACGCCAATCAAAGTTCTAACTTCCGAAACGACTGACCAAGGTCGTTTCAACAACGCATAATGCAACAGGAAATATGTGCTTCTCTGCATCCTGGGCAACGGCAGACAACAACACACCGCCGTACTTGCCTGACAAATGAGTCCCATCAATAGCAAGGACTTTCCTCATATACAAAAAACCCCTAATCCAAGATCCGTAAGATATAAAAAGATACTTAAACTTCCCACAACTATCAAGCTTCAAAGGTGTCTTGCTTCCAATATTTTGGGACCTTACCATATAACTGTATGCCTCTAAAATTTCATAACTGTGTTCATGTGTCCCTCTTGCTATTGCCTTTGCAATCTCACATCCCTTCAAACTTTTCCAATAACTAATATTGCATCCCAATTCTCTGTTAAATGCAACTCTGATGTCTTTTGGTGTTATTCCTTTCCCCTCAATGTACCTATCTTTCATGTATTCACCAACAGCATCAGCTGTGGCATGTGTATGGTGGCTTTGCAGGTGCTGCACACCGCACGTGTGCTCGCCATTGTAGATTGTTATATAAAATGTATCACTACTATGATACCTCAATGCTCGAAGCCACCACTTGCAATTTGCATCAACACATCTAGCGTAAAACAACTTTTTTGTATTCTTCACAGCTTTGAAAGAAAAAGGCTTCCTCACTACAGCAAGCCTCAACTTCACCACTAATTCTCGCTTGTTCTTGAAAGTCATACCCTTTACAAAACCTGTTCCGTCTTTTCCAAAAAAATCGTTGCGGCTGCTCTGTGATGGTGCTATTTCTGAAGGATTACCAACTACTTCTCCACCTTCTTTACCTTCTTCGTCTGCCTCTCCACCTTGTTTTAATTCATCTTCATCCATCTCAACATGCATATCTTGTTCATTTGAACTTGAAATTCCTTCAGGCCTTGGAATCACACTAACCCTTAGTGTTGGCCTAGCCCCAGCTGGGTCTACATCAGCCATATAAAGCTGAACATCATCATCAGTCCTAATTTTAGATGGAGCAGTCTTTTGCTTTGCGGCAACACTCAGCATATATGAAATGCAAAGATCCCTAGGATCATCACTTACCCCCCAACTGCGTATGATTTTGTTGACAAGTTCACATATGTAACATTCCTACTCACAAGGATAGGTCTTGTCTCTTTCACCTTAGGAATCCAAGCATAGCATTTCGAACGCTCAACCCATTCACCGAGAAAATCAACTCCTAGTAGTATGTTGTCCCCCATTTACTTTAACGATATCTGCAAGGTAGGATAAACATTCATCAAATGTGGTCCAGGTAGCAAAGAATACTGGAACATCGAAAAACAGATCCGAACATGCCCAAGGATGTTTAAGATTACAAGCATACCGATGTGAAACATCGATACATCATTTCCGACCATCTACAAAAATGTTCCAACATTATGAATAGCATTTACTGAACATGCTGTAAGATTATTCGGGCAACCAAAATTACGTTCCGTAACTCTGACTAGCACAATAGGAACATCAAAAAGATTATCCTGAGCATATAATACAATGTTCTATAATTGTGACTACGTTGTACGAGTATTTGTAGAACAATCTTTATAATGTTGCGATCGTCACGGTAAGATGATTAAAAACAGCAACATACTATTTAAAAGGGTTTTTACAAAAATTAAAATAGTAGAGATTAGCAAGACGGAGATTTACACTTACAGGAGATATGGGACTTGTCAAGCTTTGCAGTTTCAAGCAATGCCCAACGTTATTCAAACAATTTCAACGACAAGCTTTCCAATTTCAAGTAAAGCAAACCAATTAAAAGTAATGCCAACCAGAAATTATTATTCAAAGGGTCAAGGGTATTTTTCCCCAAATTATTTTTTCAATTAGAGTCAATAATACATAATTAACCGAAAAGGATTTAGATCGGACAATATTTTCCGTTTGGGAGAGTTGGAATGCAAGAATAATAGCGAAAACGAATGGAGATTGAACAAAGCCAATGCGGAGCAGCTATGGTGTTTTCAAGTCGTGAGGGAGAAGAGAAGAGAGGAGAGAGAGAGAGAGAGAGAGAGAGAGAGAGAGAGAGAGAGAGAGAGAGAGAGAGAGAGAGAGAGAGAGAGAGAGAGAAAGGAGGGAATCAATGGAGGGAAAAATATTTCCCTAATTTGGCAAATTTTAGTTTTTATATACGTGAGGACCAAAGTGTAAGAAATGAACTTTGGGGTGAAGGGGAGTGGAGGAAAGTTATGTTTAAGAGCATTAATTAGATGTGTCCCTTCTACTACATTAATTAAGACTTTGTCTCTTTTACCTATTTTCACTCTTGAGTGTCCCTTTTGACCAAATGTCCCCTGTTACTTTGATCGTATTTTATAAATTCATTTCAAAAGAGAAACAAATTTTCAAATTATTTCTTTGGCCTCGGGGAGAGTAGGGCCAGCTTGACCAGGGGGTCATCTGCTCTCCATAAAGGACCAGCCATAGATCGGGTATTTTCATAGATGAAACATATCAGCTTACAAAAGTTATAGAAACCCAAAAGCAAAAAGAGGTTCCTACATGTCTAGAGCATATTACTGTTAGAATAGCCTAGACCTTAATGACTACATCGAACTTGCATAAAATTAGCCTTTGTTATATCTACTTCTAAAACTTGGCATATGCCACTTATCAAGTTGAAATGGCCCCTTATCACTTTCAGGAAGTTGTTGAAAGGTATGAAAATACTTGGGTTCATCTAATGTTGTAGCATGTTTTGCCAAGGCATCTGTAACTTGATTTGCTTCCCTATATATGACAATGTGAAATGTTCACATTAGCTTGGCTCAAAATCTATGTAGTATCCTCAATTATCTTTCGTAGCTTAGCATTACTGGTGGATCTTCGTTCCAGCATTTCCACAACTAACATAGAGTCAAGTTGAAGTTCAAAATTGGTAATGTCATGTTGTAAACACCACAACACACCAGCTCTGGCTGCTATAGCTTCTGCTAGATTGCTGTTGCTCTCCATAACACTAACTGTTTATTTAATGGATTAGATATTTGTAATCTGTAATCTGAGAAATGTAAAACCGAAATTAAGTATTTTTTTTCAAAAGTCAAAAAGAACTTACCTGGCACATTTATGTATCGCTTGTCTGAACACTTTTAACTAGAAATAATAGAGGACAAATGAACTTCAAACTCATAACATCGATTCTCTGAGGTCTTGATAGTTAGCAAGTGTTTGAAAAAGTTCTTCAATTTCACATAAGATGATATCGGGACAATTTGGGGCAGACTGGAGGCCATATAAAAGGCCTGGAATTGCAAAAGCAAGACTTCGCCTTCCAACACGTATGATAGGAGCATCCTTTGAGACATGCAAATGTATTTCTCCCACCTTACAAGCAGTAATGAGAATAGCTTATTTTTCACCAAAACTACAAATTGTGGGAAAAAGCAAAAATGAGTTCTTTTAAGATAGGATAAGAGAAAGAAATTAGAACACTTGGTGAAATTGTGAAAGGTGAAATTAAGAAAATTAAGTTCCCCTCGATTGACATAAACTTTTTATCAAGAACAAAAATAATTATGGCGCATCAACAATTCAAACACATACTATCATATTTTCTCTACTACAAAATCTTGCCGAGTGACTTGTGACTAAAAATAAACAATATTAATAATCTACATTATTTAGCAATAAACAAATTAAAATGTCACGTAATAAACTACTAACCATAATGAGGCTGTATGTTTTTTCCACCGGTCAGTGATACCCAAATGAATATCATTAGATTGAATATAGTTGTTTTTTCTGCATTAAGCCAAACGTGAGTTTATATCTACCTCTGCCATTTGTTTAGTTGGATTTTTTCCCTTAAACTTTATATATAATTTCGTTTCCCTTCACTCCATTGTTCATCTATCCTACCTCTTCAATTTCTTAGTTGAAGTTCTCCAATTTCTGTAAAAATGGCACTTGAAAGTACTTTGAACATACAAAGGTCTTTGCACCAAGGAGTTATAGAGGTAATTCACTCGCATGGCACTCTACATGAATCATTCAAGTCAAACTTAGCCATCCTTTGGTTAATAATATCTAATAAACAACCCAAAAAATCATTCAAAGCACATATTCCTTAACATGCAGTCGGTGATTTATAATTACTCTTCATATCATGTTTCCATGGTTTCCTTATTATTTCTATTAAGAATCGGTTGCAGTAGAGGGGCAAGCTTCTGGTATGATTTATTCAGGGCATTTGTGCGACCCTATCATTTTATCTGGTCTAAATATGAGAGATTTTACAGTGAGTGTCGGTATTGTCTACTTGGCATCTTATCGTGCCAGCTTTAATTATTAAGTCAAATTAGTATACCTCTCTTCTCGGAATTCCGTGTTGGTAGGAGGATAGGGTTCCTATTCATCACCATCAGAAAGTGTCACCTGTTTCTTCCGGTGTAAAGTGGTTAGTAAGTAATATTCGATCTACGTATCTCATCTTGGTTCAAAATGCTAGTAAAGTCATGTTATCCTATGAGCTTATCTGGGTTATAACAGGGTTTCTGGTAAATTGTCAGAGTTTCCTTCTTATTGGGAGCTTAAATTGGCATGGGTGTTTTTCCATAGAGCTAATTTAATATCTATTTCTTCAATTGCGATTCTTTGGCTAGCTTGACTCGTAAGTAGTCTACCTCTGGTAGCCAAATAAATAAGACGATGAGCTTGATAAAGATCTAATTATTTCTATCCTCAGTTTATTGCCATCTCTTCTTCTTTCGACACTAGTGAGCTTAGGCGATCAGTAACCTATTGTGATGTTCCCTGTGTTGAGCCAGAGTTCATATCAAGGTATCCGGGTAAGCGTATTATTGTTTTGGATACAAACACTTACTCTTCCAAAAGATAGCATTGCTAAGAACTACGGTAAAACATGTCCAAAATAGTAGCACAAAATGTTTCAAAATCTGGAAAATTATTTTTATCTTCGGACAGCTGTTAGTAGTTTGCACATAACTCCTTGTAAAAATTTGATATTAAGATGCTTCAAGATTCCCTGGAACCCTAAGACATATATCTAAAACTTTTATGAAGACTATGAAATCTATAACATTGATCTATACTCTGAAAATTAGGTTGCAAATCAGGACAGTGGTGCTGTCCAGACATTCTATCTAAGGATTTGTTATGTCATCCAGTTGTATCATTTTGTTATCCGTTTAACATGTTTATGTTATCAACTTATCCGGGTATCCATTCCCATGTACAGTATAATGCTGGTTCTTTTTTGCGGATCATCCAGTTTCAAGGGAAACTCTGCCAAAATTTTTATATAGAAGTACCATCCATCAGGCGGTGGTGTTTACGACAAAGGTATGGAGTTGTGAACTCGAGAGTTGCAGCTTTTTGGCAACTCGATAGGTTAGTTTGGCAGCTTAGGTCTGCCTACATTCAGTTTTTAGCCAAATCTTCTTTAGGCCAGTAGGTTGTGCGGGGATGATTATTCCTATTCAAATTATTTGTATGAGTTTATGCTCTAAGTAGAGGAGTCTTCCTCCAATTGATGTCGAATCATAATATTAAATCTCTAAGGAGTTGCTGAAGCGTAAGCTAATTCTTTGTTTCATCGTCCTTTTCTATATCGAAAGTATATCGATGAGGTGATTTGTTGGTGGAATCATGTTAGCCCATCAAGTTGCGTGTATCTTCATTTTGAAAATATAGAACTCTTCTCTCATGATCGAGAAAGGGTCAGCTTAGTCCGAATAAGTTGGGCAATGATGTCATCATATTATCCAGCTATGTTTTTATCCAAGAGTTCGATATGCGTGTTATAAATCTGATCCTGTAATCAGGAAATAATGCCCGTGGAGTAGCTCATGAAGGTCGTGCAAGTTCTGTTGTTATCTGCATGAATCTTGCTTTGGACTTAGGCTCGTTCGAGGACGAACGAGAGTATAAGTGGAGGAGAATGAAACGACCTCGGTCAGTCGTTTCAGAAGTTAGGAATCTTATTGGCGTACTGATAATTTTAAAATATTCATTATCTCCATTATGACCTGTCTGTAAAATTTGAGCTAAATCAGACTTCGTTTGGTAGGCATCGGAAGAAGGTTTCAGTTTTTATCGTCGATAAATATTAAAAAGAGATTTACGAGCTCGGTATTGGCGAATGAGCTATGATTCGAAATCTGAAAGCGCCATTAGGTTCGTATGATTATTTGTGACTTTTGTGATTTTTCGAAAGTGAATTTCGACATTGTTCGGCAAGTTTCTGCTAAAATGCCGAAAGTTAAATAATTTGACTTTTTCTATTTAAATTCGCATCTTGAGTTTCGGGAGTCCAATTTGAGATCCGCCCTCGCGAGTATGTTACATATATTTTGTATAACTTGCATGCAAAAGTTGGGATTATTTCGAATATCGTAGGGTACCGTTTTAATTATTATCGTACCAGCGAATTTTTTTAAAAAAAAAAGGAAAATGACAAAACGTTAAAATGAAGTTAGGCGGTGGGGGATATATATCCCCCTAATCAATTTGGACAACAGAAACATACGTACATACATACACAGAAACATAAAATAGAAAACACGCAGTGGAAAAATGCCAGAAAATGAGAAAAGAGCCGGTAAAATAGCATAATTTTTACCCCGAAACATTCAGGAAATGATCTTAATATATTATTTGAGTTTATTATGAATGTTTGAATATATTTTTATGGTAAAAATAGGGATCTTAGACATCGCCCTAATGACGTAAATTGATAGTTTAAAGGGTCAAATGGATCCCAATAATGAAATTGATTATATATTTGTACTCAGTGAGTTATGGAAAACTTATAAATGTAATTTATTTGGGGTTTGGTTATGTGGCCTTAAACCCTGTATATAGGCCTGGCCTGCGTGTTGCGTATGCGAATAGGGTATCAGGTTCCTAACAGAATTGCCCTAAGATGTGAGGAATGAAGCCTTTAGCCTAATTTGATATATTTTTCTGGTTATTGAATAGAGTGGGATCGTTTGGCAATGAAACCAAAGGACAAGCGGTTATTGAGTCGATGTACTAACTTTGTATCAAGGTAAGTGTTTATATCCATTTCTTTAGAGGCACTTGGCCTCGTGGATTTTTTACCACGTGTTCCGTACGTGTGTAGCTGCCGGTAGGCGTACTCATCACGCCTTAGCTTTGGAATTATATTGTGTATTATATGTTATGCCCTGTTGTTGGTATTGCATTGAGCATATGAGCATTTTACACTGGTTTTGAGTATCGCATATACTTCTCGGTAATCGATGAGAGTCCCGAGCCGGTGAAGGATCATCATTGCATATACTTCCCGGTTGGCGATGAGAGTCCCGCACCGGTGAAGGGTCATTATTACATATACTTCCCGTTTGGCGATGAGAGTCCCGCACCGGTGAAATGTCATTATTACATATACTTCCCGGTTGGCGATGAGAGTCCCGCACCGATGAAGGATCATCATTGCATATGCTTCCCGGTTGGCGATGAGAGTCCCGCACCGGTGAAGGATCATCATTGCATATACTTCCCGGTAATCGATGAGAGTCCCGAGCCGGTGAAGGGTCATTATTGCATATATCTTCCGGTAGACGATGATAGTCCCGCGCCGGAGATAGGTATCAGGCATATGTGACTGCATTGCATCGTACCGCATTCATCCCATCTCATTGCCCCGCATACTGACTATTGAGTGTATTGTGTTGTGTTTTATGTATGCGGTATGTATACTATGTCGTAGACATATCTCATTTTGCCTATGAATATCTGGCTCGTATTTTGGGTTGCGGGGATCGGGCTGCACGCCGCAATGGTATAAATATATGGATTGGGTTGCATGCCGCGACATGATGAATATATGGATCGGGTTGCACGCCGCAACATGATGAATATATGGATCAGGTTGCACGCCGCAACAGGATGAATATATGGATCGGGTTGCACGCCGCAACAGGATGTGTTTCTGATTGTTGATGTGTTCGGGATACCTATATGTTTTGGTTATCTTACGTTCCTGGTTGTCGATGAGTTTGTCATTCCATACGTGTTTCTAGTTTTATCTGGCTTTGCCTTTTTATAATTTAAATAAGAGGAATTTGGTTTATTTGTTTCATCTCCCTCACTAGCTATCCTCTTCTTTGAGGTGGCTAGTCTGCCCACTTATTTAGTCCTTTTGACTCACCCTTATTTGTTGTTTGTTTTTTTCTATCTATTTCGTTTCGGCAGGTTCACTCCAGGATTAAGTTCGCCGCGTTGTTCAGGAGCGAAGACGACTTCAGGTGTTAGGGTGAGCCAGCTTTATTGCGGATGGCCACTAGTTTATGGTTTATTATTTCAGTTGCATTTTGCTCCCTTCAAGAGGTATCTGTTTTCTTTTGTACTCTTAAATGTCTGGTCTGGATAGTTCTAAACCTAGTATTTGGGTAGTCAGCTGTAGTTTCTTTTGTACAGCTTAAGGGTATCAGTATGTCTGTATTTTTTTTTTAAAAGTCTTGTTCTTATTTATGAATTGTTATATTTATTTTCCTAATTTGATTGGTAACGGTTCGCCCGAGAAGTCTAGGGGAGGATGTCGGGTGCCCGCACGGCCTAATCGGATTCCAGGTCGTGTCAGTTGGTATCAGAGCCCGGTTTAGTGTCTATCCAGACAAAGACAGTGTCTAGTAGAGTCTCGCTGATGGGTACGTAGATGTCCGTACTTATCTACGAGAGGCTATGATGGCATTTAGGAAGTTTCACTTCCTTCTTTTCTGATCGCGCGTCGGTCTAGGATGTAAAAGTATTTTCATTAATTCCTTTGTGGTAATGGTGAACCTTCGTGCGATAAATCGGCAAATGGTAGGTGTTCAGGACGAAGTAGTGTAGCTTGAGGCTAGGGCTACTCAAGCTCTGAGAGTTGTGGATCGTGTTGATGATCCAGTTGCGCAGGCCTCAGTTGTACGAGATCGCGATGGGCAAGGGAGCAGGGCCTTGTAGTTCCCTTGGCTCTCTACGATGCTTTACGAGAATTGGCGATGCAGATACCGTAAGAACGTATTATTCGCTGGCCAGCCTATCAGGTTGCCGCATGTGTAGACGTTCGATTTCAGGGAGCTTCTATTCTAGTTCTTAATATTGCCGTAGTAAAGTATGTTCCAGAGGCAGCATGTATTGTGCCTCCAGTTGTTCTGGCTGGTTAGCTAGCCGAGGTATCAGTTCGGTCCGAGTGTCCAAAGAGGTTGCATTATTTTATGCGGTTGAAGCTTCTGATATTCTTAAGCAATGCATCAGATAAACTTCGTGATTTTTTTTAAAATACAATGATGTTAGCGTATCCTTCAGGCTCTTGATTATATTGAGCGATATGGTGTTGATTATTGTGCTTTCCGATTTCAGTGTCCAGCCTTGAATTGGTGGGCTGCTCTCTTATTAGCTAACTTGGTTCGGTTTTCTTCTAGATTCGTGGAAAAGTTCCTTTCGAGTAGTGAGCGAGATGAAAAGTGTTGCCAGTTTGAGTGGATTGGACAGGGTAGCCTATCGGTTAGCCTGTTGGTATTTCAGAATATGGGATTGAATTCTATAGAATGGCGGAATATGCATTAGAACTAGTCCATGAGCCTTTCGAGAGATTCAAAGATTTATTGATGACCTTTCTCCTTCCTTGAGATCCCAGATGGCTCGAAAAAAAAGAAATTGAGGTTGGGACTTTATTTGATGTCGTTGTTGATATTGGTCAAAGGTATTAGGCATATCATAAGTTAGAGCGGGAAGAGTTAGAGCGGGAGAGTAAGAGATCCCATGGCCCAAGTGGGCAACCATGGTACGTCATTTGGAGGTAAAAGTTCTGATTATTTTTGGAGGTCACCTTCCAGGTTATCTCAGCTTGGGTCACATGATTCTTAGAGTGTGCCAGTAGTTCGTCGATATCAGACCCAGTTTTTCTCTTTGTAGCTATCAAAAACCTGTCCAGGTTCCATTTTCATTGAAAAGGTGTTATCATTGTCGTGAGCCTGTCATTTTTGGTTGAGTTTTCCTTACTCCGGCAAGTAGGCATTTGTTCTTTTTCTCACCATCAGACCGGCATCAGACACCTGCACAGTAGTAGGGAATTTCATTTAGATCTTAATGAACCAGAGATATGCCCTCATTTGATAAAGGTCGAGAGTGTGGTGGTAGTGGTTCTTCTAGAAGTAATTATGAGGGTAGCAGCTCGACTCAGCTGCAGAGGCAGTTCTATGAACTTCTAATTTGGCAGGATGCTGAGGTATCCGATATAATGGACCCTGAGATTTCTTCCTCTCTTAAATATGAGTAAGATTTGATTCTTCCGATCGATTTGGAAATAGTTTGTCATATCATGTTTCCATGGTTTCCTTATTATTTCTATTAAGAATCGGTTGCAGTAGAGGGGCAAGCTTCTGGTATGATTTATTCAGGGCATTTGTGCGACCCTACCATTTTATCTGGTCAAAATATGAGAGATTTTACAGTGAGTCTTCGTATTGTCTTCTTGGCATCTTATCGTACCAGCTTTTATTATTAAGTCAAATTAGTATACCTCTCTTCTCGGAATTCCGTGTTGGTAGGAGGATAGGATTCCTATTCATCACCATCAGAAAGTGTCACCCGTTTCTTCCGGTATAAAGTGGTTAGTAAGTAATATTCGATCTACGTATCTCATCTTGGTTCAAAATGCTAGTAAAGTCATGTTATCCTATGAGCTTATCTGGGTTATAATAGGGTTTCTGGTAAATTGTCAGAGTTTCCTTCTTATTGGGAGTTTAAATTGGCATGGGTGTTTTTCCATAGAGCTAATTTAATATCTATTTATTCAATTGTGATTCTTTGGCTAGCTTGACTCGTAAGTAGTCTAGCTCTGGTAGCCAAATAAATAAGACGATGAGCTTCATAAAGATCTAATTATTTCTATCCTCAGTTTATTGCCATCTCTTCTTCTTTCGACACTAGTGAGCTTAGGCGATCAGTAACCTATTGTGATGTTCCCTGTGTTGAGCCAGAGTGCATGTCAAGGTAACCGGGTAAGCATATTATTGTTTTGGATACAAACACTTACTCTTCCAAAAGATAGCACTACTAAGAACCACGGTAAAAGATGTCCAAAATAGTAGCACAAAATGTTTCAAAATCTGGAAAATTATTTTTATCTTCGGACAGTTGTTAGTAGTTTGCGCATAACTCCTTGTACAACATTGATATTAAGATGCTTCAAGATTCACTGGAACCCTAACATATATATCTAAAACTTTTATGAAGAGTATGAAGTCTATAACTTTGATCTATACTCTGAAAATTAGGTTGAAAATCAGGACAGTGGTGCTGTCCAGACATTCTATCTAAGGATTTGTTATGTCATCCAGTTGTCTCATTTTGTTATCCGTTTAACATGTTTATGTTATCAACTTATCCGGGTATCCATTCCCATGTATAGTATAATGCTGGTTCTGTTTTGTGGATCATCCAGTTTCAAGGGAAACTCTGCCAAAATATTTATATAGAAGTACCATCCATCAGGCGGTGGTGTTTACGACAAAGGTATGGAGTTGTGAACTCGAGAGTTGCAGCTGTTTGGCAACTCGAAAGGTTAGTTTGGTAGCTTAGGTCTGCCTACATTCAGTTTTTAGCCAAATCTTCTTTAGGCCAGCAGGTTGTGCGGGAATGATTATTCCTATTCAAATTATTTGTAAGAGTTTATGCTCTAAGTGGAGGAATCTTCCCCCAATTGATGTCGAATCATAATATTAAATCTCTAAGGAGTTGCTGAAGCGCAAGCTAATTCTTTGTTTCATCGTCCTGTTCTATATCGAAAGTATATCGATGAGGCGATTTGTTGGTGGAATCATGTTAGACCATCAAGAGTTGCGTGTATCTTCATTTCGAAAATATAGAACTCTTCTCTCATGATCGAGAAAGGGTCAGCTTAGTCCGAATAAGTTGGGCAATGATGTTATCATATTATCCAGCTATGTTTTTATCCAAGAGTTCGATATGCGTGTTATAATTCTGATATTGTAATTAGGAAATAATGCCCGTGGAGTGGCTCATGATGGTCGTGCAAGTTCTCTTGTTATCTGCATGAAACTTGCTTTGGACTTAGGCTCGTTCGAGGACGAACGAGAGCATAAATGGAGGAGAATGAAACGACCTCGGTCAGTCGTTTCAGAAGTTAGGACTCTGATTGGCGTACCGATAATTTTAAAATATTCGTAATATCCATTAGGACCTATCTATAAAATTTGAGCTAAATCAGACTTCGTTTGGTAGGCATCGAAAGAAGGTTTCAGTTTTTATCGTCGATAAATATTAAAAAGAGATTTACGAGCTCGGCATTGGCGAATGAGCTCTGATTCGGAATCCGAAAGCGCCATTTGGTTCGTATGATTATTTGTGACTTTTGTGATTTTTCGAAAGTGAATTTCGATTTTGTTCGGGTAGTTTCCGCTAAAATGTCGAAAGTTTAATAATTTGACTTTTTCTATTTAAATTCGCATATTGAGTTTCGGGAGTCCAATTTGAGATCCGCCCTCGCGAGTATGTTACATATATTTTGTATAACTTGCATGCAAAAGTTGGGAGTATTTTGAATATCGTAGGGTGCCGTTTTAATTTTTATCGTACCAGCGAATTTATTTTTAAAAAAAAAAAAGGAAAATGACAACGTTAAAATGAAGTTAGGCGGTGGGGGATATAAATCCCCCTAATCAATTTGGGCAACAGAAACATACGTACATACATACACAGAAACATAAAATGGAAAAAACGCAATGGAAAAATGACAGAAAATGAGAAAAGAGCCGGAAAAATAGTAGAATTTTTACCCCCGAAACATTCAGGAAATGATCTTAATATATTATTTGAGAATGTTTGAATATATTTTTACGGTAAAAATAGGGATCTTAGACATCTCCCTAATGACGTAAATTGATAGTTTAAAGGGTCAAATGGACCCCGATAATGAAATTGATTATATATTCGTACTCAGTGAGTTATGGAAAACTTATAAATGTAATTTATTTGGGGTTTGGTTATGTGGCCTTAAACCCTGTATATAGGCCTGGCCTGCGTATTGCGTATGCAAATAGGCATCAGGTTCCTAACAGAATTGCCCTAAGATGTGAGGAATGAAGCCTTTAGACTAATTTGATATATTTTTCAGCTTATTGAATAGAGTGGGATCGTTTGACAATGAAACCAATGGGCAAGCGGTTATTGAGTTGATGTACTAACTTTGTAACAACGTAAGTGTTCATATCCATTTCTTTGGAGGCACGTGGCCTCGTAGATTTTCTACCACGTGTTCCTTACGTGTGTAGCTGCCGATAGGCGTACTCATCATGCCTTAGCTTTGGAATTATATTGTCTATTATATGTTATGCCATGTTGTTGGTATTGCATTATATTCGTACTCAGTGAGTTATGGGCAACATTTAAATGTAATTTATTTTGGTTTTGGTTATGTGACCTTAAACCCTGTACATAGGCCTGGCCTGCGTATTGCGCATGCGGATAGGGTATCAGGTTCCTAACCGAATTGCCCTAAGATGTGAGGAATGAAGCCTTTAGCCTAAATTGATATATTTTCTGCTTATTGAATAAGCAGGATCGTTTGGCAGTAAATTCAAAGGATAAAGTGGCTGTTGAGTAGCAAGTTGAAATAAGGTAAGTGTTTATATAAATTGCTTTCGAGGCACTTGGCCTTGTGGATTTTCTACCACGTGTTCCTTATGTGTGTAGCTACCGATAGGCGTACTCATTACGCCTTAGCTTTGAATTTATATTGTATATTATATGTTATGTCCTGTTGTTGGTATTGCATTGAGCATATAAGCATTGCATTCCGGTTTTGAGCATTGCATATACTTCCCGGTAATCGATGATAGTCCTGAGCCGGTGAAGGTTCATCATTGCATATACTTCTCGGTTGGCGATGAAAGTCCCGCACCAGTGAAGGGTCGTTATTACATTGAAAAGACCTCGGTTAGTCGTTTAAGAAGTTAGGACTCCGATTGGCGTGCCAATAATTTTAAAATATTCGTAATGTCCATTAGGACCTGTCTGTAAAATTTGAGCTAAATCAAACCTTGTTTGGTAGACATCGGAAGAAGGTTTCAGTTTTTATTGGCGATAAATATTAAAAAGAGATTTTCGAGCTCGGTTTTTGCCGAATGAGCTCCGATTCGAAATCCGAAAGCTCCGTTAGGTTCGTATGATTATTTGTGATTTTTGTAAGCTTTCGAAAGTGAATTTCGATGTTGTTCGGCTAGTTTCCGCTAAAATGCCGAAAGTTAAATAATTTGACTTCTTTTCATTTAAATTCGCATCTTGAGTTTCGGGAGTCTGATTTGAGATCCGCCTTCGCGAGTATGTTACATATATTTTGTATAACTTGTATGCAAAAGTTGGGATTATTCCGAATATCGTAGGGTACCGTTTTAATTTTTACCGTAACAGCGAATTTTAAAAAGAAAAAGAAAAAAAAAGGAAAAAGACAAAAATTTAGAAATGGGAGTCGGTGGACAAGGGATTAAGTTAATCCCTTGTCTTCCATTCAGCAACATACGTACATAATATCAGAAGCATAAAAAGAGAAAACACAGTGGAAAAAAATGTGAGAAAATGAGAAAAGGGGCTGGGAAAAAGTAGAATTTTCACCCTGAAACATTCAGGTAATGATCCTAATATAGTATTTGAGTTTATTACGTGTGTTTAAATATATTTTTGCGGTAAAAATAGGAATATTAGACATCGCCCTAATGACGTAAATTGATAGTTTAAAGGGTCAAATGGACCCCGATAATGAAATTGATTATGTATTCGTGCTCAGTGAGTTATGGGCAACTTATAAATATAATTTATTTGGGATTTGGTTATGTGGCCTTAAACCCTGTATATAGGCCTGGCCTGCGTATTGCGTATGCGAATAGGGTATCAGGTTCCTACCTGGATTGCCCTAAGATGTGAGGAATGAAGCCTTTAGCCTAACGTGATATACTTTTCTGCTTATTGATCACAGTGGGATCGTTTGGCAATGAATTCAGAAAATAACGCGGTTGTTGGTCGCAATGCTAACTTTTGAGAGAGGTAAGTGTTTGTATCCATTTCTTTGGAGGCCCTTGGCCTCGTGGATTTTCTACCACGTGTTTCCTTATGTGTGTAGCTACCGATAGGCGTACTCATTACGCCTTAGCTTTGAATTTACATTGTATATTATATGTTATGGCCTGTTGTTGGTATTACATTGAACATATGAGTATTGCACTCTGGTTTTGAGCATTGCATATACTTCCCGGTTGGGGATGAGAGTCTCGCACCGGCGAAGGGTCATTATTGCATATACTTCCCGGTTGGCGATGAGAGTCCCGCACCGGCGAAGGGTCATTATTGCATATACTTCCCGGTTGGCGATGAGAGTCCCACACCGGCGAAGGGTCATTATTGCATATACTTCCCGATTGGCGATGAAAGTCCCGCACCGGCGAAGGGTCATCATTGCATATACTTCCCGGTAATCGATGAGAGTCCCGAGCCGGTGAAGGGTCATATTTGTATATATCTCCTGGTAGACGATGAGAGTCCCGCGCCGGAGATAGGTATCAGGCATATGTGACTGCATTGCATTGTACCGCATTCATCCCATCTCATTGCACCGCATACTGACTATTGTGTGTATTGTGTTGTGTTTTATGTATGCGGTTTGTACACTATATCGTGGACATATCTCAGTTTACCTATATATTTCTGGCTCGTATTCTGGGTTGCGGGGATCGGGTTGCACGCCGCAACAGGATAAATATATGGATCGAGTTGCACGCCGCAACGGTATAAATATATGGATCGGGTTGCACGCCGCAACGGTATAAATATATGGATCGGGTTGCACGCCGCAACAGTATAAATATATGGATCGGGTTGCACGCCGCAACAGGATAATTATATGGATCGGGTTGCACGCCGCAACAGGATGTAATTCTGATTGTTGATATGTTCGGGATACCTATATGTTCTGGCTATTTTATGTTACTGGTTGTTAATGAGTTTGTGATTCCATACGTGCTTCTAGTTATTATCTGGCTATGCCTTTTTATAATTTAAATAAGAGGAATTTGATTTATATGTTTCTTCTCCCTGGCTAGCCATCCTATTCCTTGAGGTGGCTAGTCTGCCCCACTTATTGAGTCCTTTGACTCACCCTTGTTTGTTGTTTGTTTCTTGTCTATCTATTTCGTTTCGGCACGTTCGCTCCAGGATTGAGTTCGCCACGTTGTTCAGGAGCGAAGACGACTCCAGCTGTCGGGGTGAGCCAGCTTTATTCCGGATGGCCACCAGTTTATTGTTTATTATTTCAGTTGCATTCTGCTCCCTTCAGGAGGTATCTATCTTCTTTTGTATTCTTAGATGTCTAGTCTGGATAGCCCTAAACCTAGTATGTTGGGTAGTCAGCTGTAATTTTGTTTGTACAGCTTAAAGGTATCAGTATGTCTGTGTTTTTATTTTTAGTCTTGTCCTTATTTATGAATTGTTATATTTATTTTCCTAATTTAATTGGTAAGGGTTCGCCCGACGGGTCTAGGGGAGGATGTCGGGTGCCCGCATGACCTAACCGGATTTCGGGTCGTGTCAGTTGGTATCAGAGCCTGGTTTAGAGTCTATCCAGACTAAGACAGTGTCTAGTAGAGTCTCGGTGATGGGTACGTAGACGTCCGTACTTATCTACGAGAGGCTATGATGGCATTTAGGAAGTTTCACTTCCTTCATTTCTGATCGTGCATCGGTCTAGGATGCAAAAGTATTTTTGTTAATCCGTTCATGGTAATTGTGAACCCTCGTACGACAAATCAGCAAATGGAAGGAGTTCAGGACGAAGCAGTCTAGCCTGGGGCTAGCACTGACGAAGCCCCGAGAGTTTTGATCGTGCTGACGATCTAGTTACGGAGATCCCAGCTGTACGAGCTCGCGATGGGCAAGGGAGCAGGGCCTTGTGGTTCCCTTGGCTCTCTATGATGCTTTTATGAGAATCTTGGCGATGCAGATACCGCAAGAACCTATTATTCGCTAGGCAGCTTATCAGGTTGCCGCAGATGTAGATGTTCGGTCTCAGGGAGCTCCTATTCCAGTTCTTAATATTGCCGCAGTAAAGTATGTTCTGGAGGTAGCATGTATTGTACCTCTAATTGTTCCGGCTGGTTAGCCAACCGAGGTAACAGTTCGGTCCGAGCGCCCAAAGAGGTTGCATTATTTTACGCGGTTGAACCTTCCGATATTCTTAAGCAATGCATCAGATAAACCTCGTGATTCTTTCTAAAAATAAAATGATGTCAGAGTATCCTTCAGGCTTTTGATTATATCGAGCGGTATGGTGTTGATTATTCTGCTTTCCAGTTTCTGACCCCTGAATTGGTGGGCCGCTCTCTTATTAGCTGACTTGGTTCGGTTTTCTTCTAGATTCGTGGAAAAAAAAAATTCCTATCGAGTAGTGAGCGAGATGAAAAGTGTTGCCAGTTTAGTGGATTAGACAAGGTAGCCTGTCGGTTAGCCTGTTGGTGTTTCAGAATATGAAATTGAATTCTATAGAATGGTTGGATATGCATTAGAACTAGTCCATGAACCTTTCGAGAGATTCAAAGATTTATTGGTGACCTTTCTCCTTACTTGAGATCCCAGATGGCTAAAAAAAAATTGATGTTGTGACTTTATTTGATGTCGTTGTTGATTTGCTCAAAGGTATTAGGCATACCATAAGTTAGAGGGGGAGGAGTTAGAGCGGGAGAGCAAGGAATTCTGTGGCCCTGGTGGGCAACCATACCTTATTTGGAGGTAAAAGTTCTGATTATTTTTAGAAGTCACCTTCCAGGTTATCTCAGCTTGTAGAGCGTGATTCTCAGAGTGCGCGAGTAGTTCATCAAGATTAGACCCAGTTTTTCTCTTTATAGCTATCGACAATAGGTCCAGCTTCCATTTTCAATGAAAAGCTGTTATCACTGTCATGAGTCTGGTTATCCTTTGAGGAGTTTTCCTTACTCCAGCAAGTAGACAATCGTCCTTTCTCTTTCCATCAGGCACCTGTACAGTCGTAGGGAATTTTATTTAAATCTTAATTAGCCAGAGAAACGCCACGATCCAGTAGAGGTTGAGAGCGTGGTGGCAGTGGTTCTTCAGAAGGTAATTATCAGTATAGCGGCTTAGCTCAGCCGCAGAGGCAGTTCTATGAACTGCTAGTCTGGCAGGATGTTGAGGTATCTGATGTAGTACACCCATGTATTTCTTCTTCTCTTAAATGTGAGTAAGATTTGATTCTTTTGATCGATCTGGAAATGGTGTGTCCTATCATGTTTCAATGGTTTCCTTGGATGTCGTTTCTAGTAAGAACCGGTTGCGGTAGAGGGGTGAGTTTCTGATATGATTTACTCCTGGAATTTATGATGACCCTACTAATTTATTGGGTCTAAATGTGAGAGATTTGGGAGTGAGTGTCGGTATCGTCTGCCTGGCAACTTGTTGTGCCATATTTTATTATTATATCAAATTAGTATACCTCTCTTCTCGGAATTCCGTGTTAGTAGGATAATGAGATCCCAATTCGTCACCATCAGAAAGTGTTATCGTTTCTTCTGGTGTAAAGTGGTTAGTAAGTAATATTTGATCTATGTGTCTCCCATGGTTCAAGATGTTTGTAGAGTCATGTTATCCCATGAGCTTATCTGGGTTATAAAAGGGTTTATGGTAAATTGTCAGAATTTCCTTCTTATTGGGAGGTTAAATTGGTATGGATGTTTTTCCATAAAGCTCATTTAATGTCTATTTCTTCAATTGCGATTTTTGGGTTAGCCTGACTCGGAAGTAGTCTAGCTCTGGTAGCCAAGAAATAAGAAGATGAGCTTCCTGAAGCCCTAATTATTTCTATCCTCGGTCCATTTCCATTTCTTCTTCGTCCGGCACTAGTGAGCTTGGGCGATTGGTAGCCGCTTGTGATGTTCCCTCTGTTGAGCCAGAGTACGTGTTATTGTAACCGGGTAAGCATATTATTGTTTTGGATATCAGTTTATCCGGGTATCCATTCCCATGTATAGTATAGTGCTGGTTCTGTTTCTGCGGATCATCCAGTTTCAGGGGAAACTCTGCCGAAATTTTTATATAGAAGTACCATCCATCAGGCGGTGGTGTTTATAGCAAAGGTATGGAGTTGTGAACTTGGGAGTTGCAGTCGATTGGCAACTCGAGAGGATAATTTGGTAGCTCAGGTCTGAGCCGAATTCTATTTTTAGCTATGTCTTCCTTAGTCCGGTAGACTGTGCGAGGATGACTAATTCTATTCAAGTTAGCGGTATGAGTTAATACTCTAAGTGGAGGAGTCTTCCTCCAATTGATACCAAATCATAACATTAAATCTCTAAGGCGTTGCTGAAGCGTAAGCTAATTCTTAGTTCCATCGACCCGTTCTATATTGAAAGGTATATCGAAGAGGTAATTATTGGCTGAATCATGTTAACCCATTCAAAGTTTCGTGTATCTTTATTTCGAAAATATAAAACTCCTATCTCATGATTGAGAAAGTGTCGGCGTAGTCCGAATAAGTTGGGCTATGATGTTATCATATTATCCAAATATGTTTTATCCAAGAGTTGATGTGCGTGTTATAACTCTGATTCTGTAATTATGAGATAATGTCCGTGGAGTAGTTTATGAAGGTTGTGAAAATTCTCTTGTTATCTGCATAAATCTTTCTTTAGATTTAGGCTCGTTCGAGGACGAACGAGAGTTTAAGTGGAGGAGAATGAAAAGACCTCGGTTAGTCGTTTAAGAAGTTAGGACTCCGATTGGCGTACCAATAATTTTAAAATATTCGTAATGTCCATTAGGACCTGACTGTAAAATTTGAGCTAAATCAAACCTCGTTTGGTAGACATCGGAAGAAGGTTTCAGTTTTTATTGGCGAAAAATATTAAAAAGAGATTTTCGAGCTCGGTTTTTGCCGAATGAGCTCCGATTCGAAATCCGAAAGCTCCGTTAGGTTCGTATGATTATTTGTGATTTTTGTAAGCTTTCGAAAGTGAATTTCGATGTTGTTCGGCTAGTTTCCGCTAAAATGCCGAAAGTTAAATAATTTGACTTCTTTTCATTTAAATTCGCATCTTGAGTTTCGGGAGTCTGATTTGAGATCCGCCTTCGCGAGTATGTTACATATATTTTGTATAACTTGTATGCAAAAGTTGGGATTATTCCGAATATCGTAGGGTACCGTTTTAATTTTTACCGTAACAGCGAATTTTAAAAAGAAAAAGAAAAAAAAAGGAAAAAGACAAAAATTTAGAAATGGGAGTCGGTGGACTTAATCCCTTGTCTTCCATTCAGCAACATACGTACATAATATCAGAAGCATAAAAAGAGAAAACACAGTGGAAAAAAATGTCAGAAAATGAGAAAAGGGGCTGGGAAAAAGTAGAATTTTCACCCTGAAACATTCAGGTAATGATCCTAATATAGTATTTGAGTTTATTACGTGTGTTTAAATATATTTTTGCGGTAAAAATAGGAATAGTAGACATCGCCCTAATGACGTAAATTGATAGTTTAAAGGATCAAATGGACCCCGATAATGAAATTGATTATGTATTCGTGCTCAGTGAGTTATGGGCAACTTATAAATATAATTTATTTGGGATTTGGTTATGTGGCCTTAAACCCTGTATATAGGCCTGGCCTGCATATTGCGTATGCGAATAGGGTATCAGGTTCCTACCTGGATTGCCCTAAGATGTGAGGAATGAAGCCTTTAGCCTAATGTGATATATTTTCTGCTTATTGATCACAGTGGGATCGTTTGGCAATGAATTCAAAAAATAACGTGGTTGTTGGTCGCAATGCTAACTTTTGAGAGAGGTAAGTGTTTGTATCCATTTCTTTGGAGGCCCTTGGCCTCGTGGATTTTCTACCACGTGTTTCCTTATGTGTGTAGCTGCCGATAGGCGTACTCATTACGCCTTAGCTTTGAATTTACATTGTATATTATATGTTATGGCCTGTTGTTGGTATTACATTGAACATATGAGTGTTGCACTCTGGTTTTGAGCATTGCATATACTTCCCAGTTGGGGATGAGAGTCTCGCACCGGCGAAGGGTCATTATTGCATATACTTCCCGGTTGGCGATGAGAGTCCCGCACCGGCGAAGGGTCATTATTGCATATACTTCCCGGTTGGCGATGAGAGTCCCGCACCGGCGAAGGGTCATTATTGCATATACTTCCCGGTTGGCGATGAAAGTCCCGCACCGGCGAAGGGTCATCATTGCATATACTTCCCGGTAATCGATGAGAGTCCCGAGCCGGTGAAGGGTCATATTTGCATATATCTCCTGGTAGACGATGAGAGTCCTGCGCCGGAGATAGGTATCAGGCATATGTGACTGCATTGCATTGTACCACATTCATCCCATCTCATTGCACCGCATACTGACTATTGTGTGTATTGTGTTGTGTTTTATGTATGCGGTTTGTACACTATGTCGTGGACATATCTCAGTTTACCTATATATTTCTGGCTCGTATTCTGGGTTGCGGGGATCGGGTTGCACGCCGCAACAGGATAAATATATGGATCGAGTTGCACGCCGCAACGGTATAAATATATGGATCGGGTTGCACGCCGCAACGGTATAAATATATGGATCGGGTTGCATGCCGCAACAGTATAAATATATGGATCGGGTTGCACGCCGCAACAGGATAATTATATGGATCGGGTTGCACGCCGCAACAGGATGTAATTCTGATTGTTGATATGTTCGGGATACCTATATGTTCTGGCTATTTTATGTTACTGGTTGTTAATGAGTTTGTGATTCCATACGTGCTTCTAGTTATTATCTGGCTATGCCTTTTTATAATTTAAATAAGAGGAATTTGATTTATATGTTTCTTCTCCCTGGCTAGCCATCCTATTCCTTGAGGTGGCTAGTCTGCCCCACTTATTGAGTCCTTTGACTCACCCTTGTTTGTTGTTTGTTTCTTGTCTATCTATTTCGTTTCGGCACGTTCGCTCCAGGATTGAGTTCGCCACGTTGTTCAGGAGCGAAGACGACTCCAGCTGTCGGGGTGAGCCAGCTTTATTCCGGATGGCCACCAGTTTATTGTTTATTATTTCAGTTGCATTCTGCTCCCTTCAGGAGGTATCTATCTTCTTTTGTACTCTTAGATGTCTAGTCTGGATAGCCCTAAACCTAGTATGTTGGGTAGTCAGCTGTAATTTTTTTTGTACAGCTTAAAGCTATCAGTATGTCTGTGTTTTTATTTTTAGTCTTGTCCTTATTTATGAATTGTTATATTTATTTTCCTAATTTAATTGGTAAGGGTTCGCCCGACGGGTCTAGGGGAGGATGTCGGGTGCCCGCATGACCTAGCCGGATTTCGGGTCGTGTCATACATATACTTCCCGATAATCTATGAGAATCCCGAGCCGGTCAAGAGTCATTATTGCATATACTTCCCGGTTGGCGATGAGAGTCCCGCACCGGTGAAGGATCATTATTACATATACTTCCCGGTAATCGATGAGAGTCCCGAGCCGGTGAAGGGTCATTATTGCATATACTTCCCGGTTGGCGATGAGACTCCCGCACCGGTGAAGGGTCATTATTGCATATACTTCCCGGTAATCGATGAGAGTCCCGAGCCGGTGAAGGGTCATCATTGCATATACTTCCCAGTAATTGATGAGAGTCCCGAGCTGCTGAAGGGTCATTATTGTATATATCTCCTGGTAGACGATGAGAGTCCCGCGCCAGAGATAGGTATCAGGCATATGTGGCTGCATTGCATCGTAACGTATTCATCACATCTCATTGCACCGCATACTGACTATTGTGTGTATTGTGTTGTGTTTTGTGTATGCGGTATGTATACTATGTCGTGGACATATCTCAGTTTGCCTATATATTTCTGGCTCGTATCTGGGTTGCGGGGATCGGGTTGCACGCCGCAACGGTATAAATATATGGAGCGGGTTGCACGCCGCAACAATGTGAATATTTATGTATCGGGTTGCATGCTGCGACAGTATGAACATGTGGATCGGGTTGCACACCGCGACAGTATTATGTTTGGGATACTTAAAAAGCTATACGTTTTGTCTATCTTATGTCCCTAGTTATTATGAGTTTATGATCGCACACGTGTCTCCAGTTATTATCTTGCTCTGCCTTTTTATAATTTAAATAAGAGGAATTTGGTTTATCTGTTTCTTTTCTCCCTGGCTAGCTATCCTATTCTTTGAGGTGGCTAGTCTGCCCCACTTATTGAGTCCTTTTGACTCACCCTTGTTTGTTGTTTGTTTGTCTATCTATTTTGTTTCGGCAGGTTCGCTCCAGGATTGAGTTCGCCACGTTGTGAAGGAGCGAAGATGACTTCAGCTGTCAGGGGGAGCCAGCTTTAATTCCGGATGGCCACCAGTTTTATGTTTACTATTTCAATTGCATTTTGCTCCCTTCAGGAGGTATTTGTCTTCTTCTGTACTCTTAGATATCTAGTCTGGATAGCCCTAAACCTAGTATGTTGGGTAGTCAGCTATAATTTCTTTTGTACAGCTTAGAGGGATCAGTATGTCTGTGTTTTTTTTCTCTAAGTCTTGTTCTTATTTATAAATTTTTATATTTATTTTCCTAATTTAACTGGTAAGAGTTCCCCCGACGGGTCTAGGGAGGATGTCGGGTGCCCGCACGGCATAGCCGGATTCCGGGTCGTGTCATAATAGTAACATATCTCTCAATATTCACAATGTCTCTCTAGATATTCGAAGCATCTTGCCTATCAAGATGTTCGAAACCTTTGTATTGATGTTCAAGATGTTTGGAACATCCTAATAGATGTTCATCGCGCTGAGAAAAGAATTTTAACATCGGTTTTAGTCTAAAATTAACTCCAAATGATCTCAAATTTTATATTCAATATCTCACTACTATTACAAACAATTCTAAATAACACCCACTTGAAAATAGCATAAAAATTTGCTTGATTTTTTAAAATCCAATTCAAAAACTTCAATATTTAATAATGATGAATATTCACAAATGTTCTTAATGAAGAATAAGAAATGGATATGTGTTATATTTCGTTTAGGATTGCTTAAATTGAAGAAACAATCATAAGATGGGGTGTAGATTGAAGAAACAAGAAGAATGATACGAATAAGGATTTGAGGGGGGAAAATGGGGGAGAGGAGAGAGTGAAGGGCTGTTGTTGATCTAGGTTTATGGTCAAATTTGGCAAAAAAAAGTGGCCTTATATACTTGGACCATTGTGTAACATAAAAAACTTTGGGGTGAGGAGGTAGTTAAAAACTTTTAATGTCATTAATGATTAGAGGACCATATACTTCATGATTAAAATTTGAATATTTTTCCATTCAAAAATTACTTGAGAGGGCCTGCCATGCCAAATCGTAGCAGGAACATATTAAAGACAACCACAAGAGATCAAAGTTTTTTCCCATTTCTAAGTATTGTTATTTTCTTGTATCATATATACGTTGTGAAGTTTTGATCACTCAGTTCTTTTATTTTTTGGGCAATGTCGTTTCAATGAACATATATTAAATTACAAACTAAAGCTTTTAACACCATTATGCCTGGTTTTGATATACATTATTTAGAGCACTTATCCAGTTCTTTCCAGTTGTGTATTGCTATCAGCAGATTGGACAATGTATTGATAGGAAAATATTTTAAACAACAAACATAATTTCTCTATTTTTTTTTATCACACCACAAGATTGGAGACAGTGACAGTAGCTAGAGATGTTAATCTCACTCCATTAATGCATTGTAAATGTTGGAATAAGAGAAAATGATACTAGCTTGGTCTCCTTTCACGCCAAGAAGAGAGTGGCGTTTTGGGAGAGTGAAAATGATTTTGAGGAATTTTGTTGAAAAGACAAAAAAAATCCCCTATTATTAATAAGCTGGAAAAAATAGTGAGGGTATTTTTGTGAACTAAAAAATGGGACAATATATACATATATATATTAGTGCCGGGTACGCGCGCCTAATCATTAAGTAAAATAAGGATTATGAAGTGAAGATTCTTAGCGCAAAATAGTAGTAGCTAAGAAGAAAATTTTAAAAGAAAAAATAGTTGCAGAAGTATAACATAATCCGTAACCGTATATCACAAAACATATATTTAAAAAGTTGTATCTCCACCAAATTGTTGTTCCATGTCATTGTGAGGTGAGATTTTGAAGACGTAGTAACTTCTATTTATTTTACGATTACACACCTTGTTTTGTCATTTCTTTATCTTGTGTTACGGCCTGTATCAGATAATGGAATGTTATGAGGTAATATTGTAATATATGTGTGACAGATTAGTACATCTTACTGCAATATGTTGGTGCATAGCTGTATTTGTACATGTGTTAGCGGCATAAATTAATTATTACTTACCCAGTAGGATTCATTGGTGGTGCGGATTGAAGGAAGCCAAGTGTTTTCAGAAATAACTGTAACAGAATATACAACAAAAACAGTTTAGAAAACTGAATTTACTATTATGGAAATGCAAATGACAATGTAGCAGATGTGCCAGTTAAAGTTGCTCTAGAGAAAAATAAGGACTGATACTTTCTAGTTCATACCACTAATAACTATTTTAGGTTCAACTTCTCTCAGTTGAAGTTGTTGCAGAACATGAGCAAAACATTTTGATTGGAACCAACTAACTATTTAATTTCCAATTTAAGTTTCTTATCAAGCGCTAAATGGTGTCCTCAGTTATAATAGCCCTCTTAGGTAGTTGCTTTGTTGATAAAGGTTCAGCTCCCAGTTCATCAGGACCAAGTTTTTCAACTTCGTGCATTTCTTCAACTATCAGATCATTGTTCTTATCTTCTGCAGGAACATTGAATGGAATTTTTTATGTGAAAACTGAATAATTTCTCCTTGCTCTGCTCCATCTTGCGATAGTATGGTGAGTTCTTTCTGTACAGTTAATAAGCAAATTTAATCAGTGTAAAGTTTTAGTAACCATAAGCCAGCAAGGTTTTAGGAGAAGTTTTGATAAATGTATGAGAGTTTTAACCTTTTAAGATGTTGAGTAAATATACTCATTTACGTCGCAGCCAACAAAGTATTGTGCGCCAATAAACAGTGTCAGAACGGTGTTTTCAACATCCTTAGCAGAAACAGCAATCTTCAGCCTATATCTAATACAGGAAAAGTGCAATTAATAATCGAGTACTTAGCTGACTATATTGAAGGCTTCTCAGTTTTTAAAACAGAATATAACTGACCTGTTCTCATAATCAATATCTCGTTTTTTGCGGTAGTCGCAACTTGCACTGCTCTTTTTCACAGTTACTTTCCAGTAGCATTTTCGGCAGCCAGCATACCACAAATCATCCATGTTGATAATGTCTATTAACGTCGTATCGAACCTATAGTACTGATCTTATGGATAATAAATTCAGGAGTTTTATTGAAGTTACACTTGAATAAAAATCAACATGTACTGCTGTTGGTTTTGTTTTTCGTTGGGCAGGAAATACCTTCATATCGGCAGATGTCCCTTTTATTATATCACTGAGTACTACCTTCTTTTTTTGCTGCATCACTCTGCTTGGCATGAAGCCTATGTCTATGTTGCAAGCTTTCATGGCTGTATGCCTGAGAAAAAAAAATGTTAGCAAAATAACAGGTGCTCCGGTAGTTTTTTTTGCTAGAAAAGAGTGTATAAAATTTATCTGCTACATCTTGGATAATCTGTGAAATCGTTAATCCAACACTTTGAAGAGAATATTCTTAGAAAATAGTAACCAATGAGCAATATAACAATCAAACACTGTGGACAACATAAAATGGGATTAGAGATCCAACATTTTGAAAGTTATTTGAGAGCAGGAGGGTAGGAAATGGTGTTTTCCATAGTAAATATGGTAAGCTATAAAAGTATCTGCAAATAAGATTCAGCTCAAACATCACTGGTTGTCTTAATACAATTGAAGCTTGATATGGTATCTATGAAAACAATGAAAGAGGGTGCAATTTTCCATTTGTTTGGCAAATGTTAGTCGAGGCATTTTATGTCTTACTGTGGTACAATGCTAGATGGGGAGAAGAGAGCTGAGTTATTGGATTTTCTATTCCTGTAGAATAGTGTGCGACTGACTGACGCATAAAAGTCCATAAAATAGATGCTTAACTACTCAATGAGCAGTTTAAAAATAGTTCTTTTCTCCCCTAAGATAAGTATAGACTTGCAACCCTGTGAACTCCGTATGAATTGTATCCCTAAATTTCTAGTCTTCAGTGGGATGCTCGGAAATCTGAAGTTATTACTCTTGTCGGCCTGAAAAGCTCTTAGTGTCTCACATTGATCAATTTAGAAGACGATAGTTCATAAAAATAAAGTTCTCATCATACATTCTAGTTAGCATTTAGTTCCTAATAAAATGATGTTTAGATTGAATCATAGCCTGTTGTGTGTTATACTTTCATCTGCAGTTTTCGCCAGAACTAAGCTGGATAAGAACATGAGATTATAAAAATATGCTTCCAACACAAGCATGAATGTTCTGTTAACTATTCTAATAGTCGAACTAAATTATCACTTACTGAAGCTCTTCAAATATTAAAATGTGAAAAGTTGATTTTTTTAGTACTTTATGTAACTACTTTGATTTTGAACAAATAACTTGAGGTTCTTTTAATTCACTCTGGATATAGTTTAGTTAAGCCTGAACAACCACATCAAGACATTTGAGTTAAGAGAGAAGTATGAGACAGAATCCACGACCTAACAGAATGAGCTGCAGAACTTACCAAGAGTCGAATTGGTAATGGAGGGAAGTAGATCAATCAATAAGTCTGTGCATTCATGTTATCAAGCGAACAATTTAAGCAGACACTTTCAATTAGTCTACGTGAATTTGCCTCTTTGTAAGGTCAAGTTGATGGCTTTACAAGGATTTCATATTTGCCGCCTAATTCTCCCCCTTCATACTGCTGGTTTCTGCTCAAAGGGAACTTAGTTCACTTGATACTATTTTGTCTAACTATTTGTAGTTACTTATAATTGAACACCACAATTATAAGTTAAAGATTTATATGTTTCGTATACAAATAAAAAATGTAAGAACGTGTTTTAATCGACGTACCACTTCTGCAGATCTTCGGCTATTTCAAATTTTGGATCCAAGAGCACACTGCTTACAGGAGTCGTTGAAAGTCCAAATTCACCTACACAACAGCGACAACAGTTACAACGGAAACCTTCATGATGTCTAGCAGCTAATGGAATCATACAGACGTTGGTAAATGGAGCCTTTAATATCACAAAAGACAACAACAAGGTTGTTATGTTGAGAGCTCGCTAATTTTGCGCCATCAATTTCAGCCAACTCTCCCCACAATATCAATATTTTTCTGTCATATCTATGATTAAACTAATATGTAGGCAATATGTAGATAGTTAAAACTGAAGTTATTAATCAGAATGAGCAAAGAGAGGATATTGAAGAAAATTGTTTGTATTCTGTAATAACCGAAATCGACAAGGCGAGATAAAATGTACAACCTGTCGTCTGTGATTATCACTTCACGACTTGTGCTGCGGCCTTCTCCAAGTAGTGCTTTTACTTCTAACAAAATGCCTATGACATGTGAACAAATTATCTAATTAGTGTAGAAGGAAAGTAAAATAAATGTAGGTGAAACAACATATAAATGGTTGTTGCTTATTACCAAACAAAGTTCCAATTGCCATCCTTACGGCCTTGACAAAAGAGATGAAACCATTGGCGAAGTTTACAATCAAAAAATCACTGTCACATTCTGTAACCTTTGTATGCTGGCAAAATGAAATTTCGACTTCACTATTCATAGAAAAGTACTTAGCTTTTCGGCTCAACATCTTCCCATCTTCGATATAGTATGACTGAAGTGGTTCAAAATAGTTTTTCCAAGTCTTGATTTGCTCGTTGAAAAGAGTACCTTGCATTTTCGTCCCCTGTCATACGACAAATATGCAGCACTGTTATAGAGGTGGAAAGGGTGGTTGGTATTTGATAAGCGGCATCAAATAGTCAAAGTTTATTACCTCTTCATCGACGAATATTACCAATCTGATAAACCCTCGCCATTTGAGGTTTTATAGTCTCTTATGGGGCCTCGGTAAAGCACTAACACTTTAATAAGCCATTCAGTTTGCAACGACTTCAGCTTGCTAATAGGTATGCATTGTTTGCCCAGGTCTAATTCGCTCGCCATTGGGATATATGTTGTCTACGAAGTAGACTGAAGCACTATATATACATAAATTATAGGGAAAGGACTTATATGAAAAGCAGTTCTTGCACTAATAATAAAAATTAATAAACCTGCGATGTCATCTAATCGACGATACTTAAGCGACAACGGGAAAATAAGTGGTTTGATTAACCTACGATACAACTTTAGCTGGTATTATCGACGACAACATGACAAAGTTTATGCAACTATAAGTAATATTTGTACGGAAGTAAAAGCAAAGACCTAGAGTTTGTACCAAATTTCTGATGAACAAAGCAATGAAGGCTTCACGAAAAACTGGAAGAGAAAATTGAATATCAGTATAGTATGTCAAATTTCTAGCAAAATGGACGGTTCTGTTGTGAGACTTAACAATGTTACCTGGCTGCTGCAACTGTTGCTACTGATTCAAAATTAAAAAAAAACAAATGTAACTTATATAATGTGTAATAGATTTTGAAAGAAGTCATACATTAATTGTCGGTGGTGGAAAGGCAGAAGCAGCTGTACAGAGACAAAAACCGAGAAGGAAAGCCAAACAGGTCTGATAACTTGGGGGAAGTATCTTGTAGATGAGGTTGCAGTAACGATGAGTAAATTCATAGCTAATGATCTTGCACTCACAGTTCGCGGCTACGTGCAAAGAATGGAAGGAATTATAGGATAGGGGGAATTCGCAAGGTTTGATTGTTAGATGAAATAAATGAGTTATTTCTACTGAGGAGTTAGGCAGCCGATGAAGTCTATTTCTAATTAAATATTTTCTATTGTATTAGATATAAGAATTAGATAATAGATAGATTTTATTATTTTTTGAGCTACAGGGGCAAAATGGTCTTTTATATTTTGCTTTTGAGATTGGTTCTTTTAGTATAGTTATATATATATATATATATATATATGTATATATATATATATATATATATATATATATACACTTCTAAAGAAAATGTGTTCACATATGTAAAATTTCTCAAGCACAGATCGCGGTTGTAAATTATTCTGAGTATATTGTTGTTAAGTAGAGAGGAATTACAGCTTTTTAGATGATTAACACAAAATAAATGAAATTAGATTATATTGTAAATATAGAAGTTGTCCATAATTTAATTGGGAAAACAAGATGACAATCGGCATTTGTTCAGATAATATATGATAATATTTTAAGAGGTTCCGTGCATCGCGCTGATACTAATACTAAGTTTGATTATAAATATTCATATTAAAAATAAATAGGAGGGAAAGGAGAAAAAATGGTAAAAGAAATACAAGGTGAGAAATGTTGTAAAACTAATAGTAAAGTAGTGCAAGAACAAGACAAAATATATGAGAGGAGAAGGAAGAACTTGTATTATTCTCAAAGTGTTTCAAGTGTGTCTTCCATAGAGCCAAATGTGCTCTATTTATAGGATACAAATACATAGGTTACAAATCAACGCAAAGGTTACAAGCATTAAGTAGTGACGTAATAAGGAATTAGTGGTCACTTAGTGGGGAGGAATTAAGTATGAGAAAGTGGGTAGTAAACCATATGTTACAATTGAATAATGGTGAGTAGTGGTCATCCACACAAATAAATGAATTTATAACACTCCCCGTTGGATGACCATTTGGAAGTTAATGTACCTCGTTAAAACCTTACAAGGAAAAACCCGATGGGAAAAAGCCTAGTGAAGGAAAAAGAGTACACACATCCTGTAATACGCCTTTAGAGCTGCCTCATTAAAAACCTTACAAGTAAAACCCAAGTGAGATAAAACCTTGTTAAGAGAAAAAGAGTGCAACGCGTACTTTACTCCCCCTAATGAAAACATCATTCAATATCTTGAAACACATTCCAATCTTGTAAATCAGCTTCTCAAATATTGAGATTGGAAATGACTTAGTGGACAGATCCCCCAAACTATCACTGGAGTAAATTCTTCAGCATTAACTTCATCATTCTTTTGAAGATCACGACTGAAAAGGAATCTTGTTGAATATTTGTCTCCTCAGTTGTATCTTCCCTTTAGCTGAACTATCCATGCAATATTTCATATAATATTACTGGGATCCTCGTCTTCAAAGAAATACTACATTGTTGCTGAATATGTCGAATCCTTGATCTCAATCACCAATATTGTCGCACAGCTTAGAGTATGGCTATTATCTCTTCATAAATTGAAGATGTAGCAGCAACAATTGATTTTATAAAATGCCACAATATAGGCATTGTACCACAACAAATAAATACCAAGTTGATATCGGGCTTTGTGGATCAAGTAGATACCCTGTATTCTTCTGATGTCTTCGCATTGAGGAAGAACTGAATCTTACCAATAAGCTTATAACAAAAGTTATAACCAGTGGAGTATATTTGATAAGATACTTCAACGCACCAATTGCATTAATATATAATATTTCAATATCAAGAAGCTCGCAAACGCAATTTTCCCACATGTGGCCGGATTGTTTTAATCCGTATAAATATTTATGAAGATTCACTGAATAGGTTTCCATGGGAACCTTTACATGCTTCAAGGATTTTGAATCCTTCAAAGATAAATATATTGTTGCTCAATCAGCCATATAAAAGGCTGTTGCAACATTCATACGCTTATCAAGTCTTTCATGCATTGCCAGACATACAACATACCTGAAGGTGATTGCATCCACCAAAAGGCGAATATAGCTCCATATAATCAATGTCAGATCTTTGTGCCTCAAATCGTACTTTATATTTAACGATTTATTTTTATCAATATTTTTGCACAAAAAAATATCTTTGTACACCACTGGCTTTGCACCTTCAAGTGTTCGGACTATAGGTCCAAAAACTTCACGTCATCTGAGTGAAGTTTTGCTTAAAAGCGTTTTGCTATTTTTGGCCAATAATTTCATGTCTGTATTCTTAGCAGACTTAAGCTCAAGATCCTCATAATCATATAATATTGAGCTTTATAATATATATAAGATATCGTCGACGATAATTTCATATCTCGGTTCCCAATCCGACATAACATATTGAGATCTCTTCATATTCATAAATTTTCAGGTACCTGAACCTCTCCTGATAGGGTTTTATGAAGTGTTATGTCGTGGGCTATTTTAGAGCCCGCCTCCTTATTTGACCATCATAATCATTTGCTCCTTTCCTTTTTCGAGGATTTATCTTTGGAACCGAATGGTCTACCACGCTTCAGGCGTGCCTTGGACTCATTGACATAAATAGATTGTCTCACCAGGATATCAGGAGCATTAGCAGCTGGAATATAATATTTTTCTTTGGGTCAGTAATGTGTCTAGCAATGACTTGCATTATTTTTATATGAGGATCATAATCAAACGATAGTTTAATTTATTTATTCTTCAGCTGCATTAATTTCTCCCCCTAATGTTAGCCAAATTAACATTCGTTCCCAACCTTATATGGATACATCTTTGTGCGTTGCGGTGGAGCAATTGATAATATACCGCACATTAAAATTATTAAATGGAAACTATTTGGTTCCTGACCCTGAACCAATTATGAGGGGGAATTCCTTTTATGGTATGTCGTGCACAAGTGCTGCTTTATGGATATACCATACCTCATACCTAATTTAGGTAGCATTGTTCTCAAATAAATGGTTTAGCAATTGGAGACTTTCAATATATGAATATGCTAAACTTGCTTGCCAACATTATCAAGATAACATATCTTGATAGCATAATCTGAAAATATGCTCATAATAAGATTTATTTGAGCAAATACCTAACCTTGCAAGTACCATTGCGGGTTTGTAATAAAACGCACATGTGACCTTATCGTAGATGCATCTATTTATAATAATTATATGGTCCGCATGGCAGGTGAACGGGCCCATATTCACCTTTTATACATTACAGAAGTGCGGGAATACTTTGTGCATCATATTTGAACCGAGATGGTCAAACCGGTCATGCCAACTTATAAATTTATTCATCTAGTAAAATAGAAATTTACTATAGCATGGGCATTGTAACAATAAACTAAAAGTTTATTGTGGCATGCACATATGATTTTGTCAAACTTATATTTTGAGTAGTACATACTCGAGGAAGAGGCGGGGAGCGTTTCAAGCATATATATCTCACCCGAAATTCTTGTAGTAATATAAAGATATTCATATCTTTCCATCAAATTTAGTCCCTTAGCCATTTTCGCAAATGTATTTGAAACTTAACAAGTTTCTTTCGAGACATACTACAATAAATATTTCATCAATCTCATTCCTCCAGGTAGTAATATTTTGGCTCTTCCGGAGCACTCAAATAGCTTTGTACTACCATATATTTTATTACACCAACTATATGGCGAATATCTCCTTTCAAGGAGAAAATCATATTATTTTTCTCATGGTAAAATCATTACCGGCAAAATCAATTTCTCGCTTCACTTGCTCTTATGTAATTCATAATAATACATAATTATGGCGTACATTCTGTACGAGAGCAATGACCATTTATGCCACAATAAATAATAGAATTATTATAGTCGAACCTCTTCTAGAGGTGAGTTGTGGTGCTTTATCAACCACGCATGGGCACGTCCATATTCATCTTTCTTGAACCTCTTCTGGAGGCAAGTTTTGATATTTTATCACATACTGCCACATTCACTTCGGCGAATGGGTCTATATTCATAATCTTTTTTTATGAATTTTCTCATTCACTACAAGGAATGGACCATAATCATCTGGACTTGCCTCATGCTCATATAATATATTGAAGGCATTATTATATTTACCGTTTGAAAGGTTACTTTTTGAGAACCCTCATTGTTCTCTTATTTATTTCACAATGATAACTATTTTGTCATCCCTTGCCACGTCCACATCCATGGTCTCTATCATGGTAATTATTTTATCGTCTTTTAGACATAAAATTATTTGCCTTCTTTCAGACATAAAATATTGTGTCTTCTTTCAGACATAAAGATATTTTGCCTTCTTTCAGGCATATTATGTATTGCTACTACATTCACATCTGAGAATGGAGCATTAAGTTGTGCTCCCACATTCACCTTATGGAATGGAGCTTGTCTTGCTCCCACATTCATTTTATGGAATGGAGCTTGTCTTGCTCCCACATTCATCTTAGGGAGATATTATGTTGCTAGGCCATGCACCCTTAAGTTGTTGCCAAAGGATAGCTACAAAATCAACCAAACAATGGAAGAATAGACAAAAGTTGTAGTCAGTGAAAGGTTTCCACAATTTAAAGTGTTATAAAACAAAATGAAAATAGGGTACTATTAATTTTGAGATTGACAAAAATCATAATATTAATGAATTTTAGAAACAAAAAAAACTTATCTTGTGTTAGCAACAAGAACGTTGGTTTCTATCAATTGCATCATAATTTGCTTTTCATTTCTTCTAAATCGTGTAATAAAATAGAGACTCGTGCTGATAACGTGTTGTAAAACTAATAGTAAAGTAGTGCAAGAACAAGACAAAATATATGAGAGGAGAAGGAAGAACTTGTATTAATCTCAAAGTGTTTCAAGTGTGTCTTCCATAGAGCCAAATGTGCTCTATTTATAGCATACAAATACATAGGTTACAAATCAACGCAAAGGTTACAAGAATTAAGTAGTGACTTAATAAGGAATTAGTGGTCACTTAGTGGGGAGGAATTAAGTATGAGAAAGTGGGGTAGTAAACCATATGTTACAATTGAATAATGGTGAGTAGTGGTCATCCACACAAATAAATGAATTTATAACAAGGAATCGATTTACCCTGACGGGTGAAAATTCAAGTAACCATCCTCCATGGGTTATTATGATTTCCCATTAATATTCATATTAAGTTTTACAGAGGAAAGCATTCTAATTTATATACTTAAGGTTCTGTTTTATAATTCAAATAAATGTTTTTATGATAGATTTGTAATCAGAGATTATACTATTTATTTTTAAATAGTGACTTATGATGTTAGACGTGAGCTCACATACTTTGCACGTGTAGAGAGACTTGTAACCATATATATGGAGGGGTCGGGACTGACACCTTTAATTAAACCCTATATACATTGGAAAAATTCCTTATCATTTTAAACACCCAAAATATGTATGAAATTACTTAAGCATTCACACATACCAGTAAGTGCACATATAGAAATTAACAGGACGAATAATAAAACTACTCTAAACTAGTAAGTCTTATCCTTTGGAGTTTCCACATTGACCAAAGAGAAAGGACTGCAATTACAAAAGTAAAGAGAGACTTATAAACTATTGCAAGATGAGAAACACTTGATTTTAACCCACATAAAATGTATCAGTTGCCTGCACCCGCATGATCACCTTTGTTAATTCCACTACTTCCACTCCCCCGTGCTATTATATGTTGTTCCTCAGCTTGCAACAATCTATTTACTAAATCGTTCAAACTTTGTTTGTTCAAAGTCCAAACTTCGAAACCTAATACCTGTGCTGAAAGCTTGTTATCTTGATTCATATCCAAAAGCTTTAAACTCAAACTATCCTCTGATGGCTCGAGCCGGAGCTCTTTTATCAATTGGACCATTATTATTCACTTGCATATTGTAGATTGTAACATGTGTAGGTCCAATTGAACAGAATGAAAACACCTACAATCTAGCTCTGGGATATAACAGAATGAAAAACTAATATATAAGATATAATTTATCAACAAATTGAAAATATGTTTTAGTCATGTTATTACACTTATTTTAGATAATTATAAGCTTTTTAGGAATCGCTTACTGCCATTAAAGATTATTTTACTAGTAGAAAATGTACTAGTAATGATAGGATCAATGTTGATATTCGGTATAGCCTTGAAATGCATGAAGATTGTCCAGTCATTGCAGTGCTAATGGATCTGCTCCCGTAATGGCCACATTGGACAAGTTTGAAGTTGGTAACATTTTCAATCTCGTAACGTGACATTTGCCAGAATTCTTCTTCAGATTCAGGTAATACACACAAGAAGGGAGTTAACAGGGTATTCATTAATTTTTCTAATAATTTTCAAACTTTAGAGTGGACTACTGAAACTTTAGACTAACGGTTAATTTCTTGTAAAGGACGATCTTTTCTGAATAATTTTGGGGGGTTGGAAATGTACGTAGTAATATTATACTAAGTAGTAGTAGTTAATATAAATCATTACAAAATCATTGCTATTCTGAGCGCTTAACGTCTCCAAATAAGTACAATTCGTAGTCTACCTAGCCAGTAAAATTAGAGCCGAGTTTCTCCGACTCAAGAGCCCATAGTAAATAAAATAAGGAAATGCTAGATTAAAGAAATAACTTTTCTGAAATACCTAACTTCTTGAACTGGAAGTATGTAATTAAGTTGCTAGAAAGAAATACTACTTCAATAATAGTGAATGTCGATGCATGGTACACTATGCTGGGGAATGAAATAGGTACAAGATTTAAACGATTCATTATACTGTTACATTGAATGTATTTTATAAATTCATTTAAAAGAGAAACAAATTTTCAAATTATTTCTCCATAACACTAACTGCTAATTTTCAACGGAGTAGATATTTGTCATCTGTAATCTGATTAACCTGATAAATGTATAACCGAAACTAAGTTTTATTTTTCAAAATTCAATTAATAATAGAGTGACAAATGAACTTCACCCATAACATCGATTAGATCGAAGAATTTAGGGCGTGGTATAGAATTTGTACTTTGCTTCCCGGCGATGAGTTTTGATGGAGTATAATATTACTACCCGTTCATAAATAAAGTTCTTGACTATAAAAGGGAAAATAAGATCATGCACACTTGCCAGTACATGCAAGACATAGAAGTACCTGAACTTGTTATATTCTTCAATGATATTCATAATTCATTGTTATATGTATCAAAGCAATGGTAAAAATCACAAAAATCCTGAATTCCAATGGTTGCATTTTTTAAATTAGAATCCTATGACCAATGTATCTACTAAAAGGAACATCTAAATGAGAAAAGAACAATGCACCTGGACAAAAAATAGAACGTCGTCCTTCAAAATGATAACTAGAGTATATATGACATGTAATATACTTCTTTAAAAGAACAAAAGGACAGATTTAAACCTATCTGCATAGAATTCACACAAAAGAAGATATAACCAATTCTCTGAATCTAAAAAATAAAATAAAATTGAGAGAGCATCACATAACCAAGAAAATATTAACTTGTAAATCAACACCAACAACTAACTTGTAATAGGAAAAATTAAAAAGGATTAATAGGGTACCTGTTTTACTTTCTCTGGGGTCTTGATAGTTTGCAAGTGTTTGAAAAAGTTCTTCCATTTCACATAAGATGATATCGGGACAATTTGGGGCAAACTGGAGGCCATATAAAAGGCCTGGAATTGCAAAAGCAAAACTTCGCCGACCAACACGTATGATAGGAGCATCGTTTGTGACAGCCCAATGTACTTCTCTCACCTTACAAGCAGTAATGAAAATCGGATTATTTTTCTGAGTGATTGCCTTTATAGAAAATTCACCTTGAGTGATTTTTTAGGTTATTTTTTGGATATCATAATTCATTAACCAAAGGGTGGCTAAGTTTGACTTGAATGATTCATGTAGAGTGCCATGTGAGTGAATTTCCTCTATGAATCTTTGGTGCAAAGACCTTTGTAAAGTCATTGTACTTTCAACTGCCATTTTAATCAGAAATTGGAGAACTTTCACCTAAGAAAATCTTGAGTTTTGAATAGGATGGATGCATGAACAATGGAGTGAAGAGACAAAGATATATATAAATATAGAGTTTATGGGAAAGAATCCCAGATTGAAAATGGGAGAGGTGGATTGACACGACTCGGAATCCCTCCTTCACAACGTGGCGAACTCAACCCTGGAGCGAACCTGTCGAAACGAAAAAGATAGACAAAAACAAACAACAAACAAGTGTGAGTCAAAAGGACTCAATAAGTGGGCAGACTAGCCACCTCAAAGAATAGGATAGCTAGCAGGGAGGAGAAACAGATAAACAAAATTCCTCTCATTTAAATTATAAAAAGACAGAGCCAGATAATAACTAGAACCACGTATGGAATGAAAAACTCATCAACAACCAGGGACGTAAGATAACCAAAACATATAGGTATCCCGAACACATCAACAATCAGAAATACATCCTGTTGCGGCGTGCAACCCGATCCATGTATTCATCCTGCTGCGGCGTGCAACCCGATCCATATATTTATACCGTTGCGGCATGCAACCCGATCCCTGCAACCCAGAATACGATCCAGAAATATATAAGCAAACTGAGATATGTCCACGACATGGTATACATACCGCATGCAAAAAAAAAAACACAACACAATACACCCAATAATCAGTATGCGGTGCAATGAGATGCGATGAATGCGGTACGATGCAATGCAGTCACATACACCTGATACCTATCTCCGGCGCGGGACACTCATCGTCTACCAGGAGATATATGCAATAATGACCCTTCACCGGCTCGGGACTCTCATCGTCTACCGGGAAGTATATGCAATGATGACCCTTCACCGGTGCGGGACTCTCATCGCCAACCGGCAAGTATATGCAAACCGGGAAGTATATGCAATGATGACCCTTCACCGGCTCGGGACTCTCATCGATTACCGGGAAGTATATGTAATAATGACCCTTCACCGGTTCGGGACTCTCATCGATTACCGGAAGTATATGTAATAATGACCCTGCACCGGTGCTGGACTCTTATCGCCAACAGGGAAGTATATGCAATAATGACCCTTCACCGGCTCGGGACTCTCATCGATTACCGGGAAGTATATGCAATGCTCAAAACCAGAGTGCAATGGTCATGTGCTCAATGCAATACCAACAACAGGGCATAACATATAATATACAATGAAAATTCAAAGTTAAGGCGTAATGAGTACGCCTGTCGGCAGCTACACACGTAAGGAACACGTGGTAGAATATCCACAAGGCCAAGGGCCTCCAAATAAACTGATATAAACACTTACCTCTTCCAAAAGTTAGCTCTGTTAATCAACAACCACTTTATCTTTTGGTTTCATTGCCAAACGATCCCACTCTATTCAATAAGCAGAAAAAATATATCAAATTAGGCTAAAGACTTCATTCCTCACATCTTACGGCAGTCCGGTTAGGAACCTGATACCCTATTTGCATACGTAATACGCAGGCCAGGCCTATATACAGGGTTTAAGGTCACATAACCAAACCCCAAATAATTTATATTTATATGCTGCCCATAACTCACTGAGTACGAATATATAATCTATTTCATTATCGGGGTCCATTTGACCCTTTAACTATTAATTGAACTTATTAAAACGATGTATAATATTCCAAGTTTTACCGTTAAAACATATTCAAACACACGTAATAAACTGAAATAATATATTAGGATCATTACCTGAATGTTTCAGGGTGAAAATTCTACTTTTGTTCGGCCCCTTTTCTTATTTTCTGGCATTTTTTCTTCTGCGTGCTTCCTATTTTATTTCTCTATTTCTAGTCAAGTCCATTCTCTGTTTTGCTATCAATTTGAGCATGTAAATGAGCTTTAAGCTCATCAGCCGCCTCCATTCTTTGTTTCTTTCCTTTTTGTCTTTTTCCTTTTTCATTTTTTATTTTCTTTTCTTTTCTTTTCACAATAAACATTAAAACGGAATTCTACGATATTCGAATCAATTCCAATTTTTGCATACCAGTTATACCAAATATATGTAACATACTCGCGAAGGCGGATCTCAAATTGGACTCCCGAAACTCAAGATGCGAATTTAAATAGAAAAAGTCAAATTATTTAACTTTCGGCATTTTAGCGGAAACTAGCCGAACAACATGGAAATTCACTTTCGAAAGTTTACAAAAATCATAAATAATCATACGAATCTAACGGCGCTTTCGGATTTCGAATCGGAGCTCATTCAACAAAACCGAGCTCGAAAATCTCTTTTTAATATTTATCGACTATAAAAACTGAAAACCTTCTTCCGATGCCTACCAAACAAAGTCTGATTTAGCTCAAATTTTACAAACAGGTCCTAATGGATATTACGAATATTTTAAAATTATCGGTACGCCAATCGGAGTCCTAACTTCCGAAACGACTGACCGAGGTCGTTTCAGCTAACCAGTGTTCTAATTGCCAGTAAGTTAAAATCGTGTCATCCTTCCAGACTTTATGCTTTCAGCAGATTGGTACGTATATATGATCAGGTTGCCAGCTTATCCCTAATATTAATAGATTATTAGTGGGTTTAGAAATGGTCCACACTCATTATAAGTTTATGTCGTGGCCTTAGGTTGGGTCATGGCAAAAGTGGTATCAACGCCTTAGAAATTTAGTATTACCATTCAGTATTTGGAGGAAGACTCCTCTACTGAAAGCACAAACTCATGCAGCTATTTGAAAAGGAATAACAATCCCCGCATAGTCTGCTGGACTAAAGAAAATTTAGCTAAAAGCTGAACGTAGGCAGACCTAAGCTACCAACTACCCTTTCGAGTTGCCAAACAGCTGCAACTCTCGAGTCACAACTCCATACATTTTCTATAAGCACCACCGCCTGATGGATCAAATCGAAGGTCAAATGATGCCTCTCATTACCCGTAGTAGGTTTGAAAAACAACAATGTGCTTAGTCGGCTATCTTGACACGCACTCTGGCTGAACATAAGTAACATCACGAGTGGCTACTAACCACCCAAGCTCACTAGTGCCGGAAGAAGAAGAGATGGCAATAGACCGAGGATGGAAATAATTAGAGCTTCAGGAAGCTCATCTTCTTATTTGCTTAGCTACCAAAGGTAGACTACTTACGAGTCAAAGTAGCCCAAGAACCACAATTGAAGAAACATATATTAACTGAGCTTTATGGAACAACATCCATGCCAATTTGACCTCCCAATAAGAAGGGAACTCTGAAAATTTACCAGAAAACCCTTTTATAACTAAGACAAGCTCATAGAATAACATGACTGTACTAGCGTTTTGAACCAAGATAAAATAGGTAGATCGAATATTACTTGCTAATCACTTTGCACCGGAAGAAATGATAACACTTTCTGATGGTGACGAATTAGGATCCCATTATCCTACCAACATTGAATTTCGAGGAGAGGTAAACTAATTTTACATAGAAGGTGACACAACAAAATGCCAGGCAGAAAATACCGACACTCACTCCCAAATCTTTGACATTTAAACTAGATAAAATTGTGGGGTCGCACAAATGCCCTGAATAAATCATACTAGATTCTCTCCCCTCTATCGCAATAGATTCTTAATAGAAACAATATCCAAGGGAACCATAGAAACATGATAAGACACACTATTTCCAGATTGATCGAAAGAATCAAATCTTACTCACATTTAAGAGAAGAAAAAAATCTCAGGGTTTACTATATCGGATACCTCAGCATCCCGCCAGACTGGAAGTTCATAGAACTGCCTCTGCAGCTGTGCTGAGCCATTACCCTGATAATTACCTTCTGAAGAACCACTGTCACCACACTTTCGACCTCGACTGGATGGTGGCATTTCTTTTGCTGATTGAGATCGAAATAAAATCCCCTGCGACTGGGGAGATGCCTGATGACGAGAAAAAAGACTATTGCCTATTTATCGGAGTAAGAGAAAAATCCTCAAAATATAGCCAGACTCACCACAATGATACCACATTTTTGCTGAAAAATGGAAGCTGGAAAGATTGTTGGTAGCTGTAAAGAGAAGAATGAATCTGATCTTGATGAGCTACTGGCGCACTCTAAGAATCAAGTGACACAAGCTGAGATAACCTGGAAGTTGACCTCCCGAAATAATGAGAACTTTTACCTCCAAATGAGGTACCATGGTTGCCCACTAGGGTCACGGGATCTCTTGCTCTCCCGCTCTAACTCTTCCCACTTTAACTTATGGTATGCCTCGTACCTTCGAGCAATATCAAGCACGACATCAAATGAAGTCCCAACCTCAATTTCTCGAGCCATCTGGGATCTCAAGGAAGGAGAAAGGTCAACAATAAATCTTTGAACATTCTCGGAAGGTTCATAGACTAGTTCTAATGCATATTCAGCCATTTTATAGAATTAAATCTCATATTCTGAAACACCAACAGGCTAACCGACAGGCTACCCTGTTCAATCCACTCAAACTGGCAACACTTTTCATCTCACTTGCTACTCGAAAGGAACTTTTCCACGATCTAGAAGGAAAATTGAACCAAGTTAGCTAATAAGAGAGCGGTCAACCAATTCAGGGTTGGACCCCTTGAAACTGGAAAGCAGAATAATCAACACCATACTGCTCGATATGATCAAGAGTCTGAAGGATACGCTGACATCATTTATTTTAAAAAAATCACGAGGTTTATCTGATGCATTGCTTAAGAATATCGGAAGGTTCAACCGTGTTAAATAATGCAACCTCTTCGGACACTCGGACCGAGCCATTACTCAGGCTAACTAACCAACCAGAATGACTAGAGGTACAACACATGCTGTCTCCGGAATATAATTCACTGCAGCAATATTAAGAACAGAAAAAGGAGCTCCCTGAGATCAAACGCCTGCACATCCGGCAACCTGATAGGCTGTCCAGCGAATAATAAGTTCTTACGGTACGTGCACCGCCAAGATTCTCGTAAAAGCATCATACAGAGAGAAGAGAACCACATGGCCCTACTCCCTTGCCCATCGCGAGCTCGTACAGCTGAGGCCTACACAACTGGATCGTCAGCACGACAATTCTCGGGGATTGAGCAGCACTAGCCCCAGGCTAGACTACTTCGTCCTGAACTCCTATCCTTTGCTCATTTGTCGCACGAGGGTTCACAATTACCACGAAGGAATTAACGTAAATACTGTTGCATCCTAGACACGACGCACGATCAGAAAAGAAGGAAGTGAAACTTCATAAATGCCATCATAGCCTCTCGTAGATAAGTATGGACGTCTACGTACCCATCAGCGAGATTCTACTAGACACTGTCTTAGTCTGGATAGACTCTAAACCGGGCTCTGATACCAACTAACACCACCCGGAATCCGGTTAGGCCGTGCGGGCACCCGACATCCTCCCCTAGACCCGTCGGGCGAACCCTTACTAATAAAATTAGGAAAATAAATATAACAATTCATAAATAAAAACAGGACTAAAAAAACACACAGACATATTGACACCTCTAAGTTGTACGAAAGAAAATTACAGCTGACTACCCAACATACTAGGTTTAGGGCTATCCAGATTAGACATCTAAGAGTACAGAAGAAGACAAATACCTCCTGAAAGGAGCAAAATGCAACTTAAATAATAACCGATAAAACTGGTGGCCATCCGGAATAAAAGCTGGCTCACCCTGACAGCTGAAGTCGTCTTCGCTCCTTCACAATGTGGCGAACTCAATCCTGGAGCGAACCTGCCGAAACGAAATAGATAGACAAAAAAAAAACAACAAACAAGGGTGAGTCAAAGGGACTCAATAAGTGGGGCAGACTAGCCACCTCAAACAAAAGGATAGCTAGCCAGGGAGGAGAAACAGATAAACAAAATTCCTCTCATTTAAATTATAAAAAGGCAGAGCCAGATAATAACTAGAACCACGTATGGAATTAAAAACTCATCAACAACCAGGGACGTAAGATAACCAAAACATATAGGTATCCCGAACACATCAACAATCAGAAATACATCCTGTTGTGGCGTGCAACCCGATCAATGTATTCATCCTGCTGCGGCGTGCAACCCGATCCATATATTTATACCGCTGCGGCGTGCAACCCGATCCCCGCAACCCAAAATACGAGCCAGAAATATATAAGCAAACTGAGATATGTCCACGACATGGTATACATACCGCATACAAAAAAAAAACACAACACAATACACCCAATAATTAGTATGCGGTGCAATGAGATGGGATGAATGCGGTACGATGCAATGCAGTCACATATACCTGATACCTATCTCCAGCGCAGGACTCTCATTGTCTACCAGGAGATATATGCAATAATGACCCTTCACCAGCTCGGGACTCTCATCAATTGCTGGGAAGTATATGCAATGATGACCCTTCACCGGCTCGGGACTCTCATCAATTACCGGGAAGTATATGTAATAATAACCCTTCACCGGTGCGGGACTCTCATCGCCAACTGGGAAGTATATGCAATAATGACCCTTCACCGGCTCGGGACTCTCATCGATTACCGGGAAGTATATGCACTGCTCAAAATCAGAGTGCAATGCTCATGTGCTCAATACAATACCGACAACAGGGCATAACATATAATATACAATGTAAATTCAAAGTTAAGGAGTAATGAGTACGCCTATCGGCAGCTACACACGTAAGGAACACGTGGTAGAATATCCACAAGGCCAAGGGCCTCCAAAGAAATGGATATAAACACTTACCTTTTCTAAAAGTTAGCTCTGCTAATCAACAACCGCTTTATCTTTTGGTTTCATTGCCAAACGATCCCACTCTATTCAATAAGCCGAAAAACTATATCAAATTAGGCTAAAGACTTCATTCCTCACATCATAGGGCAGTCCGGTTAGGAACCTGATACCCTATTTCACTACTAAAAAAACTATCTTTTTCGACCGCCAAATCGGTCGAAATACCGACCGTATTTCGACCGATCGTAGTGGTCGACCCAAATAAGGTCGAAAATAGCTCTTCGACCGAAAATCGGTCGAACGTCGACCGACTTCGACCGAATTTCGGTCGAAGGCCTATCGACCGAAATTCGGTCGAACAAAATTTCGACCGAAATTCGGTCGAAAGGCTGGTAATTTTTTTTGACCAACTATCGACCGAAAGTCGGTCGAAAACCTGTAAAAACCTGCAACATAAAAGCTGAAATTAGCCCTACACCACCTGTAAATTCAGCAACACGCAGAAAATCCAGACAAAACACATTCATAAACGATATTCAAACAAGGCTAACAAAGCCAAACAATAGAAAGGAGTCTTTCAACATTAGTTCAAGTGTTACAATAATCAAACAAACTTAACAAACAGTTTAAAGTTCAACAATCACTACTACTGGCTAGAAGCCAAACTAGACTCGGCATCAGACTGAGCCGGCGAATGGTGGCGACGCCTGCTCTTGCTCTTTTCCTTTCCCGAGCTATCACGATTTTCTTTGCCTTTTTTTTTGGTTCCGTAGGAGATGTTGCATCATTTCATGCATTTGTCTTTGATGAGCCTCCTGTGCTAAGCGCATAGCTTCATTTTGTCTTTTCAGTTCTTCAATCTCCTGTTCCATCCGAGTCATTTTTTCAGGAGTTACATAGATTGAAGGCGCAGTAGAACACGAGCCCAAATAGTTCGATTTATGCTTGCCAGATGAATACAGAGTTGCAAGGCCATAAGCGGACCCCTTTTTCACCCCTCCGGCCGCTTTCAACCATAAATTGGTTTCTTGCTCGAGCGTTAGCGGTGCTGGGGTACTGCTTTCGCATTCAGATTGTTGAGTCACGGTCCAGTCCTCAACGGCCTTTGTAGCTCTTTCCTGAAAAACAGAAATATATCAATGGTACAAATATGAAGTTTAAAAGTTGAAGGATTGGCGCGACTTTAGTTTGAATTTAATTACTTACCCAGGTCTCTTGTGCGCGAGGCTCGACCCAGGCTTCTCCGCCCTTTTTATCTTTCTTGATATGGCGGATCTTGTGCATTTCAGAGAGTGGAATAGTCAGATTTTCTTGCTTTTCCTACAAATTAAAGAAGAGAACAAGTTTGATAAAAAATAAACTATTATAGTAATTCTTATAAATTAAATTACTTTACCAAGCACATCTTCTGCGTCGCAGCGCTAACTGAGCCACCGGTATCACTACAAGAAATAAGACTTATAGTGGCAACTTACAGTGGCGACTTTAAAAACTGCCACAGAAAGTTACTTATTTGTGGCGACTTCTCTTGTCGCTACAATAGGTAAATTTTCAGTGGCGACTTTATTGATGTCGCTCCTAATATGTAAAATTTTCAGTTCCCGCCGAGTGCAAAGTTTTGGCTCGAAGGTTTTTGTAGCAACTTTTTGATTGTCGCCTCTAAAATATCATTTGTGGCGACAAAGTCGCCACTGTACATTTAAAATTTTGACTTTTAAGTTAAAAAAGTGAATTAAAAATAACGGAAAAAGTTCTGATAAGAAAGTAAATGCGGAAAAACGTCTGATTTGCCCCTCTACTATGAACTATTAGTCACTCGTACCCTCCGTTATACAATACGTTCGTAAACCCCCCTACCGTTATCGAACTTAACTCATTTACCCCTAATTTTAACGCCCAGCCACGCTGGACCATTCCCCACATCAGAAATACACACATGGCTGCCACGTCGGATGCCATGTGTGTAATTAAACCCACTTCATCAATCCGAACCCGCTTTCATTAACCCGACCCACTTAACACCAAAATATATAAACCCAAAATTAAGAAAATAACTCATTTCTTAAACATTTCCTCCGAAAATAACATGGTCTCTTAGGTTTCTTCGCCTCCTCGGTTCCATCTGCTTGCATGTTCAAAGGTATGTTTGTTTTTCCTTTTAATGTTTAGTTTTACTCTTTATTTTCTTTGATCTCGTGAGATAAACAACAAATTTATGTTAGGGTTTATGTTTTGTTTTAGGGTTAATATTTCTTTCGATTTAGGGGTTCTGAATTGTGTCTTTTTATGTAAATTTAGTTGTTTGGTTTATCTTCTGTTTTAGGGCTTCAATATTGGGGTTTTAGGGTTTTCTGTATAGTGGTTTTAGGGTTTCGATTTAGGAGTTTTAGTTTTAGGGTTGTACTCATTTACGGTTTAGGGTTTTGTTGGCTGGTCTGATATTGTTATTTATTGATATTGGACTGCCTATTTATTGAAGAGGGGACCTGAAATTGGTTATTTATTCATGTAGTGGTCCCCTTCCCTTAATATAAAACTCAGCACATGGAAGGGCTATTTGCTGCTTTTCATCAGTGGGTCACCATTATTTTGTTTGTTTATTTCCTTTTTTTTTTACTTTTACTTATACACATTACTATAATAGTGGTCCTGGAATTAAATATGAATGGGATAGTGGTATTCATTGACTTATTTAATACTGGTGGTTACATTTGGTACTTATGTTTGTTCATTCCATGTTTTTGTAGGTTAAAAATGGTGACAATTGAATTGGTATTCAATTATGGTGGAGGATGGAGTAGGAGTCCAGAACCTATGTATTCTAAGGGGCAAGTTCACAAGTGGTCAGGTTATGACTCTGAATTACTTTCTTACATTGATCTAGTTAATGAGTATACTTCTGAATTAGGGTATGTTGGGGTGCAACAGTTACTTGTTGCTGGTAGTTCTGGAAAATTGTTTGAACTTGAAGGGGATGAGGGGATTAGGGCTCTGTTAGAATTAATTACTGTTGAACAAAATGTGATCAACTTGTATGCAGTAGATGATAGTGAGTTGGGTCTATTTGTTCCTAATATTCTTGACCATAGTGGCACCTTTCATTCAGAATATTTGGCTGTTAGTGATTGTAGTTTCTTATCTGAAGAGGATGATTTTAGTGACTTTGGATCATCTGCAAGTGACTCTGAAGACTTAGACTTAGAGTCACTATTCAGGCAGAAAAATAGGTGTTTGGATGAGAAGTTATCTGACTATAAGGAGGTAGATAAAACACTCACATTCACTGATATATTTGAAGCTAGGAAATATATGAAACTGTATGCACTTGCTAATGGTTATGGTTTAGTTCCAGTCAAAAGTGATAGAAGAAGGCTTAGGTATATCTGTGAAATTGGTTGTCCATTTGTTTGTTTGATCTCTAGAGATGGAAACTTTCCTGGTGTTAGAGTCAAGACACTAAATGCTGAACATACATGTGAACCAATTTTTTATAATCCATGTGTGGATTATAATACTGTGGCCCACTACTTTAAGTCAAAGTTACAAGGCAATCCTAAATATAAGGTGAAGGATATGAAGCTGGATCTAAAGAAAGAGTTTAACATTAATGTTTCTAGTTCTAAGTGTACAAGAGCAAAAAGATTAATTCTGGAACAGTTGGAGGGTAGCTTTAGGGATGATTATAGAAGGCTTGAGGCTTATGGTACTGAATTGAGAGAAAGTAATCCAGGAAGTGATGTTATAATCAACATTTCAAAAGATGGACTTGCTGAAGGGAGAAGATTTTCAAGGATGTATGTTTGTTTTCATGCATTGAAAATGGGGTTTAAAGAAGGTTTGAGACCTTTTATTGGGTTAGATGGTACATTCTTGAGAGGCAAAGCATGTGGACAAGTGCTAGCTGCTGTAACCTTAGATGCCATGAACCAGTTCTATCCCATAGCTTGGGCCATTGTTGACAAGGAAACTAAGGTCACTTGGAGCTGGTTCTTGGAACACTTGCAAAGGTCTTTGGATCTCAATGATGGTCAAGGGTTCACCTTTATTTCAGACATGCAGAAGGTAGTTTACTGTTCTTATTAAAGTCTATAAATTTATTTTATTAATTTATCATGTACATAGTTAACTTCTTTTTTATGCTCTTTCTTTTACATTTAGGGTTTACATGAGGCAATGAAGGCTGTTATTCCTGCTGCAAGGCATAGATATTGTGTCAAGCATATTGAATCCAACTGGGGCAAGAGATGGAAATCTGGAGCTATGAGGATGCTGCTTTGGTGGTCTGCATGGAGTAATTATGAGGAAGACTTTAAGGATATGTTGAACAAATTGGGGAGCTTAGATAAAGATGCTGCAAGTGAGTTGGTTACCTACCCTGTTCAGACTTGGGTTAGGGCATACTTTGATACAGTATGCAAGAACAATGCAGTTGAGAACAACTTCACTGAATCCTTCAATGCTTGGATTCTGGAGGCAAGGTACAAACCCATTATAAAGATGCTGGAAGACATTAGGATCAAGGTGATGAACATGCTAAGGTTACATGAGAATGCTGTGAAGAAATGGGACTATGAATACAGTCCTTATGCAATGAAGTTGTATAAGGAATACCTGAAGATTGCTCAATCATGCTCAGTTGATTTCAATGGTGATGATGGCTTTGAAGTAACTGATGGGAATGACAAACACACAGTTAACTTGGCAATGAAGAAGTGTACTTGCAGAAATTGGAATCTTTCTGGAATCCCATGTCAACATGCAATCAAGTCATTGCAGTTCATGAAAGTTGATCCACTGGTTGAAATGCACTGGTACTACAGTAAGGAGGCCTATCTATTGACCTACAAGCACAAGATACAACCTGTAAGGGGGGATAAATTTTGGAGGGTACACCCATCCCAAGCAATGGATCCACCTGCATTGGTGAAGATGGCAGGCAGACCTAGAATCAAAAGAACAAGGCAAAAGGATGAGGCAATTCTAAGGCAAAGTGGATGGGCTGCTTCTAGAAAGGGAAGGGTTATGACATGCAAGACTTGTGGGCAGCCAAACCATAACTCTAGATCTTGTGACATGGTAAGTATTCATAACTAAATTTCTTACATTTACATTGTTCCTATACTAATGACCTCTTTTGAATATTAACAGAGGTCAAAAGGGAAGCAGCCAGCTGGAGGAAGGCAAAAGAAAAAGAAGAAGAGCCAGCTGGTGAATGAAGACATTGAGCATGGTATTGGGAGCTCTTCACCTCCACCAGGTGACCCCTTTGAAGAAGACATTGAAGCCACTGCACCACAACCTAGTCAACAAACCCAGTCAAGTCAAGCTAATGGGTTTAGGTTTATGCCTACCCCAACAGTGCACAAGAAGCCTTTAAATGAACATCAAATGCCTGATTATAACCATGCTGAGTTTGAAGACCCAACTTTAAGGCCAAGGACTGTGGCAGAGATTGAAGCAATCGCTCAAAAAAGGCAGCAACCTAAAAAGACAGCTGGTACACGAGTTATCTCTTTTAGAGGTGATGCAAGTGGTGTGTGTGAACCAACAGATCTTCCTTTTGAACCAGTAAGGCTGACTTGGAATGGTAAAGCTGCTGTTACAAGTTCTGGACTGCAGAAGATGGCTAAGTTGAAAGCAAGAAAGGGGAATGGAAAATCACAAGTGTGATGTTGTTTAAGTTTATGTTTTAAGACTTATTAAGGTTGTATATTTTTGGGGGTTATATTTACTGCTGTTAAGACAGTACATTTGCTTAGACTTAGTGTTTTAATGGTGACAAAGGGATGCTATACTATTACTTAGGTGTGCTATGTTTTGGGGTTATAGTATGGCATCCCTTTTGCAATGTATGAATGTTATCAAGCATTGAGACTTGGTTTAATCTAATGATCCTTTTTCATTTCTTATGTTTGTTTATGTATTTTCTGTCATTGCTTATGTTTCAGTTGTATTTTCTGTCATTTAAATGTGTATTTCAGTTATGTTTTTTTATTTCAATTGTGTATTACAAGTAGATTGTGAACAGCCAAATCATGTTCTTGTGCATATTTTTCAAACTGAAAATTGAAATGAGTAAAAGACAATTACAAGAACTTGCATTAATATGAACTTGCATTAACATACTACCAGCCGAGGCAATTCCACAAGTCCATTGCTGTTACAAAACATACTATTTCACTTAATCAACTTTTACATAGATTACTAAGCATAATACTTCACTTAATCAACATAGCTAAAGCAAATCCAATAAATATAGCCCACGAAATGTAGATGCAACTCCACAACTTTGTAACTTTCTCTTCCAAGTGTTTGGCCTTTTTCACTTGTTCGTTATGAGATTTCTCCACAAATTCAAGCTTTTTCTTCAATTTTTCCTTTTGTCCTCTAACTGTTTCTAATGATGACCTTAAATTTCTAACCAAATCATCAACTCTATTGTTGTACATTTCATCATCCCACTCCCAAAACCCACATGAATCAGCCTGCAAAACATAGATGACAATGTCATGATGTTAACAATTTAAGAAGTCTAAAGTAATAACATAATTAATTGACATAACTAATTGTTTAAAAAAATTACATACGCCATCCCTAGAACATTTGTAGAACTTCCTTCCCGGATTTGTAGGAGTACACGCGGTGAAATGGTTAGCAATGATACCACAGTGGCACATCCTCTTGGAAGAACAACTACCTTGAGACATTGTTGAAGAGTGTAGAAAAAGATTGGTTAAACCCTAATTTTTGGGTGATGGAAGAAGAAAGGGGATATGTTTTTGCTGATGGAAGTGAAAGGTGAAGGATGGGTGGGTATATATTTAGGTGTTTGTAATTTCGGATTGATGAAGTGGGTTTAATTACACACATGGCATCCGACGTGGCAGCCATGTGTGTATTTCTGATGTGGGGAATGGTCCAGCGTGGCTGGGCGTTAAAATTAGGGGTAAATGAGTTAAGTTCGATAACGGTAGGGGGGTTTACGAACGTATTGTATAACGGGGTACGAGTGACTAATAGTTCATAGTAGAGAGGCAAATCAGACGTTTTTCCGAAGTAAATGTACACACTCACCAAACAAAAAAGAGAAAAAATACTTGGCTCTCTCTATCCATTCACGAAAGCCAAAGGTATGAACCCCAAAGGTCATTCCTCTCAAATCTCACTCCATTAGGTAACATCAGAAAAGTCCTAATTAGTAGATCTTATAAACAATTTTACATATTCACTAGTACATCAACTACATGTATTTTGCTACAACCCCAATTTCATATAAAATTTTATAGATCTCGCCCCTAATTTCTTAACAGATCTGAAAATCCACAGGAATGGTGAGGAGTCGCGATTTTGGTAGTTGAATCCGGCACTCAACTTTTCTCGGCTTCCAGCAATATCTCTTTCTTGGGCAAAATAGATAAGGTAACTTTAGAAAATTGAGTAGTACTATGTGTTAGAGTTATGGTGAGATTTAATCCTTTTTTTTAGTACTAAGACTACCCACAAAGATTGTTTGTACTATTTTCATTTTAACTTGTTACGTGTTGTTTAGAATTAGGAAGATTATTTTTATTGTTTTGATAAATATTTTACCTGATTATTTGTAACATAAAAAAGATTCTGGGACTTCAAAAAAGTTTGTAGAGAATGTTCTACCTTGGTTGCCACTGCTTGTTCATTCTATTTTGCACTTTACTGGACATATTTCTTGCTTGGACTAATTAACTAATAAGAAGCAAGAGAACAAGTTATAGGAAGTGGTAGCAATTGCAACTTATCTCAGAGCAGACACGTTTGAAAAGTAATTATTTTATTCAAGTGTAAAGAGAAGTTGACTACGGGCTTGTGCTACTAGTTTATTATTTTTTCATGTGTAATTATTTTTACATGAGATTTATATAGTGGTACAATATCAAAATGAGATTGCTTCTTGCAATACTTTGATTAATGTGATGTTTTATGAAGCAATAGTCAGGTTTGGCCGATATTTCATCTCTGTAAGTTCACTTGAAAAGTCACCATCTTGGAGAGTGATTTTCAAAGAGTAATCAACTTTGTCTTTGTTAAAGTCCATAATGAGGAAGATGATCATACTAATGACAATCATTCTGATGTATCTAGGGGTGAAGAAGTGTTACATGATAAATATGGAGAGGACATTGATACATCCTCTTGAAGACTGTGAAGCGAAGGTAAACATCTCTTTTCTTAGTTTATGGAACATCAATTTACCAGTTGTGACTGAATCAGTGAAGTTCTCTGTATTGTTTTTCATTACTAGATTGATAGTAAAATTTATTCAAGTTTCTTGTGAATTGTTTAGCTGCCTTCATGTCATTTTATCTTTGATGTGTAACAATAAGTTTTTCTCATCTTTAATATTAAAAGCTTGATACTTCCCATTTGTGTGATGCTGCATGAGATGGTAGGTTTAGGATGAGGTAAAGGTGGGCGAGGGGGCAAGCCATGGCCATGGCAATTTCTAAGGACATGGAAATTTTCAAGAACATGACAATTTTGTAGCATCCCTACAGACATGAACAAATATCTCCCAACCTTCTCACCATTTAAATATCTGGAAATGAAGTACTCAGTTACAGATTCATGATCTATAAAATCTCTGGTTGACCCTCAATTATGTATTTATTGGAAATTTAAGTTTTTTATGAGGCCTATGAAGAAAAAAATCTGGTTTATGAATTGTTAGATCGCCAATTTTTAAGAAGTCTTAGAATGAATTTTTTTCCAAATATAAGAAGACACTACAAAAAAATAGGTGATTACCGCCGGTTGTATATCAGCATTTCCATAAACAGCCACTAAATTTTTTATTTACCAGCGCTTTGTTCAAACTGCTGCTATGTAGCAGCGATTTTGTTTGTTTAGCAGCAGTTCTGAAACTAGCGACAGTTTGGTGAGATTTAGCAGCGGTTTATGCTTATTTTGTGGCGGTTTTGGCTCATTTCTTTATCCCACATCGGTGACTTAAAGCAAATTTTTGTATTTTATCACTTAGAAAGCTACAGTCCTAACTGAACGTCTGAGATAAGGGACTTGTTTGGGTAGGTATAAGGCCTCTGCCGTAGTGCCTATCGTGTACAGGTCCACGATGACGTTTGAACATAGACAACCCATCCCATGTGTTTTTATTATGATATACCTGGATAACTGTTAGCGGCAGTTGCAACTACACCAAACCGCCACAAATTTAGTGTAGCAGCGGTTGTGCCAACGGGTCACAGAAAACGTCGGTAGATAGTTTTAGTACAACGTCTTAGGCAGCAGTTTTAGCACCACTTGTTTATCTTCTTGGGGTGGCTAAAACCGCTGCTAAACTCAATTTTAAACCGTTGCCATCAGCTAATTTTTTTATAGTGAAATCTTCTAGTTCTATCTTGTTTTATGTTATATTCAAATGTTATTATTATGTTATGCCTTGTGAGCTTATTGTGCTTGAGTCGAATATTAACAAGGCACCAAATATAGCATAATAAGGCTAATTAAGTAGAATTAAATAGGATGAAAAAGCTTCATTATTCACTGAATTAAGTCCTTATCAGTTTAATATACTATTCTTATGCAACTCAGCTATATATTATAACTTACAGCTTTGGTGTCTACTAGTGATTTATTTAACTTTAAGGAAATTTACGGTGGTCTTGTTTCTGTAGTTAAGTAGCTACTTCACTTTGTTACCTGAGTATTTGAGCTTATTATGCTCAGTCAAACTATTTTGCACAAACTTTTCTTGGTTATATTTTACCTTCTTAATTGAGAATCTCATCTTTTTCTCTTATGTTAATATTGACTCCCTTTTTTACTACTTGCCTTAAGTTATGAGAATCGTTAAAGTGCTCCTTATGTTCTTATCCTCTATAACAGGGAGAAGATTTTTAGGACAATCACATATGGTGGCAACCAAGAAGATGCTTGAAGACACTTAACGTTTTGCAATTTAGCCATGTATATATGCGTACAGTGACAATGAGCAGCTTAAAGACTCTTAATGTTTTTCTTTTTTTGGTTACATGTACGTGTGTGGGTACATGAACAATGAAGATGTGTTGTATATATTTAAGTTGATATTTTAGTAATGAAAGTAGTTATTATATGTGGGTTTAAAAGTATTTTTGGTCTTTTATTGGATACTTTGGATATTGTTATGTAGTTGAGAAAAATTTATGGATTATACATTTTAGAGAAAATGTTGCCACTACTGAATTTGGTAATTGTAGTTATTGAAGAAAAAGGCTTTAGTGGCGACAGAAATTTGCCACAAAAACTAACAAATATTTTGTTGCCACCTAGGTCGCTACTAAATAGTAAGCTTTTGTGGCGACAGAAGTTGTCACTGAATGTATAACCGTTCTTGTGGCGATAAAAGTCGCAACTAAAAGATACTCTACAGTGGCGACCTACCGAGAATATAACTTGTTGAACACTTTTTTGTAGCGTCAGGAATTAGTTTTTGTAGCGACAATTATCGCCGCAAACTAACCTTTAGTGGCGACAAGAAAAAGTTGCCGCTAAAAACATTCAGTATCGGCTTGTAGTGCAGCAACTCTTTAGTCGCCACTATAAACTATTTGTGGCGACTTTTTAAGCATTAGTGGCGACTTTAGTCGCCACAATAAGATAGTTTTCTTGTAGTGTATGCAGCGATCCACCCTTATTTGATGCCCGCGATTTCTTCCCTAGTTCGCTCTTCTTCTGAAATTCGGGAGTATCCCAATATTGCTGCAGCTCTCTCCATTGATGATCATAGAGGAAGCCGGGCATTTTCCTTTTTCTGCGCGCATTATACATTGCGTTCTTGAATAACTCCCCGAATTTCTTGGGGAAGTTAGAACGGACTTTATAGTCCAGAGCCGGATGCCACTTACACTGAACCTCCAATATTCATCAAAATATTTTATTTAAACATAATCATTAAAAAAACCTGCAATTAGTGATAAACCGTATGCATATTTATCACCTCAAAAGCTTGCATTATCCGTTGCTTTACTTGAGGGGGCACAGCAACCCAGGATGGCCACGATTCTTTCCATTGAGATTTCATGCATTTCGTCACCACAGGAGTAGCATCAGTGTTGGGGCAAAAGCTACATTAAAAAATAGAAGGGTTAATAGAAATACTAACATTTAAAAACTTACTACTAAATAGATAAGAACTTCAAAAATACTATACTTACCTGTTATCCCCCTCGGGATAATTAATCAACCGCCCGTCTTCCCATGTGCTAGGCTCACCGATGTAATAGGGCGATCTCCGATCATAGTAAGGAATCTCCTGCTGTACCGAAGGGTAGGTAGGGCTAGATGGGTCGGAAGGCGGCTGAGTCGACCCAGACGGACTAGTGGACTGTGTGGGATCGCCTAGTCTGGGAACGCCCTGGGATGGACCGACCTGGGTCTCAGTCATGTCGTAACTACTGAAGTTATGCTGCCAACCAAAATGGCCCTGAGACATGCCAGGTGGCCTGAAAAAATCTGGACTGTAACCTGTAGGTGGTCCTGTAGGAAGCGAATGCGGCACCTGAGACATGCCGGGTGGCCTGAAAAAGTCTGGACTGTATCCTGAAGGTGCTCCTGTAGGAAGGTGATGCGGCACCTGAGAGGTAGGAGTGTCCTGTGCCGGCTCACCTGAAGGCTCACCTGCCTTTTTCCTTCGACTAAACACTTTCTTCATACCTGTTGACACATTCACATTACTTAAGGAACAAGTAAATATGTACCATACTAGCACATTCATTGCACAAAAATAAACACATTCATTGCACAAAGTAAACACATTCATTGCACAAAGTAAACACATTCATTGCACAAAAATAAGAATACAAATATCTTCTTATGTTTATAATTATATAAGTACATTAAACTAGCCTATTAAAAAAACAAAACATCAAAGTACAGATTGAGAAACAATATGTATGATTTTTTATAATATTTTGCCATTTTTTTGCCCCAAACAAACAATTTTTTTTAATAACACCCTATTAATTACTATTATCAAAGCAATTCAAACCAACAAAAGCTTATTCGTTTTAGGCATAACATGTTCATCTTCTCAACAATACCAAGGCAACAACACATTCCAAACAAGACTACCAAACAATTCCAACAACTACAACAATCCCAAACAACACAAGCCTAACTTTATAATAGCTAACAACACCAAACAAGTTCATCATCATCAACAATAACTACAATAAAGATTGCTAACTAATAATTAACTACCTATGCAACATTATAGGCCAAAGTTAAAAAATAATTAAATACATAATTAAATTTGGATTTAATAAAATAAAAAAAAAAACCTTACCTCGAGGTTGATTTATGCTCCAATAGCACCTACTAATGAATCCCCACTAGTTATATGCTTCAAAACTACAAAAAAAAAATGAGTTAAAAAGTTAGGGTTTAAGTTTTACAAAGTAATAAAAATAACCCTAAATTTAAGAATTTACCTTGAATTTCTTGTTATAGGTAGTGTTTAGGAGGGTAGAAGATGTTTGATTTTTCATTTTGGGGGTGGGTTATGGTGGTTTTTGGGTTTTTCACGTTTGGGGAGTGTTTAGAGGGTTTTTGATAATTGGGGAAGAAGATAGAAATGGAGGAGAGGGGCGCTACTGAAAAATATAACGGGTGGTCCGACCGACTAATTCGGTCGATAGGTACAAAAAAAAAATTTTGTTCGACCGATTTTCGGTCAAACAGTTTTGACTAAGTTAACTGTTCGACCGAAAATCGGTCGAAATAGCTGTTCGACCGATTTTCGGTCGAACACTGGTAGTCGAAAAATACAGTTTTTTTTAGTAGTGTTTGCATACGCAATGTGCAGGCCAGACCTATATACAGGGTTTAAGGTCACATAACCAAACCCCAAATAATTTACATTTATATGTTGCCCATAACTCACTGAGTACGAATATATAATCAATTTCATTATCGGGGTCCATTTGACCCTTTAACTATTAATTGAACTTATTAAAACGGTGTATAATATTCCAAGTTTTACCGTTAAAACATATTCAAACACACGTAATAAACTGAAATAATATATTAGGATCATTACCTGAATGTTTCAGGGTGAAAATTCTACTTTTTTCGGCCCCTTTTCTCATTTTCTGGCATTTTTTCTTCTGCGTGCTTCCTATTTTATTTCTCTGTTTCTCGTCAAGCCCATTCTCCGTTTTGCTATCAATTTGAGCTTGTAAATGACCTTTAAGCTCATCAGCCGCCTCCATTCTTTGCTTCTTTCCTTTTTGTCTTTTTCCTTTTCCATTTTTTATTTTCTTTTATTTTCTTTTCACAATAAAAATTAAAACGGAATCCTACGATATTCGAATCAATTCCAACTTTTGCATACCAGTTATACCAAATATATGTAACATACTCGCGAAGGCGGATCTCAAATTGGACTCCCGAAACTCAAGATGTGAATTTAAATAGAAAAAGTCAAATTAGTTAACTTTCGGCATTTTAGCGGAAACTAGCCGAACAACATCGAAATTCACTTTCGAAAGTTTACAAAAATTATAAATAATCATACAAATCTAACGGTACTTTCAGATTTTGAATCGGAGCTCATTCGGCAAAACCGAGCTCGAAAATCTCTTTTTAATATTTATCGACAATAAAAACTGACACCTTTTTCCGATGCCTACAAAACTAGTTCTGATTTAGCTCAAATTTTACAGACAGATTCTAATGGACCTTACGAATATTTTTAAATTATCGGCATGCCAATCGAAGTCCTAACTTCCGAAATGACTGACCGAGGTCGTTTCATGGATATAATAGAGTGCTGGTTTGATCAAGAGCAAGAACGATGTTTATCCATAAAATGTAATCAAATGCTATGATTTGGGTATCATTGACTGGTGGAAAAACCAGTCTCTTTATACTATGTAGAAGTAGTTTATAAGGTGACACTTTGGTTTGTTCTACTAAATGATGTAGATTAATAGATAGCTTTAGCTAGATTTTTACAATTTGAATTCAATCCACATTATTACTCATGTTAGTTTGTTGTTTGTTCTAGCTAGTAAGATTTTTGCTGTATCAATTCAGTTGTAAAAATCTATATAATACAATGCAGTCAAAGTCATGTGAAAAACGTACAGGATTTAAACCATGTTAATTCAGTAATTATCTAAAGTTGATCTATGGAGTTGCATGCATTAAGCCCCCCCCCCCCCTCCCCCCATTCAAAAGTTTGACTATTATTTAGATTACACCGGTAATCTAAATATTAATCAAAACAACTAGATTCTTTAAGAGATACTTGTTCTTAGTCAATTTTGCCTCAAATCACAATGATGATGAAATATTGCCGATGATATTTTTTTTAAAAAATATTACGGATACTTCTCGTGTTCACCCTGAAATGAATGCATCCACGGGCATATGGTTTTATCTTAATAGGTTCAAGGTTGTGAGTTCGATGAAAAAATGGGTTGCAAAACATGATATATTTATACAAATTTGTAGGGTTTCTCACATATATTTGATTTAATATTTAGCTAGTGCCGTATGAAAACCAACTACTAAGTTTTTGGCCTTATTGAAAACTGTTACATTTAACTCTCTGTGAGAATTTCTTCCTCGTTTTTCTTGCTTCTTCCTCTTTATCAAATCTAATCCTCATAATAAATACAATTCATTATTTATTTGATTTGAAATTTAGCTAGGTAGCCATATGAAAAGCAACAAATTTTTGGCCTTATTAAAAACTCTTACATTTTAGTTCTTTGTGAGAACTTCTTCCTCTTTTTTCTTGCTCTTTCTGATCAAATCTACTCCTTCTAATAAATAAAATTCATTATTTATTTGTTAATTGAACAAATTTGTAGTCCACCCATTGTAGGCTGAACTTGACGAAGAGAAATGTATTAATTTTTTGAAAGCACCAATGTTGGGTTGCGCTTAAAAATTTTTAAAATCGATTTATTATTTTGTTATAATTTGGGAAAAATCTGACAATTGAATATTATTGGGTTGAGCTTGACAAGGTTTAACAAATTTGAAGTCATGGAAATGATTCAGACTAATTTTGAAGCAAAAACGTGTTAATAGTAACTTGGGATATTTGGTCAAAAGGGACACTCGAGAGTGTAAATAGATAAAAGGGACAAAGTCTTAATTAATGTAGTACAAGGGACACATCTAATTAAGGCTCTTAAACATAACTTTCCTTCACTCCCCTTCACCCTAAAGTTTTATTTCTTACACTTTGGTCCTCACGTATATAAAAAATAAAATTTACCAAATTAGAGAAATATTTTTCCCTCCGTTTATTCCCTCCTCTCTCTCTCTCTCTCTCTCTCTCTCTCTCCTCTCTTCTCTTCTCCATCGCGACCTGAAAACACCATAGCTGCTGCGCATCTGCTTTCTTCAATCTCTCTTCGTTTTCGCTATTATTCTTGCATTCCAACTCTCCCAAACGGAAAATATTGTCAGATCTAAATCCTTTTCGGTTAATTAGGTATTATTGACTCTAATTGAAAAAATAATTTGAGGAAAATACGCTGTAATTCTTTGAATAATAATTTCTGGTTGGCATTACTTTTAATTGGTTTTCTTAACGTTGAAATGCTTTGAATAATGTTTACCTGTTGGCCATTACTTGAAATTGGAAAGCTTGTCATTGAAATTGTTTGAATAACGTTGGGCATTACTTCAAACTGGAAAGCTTGACAAGTCTCATATCTCCTGTAAGTGTAAACCTCCGTCTTGCTAATCTCTACTATTCTAATTTTTGTAAAAACCCTTTTAAACAGTTTGAAACATCTTACCGTGACGATCGCAACATCATATAGATTGTTCTACAAATACTCGTACAACATAGTCACAATTATAGAACATTGTATTAGATGCTCAGGATAATCCTTTTGATGTTCCTATTGTGCTAGTCAGAGTTATCGAACATAATTTTGATTTCCCGAATAATCTTACAGCATGTTCAGTAAATGCTATTCATAATGTTGGAACATTTTTGTAGATGGTCGGAACTGATGTATCGATGTTTCACATAGGTATGCTTGTATTCTTAAACATCCTTGGGTATGTTCGGATCTGTTTTTCGATGTTCCAGTATCCTTTGCTACCTGGACCATATTTGATGAATGTTTATCCTATCTTGCATATATCGTTAAAGTAATGGGGGCAACATACTACTAGGAGTTGATTTTCTTGGTGAATGGGTTGAGCGTTCGAAATGCTATGCTTGGATTCCTAAGGTGAAAGAGACAACACCTATCCTTGTGAGTAGGTTTGTTACGTATGATGAACTTGTCAACAAAATCATACGCAGTTGGGGGGTAAGTGATGATCCTAGGGATCTTTGCATTTCATATATGCTGAGTGTTGCCGCAAAGCAAAAGACTGCTCCATCTAAAATTAGGACTGATGATGATGTTCAGCTTTATATGGTTGATGTAGACCCAGCTGGGGCTAGGCCAACACTAAGGGTTAGTGTGATTTCAAGGCTTGAAGGAATTTCAAGTTCAAATGAACAAGATATGCATGTTGAGATGGATGAAGATGAATTAAAACAAGGTGGAGAGGCAGACGAAGAAGGTGAAGAAGGTGGAGAAGTAGTTGATAATCCTTCAGCAAGAGCACCATCACAGAGCAGCCGCAACGATTTTTTTGGAAAAGACGGCACAGGTTTTGTAAAGGGTATGACTTTCAAGAACAAGTGAGAATTAGTGGTGAAGTTGAGGCTTGTTGCAGTGAGGAAGTCTTTTTCTTTCAAAGCTGTGAAGAAAACAAAAAAGTTGTTTTATGCCCAATGTGTTGATGCAAATTGCAAGTGGTGGCTTCGAGCATTGAGGTATCATAGTAGTGATACATTTTATATTACAATCTACAATGGCGAGCACACGTGCGGTGTGCAGCACCTGCAAAGCCACCATACACATGCCACTGCTGATGTTGTTGGTGAATACATGAAAGATAGATACATTGAGGGGAAAGGAATAACACCAAAAGACATCAGAGTTGCATTTAACAGAGAGCATTTAACAGAGAATTGCGATGCAACATTAGTTATTAGAAAAGTTTGAAGGGATGTGAGATTGCAAAGGCAATAGCAAGAGGGACACATGAACACAGTTATGAAATTTTAGAGGCATACAGTTATATAGTAAGGTCCTAAAATATTGGAAGCAAGACAGCTTTGAAGCTTGATAGTTGTGGGAGGTTTAAGTATTTTTTATATCTTACTGATCTTGGATTAGGGGTTTTCGGTATATGAGGAAAGTCCTTGCTATTGATGGAACTCATTTGTCAGGCAAGTACGGCAGTGTGTTGTTGTCTGCTGTTGCCCAAGATGCAGAGAAGCACATATTCCTTGTTGCATTCTGCGTTGTGGACAAAGAATGTGATGCTTCTTATGATTTTTTTTTTGAACAATTTGTTGACATATCCCAGTACAATGATGAGTTGAGCGTCATTTCAGACAGGCATAAAAGCATAGCAAAATCAGTTGCCAAGTGGTTTCCCCAAGCTCACTACGGAGTTTGTACGAGGCACCTTGCTGAAAATATCCATACAAAGTTTCAGTTTGGAGACCACCTGGGGTCCTATTAATTGGCAGCAGATGCATATTGTATGGAGGATTTTAGAATGCACTTTAAGCAAATCGAAGACAACGATCCAAGGGTTGCCAGATATCTTCAAGATGACGTGGGGTTCCATAAATGGAGCAGATGCTTTTTCTCTGGGCACAGGTACACGACTATGAACACTCATACCAAATGTTCTAAACCTTGCATTGAATGTTCTCTGTTTACATGGCAATTAAGCCGAGAACATTCTAATTGATGTTCAAAATAGTACCAATGATGTGTATGACGTAATTATTGATGTTCTGATCGCATGCTTAATGTTCGCACTTGGATTAGACGTATTTAGCATTAAGGTCTTTGTTTATTTGTTACAATTTCAGATTTGCAGTGATGACCTCGAACATTGCTGAGTCCACAAATGCAATGATGAGGGATGAAAGAGAATATCCTATTGTTGCCCTATTAAATCATATCAATCGTACATTTGGTGAAATATTCCATGTTAGAGCAACGAAGTTCCTCGAGGTTTCAATCATATGTGTCCCTTCAATTGAAGGAAAAATATGATTCAGCCTGGAGGAAGGGGGTAAGCTCACAAATAGTCGAAAAGGTACGTAAGATTTCACCATCATCAGTCCAGGCCAGGGAGCAGAAGTCGATTTACTCAACAGAACTTGTACGTGCAGAGAGTATCAAATTGACTTAATACCCTGTAAACATGCTATGACAGCTATCAGAATGATGCGTCCAGAAGACTATGGAGCGTGCGTCTATGACTTCACTTCTGCATATGACAAGTTTGAGTCATATATGCTTGCCTCTGCAGAACCGATCAATGCTGTTCCACCGGAAGAATTTTGGAATGTTCCTCCTGATCTGCTTGAGAGATGAATATTGCCTCCTTTCATCGACGTGGGTAAGGGTAGACGAAGGAAAAAAGCTGATACCATCAGTTGGTGAAGTATTTTCAAGTAGGAGAAACAAATGTAGCATCTGCAAAAGGTCAGGCCACAAAAGAACTACTTGCCCAAAACGAGTGGATAGTGGACAATCCTCCCAAACTCAAAGTGTTGCTTTTTGAATTTTAATCTTGACAATTTTATATATTTTTATATTTGAACACTTAACTTAATGTTTCGAGCATTTATCAATGGCATTCCAAATTCCTATTATTTTTGTAGTATATAATTCAAATTGATCATCATACAGATATTTTAATACTGCAAACGGGATGTTCAGTGTAATGCAATAGTCATGATGATTCAAGTGAAGGGTTGCCTTGTGCAATTAAATGGTGTGAAAGCGTCCCTCAAAACCTGCATACGAAAAAATGCATTAATTAATCCAGATACATCACCTAGAGAGTAGTGAACGTCTTTTCAATGTTCATATCACGCCTTTTGGTGTTTTTAATGTTAAATTCATCTATAAATACATACATTTTCTTGTTCCGCCATACACACAATTATCCTCCTACTTGAATTATCAAAATTTCTTCATAGACAACAAACACAAATGGAAAATAACCAAAACGAAGTTGTCGCTAATGGCCACTATGCCCCAGCCGATCCTGACCATAACGAATATTATGGAAACATCGCCTGGGATATTGCCGGTATACAAACTGACATCACTGCAATCAACCATGCTGTGGAACGCTTATCTGCTGATGTATGGAGTATAAGGCAAGCGTTAATTCAGCGCTCGGAGCGTATTGTAAGAATTCTTTTGGGACTCCTTCTCCAACAAGGGATGAATCCGGAGCAGTTTGATACTCCTCCAAATTCTCGCAATGCTGACAACTAGAACTTTTGTTTAAGCATTATATCTAGTACTTTTGTCTAAGCATTATGTCAAGTACTTTTGTATATGTATTTTGTTTCCTTAAGTATAAATGAAAATTATCAGATTATGTATTAAGTTGATAATACTTCCACTACATATTATTAGTGAACGCCTAAACTTCATCAGCAACTTGAAACATTCTAACACACGTTCCAAGCACCGTATGAAGATGTTTGACATCGTTATTAACGTAAACATGCTAGCATATATTTTAACAACATCCATCTAAATTGCATCAGCAAGTTGAAACATCCTAACAAAAGTTCAGAGCACTGTATGAAGATGTTTGACATAGCAGAAGGAGTATGACCTTAAAATCGTTATTAACACAAACATGCAAAAGCTTCACTATTTGTACAACAACACAACACTATATGATGAAAAAATCAACAAAAAACAGAGATTTTCACGAGAATTTCAATCCAGAACAAAAAAGAAGGCGTAAAAACCCTAACTTTATCGAAATAGCCAAATAGAAAAAAAATAAACCCCGATTCACTTGAAAACATCAATATAGTACAAAATTTACCTTTAGATGTTATCGGAGAACATTATGTGGATGGCCGGCGACAAAATAGAAGACTCGAGAAGAAGACTTGAGAAGTGTGTAAGAGAAGAAAGGGGCGGGTGTTCGATGTTTGAAATGATGGAATTGATAAGACTGATTAGCCACATTTTTAATTAAAACTTCACTTTTGGGGTTGTCATAATTGCCATTAAGGCTCCACCTTTTTTTTCAAATTCCATGCGCGTCCCATTTTTATATAAAATAGAGCCCGGGGCGGGGGTACATTTCTTTTTTGAGATATTAGAACGTTCTTTTGAACGTGCCAAACATAATTATCAATTAAGTAGTTCGTTTAAAATGAAACGCGTTTCCTCAAAAATAAAAGGTACTTTTTTCACGTTTAGAACATAACAAACGATGTTTGAACCCTAACCCTAACCCTGAACCCCAAAACCTAACCCTAACCCTAACCCTAACCCCAAACCCCAAACCCCAAACTGCAAAAATTCCTAACATTTAGAGAACATCCAATCTCCTGTTCTGAACCTTTTACGGAACGTTTTCGAACGTCGTAAGTCTGTTCTGGATCTTCATACTGATGTTTTTTTTTGTACCGTTGAGGATTAGTTGAGAAATACTAATATAAGGATCATTTGAAATGCATAAACAATGATGTAGTAGTTTATTAAGATTCCAAAACATGCTATGTGTAAGTAAACCAAAATATATGTCGTTAATTATACCAAAATGTAATTATTAAGTTATTTGGATAAGGAGTGTAGGGTTGATTCTAGCTCAATTAACAATTTTAATTATTAAGAAGTGTATTCTAACGAATTGTAGTATTGATTGGACGTTATATCACTAGATAGACACATTACTAATACATTTGAACAAATATACAATTTCATTCACAAATTACAGACATTCTTCGTGTATCTACAACAACTAAGACTTCAAATCATACAAGTATTGATTGTGATACATTATTTATGTGTAGTTAAGGTGACTACTCAATAGTATGTCTATTGGAAGTGTTTACTCATAAAAGTTCTACTAGAGTATACTCTTATATATCTATTGAAAGCGATTGCTTAGTTATATCTAATGAAAGCAATTACCAAGTTATCGAGGATTGCATTAGATGTTATTCTAACTAAGTGGATAATCTATACAATGATGATTTAACCTTAAATATGAAGCCTTATTAATCTAGTCATGTTATATAGTTTCTTATTACAATCATATTAAAGGTTAGAACACTAAATATTAAAATAGGCACCTATTTGAACTAAACATACTAACCCATGTTCGTGACGTAAATTAGATGTTTTTGCATCAATCTTTGGAAATTTTTTAAAAAAAAATTCTCTATAAATACATATACATTTTTGTCAAAAATACATACACACAATCTTAAACAATTCAATCTTACATGTTCCAAGCATGTCTTTTGGTGTTTGTAGTACTAATACAACCGATACATTTGCTTAGAGATATTAGAACAATCTCTTCTACGTGCCAAACATGGTTTTCTAATGCTAAAAAAAGTGGAGCAACCGTTTTAAATACGTGGAGCGACCTGCTCCACAACTTACATTAATCCAACCCGTTCTATTAACCCACTCCGGACGGAATTATTACCTTATAACACGTGGAATAACCCCAACCATTCAATTAATTAGGTCTTTTTACCCCATTATTGAAATATAAGTTATCCCTACCCCCTCTACATCTTATTCTTCTTAACTCAACCATGTCTCAAGGATCAACTTGTTCTCGCAGCTCCTCTCAAAATCGTCGATGTTGGTATGGCTTACCTGCGATATAATTCACGGCGGGCACACAGTCGAATGATGGACGAAAATTTTGCAAGTGTCCCCGTAAGGGTATTAACAATTGTGGATTTTGAGAATGGTGTGACGAGGAGTATCCCCAGCCTACTACATTGGTTTTAAATAAGTTGAAAATTTCACTTGATGAAGTTTATGAAGAAAGGGCCAATTTGGTGAAGGAAGTTGACAAATTAGGGGCTTGTAATACTACAAATTTATTGAAGATCAGTAAGTTAGAAGCTAAATTGCAACAGTGAAAGATGTATTTCTTATTATCTTGGGCAGTTTTTTTTGGTTTCATAGTAACTAGGTTTATTTGATACCAATTCTTGTTCATCGAGTACTACTAAGATTTATAAATTTGAACGTTTAACTTAATGTTTCGAGCATTTATCAATGGCGTTCCAAAAGTCTATTATTTTTGTAGTATATAATTCAAATTGATCATCATACGGATGTTCTAATACTGCAAATGGGATGTTCAGTGTAATGCAAAACAACATTTATAAATATTCAAAACATGCTAAATTGTACTGAAAATTAAAGGACAACACTTCAAAACACGACATTCAAAACAAATAGAAAATCTTCTTAAATGAATAGACTTGAAAGGATATTATTTCTTCATTTCACACGTGTGCCGCTGGAGGACGTGGTGGTGAAGGGTAGTTTTGGGGGTCAATCTTGAGTGCAGCTTGAATACCACGAAACATACGCTTAATAAGATTCATATCTTCACGGAATTCATCGAATCTAGTCCTTAATCGCGTCACTTGATCCTCCACATTTCCTATATATACTACAAGTTGATCAACATCTGAGTTCATATCTGCGATATCTTCACGGATATGATCGATTTCAGTGAACCTACTAGCACTTGGAACTCCACTATCATGTTCTGGTGCTCTTGGGTGCCTTACTCTGTGAGGCATTGTTGTTGTTTCGCCTTGTTGTTGTTGTTGTTGTTGTTGTGCAGACGTTTAACATTTATAGAAACCAGGCTTGGTGCCTTTTCGGTTGCATATGTGATGATTTGAAGAGGTGCCTATTCACATTGAATGGTTGGGGTTAGTACACGTGTTTTAATTGTGACCAGGAGGTTCCTAATCCTTCCCGCGGAAGTCAGAACATCTTCATGGCGATACGACTCATCATATACTCGTTCCATTAGTCTATTGATTTTTGACGTTTATAATTCAAATTGATCTTCATGTTTGAAAATTATTTATACCCTTCCAGTAGTCTATTATTTTTTAAACTACTCATCATAATACACTTAACGGCTATCCCCTTCAATTCAAATCTGAAGCAAAGAAACGAATGCGTCACTTCAAAAAATTAAAAAAATACATAACGGCTAGTGTTGGATACAACACACTTAAGTCGGTTACCTCTTTTTTCCTATAAATACTCGATCAAACCATTCAAAAAAATCTATACCACTACAACCTATAATCTTCAGCCAAATATAAATATATATATATATAATATATATATATATATATATATATATAATACAAAATGGTTCGCCGACCTTCCTCCTCAATAGTTGCTACTACTGCAAGAATAGCAGCAACCGATACAAGAGCATCCACGTCAAGAGTAGCAAAAACGATAAAGGGGGCAACCTTGAAACAAGAAGGAAGAGGTGAAGCCAAGCAAAACGAAGGAAGAACGGGAAGAGGGTCAGCCAAGCAAAACGAAGGAAGAACGGGAGGAGGGTCAGTGAAGCAAAACGGAGGAAGAACGGGAAGAGGGTCAGCCAAGCAAAAATAAGAAAGAAAGGGAAGAGGATCAGCCAAGCAAAAAGAAGGAAAAATGGGAAGAGGATCAGCCAAGCTAAGAGGAGGAAGAACAAGTCGAAACACTTCTACAAAACAACAAGAACGTGCAAATGATATTTTGGAACAACTTCGTGCTGAAGTTTGGGGTTGGAAGTTCAAATTTGAGAAATTCTTCGAATACTACAATAGGGACGTCAAAAAGATGTTGAAAGAAATAAAGAGGATAAAGACCATGCTCCAGATAGCAACCTTGAAACAAGAAGGGACTGCATCGTGTTAATGTGAAAATGCATATTTTGGGTTTCTGACCAGGATGTTAATATGACTGTTTATTAAGTAATGTCTTAAATGCTAATATAATTAGCATACTTTTGTAAAGAGCAGAATCTTTGAACAATCAAGAATGTTTTTGCCTGGTTCTTGATTATCAATGTATAAACTTTAATGTTCAGAACATCTGTTGCTGTTTTCCTATTTACTAGTTATTGAACATCAAATATCCATTAAGTTAAAAACTATTTGAACGTACAACATGATGTTCCGAAAATAACTAATGTTGTTCCAATAGTCAATAATTTTTAATATTTTTAAGTCAATATTATCATCATACAGATGTTCTAATAATGTAAACTCGATGTTCAGTGTAATGCAAAACAATATTCATCATTTGCCATATATATCATCAAAAAATGGGTAATCATCCATATATTACACCCATCAAAATCAAAAACATAATTATCCAAATTTTACAACCCATACTAAGGGACTAATTTGCCATAGAATATGTCAACATCAAATTGAACTAGACAGTCTTCTATCACATTGTCACACAGCAAATCCATCGGGGTGTTGGTCAATAAATGTTCGAGGAACATGATGGCATACGCTCCACATACAGTACCGGTCAAATTCCTTGGAAGGCCTTCAATGCGCTCATATGGCCACATTTCCATGGATTGAATTTCAAGAGGGAGGTGGTTGAATTTCCCCGACTGCCGGATGTATATTGGGAACCTGTACATTACCGGCCCCATTATTAAATAAAAGCGGTCCTCATTGTACAACCCAATGTTGGAGTCGTAGACATCGATCCTTGCCTCCTCTAAATGAAAGAGGCATGTAACATAATGCGTGCTTTCAATGTTATACACGACAAAGAGTCTTTTCACACCATCCCACTTCCTTCCACCCGGATATGGAGACTTACCTCTGGCATAATCAAGGAATGTATCCTCATACTTATATTCTGCTAGGTATTTGTCACGGCCAACATCAAACCCCTTCGCTTCCTCTTCAGCCGCATTGTATCGTATGCACAAGTTGGTCAAGAATGAAAGATCGAGGGTAAGATAAGAGCTATCATAATGCCGGGGGTAAGCCTTATGCCTCACACGCAACAAGGCCAAGTACTCATCCATAAACTGCAGAATAAAACAAATTAGAAGTTGTGAATAAAACTATACCGACACATACTATTTGATGTTTGGACCAGCCAGTCGAATGTTCAACGAACATAGGACCATCAGGTTCCGAACGGAGTAAAAACTGTTCGTTCTTCGATAAAGACCAAACACTAACAAAAAAATAGAAAGCGTCAAATGCAGCTTTCTTGTGAATGTTGAGTCCCTTGTACAGTGTCACTGGCAATCTCTCTTGGAGCCTGACTTGAGCTCTCTCTCTAAATTTCCAAAAAAAAAAAATCATTGAAAAAATCTCTAGATTTAATAGAAGAACGTCGCTTTTATATTCAACGATTCTAATTGGATGTTTTACTAACCTTGCCATTCTGGCAGCAGTCATTTTCTTCTTTCCTCGGTTCTTCTTTGCCTGGAGCATCCTGGACTACAAAATATGCCTCTTTGGTCACTGCTGCTGCTTCTCCTTCTTTGACGACGATGCTACAAAATTAGCAAGGGACAGCTGGATCGCATCAAGCTTCTGATCCACTCCTTGTCGCCATTGAAGGCAGTCGTGGCACTTGCAACTGCAGACACTAGGCTGCACATTCTCAGGTTCTCTCCTCCTAGAGCTTTCTCCAACTTCGAACAAACCCCTACCACTAAAAAGACCACCAGTAAAACGACCAGCCCTACCACCAATCTCATCACCAACTTGTGTTTCACATCTACCAACACCTCCACTAATAAATTCTTCACCAACTTGTCCTTCATCAATTACCTCTCTTGGAGGGGTCCTGGGGCAATTCCTAAAAACTGTCACTCGATCACCACCAAATATCGAGCTAGCCCCCTCCAACATCACAACAATCTGATCAATTACCTCATCGCCCCCATCAACAAATGGCTCAATATTCTGAAAGATATCATCTTCCAGCTCTGCATCGATAGGGTCAATGAAAGGGTGCACCACCTACATACCATAAATATTTGTTGAGAATACAATGTATAAGAGAAATAAACCTTAACATCACAAAGAGTGTTCAGAACATCATTATTACTGTTCGACATTTAACACCAGTAAAAATGGAACATCATATCTGTCGTGATCGAACATCTTTAAAAAGGGCTGCCCAGAGGAACAGGTCCTATAAACCTGTTCAAAATTCTGTGAAACAGAAGAATAGGTCATATAAACCTGTTCAACATTCTGTAAAAAGGGAAACTATTCACACAAAAAAACCATTACCATTCTGGGCTAGGAGAGATCTGATTCATCCTTTTTCTAAAGGAAAGAAACCCAAACTAGTTTGGGTTTTTAAAATTAACCCCTAGTTTTCTTTTTGCAGGCTGGAGTGAAAGTGAGGAGCCACAAACGGTACATGAACAGTGGTTGCTCAAAGCACATGACGGGACACAAGGAACTGTTCCATTCACTCTCAGCTTTTCAAGGAGGAAGTGTTTTCTTCGGTAATGGTAAGAAAGGGGAAATCATTGGCATTAGAAAGGGAAATAGACATGGAAACATCTACAAGGTAGATTTGTTGACACTATCTAATGAAAGCATGAGCTGCTTAAGTGTTGTGCAAAATGATCCCCTCATATGGCACAAAAAGACTTGGCCATGCTAGTCCTTCACAATTGAACAAGCTTGTTTCCAAGGATTTGGTGATAGGACTCCCTAACATCAAATTCAAGGATGAAAAGGTGTGTGAAGCGTGTGCCAGGGGGAAGCAGGTAAAATCCTTCTTCAAACTAAAGAAACAGGTAAGTACTACCAAACCTTTGGAACTGGTCCATATGGACTTGTGCGGACCAATGAGAACAATGAGTCGTGGAGGTAAGAAGTATGTTATGGTGTTGGTTGATGATTACTCCAGATTTATATGAACTATATTTCTTGCATTTAAGGAAGAAGCTTTTAATGCATTTTGAATCTTTGCTAAGAAATCTCAAAGGACTCTAGATAGTCACATTGTTGCCATTAGGTCTGATCATGAAACTGACTAGGAAAATTTGATCCTAGAAGTGATGATGAAGTCTTTGTTGGTTATTCTTCAAATAATAAATCTTATAGAGTCTTTAACAAGAAGACATTGAAAATTGAAAAAAGCATGCATATTAAATTTGATGAAACTGACAGTCTTACACAAGGACAGGTACAGGAGGATGAAGAGATTGGAATGCTGAAACATGGTGAAATTGATCCACAAATGCAGACATTGGATGGGGATTCTATGAGAAGTGAACTTCAAGGAACTGTTCCTCAGGACAGAACTGAGAAGAGCAGCACAGAAACAGGGGGAACAAATGTTGGTTCCACCTCACAAACTGGCAGTGCTACTCCCTCAGTAACTGTTCCTCGGCAAGGAACTTTTGAAGATGGTCTGATACTCAAGCTTTACAAGTATCAAGGTTCACATCTTGTAGATTAGATAATCTCAGACAAGACTGCGGGAATTCAAACTAGATCAGCAGTCAAGAATCATAATTTGAGGAGTTGAATCAATTCCAAAGAAGTCAAGTTTGGCATCTGGAACCAAAACCAAGGAACAGGTCCATTATATGAACAAAATTGGTTTTCAGGAACAAGCTTGATGAGGATAGTATGGTAACTAAGAATAAAGCTATACAAAGCCTTGTATGGACTCAAATAGGCACCAAGAGCATGGTATGAAAGGCTATCAAAATTTCTACTCCAGCATGGATACAAGAGAGGTAAAATTGATAGTACATTGTTTTGAAAGAAAAAGGTAAGCATCTCCTAATTGTCAAATTTATGTAGATGATATAATCTTTGGTGCTACTTATGAAAATTTAATTAAGGAAGAGTGAGTTTGAGATGAGCATGATGGTGAACTCAATTTCTTTTTGGGTTTACAAATTAAGCAAACCTCAAATGGAACTATGATCCATCAACAAAAGTATGTTAAGGAATTACTTAAAAGATTTGATATGGATAATGCTAAGGAAATTGACACAATTGTTGCCACTGCCACAAAATTGGATCTTGATGCACATGGAATATCAGTTGATAAAAAAATGTGTAGGGGTATGATAGGTTCTCTACTTTATCTAACTGCTAGTAGACCTGATATTGTGTTCAGTGTTGGTTTATGTGCTAGGTTTCAATCAGATCCTAAGAAATCACATTTGAAAGCTGTTAAAAGAATATTGAGGTATCTGAAAGGAACAGGTCCCTTGGGACTTTGGTATCCAAAAGGTGGTAGTTTTAATCTTGTTGGATATACTGATGCTGACTATGCAGGTTTCCTTGTTCATAGAAAAAGTACCTCAGGTATGGCACATTTTCTTGGTGAGTGTTTGGTTTCTTGGGGAACCAAGAAACAAAATTCAGTGGAACTTTCCACTGATGAGGCTGAATATGTGGCAGCTGCTTCATGTTGTTCACAGTTGTTATGGATCAAAAAATCCAGTGCATCACAAAAGGACTAAACACATTGATATAAGACATCATTTCCTAAGAGACAGTTATGAAAAAGGTTTGATCACCATAGCATTTTGTCCCACTGAAAAGCAAATTGCTGACATTATTACAAAAGCTCTAGGTAGAGATGATTTTGAAAAAAATAGGTTGTAATTAGGGATGATTAAATTCACATAAAATCATCAATGCTTTACTTCATAATTGGCTAGAAAATTGCACTTAAAATGAATTTTATTCAAGTCATTATGAATGATTCAGTCCAGCTTAAATACTTAAATGTATACTCTTATGCCATATTTCTTATTTAGAGTTGCTAAAATTGAATGATGTTACCCTTATGCTCTTAGAATTTTAGATGATAAAAAATGTTGCAAATTGGAAGGACACTGAATTTTCGTGTTAAAATCAGGTATGTACTCGTTATTATTCAGTTAATTTAGAAGTGCAAAGGCTATAGGTAACTTGCAATTAGGATAAATCCCGCTAAGTTTCCTAACCATATCCAAATTGCATAAGAGTCCCATCGGAGGAACAGTTCCCACTCTGAAAAGGTAACCTGGCAGCCAAACGGCTCTATTTCTCCGGGAGACTCCCAAGAGTCCATAACGGTTGCATGTTGTGCTGAGGTAAGTGTGATCGATTCCTACTCTATTTCTACTACCTAATTCACCCTATAAATACACTCCTTCTCCCCTATTATTCTTTTACCTTTTTCATCAACTAAATTCTCAAAATTTCAGAAAGAATAATCAATTATCTTTTAATTCGAATTGCAAGAATGTCTCTTTCTTCTGATAATTCTTCAACTGCACCTACTACTGAACAACCACAAAATCTCAATCCTTCTTCACCCATGGATACCACTGACCTAAACCCTGAAATTCCTGAAACAATCCCAGAAATACCTGAACCTGAAATTCAGGGGGAAGGACCAGTTCCCACGGCTGAATTAATTGCTGAGCAGGTTGAGGATTTGTCACGAGCTATGGTTCTGTATCAGTATTAGGTAAATTTTACATATCCTCTGAATGTTGTGATGGATGAGGAAGAAAAGGGAGAGGGTTCTGAGGCTGTTCTTGAGGGGGAAACAGTTAAGAGGTTGGAAGCACCCTTGCATGGGTCATCGGGGTCTCCAGAGGTTGCTTTTAGAGCACCCATGGAGGATGTTATAGATGTTGATGAAGCTATAAGTGATAGTGATAGGCCTTTGGTGGATTTGATCAATATTAGAAGTCTGAAAAGAAAATTAGCTAGAAAGGGACCCTTTGATGACCATGTGACTACTGAAATCGCTGCTAAGTTAAAGAAAATTGGGGACAGTTATAAGCCAGGAAATAAGAAGAATGTTGAAAGTTCCTCCAAGGCAAAAGTACCTGTTCCTTCTGCCTCAACCCCTGCTTCTTGGGTTAGGAGGACAAGAAGTGCTGCTAAAGCTGCTGATGAACAATTAGCTGCTGCTTTAGAAAGGAGCAGAAAAGGGAAAGGAAAACAGGTTGTTGAAGAGGAAGAAGTGGAGGATATTGAATTTGATGATGTTGGTGATGATGATGAGATGACAGATGCTGAGGGGGTTGTGCCTCAGTCAAAGAAAAGAAAAGTTGTTCAAAGAAGGGTAACAAGAAGTTCTGTTAAAGCTGCAGAAAAATCTGCTAAGAGGACCAGGTCCTCTAAAAGTGTTGTTGTGACTGAAAGTTCTGCTAGTGACAGTGATGAGTCTTTTGCTGGAGATGAAAGTGACAGTGAAGCTGAGAGAGATGAGACTGTACACTGTGTTCATGATGACATGCTTACCAGGAAGGTGTTAAAGGGTAGAGTATTGTCTGATGTGCAAGAAGGGGGGATGCTATGGTTGCTGCAAAAACTGCATGCTCAGGGCTGGAGGGACATGGTCCTTCAGATCTCTGGCAGGTGTGCAAAGGGGATGGTGCAAGAGTTCTACAAGAACTGCTCCATCAAAGATGACAGGATTACTACCTCTGTTAATGAAAATGTGATAATGTTTGATACCAGGGAACTTGGTGAGCTGTTGGGTATTCCTTTTACTGGGTATGACAGTTATGTCAAGAAGGTTTGGCATGACTTGAAAAACTTGCCGACTGATTTGGAGATCACTAGGAAGTTTGCTGAGAATGAAGGGGAAGAAAACCCCAGGGCTGTGCAGAAAAGTGAGATGCACCCACAGCACCAAGTACTGTTCGAATTTGTGAACAAGGTTGTGATGCCAAGGCAGGAGAAAAGAGGAATTGCCAGTTTCATGGACCTGGTCCTTATTGAACTGTTGGACACTGAAAAGCAGATCAATTGACCCAGCTTTATGATCCACTTGATAAAAAGGGTAATTTCCGGGAAGAGAAAGCATTCCTTGCCGTTTGGCTTCATTTTAACTGATGTGTTTACAAAATTGAAGATTCCCTTGGAAGGGGTAGTGAAGGCTACAAAGAAGGAAAAATTTGGCTGTGCCACATTGTTCCGTTGTGATTTGCCAGTTCAGGCTGATCCTCTACAGGCTGGTGTTGGGAGGCAGCCATTGAACAACAAAGTGAGGGCACTTAGGCAACAGGTTGCTATTTAGGCTGCTGAACTAGCAAGGTTGGAAGAGGAGAAGAATTACTGGAAGGTAGAGGCCACAAAGGCAAAAGAGACCAATGAGGGAATGCTCAAGCAAATGTTTGAGTTGCTTAACAAGTCTCAGGGACCTGGTCCTTCCACATCCTGACCACCTTAGCCTTTAGCCATCTTTTGTCTAGTGGGATTTAGCCTAGTCTAGTGCCTTAGTCTTTTCCTTCTTTAGTCTTTGAATAATTCTATTGTACTTGCTTGTATCCCCTGGTTTCATCTTTTGATTAAATGAATTATCTTTGATGGCTAATATCATTGTCTTGCAGTTGCTTTAATCTGATTTATGTTTGCATTTTGAGTTGCCTCAATGGCCATGTGCTGATAAATTCTAACCTTGAGTTATATTTTTTATGCAACCTTTTCAATGATGCCAAAAGGGGGAAGAGTAAGTCTGATTTTGCGTGAACTTATACCTAGTTGAAAATCTATTCCTTAATGATGAATAAAGTCTCTATTAACTGCTTTTTGAGCTTAAGTTTTACTTCAGGACATTAAGGATATGAAGCTATGCTTATGAATTTGTCATCATCAAAAAGGGGGAAAATGTTAGCTTGGATAAGCTTGGAGTTTTGACTGATGACTGAGGAACGGATTCAAAGGACCTGTTCCTTTGAATCACTGCAGCTAAATAGATAATTCATGCAAAATCGTTTAAGTTGAGATATTATTAATTATCCTAAAACTAATGTTTATCTTGATAATTATGCAGGTCTAAACGGATACGAAAAGATTGCATAAACAAAGGATAAATGATAGAAGATTCGGATTCTAAAGAGAAGAATCAAATTAGGACTCAAACTCATGGGAGCTTTGGAGTTCTAATTGTTCAAGACTTTTTGGCTGCTGGAGCTATAAAATGTGGAGCATATCAGCCATAGAAGTGTGCACAAATACAGAGAGCATCGAGCAAAAGCTTAAAAGAGTCATTAGCTTATTTGTGTAATCAGTTAGCTACAGTAGAACTAAGTTAGAACCTGTTCCTTAGATTGAATCTTGTAAAAGTTCAAGTCTTAGTTCAAATGTAGTAAGCAATAATCGAGTTGTAAACTTTGTGGTTCAAGTCGTGGACTTGACACAACTTCACTGATCGTGAGAAAGATCACTAAAGGATTAGAGTTAGTCCTAGGTTAGTAAGAATGAGTCTTGTAACCAAGTGGGTCTTTTTATATAGTGAAGTTGAAATCCTACTTGAGAAGTAGGTCGTGGTTTTTTTATCCCTAGTCAAGGGGTTTTTCCACGCTTAAATCTGGTGTTCAATTACTTACAGTTTTAATTCCGCATATCGTATAGTAAAGGAACACATTTAAAGGAACTGGTCCTTAAAACAGTAAAGTGGTGTATCGTGGGAAATAACAAAATACCTTTGGACCACCATTAATTCTTCTTTTAAATACTGATCTCAACACTTTATACTGTCCAGAAGTCTCATTAAAGCAAAATCCATAAGCGACGAACTCCTCTTACCCATTCAAGCTTGATATACTCGCTCAAAAGAGGATTCCTGATGTAAACCGAATGCTTGCTATCAGATGACTTACCATTAAACAAACAAATGAAGCCATTACATGAACCAATCAATTTTAACTTTGGTTTGACAATACCATTACCACAATTATACGTAGGAAAGATCACACTAGGCCTATTTTGTGGTTCAGAAGAATAATCATACTGGGCATTGAATTCAAGAATTGAAGTAACAGAGTCATCAACAGACAGCAAAAGATAGGGGAAAGGTGGTGATCTTGTATGATACATCTTAGGAAATAAAGGGTCGGAAGAAAGAGTATACTAGAGTTTACAAACACACTTACAGCAGAAAATGGACTTGATTGGCAATCTTGAAATAATTTTAAGCATAATCACCGTTGGAAGATCCATAATTGTGACTTCTCTTGTGTTTCTTCGTTTGTAATGATATTTAACTTCATACATGGTTGTCAATTCTTTTCTCTCAATGAACTGAGCAAGTCACCTGCCTGTAAAAATTTCGCGTAAGGGCCTGTTTGGCACGCGCTAATGGATTTGTAGCCGTTAAAAAACAGATTCGCTGAGAAATAGCCACCTCCGGACAAGTCCCAGTACAAAGCCCTGGTATTTATACTGGGAAGCTTCAGTAACCTAACCTCAGTATAAAATAATGGGGCTTTGAACAAATTTTGTTCAAAGTCCCATTATTTTGTTATGGGACTTTGTATAAAGCTTCAGTTTGTTCAAAGCTCCAGTATTTTGTTATGGGACTAAAGCTTTATATATAAAGTCCCATAACAAAATAATAAGATTTATCCCATAACAAAGGGATAAATCTCATTATCTTGTTATGAGATAAAGTCACATAACAAAATAATGGGACCTTTGAACATGTTTGTTCAAGGTCCCATTATTTTGTTATGAGATTATTTTGTTATGGGACTTTGTATAAAACTTCAGTCCCATAACAAAATACTTGGGCTTTGAACAAAGCCCAATGCTAATGGAGTGTAAGTGTGCGCGCGCGAAATTTTTGCTATTTCTCAATGAATTTTGAAACAGTGGATAAAACTCTTTGAGTGCGTCCAAAAATGGCTACGCATCAAAATTTCCCCACCAGTCTTTGACCTTTTAGGTGATGTAAATTGGTAAGTAATAAAAGGGGTTATTAGCGCGAGGGCTGCTTGTGACGATCCAAGCCCATGACACCTATTATTCGTTTTGGTTTTAGGATTTATTTTAGGATTTTTTACACATCTATTGAAATGACCTTAGATAGTCGTTTCGGGAGTTAGGATTCTAATTAGCGTGTTGATAATTTTAAAAGCTTCGTAAGGTCCATCAGGACTTGTCTGTAATATTTGAGTTAAATCGGACTTCGTTTGGTACGTATCGGAAGAAGGTTTCAGTTTTCGTTGGTGATAAATCTTAAAAAGAGGTTTTCGAGCTCGATTTTGGCGAATGAGCTCCGATTCAAAATTTGAAAGTGCCATTAGGTTCATGTGGTCATTTGTGACCTTTGAGAACTTTCGGAAGTGAATTCCGAGGTCGTTTGGATAGTTTTTGCTAAAGTCCCAAAGGTTAAGAATTGATCTTTTTCGTTTGATTCGCATCTTGAGTTTCAGAAATTCGATTCGAGACCGTCCTAGCGAGTACGTCACATAAATTTTGTATAACTTACTTGAGAAATTTGGAATCATTCCGAGTTCCGTAGGATTCCGTTTTAATTTTAGTCACAGTCGCAAGTTTTTTTTTTTTTAAAAAAAAAAAAAAAGGAATTTGAGGCGGTGGCTAAAGGATCCTGACACGACTCGAAATCCGGTTAGGTCGTGCGGGCACCCGTCATCCTCCCCTAGGCCCGTCGGGCGAACCCTTACCAATTAAATAAGGAAAATAAATATAACAATTCATAGATAAGGATAATACTTAAAACAAAATACAGACATACTGATACCTCTAAGCTGTACAAAAGAAATTACAGCTGACTACCCAACATACTAGGTTTAGGGTTATCCAGACGAGACATCTAAGAGTACAAAAGAAGACAAATACCTCCTGAAGGGAGCAAAATGCAACTGAAATAATAACCAATAAACTGGTGGCCATCCGGAATAAAAGCTGGCTCACCCTGAAAGCTGAAGTCGTCTTCACTCCTTCACAATGTGGCGAACTCAATCCTGGAGCGAACCTGCCGAAACGAAATAGATAGATAAAAAAAACAAACAACAAACAAGGGTGAGTCAAAAGGACTCAATAAGTGGGGCAGACTAGCCATCTCAAAGAATAGGATAGCTAGCCAGGGAGAAAAGAAACATATAAATATAATTTCTCTTATTTAAATTATGAAAAGGCAAAGTCAGATCATAACTAGAAACACGTATGGAATAACAAGCTATTCAACAGCCAGGAACGTAAGATATCCAGAACATATAGGTATCCCGAACACATCAACAATCAGAACTACATCCTGTTGCGGCGTGCAACCCGATCAATATATTCATTCTGCTGCGGCGTGCAACCCGATTCATATATTTATACCGCTGCGACGTGCAAACCGATCTATATATTTATACCGCTGCGACGTGCAACCGATCCATACATTTATACCGTTGTGGAGTGCAGCCCGATCCCCGCAACCCAGAATATGAGCCAAAAATATGTATACAAATAAGCAATGCACGTATAAGCAGAACAGTAGTTATGTACCACAAGTCTACGCAATGGTATGAAATGAAATGAAATACGATGCAAAGGGTCACATGTGCCCGTCATCCCATCCCGAAGTGGAATACTCCTGCATTCGAGGGGAATCCAATCTGATAACCAACTGGAGCGGAATACTCCTGCTCCTGGGGCGGAATACTCCTGCACCTGATATAATGTAAAGCTGAGGCGGAATACTCCTGCACTCTCATGGGGCGGAATACTCCTGTACCCAATATAATGTAAAGCAGAGGCGGAATACTCATGCACTCTCCTGGGGCGGAATACTCCTGCACTCTCCTAGGGCGGAATACTCCTACCCTGAATATGATACAATGGAGCGGAATACTCCTGCTCCTGGGGCGGAATACTCCTACCCTCAATATGATACAATGGAGCGGAATACTCCTGCTCCTGGGGCGGAATACTCCTGCACCCAATATGATATGCAATGAATGCATATGAATGACATATAATGTATATGAATGCAATGTAATGCAATAATAAACCTTCACCGGTGCGGGACTCTCATCGACAGCCGGGGAGTAGATGCCATTTCAGCCAGAATACAATGCTCCGATCATCAATGCAATACCAACAACAGAACATAACATTTAATATACAATGTAAATCAAAGCTAAGGCGTAATGAGTACGCCTATCGGCAGCTACACACGTAAAGAACACCTGGTAGAAAATCCACGAGGCCAGGTGCCTCCAAAGAAATGGATATAAACACTTACCTCTTCCAAAAGTTGACATTGCTAATCAACAACCGTTTTATCCTTTGGTTTCATTTCCAAACAATCCCACTCTATTCAATAAGCAGAAAAATATATCAAATTAGGCTAAAGGCTTCATTCCTCACATCTTAAGGCAATCCGAGTAGGAACCTGATACCCTATTTGCATATGCAATACGCAGGCTAGGCCTATGTATAGGGTTTAAGGCCACATAACCAAATCTCAAATAAATTATATTTATAAGTTGCCCATAACGCACTGAGTACGAATATATAATTAATTCCATTATCGGGGTCCATTTGACCCTTTAAACTATCAATTTACGTCATTAGGGCGATGTCTAATATCCTTATTTTTACCGTAAAAATATATTCAAACATACGTAATAAAATCAAATAATATATTAAGATCATTACCTGAATGTTTTGGGGTAAATAATCTTCTTCCGATGCCTACCAAACGAGTCCTAATAGATATTATGAATATTTTAAAATTATCGGGACGCCAATCAGTGTCCTAACTTCTGAAACGACTGACCGAGGTCGTTTCATTCTCCTCCACTTAAACTCTCGTTCGTCCTCGAACGAGCCTAAGTCTAAAGCAAGATCCATGCAGATAACAAGAGAACTTACACGACCTTCATAAGCTACTCTACGGGCATTATCTCCTGATTATATGATCAGAATTATAATACGAACACCGAACTCTTGGAATAAAACATATCTTGATAATATGATGACACCATTGCCCAGCTTGTTCTGACTAAGCTGATCCTTCCTCGATCACGAGAAAAAAGTTTTACATTTTTGAAGCAAAGATATACGGAACTCTGGATGGACTAACATGATTCAGCCGATAATCACCTCTTCGATATATCTTTTGATAAAAAAACAGGTCGATGGAACTAAGAATTAGCTTACGCTTGATGCAATAGGGGAGGCTTTTGAAGTACCACTTCACTACACACTATAGAAGATTTGATGCAGGCTATATCATTTCTACGAACGCACTATGCAACACCTCAATTAATGTTAGGGTTGGTCCGCAAGCTCCTTGTGGGAATGTGGATACTCATATCCTAATGTATGTCAAAGGTTCATCCATGCAGGGTCTATAATATAAGGATAAGGGTCATGCAAATACTACTGGATAGTATGATGCAGACCAGGAATAATCTTCAGACTGAACATCAACTTCAGGGTATTGTTTTTGAATTGGAAATATTATGACTTGAAAAAGTGAAAATAAAAAAGACATATAGTTGGACCATGGATTGAGGCAGAATACCAACAATAAAATTGATTACATGTGCACTTATAATGCTAAAGTAACTTCTCAAAGAGTTGGGGTGTGAAGGAGATATGCCAATGATGGATGGACGACAAGCTGCACTAGATCTTTAACTCTAAATTTTTCATGAAGTAAAACAACATCAGTATGAGGATCCAGTTATGGTTGAATACAGACAGATAGCCAAAAGAAAAATGAAGTCACCATACAGGGTTACTACTGACGATTTCCCATGTATAAAGATAGACTTTGTGCTCATGATGTTGCAAATTTACGTGGACAGATTATGATAGAGGCACATTGTTCTAAATACACTGTTCATCCAGGTTCAACTAAGATGTACCATGATCTTAACCAGACTTATCAGTGGGATGGAATGAAGTGTGACATAGCAGAATTTGTGGCTCAATGTTCTAGTTGCCAGCAAGTTAAAGTCGTGTCATCTTTCCAGACTTTATGCTTTCAGCAGATAGGTACGTATATATGATCAGGTTGCCAGCTTATCTCAGTCATTAATAGATTATTAGTGGGTTTAGCAATGATCGACACTCATTGTAGATTTCTGCTGTGGCCTTACTTTGGGTCGTGAGAAAAGTTGTATCAACACCTAAGAGATTCAATATTACCATTCAGTATTTGGAGAAAGACTCCACCACTTAAAGCACAAACTCATGCAGCCATTTGAATAGGAATAACTATCCTCGCACAGTCTGCTGGACTAAAGAAGATTTAGCTAAAAGCTGAATATAGGCAGACCTAAGCTACCAACTACCTTTTCGAGTTGCCAAACAGCTACAACTCTCAAGTTCACAACTCCATACCTTTGCCGTAAACACCACCGCCCGATGGGTGGTACTTCTATATAAAAATTTCGGCAGAGTTTCCCCTGAAACTGGGTGATCCGCAAAAACAGAACCAGCACTATACAATACATGGGAATGGATACCCGGATAAATTGATATCCAGAAAAAATAATATGCTTACCCGGCTACAATAACACATACTCTGGCTCAACCCAGGGAACATCACAAGCGGCTACCAACCACCCAAGTTCGCTAGTGCCAGACGAAGAAGAAATAGAAATGGACCGACGATAGAAATAATTAGAGCTTCAGGAAGCTCATCTTCTTATTTGCTTGGCTACCAAAGCTAGACTACTTACTAGTCAAAGTAGCCCAAAAATCGCAATTGAAGAAATAAATATTAAATGAGCTTTATGGAACAACATCCATGCTAATTTAACCTCCCCGTAAGGAGAAAACTCAAACAATTTATCAGTAGACTCTTTTATAACTGAGAGAAGGTCATAGAATAACATGACTTTACTAGCAAACCAAAATGAGATACGTAGATCGAATATTACTTACTAATCACTTTGCACCAGAAGAAATAATATCACTTTCTGATGATGACGAATAAGAATCCAACTATCCTATCAACACTGAATTCCGACGAGAGAGGTAAACTGATTTGACATAATAATAGAAGGTGGCACAAAAAGATGCCAAGCAGACCATACCGACACTCTCTCTCAAATTTCTCACATTTAAACCAGAACAACTAGTAGGGTCTCACCAATGCCAGGAATAAATCATACCAGATGCTCGCCCCTCTACCGCAACCGATTCTTAATAGAAATAATAAGGAAACTATAGAAACATGATTTGACAAACCATTTCTAGATCGATCGGAAAAATAAATCTTACTTACAGATAAGGGAAGAAGAAACACATGGGTCTACTACATCGGATGCCTCAGCATTCTTCCAGACTAGTAGTTCATAGAACTACCTCTGCAGCTGAGTCGAGCCACTACCCTGATAATTACTTCTAGAAGAACCAGTACCACCACGCTCTCGACCTCTACTTGATGGTGGCATTTTTTTTTTTGTTGATTGAGATCTATATAAAATCCCTTACGACAGCGCAGATGCCTGATAACGAGAGAAAAGACGACTGCCTACTTGTCGGAGTAAGGGAATACTCCTCAAAGGATAGCTAGACTCACGAAAATGATAACATGAAATCTCCTCAAAGGATAATCAGATTCACGACAATGATAACACCTTTTCGCTGAATATGGGTGCTGGAAAGATTGTTGATGGCTGTAAAGAAAAGACTTAATCTGATCCTGACTAGCTACTGGCGCATTTTAAGAATCACGTGACACAAGCTGAGATAACCTAGAAGGTGACTTCCCAAAATAATCAAAAATCTTACCTCCAAATGAGGTACCATGATTGCCCACTAGGGCCACGGGATCTCTTACTCTCCCGCTCTAACTCCTCCCGCTCTAACTTATGGTATGCCTCGTACCTTCGGACAATATCAACAACAACATCAAATGAAATCCCGACCTCAATCTCTCGAGCCATCTGGGATCTCTAGGAAAAAGAAAAGTCATCAATAAATCTTTGAACATTCTCGGAAGGTTCCTGGACTAGTTCTAGTGCATATTCAGCCATTTTATAGAATTCAATCTCATATTCTGAAGCATCAACACGCTAACCGACAGGCTACCCTGTCCAATCCACTCAAACTGGCAACACTTTTCATCTCGCTCGCTACTCGAAAGGAACTTTTCCACAAATCTATTAGAAAAATTGAACCAAGTTAGCTAATAAGAGAGCGGCCCACCAATTCAAGACTGGACCCTGAAACCGGAAAGCAGAGTAATCAACACCGTACCGCTCGATTTAATCAAGAGGCAGAAGGATACGCTGACATCATTTTATTTTTGAAAAAAACTTACATAGAGATTATCTAATGCATTGCTTGGGAATACGGGATATTCAACCGCGTAAAATAATGCAACCTCTTTCAGCACTCGGACCCGATAATTACCCCAGTTACGTAACTAGCCAGAACAACTGGAGGAACAACACATGCTGCCTCCGGAACATACTTTATTGGGGTAATATTAAAAACTTGAATAGGAGCTCCCTGAAACAGAACATCTGCATTTACGGCAACCTGATATGCTGCCTAGCGAATAATAGGTTCTTGCGGTATCTGCCTCGCCAAGATTTTTGTAAAAGCATCGTATAGAGCCAAGGGAACCACAAGGCCCTGCTCGGCTGGGACCTCCGTAACTAGGTCGTCAGCATGATCAAAAACTCTCGGGGCTTCATCAGTGCTAGTCCAAGGCTAGACTGCTTCTTCTTGAACTCATATTGTTTGCTGGTAATAGGGTTCACAATTACCACGAAGGAATTAACGAATTAACGAAAATACTTTTGAATCCTAGACCGACGCACGATCAGAAATGAAGGAAGTGAAACTTCCTAAATGCCATCATAGCCTCTCGTAGATAAGTACGGACGTCTACGTACCCGTCAGCGACCCTCTACTAGATACTGTCTTAGTCTGGATAGACTCTAAACCGGGCTCTGATACCAACTGACACGACCCGAAATCTGGTTAAGTCGTGTGGGCACCCGACATCCTGCCCTAGACCCGTTGGACGAACCCTTACCAATTAAATAAGGAAAATAAATATAACAATTCATAGATAAAGATAATACTTAAAACAAAATACAAACATACTGATACATCTAAGTTGTAAAAAAGAAATTACAGCTTACTACCCAACATACTAGGTTTAAGGTTATCCAGACGAGACATCTAAGAGTACAAAAGAAAAAAAATATCTCCTGAAGGGAGCAAAATGCAACTGAAATAATAACCAATAAACTGGTGGCCATCCGGAATAAAAGCTGGCTCACCCTGACAGCTGAAGTCGTCTTCACTCCTTCACAACGTGGCGAACTCAATCCTGGAGCGAACCTGCCGAAACCAAATAGACAGACAAAAAAAACAAACAAGAAACAAGGGTGAGTCAAAAGGACTCAATCAGTGGGGCAAACTAGCCACCTCAAAGAATAGGATAGCTAGCCAGGGAGAAAAGAAACATATAAACAAAATTTCTCTTATTTAAATTATGAAAAGGCAGAGTCAGATCATAACTAGAAACACGTATGGAATCACAAACTATTCAACAACCAGGAACATAAGATATCCAGAACATATAGGTATCCCGAACACATCAAAAATCAAAAATACATCCTTTTGCGGCATGCAACCCGATCCATATATTCATTCTGTTGCGGCGTGCAACCAGATCCATATATTTATACCGCTGCGACGTGCAAACCGATCCATATATTTATACCGCTGCAACGTGCAACCGATCCATACATTTATACCGTTGTGGAGTGCAGTCCGATCCCCGCAACCCAGAATATGAGCCAAAAGTATATATACAAGTAAGCAATGAACGTATAAGCAGAACAGTAGTTATGTTCCACAAGTCTACGCAATGATATGAAATGAAATGAAATGATATGAGATGAAATGAAATGAAATATGATGCAAAGGGTCACATGTGCCCGTCATCCCATCCCGAAGCAGAATACTCCTGCATTCGAGGGGAATCCAATCTGATAACCAACTGGAGCGGAATACTCCTCCTCCTGGGGCGGAATACTCCTGCACCGATATAATATAAAGCTGAGGCGGAATACTCCTGCACTCTCCTGGGGCGGAATACTCCTGCACCCGATATAATGTAAAGCTGAGACGGAATACTCCTGCACTCTCCTGGGCGGAATTCTCCTACCCTCAATATGATACAATGGAGCGGAATACCCCTGCTCCTGGGGCGGAATACTCCTACCCTCAATATGTGACACGACCCGAATTCTCAGTTAGGCCGTGCGGGCACCCGACCCCCTTCCCTAAACCTGTCGGGCGAACCCTATGGACTGAATCGATATAAATTGTGAAGAATTACCTTGAAATAAAAATGAACCAAACTTTAACAACATAAGATAACTCTCAAGGATAGACGAACATACAAGCTGTCTGAATAATAAAACTAACTACCCAGAATACACAATTTTAAAGGTTTCCAGATCAGACATCTAAGAAGGCCAAAAGATATACACATCTCTCGAAGGGAGCAAAAGTAAGGAAAATTGTAATATCTGAAGTTGGTGGCCGCAATGAACAGGATGGCTCACCGTAGACAGCTGAGAACGTACTACTCCTCAATCACGGCGCGACTGGCTGGGTCCTGGAGCAGAATCTGCCGAACGAAAAGAAAACACAAGGACAAATAGGGGGGTGAGTCATGAGGACTCAATAAGTGTGAACAAACTAGCAACCTCGAAAAATAGATACGCTAGTTAGGGAAACGGAAGCAGACAACAATCAACAAATAAGCAATGCACATATAAGTAGAACAGTAGTCATGTACAGAAAATCTACACAATAGAGATGAAATGAAATGATATGAAATGAGATGAAATGAAATGAAATGAAATGGGTCACATGTGCCAAATGAATGGAGCGGAATCCTCCTGCTCCGAGGGCGGAATCCTCCTACCCTCAATATGACGCGATGGAGCGGAATCCTCCTGCTCCGAGGGTGGAATCCTCCTACCCTCAATATGATGCAATGGAGCGGAATCCTCCTGCTCCGAGGGCGGAATCCTCCTACCCTCAATATAATGCGATGATAACCCTTCACCGGCGCGGGACTCTCATCGACTGCCGGAAAGTATATGTCAACTCCAAGCCAAAGTACAATACTCAGATTCCCAATGCAATAGCAATAACATGACATAATATATAATATAGAATGTAAATCCAAGGCTAAGGCGTAATGAGTACGCCTATCGGCAGCTACACACGTAAGGAACACGTGGTAGAAAATCCACGAGGCCAAGTGCCTCCAAAGAAATGGATATAAACACTTACCGTATTCCGAAGCTAGTCCTGTTACTCAACCACTGGCTTTTCCTTTGTATTAGTTGCCAAATGATCTCTTTCTATTCAATAAGCAGAAAAATTATATCAAATAAAGCTAAAGGCTTCATTCCTTATGTTTTAGGGCAATCCAGTTAGGAACCTGATACCCTATTCGCATACGCAATACGCAGGCCAGGCCTATATACAGGGTTCAAAGTTCCATAACCAAACCCTAAATAAATTATATTTATATATTGCCCATAACTCACTGAGTATGAATATATAATCATTTCCATCATCGGGGTCCAATTGACCCTGTAAACTATCAATTTACGTCATTAGGGCGATGTCTAATATCCCTATTTTTACCATAAAAATATATTCACAACACACGTAATAAGCTAAGATAATGAGTTAACATCATTACCTGAAGATTTGGGGTAGAAATTCCACTATTTTTCCACTCCTTTTTCCCTTTTTCCCCTCTCTCTTTTATAATTTTTTCTCTTCTCTGTATTTGTTGTACGTTTCTGATTATGTAGCTTGGCTACTGCTTATAAGGGAGTAAATCCCTAAGCCGCCTTTCAATTTTTCAATTCATCACATCAGCTCCAATATCCTGCAATATGAAACTAAAACATGATAAGTGCGGGTGTTTAATCAATAATACCCCACAAAACTCAAGTAAATAGACGACAAAGTGTGGAATTTTGTGCACACATCAATGTACATTATATATTATATGTTATGTCTGGTTGTTGGTATTGCATTGAGCATAGAAGCATTGTACTCTGGTTGTGAGCTTGACACATACTTCTCGGTAGTCGATGAGAGTCCCGCGCCGTAACTAGGTCGTCAGCATGATCAAAAACTCTCGGGGCTTCATCAGTCCTAGTCCTAGGCAAGACTGCTTCTTCTTGAACTCATATTGTTTGCTGGTAATTGGGTTCACAATTACCACGAAGGAATTAACGAATTAACAAAAATACTTTTGAATCCTAGACCGACGCACGATCAGAAATGAAGGAACTGATACTTCCTAAATGCCATCATAGCCTCTCGTAGATAAGTACTGACGTCTACGTACCCGTCAGCGAGACTCTACTAGACACTGTCTTAGTCTAGATAGACTCTAAACCGGGCTCTGATACCAACTGACACGACCCGAAATCTGGTTAGGTCGTGCGGGCACCCGACATCCTCCCCTAGACCCGTCGGGTGAACCCTTACCAATTAAATAATGAAAATAAATATAACAATTCATAGATAAGGATAATACTTAAAACAAAACATAAACATACTGATACCTCTAAGTTGTAAAAAAGAAATTACAGCTGACTACCCAACATACTAGGTTTAAGGTTATCCAGACGAGACATCTAAGAGTAAAAAAGAAAACAAATACCTCCTGAAGGGAGCAAAATGCAACTGAAATAATAACCAATAAACTGGTGGCCATCCGGAATAAAAGCTGGCTCACCCTGACAGCTGAAGTCGTCTTCACTCCTTCACAACGTGGCGAACTCAATCCTGGAGCGAACCTGCCGAAATGAAATAGACAGACAAAAAAAACAAACAAGAAACAAGGGTGAGTCAAAAGGACTCAATCAGTGGGGCAAACTAGCCACCTCAAAGAATAGGATAGCTAGCCAGGGAGAAAAGAAACATATAAACAAAATATCTCTTATTTAAATTATGAAAAGGAAGAGTCAGATCATAACTAGAAACACGTATGGAATCACAAACTATTCAACAACCAGGAACATAAGATATCCAGAACATATAGGTATCCCGAACACATCAACAATCAGAAATACATCCTTTTGCGGCATGCAAACCGATCCATATATTCATTCTGTTGCGACGTGCAACCAGATCCATATATTTATACCGCTGCGACGTGCAAACCGATCCATATATTTATACCGCTGCAACGTGCAACCGATCCATACATTTATACCGTTGTGGAGTGCAGTCTGATCCCCGCAACCCAGAATATGAGCCAAAAGTATATATATACAAGTAAGCAATAAACGTATAAGCAGAACAGTAGTTATGTTCCACAAGTCTACGCAATGGTATGAAATGAAATGAAATGATATGAGATGAAATGAAATGAAATATGATGCAAAGGGTCACATGTGCCCGTCATCCCATCCCGAAGCAGAATACTCCTGCATTCGAGGGGAATCCAATCTGATAACCAACTAGAGCGGAATACTCCTCCTCCTGGGGCGGAATACTCCTGCACCCGATATAATGTAAAGTTGAGGCGGAATACTCATGCACTCTCCTGGGGCGGAATACTCCTGCACCCGATATAATGTAAAGCCGAGACGGAATACTCCTGCACTCTCCTGGGGCGGAATTCTCCTACCCTCAATATGATACAATGGAGCGGAATACCCCTGCTCCTGGGGCGGAATACTCCTACCCTCAATATGTGACACGACCCGAATTCTCGGTTAGGCCGTGCGGGCACCCGACCCCCCCCCCTAAACCTGTCGGGCGAACCCTATGGAATGAATCGATATAAATTGTGAAGAATTACCTTGAAATAAGAATGAACCAAACTTTAACAACATAAGATAACTCTCAAGGATAGACAAACATACAAGCTGTCTGAATAATACAACTAACTACCCAAAATACACAATTTTAAAGGTTTCCAGATCAGACATCTAAGAAGGCCAAAAGATATACACATCTATCGAAGGGAGCAAAAGTAAGGAAAACTGTAATATCTGAAGTTGGAGGCCGCAATGAACAGGATGGCTCACCGTAGACAGCTGAGAACGTACTACTCCTCAATCACGGCGCGACTGGCTGGGTCCTGGAGCAGAATCTGCCGAACGAAAAGAAAACAGAAGGACAAATGGGGGGGGGGGTGAGTCATGAGGACTCAATAAGTGCGAACAAACTAGCAACCTCGAAAAATAGATACGCTAGTCAAGGAAACGGAAGCAGACAACAATCAACAAATAAGCAATACACATATAATCAGAACAGTAGTCATGTACAGAAAATCTACACAATAGAGATGAAATGAAATGATATGAAATGAGATGAAATGTAATGAAATGGGTCACATGTGCCAAATGAATGGAGCGGAATCCTCCTGCTCCGAGGGCGGAATCCTCCTACTCTCAATATGATGCGATGGAGCAGAATCCTCCTTCTCCGAGGGCGGAATCCTCCTACCCTCAATATGATGCAATGGAGCGGAATCCTCCTGCTCCGAGGGCGGAATCCTCCTACCCTCAATATAATGCGATGATAACCCTTCACCGGCGCGGGACTCTCATCGACTGCCGGAAAGTATATGTAAACTCCAAGCCAAAGTACAATACTCAGATTCCCAATGCAATAGTAATAACATGACATAATATATAATATAGAATGTAAATCCAAGGCTAAGGCGTAATGAGTACGCCTATCGGCAGCTACACACGTAAGGAACACGTGGTAGAAAATCCACGAGGTCAAGTGCCTCCAAAGAAATGGATATAAACACTTACCGTATTCCGAAGCTAGTCCTGTTACTCAACCACTCACTTTTCCTTTGTATTAGTTGCCAAATGATCTCTTTCTATTCAATAAGCAGAAAAATTATATCAAATAAAGCTAAAGGCTTCATTCCTTATGTTTTAGGGCAATCCAGTTAGGAACCTGATACCCTATTCGCATACACAATACGTAGGCCAGGCCTATATACAGGGTTCAAAGTTCCATAACCAAACCCTAAATAAATTATATTTATATATTGCCCATAACTCACTGAGTATGAATATATAATCATTTCCATCATCGGGGTCCAATTGACCCTGTAAACTATCAATTTACGTCATTAGGGCGATGTCTAATATCCCTATTTTTACCATAAAAATATATTCAAACACACGTAATAAGCTAAGATAATGAGTTAACATCATTACCTGAAGATTTGGGGTAGAAATTCCACTATTTTTCCACTCCTTTTTCCCTTTTTCCCCTCTCTTTTCTAATTTTTTCTCTTCTCTGTATTTGTTGTACGTTTCTGATTATGTAGCTTGGCTATTGCTTATAAGGGAGTAAATCCCTAAGCCGCCTTTCAATTTTTCAATTTCTTCTTTTTTTTTTCAATAATAAAATCGCTACGACGATTAAAATTAAAATAGAACTCTAGAGAAGTCGAAATGATCCCAAATTTTTCAAGTAAGTTATACAAAATATATGTAACATATTCGCGAAGACAGATCTCAAATCGGACTCCCAAAACTCAAGATGCGAATTTAAAGGAAAAAGGTCAAATTATTTAACTTTCGGCATTTTAGCAGAAACTAGCCGAACAACATCGAAATTCACTTTCGAAAAATCAGAAAATTCGCAAATAATCATACGAACCTGACAGCACTTTCGGATTTTGAATCGGAGCTCATTCGCCCAAACCGAGCTCAAAAAATCTCTTTTTAATATTTATTGACAATAAAAACTGAAACCTTCTTCCGATGCCTACCAAACGAGGTCTGATTTAGCTCAAATTTTACAGACAAGTCCTAGTGGACCTTACGAATATTTTAAATTATCAGCACGCCAATCGGAGTCCTAACTTCAGAAACGACTGACCGAGGTCGTTTCAATATGATACAATGGAGCGAAATACTCCTACTCCTGGGGCGGAATACTCCTACCCTCAATATAATACAATGGAGCGGAATACTCCTGCTCCTGGGGCGGAATACTCCTGCACCCAATATGATATGCAATGAATGCATATGAATGACATATAATGCATATGAATGCAATGTAATGCAATAATAACCCTTCACCGGTGGGACTCTCATCGACAGCCGGGGAGTAGATGCCATTTCATAGCCAGAATACAATGCTCCGATCATCAATGCAATACCAACAACAGAACATAACATTTAATATACAATGTCAATCAAAGCTAAGGCGTAATGAGTACGCCTATCGGCAGCTACACACGTAAAGAACACGTGGTAGAAAATCCACGAGGCCAGGTGCCTCCAAAGAAATGGATATAAACACTTACCTCTTCCAAAAGTTGACATTGCTAATCAACAACCGTTTAATCCTTTGGTTTCATTGCCAAACAATCCCACTCTATTCAATAAGTAGAAAAATATATCAAATTAGGCTAAATGCTTCATTCCTCACATCTTAAGGCAATCCGGGTAGGAACCTGATACCCTATTTGCATATGCAATACGCAGGCCAGGCCTATGTACAGGATTTAAGGCCACATAACCAAATCCCAAATAAATTATATTTATAAGTTGCCCATAACGCACTGAGTACGAATATATAATTAATTCCATTATCGGGGTCCATTTGACCCTTTAAACTATCAATTTACGTCATTAGGGCGATGTCTAATATCCTTATTTTTACCGTAAAAATATATTCAAACATACGTAATAAACTCAAATAATATATTAAGATCATTACCTGAATGTTTTGGGGTAAAAATTCTACTTTTCTCAGGCTCTTTTTCTCATTTTCTGGCATTTTTCTCTTCCTCTCCGTCATTTCATTTCTTTCTGTTCGAATTGTTTTGATTCTGTTTCTAAATGGTAGCATATGCTCTTTTCATCCTTAGCTTTAAAGCTAAGGACCCCCACCGACTCCATTTAATTTTGTTTTGTCTTTTCCCTTTTTTTCCCTTTAAAATTCGCTGCTACGGTAAAAATTAAAACGGTACCCTACGATATTCGAAATATATGCAACATACTCGCGAAGGCGGATCTCAAATCGGACTCCCGAAACTCCAGATACGAATTTAAATGAAAAAAGTCAAATTATTTAACTTTTGGCGTTTTAGCGGAAACTAGCCGAACCACATTGAAATTCACTTTTGAAAAATCACAAAAGTCACAAATAATCATACAAACCTAACGGCGCTTTCGGATTTCGAATCGGAGTTTGTTCGCCAAAACCGAGCTCAAAAATCTCTTTTTAATATTTGTTGTCAATAAAAACTGTAATTTTCTTCCGATGCCTACCAAGCGAGGTCTGATTTAGCTCAAATTTTACAGACATGTCGTAATGGATATTATAAATATTTTAAAATTATCGGAACGCCAATCGGAGTCCTAACTTCCGAAACGACTGACGGAGGTTGTTTCAGATCCCTTAGCCGTTAGCCTAAAGTTTCAACCATTAAACATGAACAGAAACTAGAACACGCGAGAAACAGAGAACGTAGAGAACAAGAAAAAATATGCAGAAAAGAGAGAAAGGAAAGGAAAAGGAGAAGGAGAAGGAAAAAAATAGAATTTTCGCCCCGAAACATTCCGGTAATGATGTTAATTCATTATTTTAGTTTATTACGTGTGCTTGAATATATTTTAATGATAGAAATCAAGATATTAGACTTCCTTATAATAAGTTAAATTCATAGTTTACAGGGTTAATTGGACCCCGATAATGAAATTGACTATATATTCGAATTCACGGAGTTATGGGCAATGCAACACGTAAATATAATTTATTTAGGGTTTGGTTATGTGATTTTGAACCACGTACATAGGCTTAGACTGCGTATCGCGTATGTAAATAGGGTGTCGGGTTCCTAACTGGATTGCTCTAAGACGTATGGAATGAAGCCTTTAGCCTTAGTTGATATATTTTTCTACTTATCGAATAAAGTGGTATCGTTTGACAGAGAACCCAAAAGATAAAGCAGTTGTTGAGTAGCAGTGCTAACTTTGGAACAAGGTAAGTGATTATATCAATTTCTTTGGTGTTCTTTGGCCTTGTAGATATTCTACCACATGTTCCTTACTTGTGTAGCTGCCGATAGGCGTACTTATTACGCATGAGTTTTCGGTGTATGACAACGCCCAACACACACCTCGACTTGAGCTATGAACGGCCATCGCAATATAATTTACCCAACTAGGAGTCGGGGTCGAATCCACAAGGAACAATGTGATGAAAGTAGTGGAGGAACTAAACCTATTTGACTAAGCCAAACTAGGATAATGAGGTGATGGAACAATATTAACAATTACAAACTACACTAGGAAAGCAAGTAAAGGAGATCAATGGCCTTCTCACAACAAAGAAAGACAAGTTTTGAGCTTAAGATGCAATTATAGCACGGGGTTTATGTATTATGGTCGAGTCGTTCTAATGTAATCCCTAGAATCCTCCCGGCCTAGAAGGGATTTACCTCAACGGCACTCGTCAAAGTCATGGTTGAGCATATAAAGCACTACCCATAATCTGAGGAAAGGAGACCTCTTCCGAGCGTAACTCCTTTTTAGATAAGTTAGTCTATAAAAATAGCCTATCAACTCAAATCCTCGCTAGTTTCACTATTCTATGCTAGCTAATCTCTCCCGAGTCTTTAATTAGCAAAGTAGACATGTAACTTAAGTGTCATGAGCACAAAAGTCAAGCAACCAAAACAATAGAAGCTAAATAATCAAAACCCACAAATATAAAATCCTAGTCATGATTCATTCATATAACCATGTCCAAAATCATACCAACTACAGTATGAATAGTCATGAAATATATTCATAAAATCAAGTCTTCAATAACATCAACACACCAAATATATTCAATACAAAGCATGAAAGTAAAGAAAGGAGTACAAAGGGTTGAGAATTTCTCAATGGGTTGCTCCAAATCTTCTCCCTCTTAGTGTTCTTGTTGATGGATCCTTGCTCTAAGATTGGAAAATTGGCCAAAAGATCTGCACAAGGTCGTTCAAGGGCCTATTTATGTGTTCCCAATTCAGCTGGTGTGAAATTCAAAAACTGTCCAGCGAAGTCCAGACGCGCTCTTGCGCGATCGCGTAACAACTGGTGCTATCGTGCTGAACATCTTTTTCTGAGCTTCGCGATCGTGTGTATGTGAGTGCTATCACGCTGAATAGACTTCTGAAGATTCGCTATCGCGACACCTTGGCACCATCGCATTGGCTTATCAGGTTATCATGCGAGATCTCATGTGAGCCGTCGCGATCGCGTTGAGTAGTTGTCCAGTCCAGAAACAAAAACTTCTCAATTTGGCTTGTTTTGACTTGTTTCCATCTATTCATCACATCAGCTCCAATATCCTGCAATATGAAACTAAAACATGATAAGTGCGTGTGTTTAATCAATAATACCCCACAAAACTCAAGTAAATAGACGACAAAGTGTGGAATTTTGTGCACACATCAATGTACATTGTATATTATATGTTATGTCTGGTTGTTGGTATTGCATTGAGCATAGAAGCATTGTACTCTGGTTGTGAGCTTGACACATACTTCCCGGTAGTCGATGAGAGTCCCGCGCCAGTGAAGGCTTATTATTGCATATACTTCCCGATAGTCGATGAGAGTCCCGCACAGGTTCAGTGTTATTATTGCATATACTTTCCAGTAGTCGATGAGAGTTCTGCGCCGGTGAAGGATTATTATTGTATTTACTTCCCGGTAGTCAATGAGAGTCCTGCATCGGTGAAGGGTTATTATTGCATATATCTCCCGGTAGTCGATGAGAGTCCCGCACCGCAGATAGGTTTCGGGCACATGTGACCCCGTTGCATCATGATACATTCATTTCATATCTTTATATTTGTTTTGTGAGCTGTATGGATTTGTTGCATTGATTTATCTGTGAAAGATTTATCTGGTTAACTGCTATGGCTTCTGTTTCCCTAGGTAGAGTAGATATTTCTCGAGGTCGCTAGTTTGTCCTCAGTTATTGAGTCCTTATGACTCACTCTCTATTTGTTCTTGTGTTTTCTTTTCGTTCGGCAGATTCTGCTTCAGAACCCAGCCAGCCGCATCATGATTGAGGAGTAGTACGTTATCAGCTGTCTACGATGAGCCATCTTGTTCATTGGGGCCACCTGCTGTAGATTTTGTAGTTTATCTTATTTTTGCTCCCTTCGGGAGATGTGTATATCTTTTGGACTTCTTAGATGTCTGATCTGAAAACCTCTAAACCTGTGTATTTTGGGTAGTTAACTGTATTATTCAGACTTGTATGTATATATATATATATATATATATATATATATATATATATGTCCTTGGGAGTAATCTTGTATTGTTGAGGTTAGATTTATTTTGTTCTCGGAATAATTCGACGCCATTTATATCGATTCAGTCAATAGGGTTTGCTCGACAGGTCTAGGGGAGGTGGTCGGATGCCCTCACGGCCTAGCCAAAAATTTGGGTTCTGTCATATATACAAATCTACACCCCTATACTATACAAAAATAAAAATATTTTACAAATTACAGTACATAGCAATATTTTCTTAACACTCATTTTTACAATATTTTATTTTTAATAATTACACTTACACCCACTCTTCTACAAACCCTAAAATACTTTCTTCACTTCCTCCAACCAAACCAGCCGTCACCGCCATTGGTTCTCTTAGATTCAAACATACAACTCCACCACCACCACCACCGATCCAAACACCAGTAGAAAACACCACCACCACTGCCGAAATATCCACTGGAAAATGCCAGTAGCATCGATGCTAAAGGGAACGTGACAGAGCCACCACCACCACCGTGATAGTAGATCTAGCTCAGCTAGCTCGCCCTATTGTCAATCCCATTGCTTCCTTTTCATCATTCCTGGACGAATCATCCGGATTCGTTGATTCAGCTACTGGCAATTCGTGTCGACAAACAGGACACAAATTGCGGAGTGACAACCAAGGAAGTATACAATCTGAATGGTAGCTATGTTTCTCGATCTTCTGTTCATAATTCGAAAGCTTCTTTACAAACAACACAATGGGATTCGGCCATCCCATGATTAACTACTATCTCTATCATGGGTATAAATTAGATCGCTGATTTAGACGCCGGTGGATTTTCCAGCCGACCAAAACCATGAATTTACCTCGATCTATGCTAACTGATCAAGTAATCTATCATGAGTGTACGTACGATTACAAAGCAGTTGGGCGTGAAACAATTAATAGAGAAGATCCAACTGTAAAAGCTGCTAAAATTCTCAATGTTTGAAGATTTGGTGGGGGGTTCGGGTGTTGTGATGTAAATTTGAGAAATAGATGAGGGTAATGTTGTCATTTTAAGTTTATTATTAAAAAAAGATAGTGAAAACTTTTTTAGTTTGGCTTTTTTTTATTTATTGAGAGGGAAAGTGGTAAATAGAGAATTTGGTTTGGTAATAATCTTTCAGCGAAACACATATGGAGATTTTGGTACGCGCGGCTCATGTGGGTTTGAAACAGTCTGAAACGGCTCTGAAACAGTCTGAAACAATGCTGAAACGGTCTGAGACGGTGCTGAGATGGTGCAGAAACAGTTAGATACAGTGCTGAAACTACCTTAAATGGTGCAGAAACAATTAGATACAGTGCTGAAAACAACTTAAAAAGATTCAGAAACAGTTAGATACAATGCTGAACACAACCTGATATAGTGCAGAAACAGTTAGTTACGGTTCGATACGGAGCAAAAATAGTGCAGATGCAGCACTAAAACTGTCTAAAACAGTCTAAAACAGCGAGTGAAAAAGTCTGAAACAAAATACAAAAAATAATGAAAAATGTGAAATAGTTTAGAAACAGTCAGAAACAAGGTGAAACAATGTGCAAACAGTCTATAAATAGCTAGATACAGTCTAGAAATAGTTAGATATGGTGCAAAACAACCTGAAACAGTGCTGAAACAATCTGAAACAGTGCTGAAATAACGTAGATACAGTTTGATATAGAGCAAAAATAGTGCAGATACAATGAGATATAACGCTGAAACAGTCTGAAACTGCTAGTGAAAAAGTCGGAAACAAAATGTAAAGAATAATGTGAAACAATGCAAAAAAATGTGAAATAGTTTAGAAACAGTGAGAAATAATGCACAAACGAGATAAAAAAAATGCTAAAACTGTCTAGAAACGGCTAGATACAGTCTAGAAATAGTTAGATACGGTGCAAAACCACCTGAAACGATGCTGAAATAATTTGAAACAGTGCTGAAACAGCGTAGATACAATTAGATAAAGTTTGATACGGAGCAAAAATAATGCAGATATAAGTGAGATACAGCGCTGAAACAGTCTGAAACAGCTAGTGAAAAAGTCTGAAATAAAATATATAAAATAATGTGAAACAATGCAAAAAGGTGAAATATTGTAGAAACATTGAGAAACAATGTACAAACGGGATGAAACAAATGCTAAAACAGTCTAGAAACAGCTAGATACAATTTTTAAATAGTTAAATACATTGCAGAATAATGCAGATACAGTGAGATACGGAAAGATACAATGAGATACAGTAAGGATGGGATAACGAAAAGTAAAATTAGGGGAAATGGGAGGAGTAAAAGTGAAATTGAGGGATATGGTGGAGGAAAAATGAAATAGGGGGAAATGGGAGGAGCAAAAGTGATATCGGGGGAAATAGGAGGAAAATATAAGGGTTTGCTATGTTACGTAAAAATACTGCTATGGTTTTGCTATGTTTTATAATTAACTTTTACTTTCCTCTAAAATGGGTAATTTTGCTAAAATATTAAAATATTTTGTAAATAACATCTAAAACTTGTACTTTTATGTAAAAATTCTTTTATTTTAAAAGCTACTTCAAATTGACCCTACAAAGTACGCATACCATTTAGGGATTTTTCTTTTTGGCACTCCAAAATGATAAATTACAAAGAAATCGCCCATTTTTTATTACATGGGTATTACATGAAAAGTGGAGAACAACCATGGAGCAAGAGTTGAAGGCATTGGAAGCGAACAAGACTTGGGAGATAGTTCGCTTGCCTCCACGAAAAAAGGCCCTCGGCTGCCGATGGGTATATAAGATCAAGTATAACTCAGATGGAACTATTTAAAGGTACAAAGCACGTCTGGTGATTTTTGGGAGTCATCAAATTGAAAGAGTTGATTACACAGAGACATTTGCACCAGTTGTAAAGATGGTGACTGTCCGAGTTTTTCTAGCCGTGGCTGCAGCTAAAAATTAGGAATTGCATCAGATGGATGTGCACAATGCATTTTTGCATGGTGATCTTCGTGAAGAAGTGTATATGAAAATGCCTCCGGGGCATCGCCTGAGCGGGAAAGAAACTGTGTGTCGCCTTCAAAAATCCATGCATGGTTTAAAACAAGCTCCCAGGTGTTGGTTTGAAAAGTTGTCGGCCGCTCTTAAGAAATATGGATTTCGATAATCGTATTCGGATTACTCATTATTTACGATGAAGAAGGAAAATGTGCATTTGGATGTGCTTGTTTATGTAGATGATTTGATTATATCTGGTAATGATTCGAGGGAAATTCGAATTTTTAAGTTGTATCTCTCAAAATGCTTTCGTATGAAAGATTTAGGTACTTTGAAATATTTCTTAGGGGTTGAAGCGGCAAGGGCTCTGAAAGGGATTTTCTTGTGCCAGAGGAAGTATGCTTTGGATATCATATCGGAAGCAGGCTTGTTGGGAGAAAAATCGGTTAGTACACCAATAGAGCAGAACCATCGCTTGGCGCTTGCGAATGGTCATTTTATCAAAGAATGCTTTTGGAGACTGGTTGGAAGATTGATTTACTTGTATTTTACACGTCCGGATTTGTCCTACAGTGTGCATGTGTGGTCACAATTCATGCAGAGTCCCCGTGTTGTGCATATGGATGCGGCGCTTAGGGTTGTCCGATATTTGAAAGGTTGTCCGGGACAAGGCATTGTACTGAGTTCTCAGTGTGATCTACGATTGCACGGATAGTGTGACTTCGTTTGTGCAAGATTTCCGTTGACACGTCGATCATTGACTGGTTGGTATGTATCTTTAGGGGACTTACAGATATCATTGCGAACGAAGAAGCAACAGATTGTATCAAGGTCTTCAGCAGAGGCAGAGTATCGGTCGATGGCAATGACTGGGTGTGAATTGAAGTGTTTGAAAGAGATATTATGGAACCTAAGGATCGAGCACAACTCTCCGATACATTTGAAGTGTGACAGCCAAGCAGCATTATATATCGCTCGGAATCCTGTTTTTCACGAGCGTACCAAATACATTGAAATTGACTGTCACTTTGTTCGGAATGAGATTATCGGAGGGACCATCCGTTCCAGCTAGGTGCCTACGACCACATAATTGGCCGATATTTTCATGAAGGCACTGGTACGGGCACAGTTCGAGTATTTCCTTAACAAGTTGGCATAAGAAATGCTCATGCTCCAACTTAGGGGGGAGGGTATTAGAATATATTAGGGGTTATTAGCGCAATTGTATAGGTAGGGTAGGTTATTAGTGTACGGTATATATAATTAGAGTAAATTGTATAATTAGTTGGGCTAAGCCCATTAGGAGTATACTTGGTGACCAAGGTAGGGTTTTCTAATTTTTCTTGTATAAATATAGGACTTATTCATCAATAAGATGCAAGAGTTTTCACTTAAAACTTTGTTTGATGTGTCCATTTTTACAAGAACTTTACCTAAGAAAGACTCTGAGTTTTGAATAGGAAGGATGGACTAATAATGCAGTTTAGAGAAACAACGATATATATGGGGTTTATGGGAAAGCATCTCAAATTGAAAATGTGAGAGGTATATATTAATTGTTGTGTTAAGTTTAAGATCCATCGATTGAAAATAGGAGACGTAGATGTGTGTTTTTCTTAAGAACCAAGAGCAAAATTTGTCAAAAACTACATGTTCCCTTAAGAGATTTTTCTTAGCATCCATGGGAATGTCAAAGTTCATGTTTCAGAAAATAAATGTTATGTTGTAGTATCCAACAAGAATACTAAAACGAGTAATAAATAAGTAGTAATATTAAAGATCAAGCAGAATCAATAGATCGAAATGAAGAACCTCCTTTGACATGCTTTTCCACGTCTCAATAGCTCTTCCATCCACTTTAGATGACATGTTCTCACCATGTTGGAACTGGAAAGGATTACATTAACGGAATTTGTTACACTTAATTAACAGGTGGAAAGATTAACCTCTTATCTATGTTATGATTTATATGATACCATGCATGAACTTTTGCTCTAACAAATGACGGAATATTAGATGAGTGGTAAACAAACTTTATTGTTTACTTCTAGCCACTAGTCACTCAGCACACAAGTTACACGTGGATTGCGCGTATATCAGCCCACCAATTGCATATCATATTCTACAATCACTTCCATAAGTAAAAGAAAATTATGATTGGACAGGGAGTCATATTTGCAGTGTATATGCCCGAGTGTTTACCTTGGAAACACTTTTGAGTTTTGAAAAGGAGTGATGGATGAACAATGGAGTGATGAAAAGCAAAGATATATATAAAGTTTATGGAAAAGAATCCCAGATTGTAAATAGAGAGGTAGCTATATTGTGGTGTTTGGCCAAATTAAGAGCCACGACCAACGTTTATAATCAAATGATATTGATTTGGGTATCATTGACGGGTGGAAAAATCAGCCTCTTTATATTGTATAATTTATAAGTTGACCGTTGGTAGTAAATGATACAAGATTATTAGATAGGATTAGCTAGATTTTGAGTGTTTGACTTCAATTCACATTATTACTGCTCACCAGTAAAAGTGTTGACGACAAAAAGAAAAATAAACGTGCTTACTGATCCACGCTCAATCCTACACCTTTAATAGTGAAGGATGGTCGTCAAAATATAATACCCGATATGAGTCGGGGTCGATTTTCCAAGGAAACTAGCTCGTCAACTAAGAGAGTCGCAAATAGAAAGTCAAATGAAGCTTAACATTAAGTCCAAGAGATGAGGTTTGTTTAAAGTAACGCTACAATTAACTACCATGCATACAAATTGAGCAAGTAAGTTGATTTAATATTATGAGGCTAGGGGTGTAAAAAACTAATAGTGATGTCCAACCAACGGCTGTCTTCCCTTCACTTTCTCAACTCAAATACAATTATGGTCGAGTATTCCGATTGTGATCTCTAGAATCCTTCCGGCCTAAAAGAGATCTTTCACAAACCGCTCGTCAAAGCCTTAGTTGAATAATCAAAGCGCTACTCAAAGACCCAAGGAAAGGAGACCTCTTCCGAGCGTAACTCCTTTTAGATGAGTTAGTCTATATAAATAGCCTATCAACTCAAATCCCCACCAACTCCACTATTCTACACTAGTTAATCTCTTCCGAGCCTTTAACTAGCAATGTAGATAAGAAATCCAAAATATCATGGATTTTGGGATTTTGATTATTGTAATGGGGAGTTGGACAATTGTTACACGTGTTATAATTAGTGAAATGGAACAACACCCATTGATTTTCTCTCACTATAGCCTATTTACACTCCTAGTTATGAATTTAGCTACTCATAACTAGGGTTTGAATCAAAGCAATAACGATGTAATGAAATGATGGAATCATGTTAAACATGAGTTTTGAATTGATATATGGAATAAGATTCAAAGATACAAGATTGAAAGCTTACAAAGTAATTTTAAGACTCCTACTTAACTCCCAAAATCGCCCAAAAATAAGTAGAAAACGTAATATGGAAAGTGTGCCATAAAAACCTTGTCTCAAGCTATTTATACAAAGGGAAAATTTCTGGGAACAGGAAGCAGGCGGTCCGCCTGGTAAAGTAGGCGGTCCGCCTACCTAACTCTCTGAAGTTTAGTAGGCGGTCCGCCCCCGTAAACAGGCGGTCCACCCACTTTCATGCTAGTTCTCTGAGCTTAGTAGGCAGCCTGCCTTTTTATCTAGGCGGTCCGCCCACTCTTGATGTCCTTCCTTCACCACTTTGGCTCTACTTCTTGCTCTCTAGCTTCGATCTTAAACTCATGTTCATGTGAATTCACTGTGATCTGAAAGTAAGCAATTCATGGCATTAATCACACTAAATGTAGCCTTTGTACTCAAAAACAAAAGTTTAAAGTAGTCTTTAAGTTGGTAAAATACCAACATATCAACTCCCCCAAACTTAAGTCTTTGCTTGTCCTCAAGCAACTCAAAATCAATGAGACCAAAGCATGTTCCCTCTTAAGCTTGACACCAAGGCATGTTCCACATTTCGAACTTCCTAAACAATGTTTTTCCATTAATGAGTTAGTTGGTACTAACTAGTCACACATACTAAAATGAACAATTAACAACCAGATATACACTTCACTCAGATTATGGCAAAAAGGAAACTCACGAGCCTTTAGAGTCATCTCAAGGTCATCGACTTGCTTCGGTTGTTCGTGAGCCTCAATATGCATTCAAACCCCTTGCTGAAAAGTTACTTGCTTCCTCAAGAAAAAGAATGGAGTCCTTTGCTCACAAAATACTTTTTAATACTAAAAATTGGACTCCATAGATTTGAACTCTCACTCTCACAAAGGATTGCTCATGTGTGCTTCTCAAAAATTCAAAGACTTGCTCTTCTTGTACTTCTCCACTAATGTAGGGCCACTTGACTCGAGATCAATTAGGACTTGACATGGTTGTAATGTAGGCTTTTGGTTTAAGGTGTGGTAGATTTGGCTAATTAGTGACTAATACCTCCATAGCACTACATCATTTTGTTCTCTTTTGTGCAACCTTTTCTTTCTTTCCTCATCCTACCTTTCTTTTGAAGACGGTGCCAATTAATCCCTTCTTTATTCAACACATTTATTTTCTTCTTCTTTCCCTTTTTCTTAAATATACTTCCTTTCTTTTTCTCTTTCTTTTGTTTCTCTTTTCTTCTTTCTGTTATGTACTTCAATTTGACATTCACCATTGGATTCCAAGCTTTTACCATCCACCCCAAACTTCGGTTTTAACCTAAGTTGCACGTTTTTCAATGCACATATGGAGGTTAGGGTCAAAAAGAGGGTTGGTGCCTTAATTAGCACACAAGAATTGGCTCGGTATTCAATTTAGTGACTACCAAATGAAAGATTAAGGCTTAGAGGGGCTAACTGGGTTGAATACGTACGGGTAGGCCATTTAGGAAAGTAGCGGTCCAAAGAAAGCCTAAAATCATATCTCGAGTCAAGTTTTACCAAGGATTTCGCCTCAAAGTACATTGCGAGCAAGTTCCAAACTTTCAAGTCACACACACAAGCTTATTATTCAAGAGTTCACCACACATGCAAGTAATCTTTCAAGTTCAAGGTCTAAACACACACTAAGGACACTCACTCACAAAGCATATGATGGTTCAAATTTTAAACCATGCCAACAACACAATTGAGTTAACTAGAGAACCTCGTAGTCTACAACTCACGCCATGCCATTCAAAATACACATTCATTTATCGAAGTTGCCATAAAAGTAACGTAACAATAGGTAGTACCACATAATTTATTAATATATTTTCAAAAGGTTTTATATACAAACTTGATTCAAAAAGAACCTCCGGAAGGAACCATGCGAAGAAAACCGGAGGCTTATTCGAAAACTAAAAATATCTTTGGAATATGACTAAGAGAACAAGCTAAAATGGAAACACTAACTGTATATACATCAAAATGATTCGAACGTATACATGGATATCATTTAAGCACAAGTACCATCACTATCCAAGAATACACATGTACGTTTGAACCCCACCCCCAACTAAAAATCTAGCATCGTCCCCGCATGCTATGTAAACAAGATAAAGTACAAAAAAGGGGGTAGAAAAGAGGACTCCCTATGTGCTCAAGCTATCCTCTTCCCCTTACCTTGCACAGGTGCAAGGGGTGGTGCAGCTGGTGGTGCTCGTCTCTGCTCGGCGGTCTGGCGGGCCATCTCAATAGACCTCTGTGTAGCAATGTCCAGCTGGACCTCCTCTGGAAGGCTAATAATGTCCTCGGGAGACCCTATGGATAGGTCAACCGCATCATCAGCAAAGTCATAGTCCATGGCCTCCGTCGCCTCGGCATCCTGTCTCAAATCCTTATCCTCTTGTTGCATTTGCCTCTGCGACTGTCGAAGAGGAGCCTTGGTCAGCTTAGGGTCGGCAGGACTGGGTGGTACCAAGGAGGATGAAGCAATAGTAGCGGCAGATATAGCAGCAGTAAGGCCAGATGGAGCAACAACAGAAGGAGATGTAGCAACAAGTGGAGCAGCACCAGAGGAAGATGGAGCAGATGAAATAATGGCCGAAGCAGACAGAGGAGTGGCAGCAGCATGTGTGACAGAGGTGGAGGGATGACCTCTACGTCGGTGAACATAAGTGGCAGCAGGTGCAGTAGAACTCATAGATCCTGAGGCTGTAGCTGAGTGGAAATAACTGGAGCACTTGGAGCTGCGCTCCTCTGGCTGACCACTTCCTCTATGGGCAGACCAAGTACCCGGCTAAGCCTCTTGTCCATGCTAGAATAGGCTGTGGCAACACTGGACAAGGACGCCTTCATGGCAAGAATATCCGCGGAGTGAGCCTAAATGGCCACGGTGTTAGCCTCCACGGCTCTGGTGTGATCTCTCAGTATCTGCATCAACTTGGTAAACTGCTCTGGAGAGGCCATAGGAGGTGGAGGTGGAGGCTGCATCTGTGGTAAGTTGGAAATGAGATCTCTCATCTCATCCAACTAAGTAGAAAAGTCCCGCACACCCTGAGTCAAATCCTCAGGGACGGTGCCTCTGCCAATACCCGAAGAGGGACCCGCTCCAAAAGTGGATGGTATGTCAGCAGTATATGGAGTGATCTCTGGAGGAGTGTCTTTAACTGCGTACCAGTTGAAATCAGCTTTTGGAGGTAAAAAGGAGTCAGTCTTGAACTCCGGACAACCTTTCTTACGCAGATAATCAGATAATGTATGAGGACCTGCCAAATTGTCCTTGTCTGACATCGGAACCTCCCTCATATGCTTAAGCATTTCTATGCCCAAGTTCACTTTTATACCTGCCATCAAGCATCCCATCATCACGACCCTCTTTAACGTGAGCTTGTTATCCTGACTCTTTGGCCTGACGTGTGAAATGATGATATACTGCCGACCTTTTGCTTCAAAATTAAGGTCAGCCCTCACCATCTGAATGCCTACTTTCTTCCATGCCGGGTCCCTTTCCCTGCCTAAGACAGGCACAAGCCACTCTCTTTGTTCCGCTCACGACAATTTCAACTTCGTCAAATGTTGTGTCGGAGTGAAGTGTAGCAGATTCAAGTGTGCATTCAATTCCCTAGCAGATATATCAATGACCTTGCCCCGACAATAAACCTTGTTGTTGCCCTTTGCATTTGTGGCCAGGCTAGAATAGAAAGGTTTCTTTAAAGCATTTTCCCATCCGGTTGCTTGATATCTCTGGTAGATGTCGGGATTCTTGACATCGACATCTTTCATGATAATCTCCCTCTCCGGATTGAAGTTGCGCTGCTGGAAAATGTCTAAGAACATCCTGTATGCCTCCTTGGAACCAAAACGGAATTTCAAGTCATCATCCCATTCTAAGTCCGAGTCCTTATCTTGATCTTCCGGGTCCCGTTGCTCCTCCTCTTCTCCTTCTTAGTCCTCCTCTTCTTTTTCTTGCATTGGTTGCTTAGAAGAAGAAGCTGCTTGCTTTTGTTTCTTTCTCAATTCTCCTCCAGATTGTGTAGCCAAATCTGCTAGTGGTACTTCTTCTTATGATTCATCTTCGAGAAGAGGAGGTGGGTTGTCCGGCTTTCTTTTCACAATTTTCTTGCCCATGGTACCTGTGAAAGCATAGAAGAATGATTGTGAGTTACAATGAAAAGCATCGCACAAGGCAAGAAAGAGATAGCACAATCTGATGGACAAGTTACAGTAACAGGCGCCCCGCCCCTGTAAACAGGCGGTGCGCCTGTTTGAGAAGCAGAGTGTAGCAGGTAAAAGAGGCGGCCCGCCCCTGTCAATCAGGCAGTCCGCCCGTTCCAACTTCATAGTGGTGCAACGTCTATTAAAATAGGCAGCCTAACAGACCACTCTCACGGGGTGCTCACAAGTATTTGCACGGAACAATTCAAGGCACTTCAATATAATAACACCAAGCACATGAGACAACACCAAGACATTTCAAGCTCGCAATTCAAACATTCAACTAGTAATCGACTCATCATATTCACTATGTGCAAATTTGAAGGAATTTCAAACATCCTCAAACCATTCATCATCAAAGCTCAAAACATTCATAAGCACTCACAACAAGTGCACATATTTAGGATTTCACTTTCACTTTCAATTTTTAAGCTTCAATTTATGATTTTTTGAACTTCCATTTCCCCAAACTAGTGAGTTCATGAATTTAGCACACTTTAGCAAGTTCAAACTATCAAGAATACTCATGAGGCTATCAAGCTCATCAAAAATATCAAGAATAATTCATACTCACAATTCAATTAATTAACTAGCGCTCAAGCTTCATGAGTTTCATTATTCACATACTTTGAAAGATTTCCAAGAACTTTCAAGAACGATTTACCTAGGAATGCTCTAAATCCACTCACACAATCCAAACTAGCAACCTAGAGCAATTCGAATAATCATTCAAGCTTGAAACTTCACACTTATTTCCAACTTCAAGTGCGCATTGCAATTTTTCCCCCAACTAATGGTTTGGCATCCTTGAACTTTCAAAGCATTACAATGACATTCCCCACACTCCAAATAATTCAAGAAACCAATTATTAGGGAATTCAAGCCATGGGTTCAAAGTTTTACCAAAATTCTCAATTTTCACACCTAAACCCTAACTTTCTCAAGTTATCTACTTCAACATGTAGCATTTAAGCACAAGGAAAAATTTGCAATACCAAAATAATCTACCATGAACTACTCCTATAACTAAAAATATTGTTTCACTAAGTTAAAGAAATTTAAAACAAAAATAAAAAGAAATTGCACACATACCCGAATTTAAGCAAGAATGAAGATAAAAAGTGGTGGTGGAGTGATTTGTGTGTGTTTATGATGGATGAAATTGATTTTGATGGAATGGGGTGACGATTTTGGGCCAAAGGGTCTTGGGGTTTTTGTTAAAATTGTGATTTGATATGAAAACATGGTTGTCCGCCTATTTTAAGCTTGTACCCAATGGGTCGAGTCAAAGAGCAACTCGGCGGTCCGCCTCTTTCAAACGGGCTGTCTGCCTAGTTCCCTTGCATGTTTTGTTTAGTGCTTAACACTTACCTAGGGGGTCCGCCTACTAAAATGGGCGGTCCGCCTACCAAACTCTCTGAAGTTTTGGTAGGCGGTCCGCCCCTGTACAGAGGCTATCCGCCTATTGTTGTCCCATTTACCCTTTTTGGCATGCGATCTTCACTTTTTCACTTCTTGCTTTACTTACACTCGGGTGCCTGCACATGTAACAACTAATTACACTAAAAATCATGGGTTGCCTCCCAAGAAGCGCCTAATTTAACATCGCGGCATGATGGTGATGAATTAACCACTTACGGCTCATCAAGATAGATGCACGCCACTTCACCATCTTCGGCGTCGCATTCCAAATAATGTTTCACCCGATGCCCATTGACTCGGAAGGTTCTTCCTCCTTCTTTCGATTGCAAATCAACCGAGCCATAAGGTGTAACACCTACCACCTTAAATGGACTTTTCCACTTGGATTTGAGCTTCCCGGGAAACAATTTCAATCGGGTGTCGAACAATAACACTAAATCTCCTTCTTTGAATGTCCGGTTCCAAATTCTGGAATCATGAAGCTTCTTCAATTTTTCTTTGTAAATCAATGCATTTTCATAGGCTAAGAACCGCAATTCATCAAGCTTATGCAAGTTCGACACTCTCGCATTTGCGGCCCCGCTCCAATCAATATTTAACTTCTTCAATGCCCACAAGGCTTTGTGCTCATGCTCAACCGGTAAGTGGCAAGCTTTACCGAATACCAACTTGAATGGAGACATCCTAATTGGAGTCTTGTAGGCGGTTCGGTAAGCCTAGAAAGCTTCATCAAGTTTCCTAGCCTAATCGGTTCTATTTGCATTAACCGTTTTTGCTAGAATGTTCTTCACTTCCCGGTTTGAGACTACAACTTGCCCACTTGTTTGAGGGTGGTAGGGCGTTGCATCTTTGTGCTTCACTCCATTTTTTTGGAGGAGGTTTGCAAAAGCTTGGTTGCAAAAATTGCTTCCACCATCACTAATGATTTCCCTCGGGGTCCCGAATCGCGAGAAAATATTCCTTTTCAAGAATCCCAACACACTCTTGGCTTCGTTATTGGGGAGCGAAACCGCTTCCACCAATTTGGACACGTAGTCAACCACCACCAAGATGTGTTTGTTGCCATAAGAACTCACAAACAGCCTCATCAAATCAATTCTCCACACATCAAACAACTCAACTTCAACAACGGGATTCATTGGCATCTCATGCTTCCTTGATATTCCACCCATTCTTTTGCATTGATCACAATTTTTCACCCAAGCATGGGAATCTTTGTGCAAAGTTGGCCAAAAGAAGCCACATTGTAATACCTTTGCCGCCGTCCTCACTCCACCAACACCCTTCCATAATGGCTTCTTGTTCGGACTCTGCAACACATCTCTGGATGATTCCATCAACACATACCCTAAAGAGATAGGGTTCATCCCAATAATAGAATCTTGCATCCTTGACTAGCTTCTTCTTTTGGTAGAATGTGAAGTCTTTGGGATAGAATCCCCCAACTATGAAATTGAAATGACCTTGGTCAGTCATTTCGGAAGTTAGGACTCCGATTGGCGTACCGATAATTTTGAATTATTCGTAAAGTCTATTAGGACCTGTCTGTAAAATTTGAGCTAAATCAGAACTCGTTTGGTAGGCATCGAAAAAAAGGTGTCAGTTTTTATTGACAATAAATATTAAAAAGAGATTTTTGAGCTGGGTTTTGACGAATGAGCTCCGATTAAAAATCCAAAGGTGCCTTTAGGTTCGTATGATTATTTGTGACTTTTATAAACTTTTGAAAGTGAATTTCGATGTTCTTCGGCTAGTTTCCGCTAAAATGCCGAAAGTTAAATAATTTGACTTTTTCTATTTAAATTCGCATCTTGAGTTTCGGGAGTCCAATTCGAGATCCGTCTTCACGAGTATATTACATATATTTTGTATAACTTGTATGCAAAAGTTGGAATTATTTCGAATATCGCAGGGTACCGTTTTAATTTTTGTCGCAAAAAGAAAAATAAAAAAAAAAGAAAAAGGAGAAAAGGACAAAAAAGAAAAAAAGAAACAAAATGTGGGCGGTGGGTTGTACTTACCTTTAAGCTAAGGACAAGGTGGTATTAGTAGTACATAAAATCAGAAGCAAAATGAGCAACGTCAACAGAAACATGAGCAAGGAACAAAACAGAGAAAATTATCAGAAAAATGCCAGAAAATAAGAAAAATGCCGGGAAAATAGTAGAATTTTCACCCCAAAATATTCAGGTAATGATCCTAATATATTATTTGAGTTTATTATGTGTGTTTGAGTATGTTTTAACGGTAAAACTTGGAATATTATACATCATTTTAATAAATTCAATTAATAGTTTAAAGGGTCAAATGGACCCCGATAATGGAATTGAATATATATTCGTACTCAGTGAGTTATGGGCAAAATATAAATTTAATTTATTTAGGGTTTGGTCATGTTACCTTAAACCATGTATATAGGACTTGCCTGCGTATTGCGTATGCGAATAGGGTATCAGGTTCCTAACCAGATTGTCCTAAGATGTGAGGAATGAAGCCTTAGCCTAAATTGATATATTTTTCTGCTTATTGAATAGAGTGGGATCGTTTGGCAAGGAAATCAAAGGATAAAGCGGTTGTTGATTAGCCGTACTAACTTTTGGAAGAGGTAAGTGTTTATATCCATTTCTTTGGAGGCACCTGGCCTCGTGAATTTTCTACAACATTTTTTTTACGTGTGTAGCTGCCGATAGGCGTACTTATTACACCTTAGGTTTGAATTTACATTGTATATTATATGTTATGCCCTGTTGTTGGTATTGCATTGAGCATCTGAGCATTGCACTCTGGTTTTGAGCATTGCATATACTTCCCGGTAATCGTTGAGAGTCCCGAGCCGGTGAAGGGTCATTCTTACATATACTTCCCGGTAATCGATGAGAGTCCCGAGCCGCTGAAAGGTCATTATTGCATATACTTCCCGGTAATCGATGAGAGTCCCGAGCCGGTGAAGGGTCATCATTGCATATACCTCCCGGTAATGGATGAGAGTCCCGAGCTGGTGAAGGGTCATTATTGCACATATCTCCTGGTAGACGATGAGAGTCCCGCGCCGGAGATAGGTATCAGGCATATGTGATTTCATTGCATCGTACCGCATTCATCCCATCTCATTGCACCGCATACTGACTATTGTGTGTATTGTGTTGTGTTTTATGTATGCGGTATGTATAATATGTTGTGCACATATCTCAGTTTGCCTATATATTTTTGGCTTGTATTCTGAGTTGCGGGGATCGGGTTGCACGCCGCAACGGTATAAATATATGGATCGGGTTGCACGTCGCAGCAGTATAAATATATGGATCGGGTTGCACGCCGCATAAGGATGAATATATGGATCGGGTTGCACGCCGCAACAGAATGTATTTCTGATTGTTGATGTGTTCGGAATACCTATATGTTTTGGTTATCTTACGTTCCTGGTTAATGATTAGTTTGTCATTCCATACGTGTTTCTAGTTATTATCTGGCTCTGCCTTTGTATAATTTAAATAAGAGGAATTTTGTTTATCTGTTTCTCCTCCCTGGCTAGCTATCCTATTCTTTGAGGTGGCTAGTCTGCCCCACTTATTGAGTCCTTTTGACTCATCCTCGTTTGTTGTTTGTTTCTTGTCTATCTATTTCGTTTCGGCAGGTTCGCTCCAGGATTGAGTTCGCCACGTTGTTCCGGAGCGAAGACGACTTAAGCTATCCGGGTGAGCCAGCTTTTATTCAGGATGGTCATCAGTTTTATGTGTACTATTTTAGTTGCAATTTGTTCCCTTCAGGAGGTATCTACCTTCTTTTGTACTCTAGTCTGGATAGCCCTAAACCTAGTATGTGGGTAGTCAGCTGGAATTTCTTTTGTACAGCTTAGAGGTATCAGGATGTCTGTGCTTCTTTTTCTAAGTATTGTTATTATTTGTAAATTGAATTATATTTATTTTTCCTAATTTAATTAATAAGGGTTCGCCCGACTGGTCTGGGGAAGGATGTCAGGTGCCCGCACGGCCTAACCGGATTCCGGGTCGTGTCAGTTGGTATCAGAGTTGAGTTTAGAGTCTATCCAGACTAAGACTGTGTCTAGTAGAGTCTCAGTGATGGGTACGTAGACGTCCGTACTTATCTACGAGAGGCCATGATGGCATTTAGGAAGTTTCACTTCCTTCATTTCTGATCGTGCGTCGTTCTAGGATTCAAAAGTATTTTTGTTAATTCATTAATTCCTTCGTGGTAATTGTGAACCCTCGTGCGACGAATCAGCAAATGGTATGAGTTCAAGACGAAGTAGTCTAGCCTGGGGCTAGTACTGGCGAAGCCCCGAGAGTTTTTCTTTATCGTGCTGAGATCTAGTTATGGAGGTCCCAGCTGTACGAGCTCGCGATGGGCAAGGGAGCAGGGTCTTGTGGTTCCCTTGGCTCTCTACGATGTTTTTACGAGAATCTTGGCGACGCAGATACCGCAAGAACCTATTATTCGCTAGAAAGCTTATCAGGTTGCCGCAGATGGAGACGTTCGGTCTCAGGGAGCCCCTATTCCAGTCCCTGGTGTTGCCCTAGTAAATTATGTTCTAGAAGCAGCATGTGTTGTGCCTCTAGTTATTCTGGATGGTTAGTTAGCCGGAGTAATGGCTCGGTCCGAGTGTCCGAAGAGGTTGCATTATTTTACGCGGTTGAACCTTCTGATATTCTTAAGCAATGCATCAGATAAACCTCTTGAATTTTTTCAAAATAAAATGGTGTCAGCGTATCCTTCAGGCTCTTGATTATATCGAGCGGTATGGTGTTGATTATTCTTCTTTCCAGTTCCAGGGTCCAGCCTTGAATTGGTGAGCTGCTCTCTTATTAGCTAACTTGGTTCGGTTTTTCTTCTAGATTCGTGGAAAGTTCCTTTCGAGTAGCGAGCGAGATGAAAAGTGTTTCAAGTTTGAGTGGATTAGACAAGGTAGCATGTCGGTTAGCCTGTTGGCGTTTCAGAATATAAGATTGAATCCTATAGAATGGCTGAATATGCATTAAAAACTAGTGCATGAGCCTTTAGAGAGATTCAAGGATTTATTGATGACCTTTCTCCTTCCTTGAGATCCCAGATGGCTCAAAAAGGGATTTCATTTGATATCGTGGTTGATATTGCTTAAAGATATTAGGCATATCATAAGTTAGAGTGGGAAGAGTTAGAGCGGGAGAGCAAGAGATCCCGTGGCCCTAGTGGGTAACCATGGTACCTCATTTGGAGGTAAGAGTTCTGATTATTTTGGGAGGTCACCTTCCAGGTTATCTCAGCTTGTAGAGCGCGATTCTCAGAGTGCGTGGGTAGTTCATCAAGATTAGACTCAGCTTTCTCTTTGTAGCTTTCAACAATCTTTCTAGCTTCCATTTTTCAGCTAAAAGGTGTTATCATTGTCGTGAGTCTGGTTATCCTTTGAGGAGTTTTCTCTTACTCCGGCAAGTAGGCAGTCGTCCTTCCTCTCGTCATCAGGCACCTGCACAGTCGCAGGGAATTTCATTTAGATCTTAATCAGCAAGAGAAATTCCACCATCCAATAGAGGTCGGGAGCATAGTGGTAGTGGTTCTTATAGAAGTAATTATCAGGGTAGCGGCTCGGCTCAGCTGCAGAGGCAGTTCTAAGAACTACCAGTCTGGCAGGATGTTGAGATATCTGATGTAGTAGACCCAAGTATTTCTTCCTTACTTATATATGTGTAAGCTTTGATTCTTTCGATCGATTTTGAAATGGTGTGTCTTATCATGTTTCGATGGTTTCCTTGGATGTTATTTCTATCAAGAATCGGTTGCGATAGAGTGGTGAGCTTCTTGTATGATTTATTCCTCGTATTTCTGAGATCCTACTAGTTTATCTGATTTATATGTGAGAGATTTAGGGGTGAGTGTCAGTATTGTCTGCTTGGCATCCTATTGTATCACTTTCTCTTATTATGTCAAAATCAGTTTACCTCTCTTCTCGGAATTTCGTGTTGGTTGGATGATGGGATTCTAGTTCATCACCATCAAAGAGTGTCATTGTTTCTTCCGATGTAAAGTGCTTAGTAAGTAATATTTGATCTACGTGTCTCCTCTTGGTTCGAGATATTAGTATAGTCATGTTATCCCATGAACTTGTCTCGGTTATAAAAGGTTTTTCTAGCAAATTGTAAAAGTTTCCTTCTTATTGGGAGGTTAAATTGGCATAGATGTCATTCCATAAATCTTATTTAATGTCTATTTCTTCAATTTCAATTCTTTGGTTAGCCTGACTCGGAAGTAGTCTAGCTTTGGTAGCCAAGCAAATAAGAAGATGAACTTCCTGAAGCTCTAATTATTTCTATCCTCGATCCATTTCCATTTCTTCTTCATCCAGCACTAGTGAGCTTGGGTGATTGGTAGCCGCTTGTGACGTTCCCTGTGTTGAGGCAAAGTACGTGTTATTGTAGTCAGGTAAGCATATTATTGTTGTGGATATCAGTTTATCTGGGTATCCATTCCCATGTATAGTATAGTGCTGGTTCTGTTTTGCAGACCATCTAGTTTCAGGGGAAACTCTGCCGAAATTTTTATATAGAAGTACCATCCATCAGGCGGTAGTGTTAACAGCAAAGGTATGTAGTTGTGAACTCGAGAGGTGCAGCTGTTTGGCAACTCGAAAGGGTAGTTGGTAGCTTAGGTCTGACTACGTTCAGCTTTTAGCTAAATCTTCTTTTGTCCAGCAGACTGTGCGAGGATGGTTATTCTTATTCAAATGGCTGCATGAGTTTGTGCTTTAAGTGGATGAGTCTTCCTCCAAATACTGAATGGTAATATTAAATCTCTGAGGTGTTGATACCACTTTTCCCACGACCCAAAGTAAGGCCACGACAGAAATCTACAATGAGTGTCGATCATTGCTAAAACAACTAATAATCTATTAATGACTGAGATAAGCTGGCAACCTGATCATATATACCTACCTATCTGCTGAAAACATAAAGTCTGGAAAGATGATACGACTTTAACTTGCTGGCAGTTAGAACACTGAGCCATAAATTCTACTATGTCACACTTCATTCCATCCCAGTAATATATCTGCTTAAGATCATGGTACATCTTAGTCGAACCTGAATGAACAGTGTATTTGAAATAATGTGCCTCTATCTTAATCTGTCCACGTAAATCTGCAACATCAGGAACACAAAGTGTATCTTTATACATAAGAACACCGTTAGTAGTAACCCTGTATGGCTACTCCGATTTTCTTCTGGTTGTCTGTCCATATTCAACTAGAACTGGATCCTCATACTGACGATGTTTTACTTCAGAAAATTTAGAGTTAAAGGTTTAGTGCAGCTTGTCGACAATCCATCATATATCTTTTTTCACACCTCAACTCTTGAGAAGTTACTTTAGCGTTATAAGTGCATATGTAATCAACTATGTTGCTGGTATTCTGCCTCAGCTGAAGGTCCAACTACATGTCTCTTTTATATTTAATTTTTCAAGTCATAATATTTCAAATTCAAAGACAATACCCTGAAGTAGATGTTCAGCCTGGAGATCATTCTTGGTCTGCATCATACTATCCAGAAGTATTTACATGATCCTTATCCTTATATGATAGACCCTGTTCAGATGAATCTTTGACATACATTAGGATATGAGTAATTACATTCCCACAAAGAGCTTGCGGAACAACACTAACATCAACTGAGATGTTGCCTAGTGTGTTTGTAAAAATAATATAGCTTGCATCAAATATTCTATAATATGTAGTGAAAAGGTACTTCAAAAGTTCCCTCTATTGCATCAAGCGTGAGCTAATTCTTAGTTCCATCGACCTATTCTATTTGGAAAGGTATATCGAAGAGGTGATTATCGGCTGAATCACGTTAACCCATTCAAAGTTTCGTGTATCTTAGTTTCGAAAATATAGAACTCTCTTTTCGTGATCGAGCAAGAATAAGCTTAGTCAGAATAAGCTGTGTAATGGTATTATCATATTATCCAGATATATTTTATTCCAAAAGTTTGATATGCGTGTTATAATTCTGATCCTGTAACCAGGAAATAATGCCCGTGGAGTAGCTCATGAAGGTCGTGCAGGTTCTTTTGCTATGTGTGAATTTTTCTTTCGATTTAGGCTCGTTCGAGGACGAACGAAAGTTTAAGTGGAGGAGAATGAAAGGACCTCGATCAGTTGTTTCGGAAGTTAGGAATCTGATTGGCGTGTCGATAATTTTAAATTATTCATAAAGTCTTTTAGGACTTGTCTGTAAAATTTGAGCTAAATCGGAACTCGTTTGGTAGGCATAAAAAAAAAGGTGTCAGTTTTTATTGACAATAAATATTAAAAAGAGATTTTGAGCTAGGTTTTGGCGAATGAGCTCCGATTCGAAATTCGAAAGTGCCATTAGGTTCGTATGATTATTTTTGACTTTTATAAACTTTTGAAAGTGAATTTCGATGTTGTTCGGCTAGTTTCTGCTAAAATGCCGAAAGTTAAATAATTTGACTTTTTCTATTTAAATTCGCATCTTGAGTTTCGGGAGTCCAATTTGAGATCCGTCTTCGTGAGTATATTACATATATTTTGTATAACTTGTATGCAAAAGTTGGAATTGTTTCGAATATCGCATGGTACCTTTTTAATTTTTGTCGCGAAAAGAAAATAAAAAAAAAGAAAAAGGACAAAAGGACAAAAAAGAAAGAAAGAAACAAAATGTGGGCGGTGGGTTGTACTTAGCTTTAAGCTAGGACAAGGTGGTATTAGTAGTACATAAAATCAGAAGCAAAATGAGCAACGTCAACAAAAACATGAGCAAGGAACAAAACAGAGAAAATTATCAGAAAAATGCCAGAAAATGAGAAAAATACCGGGAAAATAGTAGAATTTTCACCCCGAAATATTCAGGTAATGATCCTAATATATTATTTGAGTTTATTACGTGTGTTTGAGTATGTTTTAACGGTAAAACTTGGATTATTATACATCATTTTAATAAGTTCAATTAATTATTTGAAGGGTCAAATGGACCCCGATAATAGAATTGAATATATATTCTTACTCAGTGAGTTATGGGCAACATATAAATGTAATTTATTTAGGGTTTGGTCATGTTACCTTAAACCCTATATATAGGCCAGGCCTGCGTATTGCGTATGCGAATAGGGTATCAGGTTCCTAACCAGATTGACCTAAGATGTGAGGAATGAAGCCTTAGCCTAAATTGATATATTTTTCTGCTTATTGAATAGAGTGGGATCGTTTGGCAAGGAAATCAAAGGATAAAGCGGTTGTTGATTAGCCGTACTAACTTTTGGAAGAGGTAAGTGTTTATATCCATTTCTGTAGAGGTACCTGGCCTCGTGGATTTTCTACCACGTGTTCCTTACGTGTGTAGTTGCCGATAGGCGTACTTATTATGCCTTAGCTTTGAATTTGAATTGTATATTATATGTTATGTCCTGTTGTTGGTATTGCATTGAGCATATGAGCATTGTACTCTTGTTTTGAGCATTGCATATACTTCCCGGTAATCAATGAGAGTCCCGAGCCAGTGAAGGGTCATTCTTACGTATACTTCCCGATAATCGATGAGAGTCCCGAGTCGGTGAAGGGTCATTATTGTATATACTTCCCGGTAATCGATGAGAGTCCCGAGCCGGTGAAGGGTCATTATTGCATATACTTCCCGGTAATCGATGAGAGTCCCGAGTCGGTGAAGGGTCATCATTGCATATACCTCCCGGTAATCGATGAGAGTCCCGAGCCGGTGAAGGGTCATTATTGCATATATCTCCTGGTAGACGATGAGAGTCCCGTGTCGGAGATAGGTATCAGGCATATGTGATTGCATTGCATCGTACCGCATTCATCCCATCTCATTGCACCGCATACTGATTATTGTGTGTATTGTGTTGTGTTTTATGTATGCGGTATGTATACTATGTTGTGGACATATCTCAGTTTGCCTATATATTTTTGGCTTGTATTCTGAGTTGTGGGGATCGGGTTGCAAGCCGCAACTGTATAAATATATGGATCGGGTTGCACGTTGCAACGGTATAAATATATGGATCGGGTTGCACGCCGCCACAGGATGAATATATGGATCGGGTTGCATGCCGCAACAGGATGTATTTCTGATTGTTGATGTGTTCGGAATACCTATATGTTTTGTTTATCTGTTTCTCCTCCCTGGCTAGCTATCCTATTCTTTGAGGTGGCTAGTCTGCCCCACTTATCGAGTCCTTTTGACTCACCCTCGTTTGTTGTTTGTTTCTTGTCTATCTATTTCGTTTCGGCAGGTTCGCTCCAGGATTGTTTCGCCACGTTGTTCCGGAGTGAAGACGACTTCAGCTGTCAGGGTGAGCCAGCTTTTATTCAGGATGGTCACCAGTTTTATGTGTATTATTTCAGTTACCATTTGCTCCCTTAAGGAGGTATCTATCTTCTTTTGTACTCTTAGATGTCTAGTCTGGATAGTCTTAAACCTAGTATGTGGGTAGTCAGCTGTAATTTCTTTTGTACATCTTAGAGGTATACATACTGTTCTTCTTTTTCTAAGTATTGATATTATTTATAAATTGAATTATATTTATTTTTCCTAATTTAATTAATAAGGGTTCGCCCGACGGGTCTGGGGAAAGATGTCGGGTGTCCGCACGGCCTAACCGGATTCCGGGTCGTGTCAGAAATTGGCTAGGTCGCCATACCAAGGGATTGGTTCCCAAGACAAGGCCAAGATCCTCTCATCCAGAAATGCGTCGTTCACTTCTATCTCTTCTTTAGGCCTACCCTCCTCCTCCAAGCGGGACAAGTGGTCCGCCACTTGATTTTCAGTCCCTTTACGATCAATCACTTCAATTTCAAACTCTTGAAGGAGTAACACCCACCGGATGAGCCTTGCTTTGGAGTCTTTCTTCGCCATCAAATACCGGATGGCAGAGTTATCAGTGTGAATAATTGTCTTCAACCCCACCAAGTATGATCAGAATTTTTCAAAAGCGAACACAATAGCCAAGAGCTCCATCTCCGTCACCGTATAGTTCAATTGAGCTCCGTTCATTTTTTTACTTGCATAGTAGATGGGATGAAACATCTTGTTCACCCGTTGACCTAGCACGGCCCCTAAAGCCACGTCACTAGCGTCACACATGAGTTCAAATGGAAGCTCCCAATTAGGACTCATAATTGTCGGTGCAGTTGTCAACCTCTTCTTCACTTCTTCAAAAGCTCCTAAGCAAGCTTTGTCAAAAACGAACTTGGCATCCTTCTCCAAAAGTTTGCACATAGGATTCACAACTTTGGAGAAGTCCTTGATAAAGTGGCGATAAAATCCCGCATGCCCCAAAAAACTTTGGACACCCTTCACGGTCATTGGAGGTGGAAGTTTAGAAATCACCTCAATCTTTGCTTGATCTACTTCGATGCCCTTCTTGGATACCTTGTGTCCCAACACTATGCCTTCTTGAACTAAGAAATGGCATTTCTCCCAATTGAGCACAAGCCTTGTTTCTTCGCATCTCTCTAGCACCCTCTCCAAGTTTGACAAGCAATCATCGAATGAATCTCCAACTACCGAGAAATCATCCATGAAAACCTCAAGAAAATTCTCCACCATGTCGTGGAAAAGAGCTAGCATGCACCTTTGGAATGTGGCGGGGGCATTACAAAGACCAAATGGCATTTTGCGGAATGCAAAGGTGCCATAAGGGCAAGTGAAAGTGGTCTTGTCTTGATCCTCAGCCTCAATGGATATTTGGTTATAGCCGGAGTACCTATCCAAGAAACCATAGTAAGCACGACCCGCCAACCGATCAAGTATTTGATCAATGAATGGCAAAGGAAAATGATCCTTCCTTGGAGCGGTGTTGAGCTTCCGATAGTCCATACACACTCTCCACCCAGTTACGGGTCTAGTTGCAATGGACTCACCTTTGTCATTTAGAATCACCGTCATACCCCCTTTCTTGGGCATACATTGCACGGGTGACACCCACTTGCTATCGAACAATGGAATTATCACACCTGCATCTAGCCATTTGATGATTTCTTTCATCACCACCTCTTGCATAGGAGGATTCAACCTCCTTTGGTGTTCTACACTTGGCCGACACCCTTCTTCAAGGAAGATCTTATGAGTGCATACCCCCGGATCAATTCCCCTTATATCCGCCAAGGTCCACCATATAGCTTTAATCCTCCTCTTCACCACTTCCACAAGTTTAGATTCTTGAGTTTTGGTCAAGTGAGATGAGATGATTATGGGTAAAGTGGAGTTGGGACCAAGGAAAGTGTATCTCAAATGGGATGGTAGGATTTTCAATTCGAGTTTCGGTGGTTCTTCGATGGATGGTTTTGTAGGTGGGGCTTCTTTGTTTTCAAGGTCTAAGGATAGCTTTTTAGGTACATAGGGTTTTGATCCAATGCCTTCACCACCTCCGCTACACTCTCTTCATTTTCCACATCCATGTTCCAAATTACCGCCGCCAACATGTCTTCTTGACTAGCTAAGACACTCTCCTTTTCCACTAGGGCATCAACCACGACATCGACATAAGAAAAAGTCGCATCATTATCCATTGGTTGCTTCAAGGCCTTGCAAATATGAAATACGGCCTTGTCTCCATTGAACCTAAAAGTAAGTTCACCTCTCTCCACATCACAAAGAGCTCTTCCGGTTTCCAAGAATGGTCTCCCAAGAATGATAGGTACTTCAAAATCTACGGGGCAATCAAGAATAACAAAGTCCGCCGGGAAGACGAATTTGTCTACCTTCACCAACACATTCTCAATAATCCCAATCGGACTTTTCATTGAGCGATTGGCCATTTGTAGGTTCACGGTTGTTGGTCTAGGTGCTTTGGTGTCCAATGTCTTATACACCGCATATGGAATTAAGTTGATACTTGCACCTAGGTCACACAAAGCCTTCTTGAAGTGTCTTCCACCGATTGTGCATGGAATAGTAAAAGCCCCGGGATCTTCCATTTTTAGAGCTATGTGTTATGACACAATTTCACTCACTTGATGAGTCACCTTGATTGTCTCGAAATCTCCACAAGTCTTCTTGGTCACCAAATCTTTAATGAATTTAGCAATGTTGGGCATTTGTCCCAACGCATCAACCAATGGAATGTTGATGGAGGTACTTGCTATCTTCTCCCAAATCTTCTTTGCATGGGATACTTCTCTTTGTTTTTTGCTCTTTTGAGGGAAAGGAAGTGGTATTTTAGGAATGGAGCTTGGGTTAGAAGGGCTTCCTTTGGGTTGTGGAGTTTTCTTTGGTTTGGCTATTTGGGTAGTGGTGTTTTGGGGGGTAGGCTTTTTAGTGACTTCTTGAACATCATCATCATACTCTTGCACCAACACATCACCTTGCATCTCCATTTCTTCATGCACTATCTCCCCTCCAATAGCTTCATTGTCATTCCACTCGGCACCCACACGATCATCTTGGATTTTCAACTCCGCATCATCATTACTCAGGGCTTTTTGATCTTCATATGTCTTGCCACTTCGAGTTTTGATCGTCATCGCGTGGTCTTTACCGCCTCTTTTAGGATTCATTACCGTATCACTTGGTAATGCTCCTTGCGGCCTTTGATTGACTTGATGTGCGAGTTGGCTCATTTGCGACTCAAGTTCTTTGATGGATGTGGAATGTGATGTCATAGTTTGCTTCATGTCTTTCATGTCTCCGGAGTAGCCTTGTTGGTTTTGAATCATTTGACTCATCATTTCTTCCAATTTTGTGGGAGCTTTCGTTTCTTGATCATTTTGCTTAAATGGAGGTCTTGGAGCATATTGTTGAGAAGAACCGACTCCTCTCCCTTCTTGGTTACCACTCCAATTGCCTCTTCCTTGACTCGGCCTCCATTTCCCTTGTTGTTGGTATGGTTTTTGGTAGGGTTGTTGATAAGGTCTTTGGTAGCCACCTTGATCATACCCTCTTTGCCCTTGGTAGTTGCCCACATAATTTGCTTCTTCACCATCTTGTACATTGTAACATTGCCCCGGATAGTATCCCTCTTGCCCATGTTAGAGAAGAGACAAAGGAACACCTCCGGGGGGTCATATAACCCATTGGAGCCATTTGATGCCCGGTATTTGTTGTGTGGATATTCTCTACCTTATTCACTTTCTTCTCATTTTCTTCTCTATTGGCCTTTGAGTTTTTGTTCATGAATTCCACAGAGGTCAAGATTCTTGCCATCTTCTTATCTTGAGCTTCAAGTCTTTCCATCATCAGTGGACTAATCCCAACTTCTCTACCCAGATTTTTAGCTCTTGATTGCCATTCTTGAGATCTCTTGGTCACTTTATCTAGGATGTCCTTCACTTCTTCATACCTCTTGTTCATGGTGACACCATCACATAAAGTGTCCAAAGCAGATTGATTCAACTTGTTCAAACCTTGATAGAAACTTTGCAACAACATTCTTCCATTGAAGCCATGATTAGACATCGGAGCAACCCATCTTGGAAAGCTTCCCAAGCCTCGGTCAAAGATTCGGATGCTTCTTGCTCAAACATGTAGATCTTATCCCTCAATGCCGCTTGCTTCCCTTTTGGTGAAAACTTCCTTAGAAATTATTTTACCAACTCTTGCCAAGTGAAAATGGAGTTTCTCGGCAACTTATTCAACCAATCTTTAGCTTTTCCGGTGAGAGAGTAAGGGAACACTCTCAACTTCAATGATTCTTCCGGTACCCTTGCCGACTTGTAGAGATTACAAGTTTGCACAAAATTTCTCAAGTGATCATTTGCATCTTTATTCTTAGTACCACCAAAGCAACCATATTGTCCAAGACCTTGAAGAATTACATTTGGGATGCTAAAACTAGCATTGCCATGAATAGGAGGAGGAACTATGGCACTTGCAAAACAATTCATATCAATTTCTTCCTCGATCTCCTCATCATCTTCATAGTCTCGTACCTCTTCTTGATAGTCCCGAGCACCTCTAGCATACTCTTGTTGGTAGCCTCAAGCAAATCTAGCATACTCTTGATTCCGGTTGACATTGCGAGCATTAACTCTATTGACATTACCCCCTCGGTTGACATTTGCTCTACTTCCACGGTTTACACCTCGACCCCCTTGGTTTACACCTTGCCGCCTTGGTTTGCATTGTTGCCACCCCGATTAGCATTACTCGCAACACCTTCATTTTCTCCAAGATTTCCTTCTTCATTTGCTTGGCCAAAAGGGTTGCCATCATGAGGGTTCACATTCTCCACTTGAGGATCATTAGCTTCCTCTTGTATTTCATCTTCGTCCACTTGTTCAACATGCAATGGATAGCCCTCTTGGTTGAGTTCTATATGGAACTCTTCATCATATTCTTCTTCATAACCTTGCGGATCCCCATGTTGTTGATTATAATAATGATTGTAGTTGGGTTCCGCAAGTGCCGATTAGGATTTCTCCTATAAGACATGTTCACCTACACAAGGTAAACCAAAATCAAAAGTAAAATGCTAGGACTTGCGAACTAAACAACTTTGATTAACTAATGCAACTCAATATTGAAACCGTAGTTCCCCGGCAACGGCACCAAAATTTGATCCATGCTCAATCCTACACCTTTAATGGTGAGGGGCGGTCGTCAAAATATAATACCCGATATGAGTCGGGCTCGATTTCCCAAGGGAACTAGCTCGTCAAGTAAGAGAGTCGCAAATAGAAAGTCAAATGAAGCTTAATATTAAGTCTTAGAGATGGGGTTTGTTTAAAGTAACGCTACAATTAACTACAATGCATACAAATTGAGCAAGTAAGTTGATTTAATATTATGAGACTAGGGGTGTAAACAACGAATAGTGATGTCCAACCAACGGGTGTCTTCCCTTCACTTTCTCAACTCAAATAAAATTATGGTCGAGCATTCCGATTGTGATCTCTAGAATCCTTCCGGCCTAGAAGAGATCTTTCACAACCCGCTCGTCAAAGTCTTAGTTGAATAATCAAAGGCTACTCAAAGACCCAAGGAAAGGAGACCTCTTCCGAGCGTAATACCTTTTAGATGAGTTAGTCTATATAAATAGCATATCAACTCAAATCCTCGCTAACTCCACTATTCTACACTAGTTAATCTCTTCCGAGTCTTTAACTAGCAATGTAGACAAGAAATCCCAAATATTATGGATTTTTGGATTTTGATGTTATTGTAATAGGGAGTTAACCAATTGTTACTCGTGTTATAATTAGTGAAATGGAACAACACCTATTGATTTTCTATCACTATAGCCTATTTACACCCCTAGTTATTAATTTAGCTACTCATAACTAGGGTTTGAATCAAAGCAATAAAGATGTAATGAAATGATGGAATCATGTTAAACATGAGTTTTGAATTGATATATGGAATAAGATTCAAAGATACAAGATTGGAAGCTTACAAAGTAATGTTAAGACTCCTACTTAGCTCCCAAAATCGTCCCAAAATAAGTAGAAAACGTAATATGGAAAGTGTGCCTTAAAAACCTTGTCTCAAGCTATTTATACAAAGGGAAAATTTCTGGGAACAGGAAGTAGGCGGTTCGCCTGGTAAAGTAGGCGGTCCGCCTACCTAACTCTCTGATGTTTAGTAGGCGGTCCGCCCCTGTAAACAGGCGGTCCCCCACTTTCATGCTAGTTCTCTGAGCTCAGTAGGCAGCCTGCCTTTTTATGTAGGCGGTCCGCCCACTCTTGATGTCCTTCCTTCACCACTTTGGCTCTACTTCTTGTTCTCTAACTTCGATCTTCAACTCATGTTCATGTGAATTCACCGTGACCTGAAATTAAGCAAATCATGGCATTAATCACACTAAATGTAGCCTTTGGACTCAAAAATAAAAGTTTAAAGTAGTCTTTAAGTGGGTAAAATACCAACTTATCACTTACAACAACAACTAACCTCAATTCCAAATAAGTTGGGATCAACTATTAGACCTGCACTGATCATATTTCTCCATAACCTCAATTCATCTCATTCTTTGTATTAATCATGTTGAAGTAGGATGATAGCCAACGTAAAACTTTTCCAATTCATAGTTCCTTTGCGAAATACAAAGTTTATATTCAATTATCTATTTTCTCGGAGTGCAGTTTATGATTTACAAGTATCTAATCCACTAAAAACAATTGATGTTATATATTGAGTGTAGATTATCCCTAATTAAGGATATGTGCGTGTTTACAATTCTGTCACTTAAGCATGATTAATTAATATATTTTTTACTTAATCGATATATTTTATCATTTCATTAAATCACTTAATTATGATATAACTTGATATGATTTGATGTAAACGATCAGGTGTAGATAAAATTAACCCCGCGGCCAACGAACTAATTAATTGGAAAATCTTGTTAATTTTTTAAAACTACCTAGTCTACAAAATTTATTTTCATTGAGTACCACTTACATATGGTACTACTTCTTAATTACAAATATACCATAAATTTCATAATCTAATATAATACTCTTTTTCATTTTATATATATATATATATATATATATATATATATATATATATTAGTATATGATATATAGTATATCTTTACTAAATTACTCTCTATCTCTCTCTTCTAACTATGTACCAATATATAGTATATCATATACCAATATATCATAAACCTATATTTGTTCTATGATTATTCAATGAAACACCAATATTCCAATGATATACTATATATCATATAATATATAGTATATTATGTACTAAACTTTGGGAGGGGATATGTGATGTACATGCCATTGGAATATTTGTGTTTCAATGAGTAATCATAGAACAATTTGGGAAAGTGAGAGGGGAGGGTGGCTCAGAGACATGAATAATAATTTGGAGGGGATATGTGATGGTTTGTTGGGAGGGGGGGGGGGGAGAGAGAGAGAGAGAGAGAGAGAGAGAGAGAACATTATTTTAGGAAAAAAATATTTATTGTATCTAAAACTTAGATTTTAAAAACTCTCTAGAAGTGGTACTATTAAAATTAAAATCTCTATATATGGTAAAATTCAAGAAAATGGTATTTTTGTTATTCCATTTTATTATTAGGCAAAAGTAGAAATTAAATCTTTATATATGGTGTTTTAGTTACTTTTCCCATCTATGAATCCTTTATAATTTTGGGATTTTTACATTAAAAGACAAGCAAAAGACAAAAATTACCAAAAATAGCTCATATTTTCGAATCTTACTCGATCTGTCACTCTTTTTACCGAGATTTCAGCTTGCCGCAAATTTATACAAGTTGACTAATTTATACACGTGTATAAAATTGTATAAATTTGTATAAGTGTGTATATGCGAGTGAATAAATCTGTATATTAAGGATGTTAATAAATTTTTACTTTTTTTGTGTATATTTTTGTATTTCTCTCATTGCTACACATTTATCTATGTATATTAATGTATAAATTTATTTTTTGTGGGGAGATTTGTATGTATAAAGTTGTGCAAAGCAATGATATAGACACAATCAACAACATAACTTCAGTGAAATACAAAAAAGTAACGACACTACTGGTGGGGGAGGGTGTCTTCCGGTGGCTTAGTGGCAAGGGAGGGGGAAATTTGGTAGCTAGGGTATTTTTTTTTTTTTTTTGAAGGAGTGCTAAAATTTGTAATTTGAAGGATGGGTACTATGCATGGAAAAAAATATGGCCTCCTATTTATAATTTTGGGTAGTGGGCTTGAAACGACCTCGGTCAGTCGTTTCGGAAGTTAGGACTCCGATTGGCGTGCCGATAATTTTAAAATATTCGTAATGTCCATTAGAACCTGCCTGTAAAATTTGAGCTAAATCAGACCTCGTTTGGTTGGCATCGGAAGAAGGTTTCAGTTTTTATTGGCGATAAATATTAAAAAGAGATTTTCGAGCTCGGTTTTTGCCGAATGAGCTCCGATTCGAAATTCGAAAGCGCCGTTGGGTTCGTATGATTATTTTTGACTTTAGTGAACTTTCGAAAGTGATTTTCGATGTTGTTCGGCAAGTTTCCACTAAAATGCCGAAAGTTAAATAATTTGACCTTTTTCATTTAAATTCGCATTTTGAGTTTCGGGAGTCCAATTTGAGATCCGCCTTCGCGAGTATGTTACATATATTTTGTATAACTCGTATGCAAAAGTTGGAATTATTTCCAATATCGTAGGGTATAATTTTAATTTTTACCGTAACTGCGAATTTTAAAAGAAAAAAGAAAAAAAAAAGAGGAAAAGACAAAATAAGGAAAAAACAAAAAAAAGAAAGAAAACGGTGGGTTGGTCTTAAAGCTAAGATTTCGATGGCTCAGCATATAGAAACAGAAGTAAACACAGCAAAAAATGAAATGACGGGCAGGAGAAAAAAATGCCAGAAAATAAGAAAAGGGACCGGAGAAAAGTAGATTTTTTACTCTGAAACATTCAGGTAATGATCCTAATATATTATTTGAGTTTATTACGTATGTTTGAATATGTTTTAACGGTAAAACTTGGAATATTAGACATCGTTTTAACAAGTTCAATTAATAGTATGAAGGGTCAAATGGACCCTGATAATGAAATTGATTATATATTCGTACTCAGTGAGTTATGGGCAACTTGTAAATGTAATTTATTTGGGGTTTGGTCATGTGACCTTAAACCCTGTACATAGGCCTGGCCTGCGTATTGCGTATGCGAATAGGGTATCAGGTTCCTACCTGGATTGCCCTAAGATGTGAGGAATGAAGTCTTTAGCCTAATGTGATATATTTTTCTGCTTATTGAACACAGTGGGATCGTTTGGCAATGAATTCAAAGAATAAAGCGGTTGTTGGGTAGCAGTGTTAACTTCGGAACAAGGTAAGTGTTTATATCCATTTCGTTGGAGGCACCTGGCCTCGTGGATTTTCTACCACGTGTTCCTTACGTGTGTAGCTGCCGATAGGCGTACTCATTACGCCGTAGCTTTGGATTTACATTCTATATTATATGTTATGTCCTGTTATTGGTATTGCATTGAGAATCTGAGTATTGTACTTTGGCTTTGAGTTGGCATCTACTTCCCGGCTGTCGATGAGAGTCCCGCGCCGGTGAAGGGTTATTGTTGCATCACATTGCATTCATATGCATTACATTGCATATCATATTGGGTGCAGGAGTATTCCGCCCCAGGAGCAGGAGGATTCCGCTCCATTGTATCATACTGAGGGTAGGAGGATTCCGCCCCAAGAGCAGGAGTATTCCGCTCTTATGTCAGATATTGAGTGCAGGAGTATTCCGCCTCTGGTTTACATTATATCGGGTGCAGGAGTATTCCGCCCCAGGAGAGTGCAGGAGTATTCCGTCTCATGTTTATATTATATCGGGTGCAGGAGTATTCCGCCCCAGGAGCAGGAGTATTCCGCTCCAGTTGGTTATCAGATTGGATTTCCCCTCGAATGCAGGAGTATTCCGCTTCGAGATGGGATGACGGGCACATGTGACCCTTTGCATCATATTTCATTTCATTTCATCTCATTTTATTTCATTCCATTCCATTTCATTTCATACCATTGTGTAGACTTGTGGTACATAACTGATGTTCAGCTTCTACGTGCATTGCTTATTTGCCTATATATTTCTGGCTTGTATTCTGAGCTGCGAGGATCGGGTTGCACACCGCTACAGTATAAATATATGAATTGGGTTGCACGTCGCAACGGTATAAATATATGGATCGGGTTGCACGTCGCAACGGTATAAATATATGGATCGGGTTGCACGTTGCAGCGGTATAAATATATGGATTGGGTTGCACGCCGCAACAGGATGAATATATGGATCGGGTTGCACGCCGCAACAGGATGTATTTCTGATTGCTGATGTGTTCGGGATACCTATATGTTTTGGTTATGTTACGTTCCTGGTTGTTGATGAGTTTATGGTTTCATACATGTTTTCGGTTGTTATCTGGCTCTGCCTTTTCATAATTTAAATAAAAGGAATTTTGTTTATTTATTTCTTTTCTCCCTGGCTAGTTATCCTATTCTTTGAGGTGGCTAGTCTGCCCCACTTATTGAGTCCTTTTGACTCACCCTTGTTTGTTGTTTGTTTCTTGTCTATCTATTTCGTTTCGGCAGGTTCGCTCCAGGATTGAGTTCGCCACGTTGTGAAGGAGCCAAGACGACTTCAGCTGTCAGGGTGAGCCAGCTTTTATTCCGGATGGCCACCAGTTTATTGGTTATTATTTTAGTTGCATTTTGCTCCCTTCAGGAGGTATTTGTCTTCTTTTGTACTCTTAGATGTCTAGTCTGGATAATCCTAAACCTAGTATGTTGGGTAGTGAACTGTAATTTCCTTTGTACAGCTTATGTTATCAGTATGTATGTATTTTGGTTTTAAGTCTTGTCCTTATTTATGAATTATTATATTTATTTTCCTAATTTAATTGGTAAGGGTTCGCCCGACGGGTCTAGGGGAGGATGTCGGGTGCCCGCACGGCCTAACCGGATTCTAGGTCGTTTCAGTTGGTATCAGAGCCCAGTTTAGAGTCTATCCAGACTAAGACAGTGTCTAGTAGAGTCTCGGTGATGGGTACGTAGACGTCCGTACTTATCTACGAGAGGCTATGATGGCATTTAGGAAGTTTCACTTCCTTCTTTTCTGATCGTGCGTCGGTCTAGGATGCAAAAGTATTTTTGTTAATTCCTTCGTGGCAATTGTAAACCCTTGTACGACAAATCAACAAACAGTATGAGTTCAAGACGAAGCAGTCTAGACCGGGGCTAGCACTGACGGAGCCCCGAGAGTTTTTTTATCGTGCTGACGATCTAGTTACGGATGTACGAGCTCGCGATGGGCAAGGGAGCAGGGCCTTGTGGTTCCCTTGGCTCTCTACGATGCTTTTACGAGAATCTTGGCGACGCAGATACCGTGAGAATCTATTATTCGCTGGGCAGCCTATCAGGGTGCCGCATAAGCAGACGTTCGGTGTCAGGGAGCTTTTATTCCAGTTCTTAATATTGCCGTAGTAAATTATGTTCCAGAGGCAGCATGTGTTGCGCCACCAATTGTTCCGGCTGGTTAGCCAACCGAGGTAACGGTTCGATTTGAGTGCCCAAAGAGGCTGCATTATTTTATCTGGTTGAACCTTCTGATATTCTCAAGCCATACATCAGATAATCCCTGCGTAAAGTTTTTAAATAAAATGACGTCAGCGTATCTTTCAGGCTCTTGATTATATCGAGCGGTATGGTGTTGATTATTCTGCTCTCCAGTTTCAGGGGTCCAGCCTTGAATTGGTGGGCTGCTCTCTTATTAGCTGACTTGGTTCGATTTTTCTTCTAGATTCGTGGAAAAGTCCCTTTCGAGTAGCGAGCGAGATGAAAAGTGTTGCTAGTTTGAGTGGATTGGACAGGGTAGCCTGTCGGATAGCCTGTTGGTGTTTCAGAATATGAGATTAAATTCTTTAAGATGACTGGATATGCATTAAAACTAGTCCATGAGCCTTTCGAGAGATTCAAAGATTTATTGATGACATTTCTTTTTCCTTGAGATCCCAGATGGCTCGAGAGATTGAGGTCGGGATTTCATTTAATGTTGTTGTTGATATTACCCGAAGGTACGAGGCATACTATAAGTTAGAGCGGGAGAGCAAGAGATCTCGTGGCCCTAGTGGGCTACCATGGTACCTCATTTAGAGATAAAAGTTTTGGTTATTTTGGGAGGTCACCTTCCAGGTTATCTCAGCGTGTGTCATGTGATTCTTAGAGTGCGCCAGTAGTTCGTCAATATCAGACCCAATTTTTCTCTTTATGGCTTTCAATAATCTGTCCAGTTTCCACTTTTAGCAAAAAATATGTTATCATTGTCGTGAGTCTGATTATCCTTTGAGGAGTTTTCCTGTTATCATTGTCATGAGTCTGGTGATCCTTTGAGGAATTTTGCCTTATTCCGGCAAGTAGGTCGTTGTCCTTTCTCTCGGCCTCAGGCACCTGCACAGTCGCATGGGATTTTATTTAGATCTCAATTAACCAGAGAAATACCACGATCCAGTAAAGGTTGAGAGCATGGTGGCAGTTATTCTTCAGAAGGTAATTATCAGTGTAGCGGCTTAGTTCAGCCGCAGAGGCAGTTTTATGAACTGCCAGCCAGGCAGGATGCTGAGGCATCCGATGTAGTAGACCCATGTGTTTCTTTTTCCCTTATATATGAGTAAGATTTGATTCTTTCGATCGATCTGGAAATGATTGTCTTATCATATTTCTATAGTTTCCTGGGATGGCGTTTCTATTAAGAATCAGATGCGGTAGAGGGGTAAGTTTCTGATACGATTTATTCCTGGAATTTATGAGACCTACTAGTTTATCTGATTTAAATATGAGAGATTTGACGGTGAGTATTGCTATTGCCTGCTTGGCATCCTGTTATACCACCTTGTGATATTATGTCAAGTCATTTTACCTCTCTCATCTGAAATCAGTGTTGGTAGGATGATGGGATTCTTATTCGTCATCATCAGGAAGTGTCGTTGTTTCTTCCGGTGTAAAGTGGCTGGTAAGTAATGCTCGATCTATGTGTCTCCTCTTGGGTCGAGATTCTAGTGGAGTCATGTTATTCTATGAGCTTGTCTTAGTTATAAAAGGGTTTTCTGGTAAAGTGTCAAACTTTCCTTCTTATTGGGAGGTTAAATTGGCATGAATTTTGTTCCATAAGAGCTTATTTAATATCTATTTCTTCAATTGCGATTCTTGGGCTACTTTGACTCGTATGTAGTCTAGCTTTTGTAGCCAAGCAAATAAGAAGATGAGCTTCCTGAAGCTCTGATTATTTCTATCCTCGGTCCATTTCCATTTCTTCTTTGTTCAGCACCGGTAAGCTTGGGCAGTTGGTAGCCGCTTGTGATATTCCCTGTGTTGAGCCAGAGTACGTGTTATTGTAACCGGGTAAGCATATTATTGTTTTTGTCCAGTTATCTCATCTTGTTATCCATTTAACATGTTTATGTTATCAGTTTATCCGGGTATCCATCCCCATATATTGTATCGTGCTGGTTCTGTTTTTGCGGATCATCCAGTTTCAGGGGAAACTCTGCCGAAATTTTTATATAGAAGTACCACTCATCGGGCGGTGGTGTTTACGGTAAAGGTATGGAGTTGTGAACTCGGGAGTTGTAGTCGTTTCGCAACTCGAGAGGGTAATTTGGTAGCTCAGGTCTGAGCCGAATTCTATTTTTAGCTATGACTTCCTTAGTCCGGTAGACTGTGCGAGGATGACTATTTCTATTCTAGTTAGCGGTATGAGTTAATGCTTTAAGTGGAGGAGTCTTCCTCCAAATACTGAATGGTAATATTAAATCTCTGAGGTGCTGATACCACTTTTCTCACGACCCAAAGTAAGGCCACGACAGAAACCTACAATGAGTGTCGATCATTGCTAAACTCACTAATAATCTATTAATGCTCGAGATAAGCTGGCAACTTGATCATATATACGTACCTATCTGCTGATAGCATAAAGTCTGGAAAGATGATACGACTTTAACTTGCTGGAAATTAGAACACTGAGCCACAAATTTTTTCTATGTCACACTTCATTCCGTCCTACCAATAAATCTGTTTAAGATCATAGTACATCGTAGTCGAACCTGGATGAACAGTGTATTTGAAATAATTTTTCTCTATCATAATTTGTCCACGTAAGTCTGCAACATCAGGAACATAAAGTCTATCTTTATACATGAGGACACCGTCAGTAGCAACCCTGTATGGTGACTCCAGTTTTCTTCTGGCTATCTGTCTGTATTAAACTAGAACTGGATCCTCATACTGACGTTGTTTTACTTCATGGAAATTCTGAGTTAAAGGTCTAGTGCAGCTTGTCGACAATCCATCATTGGTGTGTATATCTCTTTCACACCTCAACTCTTTAAGAAGTTACTTTAGCATTATAAGTGAACATGTAATCAACTTTGTTGCTGGTATTCTGCCTCGGCTCATGGTCGAACTACATCTCTATTTTATTTTCACTTTTTCAAGTCATAATACTTCCAATTCAAAGACAATACCCTGAGGTAGATGTTCAGTCTGAAGATCATTCTTGGTCTACATCATACTATCCAGTAGCAGTTGTATGATCCTTATCCTTATACGATAGACCCTGTTCAAATGAACTTTTGACATACATTAGGATATGAGTAACTACATTCCTACAAGGAGCTTGCGGAACAACACTAACATCAACTGAGATATTGCATAGTGCATTGGTAAAAATAATATAGCTTGTATCAAATCTTCTATAGTAAGTAGTGACAAGGTACTTCAAAAGCTTCCCGCTATTGAATCAAGCGTGAGCTAATTCTTAGTTCCATCGACTTGTTCTATATCGAAAGGTATATCGAAGAGGTGATTATCGGCTGAATCATGTTAGTCCATCCAGAGTTTCATAGATCTTTGCTTCGAAAATGTAGAACTCTCCTCTCGTGATCGAGGAAGGATCGGTTTAGTCAGAATAAGCTGGGCAATGGCGTTATGATATTATCCAGCTATGTTTTATCCAAGGGTTTGATGTGCGTGTCATAATTCTGATACTGTAATCATGAGATAATATCCGTGGAATAGTTTATGAAAGTTGTGTAAGTTCTCTTGCTATCTGCGTGAATCTTGCTTTAGACTTTGGCTCGTTCGAGGACGAACGAGAGTTTAAGTGGAGGAGAATGAAACGACCTCGGTCAGTCGTTTCGGAAGTTAGGACTCCGATTGGCGTGCCGATAATTTTAAAATATTCGTAATGTCCATTAGAACCTGCCTGTAAAATTTGAGCTAAATCAGACCTCGTTTGGTAGGCATCGGAAGAAGGTTTCAGTTTTTATTGGCGATAAATATTAAAAAGAGATTTTCGAGCTCGGTTTTTGCCGAATGAGCTCCGATTCGAAATTCGAAAGCGCCGTTGGGTTCGTATGATTATTTTTGACTTTAGTGAACTTTCGAAAGTGATTTTCGATGTTGTTCGGCAAGTTTCCACTAAAATGCCGAAAGTTAAATAATTTGACCTTTTTCATTTAAATTCGCATTTTGAGTTTCGGGAGTCCAATTTGAGATCCGCCTTCACGAGTATGTTACATATATTTTGTATAACTCGTATGCAATAGTTGGAATTATTTCGAATATCGTAGGGTATAATTTTAATTTTTACCGTAACTGCGAATTTTAAAAGAAAAAAGAAAAAAAAAGAGGAAAAGACAAAATAAGGAAAAAACAAAAAAAAGAAAGAAAACGGTGGGTTGGTCTTAAAGCTAAGATTTCGATGGCTCAGCATATAGAAACAGTAGTAAACACAGCAAAAAATGAAATGACGGGCAGGAGAAAAAAATGCCAGAAAATAAGAAAAGGGACCGGAGAAAAGTAGATTTTTTACTCTGAAACATTCAGGTAATGATCCTAATATATTATTTGAGTTTATTACGTATGTTTGAATATGTTTTAACGGTAAAACTTGGAATATTAGACATCGTTTTAACAAGTTCAATTAATAGTATGAAGGGTCAAATGGACCCTGATAATGAAATTGATTATATATTCGTACTCAGTGAGTTATGGGCAACTTGTAAATGTAATTTATTTGGGGTTTGGTCATGTGACCTTAAACCCTGTACATAGGCCTGGCCTGCGTATTGCGTATGCGAATAGGGTATCAGGTTCCTACCTGGATTGCCCTAAGATGTGAGGAATGAAGTCTTTAGCCTAATGTGATATATTTTTCTGCTTATTGAACACAGTGGGATCGTTTGGCAATGAATTCAAAGAATAAAGCGGTTGTTGGGTAGCAGTGTTAACTTCGGAACAAGGTAAGTGTTTATATCCATTTCGTTGGAGGCACCTGGCCTCGTGGATTTTCTACCACGTGTTCCTTACGTGTGTAGCTGCCGATAGGCGTACTCATTACGCCTTAGCTTTGGATTTACATTCTATATTATATGTTATGTCCTGTTATTGGTATTGCATTGAGAATCTGAGTATTGTACTTTGGCTTTGAGTTGGCATCTACTTCCCGGCTGTCGATGAGAGTCCCGCGCCGGTGAAGGGTTATTGTTGCATCACATTGCATTCATATGCATTACATTGCATATCATATTGGGTGCAGGAGTATTCCGCCCCAGGAGCAGGAGGATTCCGCTCCATTGTATCATACTGAGGGTAGGAGGATTCCGCCCCAAGAGCAGGAGTATTCCGCTCTTATGTCAGATATTGAGTGCAGGAGTATTCCGCCTCTGATTTACATTATATCGGGTGCAGGAGTATTCCGCCCCAGGAGAGTGCAGGAGTATTCCGCCTCTGGTTTATATTATATCGGGTGCAGGAGTATTCCGCCCCAGGAGCAGGAGTATTCCGCTCCAGTTGGTTATCAGATTGGATTTCCCCTCGAATGCAGGAGTATTCCGCTTCGAGATGGGATGACGGGCACATGTGACCCTTTGCATCATATTTCATTTCATTTCATCTCATTTTATTTCATTCCATTCCATTTCATTTCATACCATTGTGTAGACTTGTGGTACATAACTGATGTTCAGCTTCTACGTGCATTGCTTATTTGCCTATATATTTCTGGCTTGTATTCTGAGCTGCGAGGATCGGGTTGCACACCGCTACAGTATAAATATATGAATTGGGTTGCACGTCGCAACGGTATAAATATATGGATCGGGTTGCACGTCGCAACGGTATAAATATATGGATCGGGTTGCACGTTGCAGCGGTATAAATATATGGATTGGGTTGCACGCCGCAACAGGATGAATATATGGATCGGGTTGCACGCCGCAACAGGATGTATTTCTGATTGCTGATGTGTTCGGGATACCTATATGTTTTGGTTATCTTACGTTCCTGGTTGTTGATGAGTTTATGGTTTCATACATGTTTTCGGTTGTTATCTGGCTCTGCCTTTTCATAATTTAAATAAAAGGAATTTTGTTTATTTATTTCTTTTCTCCCTGGCTAGTTATCCTATTCTTTGAGGTGGCTAGTCTGCCCCACTTATTGAGTCCTTTTGACTCACCCTTGTTTGTTGTTTGTTTCTTGTCTATCTATTTCGTTTCGGCAGGTTCGCTCCAGGATTGAGTTCGCCACGTTGTGAAGGAGCCAAGACGACTTCAGCTGTCAGGGTGAGCCAGCTTTTATTCCGGATGGCCACCAGTTTATTAGTTATTATTTTAGTTGCATTTTGCTCCCTTCAGGAGGTATTTGTCTTCTTTTGTACTCTTAGATGTCTAGTCTGGATAATCCTAAACCTAGTATGTTGGGTAGTGAACTGTAATTTCCTTTGTACAGCTTATGTTATCAGTATGTATGTATTTTGGTTTTAAGTCTTGTCCTTATTTATGAATTATTATATTTATTTTCCTAATTTAATAAGGGGAGGATGTCGGGTGCCCGCACGGCCTAACCGGATTCTAGGTCGTGTCAGGGCTGCCTATTTCTGAAAATTTCCTTATAATTTTGTGTTTATACCGCATGAACAATGCAAGATCAATTTAACAAAAAATAGCTTTTTTTTTTTTTGCATAATTGATGCATATTTATATATATTGTTGCATACTATGTGCATAATATGAGCATAATTTATGCATATTATTTAGAACGGCTATCGTAAAATTCTATTTGATTTTCTTTTCCTTGACCCAACAATAGTAAAACTGTGCATTTCTCATTATGCATGGTGTTGAAGTGTGTGACACACTTTATTATGGTATAAGAGCATATAAAAATCTTAGATTTAAGTGTAACTGTCATCAGTAATCGAAAATAAATTTTTATGTGATTGATCTATGAAAAAAAGGCCCGCGCGTGAGGGATGCGGACAAAATTTTATATAGTCGTTGTAAAATTTTGATGCGTAGCCATTTTTGGACGCGCTAAGTGAAAATTATTCATAATTTTAAAATTAATTGAGAAATAGCCAAAAATCCGCGCGTACACTTACACTCCATTAGCGTTGGAAAACACCCTAGACTAGTCCCAGGTTTTTATACTGGGACTTTGAACTAACATGTTCAAAGTCTCATTATTTTATAATGGAATTCATGTTTATAGTCTCCCGGAGCTTTATAAATATAAAGTTCCAGTATAAAATACTGTGACTTATCCGAAAATGGCTATTTCTCAGCGAATTTATTTTTGGTGGCTACGAATCAATTAGCGCGTGCCAAACAAGCTCCCACGCGAAATTTTTACATAATTGTTTCTGACCTAAATATAATTACACCAAGTATTTTCTTTTAATCGGACTAAAATCCCTCTATTAATTATAGAATTCTCCAAAAATCATGTATCAACTACTGGACCCAATTAGACAGATATTTTTTGGAGAAATTCAGGCATGTATTACTTGTATGAAGTTAATCTGTGCATTCCTTATTCCTAAACACTCTTACTTAATCCTTAAAACCTTTAGTAGAAAACCATTTCCACATGATGTATTGTTAGGTCTGACCTCTAATAAACTATGGGGTCAGGACTGTTACTCTAAATAAAACTATACACATTGGCAACTCATTCTATATCATTTCAAACACCCAAAATATATATGAAATTAATTAAGCCTTCACACAAATTGACAAGTACACAGATAGAAATCAACAAAGGTCCTGTTTAACAGAATATATTAATGAAACAACTCAGAACTAGTAAGTGTCCTTCGAAGTGTACGTCCAATGACCAAAGAGAAAGGAGTTCCAATCACAAAAGTAAAGAGAGAATTATAAACTATATATTGCAAGATGAGAACCACTTGAATTTTACCCACATAAAACGTATCAATTGCTTGCACTGTTAGTTTAGGGTACACTCGACACAAGAGGAGGTGAATTGGGTCGTTAACAATTTTTGCCTCTTTTTAAACTTTAAACTAAGTTTCTTGACTTGTTGGAACAACTTACTTGGAACAGTTTCTATGGGTGTTCCAACTGCAGTTTAACAAAGCAATGAAAGAGCAAAAAAGACAAGGCACACGCGATTTTAACGTGAAAAACACCCTGGCTCAAAGGTGTAAAAAAACCACGACCCACATCCCTGTGGGAATTTCAACCAATCCACTAAACAAAACGAGCCAAACTCGGATTACAAAGGTAACCCCAAGGACCTAACTCTAAGCCCTTACACAACAATCCTAGACTGTTGCTGCCCTTCAAACTACCCTAGCTTGGAGCACAAAGAACTTAACTCTAAGCTCTTTACCCAATGAGATTTTAACTCCAGATTACAACCTCAAAAAGTGATTCTTATAAGCTGAACGAGATTACAATTTAAGTGCCTAATATATGAACTAAGAGCTGGACTCAAACAATTCTAAATGACTTGATGGAACACTTGCCCAGACTGTTCCAATGCCCGTTCCAACTGCTTCAGACTTTTCTCTCTTGTACGCTCAGTTTCTCTTTTTGTGCTGAAGTGTTTGGACGTTTTTTCTTCATATGTACATGGACTTCTTTTATAGATAAAGACCTGATAAGTAAAACAAAATCCAAGAATATTAGGGATAACCATATAGCTTTAATTCTAATCCATTTCCCTTATCATTTTGGATTTCATAGAGTTCTACTCCAACTCTACTTCATTCTCCAAATCCTGCAGATAATTAATAGCTAAAGAATCTTATCAAGAATACTTAGCTTAATCCATAAGTCAGCCATACAATAATTTCACCAAAATTAGCAATTAAATTATATTCACCAAATTACCAATAATTCAAGAAAAACTAGTTCCACAAATAAGGTCTTAATTAATTCAATGTAACAAGTGCATTTTGTTTATTATCATCAAAACATTATATACTCAACAAATCCTGATCACCTTTATTAATTCCACTACTTCCACTCCCTCGTGCTATTATAGGTTGTTACTCATCTTGCAACAATATATTTACTAAATCGTTCAAACTTTGTTTATTCAAAGTCCAAACTTCAAAACCTAATACCTGTGCTGAAAGCTTGTTATCTTGATTCATATCCAAAAGCTTCAAACTCAAACTATCCTCTGGTAACGACTTCTTCATCTCCATAGCATCTTCAGATTCAGGTAATGCACACAAGTTAACACCCTAAAATATACCAAATGTATAAGCCTAAAGAATATTTATGATAAAACTCAAAAGAAGGGAGTTAACAGGGCATTCATTAATTTTTCAAACAATTTTCAAACTTTAGAGTTGACTACTGAAACTTTAAACTAAGGATTAATTTCTTGTAAAGAACGATCTTTTCTGAATAATTTTGGGGGGTTGTAAATGTCCGTAGTAATATTATACTAAGTAGTAGTTAATAAGAATAATTACAAAATCATTGCTATTCTGAGCACTTTTAGTGTGTCCAAATAGCCTAATAAATTTCGATGCATTGTACACTTTGCTAGGGTAGGAAATAGGTACAAGATTTAAAGGGATTCATTATAAAGTTAGTTTAAATTGATTTTATAAATTCATTTAAAAAGAAAAACAAATTTTAAAATTATTTTTTGGCCTCCCGGAGAGTGGAACCAGCTTGACAAGGAGGTCATCTGCACACCATAACGATATATGTTTAATTAATAGATTAGATATTTGTAATTTGTAATATGATTAATCCGATGAATGCATAACCGAATTCAAGTCTTGTATTTCAAAAAGAACTTACATCGCACATTTATTTCTCACTTATCTTAACACTTTAACTCAAAAATACTCCTAACAGAGTGACAAATGAATATTCAAACTCATAAAATCGATTAAACCGATGAATTTAAGGTTAGATATATCATTTACTTTTTATTTTGCAAGCGTTTGAAAAAGTTCTTCAATTTTATATAAGATGATATCTGGGACAATTTGGGGCAAACTGGGGGCCATATAAAAGGCCTGGATTGCAAAACCAAAACTTCGCCTACCAACACGTATGATAGGAGCATCCTTTGTGACATGCAAATGTATTTCTCCCACGTTACAAGCGGTAATAGAGAATAGATTATTTTTCTGAGTGATTCTTTATAGAAAATTCATCTTGAATGATTTTTTGGGTTGTTTTTTGGATATCATAATTTATTAACCAAAGGGTGGCTAAGTTTGACTTGAATGATTCAGGTAGAGTTCCATGTGAGTGAATTTCCTCTATGACTCCTTGGTGCAAAGACCTTTGTAAGTTCAAAGTACTTTCAAGTGCCGTTTTTAAACAGAAATTGGAGAAGTTCAACCAGGAAATTGAATAGGTAGGATGGATGAACAATGGAGTGAAGGGAAACAAAAATATATATAAAGTTTAAGGGAAAAAATCCCACAGATTCATGAAAATGGGAGAGGTTAATTTGCACTCAGAAAACAAATGGGAGAGGCAGATATAATTATAAACTCGTGTTTGGCTTAATGCAGAGCAAGAGAAACATTTATGCACTAACAATATTGAATCAAAAGATATTTATTTGGGTATCATAACTGACCGGTGGAAAAAGCAGCCTCACTGTATTGAGTAGTTTATTACGTGACATTTTCATTTGTTTTGTTCTACTAAATGATGTAGATTATTAATATTGTTTATTTCTAGCTACTACTCACTCGGCACATAAGTCGCACGTGGATTGCACCTAATCAGCACATAAATTGCACAACATCATTTTTAACACCCAAAATATGTATGAAATTACTTAAGCCTTCACACATACCAGTAAGAGCACATATAGAAATTAACAGGACGATTAGTAAAACAACTCTAAACTAAGTAAGTCTTAGCCTTTGGAGTTTCCACATTGACAAAAGAGAAAGGACTGCAATTACAAACGTAAAGAGAGACTTATAAACTATTGCAAGATGAGAAACACTTGAATTTAACCCAAATAAAATGTATCAGTAGCCTGCACCCGCATGATCACCTTTATTAATTCCACTACTTCCACTCCCCCGTGCTATTATATGTTGTTCCTCAGCTTGAAACAATATATTTACTAAATCGTTCAAACTTTGTTTGTTCAAAGTCCAAACTTCAAAACCTAATACCTGTGCTGAAAGCTTGTTATCTTGATTCATATCCAAAAGTTTCAAACTCAAACTATCCTCTGGTAACGACTTCTTCATCTCCATAGCATCAACAACATCAGTATATACACTTGCTCCAGCCGAAGCTCTTTTATCAATTGGACCACCGTTATTCACTTGCATATTGTAGATTGTAACATGTGTATGTCCAATTGAACCTGTTAACATCCATTTAGATAATGATAGGGTCAATGTTGATACTCGATATAGCCTTGAATTGCATGAAGGTTGTCCAGTCATTGCCGTGCTAATGGATCTGCTCCCGTAATGGCCACATTGGACAAGTTTGAAGTTGGTAACTTTTTCAATCTCGTAACTTGACATTTGCCAGAATTCTTCTTTAGATTCAGGTAATGCACACAGGTTGCCTAAAGAATATTTATGATAAAACTCAAAAGAAGGGAGTTAAAAGGGCATTTATTAATTTTTCAAACAATTTTCAAACTTTAGTGTGTACTACTGAAATTTTAAACTAACGGTTAATTTCTTGTAAAGAACGATCTTTTCTGAATAATTTTGGGGGTTGGAAATGTACGTAGCAATTTTATACTAAGTAGTAGTTAATATGAATAATTATAAAATCATTGCTATTCTGAGCACTTTAGTGTGTCCAAATAGCCTAATGAATATCGATGCGTGGTACACTTTGCTAGGGAAGGAAATAGGTACAAGATCTAAACGGAATCATTATAAAGTAACTTTAAATGGATTTTATAAAGTCATTTAAAAAGAAAAACAAATTTTAAAATTTTTTTTTTGACCTCCCGGAGATTGGGACCAGCTTGACAAGGGGGTCATCTGCACACCATAACGCTATATGTTTAATTAGATATTTGTAATTTGTAATTTGTAATAATCTGATTAATCCGAAGAATGCATAACCGAATTCAAGTCTTGTATTTCAAAAAGAACTGTGGCACATTTATTTCTCACTTATGTTAACACTTTAACTCGAAAATACTCCTAGCAAAGTGACAAATGAACATTCAAACTCATAACATCGATTAAAGCGATGAATTTAGGGTGAAGTATATAATTTACTTTTTATTTTGCAAGCATTTGAAAAAGTTCTTCAATTTCACATAAGATGATATTGGGACAATTTGGGGCAAACTGGAGGCCATATAAAAGGCGTGGAATTGCAAAAACAAAACTTCGCCTACCAACACGTATGATAGGAGCAGCCTTTGTGACAGGCCAATGTATTTCTCCCACCTTACAAGCAGTAATTAAAATGGGATTATTTTTCTGAGTGATCGTCTTTATAGAGAATTCATCTTAAATAATTTTTTGGGTTGTTTTTTGGATATCATAATCCATTAACCAAAGGGTGGCTAAGTTTGACTTGAATGATTCATTTAGAGTGCCATGTGAGTGAATTTCCTCTATGACTCCTTGGTGCAAAGACTTTTGTAAAGTCATTGTACTTTCAACTGCCATTTTAATCAGAAATTGGAGAACTTTCACCTAAGAAAAACTTGAGTTTTGAATAGGATGGATGGATGAACAATGGAGTGAAGAGACAAAGATATATAGAGTTTATGGGAAAATATCCCACTGATTCATGAAAATGGGAGAGGTAGATATAAACTTGTTTTTGGCTTAATGCAGAGCAAGAGAAACGTTTAGGCACCAACATTCAATCAAATGTTATTCATTTGGATATCATTGACCGGTGAAAAAACCAGCCTCATTGTATTGTATAGGAGTAGTTTATCACGTGACATTTTAATTTCGTTTTGTTCTACTAAATGATATAGATTATTAATATTGTATATCTCTATTAATATTGTTTATTTCTACTCATTAGTCACTCAGCACATAAGTTGCACATGGATTGCACCTAATCAGCACATCAATTGCACATCATACTCTAAAATCACCTGCTTGTCAATTGCACATCATACTCTAAAATCTTTCAAATGCGGGCAGCTCTTATGTGGACAATTAGTGACTTCCCTGCATATGCTTTGTTGTCTGGTTGGAGTACAAAAGGAAAGTATGCTTGTCCCTGTTGTAATTATGGCACCAATTCTTGCTATCTAAAGCATAGTCGGAAAATGTGTTATATGGACCATCGCGTTTTTCTCCCTATGGATCATCCCTGGAGATCAAACAAGAGGTCTTTTAATGGCAAAACAGAATTCAGGCCTCCTCCGCCATTGTTAAAGGGTACTGATGTACTAAATATCTTACAAAATTTTGACAACGTGTTTGGGAAGAAGCAAAAGAAAAAAAATGACAGCCCATGGAAGAAAAGGTCAATCTTTTTCGAATTGCCTTATTGGCAGCACAACTTGTTACGACATTGCCTTGATGTAATGCATATAGAGAAGTACATAATTGATAACATAATTGGAACTCTTTTGGATATAGCTGGCAAGACAAAGGATCATATAGGCGCTCGTTATGACCTGAAAGAGATGGGCATTAGAAAGAACCTTCAACCAAAAGATACAAAAGATGGCAAGAAAACAAAACTTGCAAAAGCGTGCTTCTCGATGACAAATGGTGAGAAATCAATTTTTTGTGGTGTTTTGAAGAGAGCTAAGCTACCTGATGGTAGTGCTTCCAATATTTCTAGATGTGTGAACCTAGATGAAAGAAAATTGTCTTGTTATAAGACGCATGATGCCCATTTCATGTTACATTACTTGTTGCCAATACCAATAAAAAGCATACTTCCTGATCATGTTGCTGTTCCTTTGATTCGTCTAAGTTCATTCTTTTGTCGCTTATGTCAAAAAGTTATCACACCGGAAGACCTTGATTGTTTGGAAGTAGAGATTAAAGAAACGTTGTGTCAATTGGAACGAGTTTTTCTTCCTGCCTTTTTTGATAATAATAATTCATTTGCCTGTTCATTTGGCAAACGAGGTGAGATTAGGTGGCCCAGTACAAGGTTGATGGATGTATCCTCCAGAAAGACATATGTGTACGTTCAAGTCAATTTTCCGCAACAAAACTCGACCGGAAGGATCTATTGCAGAGGGATACTTGGTTGAAGAGTGCTTGAATTTATGCTCTAGATACTTACATGGGGGTGTACAAACCAGATTCAACAAAAGATCTCGAAATAATGATGGATGCGATTCATTAGATGTGCAAACTTTCAATTTGTTTCCTAATAAAGGTTGTCCTCTGGGAGGAAAAAAGGGTGCTCCATTCGAACTAGATGACAAGTCCTTAAGTCAAGCACATGGATACATATTGAACAATTGTGATGATATTCAAGAATATGTTAGGTAATTTTTTTACTTGTAGTATTTCCTTTTATGTGGATAATTTTTAAATCATTTTATTCATCTTTTTGCTAACCAATAACATTTCTTGTTTGGTAGAGAGCATGAGCTAGAGGTTAATAATCAAGTGCGAGGAACTAAGTGGAGCAAAGCCAAAATGCATAGTCAAAACTTCTCCCAATTGTTCGAAGCTCGTGTTATGCACGAGGAAGTGCCAGATTTGATGAAACAACTTTCGAGAGGCCCAAATTCAATTGCTAAAAGATATTCTGGGTATCTAGTTAATGGATATAGATTCCATACAAGGCAGCGTGATGCAAGGCGTAAAACACAAAATAGTGGTGTTACATTAGTTGCACTAACTACAAGCTTTGCGAGCTCAAAAGATAAAAATCTGATTGATGCAAATGTGACTTATTATGGTAGAATAATTGAAATAGTTGAGCTAGATTATTATGGTCATTTCAAGGTTGTTTTATTTAAGTGTGACTGGTATGAAGCGGAAGAAGATATTTATGGCCTTACCTATGTATACTTCAACAAGAAATGCTATCAAGATGAGCCTTTTGTGCTAGCATGTCAAGCACATCAATGCTTCTATGTGAAAGATCCACATGATCAAGATAAACATTATGTTATGAAGACTATCCCGAGAGACCTGTTTATTGCAACTGACCAAGTTGAATCTAATGCTCCCCAAGGTTACGCAAATGAACTGTCTGAACATTCTGCAACCCCATCTATACCCGAAGATAATGGCGAAGTTGTCCTAGTAAGAAATGATATACCAGCCACTATTATTGATGTGGATCAACAAGAATTTCTTGTTGAACAGGATGAAATTGAATCAGAAGATGAGTTCGAATTTGAGGATTCATTTGTGGATGATTTTGAGGATGATTTTGACGATACAACATGAGACCACTTTTTCTGTTTTGTTTTGAAACTAAGCTTACAGTTTAAACATGGCTTTTTACCATTTCAGAGAGCTGAACTTTTTTCTCCTTGCAATTAGATCATTTCGTGCTTTAATAGTGTTTATTTTGAATATCTTCTTGTTATATTTAGTAGATTTTTCATAGAATATATATCGGGCTCAGTATTACATCATGCTTCTTTTTAATTTTGGCTGCTAAATTATTGAGTTATACTCTCTGGTGAGTGTCTTAATCTTTGTGTTCTCTTTTTCCTTCTAATTGTGGTATTCATTTTTGGGCAGTTAAATAATGGCAGTGAAGTTGTAGAAAAATTAAAATCAACTCTTTAAGAGAGTTTAGATGTGCTTGAGTATATTTTATGACCTGATTTTGTGAATAATTAAGTTATTATTGGTTCTATTTCCTTTACCTACAGATTGGTTGGAAGTAGTGGACATATACTTAATTGGTGCCTTTGAAGTTACTTGTTTAGCCCTATTATTTTTAATAGATAGGCACACACTGTATTTAACCTGCTAGATCAGATTGCTACTAGTAGAGAAAATAAAGATTTTGAATTTTTTGCTCTACATCTCTCTAATCTCTAGAGTGTTTCTCTAAAGTTTTAAGTTTTTTTTTAAATGCAGAATGAATCAAGGAGTAGCTCTAAAGAAAAAGGTTATGAATCCAAACAAAGGCCAAAGTCCTATGAAGAAGAATAGCCGTTTTGATTTTCAATTCCGGTCAAGTGCTGAATTGGCCAAACAGTATAAAATTAAGAGAGAAACCTTGCAAATGAACACAAGGATAAAGCCGGGAATGATCAACAGCATAAAAGGAAAAATCCTGTGCCTACAACAGTTAATGCAAGAGAAAGACAAAGTATGAAGAGGTCAATTACGTCTGAGGAGTCCGTTCAAAACCAAGTGATGAGTAATAAATTACCTATGCACAAATCCATGATCCATTCTTCACCAAGGGAAGGTCTTAGCATGTCACAGATGGTTGAAAGAACTCAAGGCGAAGGAGAAAGACAGTCTGATGTTCAGGAGGTGCAAAATTCCAAAAAGATGAAAAGAACGTGAGTCCTACCAGCGATGGATCTTAATAATTTCTTGGAAAAACAAGGAAAATTTATTGGTGGAGAAATTCAACAAGTAGATGATGGTAGATCTATGCCCTCCCCTCTTCTTGATAGAAACAATGTAGAACTGGATGATATTCCTACACATGAAGAATTTGGTGAAGATGTGTTCTTTCGACACAATGATATGGATATTGATTGTGCCAAAGGTAGTATATATTTAACCTATTTCTTTTTTGCTAGTCATACTAATTTTACTCGACATCGTAAATATTTTGTACGTGTGTTGTCAATTTAACTTATGTTATTGATGTTACAGGGACATCAGAGAAGAGTAAAGTGCGAGGAGGAACAACTTCTAAGATGATTGGTGCAAATGAACATCATGATAAAGTTGTGAATCATCAGGGACAACCTCTTAAAAGGAGTAATCCTATGCATGTAGCATTAAATAATAAAGGACAAAGTATGTTGAGGTCAAGTCCGTGTGAGAAGTCTATTCAAAAGCAAATGAGAAGTAAATTTCCAATGAACAAATCCATGGCAGGGTCATCGTCAAAAGAAGATTTTAACATGTCACATATAATTGGAAGAACACAAGACGGAGGAGAAAAAGAACATGATATTCAGGAGGTGAAAAATACCAATAAGGTGAAGAGGAAGTCAGTCTTACCGGCAATGGGTCTTAATAATTTTCTGGATGGACATGAGATACTTATGGGTGGAGAAAAACAACCAGATATTCAGCCAGGAGATGAAGGTGATGTTGCCATGCATAAAGAAGTTGATAAGGATGAATGCTTGGTAGACGAGGCTATGGACATTGATTCTGCTAAAGGTAGTACCTGTTGAACATATATTTATTTGAGTCTTACAATTACTCACAATCGTAAATTTTTTGTTGTATTGTTTATCTTATGTCCTTGATGTTACATCAAACTAGGCACATCAGAGAAGAAAAAAGTGCGAGGACGCACCACATGTAAGAAGATTCATGCAAGAAATTTTAAAGAAAGAGAGGATGTGATATTTGACAAAGGACAAGCTGTTGGACCAACTGACAAAAGAGTTTCTGATTCAAGTAACTTTCTATGAACAATTGCTCGAAATCCTAGATTTATCACCTTATTATACACTAGTTGGAAGGCTGTTCCTAGGGAAACTAAACAACGCATATGGGAATATGTCAATGTAAGAACAATCGCTTTTCATTGAATATTTTATCTTAATGTTTCTCTAATTGTAGATAACAACTGTTTGGTTTTGTATAGTACAAGTTCATTATTCCTGCAGAAGGAAAAAAATGGGTGATGGATGGTCTCCGTGATGCTTGGAAGCGATACAAAAGACGCGTTAAGAAGAATCATTTTGATGGATACAATACTATTGAAGATATGCTAGAAAATCGTCCCACTGAGATACCGGAAGTTCAATTCTGCCAATTGGTTGAGTATTGGAAGCTTCCCGCCGTCCAAGTGAGATAAAAATAGTGCATTCCACTATGGAACATACTATTGCATGATATATATATATATATATATATTTTGTATGATTTGTCAACTGATATTCTTCTCTGAGAAATTTTAGGCCATGTGTCATTTAAATTCTCAAATCAGAAAGAAACAAAAGTGGAGGCATCGAATGGGACCTGTTAATTTTGGGAGAGTACGCGTGGCATTGGTATTATTCTACACTTTGTAAGAAACTAGTTTTCATGTTTTAGAATACATGTTTGTTGTTTACATCATTTTTCTCGATTTAAATTGTAGCGTGCAAAAAACAACGAAGAACCATCTAAGTCTGAAATGTTTATTGCAACTCGTACAAAGGGAGAGAAACAAGTTGATACAGACACCCAAAAAGCAATAGTAAGTCCCTCTATAAAATAAGATAAGCTTGTCTTTCTCTGTAAGATAGATAAAATACCTACAGTTATTTAAGCAATAGTTTCATGTCACTAGTAGTTTCCTTTTTGTTTCTTTATGCAGACAGAACTTCTAAATCGCCAAAACTCTGGGGAAACAGCGGACAATGCATTCTTAGCTGTGTTTGGAAAAGAGCAGCCCGGACGAGTTCGATGCTATGGTAGATCAGTGACGACAAGTTACCTGAAAAAAGATGAGGAAATAATCAAACTCAAACAAAAGCATGCCGATGAAGTCACTTCAATGAAGGAGGAAATGCAAGAATTGAAGGAAGAAGTGCATGAATTAAGAAAATTGCAAGAGCTGAAGGAAGAAATGGAGGAAATTAAACGGTGGAAACATTTTACGAAAGTATTGGTGAAAAACAACCCTGGATTGAATATTCCAGATGTAGCAGGATGTATTGGATCTAACCCACCTTCTCCAGTTGATGCGAGTAGTGGACATGCTGTGAGAGGCCAAAATCTTCCGCATTCCTCTGGATCAACTCACAGTCCAATTCATGAAAAGGTACTATCTGATTAGTTATGCCTATTAAATCAAAACTCAACTTTTCTAGTCTCTCTTTTTTCTTTTTGGGGGTTTTCCTTTAAACTATTCATATCCTCTCTTGGTTGAATATCATGGTTGACTTAACCTGATTAAATCTTTGATCTTCTTATAATTTTCACTTTGATTATGTACTCAGATACTAGAGAGATATATATTTTAAGACAAAACAGTACAAGAGTTTTAACTACTTCACTTAAATAGGAAAATAAATGTATCCAAATAAGAATTATTGAAAAGGAGTTGGGACAGCTTTTGTCTTTGGATATAATTTTGGTTAATTGTTCTAGGATTCCATTAAAGATACGAATTTCTTGAACTTGGTTATGTTATTCGCATTGTGTGACAGTTAAGTATTTTCAACCTTTAGGTTTAATTTATTTGGTAATACCTTCAACTTAAGGACTTTTCTGAACTTGGTTATGTTGAACTTTTAGCAACTATTTACTTCTTTGGTCGCAACTTGTATAGTTTCTAATCTCAAGGGTTATGTTTAGTAGTTAAGTTTTAGGGCATACAAGACCATTTACTGATAAATACCAAAGGCACTAAGGTAGACAATGACCAAAATTAAAATTTGGACCTTAACCACATATTATAATTGGGGTTTCTTTCTGCTAGGAATTTTTGTTTAGCGAGAAATGAGTTCTGCAAAGTAGAGTGTTCGAGAAAGAGTTTAACTTCATGAATTTATAGCAAGTACTTGGTAGTTGTCTGCTTTTGTGGGTTTGCTTTGTTACATTTAGAAATACAATATTGGCTTTTCTCTGGAAATTAGCAGGGATGGTTTAAGTGATGTGTGTGTATCTCGTTGAAAACTGTTGCTATGGCAAATACTTTATGCGTCAACAATTTTTTTTTTATCATTGTTTGCTTCCATATTTTTTTTATTTTCCCATTTTGCTTCTATCTAATTGTTCGTTTTTCATTTTGAATATGTAGGAAAATTTTGGTGATGCTATTAGAACTGGTGGGCGAAAGCCGATTGGATCAATTTGAAGTTAATCAAGAAGACTTTTTGACAATTATATATGATGTCTTGTTATTCATGCCACTACAGTACATTTGATTTTGTAACGTAATACATTGCTTTATGGGTTGATACATATCTAGATGGAGTATCTTTCTGTTTTGAATGTTTATTGCAAGTGTGTTCATTTCATACTCTTTTATATATTTATTAGTGTTGTGCTTGATATCTTTCAAATATAAGCAAAAATGTAAAAGTTTAATCACAAAATTGTGGCTAGGATAATGGTTTTTGAAAACATGCTTCAGTTTGAATAATATTGCCACGCATCAAAAGTGTGCCCGTAGGCTTGGTGATGTTGTGGCTTGTTACTGAAAAACTATAACCACATTTTAAAAGAATAGCATTAGACTAATATAAGTGTGGCCTATAAGCAACAAAGGCAACTCTTTTACATTGTAGCTATATCCCAAACAAGCGTTGCCAAAGGTGGTAAGCAAAAGCGTGCCCTTTGGTTTATCAATGACCACGCTTTTGGTATTCCGTTGCCATAGCCTTGCAAAAAGCGTTGTCGTTAGTCAAAGGCTACGCCTTTTTCGGCCACCCCCAAAAAGCGTTGCCCTAGGCCGAAAAGTGTGGCCTTTGATTAATGGCCACACTTTCTACTAGTTTAGGCCATACTTTTTGGATGTGGTTGAAGACATAAAATGTCGTAGTGGTGTAACCTGTTTTAAAAATTCTTATAGCTTTGTAAAGTTGATTGCACAAATGACAACAGGTGATTACTGCATATAGTAGTTACTGTCTAGGATAATGTAATTACTGGATAACTGTATCAGTTTAAGCAACATTCTTGCAACAGGTCATGGTAAGACTGTATTTAGGTATGTCGGTGTAGACCAACAAAAGAGGGAGAACAAATGATTTTATTCTCTCCAGGATTGAGTTCGCCACGTTGTGAAGGAGCGAAGACGACTTCAGCTGTCAGGGCGAGCCACCTTTTATTCAGGATGGCCACCAGTTTTATGTTTATTATTTCAGTTGCATTTTTCTCCCTTTAGAAGGTATTTGTCTTCTCCTGTACTCTTAGAAGTCTAGTCTGGATAGCCCTAAACCTAGTATGTTGGGCAGTCAGTTGTAATTTCTTTTGTACAGCTTAGAGGTATCAGTATGTTGGGTCGTGTCAGTTGGTATCAAAGCCTGGTTTAGCGTCTATCCAGACTAAGACAGTGTCTAGTAGAGTCTCGCTGATGGGTATGTAGACGTTCGTGCTTATCTACGAGAGGCTATGATGACATTTAGAAAGTTTCACTTCCTTCATTTCTGATCGTGCATCGGTCTAGGATACAAAAGTATTTTCGTTAATTCCTTCGTGGTAATTTTGAACTCTCGTGCGACAAATCAGCAAACAGTATGAGTTCAAGACGAAGCAGTCTAGCCTAGGACTAACACTGATGAAGCCCCGAGAGTTTTGATCGTGCTGACGAACTAGTTACGGAAGTCCCAACCGTACGAGCTCGCGATGAGCAAGGGAGCAGGGCCTTGTGGTTCCTTTAGCTCTCTACGATGCTTTCACGAGAATCATGGTGATGCAGATACCGCAAAAACCTATTACAGCTTATCAGGTTGCCACAGATGCAAATGTTTGGTCTCAGGGAGCTCTTATTCTAGTTCTTAATATTGCCTCAGTAAAGTATGTTCCGGAGGCAGCATGTGTTGTGCCTCTAGTTTTTCTGGCTAGTTGGCTAGCACGAGTAATGGCTCGGTCCGAGTATCTGAAAAGGCTGCATTATTTTACCCAATTGAACCTTCCGATATTCTTAAGCCATGCATCAGATAATCCCTGCGTAAATTTTTAAAATACAATGATGTCAGCGTATCCTTCAGCCTTGAATTGGTGGACAACTCTCTTATTAGCTAACTTGGTTTGATTTTTCTTTTAGATTCGTAGAAAAGTTCCTTTCGAGTAGCGAGCGAGATGAAGAGTGTTGCTAGTTTGGGTGGATTAGACATGGTAGCCTTTCGGTTAGCCTGTTGGTTTTAGAATAGTAGATTGAATTCTATAGAATGGCTGAATATGCATTAGAACTAGTCCATGAGCCTTTCGAGAGATTCAAAGATTTATTGATGACCTTTCTTTTTCCTTTAGATCCCAGATGGCTCGAGAGATTGAGGTTGGGATTTTATTTGATGTCGTTGTTGATATTGCCCGAAGGTACGAGGCATACCATAAGTTAAAGCGGGAGAGCAAGAGATCCCGTGGCCCTAGTGGGCAACCATGGTACCTCATTTAGAGGTAAGAGTTCTGATTATTTTGGGAGGTCACCTGCCAGGTTATCTCAGCTGGTAGAGCGTAATTCTTAAAGTGTGCTAGTAGTTAATTAAGATAGACCCAGTTTTTCTCTTTATAGCTATCAACAATCTGTCTAGCTTCCATTTTCACTGAAAAGGTGTTATCATTGTCGTGAGCCTGTCATTTTTGGTGGAATTCTCCCTTAGTCCAGCAAGTAAGCAGTCGTCCTTTCTCTCGTCATCAGGCACCTGCACCGTCGCAGGAGATTTCATTTAGATCTCAATCAGTCAGAGAAATGCTACCATCCAGTAGAGGTTGAGAGCGTGGTGGCAGTGGTTATTCAGAAGGTGATTACCAGGGTAGTGGCTCAGCGCAGATGCAGAGACAGTTTTATGAACTGCCAGTCTGGTAGGATGCTGAGGTATCCGATGTAGTATACCCATGTATTTCTTCTTCCATTATATGTAAGTAAGATTTGATTCTTCCGATCGGTCTGGACTTCGTTTATCTTACCATGGTTTCATTAGAAATTGTTTCTATTAAGAATCGGTTGCGGTAGAGGGGCGAGCTTCTGGTATGATTTATTCCTGGTATTTGTGAGACCCTACTAATTTTTCTAGTCTAAATATGGGAGATTTGACAGTGAGTGTCGCTATTGCCTGCCTGGCATCTTTTCGTGCCACCTTCTATTATTATGTCAAATTAGTATACCTCTCCTCTCAAAATTCGTGTTAGTTGGATGATGCGATTCTAGTTCATCACCATCAGAGAGTGTCATTGTTTCTTCTGGTATAAAATGGTTAGTAAGTAATATTCGATCTACGTAACTTCTCTTAACTCAAAATGCTAGTAAAGTCATGTTATCCTATGAGCTTATCTGGGTCATAAAAGGGTTTTCTGGTAAATTGTCGGAGTTTACTTTTTATAGGAAGGTTAAATTGGCATAGATGTTTCATAAAACTCATTTACTATCTATTTCTTCAATTGCGAATCTTGGGTTAGCCTACTCGAATGTACTATAGCTCTGGTAGCAAAGAAAATAAGAAGAAGAGCTTCTTAAAACTCTACTTATTTCTATCCTCAGTCCGTTGCCATCTCTTCTTTATTCGGCACTAGTGAGCTTAGGCGGTCAGTAACCTATTATGATGTTCCCTGCGTTGAGCCAGAGTGCGTGCCAAGGTAGCCGGGTAAGCACATTATCGTTTTTCAAGGCTACTAAGGGTAATGAGAGGTGTCATTTGACCTTTGATTTGATCCATCAGGCGGTGGTGCTTATAGAAAATGTATGGAGATGTGACTCGAGAGTTGCAGCTGTTTGGCAACTCGAAAGGGTAGTTGGTAGCTTAGGTCTGGCTACGTTCATCCTTTAGCTAAATCTTCGTTAGTCCAGCAGACCGTGCGGGATGGTTATTCCTATTCAAATAGCTGCATGAGTTTGTGCTTTAAGTGGAGGAGTCTTCCTCCAAATACTGAATGGTAATACTAAATCTCTAAGGTGTTGATACCACTTTTGTCACGACCCAACCTAGGGTAATGACAAAAACCTACAATGAGTGTCGATCATTGCTAAACCCACTAATAATCTATTAATGCTAGAGATAAGCTGGCAACCTAATCATATATACGTACCTATCTGCTAAAAGCATAAAGTCTGGAAAGATGACACGACTTTAACTTGCTGGCAATTAGAACACTGAGCCACAATTTCCGCTATGTCACACTTCATTCCGTCCCACCAATAAATCTGCTTAAGATCATGGTAGATCTTAGTCGAACCTGGATGGACAATGTATTCGGAATAATGTGCCTCTATCATAATCTGTCGACGTAAATCTGCAACATCAGGAACACAAAGTCTATCTTTATACATGAGAACACCGTCAATAGTAACCCTGTATTGTAACTCTGGTTTCTTCTGGCTATCTGTCTGTATTCAACTGGAACTGGATCCTCATACTGACGCTATTTTACTTCATGAAAATATAGAGTTAAAGGTCTAGTACAGCTCGTCGTCCATCCATTATTGGCATATCTCCTTCACACCTCAACTCTTTGAGAAGTTACTTTAGCGTTATAAGTGCACATGTAATCAACTTTGTTGCTGGTATTCTGCCTCAGCTCATGGTCCAACTACATGTCTCTTTTATTTTCACTTTTTCAAGTCATAATATTTTCAATTCAAAGACAATATCCTGAAGTAGATGTTCAGTCTGAAGATCATTCTAGGTCTGCATCATACTATCCAGTAGTATTTGCATGATCCTTATCCTTATATGATAGACCCTGTTCAGATGAACCTTTGACATACATTAGGATATGAGTAACTACATTCCCACAAGGAGCTTGCGGAACAACACTAACATCAACTGAAATGTTGCATAGTCTATCGTAAAAATAATATAGCTTGCATCAAATCTTCTATAGTGTGTAGTGACAAGGTACTTCAAAAGCTCCCCTTATTGCATCAAGCGTGAGTTAATTCCTAGTTCCATCGACCTGTTCTATATTGAAAGGTATATCGACGAGGTGATTATCGGCTGAATCATGTTAATCCATCCAGAGTTCCGTATATCTTTGTTTCAAAAACGTAAAACTCTCCTCTCGTGATCGAGGAAGGGTCAGTTTAGTCAAAATAAGCTGGGCAATGGTGTTATCATATTATCCAGATATGTTTTATACCAAGAGTTCGGTGTTCGTGTTACAATTCTAATTTTACAATCATGAGATAATGACCGTGGAATATTTTATGAAGGTCGTTCAAGTTCTTTTGCTATATGTGTATATTTTTCTTTAGACTTAGGCTCGTTCGAGGACGAACGAGAATCTAAGTGGAGGAGAATGAAACATTTTAGGTAGTAGTTTTAGAAGTTATCACTCCGATTGGCGTGCCGATAATTTTAATTTTTTTGTAAAGTCCATTAGGACTTATCTGTAAAATTTGAGCTAAATCAGGCCCCGTCTGGTAGGCATCCGAAGAAGGTTTCAGTTTTTATTGTCGATAAATATTAAAAATAGATTTTTGAGCTCGATTTTGGCGAATGTACTCCGATTTAAAATTCGAAAGCGCCGTTAGGTTCGTATGATTATTTGTGACTTTCGTGGACTTTCGAAAGTGAATTTTCGAGGTTTTTTGGCTAGTTTCCGCTAAAATACCGAAAGTTAAATAATTTGACCTTTTTCCATTTAATTTGCATTTTGAGTTTCTGGAATCCGATTTGAGATCTGCCTTAGCGAGTACGTCACATAAATTTGGTATAACTTGTATGCAAAAGTTGGAATTATTTTGAATATTGTAGGGTACCGTTTTAATTTTCGTTAAGAAAAAAATTAAATAAAAGAAAAGAAAGAAAAAGGAAAAGGAAAAGAAAGAAATGGAGTGGGGGGGGGGGGGGGGGGTAGGACGAAACGAACATAAGCTACAATATAAAACAGAGAATGGAACAGAAACGCGAAAGCTGAGAAGCAAACGAAAATAATACCAGAAAATGTGAAAAGAGCCGGAAAAAGATAGAATTTTCACCCCGAAACATTCAGGTAATGATGTTAATGCGTTATTTGAGTTTATTGCGTTTGTTTGAATATATTTTAACGATAAAAATTGGGATATTAGACATCGATTTAATAAGTTCAATTAATAGTTTAAAGGGTCAATTGGACCCCGATAATGAAATTGATTATATATTCGTACTCAGTGAGTTATCGGCAACATATAAATGTAATTTATTTAGGGTTTGGTTATGTGACCTTAAACCCTGTACATAGGCCTGGCCTGCGTACTGCGTATGCGAATAGGGTATCAGGTTCCTAACCGGATTGCCCTAAGATGTGAGGAATGAAGCCTTTAGGCTAATTTGATATATTTTTCTACTTATTAAATAGGGTGAGATCGTTTGGCAAGGAAACCAAAGGATAAAACGGTTGTTGATTAGCAGTGCTAACTTTCGGAAGAGGTAAGTATTTGTATCCATTTCTTATGAGGCCCTTGGCCTTGTGGATAATCTACCACGTGTTCCTTACTTGTGTAGTTACCAATAGGCGTACTCATTACGCCTTAGCTTTGGATTTACATTGTATATTATATGTTATGTCCTGTTGTTGGTTGTATTGCATGGAAGATCTGAGCATTGTACTCTGGCGGTGAGTTTACATATAATTTCTGGTTGTCCATGAGAGTCCCACGCTGGTGATAAGTTATTATTGTATCACGTTGCATTCATATGCATTATGTTGCATTCATATGCATTACATTGCATCATATTGGGGGTAGGAGGATTCCGCCCCAGGAGCAGGAGGATTCCGCTCCATTGCATTATATTGGGGGTAGGAGAATTCCGCCCCAGGAGCAGGAGGATTCTGCTCAATTGCTTCATATTGAGGGTAGGAGGATTCCGCCCTAGGAGCAGGAGGATTCCACTCCTTACATCATCTTAGGGGTAGGAGGATTCCGCCCCGGAGCAGGAGGATTCCGCTCCATCTATTTGGCACATGTGACACCATTGCATCATACTGCATTTATCCCATTTCACTGCACCGCATGCTAACTATTGTGTGACTACCAGGCTGTGTTTTGTGTATGCGGTATGTATACCATAGTGTGGACAAATTTCAGTTTGCCTATATATTTCTGGCTCATATTTTGGGTTGCACGCCGCAATTGTATAAATATATGGATCGCCACAACAGTATAAATATGTAGATCGGGTTGCACGCCGCAATAGTATGAATATATGGATCGGGTTGCACGCCGCAACAGGATTATTTCTGATTGTTGATATGTTCAGGATACCTATATGTTCTGGCTATCTTACGTTCCTGGTCGTTAATGAGTTTGTGATTCCATACGTGTTTCTAGTTATTATCTGGATGTGCCTTTTCCCTGGCTAGCTATCCTATTCTTTGAGGTGGCTAGTCTGCCCCACTTATTGAGTCTTTTTGACTCACCCTTGTTTGTTAGTTGTTTTTGTCTATCTATTTTGTTTCAGAAGGTTCGCTCCAAGATTGAGTTCGCCACGTTGTGAAGGAGCGAAGACGACTTCAGCTGTCAGGGTGAGCCATCTTTTATTCAGGATGGCCACCAGTTTTATGTTTATTATTTCAGTTGCATTTTTCTCCCTTCAGAAGGTATTTGTCTTCTTCTGTACTCTTAGACGTATAGTCTGGATAGCCCTAAACCTAGTATGTTGGGTAGTCAGCTGTAATTTCTTTTGTACAACTTAGTGGTATCAGTATGTCTGTATTTTTTTAACTCTTGTCCTTATTTATGAATTGTATATTTATTTTTTTAATTTAATTGGTAAGGGTTCGCCCGACGGGTCTAGGGGAGGTTGTCGGGTGCCCGCACGTCCTAGCCGAATTCTGGGTCGTGTCATAATAAGAACTAAATCCAGATCACAGTTGTAAATTATACTGAGTATGTTGTTGTTAGGTAGAGAGGGTCCAAATATTTTAAGATGATTAACTCAAAATAAATGAAATTAGAACTATATTGTAAATATAGAAGTTGCCCATAATTTAATTGGGAAAAGAAGATGACAACCGGGATTTTGTTCAAAGAATATGATAATATTTTAAAGAGGTTCCTTTCATCGCGTTGGTACTAATACTGGGTTTGATAATAAATATTTGCATTAAAAATAAATAGGAGGGAAAGGAAAGGAAAAATGGTAAAGGAAATACAAGGCGAGGAATCGATTTACCCTGACTGACGGGTGAAATTCTAAGTACCATCCTCCATAGGCTATTATGATTTCCCATAAATATTCATATTTAGTTTTACAGAGAAAAGCATTTTAATTTATATACTTAAGGTTCTCTTTTATTATTCAAACAAATATTTCTATGATCGATTTATAATCAGAGATTATACTATTTATTTTTTAATACCAATTTATGATATTCTCCCACCTTACCAGCGGTAATAAGAATCGATTATTTTTCTAAACGATTGTCTTTATAGAAAATTCACTTTGAGGTATTTTTTGGGGTGTTTTTTGGATATCCTAATCCATTAACCAAAGGGTGGCTAAGTTTGACTTGAATGATTCATGTGGAGTGCCATGTGAGTGAATTTCCTCTATGACTCATTGGTGCAAAGACCTTTGTAAGTTCAAAGTACTTTCAAGTGCCATTTTTACCTAAATTGGAAAACTTAAAGTCTTCAACTAAGAAATTGAATAGGTAGGATGGATGAACAATGGAGTGAAGGGGAAACAAAAATATATATAAAGTTTAAGGGAAAAGTTCCCACTAAACAAATGGCAGAGGTAGATATAAACTCGTGTTTGGCTTAATGCAGAGCAACAGAAATGTTTATGAACCAACAATATTCAATCTAATGATATTCATTTGGGTATCATTGACCCGTGGAAAAAACATACAGCCTCATTTTATTGAGTAGTTTATTACGTGACATTTTAATTTGTTTATTACTAAATAATGTAGATTATTAATATTGTTTATTTTGTGTCACAAGTCACTCGGCACATAAGTTGCACGTGGGTTGCATCTAAGCAGCACATCAATTGCACATGTTCTAAAATCACCTTCTTAAGTAAACAAAATAATAGTAATTGGACAGCAAGTTATGCTTGCTGTACATATCCCCGAGTGACTTGTGTAATAAAAAATACAACAACAAAATTCATTATCACCCACATAATAATTCATCATTTATTGGAGCAAGACACAGTGCGATCATATGTACTAAACAAAAAAAGAGGCTAGTATTTCCAACTACTAGTAAAGATGATAGGAGCCCTTTGTGCCAGGTAATGTATTTCTCCAACTTCACAAGTGGTGATGAAAATTGGATCATTTTTTTGAGTTGTTCACTTTATAAAACTTCACCTTGAATGATTTTTGTAAATTCTCATTTCAAGATAATAATAATCCATTAACCAGGTCATGTTGAATTTGAATGATTTAGAGTTCCATGTGAGTGAAGTTTTTCTATGACAACCAAACCTTGGTTCGATCATTTTATTATTTGAAAATGGGGAACTTTGCCTAAGAACCATTTGAGTTTTGAATAGGAATGATGGATGTAAAATGGGATGAAGAGAAACAATATATATAAAATTTATGGGAAAGCATCCCAGATTGAAAATCGGAAAGGTACATATATTGTTGTGTTTGGTTTAATAGAACGCCAAGAACAACATTTATGAACAAAACATAATCCAATGTTATTGATTTGGGTATCATTGTCGAGTGGAAAAACTATCATGCTTGTATTGTATAGGAGTAGTTTATGGGAAAGACTATCATGTGTGGCCAGAAAGGAATGGCCGTATCTTCCAGAAGTACATTAACTGAGGGAAGCTGGGTTGATCACAAGACAAGTTATCTAGGAGGTGTTCTATAGATGTAAACATAGAGGACGTTTTTCAATGGGGCCACTCTATTAATGGTCAATTCGATACAGCATTCATCAACAAACTGAATATAATTGGACATGGATCGTCCCCGCACAATACTTTCAACCATAATTGGATTTGGAGAGCTACAACTTTACCTAAAATTAAAGCCTTCTTATGGTTTCTAGGGCTACAAAGGCTTACTACGGCTGAAGAATTGGTTAAAAGGAAAATTATACCATATAGTAGTTGTAAGTCTTGCTCAGATATGGTTGAAACAATAGATCACATATTCATACATTGTCCGTCATCAGACTCACTTTGGGATTTCTTCCCTAGCATAAATAGGCCAACCGAAAACTACACTGAATGGGTAAAGCAAGCCTGTACAACCAACAAATACCCCATAACTTATGGGGTTCTAACTGTTCTTTTCGATACTATCCTCTCACTATTGACATGGTTAATCTGGAAGAATAGGAATACTATTCTTTTTTATCAACAACAAATACCTAACACAGGTTAATCCGTTAAACAACTAGCTATCAAATAAGTTACTATGGGATATTCAACTAGACTGACATCTTCTAGAATTAAAGCTAGTAATCAGACTAGATGGATACCACCTGCCCAAAGTGCGCCCATCACACAGGCACCCACACACACATGAGCGCCCACATAAGTTAAGACTTAACTCAGACACCAAAATCTAGCTTAAAAAGTGGAGGATTATCCAAAGCTTATATGGGTATCTTGCCCCCTCTCTCTTACCAATATGGGACTCTTCCCATATTATAATACCCCTCCCCCTGCACGGCCAGCCATACCCACATAGGTGGCCTGTGGACCACGTGCTCAAAGAGGGGCTAGGGTCTTTTCCTGGCTCCGATACCATGATAAAATTGGGCACCAGGCGCCAACACAACTGGGCACAACAAAATCGGGCACCACACACCCAGGCACAACAAACTCGGACGCCCATCACACGGGCGCCCACACACACGGACGCCCGCATAAGTTTGGGCCTAGCTCATACCCTAAAAGCTAGCTTAAAGGATGGAGGATTGTCCCAAGCTTATATGAGCATCTTACCTCTCTTTCACCAATGTGGGACTCTTCCCATATTCAAACATCGATACATTTCAACACCTGCTTGGGTGCATAATAAATCCAGGCGCCCATCTCACGTGCACCCGTCACACGGGCACCCACATTAGCCTTAGACCTAACCTCCACCCCCAAAAGCTAGTTCTTCATATTTTACCGATGTGGGAGACTTTTTCACACTTCAACACCCCCTGCACGCTCAGACCCATACCCATCATGGGTGAGGCGTGGAAAATATCGTGTGCGGGGGTTAATTAATTCGATGTGGGAGACTTTTCCCACACTTCATCCCCACTCCCCCGTACGCCCAGACCCACACCCATCATGGGTGGGGAATGGAAAATATCGTGTGCCGGGGTCAATTAATTGGAGCCAACTTGTCTCGATCCTACGATCTCATCCTGCGCTTATACCAAGATAAATTTCAATATTCCGACGCCCATCTCACGGGCATCCGTCACACGGGCACCCACAGAAGCCTTGGACCTTACTGATGCGGGGTAAAATGCGGAAGCTAAAAGTAAATATAAGAACGAGATGAGACTCGAACGATTACCTAAGTAGCAACGAGAAACTTGTCTCGTTACACCTCAAGTGAATGTCAAGCAATCACCTACGCTATGCAACTATCCTCAAGAGATACTCGACTCTTGCAAATCGAATGATCAAAGACGGATGAAGTTCAAATTCGATTCCACCAATTGAATTCAAGCCCATACAAGGGTTTCAAAGAGAGCATAGCTCATGTTTTTAATATTCAAGGTGACGTAAATGATGAAAATGGCAAAGGGGAGTTTATATAGTGCTCCTTTACATAATTGTAAAATGACTAAAAGCCCCTAGGTATAGTTAATAAATTAGAATCACTTAAGGCTAAAATGAGAATTACACCACAAAAACTAGTCTTGATTTCACCCGGAACTAGGCGCCTCGCCTAGAGAAAGAGGCACCCTGCCTGAATGCTGTGTAGACCAAACAGGCACCCCACTGACACGACCCGAAATCCGGTTAGGCCGTGCGGGCACCCAACATCCTTTCCTAGACCCGTCGGGCGAACCCTTACAATTTAAATTAGGAAAATAAATATAATTCAATTCATTAATAAGAACAAGACTTAAAAAAATACTGACATACTGATACCTCTAAGCTGTACAAAAGAAATTACAGCTGACTACCCAACATACTAGGTTTAGGGCTATCCAGACCAGACATCTAAGAGCACAAAAGAAGACAAATACCTCCAGAAGGGAGCAAACTGCAACTGAAATGATAACCAATAAACTGGTGGCCATCCGAAATAAAAGCTGGCTCACCCTGACAGCTGAAGTCGTCTTCGCTCCTTAACAACGTGGCGAACTCAATCCTGGAGCGAACCTGCCGAAATAAAATAGATAGACAAGAAACAAACAACAAACAACAAACAAGGGTGAGTCAAAAGGACTCAATAAGTGGGGCAGACTAGCCACCTCAAAGAATAGGATAGCTAGCCAGGGAGAAAAGAAACAAATAAACCAGAGTTCTCTTATTTAAATTATGAAAAGGCAGAGCCAGATAATAATTAGAAACACGTATGGAATCGCAAACTATTCAATAACCAGGAACGTAATACATATAGGTATCCCGAACACATCAACAATCAGAAATACATCCTTTTGCGGCGTGCAACCTGATCCATATATTCATCCTGTTGCGGCGTGCAATCCGATCCATATATTCATACTGTTGCGGCGTGCAACCCGATCCGTATATTTATACTGTTGCGGCGTGCAACCCGGGATACGAGCCAGAAATATATAGGCAAACTGAGATACGGTATACATACCGCATATATAAAACACAACACGATAGTCACACAATAGTCAGCACACGGTGCAATGAAATGGGATGAATGCAGTATGATGCAATGGTGTCACATGTGCTAAATAGATGGAGCGGAATCCTCCTGCTCCGGGGGCGGAATCCTCCTACCCTCAATATGATGCAATAGAACGGAATCCTCCTGCTCCGAGGGCGGAATCCTCCTACCCTCAATATGATGCAATGGAGCGGAATCCTCCTACTCCGAGGGCGGAATCCTCCTACCCTCAATATGATGCAATGGAGCGGAATCCTCCTGCTCCGAGGGTGGAATCCTCCTACCCTCAATATGATGCAATGTGCATACGAATGCAACATGATGCAATAATAACCCATCACCAGCGCGGGACTCTCATCGACAGCTGGAAAGTATATACCAACTCACAACCAAAGTACAATACTCAGATTCTCAATGCAATACCAATAACAGGACATAATATATAATATAGAATATAAATCCAAAGCTAAGGCATAATGAGTACGCCTATCGGCAGCTACAAACGTAAGGAACACGTGGTAGAAAATTCACGAGGCCAGGTGCCTCCAAAGAAATGGATATAAACACTTACCTCGTTCCAAAGTTAACACTGTTATCCAACAACCGTTTTATTCTTTGAATTCATTGCCAAACGATCCCACTGTGTTCAATAAGCAGAAAAATATATCACATTAGGCTAAAGGCTTCATTCCTCACATCTTAGGGCAATCCAGGTAGGAACCTGATACCCTATTCGCATACGCAATACGCAGGCCAGACCTATGTACAGGGTTCATGGTCACATAACCAAACCCCAAATAAATTACATTTATAAGTTGCCCATAACTCACTGAGTACGAATATATAATCAATTCCATTATCGGGGTCCATTTGACCCTTTAAACTATTAATTGAACTTATTAAAACGATGGCTAATATCCCAATTTTTACCGTAAAGATATATTCAAACACACGTAATAAACTCAAATAATATATTAGGATCATTACCTGAATGTCGCAGGGTGAAAATTCTACTTTTCTCCGGCCCCTTTTCTTATTTTCTGGCATCTTTTCCTAATAATTTTCTCTATTTCTCACTTTCTCTAATTCTATTTCGTTTTTTGCGTGAATTCTCTGTTTCTGCTTATTCATGCTACTTAAATGTCAAGGGATTACATCCCTTGACCACCGCTCACTTTATTTCATTTTTTATTTTCTTTTATTTTATTGTATTTTCTTTTCTTAACGAAAATTAATATAGTATCCTACGATATTCGAAATAATTCCAACTTTTGCATACAAGTTATACAAAATATATGTAACATACTCGCGAAGGCGGATCTCAAATTGGACTCCTTTAACTCAAGATGTGAATTTAAATGAAAAGAAGTCAAATTATTTAACTTTCGGCATTTTAGCGGAAACTAGCCGAACAACATCGAAATTCACTTTCGAAAGTTCACAAAAGTCATAAATAATCATACGAACCCAACGGCGCTTTTGGATTTCGAATCGGACCTCATTCGACAAAACCGAGCTCGAAAATCTCATTTTAATATTTATCGCCAATAAAAACTGAAACCTCCTTCCGATGCCTACCAAACGAGGTCTGATTTAGCTCAAATTTTACAGACAGGTCCTAATGGACATTACAAACATTTTAAAATTAGCGGCACACCAATCGGAGTCCTAACTTCTGAAACGACTGACGGAGGTCGTTTCATTCTCCTCCACATAAACTCTCGTTCGTCCTCGAACGAGCCTAAGTCTAAAGAAAAATTCGCACAGATAGCAAAAGAACTTGCACGACCTTCATAAGCTACTCCACGGACATTATCTCCTGATTACAAAATTAGAATTATAACACACATATTGGACTCTTGGATAAAAACGTAGCTGGATAATATGATAACATCATAGCCCAACTTATTCGGACTAAGCCGACCCTTTCTCAATCATGAGAGAGGAGTTTTATATTTTCGAAACAAAGATACACGAAACTTTGAATGGGTTAACATGATTCAGCCGATAATTACCTCTTCGATATACCTTTCAATATAGAATAGGTCGATGGAACTAAGAATTAGCTTACGCTTCAGCAACGCCTTAAAGATTTAATGTTATGATTCGGTATCAATTGGAGGAAGACTCCTCCACTTAAAGCATAAACTCATACAACTAATTTGAATAGAAATGGTCATCCTCGCACAACCTGCTGGATTAAAGAAGACCTAGCTAAAAGCTGAACATAGGCAGACCTAAACTACCAACTACCCTTTTGAGTTGCCAAACAGCTACAATTCTCGAGTTCACAACTCCATACCTTTGCTGTAAACACCATCGCCTGATGGATGGTACTTCTATATAAAAATTTCGGCAGAGTTTCCCCTGAAACTGGATGATTCGCAAAACAGAACCAGTGCTATACTATACACGGGAATGGACACCCGGATAAACTAATATTCAAAACAATAATATGCTTACCCGGCTACAATAACACGCACTCTGGCTCAACACAGGGAACGTGACAAGCGGCTACCAATCGCCCAAGCTCACTAGTGCCGGACGAAGAAGAAATGAAAATGGATCGAGGATATAAATAATTAGAGCTTCAGGAAGTTCATCATCTTTTTTTTTTTTTTTTTTTTTTTTTTTTTTTTTGCTTGGCTACCAAAGCTAGACTACTTCCGAGTCAGGCGATCCAAAGAATCGCAATTGAAGAGATAAACATTACATAAGCTTTATGGAAAAACATCCATAACAATTTAACCTCCCAATAAGAAGCAAACCTTGACAATTTACCATAATACCCTTTTATAACTAAGACAAGCTTATAGAATAACATGACTCAGCATTACTTACCAGCCACTTTACACCGGAAGAAACAACGACACTTCCTGATGGTGATGAATAAGAATCCCATCATCCTACCAACACTGATTCCCGAGGAGAGAGGTAAAATAACTTGACATAATAATACAAGGTGGCATGACAAGATGCCAAGCAGGCAATAGCAATACTCACCATCAAATCTCTCATATTTAGATCAGATAAATTAGTAGGGTCTCATAAATGCCAGGAATAAATCATATCAGAAACTCACCCCTCTACCGCAACCGATTCTTAATTACGACAATATCCAAGGAAACCGTCGAAACATGATAAGACACACCATTTCCAGATCGATCGGAAAGATAAATCTTACTTACAGATAAGGGAAGAAGAAACACACGGGTCTACTACATCGGATGCCTCAGCATCGCGCCAGACAAGCAATTCATAGAACTGCCTCTACAGCTGAGCTGAGCCACTACCCTGACAATCACTTTCTGGAGAACCACTGCCACCACACTCTCAACCTCTACTGGATGGTGGCATATCTCTGCTTGATTAAGATCTAAATGAAATTCCTTGCGACTGTGCAGGTACCTGATGACAAGAAAAAGGACGGCTGCTAACTTATCGGAATAAGGAAAAATCCTCAAAGAATAGCCAGACTCACGAAAATGATAAAGGGAAAACTTCTCAAAGGATAATCAGACTCACGACAATGATAACACCTTTTCACTGACTATAGGAGCTGGACAGATTGTTGATAGCTACAAACAGAAAGCTAAGTCTAATCTTGATGAACTACCCGCGCACTCTGAGAATCGCGCTCTACAAGCTGAGATAACCTGGAAGGTGACCTCCCAAAATAATCAGAACTCTTACCTCCAAATGAGGTACCATGGTTACCCACTATGGCCACGGGATCTCTTGCTCTCCCGCTCTAACTTATGGTATGCCTCGTACCTCTGAGCAATATTAATAACAACATCAACTGAAATCTCGACCTCAATCTCTAGAGTCACCTGGGATCTCAAGGAAAAAGAAAGGTCATCAATAAATCTTTGAATCTCTCGAAAGGCTCATGGACTAGTTCTAATGCATATTCAGTCATTCTATAGAATTCAATCTCATATTCTGAAACACCAATAGATTAACCGATAGGCTACCCTGTCCAATCCACTCAAACTGGTAACATTTTTCATCTTGATCGCTACTCGAAAGGATTTTTTTTCCACGAATCTAGAAGAAAAACCGAACCAAGTTAGCTAATAAAAGAGCAGCCCACCAATTCAAGGCTGGACTCTGAAACTGGAAAAAAGAATAATTCAACACCATACCGCTCGATATAATCAAGAGCCTGAAGGATATGCTGACATCATTGTATTTTAAAAAGAATCACGGGGTTTATCTTATGCATTGCTTGGGAATATCGGGATGTTCAACCGCGTAAAATAATGCAACATCTTTGAGCACTCGGACCCAATAATTACCTCAGTTACCTAACCAGTCAGAACAACTGGACGCACAACACATGCTGCCTTCGGAACATAGTTTACTGCGGCAATTAAGACCTGGAGCAGGAGATCCCTGAGACCAAATATCTCCCCCTGCGGCAACCAGATAAGATGCCTAGACAATAATAGAATCTTGCGGCATCTGCGTCGCCAAGATTATCGCAAAACAATCATAGAGAGCCAAGGGAACCATAAGGCCCTTCACCCTTGCCCATCGCGAGCTCGTACAGCTGGGACCTCCGTAACTAGATAGTCAGCACTATCAAAACTCTCGGGGCTTCATCAGTGCTAGCCCCAGGCTAGACTGCTTCATCTTGAACTCAGTTTGCTGATTCGTCGCACGAGGGTTCACAATTAACACGAAGGAATTAATAAATTAACGAAAATACTTTTGCATCCTAGACCGACGCACGATCAGAAATGAAGGAAGTGAAACTTCCTAAATGCCATCATAGCCTCTCGTAGATAAGTACGGACATCTACGTACCCATCAGCGAGAATCTACTAGACACTGTCTTAGTCTGGATAGACTCTAAATTAGGCTCTGATACCAACTGACACGACCCGAAATCCGGTTAGGCCGTGTGGGCACCCGACGTCCTTCCCTAGACCCGTCGGGCGAACCCTTACCAATTAAATTAGGAAAATAAATATAATTCAATTCATTAATAAGAACAAGACTTAAAAAAACACTGACATACTGATACCTCTAAGCTGTACAAAAGAAATTACAGCTGACTACCCAACATACTAGGTTTAGGGCTATCCAGACCAGACATCTAAGAGTACAAAAGAAGACAAATACCTCCTGAAGGGAGCAAACTGCAACTGAAATGATAACCAATAAACTGGTGGCCATCCGAAATAAAAGCTGGCTCACCCTGACAGCTGAAGTCGTCTTCGCTCCTTAACAACGTGGCAAACTCAATCCTGGAGCGAACCTGCCGAAACGAAATAGATAGACAAGAAACAAACAACAAACAAGGGTGAGTCAAAAGGACTCAATAAGTGGGGCAGACTAGCCACCTCAAAGAATAGGATAGCTAGCCAGGGAGAAAAGAAACAAATAAACCAGATTTCTCTTATTTAAATTATGAAAAGGCAGAGCCAGATAATAATTAGAAACACGTATGGAATCGCAAACTATTCAATAACCAGGAACGTAATACATATAGGTATCCCGAACACATCAACAATCAGAAATACATCCTGTTGCGGCGTGCAACCTGATCCATATATTCATCCTGTTGCGGCGTGCAACCCGATCCATATATTCATACTGTTGCGGCGTGCAACCCGATCCGTATATTTATACTGTTGCGGCGTGCAACCCGGGATACGAGCCAGAAATATATAGGCAAACTGAGATACGGTATACATACCGCATATATAAAACACAACACGATAGTCACACAATAGTCAGCACACGGTGCAATGAAATGGGATGAATGCAGTATGATGCAATGGTGTCACATGTGCTAAATAGATGGAGCGGAATCCTCCTGCTCCGGGGGCGGAATCCTCCTACCCTCAATATGATGCAATAGAACGGAATCCTCCTGCTCCGAGGGCGGAATCCTCCTACCCTCAATATGATGCAATGGAGCGGAATCCTCCTGCTCCGAGGGCGGAATCCTCCTACCCTCAATATGATGCAATGGAGCGGAATCCTCCTGCTCCGAGGGTGGAATCCTCCTACCCTCAATATGATGCAATGTGCATACGAATGCAACATGATGCAATAATAACCCATCACCAGCGCGGGACTCTCATCGACAGCTGGAAAGTATATACCAACTCACAACCAAAGTACAATACTCAGATTCTCAATGCAATACCAATAACAGGACATAATATATAATATAGAATATAAATCCAAAGCTAAGGCGTAATGAGTACGCCTATCGGCAGCTACACAAGTAAGGAACACGTGGTAGAAAATCCACGAGGCCAGGTGGCTCCAAAGAAATGGATATAAACACTTACCTCGTTCCAAAGTTAACACTGTTATCCAACAACCGCTTTATTCTTTGAATTCATTGCCAAACGATCCCACTGTGTTCAATAAGCAGAAAAATATATCACATTAGGCTAAAGGCTTTATTCCTCACATCTTAGGGCAATCCAGGTAGGAACCTGATACCCTATTCGCATACGCAATACGCAGGCCAGGCCTATGTACAGGGTTCATGGTCACATAACCAAACCCCAAATAAATTACATTTATAAGTTGCCCATAACTCACTGAGTACGAATATATAATCAATTCCATTATCGGGGTCCATTTGACCCTTTAAACTATTAATTGAACTTATTAAAACGATGGCTAATATCCCAATTTTTACCGTAAAGATATATTCAAACACATGTAATAAACTCAAATAATATATTAGGATCATTACCTGAATGTTGCAGGGTGAAAATTCTACTTTTCTCCGGCCCCTTTTTTTATTTTCTGGCATCTCTTCCTAATAATTTTCTCTGTTTCTCACTTTCTCTAATTCTATTTCGTTTTTTGCGTGAATTCTCTGTTTCTGCTTATTCATGCTACTTAAATGTCAAGGGATTAGATCCCTTGACCACCGCTCACTTTATTTCATTTTTTATTTTCTTTTATTTTATTGTATTTTCTTTTCTTAACGAAAATTAATATAGTATCCTACGATATTCGAAATAATTCCAACTTTTGCATACAAGTTATACAAAATATATGTAACATACTCGCGAAGGCGGATCTCAAATTGGACTCCTTTAACTCAAGATGTGAATTTAAATGAAAAGAAGTCAAATTATTTAACTTTCGGCATTTTAGCGGAAACTAGCCGAACAACATCGAAATTCACTTTCGAAAGTTCACAAAAGTCATAAATAATCATACGAACCCAACGGCGCTTTTGGATTTCGAATCGGAGCTCATTCGACAAAACCGAGCTCGAAAATCTCATTTTAATATTTATCGCCAATAAAAACTGAAACCTCCTTCCGATGCCTACCAAACGAGGTCTGATTTAGCTCAAATTTTACAGACAGGTCCTAATGGACATTACAAACATTTTAAAATTAGCGGCACACCAATCGGAGTCCTAACTTCTGAAACGACTGACGGAGGTCGTTTCATTCTCCTCCACATAAACTCTCGTTCGTCCTCGAACGAGCCTAAGTCTAAAGAAAAATTCGCACAGATAGCAAAAGAACTTGCACGACCTTCATAAGCTACTCCACGGACATTATCTCCTGATTACAAAATTAGAATTATAACACACATATTGGACTCTTGGATAAAAACGTAGCTGGATAATATGATAACATCATAGCCCAACTTATTCGGACTAAGCCGACCCTTTCTCAATCATGAGAGAGGAGTTTTATATTTTCGAAACAAAGATACACGAAACTTTGAATGGGTTAACATGATTCAGCCGATAATTACCTCTTCGATATACCTTTCAATATAGAATAGGTCGATGGAACTAAGAATTAGCTTACGCTTCAGCAATGCCTTAAAGATTTAATGTTATGATTCGGTATCAATTGGAGGAAGACTCCTCCACTTAAAGCATAAACTCATACAACTAATTTGAATAGAAATGGTCATCCTCGCACAACCTGCTGGATTAAAGAAGACCTAGCTAAAAGCTGAACATAGGCAGACCTAAACTACCAACTACCCTTTTGAGTTGCCAAACAGCTACAATTCTCGAGTTCACAACTCCATACCTTTGCTGTAAACACCATCGCCTGATGGATGGTACTTCTATATAAAAATTTCGGCAGAGTTTCCCCTGAAACTGGATGATTCGCAAAACAGAACCAGTGCTATACTATACACGGGAATGGACACCCGGATAAACTAATATTCAAAACAATAATATGCTTACCCGGCTACAATAACACGCACTCTGGCTCAACACAGGGAACGTGACAAGCGGCTACCAATCGCCCAAGCTCACTAGTGCCGGACGAAGAAGAAATGAAAATGGATCGAGGATATAAATAATTAGAGCTTCAGGAAGTTCATAATCTTTTTTTTTTTTTTTTTTTTTTTTGCTTGGCTGCCAAAGCTAGACTACTTCCGAGTCAGGCGATCCAAAGAATCGCAATTGAAGAGATAAACATTACATAAGCTTTATGGAAAAACATCCATAACAATTTAACCTCCCAATAAGAAGCAAACCTTGACAATTTACCATAATACCCTTTTATAACTAAGACAAGCTTATAGAATAACATGACTCAGCATTACTTACCAGCCACTTTACACCGGAAGAAACAACGACACTTCCTGATGGTGATGAATAAGAATCCCATCATCCTACCAACACTGATTCCCGAGGAGAGAGGTAAAATAACTTGACATAATAATACAAGGTGGCATGACAAGATGCCAAGCAGGCAATAGCAATACTCACCATCAAATCTCTCATATTTAGATCAGATAAATTAGTAGGGTCTCATAAATGCCAGGAATAAATCATATCAGAAACTCACCCCTCTACCGCAACCGATTCTTAATTACGACAATATCCAAGGAAACCGTCGAAACATGATAAGACACACCATTTCCAGATCGATCGGAAAGATAAATCTTACTTACAGATAAGGGAAGAAGAAACACACGGGTCTACTACATCGGATGCCTCAGCATCGCGCCAGACAAGCAATTCATAGAACTGCCTCTACAGCTGAGCTGAGCCACTACCCTGACAATCACTTTCTGGAGAACCACTGCCACCACACTCTCAACCTCTACTGGATGGTGGCATATCTCTGCTTGATTAAGATCTAAATGAAATTCCTTGCGACTGTGCAGGTACCTGATGACAAGAAAAAGGACGGCTGCTAACTTATCGGAATAAGGAAAAATCCTCAAAGAATAGCCAGACTCACGAAAATGATAAAGGGAAAACTTCTCAAAGGATAATCAGACTCACGACAATGATAACACCTTTTCACTGACTATAGGAGCTGGACAGATTGTTGATAGCTACAAACAGAAAGCTAAGTCTAATCTTGATGAACTACCCGCGCACTCTGAGAATCGCGCTCTACAAGCTGAGATAACCTGGAAGGTGACCTCCCAAAATAATCAGAACTCTTACCTCCAAATGAGGTACCATGGTTACCCACTATGGCCACGGGATCTCTTGCTCTCCCGCTCTAACTTATGGTATGCCTCGTACCTCTGAGCAATATTAATAACAACATCAACTGAAATCTCGACCTCAATCTCTCGAGTCACCTGGGATCTCAAGGAAAAAGAAAGGTCATCAATAAATCTTTGAATCTCTCGAAAGGCTCATGGACTAGTTCTAATGCATATTCAGTCATTCTATAGAATTCAATCTCATATTCTGAAACACCAATAGATTAACCGATAGGCTACCCTGTCCAATCCACTCAAACTGGTAACATTTTTCATCTTGATCGCTACTCGAAAGGATTTTTTTTCCACGAATCTAGAAGAAAAACCGAACCAAGTTAGCTAATAAAAGAGCAGCCCACCAATTCAAGGCTGGACTCTGAAACTGGAAAAAAGAATAATTCAACACCATACCGCTCGATATAATCAAGAGCCTGAAGGATATGCTGACATCATTGTATTTTAAAAAGAATCACGGGGTTTATCTTATGCATTGCTTGGGAATATCGGGATGTTCAACCGCGTAAAATAATGCAACATCTTTGAGCACTCGGACCCAATAATTACCTCAGTTACCTAACCAGTCAGAACAACTGGACGCACAACACATGCTGCCTTCGGAACATAGTTTACTGCGGCAATTAAGACCTGGAGCAGGAGATCCCTGAGACCAAATATCTCCCCCTGCGGCAACCAGATAAGATGCCTAGACAATAATAGAATCTTGCGGCATCTGCGTCGCCAAGATTATCGCAAAACAATCATAGAGAGCCAAGGGAACCATAAGGCCCTTCACCCTTGCCCATCGCGAGCTCGTACAGCTGGGACCTCCGTAACTAGATAGTCAGCACTATCAAAACTCTCGGGGCTTCATCAGTGCTAGCCCCAGGCTAGACTGCTTCATCTTGAACTCAGTTTGCTGATTCGTCGCACGAGGGTTCACAATTAACACGAAGGAATTAATAAATTAACGAAAATACTTTTGCATCCTAGACCGACGCACGATCAGAAATGAAGGAAGTGAAACTTCCTAAATGCCATCATAGCCTCTCGTAGATAAGTACGGACATCTACGTACCCATCAGCGAGAATCTACTAGACACTGTCTTAGTCTGGATAGACTCTAAATTAGGCTCTGATACCAACTGACACGACCCGAAATCCGGTTAGGCCGTGTGGGCACCCGACGTCCTTCCCTAGACCCGTCGGGCGAACCCTTACCAATTAAATTAGGAAAATAAATATAATTCAATTCATTAATAAGAACAAGACTTAAAAAAACACTGACATACTGATACCTCTAAGCTGTACAAAAGAAATTACAGCTGACTACCCAACATACTAGGTTTAGGGCTATCCAGACCAGACATCTAAGAGTACAAAAGAAGACAAATACCTCCTGAAGGGAGCAAACTGCAACTGAAATGATAACCAATAAACTGGTGGCCATCCGAAATAAAAGCTGGCTCACCCTGACAGCTGAAGTCGTCTTCGCTCCTTAACAACGTGGCAAACTCAATCCTGGAGCGAACCTGCCGAAACGAAATAGATAGACAAGAAACAAACAACAAACAAGGGTGAGTCAAAAGGACTCAATAAGTGGGGCAGACTAGCCACCTCAAAGAATAGGATAGCTAGCCAGGGAGAAAAGAAACAAATAAACCAGATTTCTCTTATTTAAATTATGAAAAGGCAGAGCCAGATAATAATTAGAAACACGTATGGAATCGCAAACTATTCAATAACCAGGAACGTAATACATATAGGTATCCCGAACACATCAACAATCAGAAATACATCCTGTTGCGGCGTGCAACCTGATCCATATATTCATCCTGTTGCGGCGTGCAACCCGATCCATATATTCATACTGTTGCGGCGTGCAACCCGATCCGTATATTTATACTGTTGCGGCGTGCAACCCGGGATACGAGCCAGAAATATATAGGCAAACTGAGATACGGTATACATACCGCATATATAAAACACAACACGATAGTCACACAATAGTCAGCACACGGTGCAATGAAATGGGATGAATGCAGTATGATGCAATGGTGTCACATGTGCTAAATAGATGGAGCGGAATCCTCCTGCTCCGGGGGCGGAATCCTCCTACCCTCAATATGATGCAATAGAACGGAATCCTCCTGCTCCGAGGGCGGAATCCTCCTACCCTCAATATGATGCAATGGAGCGGAATCCTCCTGCTCCGAGGGCGGAATCCTCCTACCCTCAATATGATGCAATGGAGCGGAATCCTCCTGCTCCGAGGGTGGAATCCTCCTACCCTCAATATGATGCAATGTGCATACGAATGCAACATGATGCAATAATAACCCATCACCAGCGCGGGACTCTCATCGACAGCTGGAAAGTATATACCAACTCACAACCAAAGTACAATACTCAGATTCTCAATGCAATACCAATAACAGGACATAATATATAATATAGAATATAAATCCAAAGCTAAGGCGTAATGAGTACGCCTATCGGCAGCTACACAAGTAAGGAACACGTGGTAGAAAATCCACGAGGCCAGGTGGCTCCAAAGAAATGGATATAAACACTTACCTCGTTCCAAAGTTAACACTGTTATCCAACAACCGCTTTATTCTTTGAATTCATTGCCAAACGATCCCACTGTGTTCAATAAGCAGAAAAATATATCACATTAGGCTAAAGGCTTTATTCCTCACATCTTAGGGCAATCCAGGTAGGAACCTGATACCCTATTCGCATACGCAATACGCAGGCCAGGCCTATGTACAGGGTTCATGGTCACATAACCAAACCCCAAATAAATTACATTTATAAGTTGCCCATAACTCACTGAGTACGAATATATAATCAATTCCATTATCGGGGTCCATTTGACCCTTTAAACTATTAATTGAACTTATTAAAACGATGGCTAATATCCCAATTTTTACCGTAAAGATATATTCAAACACACGTAATAAACTCAAATAATATATTAGGATCATTACCTGAATGTTGCAGGGTGAAAATTCTACTTTTCTCCGGCCCCTTTTTTTATTTTCTGGCATCTCTTCCTAATAATTTTCTCTGTTTCTCACTTTCTCTAATTCTGTTTCGTTTTTGGCGTGAATTCTCTATTTCTGCTTATTCATGCTACTTAAATGTCAAGGGATTAGATCCCTTGACCACCGCCCACTTTATTTCTTTTTTTACTTTTTTTTATTTTTTGTTTTCTTTTATTTTATTTTATTTTCTTTTCTTAACGAAAATTAAAATAGTATCCTACGATATTCGAAATAATTCCAACTTTTGCATACAAGTTATACAAAATATATATAACATACTCGCGAAGGCAGATCTCAAATTAGACTCCCGAAACTCAAGATACGAATTTAAATGAAAAGAAGTCAAATTATTTAACTTTCGGCATTTTAGCGGAAACTAGCCGAACAATATCGAAATTCACTTTCGAAAGTTCACAAAAGTCATCAATAATCTTACGAACCCAACGGCGCTTTCGGATTTCGAATCGGAGCTTATTCGACAAAACCGAGCTCGAAAATCTCGTTTTAATATTTATCGCCAATAAAAACTGAAACCTCCTTCCGATGCCTACCAAACGAGGTCTGATTTAGCTCAAATTTTACAGACAGGTCCTAATGGACATTACGAATATTTTAAAATTAGCGGCACGCCAATCGGAGTCCTAACTTCCAAAACGACTGACGGAGGTCGTTTCACCCACCTTAGGAGTAGGCGGTCCGCCCATTAACAGAGGCGGTCCACCCACTCTCAACACCAGAGAGATGGTGGAAATTTAGGCGGTTCGCCTGGTAAAAGTGGCGCTCCGCCTCTTGCTGTAGGCTCTTGAAATGCCTCAAAATGTGCTTCTTGAGCTCCTCCTTATGGCCTTGATGGTCCTCCTTCCATGGGGCTCCAATGCATGATCTTCAAGTAGCTTCCGGAGCCCTTGACTTGTATTCTTTGTGCTCTCAAGCTTTGCTCTTGATAGTTGGCGCTTTGGCTCAATTTGCCCCACATCACTAATCCACCCCAAAAGCTAGCTCTTCATATTTTATCGATGTGGGAGACTTTTACCACACTTCAACAGTTTTTTAAACTAAATCTTGAGTGTGCATTTAACCCTATATTTCACATAGGAGGAGCGGGTGGAGCTTTTAGAAATAGTGCTGGTGACTGGATTATAGGGTTTACAAAAAAAAATTCTCCAAGAGCTACATATAATGAACTTATGACTCTATTGGAAGTGCTCAAGCAAGCTAAAAGTAGGAGACTTACCCCTTTAATCATTGAGACAGACTCACATATAATTTTGGATAATATTGCTTATCCAAACAAATTATACTCACTATTGTTAAACAACTGCAGGTGCTTTGTAAGGGAAATAGGAGAGGTTGTTTTGCAGCACAATTTTCGAGAAGGGAATAGGCTCGCTGATCATCTAGCTGGACATGGGAGCACCACCAATCAGTCCTTTTCTACTATGCATTATAATTATCCCTTTTGGTCATGTTTGTATTATCTAGATATTGACAGGTGTAGCACTTCTGATGCTATACCTAGACATGCTCAAACATGTAATTCTATTTCTAGTTAATGAATGATAATTACAAGTTCCGTATGAAAAAAACATGAAGCCGAAACTGAGAAGGATATTACAAGCACTTGATTCTTATCCATGGAGCCATTAGTAGCAGAGTAGGACTAGAAGTAGATATGCTACTCGAAGCTAGGGATGCCCAGACTTAAAGAACTTTGTTTCTTTAATTTTTCATTGAGCTGTAATTCCTACTTTGGTTATTAGGGGGTATGCATTCGATTTTTTGATTCAGTTTTTAACTATTCAATTTCATTTTTTTGGTTTTCGATTTGAACAGTTGCAATCAAATCCGAACCAAAATAAATTTGGTTTGGTTCAATTTTTCTCTTTTTGGTTTGATTTTTTTCGGTTTAGTTTTTTCGATTTTTTCAGCTATGTCATATAAGGTAAAACATTAACACATAATACTTCAAACATATCATTACAAGTACAAAAATATAAAAATATAAAGTCTAAATCATAATCCTAGTTAAAAAGAGAACTTATAATTCAAGAAGTAGAAGTTGATGGAGGTACTACGCATTAAAACTGTAGATAAAGTTTCGCAAGTGTTATAAGATATTACAAAGAGTGAAATCATGATGAAAGTGCTTAAGACAGAGTGATATATTTTTTAAAATTCAAAACCAAATAAAAAAACTACATTTTGAATTTCTCAATCCAATCCAAACCACTTAATGAATAACTCAAACTAAAATAATAAAATAATTTGGGTTGATTTGATTTTTCGGTTTAATTCAAATAATGCACCCCTTTTGGTAATAAATGTTTTGATAGTTACAAAAAAAGGTGACACTTTGTTTTGTTCAACAAAATGATGTAGATTATTATTAGGCTAGATTTTTACGGTGACTTCAATCTTCATTAATGCTGATGTTAGTTTGTTGTTTCTTCTAGCTAATAAGATGACAATGAGGTTAACTTTATGCACAGTCCTTGAACTTTACCCTCTAGAAAAGTAACATATTAAAAATTACTTTTTATCACAATAAAGTAACAGAACTACTTTACCAACATTAATTGCAAAGCAATTAAACTACCCACTATAACATAAAACCTACCGAAATCTTATATTATAAGAAAATATTTTTTGAAAAAAAAAAATCTATATTGGTTTTGCACTGTTTTACATTGTTTATGCAATTTTCACACCGTTTCAGTACTGTTTCGTTGTTCCTTACTATTTCTAAATTATTTCACGCTTTTTTTTGTTTGTTTCACACTGTTTTAATATTTTATTTCATATTGTTTTAGTGCTGCTTCAGACTATTTATACAATTTTTCGGTAACTTTTTTGGTCAGGCAGTCGTAGTAGCGGCAGTAGGAAGCAGGGGACAGTGGGGGAGGGAGGGGGCAACAAGAGAGGAATTTGAGGTGGAGGCTAGGGTTTTTCCTTTCTAATTGTTTGTAGCAACTTGTATATAACTAGTTTTAAGTGTACGTGTTGCACGTGTTATTTTGCGTAAATAAGTAAAAAATATTATATGTAAAGACAATTAATATAATGTTAACAAAGGTAATAACACTCAATTATATTGTAAAACTAATAGTAAAGTAAGAACACGACAAAAGTATAATAGAGGAGAAGGAAGAACTTGTATTCTCAAAGTATTTTTAGTGTGTCTTCCATAGAGCCAAATGTGCTCTATTTATAGGATACAAATACATAGGTTACAAATCAACCAAAAGGTTTGCAAGAATTAAGTAGTGACTTAATAAGGAATTAGTGGTCACTTAGTGGGGAGGAATTAAATAGGAGAAAGTGGGGTAGTAAACCATAGGTTACAATTGAGTAAATAGTGAGTGGTGGTCATCCACACAAATAAATGAATTTATAACACTCCCCTTTAGATGACCATTTGGAAGGTAATGTGCCTCGTTAAAACCTTACTAGGAAAAACCCGGTGGAAAAAAGCCTAGCGAAGGAAAAAGAGTACACACATCCTATAATACGCCTTTAGAGCTGCCTCATTAAAAACCTTACAAGTAAAACCCAAGTGAAATAAAACCTTGTTAAGGGAAAGAGAGTGCAGCGCGTACTTTACTCCCCCTGATGAAAACATCACTCAATATCTTAAAAACGATACATTCCAATATTGTAAATCAGCTTCTCAAATGTTGAGATTGGCAATGACTTAGTGGACAGATCCGCCAAATTATCACTGGAGTGAATACTTCAGCATTAACTTAATCATTCTTTTGAAGATCATGACTGAAAAGGAATCTTGTTGAATATTTGTCTCCTCAGTTGTATCTTCTTTTTAGCTGAATTATCCATGCAATATTTCATATAATATTACTGGGATCCTCGTCTTCAAAGAAATACCATATTGTTGCTGAATATGTTGGTCCTTGATCTCAGTCACCAATATTGTCGCATAGCTTCAAGCATGGCTATTATCTCTTCATAAATTGAAGATGTAGCAGCAACAATTGATTTTATAAAATACCACAATATAGGTATTCTACCACAATAAATAAATACCAAGTTGATATCGGGCTTTGTGGATCAAGTAGATACCATGTATTCTTCTGATGTCTTCGCATTGAGGAAGAACTGAATCTTACTAATAAGCTTATAACAAAAGTTATAACCAGTGGAGTATATTTGGTAAGATACTTCAACGTACCAATTGCATTAAAATATAATATTTCAATATCAAGAAGCTCGCAAACGCAATTTTTCCACATGTGGCCGGACTGTTTTAATCCGTATAAATATTTATGAAGCTTCATTGAATAGGTTTTCCGGGAACCTTTACATGCTTCTAGAATCTTGAATCCTTCAAGGATAAATATATTGTTGCTCAATGAGCCATATAAAAGGCTGTTGCAACATTCATACGCATATCAAGTCTTTCATGCACTGCCATACATATACCAGACCTGAAGGTGATTGCATCCACCAAAAGGAGAATATAGCTCCACATAATCAATGTCAGATCTTTGTGCCTCAAGTCGTACCTTATATTTAACAACTTATTTTTATCAATATTTTTGCACAAAAATATCTTTGTACACCACTGGCTTTGCACCTTCAGGTGTTTGGACTATAGGTCCAAAAAATTCATGTCACTCGAGTGAAGCCTATTTTTGCATGAATGTGTTTTGCTATTTTTGGCCAATAATTTCATGTCTGTATTCCTAACAGACATAAGCTCAAGATCCTCATAATCATATAAATATTGAGCTTTATAATATATGTAAGATATCGTCGACGATAATTTCATATCTCGGTTCCCAATCCGACATAACATATTGAGATCTCTTCACATTCATAAATTTTAAGATACCTGAACCTCTCCTGATGAGGTTTTATGAAGTGTTATGTCGTGGGGTATTTTAGAGCCCTGCCTCCTTATTTGACCATCATAATAATTTGCTCCTTTTCTTTTTCAAGAATTTATCTTTTGAACTGAATGGTCTACCACGTTTCAGGCGTGCCTTAGACTCATTGACATAAATAGATTGTCTCACCAGGACATCAGGAGTATTAGCAGCTGGAATATAATATTTTTCTTTGGGTAAGTAATGCATCTAGCAGTGACTTGCATTAGCTTTATATGAGGATAGTAATCAAATGATAATTTAATTTATTTATTCCTCAGCTGCATTAATTTCTCCCTCTAATGTTAGCCAAACTAACATTCGTTCGCAACCTTATATGGGATCCATCTTTGTGCGTTGCAGCGGAGCAATTGATAATATACCGCACATTATAATTATTAGATGGAAAATATTTGGTTCTGACCCTAAACCAATTATGAGGGGAATTCATTTGGTGGCATGCCGCACATGAGTACTGCTTTATGGATATACCATACCTCACACCTGATTTAGGTAGCATTATTCTCATATGCATGGTTTAGCAATTGGAGGCTTTTAATATATGAATCTGCTAAACTTGCTTGCCAACATTATCAAGATAACTTATCTTGATTGCATAATCTGGAAATATGCTCATAATAAGATTTGTTTGAGAAAATACTTAACCTCGCAAGTACTATTGCGGGTTTGTAATAAAACGAACATGTGACCTTATCATAGATGCATCTATTTATAATAATTATATGGTCCACATGGCAGATGAACGAGCCCATATTCAGCTTTTATACATTCCAGAAGTGCGGGGATCCTGATCCCAAATTTAGTTGGTTGAATAATTTATTTATCTTGAGAACAAGCAGCACAAAGAGAATTCTTGAAGAATCCTGATTCTTCGATATATACCCATGCAAATTATCACTTATATATTTTGTGCATCATATTTGAACCGGGATGGTCAAACCGGTCATGCCAACTTATAAATTTATTCATCTAGTAAATTAGAAGTTTACCATAGCATGGGCATTGTAACAATTAACTAAAAATTTATTGTGGCATGCACATATAATTTTACCACACTTATATTTTGAGTAGTACATACTCGAGGAAGAGGCGGAGAGCTTTTCAAGCACATATATTTCTCTTGACATTCTTGTAGTAATATAAAGATATTCATATCTTTCTATCAAATTTAGTCTCTTAGCCTTTTTAGCAAATGTATTTGAAAATTAACAAGTTTCTTTCGAGACATACTACAATAAATATTTTATCAATCTCATTCCTCCAGGTAGTAATATTTTGGCTCCTCCGGAGCATTCAAATAGCTTTGTACTACCATATATTTTATTACACCAACCATATGGTGAATATCTCCTTTCAAGGAGAAAATCATATTATTTTTCTCATGGTAAAATCATTATAGGCAAGATCAATTTCTTACTTCACTTGCTCTTATGTAATTCATAATAATACATAATTATGGCGTACGTTCTGTACGAGAGCAATGACCATTTATGCCACAATAAATAATAGAATTATTATAGTCGAACCTTTTCTAGAGGTGAATTGTGGTAATTTATCAACCACGCATGGGCACGTCCATATTCATCTTTCTCGAACCTCTTCTAGAGGCGAGTTTTGATATTTTATCACATATTGCCACATTCACTTCGGTGAATGGGTCTATATTCATAATATTTTTTATGAATTTTCTCATTCACTACAAGTAATGGACCATAATCATCTGGACTTGCCTCATGCTTATATGATACATTGAAGGCATTATTATATTTACTGTTTGAACGGTTACTTTTTTAGAACCCTTATTGTTCTCTCATTTATTTCACAATGATAACTATTTTTCCATCCCTTGCCACGTCCACGTCCATGGTCTCTATCATGGTAGTTATTTTATCGTCTTTTAGACATAAAATTATTTGCCTTCTTTCAGACGTAAAATATTGTGTCTTCTTTCAGACATAAGACATTTTGCCTTCTTTGAAGCACATTATGTTGTATCTTCTTTCAGACATAATGATTATTTGCCTTCTTTTAGGTATATTATATATTGCTACTATATTCACATCTGAGAATGGAGCATTATGTTGTGCTTCCACATTCACCTTATGGAATGGAGCTTGTCTTGCTCCCACATTCATCTTAGGGAATGAAGCATATATTGCTCTCACATTCACCTCTATGAATGGAGCCTACTTAGTGGACGGGCTTCATAATTTTTATCAAAAATACTTTATCTTTTTATAATACTTTTTTTTGCCTCAATCATTATTATGACATCAATACCTTATTATCGCAAAAGCGTGTTACGCCATAATGCATTAGGAGTTGAATATGATGTCTTACCCTTAACTAATGGCATAATAAGCCAAAGTGTGTACATATGATGCAATTTGAAGTACAATACTCAAAGGTTCTCATGCTTCGTGTAATTGAAACATAGTACTGTAATCATGTATCAATGATATAACACTAATATATCAGAAAAAGATCATAAAAAAATAAGCATTATTTCTCCGGTCTCCACTTACTAAGAGTATAAAAATTTATACCCAACTATAAATCAAAGAAGCATTATTTAAAAGTTACCATATTTGTTTCATTCCATATATTCATGTGAGAGTAAAATATTAACCATACTACATAATCCATGTTTGCTCTCACAAGCAGTTTACCTTGAAACATGAGTAGAACTGATCTATAATATCATGTTGCTAGGCCATGCACCCTTAAATTGTTGTCAAAAGATAGCTACAAAATCAACCAAACAATGGAAGAATAGACAAAAGTTGTAGTCAGTGAAAGGTTTTCACAATTTAAATTGGTATAAAACAAAATGAAAATAGGGTACTATTAATTTTGAGATTAACAAAAATCATAATATGAAGGAATTAGAAACAAAAAAACTTATCTTGTGTTAGCAACCAGAACGTTGGCTTCTATCAATTGCATCATAATGTGCTTTTCATTTCTTCTAAATCGTGTAATAAAATAGAGACTCGTACTGATAACGTGTTGTAAAACTAATAGTAAAGTAAGAACAAGACAAAAGTATATTAGAGGAAAAGGAAGAACTTGTATTCTCAAAGTATTTCAAGTGTGTCTTCCATAGCGCCAAATGTGCTCTATTTATAGGATACAAATACATAGGTTACAAATCAACCAAAAGGTTTGCAAGAATTAAGTAGTGACTTAATAAGAAATTAGTGGTTACTTAGTGGGGAGGAATTAAGTAGGAGAAAATGGGGTAGTAAATCATAGGTTACAATTGAGTAAATAGTGGGTAGTGGTCATCCACACAAATAAATGAATTTGTAACAAATTAATCTTTAATCATAAATAGAAAGACTTAATCTAGGAGCACAAAATATAAACTTTTTATAACAGATACGTTAAACATAAATAAAATTTATTATGAAATTATATATATATCTAGTATTTGTGGAGAGATCGATGCAGCTTACACTTTGTAAAGTAGAACTTGAGGTATATATAGACATTATATAGTGGTAGGAGTTTAGTTAAAAAAATAAAACTAAAGAGGAAGAACAATTACAAGTACCAATAAAAGAAAACTAATTATTAAATGACCTAAAAATAGTGGTATATAAAATAAACACAAAATATATCCAAATTAAATTAGTTCCAACACCATAAACTTACCGTTCAAAGTGAATAGTTTTAACGGACAAACCCATATTAATAATTACCTTTTACTGGAAGAAGCATAATTTGTATCTCAAATATACCAAAGTCCAAACCCAAAGTAATATGCTCGGTATTCAGGAAGTTTAAATACCATGAATAACCATCTGACATTGTGGAAAAAGAAAAAAGCAAAACATATCTAATGCCCACAACTTATATCACAGGTACCGTTTTCTTATATGTAGCCTGCGGTATTAAGAAATTTTACACGCATAACCTCTTAGCACGCAAGCTCTAGCTTTTCTTAATTTTCTAGATCTTCAAACCTTCTCCACAAACTTTTATCCATATTTCAAAAAAAGACTTGCAATTACCTGAAAAGGACAATTTTCTCATGAATTTTTTTTTTGGGGACATAAGGTGTTACGTTGTATATATCATTAAAGAGCAGAGGAAAACTTTGTCTGACCTCAAATTACAACACGAGACTAGCAATTAAACCAATCATCAAAAAATGCTACTAAGGAGCAGTAAACAACTTACAATTCTGCTCCATACAACATTAATCTAAACTTACAAAAAAATTAGTTTTTTCATATCTAATTCTAATGCTTGGCATTTGACACTTATCCAATTGGAAAGGACCTTTAGCATTTCTAGGTAGTTCCCCAAATGCAGAGTAAAAGGATCTCTCCTCAGAATGAAAAGCCAGCTTGGCCAAATAATCAGATACTTGGTTCGCCTCTCTGAATTAGTGAAGGATAGAGACATTTGCTTGAGAAATGTTTGTAATAGTATCCTCGATGACGCCTCTTAGCTTGTAGTTGTTGGTTACCTTGTCACTTAGCATTTTTTCCACCAACTGAGAGTCCAATTCAACGTCTAACTCGGCAAGGCCTCGACTGATACACCAACAAACCCCATAATTGACCGCCATCGCCTCAGCTATGTTGTTACTGTCACATTTGATTGGAATAGAGTATGCCATGATAAGGTCACCAACTTCATCTCTAATGATACCCCCAATACCATCTTCAATTTTCTTTGTTAAAACTACCATTCGTGTTGAGTTTAATCCTTCCAGCTAAAGGTTTAACCCAAGTTACTTTCTTCCAGTCGATTCTTGGTTTGAGTCTCTCCACATTTGTACAAGTATCCTGCCAAGATTTGTTCCAGTCAACCGTGGGGAAAGCTAATCTCATCGCTGCTTGGATGGTCCAACTAGCTTGTTGAATTTATCCCCACTCAATCCTACACCACTAATGGTGAGGAGCGGTCGTCAAAGAATAATATCCGATGTATGTCGGGTTCGATTTCCCAAGAGAACTAGCTCGTCAAGTAAGAGAGTTGCAAATAGAAATTCAAATGAGGTTTAATATTGAGTCCTAGAAGTAGGGGATAATTCTAGTAACACTACAATTAACTGCAAAGCATACAAATTTAAGCAAGTAAGTTGATTTGATATTATGAGACTAGGGATATAAACTACTAATAGTGATTTTCCACCAATGGGCATTTTCACTTCACTTTCCCAACATAATCATAATTATGGTTGAGTCTTCCTATTATGATCTCTAGAATCCTTCTGGCCTAGAAGAGATCTTTCATAACTCGCTTATCAAAGCCTTAGTTGAATGCTCGAAGCACTACTCAAGGACCTAAGGAAAGGAGACGCCTTCTGAGCGTAACTCCTTTTAGATGGGTTAGTCTATATAAATAGCCTATCAACCCAAATCCTCACCAACTCCACTATTCTACACTAGTTAATCTCTTCCGAGTCTTTAACTAGCAAAGTAGACAAGAAATCTCAAATATCAATGATTTTGGAATTTTAATGTTATTGTAATGGGGAGTTGGATAATTGTTACTTATATTACAGTTAGTGAAATGAAACAACACTATTAATTTTCTATCACAATAGCATATTTACACCCCTAGTTATGAATTTAACTACTCATGACTAGGGTTGGAATCAAAGAATGAAATATGTAATGAAACAAAGTAATGAATTCAAACATGGATCTTGAATTGATATCAGAATCATGCTTTAAAAATACAAGTTAGGAAGCTTAAAAACCGATGTAAAAACCCTTAGCTCCCCAAATCATCTCAAATCACTAGAGTGTGTGTATGGAATTAGATAGATTTAACCTTAGCTTTTACTATTTATACAAGATGAGAATCGCGTGTTTCAGGCGGACGGCCTCAATGCCAAGCAGAGCCCCTAGAAGATTTTTAATCTTTGGCAGTAGCCATTTCAGGTGGAGCGCCTCAATGCCAGGCGGAGCGCCGGGGAGATTTTCACTCTTTGGAAGTGGCCATTTCAGGCGGAGCGCCTCATTTCCAAGCGGAGCGCCTGGGTCTGGTACTTCAAAATATTAGCTTCCTGCTCTTCTCTTCAGGTGCTCCTCCTGAGTTCCTAGGCGGGGCACCTCAACATCATACTCTTCTCTTGAGTTTTAGGCGCTCCACCTCTGATTCTAGGAGGAGCGCCTAAAGTTGTGACACAATTCTTGACTCTTTGGTTCTAATTCTTGCCCTTTAGATTCAATTTCCAATTGATGTTCATGCAACTTATTATAACTTGAAACTAAGCAATTTACGATATTAATAAACACCAAACGTTGGCTTTGGATCCAAAAATGAAAGCTTAAAGTAGTGTTTAAGTTGGTAAAATACCAACTTATCAACTCTTCCAAACTTAAGTATTTATTTGTCCTCAAGCAACTCAAAGTCAAGGATGCCAATGCATTTTTACATTTAAGCTCAAAGTCAAGTCATGTTCCACATTTCGAACTTACAAATAATACTTTTACATTATTGAAATAGTTGCTACTATCTAGTCACACCTACTAATATGAACAATTGACAAGCAACTAATACACACTTTACTTAGACTATGGCGAAAGGAAATTCATGAGCCGCTAGAGTTATCTGAAGGTTATCGGCTCACTTTGTTTGTTCATGAGCCTCAATATGCATTCAAACCCTCACTCAAAAGTTACTTGCTTCCTCACGAAAAAGAATGGAGTCCTTTTCTCACAAAATATATTTTTAACACAAAAACTGGACTCCAAGAATTTGAACTCACACTCTCACAAAGAAATGCTCATGTATGCTTCTCAAAAACTCAAAGATTTGCACTTCTTGTACTTCTCTACTAATGTAGAGCCACTTGACTAGAGATCAATTAGGACTTGATATGGTTGTAATGTAGGCTTTTGGTTTAAGGTGTGGTAGATTTGGCTAAATAGTGACTTATACCACCGCAGCACTACATCATCTTACTTTCTTTTGTGCAACTTTCCTTTCTTTTCATTTAGGCTCATTCTACTTTTCTTTTGAAGACGGTGCTAATTTATCCCTTCTTTATTCAACACTTTTCTTTTATCTTTTCCTTTATTTCCTTTCTTTTCTCTTTCTTTTGTTTCTTTTTTCTTCTTTCTTTTTTATACTTTAATTGACATTCACAACGGGATTCTAAGCTTTTACCATCTCCCCCAAATTTAGGTTTCAGCATAAGTTGTACGTTTTTCAATGCATACATGGAGGTTACGGCCAAAAAGAGGATTGGTGCCTTAGCACACAAGAATTGGCTTGGTTTTCAATTTTAGTGGTTGCCAAATGAAAGGTCAAGGCTCAGAGAGCATTAACTAGGATAATTATGTACGGGTAGGCTAGCGGTCCAAGGAAAGCCTAAAATCATATCTCAAGTCAAGTTTCACCTAGGATTTCACCTCAAAGTACTCTAAGGGCAAGTTTCAAATATTCAAGTCACACACACAAGCTTATTATTCAAGAGCTCACTACACACGCAAGTAATCTTCCAAGTTCAAAGTCTAAACACATACTAAGGACACTCACTCACAAAGCATATATTGGTCCAAGTTTTTAAACCATGCCAACAATACAATTACGCCAGCTAAAGAACATGTGGTCTACAACTTGCGCCATGCCATTCAAAGTACACATTTCACTTGTCAAAGTTGCCATAAAAAATAATGGCAATAGGTAGTACCACATAATCCACTAATATATTTTCAAAAGTTGTAACAATAGGTAGTACCACATAATCCATTAATATATTTTCACAAGGTTTTATATACAATCTTGGTTGAAAAAGAACCTCCGGAAAGAACCAAGCAAAGAAAACCGAAAGCTTATTTGAAAAAAATAAAAAGTCAAAACATGAAATAACAACTAGCTAGACTAAAGAAGTATATATACAATACGACTGTTCTAATTTATACATGGATATCATTAGGCACAAAATTCTATCAAAAATACACATATGAATTCGAACCCCTCCCCCAACTAAAGACTCTAGCATCGTCCCTGCATGCTAAGTGAAAAAGTAAAGTGTAAAGGGGGGTAGAAAGGGGACTCCCTAGTAGTACTAAAGCAAGGACTTTGCCGTTGCCTTCCAATGGCTGCTGTCTGTGGGCCTCTTTAAGAGACAAATGGGTGGCCAATTTCAACGGAGCATCATCATCCACAGGCATCTCATCCTCCATGTCATCATCGTCAACAATGTCAAACCTCATGGCTTTTGGTGCCTCTAGATCTCTCTGAGACTCGTCGTCGACATCTACTTGGACTTTTTTCACTATCTGATGAGGGGCCTTAGAGCTAGACAGCCCATGCAAAACAGAAGTGACTGGACGTGGAGCGTTTGAAGGCTGGATTGTAGAAGGAACAGGGGCACCGGGCATATAAGGAGGAGTGGCTGTGGAAGGAGGACTGAAACCCTTAGGCACATTAAAGCCCCTACTGATCTTCTCGTCCAACGAGACAACGTGCTGAGTCAGGCCTGTGACAACTGCCCACATTTGGGCAACGGTCCGCTTGATACCCTCAAGTGCCTTAGTGTGGGCCCTAAGAGCTGTAGTATGTGCTGCAAGGGCTGTGGTGTTTCCCTCAATAGCAAGAGTGTGGTCCCGTATAACCTAAATCATATCAGAGAATTGCTCTGGGGTGGCAGCTAGTGGCGGCGGCGGGGTGGTGGCTGGACTTGAGACATGTTGTAGAGCAAGGTTTTTATCTCCTCCAACTTATCATCAAGCTCTAGAACTACTCAGGGCAGCGCCTCAGGCTCAGTACAAGTAGTGATATCACCAGCTGTATGGGGGTCAGAGCCATGTGGAGGATCAGCCCTTGAAGTGGATGGCAGAGCAAAGACAAAAGGAGCAGGAGTACCTGAAGCCGAAGGAGCAGGTGAATCATCTTTGAATGCATACCAATTGAACGGGTTTCTCGTGGCACTGAAGAAGTCAACATTTAATCTCTCAACTCCATTGTGCATGATATAGGCTATCAATGTTTGAGGGAAGTCAAGTTTCTTTTTGTCAGTGTGTGCTATGTCGATCATTTCCTTTGCCATTTCTGCTCCCAAGCTGATTTTGATACTGCTCATAAGGCTTCCGATCATCACCGTTTGATGTAAAGTGAACTTGTGATCTTGACTGGTCGGTCGCACCCTAGAGATAATGATATAGTGCCAGCCCTTGGCTTCAACGTTGAGATTACCCCTATAAATTTGTACACCGTTGTTCTTCTATTTTGGGTTTTTCTCGTTCCCAATAATGGGCATAAGCCATGCCCTCCTTTGTGCCTCGGTCATTTCTCACCTCCTCATGAACCTTCTTGGCTCAAACTTTTCAAGCTCTAGGAAGTTATTCAACGAACCCGCATCCACATTCACATATTTGCCCCAACAAAACACTCGTGAATCGCCTTCCTTGTTTGTGGCCAAGTTAGCATAGAACTCAATGATCATTTTTTCATTGGCGTTACAAAATGGCTTACCCAGTACTTGCTCCCATTTGGTGTGCCTTTGAAACCTTTTGTAGATGTATGGGTTTTTCTTATCTTAATCCTTCAAACTAATCACCCGCTCTGAGTTGAAGCTTCTGTCCAAAAACATTTTTTTGTAGAGTTGGAAAGCCCTCTTCTTTCTAAACAATTTCCTCCATTCCTCGTCACCCTCTTACTCATCACTGCCTTGCACTTAGGGTTGCAGTTTTCCATCTCCCCCATCCGCTTCATCGGCCTCGGTTTCCCTTGGCGATTGTGGTCGAGCTTGTGATGGAGAAGCATCTTTCTGTCATGTCATTTGTATTTCTCCCCTTGTTTGCCGTGGTAATTTGGCAAAGGTATATCGTCTCTCGCATCTTCATTGGAGGGGGTGGATGAAGCTTGTTTACTTTTCTCGAGTTTTTCTATTGTACCTGAGATACATGCAACGGATTGTTAGAAGTGTAAGAGTACATTAAATAATGGAAGAAATTGAGAAAAACCACACATTCTGTTAAGCATGGGCCAGGCGGTCTGCCTGGCAAGAAAAACAGTTTTAGGCAGTGTTGAAGTTTGGCGGAGCGCCCATGTCCAGCCAGAGGGCCTGACGAAAAATGAGAACTTAGGCAGTGTATAAGCAGGGTGGAGTGCCTCACCTTGGGAGGTCCGCCTGGCAGAGATAAAGTCTCAATTTTTGCATTAAAGATTTAGGCAAATAAATAAGATGTTCAAGCTAAGTTAACTCGAAATCATGGAAACAAAACTATCCAAAGTAAGTGGTGGTGTTTGAGACTTGAGTAAACTTTAGCAATCTTATATGTTACACCCCGTATGTCCAAAGTGAGGTATATCCTTCTAATGACATGTTAAAAATGATTTCAGTAATTTTAAAGTCATAATATGACCATATATGATGGTTATATTTTGAATATAAAGTTTGGGAAAAATCGGATTTAAGTTGCGGAAAAACCGACAAAGGAATTGCCTTGTAACAAAGCTTTTTCAGAAATTAATTTCGTTCATTATATGAGGTCTTTTAGGGACATATCATATACCAAATTAAAGGTCTTGGAGTGTAGTTTCCAACACTTTTGATGGTTTGTTCATACAACCTATGGATAAAAGATATGAACATTAGAAGTTAGGCCAGAAAAAGGGACATAAGCGCAAAAGAGGGCTAGAAATGAAATATTTTAGTATAAAAGAGAAATACCTTCTCTTTCTCCACATTTTCCAGAAACCTGACAATATAAAAAACACTTTCTTGAGTTTGAAACAAATTTTATGATTTTGAAGAAACAACATCAATCTTAACTCGAAATTGAAGATGGATTGCGTCAAAACGCTCTACGCGATTAAGGTAACGTTATGCTACTTTCAATTTCGTCTATAGCTTGAGTTTTAGAATAACTTCAGGGCTATGTAAAGTGCCTAAATACTGTATTATAGCTTTTTTAAGCTTTAGAAGGTGTGGAATTCAAAGGAAACAAGGTTTAGAAGCAAGAAACATCAAAGGTATGTAAGGCTAGACCTTTCTTTTTGGCAAGGCATGTATCTTGTAGCTTTTGAAGTTTTTCTTAGTTCAAAATATGGTTTTTCTTGTTGGTTACTTGTATATAATAAAGGGTACCTTGTATATACTTAATTTGGTACTAAAATCCAAGGGGAAAGACGTTCAAATCAGCAAACAAAACGTTTCAAAATCTGGAAAATTGTTTTGATCTTTGGACAGTTGTTAGTATATTGATCATAACTCCTTGTAAAAAATTGATATTTAGATTATTTAAGAATCCAAAGAATCGTAAGACATATATCTAAAACTTTCATAAAGACTATGAAGTCTATATCTTTGATCTACACTCTGAAAATTAGATCGAAAAGCAGGACAGTGGTGCTGTCCAGACATTATATTTGCGGATTTGTTATGTCATCCAGTCGTATCATCTTGTTATCCATTTAACATGTTTATGTTATCAGTTTATCCGGGTATCCATTCCCGTGTGTAGTATAGTGCTGGTTCTGTTTTTGCGGATCATCCAGTTTCAGGGGAAACTCTGCCGAATATTTTATGAAAATTCCAAGAGTTGGACAAATTTTGAGTTGTAGGTTGTGTCTATAATTCTATCCGGAGTTTTCTTCTCATTCATTTGAGTCCATATCTATTGTTTCCACATGTGTTATGCAACATATGTGCTTATACTTATATTGTGATCATGTTATGTGTGATTTGGAGTCCCCCATAGAGGCTGGACATTGGACACACAGTCCGGTCGCGTGGGTATCAGGTTCCTAACCGGATTGCTCTAAGATGTGAGGAATGAAGCCTTTAGCCTAAATTGATATATTTTTATGCTTATTGAATATAGTGGGATCATTTGGCAATGAAACCAAAGGATAAAGTGGTTGTTCATAAGCCGTACTAACTTTTGGAAGAGGTAAGTGTTTATATCCATTTCTTTGGAGGCACCTGGTGAAACGACCTCGGTTAGTCGTTTCGGAAGTTAGGACTCCGATTGGCGTGCCGATAAATTTAAAATATTCGTAATGTCCATTAGAACCTATCTGTAAAATTTGAGCTAAATCAGACCTCTTTTGGTAGGCATCGGAAGAAGGTTTCAGTTTTTATTGGCAATAAATATTAAAAAGAGATTTTCAAGCTCGGTTTTTGCCGAATGAGCTCCGATTCGAAATCCGAAAGTGCCGTTAGGTTCGTATGATTATTTTTCATTTTTGTAAACTTTCGAAAGTGAATTTCGATGTTGTTCGGCTAGTTTCCGCTAAAATGCCGAAAGTTAAATAATTTGACTTCTTTTCATTTAAATTCGCATCTTGAGTTTCAGGAGTCTGATTTGAGATCCGCCTTCGCGAGTATGTTACATATATTTTGTATAACTTGTATGCAAAAGTTGGGATTATTCCGAATATCGTAGGCTACCGTTTTAATTTTTACCGTAACAGCGAATTTTAAAAGAAAAAAAAAAAAAAAAGAGGAAAAAGACAAAAAAACACAAAAGTCAGGCGGTGCCATCCCTTAGCCTATGTATAGATACATATGGAAACAGAAACGTAAAATGAAAATGAAAGCAGAAACAAAAGCTTAGAAGCAAAACATAAAAAAATGCCAGAAAATGAGAAAAGGGGCTGGAGAAAAATAGTATTTTCACCCCAGAACATTCAGGTAATGATCATAATATATTATTTGAGTTTATTACGTGTGTTTGAATATATTTTTACGGTAAAATTGGGATATTAGCCATCGTTTTAATAAGTTCAATTAATAGTTTAAAGGGTCAAATGGACCCCAATAATGAAATTGATTATATATTCGTACTCAGTGAGTTATGGGCAACATATAAATGTAATTTATTTGGGGTTTGGTTATGTGACCATAAACCCTGTACCTAGGCCTGGCCTGCGTATTGCGTATGCGAATAGGGTATCAGGTTCCTACCTGGATTGCCCTAAGATGTGAGGAATGAAGGCTTTAGCCTAATGTGATATATTTTTCTGCTTATTGAATACAGTGGGATCGTTTGGCAATGAATCCAAAGGACAAAGCGGTTATTGAGTGGCTGTACTAACTTTGTAACAAGGTAAGTGTTTATATCCATTTCTTTGGAGGCCCTTGGCCTCGTGGATTTTCTACCACGTGTTTCCTTACGTGTGTAGCTGCCGATAGGCGTACTGATTACGCCTTAGCTTTGAATTTACATTGTATATTATATGTTATGCCCTGTAGTTGGTATTGTATTGAACATATGAGCATTGCACTCTGGTTTTGAGCATTGCATATACTTCCCGGTTGGCGATGAGAGTCCCGCACCGGCGAAGGGTCATTATTGCATATACTTCCCGGTTGGCGATGAGAGTCCCGCACTGGCGAAGGGTCATTATTGCATATGTCATTATTGCATATACTTCCCGGTTGGCGATGAGAGTCCCGCACCGGCGAAGGGTCATTATTGCATATACTTCCCGGTTGGCGATGAGAGTCCCGCACCGGCGAAGGGTCATTATTGCATATACTTCCCGGTTGGCGATGAGAGTCCCGCACCGGTGAAGGGTCATCATTACATATACTTCCCGGTAATCGATGAGAGTCCCGAGCCGGTGAAGGGTCATTATTGCATATATCTCCTGGTAGACGATGAGAGTCCCGCGCCGGAGATAGGTATCAGACATATGTGACTGCATTGCATCATACCGCACTCATCCCATCTCATTGCACCGCATACTGACTATTGTGTGTATTGTGTTGTGTTTTATGTATGCGGTATGTATACTAGTTTGCCTATATATTTCTGGCTCGTATTCCGGGTTGCGGGAATCGAGCTGCACGCCGTAATGGTATAAATATATGGATCGGGTTGCACGCCGCAACAGGATGAATATATGGATCGGGTTGCACGCCGCAACAGGATATATTTCTGATTGTTGATGTGTTCGGGATACCTATATGTTTTGGTTATCTTACGTTCCTGGTTGTTAATGAGTTTTTCATCCCATACGTGTTTCTAGTTATTATCTGGCTCTGCGTTTTTATAATTTAAATAAGAGGAATTTTGTTTATCTGTTTCTCCTCCCTGGCTAGCTATCCTATTCTTTGAGGTGGCTAGTCTGCCCCACTTATTGAGTCCTTTTGACTCACCCTTGTTTGTTTTTGTCTATTTATTTCGTTTCGGCAGGTTCGCTCCAGGATTGAATTCGTCACGTTGTGATGGAGCGAAGACGACTTCAGCTGTCAGGGTGAGCCAGCTTTTATTCCGGATGGCCACCAGTTTTATGTTTATTATCTCACTTGCATTTTGCTCCCTTCAGGAGGTATCTGTCTTCTTTTGTACTCTTAGAGGTCTAGTCTGGATAGCCCTAAACCTAGCATGTTGGGTAGTCAGCTGTAATTTCTTTTGTACAGCTTAGAGGTATCAGTATGTCTGTAAATTTTTTTTAAAGTCTTGTTCTTATTTATGAATTGAATTATATTTATTTTCCTAATTTAATTGGTAAGGGTTCGCCCGACGGGTCTAGGGGAGAATGTCGGGTGCCCGCACGGCCTAACCGGATTTCGGATCGTGTCAGTTGGTATCAGAGCCCAGTTTAGAGTCTATCCAGACTAAGACAGTGTCTAGTAGAGTCTCGCTGATGGGTACGTAGACGTCCGTACTTATCTACGAGAGGCTATGATGGCATTTAGGAAGTTTCACTTCCTTCATTTCTGATCGTGCGTCGGTCTAGGATGCAAAAGTATTTTCGTTAATTCGTTCGTGGTAATTGTGAACCCTCGTGCAACAAATCAGCGAACGGTATGAGTTCAAGACGAAGCAGTCTGGCCTGGGGTCAGCACTGATGAAGCCCCGAGAGTTTTTTTTTATCGTGCCGACGATCTAGTTACGGATGTCCCAGCTGTACGAGCTCCCGATGGGCAAGGGACCAGGGCCTTGCAGTTTCCCTTGGCTCTCTACGATGCTTTACGAGAATCTTGGCGGCGCAGATACCGTAAGAACCTATTATTCGCTGGGCAGCCTATCAGGTTGCTGCATGTGCAGACGTTTGATCTCAGGGAGCTCCTTTTCTGGTTCTTAATATTGCTGCAGTAAATTATATTCCGGAGGTAGTATGTGTTGTACCTCTAATTGTTCTGGCTGGTTAGCCAGCCAAGGTATCAGTTGGGTCCGAGTGCTCAAGGAGGTTTCATTATTTTACGCGGTTGAACCTTCCGATATTCTTAAGAAATGCATCAGATAAATCTTGTAATTCTTTGTAAAATAAAATGATGTCAGCGTATCCTTCAGGCTTTTGATTATATCAAGCGGTATGGTGTTAATTATTCTTCTTTCCAGTTTCAAGGTCCAACCCTGGATTGGTGGACTGCTCTCTTATTAGCTAACTTGGTTCGGTTTTCTTCTAGATTTGTGAAAAAAAAAAAATTCCTTTCGAGTAGCGAGCGAAATGGAGAGTATTGCCAGTTTGAGTGGATTAGACAGGGTAACCTGTCGACTAGCCTGTTGGTGTTTCAGAATATGAGATTAAATTCTATAAATGGCCGAATATGCATTTGAACTAGTCCATGAACCTTTTGAGAGATTTAAAGATTTATTGATGACCTTTCTTTTTTCCTTGAGATCCCAGATGGCTCGAAAAAAATTGAGGCTGGGATTTCATTTGATATCGTTGTTGATATTGCTCAAAGATATTAGGCATATCATAAGTTAGAGCGGGAAAAGTTAGAGCGGGAGAGCAAGAGATCCCGTGGCCCTAGTGGTTAACCATGGTACCTCATTTGGAGGTAAGAGTTCTGATTATTTTGGGAGGTCACCTTCCAGGTTATCTCAGCTTGTGTCACGTAATTCATAGAGTGTGCTAGTAGTTCGTCAAGATCAGATTCAGTCTTTTCTTTACAACTATCAACAATCTGTCCAGTTCTCATATTCAGCGAAAAGGTGATATTATTGTTGTGAGTCTGGCTATTCTTTTGAGGAGTTTTCCCTTACTCCGACAAGTTAGCAATCGTCTTTTCTGTCGTCATCAGGCATCTACGCAGTCGCATGGGATTTTATTTAGATCTCAATCAGCAAAAGAAATGCCACCATCCAATAGCGGTTGAGAGCGTGGTGGTAGTAGTTCTTCAGAAGGTAATTATCCGTGTAGCGGCTTAGTTCAGCCGCAGAGGCAGTTTTATGAACTGCCAGCCTGGCAGGATGATGAGGCATCCGATGTAGTAGACCTTGAGATTTTTTCTTCTCTTAAATGTGAGTAAGATTTGATTCTTCCGATCGATCTGGAAATGGTGTGTCTTATAATGTTTTGATGGTTTTCTTGGATGTTGTTTCTATTAAGAATCGGTTGCGGTAGAGGGGTGAGCTTCTGATATGATTTATTTCTGGTATTTGTGAGACCTACTAGGTTTAAATGTGAGAGATTGGGAGTGAGTGGCGGTATTTTCTGCTTGGCATCTTATTGTGCCACATTCTGTTATTATGTCAAGTCAGTCTACCTCTCTCTTTGGAATTCAGTGTTGGTAAGATGATGAGATTTTTATTCGTCACCATCAGGAAATGTCGTTGTTTCTTCCGGCGTAAAGTGGCTGATAAGTAATGCTCGATCTACGTATCTCCTTTCGGTTCGAGACGCTAGTAAAGTCATGTTATCCTATGAGCTTATCTGGGTTATAAAACGATTTTCTGGTAAATTATCAGAGTTTCCTTCTTATTGGGAGGTTAAATTGGCATGGTTGTTTTTCCATAAAGCTCATATAATGTCTATTTCTTCAATTGCGATTTTTGGGTTAGCCTGACTCGGAAGTAGTCTAGCTCTGGTAGCCAAGAAATAAGAAGATGAGCTTCCTGAAGCTCTAATTATTTCTATCCTCGGTCCATTTCCATTTCTTCTTCGTCCGGCACTAGTGAGCTTGGGCGATTGGTAGCCGCTTGTGACGTTCCCTGTGTTGAGCCAGAGTACGTGTTATTGTAGCCGGGTAAGCATATTATTATTTTGGATATCAGTTTATCCGGGTATCCATTTCCATGTATAGTATAGTGCTGGTTCTGTTTTTGCGGATCATCCAGTTTCAGGGGAAACTCTGCCGAAATTTTTATATAGAAGCACCATCCATCAGGCGGTGGTGTTTACGGCAAAGGTATGGAGTTGTGAACTTGAGAGTTTCAGCTGTTTGGCAAGTCGAAAGAGTAGTTGGTAGCTTAGGTCTGCCTACTTTCAGCTTTTAGCTAAATCTTCTTTAGTCCAGCAGACTGTCCGAGGATGGTTATTCCTATTCAAATGGCTGCATGAGTTTGTGCTTTAAGTGGAGGAGTCTTCCTCCAAATACTGAATGGTAATACTAAATCAACTGAGATGTTGTATAATACGTTCGTAAAAAAATAATATAGCTTGCATCAAATCTTCTATAGTATATAGTAACAAGGTACCTCAAAAGTTTCCCCTATTGCATAAAGTGTGAGCTAATTCTTAGTTTCATCGACCTGTTCTATATCGAAAGGTATATCGAAAAGGTGATTCTCGCCTGAATCATGTTAGTCCATCCAGAGTTTCGTATATCTTTGCTTAGAAAATGTAGAATTCTCCTCTCGTGATCGAGGAAGGATCGGTTTAGCCAGAATAAGTTGGGCAATGGCGTTATGATATTATCCAGCTATGTTTTTATCCAAGAGTTTAATGTGCGTGTTATAACTCTGATTCTGTAATTATGAGATAATGTCTGTGGAGTAGTTTATGAAGGTTGTGCAAGTTCTCTTGTTATCTGCGTAAATCTTGCTTTAGATTTAGGCTCGTTCGAGGACGAACGAGAGTTTAAGTGGAGGAGAATGAAACGACCTCGGTCAGTCGTTTCGGAAGTTAGGACTCCGATTGGCGTGCCGATAAATTTAAAATATTCGTAATGTCCATTAGAACCTATCTGTAAAATTTGAGCTAAATCAGACCTCTTTTGGTAGGCATCGGAAGAAGGTTTCAGTTTTTATTGGCAATAAATATTAAAAAGAGATTTTCAAGCTCGGTTTTTGCCGAATGAGCTCCGATTCGAAATCCGAAAGTGCCGTTAGGTTCATATGATTATTTGTCATTTTTGTAAACTTTCGAAAGTGAATTTCGATGTTGTTCGGCTAGTTTCCGCTAAAATGCCGAAAGTTAAATAATTTGACTTCTTTTCATTTAAATTCGCATCTTGAGTTTCAGGAGTCTGATTTGAGATCCGCCTTCGCGAGTATGTTACATATATTTTGTATAACTTGTATGCAAAAGTTGGGATTATTCCGAATATCGTAGGCTACCGTTTTAATTTTTACCGTAACACCGAATTTTAAAAGAAAAAAAAAAAAAAAAAAAAAAGAGGAAAAAGACAAAAAAACACAAAAGTTAGGCGGTGCCATCCCTTAGCCTATGTATAGATACATATGGAAACAGAAACGTAAAATGAAAATGAAAGCAGAAACAAAAGCTTAGAAGCAAAACATAAAAAAATGCCAGAAAATGAGAAAAGGGGCTGGAGAAAAATAGTATTTTCACCCCAGAACATTCAGGTAATGATCATAATATATTATTTGAGTTTATTACGTGTGTTTGAATATATTTTTACGGTAAAATTGGGATATTAGCCATCGTTTTAATAAGTTCAATTAATAGTTTAAAGGGTCAAATGGACCCCAATAATGAAATTGATTATATATTCGTACTCAGTGAGTTATGGGCAACATATAAATGTAATATATTTGGGGTTTGGTTATGTGACCATAAACCCTGTACCTAGGCCTGGCCTGCGTATTGCGTATGCGAATAGGGTATCAGGTTCCTACCTGGATTGCCCTAAGATGTGAGGAATGAAGGCTTTAACCTAATGTGATATATTTTTCTGCTTATTGAATACAGTGGGATCGTTTGGCAATGAATCCAAAGGACAAAGCGGTTATTGAGTGGCTGTACTAACTTTGTAACAAGGTAAGTGTTTATATCCATTTCTTTGGAGGCCCTTGGCCTCGTGGATTTTCTACCACGTGTTTCCTTACGTGTGTAGCTGCCGATAGGCGTACTGATTACGCCTTAGCTTTGAATTTACATTGTATATTATATGTTATGCCCTGTAGTTGGTATTGTATTGAACATATGAGCATTGCACTCTGGTTTTGAGCATTGCATATACTTCCCGGTTGGCGATGAGAGTCCCGCACCGGCGAAGGGTCATTATTGCATATACTTCCCGGTTGGCGATGAGAGTCCCGCACTGGCGAAGGGTCATTATTGCATATGTCATTATTGCATATACTTCCCGGTTGGCGATGAGAGTCCCGCACCGGCGAAGGGTCATTATTGCATATACTTCCCGGTTGGCGATGAGAGTCCCGCACCGGCGAAGGGTCATTATTGCATATACTTCCCGGTTGGCGATGAGAGTCCCGCACCGGTGAAGGGTCATCATTACATATACTTCCCGGTAATCGATGAGAGTCCCGAGCCGGTGAAGGGTCATTATTGCATATATCTCCTGGTAGACGATGAGAGTCCCGCGCCGGAGATAGGTATCAGACATATGTGACTGCATTGCATCATACCGCACTCATCCCATCTCATTGCACCGCATACTGACTATTGTGTGTATTGTGTTGTGTTTTATGTATGCGGTATGTATACTAGTTTGCCTATATATTTCTGGCTCGTATCCCGGGTTGCGGGAATCGAGCTGCACGCCGTAATGGTATAAATATATGGATCGGGTTGCACGCCGCAACAGGATGAATATATGGATCGGGTTGCACGCCGCAACAGGATATATTTCTGATTGTTGATGTGTTCGGGATACCTATATGTTTTGGTTATCTTACGTTCCTGGTTGTTAATGAGTTTTTCATCCCATACGTGTTTCTAGTTATTATCTGGCTCTGCGTTTTTATTATTTAAATAAGAGGAATTTTGTTTATCTGTTTCTCCTCCCTGGCTAGCTATCCTATTCTTTGAGGTGGCTAGTCTGCCCCACTTATTGAGTCCTTTTGACTCACCCTTGTTTGTTTTTGTCTATTTATTTCGTTTCGGCAGGTTCGCTCCAGGATTGAATTCGTCACGTTGTGATGGAGCGAAGACGACTTCAGCTGTCAGGGTGAGCCAGCTTTTATTCCGGATGGCCACCAGTTTTATGTTTATTATTTCACTTGCATTTTGCTCCCTTCAGGAGGTATCTGTCTTCTTTTGTACTCTTAGAGGTCTAGTCTGGATAGCCCTAAACCTAGCATGTTGGGTAGTCAGCTGTAATTTCTTTTGTACAGCTTAGAGGTATCAGTATGTCTGTAAATTTTTTTTAAAGTCTTGTTCTTATTTATGAATTGAATTATATTTATTTTCCTAATTTAATTGGTAAGGGTTCGCCCGACGGGTCTAGGGGAGAATGTCGGGTGCCCGCACGGCCTAACCGGATTTCGGGTCGTGTCACCTGGCCTCGTGGATTTTCTACCACATTTTCCTTACGTGTGTAGCTTCCGATAGGCGTACTAATTACGCCTTAGCTTTAAATTTACATTGTATATTATATGTTATGCCCTGTTGTTGGTATTGCATTGAGCATTTGAGCATTGCACTCTGGTTTTGAGCATTGCATATACTTCCCGGTAATCGATGAGAGTCCCGAGCTGGTGAAGGGTCATTATTGCATATACTTCCCGGTAATCGATGAGAGTCCCGAGCTGGTGAAGGGTCATTATTGCATATACTTCCCGGTAATCAATGAGAGTCCCGAGCCGGTGAAGGGTGATTTGTGCATATACTTCCCGGTTGGCGATGAGAGTCCCGCACCGGTGAAAGATCATTATTGCATATACTTCTCGGATGGCGATGAGAGTCCCGCGCCGGTGAAGGGTCATTATTGCATATACTTCCCGGTTGGCGATGAGAGTTCCACACCGGTGAAACGTCATTATTGCATATATCTCCTGGTAGACGATGAGAGTCCCGCGCCGGAGATAGGTATCAGGCATATGTGACTGCTTTGCATCGTACCGCATTCAGCCCATCTCATTCATATGTGACTGCATTGTATCGTACCGCATTAATCCCATCTCGTTGCACCGCATACTGACTATTGTGTGTATTGTGTTGTGTTTTATGTATACGGTATGTATACTATGTCGTGGACATATCTCAGTTTGTCTATATATTTCTGACTCGTATTCTGGGTTGTGGGGATCAGATTGCACTCCGCAACGGTATAAATATATGGATCGGGTTGTACTCCGTAATGGTATAAATATATGGATCGGGTTGCACGCCGCGATAATATGAATATATGAATCGGGTTGCGCGCCGCAACAGGATGTATTTTTGATTGTTGATATGTTCGGGCTATCTTACGTTCTGGCTATGTTACGTTCCTAGTTGTTAATGAGTTTGTGATTCCATACGTATTTCTAGTTATTATCTAGCTCTGCCTTTTTGCATAATTTAAATAAGAGGAATTTGGTTTATCTGTTCCTTTTCTCCCTGGCTAGTCATCGTATTCTTTGAGGTTGCTAGTCTGGCCCACTTATTGAGTCCTTTTGACTCACCCTTGTTTGTTGTTTGTTTTGATCTATCTATTTCGTTTCGGCAGGTACGCTCCAGGATTAAGGTCGCCACGTTGTGAAGGAGCGAAGACGACTTCAGCTGCCAGGGTGAGCCGGATTTTATTCCGGATGGCCACTAGTTTTATGTTTATTATTTCAATTGCATATTGCTCCATTCAGGAGGTATTTGTCTTCTTCTTTACTCTTAGATGTCTAATCTGGATAGCCCTAAACCTAGTATGTTGGGTAGTCAGCTGTAATTTCTTTTGTACGGTTAGAGGTATCAGTATGTCGGTGTTTTTTTTAGTCTTGTCCTTATTTATGAATTGTTATATTTATTTTCCTAATTTAATTAGTAAGGGTTCGCCCGACGGGTCTAGGGGAGGATGTCGAGTGCCCGCACGACCTAACCAGATTCCGGATCGTGTCAGTTGGTATCAGAGCATGGTCTAGAGTCTATCCAGACTAAGACAATGTCTAGTAGAGTCTCGTTGATGGGTACGTAGACGTCCGTACATATCTAAGAGAGGCTATGATAGAATTTAGGAAGTTTCACTTCCTTTATTTCTGATCGTGCGTCGGTCTAGGATTCAAAAATATTTTCGTTAATTCGTTAGTTCGTTCGTGCTAATTGTGAACCCTCGTGCGACAAATCAGCAAACGATATGAGTTCAAGACGAAGTAGTCTAGCCTGGGGCTAGAGCTACTCAAGCCTCGAGAGTTGTGGATCGTGCAAGCGATCCAGTTGCGCAGGCCTCAGTTGTACGAGCTTGCGATGGGCAAGGGAGCAGGGCCTTGTGGTTCCCTTTGCTCTCTACGGTGCTTTTACGAGAATTTTGGCGACGCAAATACCGCAAGAACCTATTATTCGCTAGGCAGCTTATCAGGTCGCTGCATATGCAGATTTTTGGACTTAAAGAGCTCTTGTTCCAGTTCCTGATGTTGCCCAGTAAATTATGTTCCAGAGGCAGCATGTGTTGCGCTACCAATTGTTCTGGCTGGTTAGCCAGCCGAGGTAACAATTCGGTCCGAGTGCCCAAAGAGGTTGCATTATTTTACGTGGTTGAACCTTCTGATATTCTTAAGCAATGCATCAGATAAACCTCGTGATTCTTTTTAAAATAAAATAATGTCTGCGTATCCTTTAGGCTCTTAATTATATCAAGCGGTATGGTGTTGATTATTATGCTTTCCAATTTCAGGTGTCCAGCCTTGAATTGCTAGGTTGCTCTCTTTTTAACTAACTTGGTTCGATTTTTCTTCTAGATTCGTGGAAAAGTTCCTTCCGAGCAGCGAGTGAGATGAAGAGTGTCGCCAGTCTGAGTGGATTAGACAGGGTAGCCTGTCGGTTAGCCTGTTGGTTTCAGAATATGAGATTGAATTCTATAGAATGGCTGGATATGCGTTAGAACTAGTCCATGAGCCTTTCGAGAGCTTCAAAGATTTATTGATGACCTTTCTTTTTCCTTGAGATCCTAGATGGCTCGAGAGATTGAGGTCGAGATTTCATTTGATGTTGTTATTGATATTGCCCAGAGATACGAGGCATACCATAAGTTAGAGCGGGAGAGCAAGAGATCCCGTGGCCCTAGTGAGCAACCACGGTACCTCCTTTGGAAGTAAGAGTTCTGATTATTTTGGGAAGTTACTTTCCAGGTTATCTCAGCATGTAGAGCGTGATTCTCCGAGTGTGCGAGTAGTTCATCAAGATTAGACTCAACTTTCTCTTTGTAGCTTTCAACAATCTGTCCAGCCCCCATATTCAGTGAAAAGGTGTTATCATTGTCGTTAGTCTGATTATCCTTTGAAGGGTTTTCCTGTTATCATTGTCGTGAGTTTGGTTATCCTTTGGGGAGTTTTCCCTTACTCCAGCAAGTAGACAGTCGTCATTCTTCTTGCCCTCAGGCACGTGCCCAGTCGTAGGGCTTTTATTTAGATCTCAATCAGCCAGAGAAATTCCACGATCTAGTAAAGGTTGAGAGCGTGGTGGCAGTTGTTCTTCAGAAGGTAATTATCGGTGTAGTGGCTTAGTTCAGCCGCAGAGGCAGTTTTATGAACTTCCAGTCTGGCAGTATGCAGAGGCATCCGATGTAGTAGACCTATGTGTTTCTTCTTCCCTTATATGTGAGTAAGATTTGACTCTTCCGATCGATTTGGAGATGGTCTGTCATATCATATTCCATGGTTTCCTTGGATATTGTTTCTATTAAGAATTGGTTGCGGTAGAGGGGCGTGCTTCTGGTATGATTTATTTCTGGCATTTGTGAGATCTACTAGGTTTAAATGTGAGAGATTGGGAATGAGTGGCGGTATTTTCTGCTTGGCATCTTATTGTGCCACATTCTATTACTAAGCCAAATTAGTTTACCTTTTTTCTTGGAATTACGTGTTGGTTGGATGATGGGATCTAGTTCATCACCATCGGATAGTGTCATTATTTCTTCTGGTGTAAAGTGCGTAGTAAGTAATATTTGATCTACGTATCACCTCTTGGTTCAAAATGCTAGTATAGTCATGCTATCCCATGAACTTTTCTTAATTAAAAAAAAAAGGTTTCTGGTAAATTGTCAGAGTTTTCTTCTTATAAGAAGGTTAAATTGACATAGATGTTGTTCCATAAAACTTATTTAATGTCTATCTCTTCAATTGCAATTCTTTGGTTAGCCTGACTCGGAAGTAGTGTAGCTCTGGGAGCCAAGAAAATAAAAAGATGAGCTTTCTGAAGCTCTAATTATTTCTATCCTCAGTCCATTGCCATCTCTTCTTTGTTCGGCACTGGTGAGCTTAGGCGGCCAGTAGCCTCTTGTGATGTTCCTTTTGTTGAGCCAGAGTGCGTGTCAAGGTGGACGAGTAAGAACATTGTTGTTTTTCAAGGCTACAAAGGGTAATGAGAGGCGTCATTCGACCTTTGATTTGATCCATCAGGCGGTGGTGCTTATAGAAAATGTATGGAGTTATGGACTCGAGAGTTGCAGCTGTTTGGCAACTCGAGGAGCTAAGTCTTCCTTAATCTAGCAGGTTGTGTGAGGATGACTATTTCTATTCAAATTAGTTGTATAAGTTTATGCTCTAAGTGGAGGAGTCTTCCTCCAATTGATATCGAATCCTAATATTAAATCCCTAAGGCATTGTTCAAGTGTGAGCTAATTCTTAGTTCCATCGACTTGTTCTATATCGAAAAGAATATCGACGAGGTGATTCACTGGCAGAATCATGTTAACCCATTCAATGTTCCGTGTATCTTTGATTCGAAAATGTAGAACTCTCTTCTCGTGATCGAGGAAGGATCAACTTACTCAGAATAAGCTGTGCAATGGTATTATCATATTATCCAGATATATTTTATTCCAAAAGTTCGATATGCGTGTTATAATTTTGATTCCGTAATCATGAGATAATGCCCGTGGCGTAGTTTATGAAGGTTGTGCAAGTTCTCTTATTATCTGCGTGAATCTCGCTTTAGACTTAGGCTCGTTCGAGGACGAACGAGAGTCTAAGTGGAGGAGAATGAAACGACCTCGGTCAGTCGTTTCGGGAGATAGGACTCCGATTGGCGTGCAAATAATTTTAAAATATTTGTTTTATCCATTCGGACTTATCTGTAAAATTTGAACTAAATCAGACCTCGTTTGTTAGGCATCGGAAGAAGATTTCAGTTTTTATTATCGATAAATATTAAAGAGATTTTCGAGCTTGGTTTTGGTGAATGAGCCCCGATTCGAAATCCAAAAGCGACATTAGGTTTGTATGCTTATTTGTGACTTTTGTGAACTTTCGAAAGTGAATTTCGAGGTTGTTTGGCTAGTTTTCGCTAAAATGCCGAAATTTAAATAATTTGACCTTTCGCATTTCTTCACTACTACAAGTATGTAACAGATCGTTGCTTAATGCTTCTACGTACTTCATTTAACATTTGAGGACGAATGTTCCTAACGGGGGAAGATTGCTACACCCCGTATGTCCAAAGTGAGGAATATCCTTCTAATGACATGTTCAGAATGATTTAAGTAAGTCTAAAGTCATAATATTACCATATATGATGTTTATATTTTGAATATAAAGTTTGGGAAAAAGCGGATTTAAGATGCGGAAAAACCGACAAAGGAATTGCCTTGTAATGAAGCTTTTTTAGAAATTAATTTCGTGCATTATATGAGGTCTTTTGGGGACATATCATATACCAAATTAAAGGTCTTGGAGTGTAGTTACCAACACTTTTGACTGTTTGTTCATACAACCTCTAGATAAAAAGATATGAGCATTAGAAATTAGGCCAGAAAAAGGGACATAAGCGCAAAAGAGGGCTAGAAATGAAATGTTTTAATATAAAAGAGAAATACCTTCTCTTTCTCGACATTTTACAGAAACCTGACAATATAAACAGCCCTTTCTTGAGTTTGAAACAAATTTTTATGATTTTGAAGAAACAACATCAATCTTAACTCGAAATTGAAGATGGATTGGACAAAACGCTCTACGCGATTAAAGTAACGTTATGCTACCTTCAATTTCGTCTATAGCTTGAGTTTTAGAATAACTTCATGGCTAAGTAATGTGCCTAAATGCTATATTATATCTTGTTTAAGCTTTAGAAGGTGTGGAATTCAAAGGAAACAAGGTTTAGAAGCAAGAAACATCAAAGGTATGTAAGACTAGACCTTTTTTTTGGCAAGGCATGTATCTTGTAGCTTTTGAAGTTTTTCTTAGTTCCAAACATGGTTTTTTTTGTTGGTTACTTGTATATAATCAAGGGAACCTTGTATATACTTAATTTGGTACTAAAATCCAAGGTGAAAGACGTTCAAATGAGCAAGACAAAACGTTTCAAAATCTAGACAATTGTTTTGATCTTTGGACAGTTGTTAGAATATTGATCACAACTCCTTGTACAAAATTGATATTTAGATTATTTAAGAATCCAAAGAACCCTAAGACATATATCTAAAACTTTCATGAAGACCATGAAGTCTATATCTTTGAGCTACACTCTGAAAATTAGGTCGAAAGGCAGGACAGTAGTGCTGTCCAGACATTCTATCTGCGGATTTGTTATGTCATCCAGTCTTCTCATCTTGTTATCTATTTAACATGTTTATGTTATCAGTTTATCCGGGTATCCATTCCCGTGTGTAGTATAGTGCTGGTTCTGTTTTTGCGGATCATCCAGTTTCAGGGGAAACTCTGCCGAAAATTTTATGAAAATTCAAAGAGTTGGACAAATTTTGAGTTGTAGGTTGTGTCTGTAATTCTATCCTGAGTTTTCTTCTCATTCCTTTGACTATTGTTTCCACATGTGTTATGCCTCATACATGCTTATACTTATATTGTGATCATGTTATGTGTTATTTGGAGTCCCCCATAGAGGCTGGACATTGGACACACAGTCCGGTCGCGTGGGTATTAGGTTCTTAACCGGATTGCCCTAAGATGTGAGGAACGAAGCCTTTAGCCTAAATTGATATATTTTTCTGCTTATTGAATAGAGTGGGATCGTTTGGCAAGGAAACTAAAGGATAAAGTGGTTGTTCATTAGCCGTACTAACTTTTGGAAGAGGTAAGTGTTTATATCCATTTCTTTGGAGGCACCTGGGCTCGTGGATTTTCTACCACGTGTTCCTTACGTGTGTAGCTGGTGATAGGCGTACTCATTACGCCTTAGCTTTGAATTTACATCGTATATTATATGTTATGCCTTGTTGTTGGTATTGCATTGAGCATATGAGCATTGCACTCTGGTTTTGAGCATTGCAAATACTTCCCGGTAATCGATGAGAGTCCCGAGCCGGTGAAGGGTCACTATTGCATATACTTCCCGATAATCAATGAGAGTCCCGAGCCGGTGAAGGGTCATTGGTGCATAAACTTCCCGGTTGGTGATGAGAGTCCCGCACCGGTGTAGGATCATTATTGCATATACTTCCCGGGTGGCGATGAGAGTCCCGCGCCGGTGAAGGGTTGTTATTGCATCATATGATGCAATAACAACCCTTCACCGGCGCGGGACTCTCATCGACAGCCGGGAAGTAGATGCCAACTGACAGTTCGAATACAACGCTCAGATCCTCAATGCAATACCAACAACAGGACATAACATATAATATACAATTTAAATCCAAAGCTAAGGCGTAATGAGTACACCTATCGGTAGCAACACACATAACGAACACGTGGTAGAAAATCCACGAGGCTAGATGCCTCCAAAGAAATGGATATAAACACTTACCTTATTCCAAAGCTAACCCTGCTATTCAACAACTGCTTTTTCCTTTGGATTAACTGCCAGACGATCCCGCTCTATTCAATAAGAAGAAAAATTATATCAAATAAAGCTAAAGGCTTCATTCCTTATGCCTTTGGGCAATCCAGTTAGGAACCTGATACCCTATTCGCATACGCAATACGCAGGCCAGGCCTATGTACAGGGTTCAAAGTCACATAATAAAAACCCTAAATAAATTACATTTATATGTTGCCAATAACTCACCGAGTATGAATATATAATCATTTCAATCATCGGGGGCCAATTAACCCTTTAAACTATCAATTTAAGTCATTAAGGCGATGTCTAATATCCCTATTTTTACCGTAAAAATATATTCAAACACATGTAATAAGCTAAGTTAATGAGTTAACATCATTACCTGGTGATTTGAGGTAGAAATTCCACTATTTTTCCACATCTTTTTCCCTTTTTTCCTCTTTCTTTTCTAGTTTTTCTTTTCCCTGTCTTGTTGTATGTTTCTGCTTCTATATTGTAAGTAGATGCTGCTAAGGGATTAAATCCCTTAGCTAACCGACCTTGCTATAAATTTTATTTAATAAATTTGCTACGACGATTAAAATTAAAATGGAACCCTAAAGAAGTCGAAATGATTCCAAATTTTTCAAATAAGATGTACAAAATATATGTAACACACTTGCTAAGGCGGATCTCAAATCGGACACCCAAAACTCAAGATGCAAATTAAAAGGAAAAACACCAAATTACTAATTCTTTCGGAACTTTATCTGAAATCAGCGGAACAACCTCGAAACTAACTTCAAAAATTCACATACGTCATAAATGACCATATTAACCTAGCGACGCTTTCAGATTTCGAATCGGAGCTCATTCGCTAAAATTGTGCTCGAAAACCTCTTTGTTACGATTTATTGCTAACGAAAACTAAAACCTTCTTCCAATGCCTACCAAACGAGGTCTAATTTAGCTCAAATTATACAGACAAGTCGGGATGGTCCTTACGAAAATTTTAAAATTGACGGCATGTCAATCGGGGTCCTAATTCCTGGAACGACTACCTAAGGTCGTTTCAAAAGGGTATTTTCTTCTTGTTAAAATTTTGAAACAATGAAAAATGGGGTGAATTGGGGAGTTTTTACCTCCCTTACCTTTCGAGTCACAATATGGTGGGATGGGCGGAGCGCCTTTTTGGGCAAGGCGGAGCACCTAATGGGCCAGGTGGTCCGCCTAGCCTCGTGCCCTTTTCCTTTTTTTCACATATACACTTATCTGGGCTCTTCGCCATTTAGGAGATCCGCCTAGCCCTGCACTGAGTTTTTCTTGGCCTTTTTCCGTCAGTTTTCAACTCCCGTGCTCACCAACACTTAGATACCTTCACAACTAACAACTAATTATACTAAGAACTTGGGTTTCCTCCCAAGAAGCGCCTAATTTAAAGTCGCGGCACGACGGTGAGGACTTCTCTCCTCATGGTTCATCAAGGTAGATGTACACCACTCCACCATCTTCGGCGTTGCATCCCAAATAGTGTTTCACCCGATGCCCATTGACTCGGAAGCTCCTTCCACCTTGGTTCAATTGCAAATAAACCGATCCATAAGGAGTAACACCTACTACCTTGAATGGACCCTTCCATCTGGACTTGAGCTTTCTGGGGAACAATTTCAAGCGGGTGTCGAACAACAACACCGAATCTCCCTCCTTGAATGTCTGGTTCCAAATTTTCGAATCATGAAGCATCTTCATTTTTTATTTGTATATCAAAGCATTCTCATAAGCCAAGAACCGGAATTCATCAATTTTGTGCAAGTTTGAAACTCTTGCATTTGCGGCATCGCCCCAATTCATGTTCAACTTTTTCAACACCCACAAAGCTTTATGCTCAAGTTCAATCGGCAAATGGAACGATTTTCCGAACACCAATTTGAATGGAGATATCCCAATAGGAGTCTTGTAAGCGGTTCGGTAAGCCCACAAGGCTTCATCAACTTTTCTAGCCCAATCAGTTCTATTTGCATTATCCGTTTTGGCTAAAATATTCTTCACCTCTTGGTTGGAGACTTCAACTTGCCCACTTGTTTGAGGATGGTAAGGAGTTGCAACTTTATGTCCCACTCCATATTTATGGAGAAGGTTTGCAAAGGCTCGGTCGCAAAAATGGCTCCCACCATCACTAATAATAGCACGAGGAGTCCCAAAACTTAAAAAAATGTTCTTCTTAAAGAAAGGAAGTATGCTCTTGGCTTCATTATTGGGGGAGTGCAAGCGCTTCCACGCATTTTGAAACGTAGCCAACCGCCACCAAGATATAATTATTGCCATAAGAACTCACAAATGGCCCCATAAAGTCAATTCCCCATATCAAATAGCTCCACTTCAATAATCGGATTCATTAGCATCACGTGATCGTTATCATTGGTCGCAAGTTTTCACCCAAGCATGGGCATGCTTGTGCAAAGTTGGCCAAAAAAAGCCACATTGTAATACTTTGGCCGCCGTCCTCACTCCACCATGATGTCCTCCGTAAGGAGAAGAATGACACCCTTCCATAATTGCCTCTTGTTCGGACTCGGTAACACATCTTCGGATGATTCCATCAACACACACCCTAAAGAGATATGGCTCATCCCAATAATAGAATCTTGCATCTTTAGCTAGCTTCTTCTTTTGGTAGAATGTGAAGTCTTCGGGATAGACTCCCCCAACTATGAAATTTTCTAGGTCGCCAAACCAAGGGATTGGTTCCCAAGATACGGCCAAGATCCTCTCATCCGGAAATGCATCATTCACCTCGACTTCTTCTTTTGGGCGACCTTCTTCTTCCAACCGTGACAAATGATCCGCCACTTGATTTTCGGTCCCCTTTCTATCAAGCACTTCAATGTCAAACTCTTGAAGAAGCAACACCCACCGGATAAGCCTTGCTTTTGGAATTTTTCTTTGCCATCAAATACCTGATGGCAGAGTGATCAGTATGAACAATTATCTTCGACCCCACCAAGTATAACCGGAACTTTTCAAAAGCGAACACAATTTCCAAAAGCTCTTTTTCCATCACCGCATAATTCAATTAAGCTCCGTTCATTGTATTGTTCTCGTAGTAGATGGGATGAAACATCTTGTTCACCCGTTAACCTAGCACATCCCCTAAATCCACATCACTAACATCACACATAAGCTCGAACAGAAACTCCCAATTAGGAATCACAATGATTGGTGCGGTTGTTAGCCTTTTCTTCACTTCTTTAAAAGCTTCTAGGCAAGACTTGTCAAATACGAACTTGGCATCCTTCTCCAAAAGTTTGCACATAGGATTCACAATGTTGGAGAAGTCCTTGATAAAGCAACGATAGAATCCCGCATGCCTCAAGAAAATTTGAACACCCTTCACGGTAATTGGAGGTGGAAGCTTTGAAATCACCTCAATCTTTGCTTGATCTACTTCAATGCCTTTCTTAAAAACTGTGTCCCAACACTATGCCTTCTTTCACTAAAAAGTGACACTTTTCCCAATTGAGCACAAGCCTTATTTCGTCGCATCTCTCTAGTACCCTCTCCAAGTTTGACAAGCAATCATCGAATGAATCTCCAACCACCGAGATATCATCCATGAAAACTTCAAGAAAATTCTTTACCATGTCATGGAAAAGAGCTAGCATACATCTTTGGAACGTGGCAGGGGCATTATAAAGACCAAATAGAATTTTGTGGAATGCAAAAGTACCATAGGGACAAATGAAAGTAGTCTTGTCTTGGTCATCAGCTTCGATGGATATTTGATTATAGCCGGAGTACCCATCCAAGAAACAACAGTAAGCACGACCTGCCAACCGATCAAGCTTTTGATCAATATAATGAATGGAAAAGGAAAATGATCATTCCTTGTTGCGGTGTGTAGTTTCCGATAGTCCATACACACTCTCCACCCGGTCACAGGTCTAGTATCAATGGACTGTCCCTTGTCATTTAGAATCACCATCACCCCCCTTTCTTGGGTACACATTGCACGGGTGACACCCACTTGCTATAGGGCAACGGAACTATCACACCCGCATCTAGCCACTTAATGATTTCTTTATTCACCACTTCTTGCATAGGAGGATTCAGTCTCCTTTGATGTTCTACACTTGGCCTACACCCCTCCTCAAGTAATATTTTGTGAGTGCACACCCCGGGGTCAATCCCCCTTATATCCGCCAAGGTCCACCCTATAGCTTTGATTCTCCTCTTCACCACTACAACAAGTTTAGATTCTTGGGTTTTGGTTAAGTGGGATGAAATGATTATGGGTAGAGTGGAGTTGGGACCGAGGAAGGTATATCTCAAGTGGGATGGTTTCCATTCAAGTTTTGGATGGTTCTTCAATGGATGATTTTGTAGGTTGGGTTTCTCAGTTTTCAAGGTCTAAGGATAGCTTTTTAGGTACATAGAGTTTTGATCCAAAGCCTTCTAATGCCTTTACTACCTCCGCCACAATATCTTCATCTTCCACATCTATGTTCCAAATCGCCGCCACCAATGTGTCTTCGTGACTAGCCAAGACACTTTACTTTTCCACAAGTGCATCAACCACCACATCGACATAAGAACAAGTAGCATCATCATACGTTGGTTGCTTCAAAGCCATGCAAATATGAAATACAGCTTTCCCTCTATTGAACCTAAAAGTGAGCTCACCCCTCTCCACATCACAAAGAGCTCTTCTGGTAGCCCAGAACAGTCTCCCAAGAATGATAGGCACTTCAAAATCTACGGGGCAATCAAGAATAACAAAATCCGCTGGGAAGACAAATTTTTCCACCTTCACCAGCACATTATCAATAATCCCAATCATACTCTTCATTGAGTGATCGGTCATTTGTAGGTTTATTGTTGTTGGTCTCGATGCTCCGGTGTCCAGTGTCTTATACACCGCATATGGCATCAAATTGATACTCGCACCAAGATCACACAAGGCCTTCTTTAAGTGTCTCCCACCAATGGTGCATGGAATAGTAAAAGCCCCGGGATCTTCCATCTTTTGTGCCATGTATTTTGACACAGTTGCACTCACTTGATGAGTTACCTTGATTGTCTCGAAATCTCCATATGCCTTCTTGGTCACCAAGTCCTTCATGAATTTAGCAATATTGGGAATTTGTCCCAATGAATCATCTAATGGGATGTTGATGGAAGTGCTTGCTATCTTCTCCCAAATCTTCTTTGCATGGGATATTTCTCTTTGTTTGTTGCTCTTTTGTGGGAAAGGAAGGATTATTTTAAGAATGGAACACGGGTTAGGAAGGCGTTCTTTGGGTTATGGAGTTTTCTTTGGTTTGGCCATTTGGGTAGTGGTGTTTTGGGGGGTAGGCTTTTTAGAGACTTTTTGTACAACATCATCATTGTCATTCACAAACACATCAGCTTGCCTCTCCACTTTTTTTTGCACCATCTCCTCTCCAATAGCTTTAGTATCATTCCACTCAGCACCCACATGACCATCTTGCACTCTTAACACCACATCATCATTACTCTTGGCTTTTGGATCTTCCCATGTCTTTCCACTATGATTTTTAATTGCCATCACTTGGTCCTTACCGCCTCTTTTAGGACTCACTACCGTATTACTTGGTAGTGCTCCTTGCGGTCTTCGATTGACTTGATGTTCTAGTTGGCTCATTTGTGACTCAAGCTCTTTGATAGATGTAGAATGTGATGTCATATTTGCTTCACATCTTTCATGTCACCGGAATATCCTTGTTGATTTTGAAGCATTTGGCTCATCATTTCTACCAACTTCGTAGGAGGCTTTGCTTCTTAATCATGTTGTTTGAAAGGAGGTATTGGAGCATATTGTTGAGAAGAACCGACTCCTCTCCCTTCTTGGTTACCACTCCAATTGCCTCTTCCTTGACTCGGCCTCCATTGCCCTTGTTGTTGGTATGGTTGTTGGTAGGGTTGTTGATAATGTCTTTGGTAGCCACCTAGATCATACCCTCTTTGCCCTTGGTAGTTGCCCACATAATTTGCTTCTTCACCATCTTGTATATTGTAACATTGCTCCGGATAGTATCCCTCTTGCCCATGTTGGAAAAGAGACAAAGGAAAACCTCCGGGGGGTCATATAACCCATCGGCCTTTGAGTTTTTGTTCATGAATTTCACAGAGGTCAAGATTCTTGCCATCTTCTTATCTTAAGCTTCAAGTGTTTCCATCATCATTGGACTAATCCAACTTCTCTACCCGTATTTTTAGCTCTTGATTGCCATTCTTGAGATCTCTTGGTCACTTTGTCTAGGATGTCCTTCACTTCTTCATACTTCTTATTCATAGTGACACCATCACATAAAGTGTCCAAAGCAGATTGATTCAACTTGTTCAAACCTTGATAGAAACTTTGCAACAACATTCTTCTATTGAAGCCATGATTATGACATCGGAGCAACCCATCTTGGAAAGCTTCCAAAGCCTCGGTAATGACTCAGATGCCTCTTGTTCAAACATATAGATCTTGCTCTCAATGCCGCTTGCTTCTATTTTGGTGAAAACTTTGCTAGAAATTGCTTCACTAGCTCTTGCCATGTAAAAATGGAGTTTCTTGGCAACTTGTTCGGCCAATCTTTGGCTTTCCCGGTGAGAGAGTAGGGGAACACTCTTAGCCTCAATGACTCTTCCGATACCCTAGCCGACTTGTAAAGATTAAAAGTTTGTACAAATTTTCTTAAATGGTTATTTGCATCTTCATTCTTACCACCACTAAAGCAACCATGTTTTTCAAGACCTTGAAGAATCACATTCGAGATACTAAAACTAGCATTTTCATGAATAGGAGGAGGAACTATGGCACTTTCAAAACTATTCATATAAACTTCTTCTTCGGTCTCCTCATCATCTTCATAGTCTCGCATATCTTGTTGATAGTCCCGAGAACCTCTAGAATATTCTTGATTTCGATTGACATTGCGAGCATTAACTCTATTGACATTGCCCCCTCGGTTGACATTTGCTCTAACTCCACGGTTTGCACCCCGACAACCTTTGTTTACACCTCGGCCGCCTCGGTTTGTATTGTTTCCACCCCGATTAGCATTACCCGCAACACCTTTATTTTCCCCAAGATTTCCTTCTTCATTTGCTTGGACCCCTGCATTTGCTTGGGAAAAAGGATTGTCACTGTTGACACCCAATTTTATCCCAGAATTTTTCAATTAACATCTAATTATGTTTAAAATAAGGTTAATTTCTTAGAATCAATTAAGTTCTTAATTTTAACGAAAAGGGTCATGATTATTTTTCGCTTTAAGTCCCGGCCTATTTTACGCAATGCGCATTTACAATTTTCATAGCCCAAATTCTAAAAAGCCCTAACCCTCTCCCTATAAATTCTAAAACCCTAGCCCACAATTGATTCATTCATCATCTTCATTATAACACAAAAATCAGATATAGCCACACATTCCTCTCCTTTTTTGAACATACACGGATAATCATGCCCCCACCCTCTCCTTCTTGACCATTCGTATAAGGCCCCAACATCACAGCATATTATCTGAAGCCCCACCGGTAAAAAAGGACCCATACCCCGAGGCCCCACTCCTCTCTCGGTTCTATACACACAGTAATATATACATACACATCTAGAAATCTGTGGGAGCAGTACAAGACCAGATCTGAAACAGAGGGAGATCAGGGGTTGGGGTATGGCGAAATCAGTGTGGAGTTAAGGGGAAGGTGGAAACGGAGTTTGTAACGACACCATCGACGTTTCGTCGGAGGTTGTGGTTGCTCCTTTGATTTTCCGTTACTATCGCTGTGTTATTTGTTTGTTGCGATCTTATTTGTGGCCGTCGTTGTTTCTTGCTGCAGGGATCAACATTGGTTGATGTTTTCGTGAATCTGCCTCACCGGGAAATTGCCATTACCGGCGATGCTGCATCATTTTAGTCGATATCTCTGTTTAGATCTCATTTGAGGTCCCTGTTCTCGTCGTTCATACTTATTTCTGGATGATTTGTAATTGAAATTGGAAGGAGTGGGTGGGGTAGCAGCGACACCGCCAAGAGGATAGGTGTCGCTCCTCCGCTACACTGGTGGCGTTACTCTGTTGTTGGCATTGTGGTTTCGTCGGAGGAACTATATTTTCGTTTGTTTTGCTTGGAAACATTGAGTTGCCACTACTGCGAATTTTTGTGGTTTAGCTCTGTAGATCCATTGACCTTCTGGATTTGTTCTTGTTCTATGGGCTTCATTTGTTTGCAGCTGATCTGAGTTTATTACTGCAGTCTTAATGTTCATTTTTGCTTATAACAATTCTGCCTAACGCGTTTGCTAGTTATTGTTCTTTTTTGCAAGTGCAGTTCTGGCTAACGTTATTTGTTGGATGTTTTCAAACGTCATTTGGAGGATTGTACTGTGTACTCGAACTGGGCTTGAATTGATGTGGCTAAGGAAAATAATTCATTTGAGACCTATGGACTGATATTGAACCGATACTACACCGGCCAATGAAAAAATACGTATACACGTATTGAGGCCTCGGGATTGATTTGAACAAGATACTACACTTGAACAGTCCCGTCCCCGTGTCCCTAAACCAAAAGGCGATGATGAATGTATGCACTTTAATGCAAAGCAAGTTGAATAGGTCGAATCAGCCTCAACCGTTAGTTGAATTCAAGATACTAACTCTTTGAATTTCTTTCGTGTTACCAAAGTTAGTTGGGGTATGGTTTGCCTGGTTTTGTCATGGCCGGTTTTACTGGTTTATGGGGACAGGTTTATCCCGCATAGGTCGAATCAGCCTCAACCGTTAGCTCACTCTTATAAGGAGATTAGGTCATGCATGCATATACACCTTAGTTTGGACCCGGTCTTTGGCACCGTTTCCGGTAATCCAGAAACCGCCCTTTTGTTGACGGGCTATTGAAACCCAACAACACTGCATATTATGTGATCGTGTGGATATTATAACGAATCCCAAACCATTTGCCATATTAAATTTGAGAAGTTGACAGTTATGTCGGTTTATTTATATCTTACATGTTGCATTGACAAACGGCTTGCGTCGTTATAATAACCACATGTGCGTGCAACTTGGCGATTAGGCCTACCTCTGGCACAAAGAGGTACCTTACAAGGTAGGACGCGTTTGCATATTTATTTACGCTCAACTACTTCTGATTGTCACATGTTAATTGCTTGTCTTGCTTTATTTTCTCAAAATGCGTTAAATACTAGGTGTTGCTTGCTTGTATGCAATCCTATGAATGACATGCAAACTATCTTAGTTATCCGTTGAGAGGTTTCTTTTGTTTTGTTTATTTCTCTAGCAAATATTGGATTTGTGAAGTGGCTGACCATTCACCACGCAAGGGATTCGAGATTTGATTGATGGTAGACGCTCTAACTCGTGAACGATGCAGCACTAGAAGCTAATGGCATTGTTTGAAAGAACTTGGCAATTGAACTTAGTAGCATTATTTTCAATTTTAATTCAGTTTGAGGCCCTGAATTGCATTGTACTTTAAAGCTTATGTTAATCTGAATCAACTCATTTTGAATTTATGAAAATTGAAATAAAACGAATCGCATTCGTATTATATTATTTACGCTTGCATTTGTTTCTGTTTCAAAGTTAAAATTGGTAAACCTGCCAAAGCTTTGCTTGTGACATATAGCAAAACAACTGAACAGTTTGAAAACGACGCACTGAAAAGTTATTGTCTGCGCTCTTTGGATATTGCACTACTGTTAAAACTTCAACTGGGGCAGCTTTTATGTATTGGTATATGGCGTTGAAGCACTGAGGTAGAACCTCGCACGGTCTGATTCCCAAGGAGGGATACGTAGGCTCCCACATCAGGCTCGACCCTCTAGCATTGAAATTTTTATTTTCCCCAAGAAGGACAACTGGGGCAATTTTGCAAAACGAGTTGGACATGCGAAAGATAATAAATGGGGCAGAATTTTGCAAGAATCAGCGTTGTTGTTAAAGATGAGTTGGCAAGAACTCTATAATTGGCTAAGCGAACAGTGCAAAGTCCAAGGCAAAGGACGTTCAATTTGTTTTAAGATATGTCACATGACTTTATTTGCATGCTTGCTTTACTTACTATATTGCATTAAATTAATTTACCCTTGCCTCTATTTTTCTCAAACTCCCATGCTATTTGAGTTCATGAGCCAAGTTTCTGAAAGAAATTTGCAAATCCAAGTCCAATGAAGACGAGGAAGCAGCAGAAGCAGCAAGATCAGGATGAAGTCTGCACAAGTCAAACGCTTCCGCCTCCCTCCCCAAAACTAACAATTTTTCTTTGAGAGTAGGAACATGAAAGCCTGCAATGAAAGGATCATTAGCATTATGGATGAACAATTTATTTAACACGCATCCAAAGTCGCCTTGCAGATTGCGTCGCATTACTTGTTTCATAACTTAAAGCATTATGCTTTGTCATGAGTTATTGCTGAACAGGCGGCATTTCTACCCCTATAACTTAAAGCATTATGCTTTGTCCCGGAATTTTTCAATTAACGTCTAATTATGTTTAAAATAAGGTTAATTTTTTAGAATAAATTAAGTTCATAATTTTAACGAAAAGGGTCATAATTGTTTTTCGCTTTATGTCCCGGCCTATTTTACGCAATGCGCATTTACAATTTTTGTAGCCCAAATTTTAAAAAGCCCTAACCCTCTCCCTATAAATTCTAAAACCCTAGCCCACAATTGATTTATTCATCATCTTCATTATAACACAAAAATCAGATATAGCCACACATTCCTCTCCTTTTTTGAACATACACGGATAATCATGCCCCCACCCTCTCCTTCTTGACCATTCGTATAAGGCCCCAACATCACAGCATATTATCTGAAGCCCCACCGGTAAAAAAGGACCCATACCCCGAGGCCCCACTCCTCTCTCGGTTCTATACACACAGTAATATATACATACACATCTAGAAATCTGTGGGAGCAATACAAGACCAGATTTGAAACAGATGGAGATCAGGGGTTGGGGTATGGCGAAATCAGTGAGGAGTTAAGGGGAAGGTGGAAACGGAGTTTGTAACGACACCATCGACGTTTCGTCGGAGGTTGTGGTTGCTCCTTTGATTTTCCGTTACTATCGCTGTGTTATTTGTTTGTTGCGATCTTATTTGTGGCCGTCGTTGTTTCTTGCTGCAGGGATCGTCATTGGTTGATGTTTTCGTGACACTGCCTCACTGGGAAATTTCCATTACCGGCGATGCTGCATCATTTTTGTTGATATCTCTGTTTAGATATCATTTGAGGTCCCTGTTCTCGTCGTTCATACTTATTTCTGGATGACTTGTAATTGAAATTGGAAGGAGTGGGTGGAGTAGCAGCGACACCGCCAAGAGGATAGGTGTCACTCCTCCACTACACTGGTGGCGTTACTCTGTTATTGGCACTGTGGTTTCTTCGGAGGAACTATATTTTCGTTTTTTTTTGCTTGGAAACATTGAATTGCAACTGCTGCGAATTTTTGTGGTTTAGCTCTGTAGATCCATTGACCTTCTGTATTTGTTCTTGTTCTATGGGCTTCATTTGTTTGCAGCTGATCTGAGTTTATTACTGCAGTCTTAATGTTCATTTTTGCTTATAATAATTCTGCCTAACGCGTTTGCTAGTTATTGTTCTTTGTTGCAAGTGCAGTTCTGCCTAATGTTATTTGTTGGATGTTTTCAAACGTCATTTGGAGGATTGTACTGTATACTCGAACTGGGCTTGAATTGATGTGGCTAAGGAAAATAATTCATTTGAGACCTATGGACTGAAATTGAACCGATACTACACCGGCCAATGAAAAAATATATATACACGTATTGAGGCCTCGGGATTGATTTGAACATGATACTACACTTGAACAGTCCCATCCCCGTGTCCCTAAAGCAAAAGGCGATAATGAATGTATGCACTTTAATGGAAAGCAAGTTGAATAGAGTAACGGAATTGGTACTTGGCTTGGAAACACGACCGGCCGGTGTATTTGCAACCGTATCAATATCCCGAACCTCTACATAATACGCCATACAAACCTGAACCTAAATTTTGCAAAAACAAACCCCCTTTTACTATTATTATTATTATTATTTTTATTACTACTATTATATATTATTATTATTATTACTATTATTATTACTTTATTAATTTATTAATAGTATTTTATTTTCATCGTTTATTACGCTTTATTATCGTACTAATCCAATTTTATTTTGTTTGTTTAGCGAGGTACCTTTGATTGAATGAATATGCCGCTTCCGGATTCTACCTTTTGAACTTATTCTCATTATTTATGTAGTTAGACTTGATAGAATTTGTACAATTTATTTGTAAAATGAACCTTTGATTATATATGATTATTTGATTGATTGCTTTACTTTATGTTAATTGCCTTTTATTTTAAAGTTGTTATTTAATTTATTGCAAACTGGGGCCATTTAGAAAAATGCGTACAAATTAAATATTTTTATAAACAAGTTTTATTTCAATTAATCATTTTTCGATAAATTTTCTAGAAAAGCATATTTTGCAAATGTTTTGGAAACCTGTCGAATTAACCGTTTTTAACGGAATTTCAGAAGTGCCTTAAAAACCTTCTTCCGAAATTAATAAAAACTCTTACCTTTAGAATCACTGAAAGAACGACCGTCTTTTTATAAAAACAGAGTTTTTGCACGCATTTGTTAATTTGGTTTCCTGTCTTCCTTAAATTGGGTGGCGACTCCAAAAACTCCAAAAGAGTTAATCCATCCTGTCGATATTCCAGAATTTATCCTTTTCGGGGTAATTTTTGGGATTCAACAGTCACCTTGAGAGATCACATTCTCAACTTGAGGATCATTAGCTTCCTCTTGCATATCATCTTCATCGACTTGTTCGACATGGAATGGATTGCCCTCTTGGTTGAATTCTATATGGAACTCTTCACCATATTCTTCTTCATAATCTTGCGGATTCCCATGTTGTTGATTATAATAATGGTTGTTATTGGGATTCTGCAAATTCTGATTAGGATTTCTCCTATAAGCCATGTTTCACCTACACAAGGTAAAATCAAAAACAAAAGTAAAATGCTAGGACTTGCAAACTAAACAACTTTGATTAACTAATGCAACTCAATATTGAAACCGTAGTTCCCCGGAAACGGCGCCCCGCTCAATCCTACACCATTAATGTGAGGGGCGGTCGTCAAAGCGCAATACCCGATGTGAGTCGGGGTCGATTTCCCAAGGGAACTAGCTCATCAAGTAAGAGATTTGCAAATAAAAATTCAAATGAGGTTTAATGTTAAGTCCTAGAAGTGGGGGATAATTCAAGTAACACTACAATTAACTACAAAGCATACAAATTTAAGCAAATAAATTGATTTGATATTACGAGACTAGGGATGTAAACTATCAATAGTGATTTCAAACCAATGGGTATTTTCACTTTACTTTCCCAACATAATATAATTATGGTCGAGTCTTCCTATTGTGTTCTCTAGAATCCTTCCGGCCTAGAAGAGATCACCATTTGGCAGGGCTACTAGGACTTAGGTGTCCTCCAGTGAGGGGCAATGGCTCGCCCCCACACCCGAATGGGACTGGATATCCTAATGAAGCAGCTGAAAAAAAGGAATGTAGAGAAGAATATCTGTATAATAAAGCTTTCCCAACCTGCCAACGATCCTTCCCGTGTGCTGATCACATTTGCGGATGAAATGTCCTAAACCTCCACCTACTCCTGTGGAAAGGCTTCCCCTTCAGCTTGGGGTTCTTCCCTTGCTTTTCGGGTGATGTCGAACAATGGTGCTCACATTGCGGGAGATGCCCGCCCGTTGGGCCCAGCCAAGGCCCAGCTTCGCTAAACTCGCACAAACCCTTAGTTAAATATGCGGGTCGCTTTCCACAAGATTTTTTTTGAAAGCCTATGATGCTCTGGAACACAAGCTTAGGTCAAGGTTGGCTTACTGTTTTCCTCCCGAGCCCAAAGCCAAGCTCTAATCTACTATCTATTAATTTTTTAATAGAACTACAAATGGAATTCCTTTCTTGTACGATACAAAATGAATTTCACTCAATTACATTACCCTTAGAGAATACTTTTCCAGATTCCACTTTTTCCTTTTCTGGCTCTGATTTTGTGTAACCTCTATTACTCAAATTTTGAATTTGAAAAAATAAAGGCTGCTTCACAGAGGTGCGCTTCGCTCAACCACATGATGAACATGTTTTAAGCTAACTACATGTCGAGCTGTCTGACCCCAGAAGTCACTTAACTACGCTATCGGACAGTTAATACTTAGAAGAGCCCGGGAAAACTAGTTCTCTTTAGTTCTTTCAATCCCATCCTCCTCAAGCTGATGATCTGGTAAGCTAAGAGGAATTTCAAATCTAAATCAATCATTTTGATCAAACAAAAAAAGTAACTAGAAGAGATCATTCTCAACCCGCTCCTCAAAGCCTTAGTTGAATGCTCGAATCACTACTCAAGGACCCAAGGTAAGGAGACGTCTTTCGAGCGTAACTCCTTTTAGATGAGTTAGTCTATATAGATAGCCTATCAACCCAAATCCTCGCCAATTCCACTATTTTACACTAGTTAATCTCTTTCGAGTCTTTAACTAGCAAAGTAGACAAGAAATCTCAAATATCAATGATTTTAGAATTTTGATGTTATTGTAATGGGGAGTTGGATAAATGTTACTTATGTTATAGTTAATGAAATGAAACAACACCCATTGATTTTCTATCACTATAGCATATTTACACTACTAGTTATGAATTTAGCTACTCATGACTAGGGTTTGAATCAAAAAGAAATATGTAATGAAACAAAGTAATGAATTCAAACATGGATCTTGAATTGATATTAGAATCACAATTCAAAAATACAAGTTAGGAAGCTTACAAATCGATGTAAAGACCCTCACTTAGCTCCCCTAAATCGCCTCAAATCGCTAGGGTGTATGTATGGAATTGGATAGATCAAAACCCTAGCTTTTACTATTTATACAAAATGAGAATCGCGTGTTTCAGGCGGAAAGCCTCTCCGCCTGGCAGATTTTCACTCTTTGGCAGTGACCATTTCAGGCGGAGCGCCTGGGAGATTTTCACTCTTTGGCAGTTGCCATTTCAGGCAGAGCGCCTGGGTCTAGTACTTCAAAATATTGGCTTCCTGCTCTTCTCTTCAGGCGCTCCTCCCGAGTTCCTAGACGGGGCACCTCAACATCATACTCTTCTCGTGAGTTTTAGGCGCTCCACCTCTGATTCTAGGTGGAGCGCCTCAAGCTGGGATACAATTCTTGACTCTTTGGCTTCAATTCTTGCTCTTTAGCTTCAATTTTTAATCGATGTTCATGCAACTTATTATAACCTGAAATTAAGCAATTCACGACATTAATAAACACCAAACATTGACTTTGGATAAAAAAAATGAAAGCTTAAAGTAGTCTTTAAGTTGGTAAAATACCAACTTATCATGAATCATCTTGTATGTCATAAAATTTCTTTGGTCTCCATATTTTCAAGCACAACTTGATTTCCAAATCTCCCAAGCATACAACAATGGGTGCAATTTGTAGTAACATTTGCACTATATTTTGGGGTTTCATATTCCACCAGTTTTGTGGGATAGCTCTAATAGATGTCTCACTACGAGAAACTCCAAGTGGACCACAAAGAACTTTCAGATTGTAAGAGCCATTTCACTTTCCATAAACACATGTTCTAAAGTTTCAATTTGGGGAATAGAACAACATTTACATCTAGAAACTACTTGATTGCCAAATCTACTTAAAGTGTCATCAAATGGTAAATTTTCCAATGCCAACCTCCCAGATAAAAAAAGAGATTTTGAAGGGGATGTAGTTGTGCCATAACTTACTGATGAATGTAGATCTTGGAGCATTGGTTCTGTTGAAATTCCATGCAGTCTTTTAAAACATGTTTTTCTTTACATGCATATTTTTAATGATATTAATGGATAACTTTCACAAATTTATGTTCAAATCCAAAATAAATTGATTTAGTTGCAATTATATGAAGTAAAGGGACATTATTTACGGATCATTGATGTACATAAATGTGTTATTATTGCATCCTCCGTTCTCTCGGTGTTTTCCAGAAAAAAGAATAAAAAATGCATATCTATTAACTTGTCACTACTAGAAAACAAGGAAAAAGCTACAAAAAGGTTGGAGAGGGAATTCCCTCTCTAACCAGTTAGAGAGGGAATTCCGTCTCCAATCAGTATTTGAGTAAAAAAATAATTAATTTTTTTAGAGTTGGAGACGGAATTCCGTCTCCAACTAAAAAGCAAAAAAGCTGTCAGTGATTGGAGACGGAATTCCCTCTCCAATCACTGACACGCTTTTTGCTTTTTGGTTGGAGACGGAATTCCGTCTCCAACTCATAATTATAACCCCTTCTTCTTCCAGATTCAGTATCCTCTCCCCAAAATTAAAAATCCCCTCCCCAAAGCAGTCACTGCTCCCTCCGGCGAATTTGCTCCCTCCACGGCGAAGTTGCTCCCTCCCCGGCGAAAACATCCCCAATTTATTCAAGTAAGTCTTTTCTTCATCTTCCCCATTATTTTCTTCATAGGTATTCTTTTTTAAGAACAGAAAAAAGGAAAGTATTTTCATAAATTCAAACAGAGAAAGTATTAAATTTGCCTCTAATTTTCTTTTATATATTAGCATCTTACTTTTTTAGCAAGTTATGATTGCATCTTACAGGGTATGTTGTTGTTTTATGATTGCATCTTACTTAAACTTATTTTTGCTGAATTTTCAGTAGAGTTACCTTTTCCTTAAGCTTTTAACTTCTCAATCTGACTTAGTTTTTACTTCACTGGTGATCTGGCTCGCTTTCTTAATCTGTTAGATTGCTCGGATGCTTACTGTTAGACGGGAGCGTGAGCTCGAAGAAGGAATTAACAAAAGGTATTCTAGGAAGCTTGATCGGAAATGGAAGAAAAGCATTGTTCCTAGACCACCTCCTTCTTTAGTGAAATTGAGAGAGGAAGAGGCAGCTGAAGAAGCTAAGGAATCTGCCTGATTTTAAAACCTTTTTATTGGTAACTGTTATTTTTTTTCCTCCTTTGATCTTTCTTTTAGGTTAGAATGTACAACTTTTGTTGCTTCCTTTTCGTTTCTGTATGAGACCATTTATTATGCAGATGATCAATCTTACTATGTATTTTTTTAATCCTTGATATGGTGCCATTTCTCTCATTGTTAAAATCGTGCCAGAATGGTATATTCTATTTTCGTATTTGATGGAGAAACTTATGTTGGAGAGGGAATTCCCTCTCCAAATGAAAAAGTTAATGCACCTGACACAGTGTTGGAGACGGAATTCCGTCTCCAAAACTGTGTCAGTGTGTCAGCTACTTTTCCATTTGGAGACGGAATTCCGTCTCCAAGCAGTCCAACGACGCGCTTAAAAGCGAAGGACGCGCAGAGACGGAATTCCGTCTCCAAACACCTTTTAGAGAGGGAATTCCGTCTCCAAACTTAGACGCAAATCAATTAATTTCTAGTAGTGTGTGAAGGTTAAAGAAATTCTTTATTTCTAATGCATAAAGAAATCATAAGTTTGGCATCTTTATGGGTGATGACATCGTCACATAGACATAATGTAATATGACAAATATATTCAAAATTTCATGAAATAGTGCACAAAGTTCACAATCTTTTTTCCTTTACTCTTTTCAGTAAAATTAATAAGAAGGTCGACGATAGGGTATCACAGCTCTAAGCATCCGTCTTTTCTTTCATTGAATGCAGTAATCAGTTGAATCCAAGAAAGTTTGATTGTCTCTCTACCAAACAAGATCTAAGTGACTATGTTTGCAAAGACAAATACACACTCAATCATATATAAACGCATGCATATTATATAAACATTTACTGCATAATAAAAATCCAACTAAGCATACCTTCAATCTAATATGAAAAAGAAAACTACGGAGCATTGTTTCTCGGGCGGTTTTTCTTTTTTCATCCATGGTATTTTTTTTTTATATAGATATGCATGAGTTTCTAATCCAATAGGATTTTAATTCTTTCATAGGAATAGGACTTAGAGTATGTATAAAATTAAGGGGGAATTACAAAAATATCCACAAAATCTAAAATAGTTACAGTGACTACCCACTACTATTAAATATTACCCGACCTACCCACTAAATTATTTACACACTACCATCCAGACTTGTATACCATAATTTATTCAGTATACACATATAATATATAACAAAGATATACAGTAATACATGGCCCTTCAGACTTTTATACCATAATAACAAAAGCATATAATAATAAATGGGTAGGTTGAGTAAATACTTTTAGTTTTATGGGTAGTGTAAATTTTAATGGGTATGACTTATAAATACTTTAAATTTCATGAGTATAGAGTGTAAAAATCCCTAAGATTAAAGATATAGTTTTCATTATAACTGTATTTTTAGTATTCATTACAACTTTATTTCGTAAAGATCCAATAAGAAGTAATAATAAATTTTTTTAAAAATTAAATTAAAATAGAGTTGGAATAGAATTACAGTGAACTAATCTATTTTTTAGGACCTTCAACTACAGTGAAAGATAGACTTGCAATAGAACTAATCTATGCAACGAAACCGTATAGAATTGATAAGTTTATTCACTTTTAAGAAAACAACAAATTGCAATGATGATAAATTTTGGAGAAAATAAATGGAATAAATAAAATATAGAAAGGTAATAAATGACTATTGTGTTTATTATAGAATTTTTTAATGAAAAGTAAAAAAGTTGGATGACATTTTCTAAGGACCTTCGTGCTTTTAATATAGTATAAAAGATAGATAGATATAGATAGATATAGATAGATAAATAATGCTACATTCTGCAAAAGCAATAATATTGTTTTTTTTTACTAAGGCTTCAAAATTGTATATAAATATAAATATCCATTTTTAAGCAATACTTTGTTATTAGCATTAATGTTGGTTTTTCCACAATAATGATGAATATAGCCCATGATTAATTAGTGAAATTAATTTAAATAAAGTCAACTGAAATTGTCCAACCAAGTAATTAGCTCTAGCTAATAATACTTGTGTTCTCCTGAAATAACTGTATCCAAGCGCAGGCATGTTGCTATTAGTATCACAGGCATATTGAGACTCATTATTTTTCTAGGTGAATTTGGTTATAAAGAAACAAAATAAAGGAAAAAGTGGCTGGTCAAGCTGCCGCGTAGCGGCATAAAGTTTCTGTTGGTACTTATACTAATTCATAGGGTTTGTTACATATATTCGATTTAAAATTTAGTTGACTAGGCATCTTGAGATCAATTTTTAAAATTTGGCCCCCTTAAAAATCTTAACATTTAGTCCTTTGCCACCTTCTTCAGTTTAATAACAGATTAAGAATATATATAATATGTAATTGTTCAACTACAAAATAACAATAGTAATAATATTATTATTATTATATAATCATAATAAGGTTCTTAAATAAGTATTTAAAAAACAATTGTTCAGTTCTTTAATATAGTTTATTGTTTGTTTTAAGTATAAATATAACTTTAATTTGGTTTATAAGATATTTGCATGTTTAAGGTCAACTTCCATTGGGCATTGGACTTAAAAATAGCTATATTATTTTGATATGGATTACAATGCAGAAATAAATCAAACTAGCCTAATCATATAAAGATTTACAAAAATGCCCTTATTAGACACCAGCAACATATAAGTAGGCGGGGGTTGTATTGTCATTTTACGAAAAATCTAAACCTAATTATACTTTCCCTCTTTTCCTTGCTTCTTCGCAGCTTCTCTCCTCGTCATCAATGGCAGAACAACAACAAGAAACATGTGAGAATGGACGTTCCAGAACTCCTCAAGTAATTTTTTGGCGCGGCGGGACCTCCTATTTTCTTTTTCCTTTTCTTTTTATTCTACCAGGGACCAAATTAGCATTTGTAAAACTTTATGGGTTGTAATTAAAAGTAACAAAACTTTTAAGCTTCTTGGGATCAAAATTAAAGACCACAAACTTTTTATAACAAATGAATAAAAATTCTATCTTTTCTCTTCTTGTTCATCATATCTTCTTCATCTTCCTCATTTTCTATTTTCTTTTCTTTACATTATTCTCATTTTATTCATCTTTCTCGTCATACTATTCAACTAATTTTTGTAGTCTACATCGTCATCATCTTCTTCTTCTTCTTCTTATTCATCCTCATCCTCTCATTCTTCTTTGTATTCTTCTTCTTCTTCTTCTTCTTATGCAAAAAAGAAAAAAAAATTAAAAATTTGAAGTGGGTTAAAAATCCAAACATGATTTTTATGTTATTTTGGAGTGGGTATTGTTTGAAATGATTGAAAATGGTATTTGGATCTTAAGTATAAAATTTGAGATGATTTGGTGTTGATTTGAGTGGCTTTGGATGGATTTGAATAAAAAGTCGCGGTAGAAATATTTTCTTTGTAGTGATAAACATATGTCACGATATTCAAAACATCTGTCAGGGTGTTTAGAACATCTTCTGTCAGGATGTACGGAACATTTATTATGGTATTCGGAACTTCTTCTATCAGGAAGTTCAGAGCAACTGTCAGGGTGTTCGGAACATCTTCTGTCAAAATGTTCGGAATATCTCTGTCAGGATGTTGAAAGAATCTTTTATCTAGACATTGAGATAAAATTTGGAATAAAAATATCATTTGATTTTTCGATCTTCAAAAATAAAAATAAGCAAGAATTCATCGGTGAGTGACAAATAGGAAACATAACGACAGCAACAATCATCAGACACAGTTAGTGTACTTACAAATCTTTTTCAACATTCTTCTTTTTTTAAAAAAAAAAAATGGTAGAGTTAACTTCTGAAACCTCTCTCCTTATTTAGGATTATTTATCTTTGAGCGATGAACTCAAAAAAAAAAAAAAAAAAAGTACCAACATATTAGAGACGAAATGTCTTGACGGAGGTTCCTAACATTACTCAAGATGTTCGAAACATCCTTTGTGATGTTCCAAGCATTAACTAAATTTAGAGAACTAAACTTAGAAAACTAATAAGTTTTTTCACACTTTTTCACACTCCAGCTATCCAACTCGTCTATGTACACTCATCTTATTTCCAAGATACCTTTTTGTATACACAGCCTCTCAACAAATGTACCAAAATTTATAAATTCTACTTGTATACACAACCTCCACAAACAACAACAACAGACCAAGTATTATCACACAATATACATAACCACCCTTTGTGTATTTATTTATCATTTTTCTAAAATATGAAAAAATACTCAAGATGTTTCAGACTTATTGAACGTTTTGAATGACTACAAGTATGTTCTGATCTTCATGCGTGATGTTTGAAACATTTTTTGAGATATTTCACTTTCCACCAATCTATCAGAGTGATTTTAGATGTTTAACATATTATTTACCATCATATGAATTAAATACTTATTTATGAGACATAGATTGGTGTATTCATAAATATATTTTACTCCGAAATAGAATGAAAAAGAAGTAGAGGATAATAATTTAATCTTTCTTGTAGGTATGTAATATATGAATAACTTTTCATAGTATATGGCTAAATATTAGCAATTATGATTTTTGTATATTATTATTTGAATGTTCATAACATGTTTTAGATGTTTGAGACGTTGAAAGATGTTCAAAGAAAAGTGATGTTCGGAGCGCTATTACGATATTACAAATATATTTCATGAATGTTCAGACTTTGAATGGAGACACAAGGGTCTCAAAACTAAACAATTTTTTCGAACCTTTTCATCAAATGATCCCAACAGTTCGTTATATAGTATTTTCACACCTATTCTTCTTTCAAGACGATCTTTTCATACATAATTCTTGTACTCTATAAATGCTGCAAGCATTCACCATGAGTAATCTTCATGCATTCAGCATGATAAATATTACAAGCATCCAAAGATAGATTAAGAATTCAATTAAAACTTCTTTATTTTTGTTTTAGTATGAAAATTAGGGTCAATCGTATGAGTTACTTTTCCGTGTACTTTACAAATTTTGAGCATACATTCGGAACTTCCTTACGCTATTTGCCACGACTAATGTAGTAGTTCCGAACAGACTGGACCCGTGAACAACACTTATATAAAGCTTGCAGTGAAATGACCTCGGTCAGTCGTTTCAGAAGTTAGGACTCCGATTGGCGAGTCGATAATTTTAAAATATTCGTAATGCCCATTAGGACTTGTCAGTAAAATTTGAGCTCAATCAGACCTCGTTTGGTAGGCATCAGAAGAAGGTTTCAGTTATTATTGTCAATAAACATTAAAAACAGATTTTCGAGCTCGGTTTTGGCGAATGAGCTCTGATTCGAAATCCGACAGCGCCGTTAGGTTCGTATGATTATTTTTGACTTTGGTGAACCTTCGAAAGTGAATTTCGATATTGTTCGGCTAGTTTCCGCTAAAATGCCGAAAGTTAAATAATTTGACTTTTTCTATTTAAATTCGCACCTTGAGTTTCGGGAGTTCAATTTGAGATCCGCCTTCGTGAGTATGTTATATATAATTTGTATAACTGATATGCAAAAGTTGGAATTAATTCGAATATCGTAGAGTTCCATTTTAATTTTCATCGCGAAAAGAGAAGAAAAGAAAATAAAAATAAAAAAAGAAAAAGACAAAAAAGAAAGGTAAAGAGGCAGTGGCCTTAAGGGATTAAATCCCTTGGCCTACCTCTGGTCAAATGTATAAAAACAGAGAGAAAACAAAACGGAAACGTGAGACAAGAAACAGAAACGGGCAAAATAAGCGAAAAATACCAGAAAATGAGAAAAGAGATCGGAGAAAAGTAGAATTTTCACCCTGAAACATTCAGGTAATGATCCTAATATATTCTTTGAGTTTATTACGTGTTTTTGAGTATATTTTAATGGTAAAAATTGGGATATTATACATCGTTTTAATAAGTTCAATTAATAGTTTAAAGGGTCAAATGGACCCCGATAATGGAATTGATTATATATTCATACTCAATGAGTTATGGGCAACATATAAATGTAATTCATTTAGGGTTTGGTTATGTGGCCATAAACCCTGTACATAGGCCTGGTCTGCGTATTGCGTATGCAAATAGGGTATCAGGTTCCTAACCGGATTTCCTTAAGATGTGAGGAATGAAGCTTTTAGCCTAATTTAATATATTTTTCTGCTTATTGAATAGAGTGGGATCGTTTGGAAAGGAAACCAAAGGATAAAGCAGTTGTTGATTATCCGTACTAACTTTTGGAAGAGGTAAGTGTTTATATCCATTTCTTTTGAGGCACCTGGCCTCGTGGATTTTCTACCACGTATTCTTTACGTGTGTAGCTGCCAATAGGCGTACTCATTACGCCTTAGCTTTGAATTTACATAGTATATTATATGTTAAGCCCTGTTGTTGGTATTGCATTGAGCATATGAGCATTGCACTCTGGTGTTGAGCATTGCACATACTTCCCGGTTGGCGATGAGAGTCCCGCACCGATGAAGGATCACTATTACATATACTTCCCGGTTGGCGATGAGAGTCCCGCACCGGTGAAGGATCATTATTGCATATACTTCCCGGTAATCGATGAGAGTCTCGAGCCGGTGATTCTTCGGACAGAAGAAGATTATGTAAACACTTACTCGAGAGGGTCATTGTATCATATACTTCCCGGTTGGCGATGAGAGTCCCGCACCGGTGAAGGATCATTATTGCATATACTTCCCGGTAATCGATGAGAGTCCCGAGCCGGTGAAGGGTCATTATTGCATATACTTCCCGGTTGGCAATGAGAGTCCCGCACCGGTGAAGGATCATTATTGCATATACTTCCGGGTAATCGATGAGAGTCCCGAGCCGGTGAAGGGTCATTACTGCATATACTTCCCGGTTGGCGATGGGAGTCCCGCACAGGTGAAGGGTCATTATTGCATATACTTTCCGGTAATCGATGAGAGTCCCGAGCCGGTAAAGGGTCATTATTGCATATAATTCCCGGTAATCAATGAGAGTCCCGAGCCGGTGAATGGTCATTATTGCATATATCTCTTGGTAGACGATGAGAGTTCCGTGCCAGAGATAGGTATCAGGCATATGTGACTGCATTGTGTCATACCGCATTCATCACATCTAATTGCACCGCATACTGACTATTATGTGTATTGTGTTGTGTTTTTTTGTATGCGGTATGTATACCATTTTGTGGACATATCTCAGTTTTCCTATATATTTCTGGCTCGTATACTGGGTTGCGGCGATCCGGTTGCACACCGCAATGATATAAACATATGGATCGGGTTGCACGCCGCAACGGTATAAATATATGGATCGGGTTGCACGGTACAATGGTATGAATATATGGATCGGTTGAACGTCGCAATGGTATAAATATATGGATCGGGTTGTCCGTCGCAACGGTATAAATATATGGATTTGGGTTTCACGCTGCTACGGTCTTTCTAGTTGTTGATGTGTTCGGGATACCTATATGTTCTGGCTATCTTACATTATTGGTTGTTGATGAGTTTGTGATTCCATACGTGTTTCTAGTTATTATCTTGTTTTTCTATTTTATAATTTAATTAAGAGGAATTTGGTTTATCTGTTTCTTTTTCTCCTGGCTAGCTATCCTATTCTTTAAGATGGCTAGTCTGCCCCACTTATTGAGTCCTTTTGACTCACCCTTGTTTGCTGCTTGTTTCTAGTCTATCTATTTCATTTCGGCAGGTTCGCTCCAGAATTGAGTTCATCATGTGGTGAAGGAGCGAAGACGACTTCAGCTGTCAGGGTGAGCCAGCTTTTATTCCGGATGGCCACCAGTTTATTGGTTGTTATTTCAGTTGCATTTTGCTCCCTTCTGGAGCTATTTGTCTTCTTTTGTACTCTTAGATGTCTAGTTTGGATAGCCCTAAACCTAGAATATTGGGTAGTCAGCTGTAATTTCTTTTGTACAGCTTAGAGGTATCAGTATCTCTGTGTTTTTTTTAAGTCTTGTCCTTATTTATGAATTATTATATTTATTTTCCTAATTTAATTGGTAAAGGTTCGCCCGATGGGTATAGGGGAGGATGTCGGGTGCCCGCACGGCCTAACCGGATTCCGAGTCGTGTCAGTTGGTATCCGAGCCCGGCTAAGAGTCTATCCAGACTAAGACACTGTCTAGTAGAGTGTCGTTGATGGGTACGTAGTCGTCCGTACTTATCTACGAGAGGCTATGATGGCATTTAGGAAGTTTCACTTCCTTCTTTTCTGATTATGTGTCAGTCTAGGATTCAAAAGTATTTTCGTTAACTCCTTTGTGGTAATTTCGAACCCTCGTGCGACAAATCAGCAAATAGTATGAGTTTAAGACGAAGCATTCTAGCCTGAGGCTAGTACTGACGAAGCCCTGAGAGTTTTTTATCATGCTGACGATCTAATTATGGAGGTCCCAGCTGTACGAGGTCGTGATAGGCAAGGGAGCAGGGCCTGGTGGTTCCCTTGGCTCTCTATGATTCTTTTACGAGAATCTTAGCGACGTAGATGCCGCAAGAGTCTATTATTCGCAAGGCAACCTATCAAGTTGCCGCAGATGCAGACGTTCGGTCTCAGGGAGCTCCTATTCCGGTTCTTAATATTGCTGCAGTAAATTATGTTTCAGAAAAAGCATGTGTTGTGTAGTTGTTCTGGCTGGTTAGCTAGCCCGAGTAAAGGCTCGGTCCGAGTATCTGAAAAGGGTGCATTATTTTACCCAATTGAACCTTCCGATATTATTAAGCAATGCATCGGATAAACCTCATGATTTTTTTAAAAATAAAATAATTCCAGCATATCCTTCAGGCTTTTGATTATATCAAGCGGTATGGTGTTGATTATTCTTCTTTCCAGTTTCGGGGGTCCATCCTTGAATTGATGGGCCTCTCTCTCTTATTAGCTAACTTGGTTCAGTTTTTCTTCTGGATTCGTGGAAAAGTTCCTTTCGAGTAGCGAGCGAGATGAAAAGTGTTCTCAGTTTGAGTGGATTGGACAGGGTAGCCTGTCGGTTAGCCTGTTGGTGTTTCAGAATACGAGATTGAATTCTATAGAATGGCTGAATATGTATTAGAACTAGTCCAATAGCCTTTCGAGAGATTCAAAGATTTATTGATGACCTTTCTCCTTCCTTGAGATCCCAGATGGCTCGAAAAATTGAGGTTGGGACTTCATTTGATGTTGTTGTTGATATTGCTCAAAGGTCTTAGGCATACCATAAGTTAGAGGGGGAAGAGTTAGAGCGGGAGAGCAAGAGATCCCGTGCCCCTAGTGGGTAACCATGGTACCTCATTTGGAGGTAAGAGTTCTGAGTATTTTTGAAGGTCACCTTCCAGGTTATCTCAGCTTGTAAAGCGTGATTCTCAGAGTGCGCGAGCAGTTTATCAAGATTAGACTCAGCTTTCTCTTTGCAGCTATCAACAATCTGTCAAGCTTCGATTTTCACTGAGAAGGTATTATCATTATCGCGAGCATGTCATCTTTGGTGGAGTTCTCCCTTACTCCGGCAAGTAGGCAGTCGTCTTTTCTCTTATCATTAGGCACTTGCACAGTCGTATATGATTTCATTTAGATCTCAATCAGCCCGAGAAATGCCACCATCCAGTAGGGGTTGAGAACGTGGTGGCAGTGGTTCTTCAAAAGGTGATTATCAGGGTAGTGGCTTAGCTCAGCTGCAGAGGCAGATCTATGAACTGCTAGTCTGGCAGGATGCTGAGGCATCCGATGTAGTAGACCCAAGTATTTCTTCTTTCATTAAATGTGAGTAAGATTTGATTCTTCCGGTCGATCTAGAATGGGGTGTCCTATCATGGTTCCATGGTTTCTTTTGATGTCGTTTCTATTAAGAATCAGTTGTGGTAGAGGGGTGAGCTTCTGATATGATTTATTCCTGGCATTTGTGATGAGCCTACTAGTTTATCTGATTTAAATATGAGAGATTTATGAGTGAGTATCAATATTGTTTGCTTGGCATCTTGTTGTGCCTCATTCTGTTATAATGTCAAGTTAGTCTACCGCTCTTTGGAATTCAGTGTTGGTAGGATGATAGGATCCTTATTCATCACCATCAGAAAATGTCATTGTTTCTTCCGATGTAAATTTATTAATAAATAATACTCAATCTATGTGTCTCCTCTTGGTTCGAGACGCTAGTAGAGTCATGTTATTCCATGAGCTTGTCTCGGCATAAAAGGGTTTTCTGGTAAAATGTCAGAGTTTCCTTTTATAGGAAGGTTAAATTGATCTAGATGTCATTCCATAAAGCTTATTTAATGTCTATCTCTTCAATTGCGATTCTTTGTGTTATTTCCCACAATTACACCACTTTACTATTTTAAGGACCAGTTCCTTAAAATGTGTTCCTTTACTCTACGATGCACGGAATTAAAACTGTAAGTAATTGAACACCAGATATTAGCGTGGAAAAACCCCTAGACACGGGATCAAAAAACCACGACCTAATTCTCAAGTAGGATTTCAACTTCAAAATGTAAAAAGACCCAGTTGGTTACAAGACTCACTCTTACTAACCTAGGACTAACTCTAATCCTTTAGTGATATTTCTCACGATCAGTGAAGTTGTGTCAAGTCCACGACTTGAACCAGAAAGTTTACAACTCGATTTTGCTTACTACACTTGAACTAAGACTCGAACTTTTACAAGATTCAATCTAAGGAACAGGTTCTCACTTAGTTCTACTGTAGCTAACTGATTACACAAATAAGCTAATAATTCCTCTCAGCTTTTGCTCGATGCTCTCTGTATTTGTGCACACTTCTATGGCTGATAATCTCCATGATTTATAGCTTCCAGCAGCCAAGAAGTCTTGATGAATTAGAACTCCAAAGCTCCCTTGACTTTGAGTCCTAATTGGATTCTTCTCTTGAGAATCCGGATCTCCTATCATTATCCTTTACTTTATGCAATCTTTTCATATCCATTTAGACCTGCATAATTATCAAGATATACGTCAGTTCTAGGATAAATAATAATATCTCAATTAAACGATTTTGCATGAATTATCTATTCTACTACATTGATTCAAAGGAACAGGTCCTTTGAATCCGTTCCTCAGTCATCAGTCAAAACTCCAAGCTTATCCAAGCTAACAATTTTCCCCTTTTTGATGATGACAAATTCATACTCATAGCTTCATCTTCTTAATGTCCTGAAGTACAATTTCAGCTCAAAAAGACACTCAATCAGTGGAGAATTAATTCATCATTAAGGAACAGATTTTCATTAGGAATAAAACCATGCAAAATCAGACTTACTCTTCCCCCTTTTGGCATCATTGAAAAGGTTGCATACAAAATATAACTCAAGTGTTAGAATGAATCAGCACATGGCCATTGAGGCAACTCAGAATGCAAACATAACTTAAATTAAAGCAACTGCAAAACAATGATATTAGCCATCCAAGACAATTCATTAAATCAATCATTGAAACCAGGGGATACACGCACATACTACAGAATTATCCAAAAATTAAAGAAGAAAAAGGCTAAGGCACTAAGCTAGGCTAGATCCCACTAGACATAAGATGGCTAAAAGCTAAGGCTAAGGTGGTCAGGATGTGGAAGGACCAAGTCCCTGGACTTGTTAAGCAACTCAAGCATCTGCTTGAGCATTCCCTCATTGGTCTCCTTTGCCTTTGAGGCCTCTGCCTTCCAGAAATTCTTCTCCTCTTCCAACCTTGCTATCTCAGCAGCCTGCATAGCAACCTGCTACCTAAGTGCCCTCACTTTGTTGTTCAATGGCTGCCTCCCAACACCAGCCTGTGGAGGATTAGCCTGAACTGGCAAATCACAGCTTATCAATGTAGCACAGCCAAATTTTTCCTTCTTTGTAGCCTTCACCACCCCTTCCAAGGGAATCTTCACTTTTGCAAACACATCAGTCAGAATGAAACCAAACGGCAAGGAGTGCTTTCTCTTCCCAGCAGTCACCCTTTCTATCAGGTGGATCATAAAGCTGGGCCAGTTGATCTGCTTTTCAGTGTCCAACAGTTCCATAAGGACCAGGTCCATGAAACTGGCAACTCCTCTTTTCTCCTGCCTTGGCAGCACAATTTTGTTCACAAACTCAAATAACACTTGGTGCTGTGGGTGCATCTCACTCTTCTGCACAGCCCTGGGTTTCTCTTCTCCATCATTCTCAGCAAACTTCCTAGTGATCTCCAGATCAGTAGGCAAGTTTGTCAAGTCAGGCCAAACCTTCTTGACATAACTGTCATACCCAGTAAAAGGAATCCCCAGCAGCTCACCAAGTTCCCTTGTATCAAACATAATCACATTGTCATTCACAGAGGTAGTAATCCTGTCTTCTTTGATGGAGCAGTTCTTGTAGAACTCTTGCACCATCCCCTTTGCACACCTGCTAGAGATCTTAAGGACCATGTCCCTCCAACCCTGAGCATGCAGTTTTTGCAACAGCCACAACATTCCTTCTTCTTGCACATCAGACATTACCCGACCTTTCAAAACCTTCCTGGTCAACATGTCATCATGAACACAGTGCACAGACTCATCACCTTCAGAATCACTATCACTCTCATCTCCAGCAACAGACTTATCACTGTCACTAACAGAGCTTTCAGAAACAACAACTCTCTTGGAGGACCTGGTCCTCTTTGCAGCTTTCTCTGTAGGTTTAACCGAGCTTCTTGTTACCCTTCTCTCAGTAACTTTTCTTTTCTTGGACTGAGGCACAACCTCCTCAGCATCTACCATCTCATCATCCTCAGAAAAATCACCAAGATCAATATCCTCCACTTCTTCCTCTTCAACAACCTGTTTTCCTTTCCCTTTTCTGCTCCTTTCTAAGGCAGCAGCTAATTGTTCATCAGCAGCTTTTGCAGCACTTCTTGTCCTCCTAACCCAGAAGCAGGGGTTGAGGCAGAAGGAACAGGTCCTTTTGCCTTGGAGGAACTTCCAACTTTCTGCTTATTTCCGGGCTTATAACTATCACCTATTTTCTTCAACTTAGCAGCAATTTCAGCAGTCACATGGTCATCAATGGGTCCCTTTCTAGCCAATTTTCTTTTCAAACTCCTAATATTGATCAAATCCACCAAGGGCCTATCACTATCGCTTATAGCCTCATCAACATCTATCACATTCTCCATGGGTGCTCTAAAAGCAGCCTCTGGAGACCCCGATGACCCATGCATGGGTGCTGCCAACCTCTTAATAGGTTCCCCCTCAAGAGCAGCCTCAGACCCCTCTCCCTTTTCTTCCTCGTCTATAACAACATTCAAAGGGTAGGTGAAGTTTACCTGGTACTGATACAACACCATAGCATGTGATAAATCCTCAACCTGCTCAGCAATTGATTCAGCCGTGGGAACTGGTCCTTCCCCCTGAATTTCAGGTTCAGGTATTTCTGGGATTGGTTCAGGAATTTCAGGGTTTAGGTCAGTGGTTTCCATGGGTGAGGAAGGATTGAGATTTTGTGGTTGTTCAGCAATAGGTGCAGTTGAAGAATTATCAGAAGAAAGTGACATTTTTGCAATTCGAATTAGCAGATAATTGACAGTTCTTTCTGAAATTTTTAGAGTTATAATTGATGAACAAGGTAAAGGATTAATGGGGGAGAAGAAGTGTATTTATATAGTGAATTAGGTAGTGGAGTTAGAGTAGAAATCGATCAGCTTACCTCAGCACAACATGCAACGGTTAAGGACTCTTGGGAGTCGCCCGGAGAAAAAGAGCCGTTAGGCTGCAGGTTACCCTTTCAGAATAGGAACTGTTCCTCCGATGGGACTCTTTTACAATTTGGATATGGGTAGGAAACATAGTGGGATTTATCCTAACCACAAGTTACCTATAGCCTTTATACTTCTAAATTAACTGAATAATAACGAGTACATACCTATTTTTAACACAACAATTCAGTGTCCTTCCAATTTGCAATATTTTGATCATCTGAAATTCTAAGAGCATAAGGATAACATCATTAAATTTTAGCAACTCTAAATTAGGTATATGGCATAAGAGTATACATTTAAGTATTAAACTGGACTGAATTATTCATAATGACTTGAATAAAATTCATTTTAAGTGCAATTTTCTAGCCAATTATGAAGTAAAGCATTGATGAATTTATGTGAATTTAATCATCCCTAACTCCAATCTATTTCTTTCAAAATCATCTCTACCTAGAGCTTTAGTAAAAATGTCAGCTATTTGCTTTTCAGTAGGACAATGCTATGGTGATCAAACCTTTTTCATAATTGTCTCTTAGGAAATGATGTCTTATATCAATGTGTTTAGTCCTTTTGTGATGCACTGGATTCTTTGTCATATTAATAGCACTAGTGTTATCACAATATATGGGAACAGTTCCTACATCAACACCAAAATCCTGTAATCGTTGTTTGATCCATAACAACTGTGAACAACATGAAGCAGCTGCAACATATTCAGCCTCAGCAGTGGAAAGTGCCACTGAATTTTGTTTCTTAGTCCCCCAAGAAACCAAACACTCACCAAGAAAATGTACCATACCTGAGGTACTTTTTCTATCAACAAGGAAACCTGCATAGTCAGCATCAGTATATCCAACAAGATTAAAACTACCACCTTTGGGATACCAAAGTCCCAAGGGACCTGTTCCTTTCAGATACCTCAATATTCTTTTAACAGCTTTCAAATGAGATTCCTTAGGATCTGTTTGGAACCTAGCACACAAACCAACACTAAACACAATATCAGGTCTACTAGCAGTTAGATAAAGTAGAGAACCTATCATACCCCTATACAATTTTTTATCAACTGATATTTCATGTTCATCAAGATCCAATTTTGTGGCAGTGGCAATAGGTGTGTCAATTTCTTTAGCATTATCCATATCAAATCTTTTAAGTAATTTCTTAACATACTTTTGTTGATGGATCATAGTTCCATTTGAGGTTTGCTTAATTTGTAAACCTAAAAAGAAATTGAGTTCACCCATCATGCTCATCTCAAATTCACTCCCCATCAAGTTTGCAAATTCCTTACTTAAATTTTCACAAGTGGCACCAAAAATTATATCATCTACATAGATTTGAACAATTAAGAGATCCTTACCTTTTTTCTTTTAAGAACAAAGTACTATCAATTTTACCTCTCTTGTATCCATGCTGGAGTAGAAATTTTGATAGCCTCTCATACCATGCTCTTGGTGCCTGCTTGAGCCCATACAAGGCCTTGTCTAACTTGTACACATGTTCATGGAACTGTTCACTTTCAAAACCTGGAGGTTGCTTGACATACACTTCTTCTTTCAAGTAACCATTCAGAAACGCACTCTTAACATCCATTTGATATGGAGTAAATTCCATGTATGTAGCAAAGGCTATAAGAAGTCTTATTGCTTCCAGTCTTGCAACTGGAGCAAAAGTCTCATCATAGTCGATGCCCTCCTCTTGACTATATCCCTGGACAACTAGCCTGGCCTTGTTTCTTGTTACCATGCCATCCTCATCAAGTTTGTTTCTGAAAACCCATTTTGTTCCAATTATGGACCTGTTCCTTGGCTTGGGTTCCAGATGCCAAACTTGACTCGTTTGGAATTGATTTAGTTCTTCCTGCATAGCATTAATCCAATCTGCATCCTTCAGTGCTTCTTTCTCATTTTTAGGTTCAACAAGAGATAAGAAGGCACTAAAGGCACACAGATTGTGATTCTTGACTGCTGATCTAGTTTGAACTCCGGCAGCCTTATCTGAGATTATTTGATCCACAGGATGTGACCTTTGATACTTGAAAGGCTTGGGTGTCAATCCATTGTCAGAAGTCCTCTGCTGAGGAACAGTTCCTGATAGAGTAGCGTTTCCAGTTTGTGAGGTGGAACCAACACTTGTTCCCCCTGTTTCAGTGCTACTCTTCTCAGTTCTATCCTGAGGAACAGTTCCTTGTAGTTCACTTCTCATATCCAGAATCTGCATTTGTGGATTAAGTTCAAACTCTTTCAGCATTCCAGTTTCTTCATCCTCCTGTACCTGTTCTTGAGTGAGACTGTCAGTTTCATCAAATTTAACATGCATGCTTTCTTCAATTTTCAATGTTTTCTTGTTAAACACCCTATAAGATTTACTATTTAAAGAATAACCAACAAATATTCCCTCATCACTTCTAGGATCAAATTTTCCTAAGGCATCCTTCCCATTGTTGTGTATGAAACATTTGCAACCAAAAGCCCTAAGATGAGAAATATTTAGTTTTCTTCCATTAAGCAATTCATATGGGGTCTTTTCTATTAAAGGTCTTGTCATACATCTATTTATTATGTAGCATGCAGTATTAATAGCCTCAGCCCAAAAGTTCTGTGGAAGATTTCCAGATATCAACATAGTCCTTGCCATTTCTTCTAGAGTCCTATTTTTCCTTTCCACTACACCATTTTGTTGTGGAGTTCTAGGTGAGGAAAAATTATGATTAATGCCATTTTCATTACAAAAATTGGAAAACATATGATTTTCAAATTCAGTTCCATGATCTGACCTAAAGGCAACAATATGGTTATCTAGAGTTCTTTGAGCTTTCTTAGCAAAAATTGAAAATGCATTAAATGCTTCTTCTTTAGATGCAAGAAATATAGTCCATGTAAATCCGGAGTAATCATCCACCAACACCATAACATACTTCTTACCTCCACGACTCATTGTTCTCATAGGGGCCACATAAATCCATATGGACCAGTTCCAAAGGTTTAGTGGTACTTACCTGTTTCTTCGATTTGAAGGAGGATTTTACCTGCTTCCCCCTGGCACATGCTTCACATACTTTTTCTTCATTAAACCTGATGTTAGGAAGACCTATCACCAAGTCCTTTGACACAAGTTTATTTAATTGTGAAAGACTAGCATGTCCTAGTCTTTTGTGCCATAGGAAGGGATCATTTTGCACCACACTTAAGCAGCTCAAGCTTCCATCAGATAATGTCAGCAAGTCTACTTTGTAGATGTTTCCATGTCTGTTTCCCTGCAAAATAACCTCTCCAGAAGCTTGATTAGTCACAGTGCATCCAGTAGATGAGAAATTAACATTATTACCTTTGTCACACAATTGAGATATGCTCAATAAGCAGTGCTTCAGCCCATCTACTAGAAATACATTATCTATACAGTGTGAATCAGACCTACCTACCTTTCCAATTCCAATAATTTCCCCTTTCTTACAATTACCGAAGGAAACATTTCCTCCTTGGAAGGCTGAGAGTGAAAGGAATAGTTCCTTATGCCCTGTCATATGTCTTGAGCAACCACTATCCATGTACCATTTGTGGTTTATCTCCTTCACTCTAGCCTACAAAAAAAAAAAAAAACTAGGGGTTAATTTTAAGAACCCAAACTAGTTTGGATTCCTTTCCTTTTGAAAAAGGATGAATCAGATCTCTCCTAGCCCAAAATGGTAATGGTTTCTTTGTGTGAACATTTTCCTTTTTTACAGAATGTTGAACAGGTTTGTAGGACCTATTCTTCTGTTTCACAGGATTTTGAACAGGTTTATAGAACCTGTTCCTCTGGGCAGCCCTTTTTAAAGATTGACAATTTTCTTTCCGGTGACCAGTGTTCCCACAGTGAGAGCATAGCCAGTTTTCAGGAAATGATAAGTACTTACTCTTTGGATTCCATTTGGATGAACTCTGTACTTTCATGAATACAATACCTTTCCTGTTACTACTATGATTTTCCTGTAACCATTCTAGTGCTTCAGAAGACTTGTTCCATTCTACAGTTTTTCTTAATTCCATTTTTGTTTTAACCAAGTCTTCTTCTAAAGATCTAATCTTTTCATCTTTCTTACACAGTTCATCAACTGTGTCTTTCAGTTTTTCTTCAGCAATGATCTGATGAGAATTAGCAATACCTTTACCTTTTACAACTCTTTTAACATTTTCTAATTCCTGAGCAGTTGTTTCAAGTGTGAGGACCTGTTCCTCAAGCATGCTAATCTTCCTTTTTAGAAAATCATTTTTAATTATTTTCTCTTTGCATTCTGTTTCTAAACAGTCAACATTATCATGCAGTTGGTGATTATCATCCCTTAGAGTTTTAAATTCATTTAGCACAATATGGAATACATTAACAAACTTTTCTCTAGACATGCTTTTTACATCTTCTTTGAGTTTAGAAACAAATACCTCAGGATCCTCTTCATTTTCTGAATCTCCAAGTGCCATTAGAGCAAGATCCTCATCCAGATCATCATCAGTTATTTCGTCTTCACTGTCTTGCCATCCTGCAACCAGCGCTTTGGGATTTCCACTTCTCTTATGGACCTGTTCCCTAGCCTTCTTCCTTTCATCAATCAATTTCTTCCTCCATTCTCCTTCCATAATAGGACATTTGCTGATGTAGTGCTCCAAGCTTCCACATTTGTGGCATTCTCCAGCCTATTTCATGTTAGTAGACCTACCCTGTCCACTAATTTCCCTTTTCTTATTCAAATATTTCTGAACACTTTTAGCAATAAGGACCAGTTCCTTATCATCAATGATTTTATTACCAGCAGTCAAGGCAAGGTTAGGTTCAGTTTTAACTGGTGCTCCTATGTTTTTAACCTTTTTCCTCAGTTCATAAGTCTTTAGATTGCCTATAAGCTCATCTAAGGATAAAGTAGTTAAATCTTTACTTTCAATGATAGCACAAGCTTTGATCTCCCAAGAATCTGGAAGAACCCTAGTTAAAATCTTTTCTACTCTATCTTCCACAGTTAAAACCCTTCCCAAAGAGATAAGTTCAGAAGCAATGGCATTAAATCTAGTATACATTTCAGAAATTGATTCTTCTTCTTTCATTTTAAAGCTTTCATATTCAGCATAAAGAAGTGTACCTCTGGACCTTTTTACCTGACTTGTTCCTTCGTGTCCAACTTGTAGAGCATCCCAAATCTCCTTTGCAGTGGCATACCCTCTGATCCTAGTGCATTCGTCAGGACTAAGTCCACCAACCAGCCACTTCCTTGCCTTTGCATTCTTTTCCCATTGCTTTATGTCTTCAGCATTGCATTCCTTCCTAGTTTTGGGAACATCCTTCCCATCAGCATCCTTCTTCATTGGGATCATGGGACCTTCAGTTACTATGTCCCACAATTCATAGTCTTCAGCTTGAAGGTGATCGCGCATCCTCTCTTTCCACCATGAATAGTATTTCCCATTGAAATAAGGTGCTCTAACCATTGACTGGCCCTCACTGTTCTCTCGTGATGTACTCATCTAATCCTAGGTGTTAGCCTTTTCAAGGATAACCTGCTCTGATACCAATTGTTATTTCCCACGATTACACCACTTTACTATTTTAAGGACCAGTTCCTTAAAATGTGTTCCTTTACTCTACGATATGCGGAATTAAAACTGTAAGTAATTGAACACCAGATATTAGCGTGGAAAAACCCCTAGACACGGGATCAAAAAACCACGACCTACTTCTCTAGTAGGATTTCAACTTCACTATGTAAAAAGACCCACTTGGTTACAAGACTCACTCTTACTAACCTAGGACTAACTCTAATCCTTTAGTGATCTTTCTCACGATCAATGAAGTTGTGTCAAGTCCACGACTTGAACCAGAAAATTTACAACTCGATTTTGCTTACTACACTGGAACTAAGACTCGAACTTTTACAAGATTCAATCTAAGGAACAGGTTCTCACTTAGTTCTACTGTAGCTAACTGATTACACAAATAAGCTAATAATTCTTCTCAGCTTTTGCTCGATGCTCTCTGTATTTGTGCACACTTCTATGGCTGATAATCTCCATGATTTATAGCTTCCAGCAGCCAAGAAGTCTTGATGAATTAGAACTCCAAAGCTCCCTTGACTTTGAGTCCTAATTGGATTCTTCTCTTGAGAATCCGGATCTCCTATCATTATCCTTTAGTTTATGCAATCTTTTCATATCCATTTAGACCTGCATAATTATCAAGATATACGTCAGTTCTAGGATAAATAATAATATCTCAATTAAACGATATTGCATGAATTATCTATTCTGCTACAGTGATTCAAAGGAACAGGTCCTTTGAATCCGTTCCTCAGTCATCAGTCAAAACTCCAAGCTTATCCAAGCTAACACTTTGGTTAGCCTGACTCGGAAGTAGTGAGCTCTGGGAGCCAAGAAAATAAGAAGATGAGCTTCCTGAAGCTCTAATTATTTCTATCCTTGGTCCATTTTCATTTCTTCTTCGTCCGACACTAGTGAGCTTGGGCGGTTAGTAGCCGCTTGTGATGTTCCCTGTATTGAGCCAGAGTACGTGTTATTGTAGTCGGGTAAGCATATTATTGTTTTTCAAGGCTTCTAAGGGTAATAGAAGTACCATCCATCAGGCGGTAGTGCTTATGACAAAGATATAGAGTTGTGAAATTGGGAGTTGCAGTCGTTTGGCAACTCGAGAGGGTAATTTGGTTCTCAGGTCTGAGCCGCATTCTATTTTTAGCTATGTCTTACTTAGTCCGGTAGACTGTGCGAGGATGACTATTTATATTCAAGTTAGCGGTATGAGTTAATGCTCTAAGTGGAGGAGTTTTCCTCCAATTGATACCGAATCATAATATTAAATCTCTAAGGCGTTGCTGAAGCGTGAGCTAATTCTAAGTCCCATCCACCTGTTCTAAGTCGAAAGGTATATCGAAGAGGTGATTATCGGCTGAATCATGTTAATCCATCCAGAGTTTCGTGTATCTTTATTTCAAAAATGTAGAGCTCTCCTCACGTGTTTGAGGAAGTGTCAGCTTAGTCCGAATAAGTTAGGCAATGATGTTATCATTTATCCAGATATGTTTTATTCCAAGAGTTCGGTGTTCGTTGTTCGTGTTATAATTCTGGTTCTGCAATCATGAGATAATGTCTGTGGAGTAGCTTATGAAGGTCGTGGAAGTTCTTTTGTTATCTGTGCATAATTTTTTTTAAACTTAAGCTCATTCGAGGACGAACGAGAGTTTAAGTGGATGAGAATGAAACGACCTCGGTCAGTCGTTTCAGAAGTTAGGACTCTGATTGGCGAGTCGATAATTTTAAAATATTCGTAATGTCCATTAGGACTTGTCTGTAAAATTTGAGCTAAATCATACCTCGTTCGGTAGGCATCGGAAGAAGGTTTCAGTTATTATTGTCAATAAACATTAAAAAGAGATTTTTGAGCTTGGTTTTGGCGAATGAGCTCCGATTCGAAATCCGACAGAGCCGTTAGGTTCGTATGATTATTTTTTACTTTTGTGAACTTTCGAAAGTGAATTTCAATATTGTTCGGCTAGTTTCCGCTAAAATGCTGAAAGTTAAATAATTTGACTTTTTCTATTTAAATTCGCATCTTAATTTTTGGGAGTCTAATTTGAGATCCGCCTTTGCGAATATGTTAGATATAATTTGTATAACTGATATGCAAAAGTTGGAATTAATTCGAATACCATAGGCTTCCATTTTAATTTTCATCGCGAAAAGAGAAGAAAAGAAAATAAAAATGAAAAAAAGAAAAAGACAAAAAAAAAGGTAAAGAGGCGGTGGCCTTAAGGGATTAAATCCCTTGGCCTACCTCTGGTCAACTATATAGAAACAGAGAGAAAAAAAAAACAGAAACGTGAGACAAGAAACAGAAACGGGGAAAATAAGCGAAAAAATGCCAGAAAATGAGAAAAGGGGTCGGAGAAAAGTAGAATTTTCACCCTAAAACATTCAGGTAATGATCCTAATATATTCCTTGAGTTTATTACGTGTGTTTGATGGGATATTATACATCATTTTAATAAGTTCACTTAATAGTTTAAAGGGTCAAATCGACTCCGATAATGGAATTGATTATATATTCGTACTCAGTGAGTTATGGGCAACATATAATTGTAATTTATTTAGGGTTTGGTTATGTAGCCATAAACTCTGTACATAGGCCTGGCCTGCGTATTGCGTATGCAAATAGGGTATCAGCTTCCAAACCGGATTGCCCTAAGATGTGAGGAATGAAGCCTTTAGCCTAATTTGATATATTTTTCTGCTTATTGAATAAAGTTGGATCGTTTGACAAGGAAACAAAAGGATAAATCAATTGTTGATTAGCCGTACCAACTTTTGTAAGAGGTAAGTGTTTATATCCATTTCATTGGAGGCACCTGGCCTCGTGGATTTTCTACCACGTATTTCTTACGTGTGTAGCTACCGATAGGCGTACTCATTACGCCTTAGCTTTGAATTTACATTGTATATTATATGTTAAGCCCTGTTGTTGGTATTGCATTGAGCATATAACCATTGCACTCTGGTGTTGAGCATTGCACAAACTTCCCGGTTGGCGATGAGAGTCCCGCACCGGTGAAGGATCATTATTGCATATACTTCCCGGCAATCGATAAGAGTCCCGAGCAAGTGAAGGGTCATTATTGCATATACTTCCCAGTTGGCGTGAGAGTCCCGCACCGGTGAAGGATCATTATTGCATATACTTCCCGGTAATCGATGAGAGTCCCGAGCCGGTGAAGGGTCATTATATCATATACTTCCCGGTTGGCGATGAGAGTCCCGCACCGGTGAAGGATCATTATTGCATATACTTCCCGGTAATCGATAAGAGTCCCGAGCCGGTGAAGGGTCATTATTGCATATACTTCCCGGTTGGCGATGAGAGTCCCACACCGGTGAAGTATCATTATTGCATATACTTCCCGGTAATCGATGAGAGTCCCGAGCTGGTGAAGGGTCATTATTGCATATACTTCCCGATTGGCGATGTGAGTCCCGCACCGGTGAAGGGTCATTATTGCATATACTTCCCGGTAATCGATGAGAGTCCCGAGCCGATGAAGGGTCATTATTGCATATACTTCCCGGTAATCGATGAGAGTCCCTAGCCGGTGAAAGGTCATTATTGCATATATCTCCTGGTAGACGATGAGAGTCCCGCGCCGGAGATAGCTATCAGGCATATGTGACTGCATTATGTCATACCGCATTCATCACATCTCATTGCACCGCATACTGACTATTATGTGTATTGTGTTGTGTTTTTTTGTATGCGGTATGTATACCATGTTGTGGACATATCTCAATTTGCCTATTTATTTCTGGCTCGTATTCTGTGTTGCGGGGATCGAGTTGCACGCCGCGACGATATAAACATATGGATCGGGTTGCAAGCCGCAACGGTATAAATATATGGATCGGGTTGCACGCCGCAGTGGTATGAATATATTGATCGGTTGAACGTCGCAATGGTATAAATATATGGATCGGGTTGCACGCCGAAATGGTATAAATATATGGATCGGGTTGCACGCCGCAACGGTCTTTCTGATTGTTGATGTGTTCGGGATACCTATATGTTCTGGCTACGTTCCTGGTTGTTGATTGTGATTCCATACGTGTTTTTAGTTATTATCTGGTTTTTCCGTTTTATAATTTAAATAAGAGAAATTTGGTTTATCTGTTTCTTTTTCTCCCTGGCTAGCTATCCTATTCTTTAACATGGCTAGTTTGCCCCACTTATTGAGTCCTTTTGACTCATCCTTCTTTGCTGTTTGTTTCTTGTCTATCTATTTTGTTTCGGCAGGTTCGCTCCAGGATTGAGTTCGCCACGTGGTGAAGGAGCGAAGATGACTTCAGCTGTCAGGGTGAGCCAGCTTTTATTCCGGATAGCCACCAGTTTATTGGTTGTTATTTTCAGTTGCATTTTGCTCCCTTCAGGAAGTATTTGTCTTCTTTTTTACTCTTAGATGTCTAGTCTGGATAGCCCTAAATCTAGTATATTGGGTAGTCAGCTGTAATTTCTTTTGTACAGCTTAGAGGTATCAGTATCTCTGTGTTTTTTTTAAAGTCTTGTCCTTATTTATGAATTATTATATTTATTTTCCTTATTTAATTGGTAAAGGTTCGCCCGAAGGGTCTAGGGGAGGATATCGGGTGCCCGCACGGCCTAACCGGATTCTGGGTCGTCTCATGCAGTTTAGTTCCAAAGGAAATAAAAATGTAATCCACACCATTATATATCAATATTCTTTATTCTTTTCGTTTCTTCTTTTTCTACATCTGAAACAACTCATAGATGCTCCAACGTCTACACATTATATGATCAATTAATAATGTTCAAGTGATAATTATAAAAAATTATCACTTAAAATAATCTATTATACAAGTTAGAGCGATAAATCAAGATGATTATAACTTAATATGACCAACTATAAATCTATAGGCTAATGATCAAAGTTATACTTAATATTCAATAATATAAGCAAAAGTAATAATTATGAAAGATAATAATCTAATTATAACTTTAACTGTTCCGAATGACTGAATGGATGCGCTAAACATGAAGGTCGATGTTCCAAACTTTTAAATAACAAACTCGAACGGCACATAGATGTTTCGAACGCCTGAACTATATGATAACCAATTATACAAGTTAGAGTGATATATCAAGATGTATACACTTAAAATGACCAATTCTACAAGTTAGAGTGATATATCAACATGATTATCACTTAAAATGACTAATTATACATGTTATAGTGATAAATCTACAAGAATATCATTTAAAATGGCTAAATATTCAAGTTATAGTGATAAATCAAAATGAATATAAACTAAAATGACCAAATATACAAGTTATAGTGATAAATCAAGATGAATATCAACTAAAATAACCAATTATATAAGTTAGAGTGATAATTATGAAAGATTATCACTTAAAATGACCAATTATACAATTTAGAGTGATATATCTACAAGAATGTTAACCATCATGATCAATTAGAAGAGTTGGAGTGATAATTATGAAAGATAATCACTTAAAATAGTCAATTATACAAGTTAGAGTGATATCGAGATGATTATCACTTAACATGACCAACTATAAAAGTTATACTGATAAATCTATAAGAATATCACTTAAGATGACCAACTATACAAGTTATAGTGATAAGTCAAAATGAATATCAACTAAAATGACTAGATATAGAAGTTAGAGTGATAATTACGAAATATTATCACTTAAAATGACCAATTATACAGTTTAAAGTGATACACCTACAAGAATATCAACTAACATGATCTATTATACAAGTTAGAGTAATAATTATAAAAGATTATAACTTAAAATGACCATTTATACAAATTACAGTGATATATAAAGATGATTATCACTTAACATGACCATTTGTACAGGTTAGCGTTATATATAAAGATGATTATCACTTAACACGACAAACTATACAAGTTATAGTAATAAATCTACAAGAATATCACTTAAAATGACCAATTATACAAGTTAGAGTGATATCTCAAGATGATTATCACTTAAAATGACCGGTCATATAAGTTAGAATGATATATCAAGATATCACTTAAAATGACCAATTATACAAATAACAGTGATATATCAAGATGTATAATCACTTAAAATGACCAATTATACAAGTTAGAGTATTATATCAAGATGAATATCAAATAAAATGACGAAATATACAAGTTATAATAAAAATCAAGAAAAATAGCAACTAAAATGACCAATTATACAAGTTATAATGATATATCAAGATTGTTATTACTTAAAAGACCAATTATACATGTTGTAGTGATAAATCTACAAGAATATCACTTAAAATGACCAAATATATAAGTTATGGTGATAAATCAAAATGACTATCGACTAAAATGAACAAATATACAAGTTATAATGTTAAATAAAGATGAATATCAACTAAAATAACCAATTATACAAGTTAGAGTGATAATTATGAAAGAATATCATTTAAAATAACCAATTATACAATTTAGAGTGATAGACTATAAAAATATAAACTAACGTGATCAATTATACACATTTAGAGTGATAATTGTGAAAGATTATCACATAAAATGACTAATTATACAAGTTAGAGTGATATATCAAGATGAGTATCACTTAACATGACCATTTATACAAGTTAGAGTGATAAATCTACAAAAATATCACTTAACATGACCAACTATACAAGTTATAGTAATAAATCAAGTTGATCATCACTTAAAATTATAATTGCACAGGTTAGAGTGATAAATCTACAAGATCATAAACCAATTGGTAGAGTTAAAAGTGAGAAATCTAGAAGATAAATACACTATACGTTCCGAACGACACAAATGTTAACCTTGAACTTGAAAAAGATGTTCCGAATGTATTCACTTCTCAAGTTAGGGTTTAGGGTTTAGGGTTTAGGGTCTAGGGTTGGTATTTGAGGTTTGGGGTATGTTGAGAACGACTTTATAGAAGTTTCTAGAGACTCAAGAAAGTATGCACGTCTAAAATTGATCTAGCGTTCAGAACATCTTATATGCAAATTAACGATAGTAACAACAAATAAATATACATAAATAAATTTGATCATGTTTACAAATAGGACGAACATCCAATATACAAATTCAAGAATTTACAAGATGACTTGTATCTTCATTTCCTCTACGTCACGTGGGGCATGTAGTTCTTTTGTGAACATATGTTTTGCAGATGCCATATTTATTTTTCCACTGAAGTACTTTCCCAACTGATGGATTATCTTAGTTCTTCTCCTTCCTGCCTTAGAGGTGCAGGCACTGGAAAAATTATCTCCTCAAGAGGGACCACCCATAATTCTTTTGGAAGAGCTAGATTGACATGGACTGCATAGGCAAGGATTATCATATTAGGAGACTATTCATACTTAGCCAACAACTTAACATCAACTTGGGATGACAAAAGAAAATGCTTTAAGTCTTGATAAATCATAAATTATTTTTTAAACCTTGTCTTGGCTTTAATAGAACAAGACAATAGGAACTAGATATTTATACTAATCTATAAGTATATGATTTGTAAAACCATTGACAACATGAAGTACAGAAACTTCTACTCCCACAATGCACGTAGCTCCGACAAGGTACACTTTCCTTGAATTCACTTTGGTACATAAATAATTGTGTTTCCCATTTGTCAGTACCAGCTACAAATCATTTTCGACAAACAATAAATGAAAATCTATCAAATAATTTGTACAATATTTCAACGGATAAAATATATATTTGCTAAACATCATGAGAGATAATCAAAACATATGGTAGGAAGTTAATAGTGACATATCTCTCGATGTTCACAACGTCTCTGTAGATATTCAAAGCATCTTGATATATCAAGATGTTCAGAAGATTTGTATTGATGTTTAAGATGTTTGGAACATCCTAATAGATTTTCATCGTGCTGAGAAAAAAATTTCAACATCGATTTTAGTCTAAAATTAACCAAATCCAGTCCAAATTAACTCCAAATGATCTCAAATTTTATATTCAACCTCTCACTACTATTTCCAACAATTCTAAACAACACCCACTTGAAATAGTATAAAAATTTGGTTGCTTTTTTAAAACCCAATTAAAAAACTTCAATATTTAATAATGATGAACATTCACAAATATTCTTAACGAAGAATAAGAAATGGATATGTGTTATATTTCGTTTAGGATTGCTTAAATTGAAGAAACAATCATAAGATGGTGTGTAGCTTGAAGAAACAAGAAGAATGATACGAACAAGGATTTGAGAGGGAAAACTGGGGGAGAGGAGAGAGGGAAGGGTTGTTGTAAATCTAGGTTTATGACCAAATTTGGCAAAAAAATTTCCCTTTATACTTGGACCATTATATAACATAAAAATCTTTGGGGTAAGAAGGTTAGATAGTTAAAAGCTTTTAGTGTCATTAATGATTAGAAGACCATATACTTCATGATTAAAATTGAGCCTTTTTCCATTCAAAAATAACTTCAGAGGGCGTGCCATGCCAAATCCTAGCAGGAACATATTAAAGGCAACCACTAGAGACCAAAGTTTTTTCCCATTTCTAAGTGTTGTTATTTTCTTGTATCACATATACATTGTGAAGTTTTGATCACTCAGTTCTTTTATTCTTGGGCAATGTCGTTTCAATTGACATATGTTAACCCACAAACTAAAGCTTTTAACGCTATTATGTTTGGTTTTGATATACATTAGTTAGAGCACTTATCTAATTCTTTCCAGTTGTGTATTACTATCAGCAGATTGGACAATGTATTGATAGGAAAATATATTCAACAACAAACATGATTTCTCTATTTTTTTTTATCACACCACAAGATTGGAGGCAGTGACAGTAGCTAGAGTGTTAAATAGTAATTTCACCAGTTCCGGAAATTAGTTAAGCTTAGCTGTTAGTTTCAGTTTAGCAGTTATAACTGCCACTGTGTATATAAGCCTGATTTGGGCTTCTTCTTCATTCAATACAATGAAACAATGTTCTCTCCTTCTCTCTTATCACATTCTTCTCTCCTTCATATCATTGTCTTCTTCATCTAATCACATTTAATCACATGGTATCAGAGCAGATCAGACGGATCTCAAATTCGAATCTGAGTTCTTTATTCTGGTAAATTCATTCTTCTATAATCGCAATCTCTTTAAGAATCTGTACACAAGTTCTTGATTGCTTATTTCTGTATATTTTTCAAATCTTCCGCGTGCATTCATGGCTCACAATGGTCAGATTAATGGTGTGCCTGTCATGGATCACAACCATCCTCTATTTCACTTGGCAATGCTCTTTTGTCTTTGACGTATGTTTTGGATGAAACTGATATAAACGGATGCTCCGTTATGTGATTTTCCTCTGAAAATTACAAGTTTCGAGGCGTACGCACTGATTTGAATGGATACTACAATATTTAGGCCAATGAAAAATACATATGGGATTGATTCGAACATGATACTACACTTGAACAGTCCCGTCCCCGTGTCCCTAAAGCAAATAGGTGATGATGAATGTATGCACTTTAACGCAGAGCAAGTTGAATAGAGTGGTGGATTTGGTACTTGGCATGGCAACCGGCCCGGTCTCCGTGTTTGTAGCCGTATCAATATCCCGAGTCTCTACATGATGCGCCATACAAACCTGAGCCTAAATTTTGCAAAACAAACCCGAGCCTAAATTTTGCAAAACAAACCCCCTTTTATTATTACTATAACTATTATTATTATTACTATTATTATTATTATTATTATTATTATATATTTTTATTATTATTATTATTATTGTTATTATTATTTTACTACTTTATTATTGTTATTTCATTTTATTAATTATTATACCTTATTATCGTACTAATCCAATTTTATTTTTTTAATTTTTTTGTAAGGTACATTTTGGCATGAACAACTTGGGGACGCATTTGGCTAACCTACAAATGTGGATATACATTGACCTGGACTCAAGCATTCAAAAGAAGACTTAGGAATTTTAGAAAATCCAAGACTCCCGCGAGTTGATCATTTTCTCGGGTTTTATGTTTAACTTTGCCTTTCTTTCCTTAGAGATATTTATGCAAATAAATGTGTAAAATATTTTATTTATCAATAATATTTGATTGTTTGTATATTGATTACTTTATGTTCATTGCCTTTTATTTTAAAGTCGTTATTTAATTTATTGCAAACTGGGGCCATTTAGCAAAATGCGTGCAAATTAAATATTTTTATAAACAAGTTTATTTTAATTAATTATTTTTAGATAAATTTTTTAGAAAAGCATATTTTGCAAATGTTTTGGAAACCTGTCGGATTAACTGTTTTTTAACGGAATTTCGGAAGTGCCTTAAAAACCTTCTTCCGAAATTAATAAAACCTCTTACTTGGAATTTCAGAAAGGCCGTCCTTCTTTTAAAATGGAGTTTTTGCACACATTTGTTAATTTTGTTCCCTATTTTCCTTAAATTGGGTGGCGACTCCAAAAACTCCAAAAGAGTTAGTCCATCCTGTCGATATTCCGGTTTCGGGGTAATTTTTGGGGTTCAACAGCATGACGACTCCGCTGGAGATCAATAAAGGTTTTTACCATAAAGGTTTCCAATTATTTGCACAACTAGCATGCTTAATTTATTTGCTTTATTATATCTGTTTGTTTGGTTTGCCTTATAAAGCATGTATTATATTTATTTGTGCATAGTCTGCATTCTGTTCATATTTCCTCCCTCATGGAGCCTGTCAATTCTCTTTCATCTCCTCGATTTCATAACGGGGGGCCCGCATGACGGGCAATAATACAGGAAGGGCATTGTCCTTCCTAAGTCTTTGAATTTCTTTCGTGTCACCAAAGTTAGTTGGGGTATGGTTTGCCTGGTTTTGTCGTGGCTGGTTTTACTGGTTTATAGGGCCAGGTTTATCCCACATAGGTCGAATCAGCCTCAACCGTTAGCCCACTCTTAGAAGGAGATTAGGTCATGCATGCAACACCTTAGTTTGGACCCGGTCCTTGATACTGTTTCCAAGAATTAAGAAACCGCCTTTTGTTGACGGGTTATTGAATCCCAACGACGCTGCATATTATGTGATCATGTGGATACTATGACGAATCCCAAACCATTTCCCATGTCAAATTTGAGAAGTTGACAATTATGTCGGTTTATTCTTATCTCAGATGTTGTATTAACAAACGGCTTGCGTCGTTATAGTAATCACATGTGCGTGCAACTTGGCGATTAAGCCTACCTCTGGCACAAAGAGGTATCTTAAAGGGTAGGACGCGTTTGCATATTTATTTACGCTCAACTACTTGTGATTGTCACATGTTAATTGCTTGTCTTGCTTTATTTGCTCAAAATGCGTTAAATACTAGGTGTTGCTTGCTTGTATGCAATCCTATGAATGACATGCAAACTATCTTAGTTACCCTTTGAGAGTTTTCTTTTGTTTTATTTATTTCTCCGACAAATGTTGAATTTGTGAAGTGGCTGACCATTCACCACGCAAGGGATTCGAGATCTGATTGATGGTAGATGCTCTAGCTCGTGAATGATGCAGCACCAGAAGCTAATGACATTGTTTGAAAGAACTTGGCAATTGAACTTAGTAGCATTATTTCAATTTTAATTCAGATTGAGGCCCTGAATTGCATTGTACTTTAAAGCTTATGTTAATCTGAATCAACTCATTTTGAATTTATGAAAGTTGAAATAAAATGCATCGCATTCTTATTATATTATTTACGCTTGCATTTGTTTCTGTTTTAAAGTTAAAATTGGTAAACCTGCCAAAGCTTTGCTTGTGACGTATGGCAAAACAAGTGAACAGTTTGAAAACGACGCACTGAAAAGTTATTGTCTGCGCTCTTTGGATATTGCACTACTGTTAGAATTTCAACTGGGGCAGCTTTTATTTGTTGGTATATGGCGTTGAAGCAGTGATGCAGAACTACGCACGGTCTGATTTCCAAGGAGGGATATGTAGGCTTCCCCATCGGGCTCGACCCTTTAGCATTTAAATTTTTATTTTTCCCCAAGAAGGACAACTGGGGCAATATTGCAAAGCAAGTTGGAGATGCGAAAGATAATAACTGGGGCAGAATTTTGCAAGAAGCAGCGTTGGTTGTTAAAGATGAGTCGGCAAGAACTCTATAATTGGCTAAGCGAACAGTGTAAAGTCCAAGGCAAAGGACGTTTATTTTGTTTTAAAATATATTACAAGTTTAAGTCAAGGCAAAATTTTCAAAAGGCATCTTTGACTTCATTTGCATGCGTATTAAAATATTTTATCTTGCCTCTATTTTTCGAAAATCTATGCTATTTGAGTTCATGAGCCAAGTTTCTGAAAACAATTCGCAAATCCAAGTCCAATGAAGACGAGGAAGCAGCAAGATCAGGATGAAGTCTGCACAAATCAAATGCTTCCTCCTCCCTCCCCAAAGCTAACAAATTTTTCTTTGACAGCAGGAACATGAAAGCTTGCAATGAAAGGATCATTCTCATTATGGATGAACAATTTATTGAACGCGCATCCAAAGTTGCCTTGCAAATTGCGTCGCATTGCCCTTTTCACGACTTAAAGCATTATGCTTTGTCATGAGTTATTGCCGAACAGGCGGCATTTCTACCTCTATGACTTTCATTCCTAATGGGCGACAAAGCCAAGGCTTGTTTTGTGTTTTCAAAACTAAGCCAAATAGGGCATCACTTTGTTTCAGGTGATAATCCGCACAAGGCTATCCTTGCCGGATTGTCTCGCCAATTGATTCATCTATGGCTATCGCACTGACTACGTCTCCGCATTACTTTACTTTGCACTTGCTTTGAATTATGTCTTTGCACTTTCTTCAAAAATTAACGCCTTGCTTTACCCTTTCAGGTTGACCATCGGCTACGAGAATTCCCTTTGTTGGACTATCTCGCCTATTGATTCGCCAAATGGCTCTTGCATTGCTTTACATTCCCGCACTGCTTTTCTTTGCACTTGCTTTAAATTATGTCATCGCACTTGCTTTAAAATTGATGCCTGCTTTACATTTTTCAGGTTGACCACCAGGCGGGGCTTCTCCCTTATTGGACGTTCACGCCTATTGATTCGCTAAATCGCTTTTGCGTTGCTTTACATTTCACGCTAAATTGCTTTGCACTTGCTTTCAATTATGCCTTTGCACTTGCTTTATATTATGACTTGCTTTACTTTTAGTTTAACAGGTCAGCCCTGAGACCCTCCTTACTTTGTGCCGGATCGGATCACCAGCTGATTTGTCGACAATCAACCCCAAGACCCTCCTTGCTGCGTGTTCGACCGGCTTGCCAGTTGATTTGTCAAGATGTTCAAATTGCCTTGCACTTTCTTTCAATTATGACTTCGCACTTGCTTTATATTATGACTTGCTTTACTTTTAGTTTAACAGGTTAACAGGTCAGCCCTGAGACCCTCCTTGCTTTGTGCCGGATCGGATCATCAGCTGATTTGTAGGCAATCAACCTCAAGACCCTCCTTGCTGCGTGCCCGACCGGCTTGCCAGTTGATCTGTCAAAATTGTTGAAAATGCTTTGCACTATGCCTTCGCATTTGCTTTATTGCTTCGCTAGTGGATGGGAAGACAATTTATCAAAGATATTGCAGCTTGCACTTACAAATTACGTCATGCCTACTGTAAGCAATCGGGGGACTTATTATGAGTCTATCGTGAGCAAGCGAAGACTTCATTAGCATTGAAGCCTACCATAAGCAATTGGAGGCCTTATTCTGAAGTCTATCATAGGCAATTGAAGGCTCTTTTGTTATTGATCCTACCGTAAGCAATCGGGGGTCTTATTATCAAGTCTATCGTGAGCAAGCGAGGACATCATTATCATTTGAAGCCTACCATAAGCAATTGGAGGCATTATTCTGAAGCCTATCATAGGCAATTGAAGGCTCTTTTGTTATAGATCCTCCCGTAAGCAATCAGAGGTCTTATTATCAAGTCTATCGTGAGCAAGCGAAGACATCGTTATCATTTGAAGCCTACCATAAGCGATTGGAGGAATTATTATGAAACCTATCATTGGCAATTGAAGGCTCTTTTGTTATTGTTCCTACCGTCAACCATCAGTTTCTCAAAGATTATTCGCCTAGTCGCATATGCAGTGCAAATCTATTTCTTCCTTTTTTTATTATAGCTTTTGCATTATTATTCACTCGTTTTCTAACGCATTTACTTTAATTTTTCAGAAATTGAACATCATATTCAATAAGAATTGAAGGCATTCAACGCTTTGCAGCACTATTAATACAAGCAACACGACCCAGTTTTTCTTATTCATTTTGCATTATCTTGCCTTAATTAATCCAATTTGCAACTTTGTTTTGCAGGCTGCTATCAAATTTAGGCTCGTTTACCTTATATTGAACGTTTTAGGCTCGTTCACCTTATATTGAACGTTTTAGGCTCATTCGCCTTACAATTGAATGTTTTGGGCTCGTCTGCCTTATAAATGAACGTTATGTTACGTGCGCAGGATATAGATTAGCCAAGTCGACTTGTGATATTATGTCTCGTTAGTCAACTTATCTTATGAAAGCCTTGTACTTTACGATTCGTTCTCGCTTTACTTATTGTCTTGCTTTACTGTTTCAGAAGAAGGATCAGCTTAGAGGTTCTCCGGGCGGAGTACTTTGTCAGTTGATCGAAGGAAGAACTTATCGATGATACCGCAACCCGAATTTACAATTTTTATTACTTTATCCATTTCTTATTCCAATTATTACAGTTTATTAGCAATTGCACGCTTACCGCTTGTTGAGATTATTACAGGATTTTTAGCAGCACCGCGGCAGCGTTTGGAGCATAACATGGAGCTTTTCTTAGCAATGAACCGGGGCAATCGTTGATATGAGCTAGACTCGTCAACGGAGAGCTTAAGGATCGCACCCGCATAAGTCATCAACTCTAGAGGTAAGTCTCTCGTTAACCCTAGAGTCTGAGGTTTGAGATTGAAGACAAGATGGCTCGGTTATAGAGATGCAGTGGAAGCTATGTCCGTGTAAACCCCTCTTTATGGGTGTGTCGTCGACCACATCTTCATAACTTGGGTGATTACAAGCCTCTTTTCTCGCGCTTGAGTAGTCGTTACTATCTCGTCTTTGATTTTCAAATCGCGTCGAACTACATATGGCCTGATTCTCTTTCAGCCTGGGATATGTAGGCAACTCGGAAAACGGAGCTCGGCCATGTCCATAAGCCTCGCATTTTGATCCCAGGAATCAGAGTCTCGGCTTTACCGTGACAAAATTGGCTTTCACGTCAACTTTCTTTACCTTGAAAACTCTTTCATCCTTTTCGGGTAAAGAGGGGCAGCTGTTGACACCCAATTTTGTCCCGAAATTTTCCTAAAATTAATAAATTATTGCGATATTTTATAATTAAGGTCAGAAGTAAAAATTAAAATAAAATAATAATAATAAGAGAAACCCCATTAATTTTGAAGAAAAGAGGCCAAATATGAAAGACGCAACCTCTATTTTGTCCTACTCGCGCAATCCATTCTACCTATTCAATTTATCCTAAAAGGGCTAATTTCGTTCTTAACCTTAAAATCCAGCCTATTTTGGCAAAGTCCTATACATATTTATACTCACTTATCCCAAAACCCTAGCCTCATTACACATTATTCACTATTCACCATCATCATCCTTACATATACCCACCAAAAATCAGATCCAGATTCCATTTTTTTGACCATCTTCCTTACACCCTCAATACACACTACACAGTAACACCCACACCCCCACATCCAAATCAGTTACACGCACACCATTCACACACACACACAACACAAAAAACTGACCCTCCACACCCCGCATATCTCCCTCATCGTCTTCCTCACACCCCAAAAAAAAAAAACCTAACAGATCATCACACGTCACACGCCTCATCCTTTCCATTTTCTCCGTCACCACCACCACCAGAAAACAGAGGTAACAGTAGCAGTGAGGGGAGATCAAATCAGCGAAGAAAGGGAAGGGGGTGACGATGATTCATTGATGATTTTGCTCATCGATTTCTCTCCGTTCCTGGTGTTTTGTTGATCAAATTTAATTGGAGGCAATGGGATTTTGAAGTGAGGCCATTTGGTTGGCACTTGCTCCCCCTTTGCCGTTTGCCTGCTCCGATTGAGATCTTGATCGGCGTACCCATTTTGTCCTCTGCTCGTGTTTTGTCTCACCGGAAACTGTCGAATCCTTGTTTTATTCTGCTTACTGGTTGCCCCTCCCTGTTACAACTGACTTATGGTCGTTAGTCTCCCATCTGTTATGTTTTATTGGCCGTTTGCCGTTCACTAGAAATTGGATAGTTTCTGCCTATTGTTTGCTTTGTTGATTAAATCTGCTTATACCATGTTCCTGTTGTTCGTTACGATTTTGTTGGGTGGATCTCTGTCGGTTCCTATTAAAAAATAAATATTTGTGTTGCTCGTTTGACTTTGACAGTCAATAGTCTAGTCGTTGCAATTTACATAAATTGTGACAGCGACAAGTTGACCAAGTACAGGTCTAGTTGTTCATCCGCCCTACTGACTGTTTTTTTTATTGATTAACGTTGTTTGTGATTGAGAATCATGAGTAACCTCTATTTCACTTGGCAATGCTCTTTTGTCTTTGACGTATGTTCTGGATGAAACTGATATGAACGGATGCTACATTATGTGATTTTCCTCTGAAAATTATAAGTTTCGAGGCATACGCACTGATTTGAATGGATACTACAATATTTAGGCCAATGAAAAATACATATGGGATTGATTTGAACATGATACTACACTTGAACAGTCCCGTTCCCGTGTCCCTAAAGCAAATAGGTGATGATGAATGTATGTATTTTAACGCAAAGCAAGTTGAATAGAGTGGTGGATTTGCTACTTGGCATGGCAACCGGCCCGGGCTCCGTGTTTGCAGCCGTATCAGTATCCCGAGTCTCTACATGATGCGCCATACAAACCTGAGCCTAAATTTTGCAAAACAAACCCCCTTTTATTATTACTATAACTATTATTATTGTTACTATTATTATATATATATATATATATATATATATATATATATATATATATATATATATATATATATATATATATATATATATATATATTATTGTTATTATTATTATTATTATATTATTTTATTATTTTTATTTCATTTTATTAATTATTATACCTTATTATCGTACTAATCTAATTTCATTTTTTTTATTTTTTTGTGAGGTACATTTTGGCACGAACAACTTGGGGATGCGTTTGGCTAACCTACAAATGTGGATATACATTGACATGGACTCAAGCATTCAAAATAAGACTTAGGAATTTTAGAAAATCCAAGGCTCCCGCGAGTTGATCATTTTCTCGGGTTTTATCTTTAACTTTGTCTTTCTTTCCTTAGAGATATTTATGCAAATAAATGTGTAAAATATTTTATTTATCAATAATATTTGATTGTTTGTATATTGATTACTTTATGTTCATTGCCTTTTATTTTAAAGTCGTTATTTAGTTTATTGCAAATTGGGGCCATTTAGCAAAATGCGTGCAAATTAAATATTTTTTTATAAAAAAGTTTATTTTAATCAATTATTTTTTGATAAATTTACTAGAAAAGCATATTTTGCAAATGTTTTGGAAACCTGTCGGATTAACCGTTTTTTAACGGAATTTCGGATGTGCCTTAAAAACCTTCTTCCGAAATTAATAAAACCTCTTACTTAGAATCTTTGAAAGACTGTCCTTCTTTTAAAACGGAGTTTTTGCCCGCATTTGTTAGTTTAGTTCTCTGTTTTCCTTAAATTGGGTGGCGACTCCAAAAATTCCAAAAGAGTTAGTCCATCCTGTCGATATTCCGGAATTTATCCTTTTCAGGGTAATTTTTGGGGTTCGACACTAATCATATTTAATCACAATGTTAATCTCACTCCATTAATGCATTGTAATTGTTGGAATAAGAGAAAATGATACCAGCTTGGTCTCCTTTCACGCCAAGAAGAGAGTGGAGTTTTGGGAGAAGGAAAATGATTTTGAGGAATTTTGTTGAAAGAAACTCATTCCATATCATGTTAAACACCCAAAATATAGAAATTACTTAAGCCTTCACACATACCAGTTAGAGCACATATAGAAATTAACAGGACGATTAATGAAACAAATCTAAGCTAGTAAAGTCTTATCCTTTGGAGTTTCCACAATTATGACCAAAGAGAAAGGACTGTAATTACAAAAGTAAAGAGACAATTATAAACTATTGCAAGATGAGAACCACTTGAATTTTACCCACATAAAATGTATCAATTGCCTGCACCCGCATGATCACCTTTATTAATTCCACTACTTCCACTCCCCCGTGCTATTATATATTGTTCCTCAGCTTGCAACAATCTATTTACTAAATCGTTCAAACTTTGTTTGTTCAAAGTCCAAACTTCGAAACCTAATACCTGTGCTGAAAGCTTGTTATCCTGATTCATATCCAAAAGCTTCAAACTCAAACTATCCTTTGGTAATGACTTCTTCATCTCCATAGCATCAACAACATCAGTATATACACTTGCTCGAGCCGAAGCTCTTTTATCAATTGGACCATTGTTATTCACTTGCATATTGTAGATTGTAACATGCGTAGGTCCAATTGAACCGGTTAACATCCATTTAGTTAATGATAGGATCAATGTTGATACTCGGTATAGCTTTGAAATGCATGAAGATTGTCCAGTCATTGCAGTGCTAATGGATCTGCTCCCGTAATGGCCACATTGGACAAGTTTGAAGTTGGTAACTTTTTCAATCTCGTAACGTGACATTTGCCAGAATTCTTCTTCAGATTCAGGTAATGCACACAAGTTAACACCTGAAAATATACCAAATGTATAAGCCTGAAGAATATTTATGATAAAACTCATAAGAAGGGAGTAACAGGGTATTCATTAATTTTTCAAATAATTTTCAAACTTTAGAGTGGACTACTGAAACTTTAGACTAACGGTTAATTTCTTGTAAAGGACGATCTTTTCTGAATAATTTTGGGGGTTGGAAATGTACGTAGTAATATTATACTAAGTAGCAGTAGTTAATATGAATCGTTACAAAATCATTGCTATTCTTGCACTTAGTGTCTCCAAATAAGTACAATTCGTAGTCTGCCTAGCCAGTAAAATTAGAGCCGAGTTTTTCCCACTCAAGAGCCCATAGTGAATAAAATAAGGAAATGCTAGATTAAAAAAATAACTTTTCTGAAAAACCTAACTTCTTGAACTGGAAGTATGTAATTAAGTTGCTAGAAGGATACTACTTCAATAATAGTGAATATCGATGCATGGTACACTATGCTGGGGAATGAAACAGGTACAAGATTTAAAGGATTTATTATACTGTTACTTTGAATGTATTTTATAAATTCATTTAAAAGAGAAACAAATTTTCAAATTATTTCTCCATATATAACACTAACTGATAATTTTCAACGGCTTAGATTTTTGTTGTTTGTAATCTGATTAACCTGATAAATGTTTAACCGAAACTAAGTTTTGTTTTACATCGATTAGATCGAAGAATTTAGGGCGTAATATAGAATTTATACTTTGCTTCCTGGCGATGAGTTTTGATATAATATTACTACCCGTTCATAAATAAAGTTCTTGACTATAAAAGGGAAAATAAGATCATGCAAACTTCCCAGTACATGCAAGACTTAGAAGTAACTGAACTTGTTATATTCTTCAATGATATTCATAATTCATTGTTATAATCACAAAAATCCTGAATTCCAATGGTAGCATTTTTTAAATTAGAATCCTATGAACCAATGCACCTGGACAAGAAATATAACACACAGTATATATGACATGTAATATACTGCTTTAAAAGAACAAAAGGACACAGATTTAAAACCTGTCTACATAGAATTCACACAAAAGAAGATATAACCAATTATTATCTAAAAAACAAAATAAAATTGAGAGAATATCACATTACAAAAGAAAATATTAACTTGTAAATCAACACCAACAACTAACTTGTAACAGGAAAAATTAAAAAGGATTAATAGGGTACCTGTTTTACTTTCTCTGAGGTCTTGATAATTTGCAAGTGTTTGAAAAAGTTCTTCAATTTCACATAAGATGATATCGGGACAATTTGGGGCAAACTGGAGGCCATATAAAAGGCCTGGAATTGCAAAAGCAAAACTTCGCCTACCAACACGTATGATAGGAGCATCCTTTGTGATAGGCCAATGTATTTCTGCCACCTTACAAGCAGTAATGAAAATCGGATTATTTTTTTGAGTGATTGTCTTTATAGAAAATTCACCTTGAATGATTTTTTGGGTTGTTTTTTGGATATCATAATCCATTAACCAAAGGGTGGCTAAGTTTGACTTGAATGATTCATGTAGAGTGCCATGTGAGTGAATTTCCTCTATGACTCCTTGGTGCAAAGACCTTTGTAAAGTCATTGCACTTTCAGCTGCCATTTTAATCAGAAACTGGAGAACTTTCACCTAAGAAAAACTTGAGTTTTGAATAGGATGGATGGATGAACAATGGAGTGAAGAGACAAAGATATATATAGAGTTTATGCGAAAGAATCCCAGATTGAAAATGGGAGAGGTGGATGTAATAGTGTGTTTGGTTTGATCAAGAGCAAGAACGATGTTTATCCATAAAATGTCATCAAATGCTATGATTTGGGTATCATTGACTGGTGGAAAAACCAGTCTCTTTGTACTATGTAGGAGTAGTTTATAAGGTGACACTTTGTTTTGTTCTACTAAATGATGTAGATTAATAGATAGCTTTACCTAGATTTTTACAGTTTGGCTTCAATCCACATTATTACTCATGTTAGTTTGTTGTTTGTTCTAGCTAGTAAGATTTTTGCTGTATCAATTCAGTTGTAAAAATCTATATAATACAATGCAGTCAAAGTCATGTGAAAAACGTACAGGATTTAAACCATGTTAATTCAGTAATTATCTAAAGTTGATCTATGGAGTTGCATGCATTAACCCCCCCCCCCCCCCCAATCAAAAGTTTGACTATCATTTAGATTAGCGGTAATCTAAAAATTAATCAAAACAACTAGATTCTTTAAGGGATACTTGTTCTTAGTCAATTTTGCCACAAATCACAATGATGATGAAATATTGCCCATAATTAAACAGTAAAATTGATTTAATGAAGTCAACTGAAATTGTCCAAACCAAGCTCAAACTGATTTTTTTTTTAAATATTACGGATACTTGTTGTGTTCACCCTGAAATGAATGCATCCACGGCCATATGGTTTTATCTTAATAGGTTCAAGGTTGTGAGTTCGATGAAAAAATAGGTTGCAAAACGTGACATAATTATACAAATTTATAGGGTTTCTCACATATATTTGATTTAATATTTAGCTAGCGCCGTATGAAAACCAACTATTAAGTTTTTGGCCTTATTGAAAACTGTTACATTTTAGCTCTCTGTGAGAACTTCTTCCTCGTTTTTCTTGCTCTTTCTGATTAAATCTACTCCTTATAATAAATAAAATTCATTATTTATTTGTTAATTGAACAAATTTGTAGTCCACCCATTATAGGCTGAACTTGACGAAGAGAAATGTATTAATTTTTTGAAAGCACCAATGTTGGGTTGCGCTTGAAATTTTTTTAAAATCGAATTATTATTTTGTTATAATTTTGGAAAACTCTGACAATTGAATATTATTGCGTCGAGCTTGACAAGGTTTAACAAATTTGAAGTCAAATGACAATTGAATATTATTGCGTCGAGCTCGACAAGGTTTAACAAATTTGAAGTCAAATCGAAATGATGCAGACTAATTTTGAAGCAAAAACGTGTTAATAACTTGAATTAATTCCTAAAATGGTCACTGAACTATTGTAAAGTATCTAAAAAATTACTTTCTTCTAGTTTGGGAGAAAAATATCATTCAACTTCTCCAAAGGTCTTAAAAAATCATTCTCTGAAGTTGTACATTAAAACTCACCGAAAAATATTGATGTGTAATTTCATTTTAGTTCTTTTTATTAAAAGTAGACCCAATAAATAATTTTTTTAAAAAAAATTAAATTATTTATTTTTTGAGAGACTCACATACTATCCGATCCAAAACATGTCTTTTTAATATTACTTGAAGATTGTACTAATTCAAAAAGAAGAAGACAAGAAATTCTGCCAAAATTTAGATTGAATTGTTTTGAAATTTATTTTTTGTTGATTATGTAAAAAACTTATTTTAGCATAGTATGTTACTCTTTTTTGTTGGCAATGGCGCTCGCAAGGTTTGGTGGGATATTTAGACAAGCTTTTGTTTGTTAAATAGTATTAACATTAATCTTTCTTGTAATGTTATGTAAAAGAGAGTTTAGTGTCTCTGCTCCTCACTAAAGGTGCAAATGAGTCGGGTCTTTTAAGTAGCTATCAAGTCACAACATAGCTTTGAATCAAAGTATAATGAGCTGAGGCTCGTTGAGCCTTTCTGCTTTAGACTATTCTTGGCATTTCAGTCTGAATATCTTGACTTGCTATTTGTTGTGCAACCAAAATTTTCTTTCCTCAGAGTTCATTCAATAATTGCAGGACTTTTTGGTAGTTCTCATCTTATCATGAGATTAGCATCTTGTCATGCTAAAACTCTATTGTGGTTAGAATGAATTAAAATTTTATCTTGCATTTTATCCCGTAGCATGATTTGAGAACACTTATAACATACATCAATAAAACTCGGTTCTTGAATTAGTACATTTTTCAAGTAATCTAAAAAGACCCGTTTTGAGTCGGGTAGAATGTGAGTATCTCATAAAATAAATAATTTGGTGTCTTTTTAAAAAAAAATTAAAATATTTATTGGGTCCACTTTTAATAAAAAGAATTAAAATAAAATTCAACGTCAGCATTTTTCGGTGAACTTTAACACATAACTTGGGAGAATGACATTTTAAGGTACTTTGGATAAGTTGAGTGATATTTTTGTCCCAAATCAAAGAAAAGTGACTTTTTTTAGATACTTTGGAATAGTTCAGTGACCATTTTAAGAATTAACTCTAATAACTTTTTACAAACAATGTTGGCAAGCCATTACGATATGCCTTGACTTTAGCACAAAATCTCACAGAGCTGCACTAAATATTGTACTAAAATCCTGATAATTTACCATGATTTTTGGCAAGCCTTCTATCATAAAGTTATGGCATCAGGATTTAGTACAAATTTTTTCATAGCTACAATATATTTTATACTCTCTCTGTTCTAAAAAGGATGACATATTTCGGATTTCGAGAGTTAAACGCGTTCATTTTTACCGTGAATTTGAACCTATTAATATTTAAGTTTTTAAAACAATATTTATATATTTAGAAACTATATAAAAAGTACTATAAGTCACAATAATTAATAATTCAAAATATTTAAAAGACATATGAAGATATTATGATAAAAAATAAACTCGTTTGACTCTCGAAATCCGAATCATGTCATCCATTATGGAACGGAGGGAGTACTTAAGTTCTCACGATTCAGCATGACTTGTTGCAAGAGCTTCGAATGAAAATCTTGTAAAAAGGTCCTGGCGACCATGCAGGATTTCACTTCCACATTCTGTCGTGAATTCTATTTTCGCAATCATAGCAAGTAAAAATTATGGGTTCAATCGAACACATCTTACAACATACATCCACTTCTGTATAGTCCTCTTATATAGGGTGGAATTGTTGGGAGTGCGAATAAGTCCCACATTGATAGTTGAACATTTTTGGAGCCTACTTATAAGATTTAGGAATCTCTTAATGGTGTGGGGCTTTTTAGAAAAATCGTGTGGGCTTAGACCAAAACGGACAGTAATACACCATGTTAAAAAAAAAATTTGGCATGATTGTAAAATCGTGACCTAAAGTCGACATTGTATATCACATAATGTTAAGAGTATCTTTGGACTGTTTTAATGCAACAAAAGCATATTATACGATGATCATACTTTATTTGTAAATTTATACTCGATGTCAAATGCACCAGGTGAAGTTTACATAAAGTCGCACATTTTAATCTCCAAAGACTTCTCACAATACAGATTTATTAGCTTATACTATTTGTCTTTAGTTTAGCTAAAGTGGTGTTCCGCATGCACTCAAGTCTTCATATTAAAACTCTCTCTCTTTATTCAGCCCGCTCGCACTACATCATGTGTACGTTATGTCAATGTAGGATACTCTTTAGCTATACGGAGTCACTCTGATATCATCTGTAACAACTCAGCTAGCTAGTGATATCGTCTGCTCTGGATCTAGGCTCACACGGATTTAAATCACGTCATTAGGATCTAAGGCATGCATACTTATATACCCAGCATGTATCATGTGTTATGCCGATGTGAAATATTTCTTAGCTGGGTGTCACAGTACAAGATTCTGCTGTCGCTACATTAGAAAGGAAGTGAATATAAAATCTGCATAGCCATTAATGTTAAACTTTGCAGTCAATAAACTGCTTTTACATTCTAAGTCAAGTATTTGTTAGTTTTTATGTGTAAATATAGGAAACGTAACTCTCATTCTCATGATCTTGATCGCGGCACCATTTTTCAATCTTATTAATTATTTTACTTATAACATATAATCCTAATATATTTTAAGTTATATATACTACCAGGGTAAATATATTCTTTAGAGCTATGTCACATTTAATTTATATGTAGCAGGTTAGTCTTATTTTCAAAATTACAAGTCGCATATTTTCCGAAGGCTTACTTAAGTATTATTTGTTAGACATGATAGCATAAAACTTCTTTATACCTAACAATGTGTATAACTTATACTAAGGTCTAGCGATTGTGAATACAACAACAACAACAACATATCCAGTATAATTCTACAAGTGCGGTCTGGGGAGGGTGAGATGTACGCAGACCTTATCCCCCGAAGTGGAGAGGCTGTTTCCGATAGACCCTCGGCTAGAGAAAAATATTTTAGATAACCCGTATGCAAACAAGTTGTTTGAAATCAAGATGAAAATAGCATGCTAAAGAGAAAATTGAAATTAACACATATACAAAATAGATAGAGTAAACAGTAGATACAAATACAAATACATGGCCTAAGATAGAGCTAATCTATATAGCATATTATATGAAGAAACTCAACCATTATCTAACCTTCTAAACATTGTGAATATGTATCAAATTAACCACTCATATTTCCCGAAGATAATCGCGACTTTTTAATTACTTACAACTATCAGTATATATGATACGCTCGTTTTAAAAATTCTTTATGGACATCATTATATCTATGATAGTAAAGTCATGATTATTTGATTGTGTATGGAAATATTTTAAAAATATATCGATTTTCTTAAAGTCTAGAATGGTAAAGTCGTAAACAGTTTTTCATATTAGCTATGGATGATTACATCAAATTGTCTAGATAAGAAAATTATTAAGGCATCGACGGAAGAAAATTGAATGAAATAGATTTAGTTTTTGCTGTTTTCTCTTTCATAAAATATGCATATCCATAACAAAATTGAAAATTATTAAGCCAGCTCCACTTTATACTTTAAAAAAGAAAAAACAAAGTAAATACCAGAGAGTTAGTGCACAAGTTTATCATTTGCATCTCCCAGAATCGGCTTCAACAATTATGATATCTAAGATTCCAGGTTAGGCATTTAGCATTTTCAAGCATTTTAAGAAAATTCATGAATAACTTTCCTAGAACCAAATCTGCTAATAGTGTTTTTTCCATAGTTGAAAAAAGTTTCCAAATCAGCTCAAAATTATTTCATTACCTTGCATCAACAATGTGCTTAGACATCCCTATATAAGCCGCTACTCCACTATTAACTTCATAATAATAATTTGGAACTCTATCATAGACCCTTCTTCCAAATATTCGTAGACCTTTCTCCCAAATATGGCCAGCAATACTGTATGTGAGAGAAATGCCCTCCTCCATAGGAAAGTAGCAAATTTGTTTAAGAAAGCACAAGAGCTTTCAGTTCTATGTGATGTTGCCGTAGGAATTATTATTTTTAGTACTGATGAAAAAATTCCTATTATGTGGCCATCTGAAACCAAAGTTAGGCAGATATTGACAAGTTATTTAGGTCGCTCTGAGTATCAAAGGACGAAGAAGTTAGTTTTACATGAAAACTACCTTCGTGAAAAATTGGAATGTAAGGCTGAAGAAATTAGGAAAATGGAGGAAAAGATGGAAATGGAATTCTTGTTCAACCAACTTATCATGGGAATGAGCATCTATGATCTTGATGCTGAACAACTGAGAGGTCTGATAAAGTTAGCAACTCTTAAGAAGGCTAAGGTGGAAGAAAGAAAGCAACAACTCAAGGAAGAAAGGATGAAACAACTCAACGAAGATGATGTTCAGCCTGTTGAACCTCCAGTTGCAGGGGGTGAAAGTGGTGCAGGACCAGAACCGGCAGAAGGTGCTAACAACAATGCTGGAGAACAGAAGGATGATGAACACACCAAAGATTCTGATTAAGCATATAATCTTTCTGTTGTTGTGTCGATGTCTTTTCATGTTTGTTTTTCGTAATGTTTCCTATTTCGTATCGATGTTTTTTCATGTTTGTTTTTCCTAATGTTTCCTTTTCTTTTTCCCATTTCGTATCGATGTTTTTTTCATGTCCCATTTCGTATCGTTTATATATGCTCTTGTTATCATGGTACTTTATTCTATTAAAATGTTATCTTGTTTTTCTTAATCTTGTTATCATGTTACTAGTTAAAATTGTACTAATGTTATTCAGTCAACCTAGTATATGGAGTATCTAAGATTTGGGACACTGTTGAATTGAATCTTATTACTTACTATTATGAGAGTTGCTTCTACAAATATTTTATGTGAAATGCAAGGGGTTTAGTTTAAGTTTAATTTCTTGTTCTGCTTATTTCACCTTTTAGCAAAGCATGATGCCTATTTGACAGAGTAAGCTTGATAGCACGCTGCATTGACAAAATGATGCTCAATAAAGGACCACAAAGTCTCTTTTATTTAAAATAAATTATGACAGGCCCTCAACTTATCAGAAAAATATATGGAAAACAAGAGTGAATGGAAGGGACCAGGGTAGAGACCTATTGAAACGACCTTGGTTAGTCGTTTTGGAAGTTAGGACTCTGATTGGCGTGTCGATAATTTTAAAATATTCATAATGTCCATTAGGACCTGTCTGTAAAATTTGAGCTAAATCAGACCTCGGTTGGTAGGAATCGGAAGAAGGTTTCAGTTTTTATTATCGATAAATATTGAAAAGAGATTTTCGAGCTCGGTTTTGGCGAATGAGCTCCGATTCGAAATTCGAAAGCGCCGTTAGGTTCGTATGATTATTTATGATTTTTGTGAACTTTCGAAAGTGAATTTCGATGTTGTTCGGCTAGTTTCCGCTAAAATGCCGAAAGTTAAATAATTTGACATTTTTTCATTTAAATTCGCATCTTGAGTTTCGGGAGTTCGATTTGAGATCTGTCTTAGCAAGTGTATTACATATATTTTGTATAACTTGTATGCAAAAGTTGGAATTATTTCGAATTTCGTAGAGTTCCGTTTTAATTTTCGTCGCGAAAAGAAAATAAAAAAAAAAGAAAAGAAAAGGACAAAATAAATTAAATGGGCAGTGGGCTGGTCAGGGATATATATTCCTTCAGCTTCGTTTTGAAGCTTAAAACAAGAATGGAGCAGAACCAACTCAAAAGTAGAGAACGTAGAAATGAAATAGAAAATTGCCAGAAAATGAAAAAAGAGGCGGAGAAAAATAGAACTTTTATCCTGAAACATTCAGGTAATGATCTTAATATATTATTTGAGTTTATTACGTATTTTTGAATATATTTTAACGGTAAAACTTGGAATATTAGACATCGTTTTAATAAGTTCAATTAATAGTTTAAAGGGTCAAATGGACCCCGGTAATGAAATTAACTATATATTCGTACTCAGTGAGTTATGAGCAACATATAAATGTAATTTACTTAGGGTTTGGTTATGTGACATTAAACCCTGTATATAGGCCTGGCCTGCGTATTGCGTAAGCGAATAGGGTATCAGGTTCCTAATCAGATTACCCTAAGATGTGGGGAATGAAGCCTTTAGCCTAATTTGATATATTTTCTGCTTATTGAATAAGTAGGATCGTTGGCAGTGAATCCAAAGGATAAAGTGGTTGTTGAGCAGCACCATGAATTAAGGTAAGTGTTTATATCCATTTCTTTGGAGGCACTTGGCCTCATGGATTTTCTACCACGTGTTCCTTACGTGTGCAGCTGCCGATAGGCGTACTCATTACGCCTTAGCTTTGAATTTATATTGTATATTATATATTAAGCCCTGTTGTTGGTATTGCATTAAACATATGAGTATTGAACTCTATTTTTGAGCATTGCATATACTTCCAGGTAATCGATGAGAGTCCCGAGCCGATGAAGGGTCATTATTGCATATACTTCCCGGTTGGCGATGAGAGGCCCGCACCGGTGAAGGGTCATTATTTCATACACTTCCCGGTAATCGATGAGAGTCCCGAGCAGGTGAAGGGTCATTATCACATATACTTCCCGGTAATCGATGAGAGTCCCGAGCCGGTGAAGGGTCATTATTGCATATATCTCCTGGTAGACGATGAGAGTCCTGCGCCGGAGATAGGAATCAGGCATATATGACTGCATCTGTGGTACATAACTACTGTTCTGTAGACTTGTGGTACATAACTACCCTTCTACTTATACGTGCATTGCTTATTTTTCTATATATTTCTGGCTCGTATTCTGGGTTGCGGGGATCGGGTTGCACGCCGCAACAGTATAAATATATGGATCGGGTTGCACGCCGCAACGGTATAAATATATGGATCAGGTTGCATGCCGCAACGGTATAAATATATAGATCAGGTTGCACGTCGCAGGGGTATAAATATATGGATCGAGTTGCACGCCGCGATAGTATGAATATATGGATCAGATTGCACGCCACAACAGGATGAATATATGGATCGGGTTGCACGCCGCAACAGGATGTATTTCTGATTGTTGATGTGTTCGGGATACCCATATGTTCTGGCTATCTTACGTTCCTGGTTGTTGATGAGTTTGTGATTCCATACATGTTTCTTGTTATTATCTGGCTCTGCCTTTTCATAATTTAAATAAGAGGAATTTGGTTTATCTGTTTCATTTCTCTCTGGCTAGCTATCCTATTCTTTGAGATGGCTAGTCTGCCCCACTTGTTGAGTCCTTTTGACTCACCCTTGTTTGTTCTTTGTTTCTTGTCTATCTATTTCGTTTCGGCAGATTCGCTCCAGGATTGAGTTCGCCACATTGTGAAGAAGCGAAAACGACTTCAGATGTCAGGGTCAGCCAGCTTTTATTCGGGATGGCCACCAGTTTAGTAGTTATCATTTCAGTTTCATTTTGCTCCCTTCAGGAGGTATCTGTCTTCTTTTGTACTGTTAGATCTCTAATCTGGATAGCCCTAAACCTAGTATGTTGGTAGTCAGCTGTAATTTCTTTTGTACAGCTTAGAGGTATCAGTATGTCTGTGTTTTTGTTTTAAGTCTTGTCCTTATTTATGAATTATTATATTTATTTTCCTAATTTAATTGGTAAGGGTTCGTCCGACGGGTCTAGGGGAGGATGTCGGGTGCCCGCACGGTCTAACCGGATATTGGGTCATGTCAGTTGGTATCAGAGCCCGGTTTAGAGTCTATCTAGACTAAGACAGTGTCTAGTAGAGTCTCGATGATGGGTACGTAGACGTCCGTATTTATCTACGAGAGGCTATGATGGCATTTAGGAAGTTTCACTTCCTTCTTTTCTGATCGTGCGTCGGTCTAGGATGCAAAAGTATTTTCGTTAATTCTTTCGTGGTAATTGTGAAACCCTAGTACGACAAATCAGCAAATAGTATGAGTTCAAGATGAAGCAGTCTAGCCTGGGGCTAGCATTGACAAAGCCCTGAGAGTTTTGATCGTTCTGACGAACTAGTTATGGAGGTCCCAGCTATACGAGCTCGCGATGGGCTTGCCTTGTTGTTCCCTTGGCTCTCTACGATGCTTTTACGAAAATCTTGGCGATGCAGATACTGCAAGAACCTATTATTCTCTGGGCAGCCTATCAGATTGCCGCATATGCAGACATTCGGTCTCAGGGAGCTCCTATTACGGTTCTTAATATTGCTGCAGTAAATTATTTTCCGGAGACAGCATGTGTTGTGCCTCTAGTTATTCTGGATGGTTAGCGTTACACCCCGTACGTCTAAATTGACGTATATCATTATAATATCATGTTAAGAATTATTTAAGTGATTTTGAAGTAATAATATGACCATATATGATGTTTATATGTTGAATATAAAGTTTAGGAAAAATCAGATTTAAGTTGCGGAAAAACCGACTAAGGAATTGCCTTGTAACGGAGCATTTTCAGCAATTAATTTGATGTGTTATATGAGGTCTTTTGGGGACTATCATATATTAAATTGAAGGTCTTGAAGTGTATTTTCTATCACTTTTAACGGTTTGTTAATACAACTTATAGATAAAAAGATATGAGCGTCAGAAGTCAGACCAGAAAAAGGGACATAAGCGCAAAAGAGGACTAAAACTGTAATTTTTCGAGTATAAAAGGGAAAACTCATCTTCTCCTCGTCATTTACAGAAATATCAAGAGATGAACAGTTCATTCATGAGTTTTCAAGCAATTTTTATGATTTTGAAATAAGGACACCAATCTTAACTCGAAATTGAAGACAGATTGCGGCAAAATGCTCTACGCGATTAAGGTAACGTTATGCTATCTTCAATTTCGTCTATAGCTTGAGTTTTAGAATTACTTCATGGCTAAGTAAAGTACCTAAATGTTGTATTATAGCTTGTTTAAGCTTTAGAAGGTGTTGAATTCAAGGGAAACAAGGTTTAGAAGCAAGAAACATCAAAGGTATGTAAGGCTAAACCTTTCTTTTAGCAAGGCATGTATCTTTTAGCTTTTAAAGCTTTTCTTAGTTCTAAACTTAGTATTTCTTCTGAAAAACTTGTATGGTACCAAGGAAACCTTGTATATACTTAATTTGGTACTAAAATCCAAGGTAAAAGATGTCCAAATCAGCAAGACAAAACATTTCAAAATCTGGAAAATTGTTTTGATCTTTGGACAGTTGTTAGTATATTGATCATAACTCCTTGCAAAAAATTGATATTTAGATTATTTAAAAATTTCCAGAACCCTAAGACATATATCTACAAGTTTCATGCAGACCATGAAGTCTATATCTTTGATCTACACTCTGAAAATTAGGTCGAAAGGCAGGACAGTGGTGCTGTCCGGACATTCTATCTGCAGATTTGTTATGTCATCCAGTCATCTCATCTTGTTATCTGTTTAATATGTTTATATTATCAGTTTATCCGGGTATCCATTCCCGTGTATAGTATAGTGCTGGTTCTGTTTTTGCGGATCATCCAGTTTCAGAGGAAACTCTGCCGAAATTTTTATAAAAGTCCAAGGGTTAGACAAATTTTATGTTTCAGGTTGTGTCTATAATTCCATCCAGAGTTTTCTTATCATTCCTTTGAGTCCATATATATTGTTGCCACATGTGTTATGCCTCATACATGCTTATGCTTATATTGTGATCATGTTATGTGTGATTTGGAGTCCCCCATAGAGGTTGGACATTAGACACACAGTCCGGTCGCGTGTGATACTACCCGTGTGGGGGATACAGCCCTTCTGGTTCAGGCGGGAGTTGAAACACCTAGTGTGGCCAGGTGTCATTCACACACTCTGACCAGAGAGACTAGATATTACTGGCTGGGGGGATATAGCCCATAAAACCCACCAGGATTGTTATATACGCGTATATAGCCACAGTATGCATTGCATGATTATACATGAGGCTAGTTCTGGTTTTCAGTTACCTGATTTGGGGGGATACATCTCATAACACCAGACAGGTACTAGTTCAGATGTTCAGTTGCTTGATTTGGGGGGATATAGCCCATAACACCAGACAGGTACCAGTTCAGATAACAGTTCAGTTTTAGCTCAGTACCAGTTATCAGTTCTCAGTTATCAGCCACCAGTTCTTAGCGTCAGGATCAGTTGACAGTTATCAGTTCCAGTTTCTAGTTACCAGTTATCAGTCATATTACAGTTATTTATCAGTATAGTTCAGCTCAATCTTCAGGTTCACATTCAGCTAGACTTCAGCTTATATTCATATCATGTTTAGTACGTTCTTCAGATTTCCAGCTATATTGCTATGCTCCAGCTCATGTTTACATATTTATATTCCAGCCTACAGTTTCATTCAGCTATGACATATTATATGCTCATACCTTACATACTTGGTACATATCGTACTCACGCCCTTTTCTGGGGCGCTGCGTTTCATGCCGCGCAGGTGCAGATAGATCAATGCTTGAACCACGTTAGTAGGCCATCTATTAGCTACTGGAGTCACTCCGCTTACACCTGGAGTTAGTTATCTTTTGGTATGTGTACAGTCAGCCAGCTTGGGTATGGCGGGGCCTTATCTCATCCTTTGTATATTCAGTTCATCACTCTTAGAGGCCTGTAGATATGTCCCTGTGTGGTGCAGTCAGTATGTTATGTATGTCAGCTTATGTTAGCCTTATCAGCTTTTTGCATTGCATACTCCTTATCATCTAGGTTTATGCTTATTCTGTTTATCAGTTATAATGGTTAGCAGATTATCAGTAGGATTAGTGATGATCGACACTTAGTGTTGGTCATCCGTCGCGGCCCTAAGTTGGGTCGTGACAAAAGTGGTATCAGAGCAGTTAAGTCCTAGGGTGTCTACAGGCCGTGTCTATTATAGTCTTGTTCAGGAGTATGTTGTGCGCCATACTTTTGAACAGGAGGCTACAAGGCGCTTCAGGACAATTGTCCTTCTTTCTTCTCGAGATCGTGCGATAGAGCCATGATTATATAATTCAGGTTTCTAACAATAGTAATTTCAGCAAAGCGATGCCGCCAAAGAAACTAACAGCTGGCCAGAAAGGCAAGGTATTGCCGCCCAGGGTATTAGTAGAGTGCCACCTAAGGTGGATGAGAGTGAGGAGTCCAGACCTGAGGCTCCATCTGAGGCCTCACAGATCCTATCAGTTCAGGGTGATATTAGAGGTACTGCAGCTACTATACCTCCACCTTCTCACCCTGATAGTCAGGGGCAGGAAATGAGGGATGCCATCATATTATCGACCAGTGTTGTAGTTGCTCAGACTAGACAACACAGTGCAGATGCCCAGGGAGATGTTGGATCCAGGATCAATGATTTTATCAGGCTAGAGCCTACAGTCTTTACCGGATCCCGTACAGGAGAAGACCCTCAGGATTTTCTAATGAGGATAGCCAGAGTTTTGAGGGTTATGCACGTGTCAGACACAGAGTTAGTAGAGTTGGCTGCATTCAGATTGCATAACCTAGCAGCAGGGTGATATCAGACATGGGAGCTATCTAGACGGCCTGATGCTACTCCCACGACTTGGAAGGAATTCTCAGATGCCTTCCTTTATCAGTATATGCCTATAGAGACATAGGGACCCCGTGTTAATCAGTTCCTGACCTTGAGACAGTGAAGTTTGAGTGTAGAAGAGTATAATTATTGCTTTAATTCTTTAGCATGGTTTGCCCCTACCGTGGTAGTGAGTATGGAGGATAGAATTCACAGGTATATAGTGGGACTAGCTCCACACCTAGTGAACGAGCGTATGACAGTTGCTATGCAGTCATGTATGAACATCACATTCAGGCATTTGTTTTGTTACTTGAGGAGAGGAAGCAGAAATAGAGAGCCGACAGGGATAAAGTGCTAGACAAGAGGGGCAGATTTTCTGGTTCGTTTGGAGAGACGTCTGGAGCGAGTAGATAGCAGAGTGTTAGACAACCACCAGCTAGTATACCTCCATAGTCTCGTGGCCTGAGATTTGATAGATCTCCTCAGTCTAGATCTAGTCACGCATCACAGACTTCAGGATTTAAGAATCGTGGTACTTCTAGACCGGCCAGTCAGACATATCCTAGATGTTTAGATTGTGGTAAACGCCACTTGGGTCCATGTCAGTTAGGAGTTGATACTTATTATATTTGTCACGAGGTAGGCAATTTCATGAGAGATTGCCCGACTAGGGGTGGTAGTGGTGCAGCCCAGCCAGCTACATCAGCAAAAGCTTCCTCAGCACCAGCACACCCTTAGGGGCATGTTCTTCGGGGACCAGCAGAACTGAAAGAACTTAAGGAGCAACTGAAAGATTTGTTAGATAAAGGCCTCATCAGACCTAGCATTTCCCCGTGTGGAGCCCCGGTATTGTTTGTGAAAAAGAAAGATGTCTCTCTACGCATGTGCATAGATTAAAGACAGCTGAATAAAGTCACAATCAAGAATAAATACCCTCTGCCCAGGATTGATGTCCTGTTCGACCAGCTCCAGGGTGCCAAGTGCTTCTCGAAGATAGATTTGTGATCAGGCTATTATCAGGTTAGAGTCAGAGAATATGATACACCTAAGACTGCATTCAGGATTAGGTATGGCCATTATGAGTTTTTAGTGATGTGGTTTGGACTCACTAACGCCGTAATAGTATTTATGGATCTGATGAACAACGTATTCAGGCCTTATCTAGATTTATTTGTGATTATATTTATTGATGATATTCTCATCTATTCAAAGTCTGAATCAGAACATCCAGAGCACCTACGCACAGTATTGGGTACTCATCGGGACCAACAATTATATGCTAAGTTCTCAAAGTGTAAATTCTAGATAGATTCAGTGGCATTTCTTGGCCACATAGTTTCAGCAGAAAGAATTAAAGTATATGACCAGAAGATCGAGGCTGTGAAGAATTGGCCCATGCCTACGACGCCAACTGAAGTACATAGTTTTCTGGGTTTGGCAGGTTATTACAGAAAGTTTATAGAGGGTTTTTCCTCCATTGCAGCTCCACTGACCAAATTGACAAAGAAATCAGCTAAATTTGAGTGGTCTGATTCTTGGGAGCACAACTTCCATGAACTAAAACAGGTTGATAACAGCTCCAGTACTTACACTTCCAGAGGGATCTGAGGGCTATGTCATTTACTGTGATGCTTCTCGAATTGGTCTTCGTTGTGTTTGATGCAGCATGGAAGAGTAATTGCTTATGCTTCTAGGCAGTTGAAAAAGCACGATCAGAACTACCTCACCCATGATCTTGAGCTTTCAGCAGTCATTCATGCATTGAAGATTTGGAGACATTATTTTTACGGTGTTCATGTTGATATTTATACGGATCACAAGAGCCTCCAGTACATATTTAAGCAAAAGGAGCTAACCCTATGATAGAGGCGGTGGCTAGAGTTGCTGAAGGACTATGACATGGACATTCTTTATCATCAGGTTAAAGCGAACGTTGTTGCTGATTCCCTTAGTCGCAAGCCTATGGGTAGTCTATCTTATTTACAACTAGAGAAAATAAAGTTAGCTCATACACTCCACCAGTTGGCCAGCATGGAAGTCAGATTTATAGATTCAGAGGACGCAAGAGTTACAGTTCAGAACGCAACCACTACTTGCCTAGTGACATAAGTAAAGCAGCGCCAGTATGAGGATCCAGTTCTAGTTCAATACAGGCATATAGCCAGAAGAAAACTAAAATTATTATATAGGTTACTAGTGACGGGGTTCTTATATATAAAGATAGACTTTGTGTTCCTGATGTTGCAGATTTATGTGGACAGATGATGACAGATGCATATTATTCCAGATACACTATTCATCCTAATTCGACAAGATTTACCATGATCTTAAGCAGATTTATTGTTGGGACGAAATGAAGCGTGACATAGCAGAATTTGTGGCTCAGTGTGCTAACTGCCAGCAGGTTAAAGTCGAGCATTAAAAAAAAACCTAGTGGCTTGTTACAGGAAGTCGAGATTCCGTCATAGAAATGGGAAGCAGTGAATATGGACTTCATTACAGGCTTGCCCGTATGCGGAGCAGATATGACTCTATTTGGGTTATAGTTGACAGGCTTACTAAATGCGCTCATTTCTTTCCTGTTAGAACTACATATACAGCAGAGGATTATGCTAGACTTTATATCAGAGAGATAGTACGCCTACATGGTATTCTAGTACCTATTATTTCAGACAGGGGCGCACCAGTTTACAACTAATTTCTAACGATCATTCCAGATAGGTTTAGGGACACGGGTGTATCTGAGTACAGTATTTCATCCATAGACAGACAGACAGCCTGAGCGGACCATTCAGACATTAGAAAATATGCTTAGAGCTTACGTGTTAGATTTTAGAGGCAGCTGGAGTGATCACCTACTGTTGATAGAGTTTGCATATAATAATAGCTATTATTCTAGCATACAGATGGTGCCATATGAAGCTTTGTATGGGCACAAATGCAGGTTTTCTATAGGATGGTTCGAGGTTGGCGAGTCTCAATTGATAGGTCCAGACTTAATCCAACAAGTAATTGATAAAGTCAAGTTGATCAGGGAAAGATTATTAGCAGTGCAGAGCAGACAGAAGTCCTATGCAGATAATCGACGTTGAGATTTAGAATTTCATATTGGCGATTAGGTATTCCTGAAAGTATCAGCTATGAAAGGCGTTATGAGATTTGGAAAGAAGGGAAAGCTTAGCCCTAGATTTATTAGTCCATATCAGATTATCAGGCGAGTTGGGCGTGTAGCCTACGAGTTAGACCTTCAAGCAGACCTTCAGGAGGTACATCCAGTATTCCATGTTTCCATGCTCAGAAAATGTGTCAGAGATCCTTCTAGAGTTGTACCAGTAGAGGATGTACAGATCACAGAGCAGTTGACTAATAAGGAGGTGCCAGTTGCAATTTAAAGAGGCAGATTCGTCGACTAAGGACGAAAGACATTCCTTTAGTTAAGATGCTATATCAAAGCAATAATATAGAAGAAATAACTTGGGAAGCTGAAAATGACATGAGGGCCAAATATACACATCTCTTCATTACTTCAAGTATGTAAAAAATCGTTGCTTAATGCTTCTACATACTTCATTTAACATTCGAGGACGAATGTTCCTAACGGGGGAATATTGTTACACCCCGTACGTCTAAATTGACGTATATCATTATAATATCATGTTAAGAATGATTTAAGTGAGTTTAAAATAATAATATGACCATATATGATGTTTATATGTTGAATATAAAGTTCGGGAAAAATTAGATTTAAGTTGCGGAAAAACCGACTAAGGAATTGCCTTGTAACGGAGCTTTTTCAGCAATTAATTTGATGTGTTATATGAGGTCTTTTGGGGACATATCATATATCAAATTGAAGGTCTTGGAGTGTATTTTCCAACACTTTCAATGATTTGTTCATACAACTTATAGATAAAAAGATATGAGCGTTAGAAATCAGGCCAGAAAAAGGGACATAAGCGCAAAAGAGGACTAAAACTGAAATTTTTCCAGTATAAAAGGGAAAACTCATCTTCTCCTCGTCATTTATAGAAATATCAACAGATGAACAGTTCATTCATGAGTTTTCAAGCAATTTTTATGATTTTGAAAGAAGGACGCCAATCTTAACTCGAAATTGAAGACAGATTGCGTCAAAATGCTCTACGCGATTAAGGTAACGTTATGCTACCTTCAATTTCGTCTATAGCTTGAGTTTTAGAATTACTTCATGGCTAAGTAAAGTACCTAAATGTTGTATTATAGCTTGTTTAAGCTTTAGAAGGTGTTGAATTCAAGGGAAACAAGGTTTAGAAGCAAGAAACATCAAAGGCATGTAAGGCTAAACCTTTCTTTTAGCAAGGCATGTATCTTTTAGCTTTTGAAGCTTTTCTTAGTTCTAAACTTAGTATTTCTTCTGAGAAACTTGTATGGTACCAAGGAAACCTTGTATATACTTAATTTGGTACTAAAATCCAAGGTAAAAGATGTCCAAATCAGCAAGACAAAACATTTCAAAATCTGGAAAATTGTTTTGATCTTTGGACAGTTGTTAGTATATTGATCATAACTCCTTGCACAAATTTGATATTTAGATTCTTTAAAAATTCCCGGAACCCTAAGACATATATCTACAACTTTCATGCAGACCATGAACTCTATACCTTTGATCTACACTCTGAAAATTAGGTCGAAAGGCAGGACAGTGGTGCTGTCCGGACATTCTATCTGCAGATTTGTTATGTCATCCATTCATCTCATCTTGTTATCCGTTTAATATGTTAATATTATCAGTTTATCCGGGTATCCATTCCCGTGTATAGTATAGTGCTGGTTCTGTTTTTGCGGATCATCCAGTTTCAGAGGAAACTCTGCCGAAATTTTTATAAAAGTCCAAGGGTTGGACAAATTTTATGTTCCAGGTTGTGTCTATAATTCCATCCAGAGTTTTCTTATCATTCCTTTGAGTCCATATATATTGTTGCCACATGTGTTATGCCTCATACATGCTTATGCTTATATCGTGATCATGTTATGTGTAATTTGGAGTCCCCCATAGAGGTTGGATATTGGACACACAGTCCGGTCACGTGTGATACTACCCGTCTGGGGGATACAGCCCTTCTGGTTCAGGCGGGAGTTGAAACACCTAGTGTGGCCGGGTTTCATTCACACACTCTGACCAGAGAGACTAGATATTACTGGCTGGGGGGGATATAGCCCATAAAACCCACCAGGATTGTTATATATGCGTATATAGCCACAGTATGCACTGCATGATTATACATGAGGCTAGTTCTGGTTTTTAGTTACCTGATTTGGGGGGATACATCCCATAACACCAGACAGGTACTAGTTCAGATGTTCAGTTACTTGATTTGGGGGGATATAGCCCATAACACCAGACAGGTACCAGTTCAGATAACAGTTCAGTTTTAGCTCAGTACCAGTTATCAGTTCTCAGTTATCTGCCACCAGTTCTTAGCGTCAGGATCAGTTGACAGTTATCAGTTCCATTTTCTAGTTACCAGTTATCAGTCATATTACAGTTATTTATCAGTATAGTTCAGCTCAATCTTCAGGTTCACATTCAGCTAGACTTCAGCTTATATTCATATCATGTTTAGTACGTTCTTCAGATTTCCAGCTATATTGCTATGCTCCAGCTCATGTTTACATATTTATATTCCAGCCTACAGTTTCATTCAGCTATGACATATTATATGCTCATACCTTACATACTTGGTACATATCGTACTCACGCCCTTTTATGGGGCGCTGCGTTTCATGCCGCGCAGGTGCAGATAGATCAATGCTTGGCCCACATTAGTAGGCCATCTATCAGCTACTGGAGTCACTCCGCTTACTCCCGGAGTTACTTATCTTTTGGTATGTCTACAGTCAGCCAGCTTGGGTATGGCGGGCCCTTATCTCGTCCTTTGTATATTCAGTTCATCACTCTTAGAGGCCTGTAGATATGTCCCTATGTGGTGCAGTCAGTATGTTATGTATGTCAGCTCATGTTAGCCTTGTCAGCTTTTTGCATTGCATACTCCTTATCAGCTAGGTTTATGCTTATTCTGTTTATCAGTTATAATGGTTAGCAGATTATCAGTAGGATTAGTGATGATCGACACTTAGTGTTGGTCATCCGTCGCGGCCCTAAGTTGGGTCATGACAGTTAGTTAGCCTTTCTAGTCCGAGTGTCCGAAGAGATTGCCTTATTTTACGGTTGAACCTTCCTATATTCTTAAGCAATGCATCCGATAAACCTCGTGATTCTTTTTAAAAATAAAATAATGTCAGTGCATCCTTCAGGCTTTTGATTATATCGAGCGGTATGGTGTTGATTATTCTGCTTTCCAGTTTCAAGGTCCAGCCCTGGATTGGTGGACCGCTCTCTTATTAGTTAATTTTGTTCGATTTTTCTTCTAGATTCGTGGAAAAGTTCCTTCCGAGTAGCGAGCGAGATGAAAAGTGTTGCCAGTTTGAGTGAATTGGACAGGGTAGCCTATCGGATAGCCTGTTGGTGTTTCATAATATGGGATTGAATTCTATAGAATGGCTGAATATGCATTAGAACTAGTCCATGAGCCTTCGAGAGATTGAAAGATTTATTGATAACCTTTCTTCCTAGATAGCTCAAGAGATTAAGGTTGGGACTTTATTAATGTCGTTTTTGATATTGCTCAAAGGTATTAGGCATATCATAAGTTAGAGCGGGAGAGCAAGAGATCCCGTGGCCCTAGTGGGTAACCATGCTACCTCATTGAAACGACCTCGGTCAGTCGTTTTGGAAGTTAGGACTCCGATTGGCGTGCCGATAATTTTAAAATATTCGTAATGTCCATTAGAACCTGTCTGTAAAATTTGAGCTAAATCAGACCTCCTTTGGTAGGCATCGGAAGAAGGTTTCAGTTTTTATTGGCGATACATATTAAAAAGAGATTTTCGAGCTCGATTTTTGCCGAATGAGCTCCGATTCGAAATCCGAAAGCGCCGTTAGGTTCATATGATTATTTTTGATTTTTGTAAACTTTCAAAAATAAATTTCGATGTTGTTCGGCTAGTTTCCGCTAAAATGCCGAAAGTTAAATAATTTGACTTTTTTATTTAAATTCGCATCTTGAGTTTCGGGAGTCCAATTTGAGATCTGCCTTCGCGAGTATGTTACATATGTTTTGTATAACTTGTATGCAAAAGTTAGAATTATTTCGAATATCGTAGGGTTCCGTTTTAATTTTCGTCGCGAAAAGAAAAATAAAAAAAAAAGGGGAAAAAGACAAAATTCAAAAAAGGACAAAACAAAGAAAGAAAAGGGAAATTGGGCGGTGGCTATGGGATTAGTATCCCATAGCCACAGGCATTCAAAGTGGCATATAATAGAAACGAAATATTATCAGAGGAACGAGAATGGCGCGGTAGAGGAAAAAAATGCCAGAAATTAAGAAAAGGGGCCAGAGAAAAGTAGAATTTTCACCCTAAAACATTCAGGTAATGATCCTAATATAGTATTTGAGTTTATTACGTGTGTTTGAATATGTTTTAATGGTAAAACTTAGAATATTATACCTCGTTTTAATAAGTTCAATTAATAGTTTAAAGGGTCAAATGGACCTCGATAACGAAATTGATTATATATTCGTACTCACTGAGTTATGGGCAACATATAAATGTAATTTATTTAGGGTTTGGTCATGTGACCTTAAACCCTGTACATAGGCCTGGCCTGCGTATTGCGTATGCGAATAGGGTATCAGGTTCTTAACCGGATTGCCCTAAGATGTGAGGAATGAAACATTTAGCCTAATGTGATATATTTTTCTGCTTATTGAACATAGTGGGATCGTTTGGCAATGAATCCAAAGGACAAAGCGGTTATTGAGTGGTTGTACTAACTTTGTAACAAGGTAAGTATTTATATCCATTTCTTTGGAGGCACCTGGCCTCGTGGATTTTCTACCACGTGTTCCTTACGTGTGTAGCTGCCGATAGGCGTACTCATTACGCCTTAGCTTTGGACTTATATTTTATATTATATATTATGTCCTGTTATTGGTATTGCATTGAGAATCTGAGTATTGTACTTTGATTGTGAGTTGGTATATACTTTCCAGATGTCGATGAGAGTCCCGCGCTGGTGATGGGTTATTATTGCATCATGTTGCATTCGTATGCACATTGCATCATATTGAGGGTAGGAGGATTCCGCCCTCGGAGCAGGAGGATTCCGCTCCATTGCATCATATTGAGGGTAGAAGGATTCCGCCCTCGGAGCAGGAGGATTCCGCTCCATTGCATCATATTGAGGGTAGGAGGATTCCGCCCTCGGAGCAGGAGGATTCCGCTCCATTGCATCATATTGAGGGTAGGAGGATTCCGCCCTCGGAGCAGGAGGATTCCCCTCCATTGCATCATATTTAGGGTAGGAGGATTCCGCCCTCGGCGCAGGAGGATTCTGCTCCATTGCATCACACTGAGGGTAGGAGGATTCCGCCCCCGGTGCAGGAGGATTCCGCTCCATCTATTTGGCACATGTGACACCATTGCATCATACTGCATTCATCCCATTTCATTTCATCGCGTGCTGACTATTGTGTGACTATCGTGTTGTGTTTTATATATGCGGTATGTATACCATGTTGTGAACGTATCTCAGTTTGCCTATATATTTCTGGCTCGTATCCCGGGTTGCACGTCGCGACAATATAAATACATGGATCGGATCGGATTGCACGCCGCAACAGTATGAATATACGGATCGGGTTGCACGCCGCAACAATATAAATATACGAATCGGGTTGCACGCTGCAACAGTATGAATATATGGATCGGGTTGCACTCCGCAACATGATGTATTTCTGATTGTCGACATGTTCAGGATATCTATATGTTCTGTCTACCTTATGTCCCTGGCTGTTTATGATTCCATACGTGTTTTCAGTTATTATTTGGCTTTGCCTGTTTATAGTTCAAATAAGATGGATTTAGTTTATCTGTTTTTCTTCTCCCTGGCTAGCTATCCTATTCTTTGAGGTGGCTAGTCTGCCACACTTATTTAGTCCTTTTGACTCACCCTTGTTTGTTATTTGTTTCTTGTTTATCTATTTCGTTTCGGCAGGTTCGCTCTAGGATTGAGTTCGCCACGTTGTGAAGGAGCGAAGTCGACTTCAGCTGTCAGGGTGAGCCAGCTTTTATTCCGGATGGCCACCAGTTTATTGGTTATTATTTCAGTTTCACTTTGCTCCCTTCAGGAGGTATTTGTCTTCTTTTGTAATCTTAGATGTCTAGTCTGGATAGCCCTAAACTTAGTATGTTGGGTAGTTAGCTGTATTTTTGTTTTTGTACAGCTTAGAGCTATCAGTATGTTTGTACTTTTTTTAAAAAGTCTTGTCCTTATTTATGAACTATTATATTTATTTTCCTAATTTAATTGGTAAGGGTTCGCCCGACGGGTCTAGGGGAGGATGTCGTGTGCCCGCACGGCCTAACCGGATTCTGAGTCGTGTCAGTTGGTATCAGAGCCCGGTTTAGAGTCTATCCAGACTATGATAGTGTCTAGTAGAGTCTCGCTGATGGGTACGTAGACGTCCGTACTTATCTACGAGAGGCTATGATGGCATTTAGGAAGTTTCACTTCATTTTATTCCTGATCGTGCGTCGGTCTAGGATGTAAAAGTAGTTTCGTTAATTCCTTCATAGTAATTGTGAACCCTCGTGCAACAAATCAGCAAACGGTATGAGTTCAAGACGAAGCAGTCTGGCCTGGGGTTAGCACTGATGAAGCCCCGAGTGTTTTGATCGTGCTGACGATCTAGTTAGGCAGGTCCTAGCTATAAGAGCTCGCGATGGGCAAGGGAGCAGGGCCTTGCAGTTCCCTAGGCTCTCTACGATGCTTTTACGAGAATTTTGGCGACGCAGATACCGCAAAAACCTATTATTCGCTAGGCAGCTTATTTGGATGTAGCAGATGCAGATGTTCAGTCTCAGGGAGCTTCTATTCCCGTTTTTAATACTGCCGCAGTAAAGTATGTTTCGGAGGCAGCATGTGTTGTACCTCTAGTTATTCTGGCCGGTCAGCTAGCCCGAGTAATGGCTCGGTCCGAGTATCTGAAAAGGCTGCATTATTTTACCCGGTTGAACCTTCCGGTATTCTCAGACAATGCATTAGATAATCCCTGTGTAAGTTTTTTTAAAAAATAAAATGATGTCGGCATATCCTTCAGGCTGTTGGTTATCTCGAGCAATATGCTGTGTATTATTCTGCTTTCCAGTTTCAGGGTCCAGCCTTGAATTGGTGGGCCGCTCTCTTATTAGCTAACTTGGTTCGGTTTTTCTTCCAGATTCGTGGAAAGTTCCTTTCGAGTAGCGAGCGAGATGAAAAGTATTTCTAGTTTGAGTGGATTAAACTGGGTAGCCTGTCGGTTAGTCTGTTGGTTTCAGAATATGAGATTGTATTCTATAGAATGGCTGAATATGTATTAGAACTAGTCCATGAGCCTTTAGAGAGATTCAAAGATTTATTGATGACCTTTATTTTTCCTTGACATCCTAGATGGCTCGAGAAATTGAGGTCTGGATTTTATTTGATGTTGTTGTTAATATTGCCCGAACGTTCGAGGCATACCATAAGTTAGAGCGGGAAGAGTTAGAGCGGGAAAGTAAGAGATCCCACAACCCTGGTGGGTAACCATGGTACCTTATTTGGAGGTAAAAGTTCTGATTATTTTGGGAGGTCACCTTCCAGGTTATCTCAGCTTGTGTCACTTGATTCTTAGAGTGCGCCAGTAGCTCATCAAGATCAGATTCATTCTTCTCTTTATAGCTATCGACAATATGTCCAGCTTCCATTTTCAATGAAAAGCTGTTATCACTGTCATGAGTGTGGTTATCCTTTGAGGAGTTTTTCCTTACTCCAGCAAGTAGACAATCGTCCTTCTTCTTGCCCTCAGACACCTGCACAGTCGCAGGAATTTCATTTAAATGTTAATCAATCAGAGAAATGCCACCATCCAGTAGAGGTCGAGAGCGTGGTGGTAGTGGTTCTTCTAGAAGTAATTATCAGGTTAGTGGCTCGACTCAGCTGCAGAGGCATTTCTATGAACTGCTAGTCTGGCAGGATGTTGAGGTATCTGATGTAGTACACCCATGTATTTCTTCTTCTCTTAAATGTTTGTAAGATTTGATTCTTTTGATCGATCTGGAAATGGTGTGTCTTATCATGTTTCAATGGTTTCCTTGGATGTTGTTTTTATTAAGAATCGGTTGCGGTAGAGGGGTGAGTTTCTGATATGATTTATTCCTGGCATTTATGATGACCCTACTAATTTATTTGGTCTAAATGTGAGAGATTTGGGAGTGAGTATCGGTATCGTTTGCCTGACATCTTGTTGTGCCACATTTTATTATTATATCAAATTAGTATACCTCTCTTCTCGGAATTCCGTGTTCGTAGGATAATGAGATCCCAATCCGTCACCATCAGAAAGTGTTATCGTTTCTTCCGGTGTAAAGTGGTTAGTAAGTAATATTTGATCTATCTGTCTTCCATGGTTCAAGATGTTTGTAGAGCCATGTTGTCCCATGAGCTTATCTGGGTTATAAAAGGGTTTATGGTAAATTGTCAGAATTTCCTTCTTATAGGAAGGTTAAAATTGGTATGGATGTTTTTCCATAAAGCTTATTTAATGTCTATCTCTTCAATTGCGATTTTTGGCTCGCCTGACGCGGAAGTAGTCTAGCTTTGGTAGTCAAGCAAATAAGAAGATGAACTTTATGAAGCTCTAATTATTTCTATCCTCGATCTATTTCCATTTTTTCTTCATCCGGCACTAGTGAGCTTGGATGATCGGTAGCCGCTTGTGACGTTCCCTGTGTTGAGCCAGAGTACGTGTTAGTGTGGCCGGGTAAGCATATTATTGTTTTGGTCCAGTTGTCTTATCTTGTTATCTGTTTAACATGTTTATGTTATCAGTTTATCCGGGTATCCATTCCCATGTATAGTATAGTGCTGGTTCTGTTTATGTGGATCATCCAGTTTCAGGGGAAACTCTGCCGAAATTTTTATATAGAAGTACCATCCATCGGGCGGTGGTGTTTACGGCAAAGGTATGGAGTTGTGAACTCGAGAGTTGCAGCTAGTTGGCAACTCGACAGGGTAGTTTGGTAGTTTAGGTCTGCCTATGTTCAGCTTTTAGCTAGGTCTTCTTTAATCCATCAGGTTGTGCGAGGATGACTATTTCTATTCAAATTAGTTGTATGAGTTTATGCTTTAAGTGGAGGAGTCTTCCTCCAATTGATACCGAATCATAATATTAAATCTCTAAGGCGTTGCTGAAGCGTAAGCTAATTTTTAGTTCCATCGACCTGTCCTATATCGAAAGGTATATCGAAGAGGTAATTATCGGCTGAATCATGTTAACCCATTCAAAGTATCGTGTATCTTTATTTCGAAAATATAAAACTCCTCTCTCATGATTGAGAAAGGGTCGGCTTTGTCTGAATAAGTTGGGCAATGATGTTATCATATTATCCAAATATGTTTTATCCAAGAGTTCAATATGTGTGTTATAACTCTGATTCTGTAATCAGGAAATAATTCCCGTGGAGTAGCTCATGAAGGTCGTGCAAGTTCTCTTGTTATCTGCGTGAATCTTGCTTTAGACTTAGGCTCGTTCGAGGACGAACAAGAGTATAAGTGGAGGAGAATGAAACGACCTCGGTCAGTCGTTTTGGAAGTTAGGACTCCGATTGGCGTGCCGATAATTTTAAAATATTCGTAATGTCCATTAGAACCTGTCTGTAAAATTTGAGCTAAATCAGACCTCGTTTGGTAGGCATCGGAAGAAGGTTTCAGTTTTTATTGGCGATACATATTAAAAAGAGAATTTCGAGCTCGATTTTTGCCGAATGAGCTCCGATTCGAAATCCGAAAGCGCCGTTAGGTTCGTATGATTATTTGCGAATTTTGTAAACTTTCAAAAATGAATTTCGATATTGTTCGGCTAGTTTCCGCTAAAATGCCGAAAGTTAAATAATTTGACTTTTTTTATTTAAATTCGCATCTTGAGTTTCGGGAGTCCAATTTGAGATCCGCCTTCGCGAGTATGTTACATATATTTTGTATAACTTGTATACAAAAGTTGGAATTATTTTGAATATCGTAGGGTTCCGTTTAAATTTTCGTCGTGAAAAAAAATAAAAAAAAGGGGAAAAAGACAAAATTCAAAAAAGGATAAAACAAAGAAAGAAAAGGGAAATTGGGCGGTGGCTATGGGATTAGTATCCCATAGCCACAGGCATTCAAAGTGGCATATAACAGAAACGAAATATTATCAGAGAACGAGAATGGCGCGGTAGAGGAAAAAAAATGCCAGAAAATAAGAAAAGGGGCCGGAGAAAAGTAGAATTTTCACCCTAAACCATTCAGGTAATGATCCTAATATAGTATTTGAGTTTATTACGTGTGTTTGAATATGTTTTAACGGTAAAACTTAGAATATTATACCTCGTTTTAATAAGTTCAATTAATAGTTTAAAGGGTCAAATGGACCCCGATAACGAAATTGATTATATATTCGTACTCACTGAGTTATGGGAAATATATAAATATAATTTATTTAGGGTTTGGTCATGTGACCTTAAACCCTGTACATAGGCCTGGCCTGCGTATTGCGTATGCGAATAGGGTATCAGGTTCTTAACCGGATTGCCCTAAGATGTGAGGAATGAAACCTTTAGCCTAATGTGATATATTTTTCTGCTGATTGAACACAGTGGGATCGTTTGGCAATGAATCCAAAGGACAAAGGGGTTATTGAGTGGCTGTACTAACTTTGTAACAAGGTAAGTGTTTATATCCATTTCTTTAGAGGCACCTGGCCTCGTGGATTTTCTACCACGTGTTCCTTACGTGTGTAGCTGCCGATAGGCGTACTCATTACGCCTTAGCTTTGGATTTATATTCTATATTATATATTATGCCCTGTTATTGGTATTGCATTGAGAATCTGAGTATTGTACTTTGGTTGTGAGTTGGTATATACTTTCCAGCTGTCGATGAGAGTCCCGCGCTGGTGATGGGTTATTATTGCATCATGTTGCATTCGTATGCACATTGCATCATATTGAGGGTAGGAGGATTCCACCCTCGGAGCAGGAGGATTCCGCTCCATTGCATCATATTGAGGGTAGGAGGATTCCGCCCTCGGAGCAGGAGGATTCCGCTCCATTGCATCATATTGAGGGTAGGAGGATTCCGCCCTCGGAGCAGGAGGATTCCGCTCCATTGCATCATATTGAGGGTAGGAGGATTCCGCCCTCGGCGCAGGAGGATTCCGCTCCATTTCATCACATTGAGGGTAGGAGGATTCCGCCCCCAGAGCAGGAGGATTCCGCTCCATCTATTTGGCACATGTGACACCATTGCATCATACTGCATTCTTCCCATTTCATTGCACCGTGTGCTGACTATTCTGTGACTATCGTGTTGTGTTTTATATATGCGGTATGTATACCATGTTGTGAACGTATCTCAGTTTGCCTATATATTTCTGGCTCGTATCCTGGGTTGCACGTCGCGACAATATAAATACATGGATCGGATCGGATTGCACGCCGCAACAGTATGAATATACGGATCGGGTTGCACGCCGCAACTGTATAAATATACGAATCGGGTTGCACGCCGCAACAGTATGAATATATGGATCGGGTTGCACGCCGCAACATTATGTATTTATGATTTTCGACATGTTCAGGATATCTATATGTTCTGTCTACCTTATGTCCCTGGCTGTTTATGATTCCATACGTGTTTTCAGTTATTATTTGGCTTTGCCTGTTTATAGTTCAAATAAGATGGATTTAATTTATCTGTTTTTCTTCTCCCTGGCTAGCTATCCTATTCTTTGAGGTGGCTAGTCTGCCCCACTTATTGAGTCCTTTTGACTCACCCTTGTTTGTTGTTTGTTTCTTGTCTATCTATTACGTTTCGGCAGGTTCGCTCCAAGATTGAGTTCGCCACGTTGTGAAGGAGCGAAGTCGACTTCAGCTGTCAGGGTGAGCCAACTTTTATTCCGGATGGCCACCAGTTTATTGGTTATTATTTCAGTTGCATTTTGCTCCCTTCAGGAGGTATTTGTCTTCTTTTGTACCCTTAGATGTTTAGTCTAGATAGTCCTAAACTTAGTATGTTGGGTAGTTAGCTGTAATTTTTTTTTTTGTACAACTTAGAGGTATCACTATGTTTGTACTTTTTTTAAAAAGTCTTGTCCTTATTTATGAACTATTATATTTATTTTCCTAATTTAATTGGTAAGGGTTCGCCCGACGGGTCTAGGGGAGGATGTCGGGTGCCCGCACGGCCTAACCGGATTCTTGGTCGTGTCACTCATTTAGAGATAAAAGTTCTGATTATTTTGGGAGGTCACCTACCATGTTATCTCAGCTGGTAGAGCATAATTCTTAAAGTGCGCTAGTAGTTCATTAAGATAGATCCAGTTTTTCTCTTTATAGCTATCAACAATCTGTCATTCTTCCATTTTCAGCGAAAAGGTGCTATCATTGTCGTGAGCTTGATTATCCTTTGGGTGTTTTCCCTTACTCCAGCAACTAGGCAGTCGTCTTTTCTCTCGTCATCAGGCATCTGTGCAGTCGCAGAGGATTTCATATAGATCTCAATTAGCCAGAGAAATGCCATCATACAGTAGAGGTTGAGAGTGTGGTGGCACTGATTCTTCAGAAAGTGATTGTCAGGGTAGTGGCTCAGCTCAACTGCAGAGGCAGTTCTATGAACTGCTTGTCTGACAGGATGCTGAGGTATCCGATATAGTAGTCCCTGAGATTTCTTCCTCTCTTAATGTGAGTAAGATTTGATTCTTTCGATCGATTTGTAAATGGTTTGTCATATCATGTTTCTATGGTTTCCTTGGATATTGTTTATATTAAGAATTGATTGCGATAGAGGGGTGAGCATCTAGTATGATTTATTTAGGGCATTTGTGCGACCCTACCATTTTATCTGGTCTAAATATGAGAGATTTTACAGTGAGTGTCGGTATTGTCTGCTTGGCATCTTATCGTGCCAGCTTTTATTATTAAGTCAAATTAATATACCTCACTTCTCGGAATTCTGTGTTGGTAGGATGATAGGATTCTTATTCATCACCATCAGAAAGTGTCACCTGTTTCTTCCGGTGTAAAGTGGTTAGTAAGTAATATTTGATCTACATATCTCCTCTTGGTTCAAGACGCTACTAAAGTCATGTTATCCCATAAGCTTATCTGGTTTATAAAAGGGTTTTCTAGTAAATTGTCAGAGTTTCCTTCTTATTGGGAGGTTAAATTGGCGTGGATGTTGTTCTATAGAGCTCATTTAATGTCTATTTCTTCAATTTCGATTCTTTGGTTAGCCTGACTCGGAAGTATTCTAGCTCTGGTAGCCAAGCAAATAAGAAGATGAGCTTCCTAAAGATGTAATTATTTCTATCCTCATTTTATTGCCATCTCTTCTTCTTCCGACACTAGTGAGCTTGGCCGGTTAGTAGCCTCTTGTGATGTTCCCTGTGGCCAGAGTGCGTGTCAAGGTAGCAGAGTAGGCACATTGTTGTTTTTCAAGGCTACTAAGGGTAATGAGAGGCATCATTTGACCTCTGATTTTTACCATCAGGCGGTGGTGCTTATAGAAAATGTATGGAGCTGTGAACACGAGAGTTGCAGCTGTTTGGCAACTCGAGAGAGTAATTTGATAACTCAGGTCTGAGCCGCGTTCTATCTTTAGCTAAGTCTTCCTTAATCCAGCAGGTTGTGCGAGGATGACTATTTCTTTTACAATTAGTTGTATGAGTTTATGCTCTAAGTGGAGGAGTCTTCCTCCAATTAATACCGAATCATAATATTAAATCTCTAAGGTGTTGCTGAAAAGTAAGCTATTTCTTTGTTTCATCGACTTGTTCTATATTTATATCGACGAGGTGATTCACCGGCAGAATCATGTTAATCCATCCAGAGTTCCGTGTATCTTTGCTTCGAAAATATAAAACTCTCTTCTCGTGATCTAGGAAGGATCAGCTTAGTCAGAATAAGCTGGGCAATGGTGTTATCATATTATCAAGGTATGTTTTATTCAAAGAGTTCGGTGCACGTGTTATAATTCTGATCATGTAATCAGGAGATAATACCCGTGGAGTAGCTTATGAAGGTCATGCAAGTTTTCTTGTTATCTGTGCGAATTTTTATTTAGCCTTAGGCTCGTTCGAGAACGAACGAGAGTTTAAATGGAGGAGAATGAAACGACCTCGATTAGTCGTTTCGGATGTTAGGACTCTGATTGGCGTACTGATAATTTTAAAATATTCGTAATTTCCATTAGGACCTGTCTGTAATATTTGAGCTAAATCAGACCTCGTTTGGTAGCAATCGAAATAAGTTTTGAGTTTTTATTATCGATAAATATTAAAAAGAGATTTTCGAGCTCGGTTTTGGCGAATGAGCTCCGATTTGAAATCCAAAAACGCCGTTAGGTTCGTATGATTATTTATGATTTTCGTGAACTTTCGAAAGTGAATTTCGATGTTGTTCGGCTAGTTTCCACTAAAATGCCGAAAGTTAAATAATTTGACATTTTTTCATTTAAATTCGCATCTTGAGTTTTGGGAGTCCGATTTGAGATCCGTCTTAGCAAGTGTATTACATATATTTTTTATAACTTGTATGCAAAATTTGGAATTATTTCGAATTTTGTAGAGTTTCGTTTTAGTTTTCATCGCGAAAAGAAAATTTAAAAAAAAGGAAAAAATAAATTAAATGGGCGGTGGGCTGGTCAGGGATATATATCCCTTCAGCTTCATTTTGAAGCTTAAAACAAGAATGGAGCAGAACCAACTCAAAAGCAGAGAACGTAGAAACGAAATAGAAAAATGCTAGAAAATGAGAAAAGAGCCGGAGAAAAATAGAATTTTTACCCTAAAACATTCAGATAATGATCTTAATATATTATTTGAGTTTATTACGTGTGTTTGAAAATATTTTAACGGTAAAACTTGGAATAATAGACATCGTTTTAATAAGTTTAATTAATAGTTTAAAGGGTCAAATGACCCCGATAATGAAATTGATTATATATTCGTACTCAGTGAGTTATGGGCAACATATAAATGTAATTTATTTAGGGTTTGGTTATGTGACCTTAAACCCTGTATACAGGCCTGGCCTGCGTATTGCGTATGCGAATAGTGTATCAGGTTCCTAATCGGATTACCCTAAGATGTGGGGAATAAAGCCTTTAGCCTAATTTGATATATTTTCTGCTTATTGAATAAGCAGGATCGTTGGCAGTGAATCCAAAGGATAAAGTTGTTGTTCAGTAGCACCTTGAAATAAGGTAAGTATTTATATCCATTTCTTTGGAGGCACTTGGCCTCATGGATTTTCTGTCACGTGTTCCTTACGTGTGTAGCTGCCAATAGGCGTACTCACTACGCCTTAGCTTTGAATTTACATTGTATATTATATGTTAAGCCCTGTTGTTGGTATTGCATTGAGCATATGAGCACTGCACTCTGGTTTTGAGCATTGCATATACTTCCCAGTAATCGATGAGAGTCCCGAGCTGATGAAGGGTCATTATTGCATATACTTCCCGGTTGGCGATGAGAGTCTCGCACCGGTGAAGGGTCATTATTGCATATACTTCCCGGTAATCGATGAGAGTCCCGAGCCGGTGAAGGGTCATTATCACATATACTTCCCAGTAATCGATGAGTGTCCCGAGCTAGTGAAGGGTTATTATTGCATATATCTCCTGGTAAACGATGAGAGTCCCGTGCTGGAGATAGGTATCAGACAGATGTGACTGCTTGGCATCATATTGCATTCATACGCATTACATTGCACATATTGAGGGGTAAGAGGATTCCGCCCCTGGAGCAGGAGGATTCCGCTCCATTACACATATTGAGGAGTAGGAGGATTCCGCTCAATTCTATCATATTGAGGGTAGGAGGATTCCGCCCTAGGAGCAGGAGGATTCCGCTCTATTGCACATATTAAGGGGTAGGAGGATTCCGCCCCAGGAGCAGGAGGATTCTGCTCCATTGCACACATTGAGGGGTAGGAGGATTTCGCCCAAGGAGCAGGAGGATTCCGCTCTATTGCATCATATTGAGGGTAGGAGGATTCCGCTCCAGGAGCGGGAGGATTCCGCTCCATTGCATCATATTAAGGGTAGGAGGATTCCGCTCCATTCATTTGACACATGTGACCCTTTGCATCATATTTCATTTCATCTCATTTCATTTCATACACTTGTGTAGACTTGTGGCATATAACTACTGTTCTGCTTATACGTGCATTTCTTATTTATCTATATATTTCTTACTCGTATTCTGGGTTGCGGGGATCGGGTTGCACGCCGCAACGGTATAAATATATGGATGGGGTTGCACGCCGCAACGGTATAAATATATGGATCAGGTTGCACGTCGCAGCAGTATGAATATATGGATCGGGTTGCACGCCGCAACAGGATAAATATATGGATCGGGTTGCATGCCGCAGCTGGATGTATTTCTGATTGTTGATGTGTTCGGGATACCTATATGTTCTGGCTATCTTACGTTCCTGGTTGTTGATGAGTTTGTGATTCCATACGTGATTCTAGTTATTATCTGGCTCTGCCTTTTCATAATTTAATTAAGAGGAATTTGGTTTATCTTTTTCTTTTCTCCCTGGCTAGCTATCCTATTCTTTGAGGTGGCTAGTCTGCCCCACTTATTGAGTCCTTTTGACTCACCCTTGTTTGTTGTTTTTTTCTTGTCTATCTATTTCGTTTCGGCAAGTTCGCTCCAGGATTGAGTTCGCCACGTTGTGAAGGAGTGAAAACGACTTCAGCTGTCAGGGTGAGCCAGCTTTTATTCCGGATGGCAACCAGTTTATTGGTTTCATTTTAGTTGCATTTTGCTCCCTTCAGGAGGTATCTGTCTTTTTTTATACTCTTGGATGTCTAGTCTGGATAGCCCTAAACCTAGTATGTTGGGTAGTCAGCTGTAATTTCTTTTGTACAGCCTAGAGGTATCAGTATGTCTGATTTTTTTTAAGTATTGTCCTTATTTATAAATTGAATTATATTTATTTTCCTAATTTAATTGGTAAGGGTTCCCCCGACGGGTCTAGGGGAGGTTGTCGGGTGCCCGCACGGCCTAAGCGGATTCTAGGTCGTGTCACCTATTTTGCGTCAAATACAATATGAGGAATGTCGAAATTTCTTGTACCAAATATAGCCTATTATTAGAATATATTAGGGGTTATTAGCACAATTGTATGGGTAGAATAGGTTATTTTTGTAAGGTGTACATAATTAGGGTAAATTGTACAATTAATTGGGCGAAGCCCATTAGGAGTATAGTTGGTACCCAAGATAGGGTTTTCTACTTTTCTTGTATAAATAGGGGACTCATTCATCAATAAGAGGCAAAAGTTTTCACTTAAGTTTTTGTTTGGTGTGTCCCTTTTTAAATGATATCAGAGCCACCATGAAATTCTTCGAGTAGAAAAGTAATGTCAGCTCCGATAGGTGGTGCTGGTGGAGGAGGCGGTGTCCAAGGAGCGGGGGCTGATGCTGTTGTCGTACAGAAGACCATCTCTCCGTACGGCATCACTTCGAATGATAATCCTGGGTTGATTATCACACAGGTCCAGTTGACCGGTGAGAACTATGAAGAATGGGCACGGTCCACAAGAACGGCGTTGCGTGCAAAGAAGAAGTATGGTTTTGTTGATAGATCGATTAAGAAGCGTGGTGAAGATTCGGTCGATCAGGAGGATTGGTGGACTAGCAATTCTCTTCTGGTGTCATGGATTAGGAATTATATTGAGTCCACTCTTAGGACCACCATATCGCATATGGAGGTTGCTAAAGATTTGTGGGAGAGCATCCGAGAGTGTTTTTTCTGTGGGAAACGGACCTCAGATTCAGGAATTGAAAGCTTCTTTGGCCGGTTGTAAGCAAAAGGGATTGACTGTTACTGATTACTACGGGAAATTGGCTATGTTGTGGGAAGAACTTGGGAATTATGATAAGTTTCCAACGTGCTTGTGTGGAAATCGCACATGCAATCTAACGGTTGCATTGGAGAAGAGGAAAGAAGAAGATAGGGTCCATTTATTTCTTATGGGTTGGATGAAAGTCTCTATAAAGTCGTCTGTTCAAATTTCTTGGCTCAGGATCCGTTACCATCGATGAATCAGGTTTACCAAAAGGTAATTCAAGATGAACGGGTCAAGGGGATGGCACAGACTCAGGAAGAATGAGGGGAGATAACAGCATTTGTCACACAACGGCCGCCCCCACCGAAGAAATATTATAAGGAGTGTCACTTGTGCGACCGAGGTGGACATCCTCCGGAATGCTTCTTTGAAGTTATTGGCTATCCGGAGGGTTGGGTTCATTATCCGAGACAAGGTTCTCCGAGTGGTGGACTTGGTAGAGGAAGAGCTAAAGGTAACTGAGGTGGTAGAGGCCGTGGACATCAACAGTATGGTTCAAATGCTAGCCAAGGACATGGTGGAAATCGAGCAAATGCTGCTCAAGCTGAGTTCAAAAATGGAGAGACCGGAAACGTGACTGTGCCCGGACAAATTAACTTGTCAGGAATAACAAGTGATCAGTTGCAGATGCTTTTCGAGCTACTAAACAGGGAGAAGACAAGCACAAGTGAAACATCGATTGGTAAGCAAGTTCGACTTCCGTAGATTATCGACAAAGGAATATCGAATCGTATGACTGGTCAATTGGGTGTTTTGGAGGATCTACGGACAATTTCACTGTGTCCGGTAGGTCTACCAAGATAGGTCTACGTTTCAAGCTAATTTGTCGATCGATTTTTGGGGAGAATGTGTGATGACAGAATGTTAATTAATTAACGAGACACCCACTAAGTTGTTGAGTGGTAAGACACCTTACGATGTCTTGATGGGAGTGACACCGAATTATGACCATTTGAGAGTGTTCGGTTGCTTATGTTATGTTCGCAATCAAGAACAAACAGGTGATAAATTTGAAAGTAGAAGTCATCGATGTGTATTCTTGGGATATCCAAACGGAAAGAAAGCATGGAAAGTATATGATTTGGAGGCAAAAAAGTTTTTGATATAAAGAGATGTGGTGTTTTACAAAAAGGAATTACCATTTGCATCTACGGAGAATGAGAAAGAAAAATGGAGCCAAGAAATGGTTCCTGTGACCATCAGCCAAGAAACTGTTTTTTGCTAAATTCTGCCAAACTTGTCAATCCATCAGCCACCATATTGGCTTCTCTAAGACAATGATTCAGATAGATATCTCCCTAGGACGATGCATTTAAAACGACCTTCAACCGTCACTCTGTCACTTTTCTTTTTCATCGGCACTTTATCATGTACTATGTCACAATAGAAAATGCATGTAAATGCAGTTTACTACCAATACTAAGCAGTTTGGTACTTCTTGAAAGGACTTGCAGAAGCATCTTCTAGAATTCTATAACCACTCGTATGCTAGCTATTTTTTTCACAAAGTAAAAGTACACAAATGTTCTTCCAAGACGAAATTCTCTCATAGCTATATCACACATATGGACATAGTGCAGCTTTCATGTGGCAAGTTGTTGCAGTCTATAACTAATTTCTAGTTAATTTTCTTCAAATATAATCAACTAAACCTACTTAAAAGCTTTCACTAGCAAAAATCCGATATGATGCTTACACTAAAAAGCATCCAAAGTTCTACACTTATTTAAGTAGTGTTTAGACTTAGAAGATCTGACTATTGAACATTTCCTGTAACGGATCAAGGTAAGTGCCCTAACCATTGTTCTTCAACATCTAATAGTTCCTTTTATGACAAACGATAAAAAATCCATGAGTTTTTCAAGGTATATCAGTTTCTTCCTTCCCACATAAATTGGACATCCAAGGTAATTGAAAGGAAAGTTTGTGCTTGAAACCAGTTTTATCTATCATCCTGTTAATTCTAGAAGGGGAGAAATTTATAGTAGTATAGAAAAAAAATTTCTCTTCATTGATCTTTTGACCATAACTTTGCTCATAAAGTCTAACCTGATCCAGCACCAATTTTATACTCTCGTTATTCCTAGCATAAAAAATAACTATATCATCAGCATATGCTAGATGATTAATGATAGGACCCCTACTTTTCATAGAGAAATGGGTGAAATGAGCATTAGAGTTAAGCTTGTTTAACAACTTGGTTAACACTTCTGCTGCCAATATAAACAAAGCAGGGGAAAGCTCCCTGCTTAAGCCCTTGAGATGAAGAGAAAAAACCATGCCTAGTACCATTAAGAATTATGGAATACCGAACATTAGAGATACCTCTGTATACTATATCAATCGACCATTCACTGAAACAAAATTTTCTCAACATAGATGAAAGAAAGGTCCATAATAATCTATCATAGGCCTTAGCTATATCCAATTTGATGACAATGTTCCCACCCTTGTTATACTGTGCCACATCCTGCACCATTTCTTGAGCCAACAGAATGTTATCTGTGATCAACCTTCCTTTGACAAAACCACTCCGATTTCCAGATTTTAACTTGGGAAGAATTGGATTAAGTCTTCCGGCAAGAAGCTCTATAATTATCTTTACAGAAGAATTACTAAGGTTAATTAATTAGTCTGAATTCAGAGAAGGATGTTGGGGATACCACTTTAGGAATCAGTGCTAAAAGAGTATGAGAGAAGAATTTTGTAATGTTTCTTTCTGTTAGCTTGGATAAACTTGACGTTTTGACTGATGATTAAGGAACAGATTCAAAGGACCTATTCCTTTGAATCACTGCAGCTAATAGATAATTCATGCAAAATCATTTAAGCTGAGATATTATTAATTATCCTTAGACTAATGTTTATCTTGATAATTGTGCAGGTCTAAACGTGATATGAAAAGATTTCATAAATAATGGATAAGGGCTAAATGATTCGGATGCTTAAAGTGTAGAGTTCAATTAGGACTCAAACTCTTGGGAGCTTTGGAGTTCTAATTGCTCAAGACTTCTTGGTTGCTGAAGCTATAAAACGAGGAGCATATCAGCCATTGAAGGGTGCACAAATACAGAGAGAATCGAGCAAAGCATTGAAAGATTCATTATCTTATTTCTGTAATCAGTAAGCTACAAGGAACTAAGTAAGAACATGTCCCTTACATTGAGTCTTGTAAAAATTCAGTCTTAGTTCAACTGTAGTAGGTATTATCTAGTTGTATCTTTTCAGTTCAAGTCGTGTACTTGACAAAGCTTCACTATTCATAAAAGAGGTCACTAAAGAATTAGAGTTAGTCCTAGGTTAGTAAGAAGGTAGTCTTGTAACCAAGTGAGTCCTTTTACATAGTGAAGTTGAAATCCTACTTGGAAGAGTAGGTCGTGGTTTTTTTATCCCGAGTTCAAGGGATTTTTCCACGCTAATATTGGGTGTTCATTTACTTACAGTTTGAATTCCGCACGTAACATAATAAAGGAACACATTTTAAGGAACTGGTCCTTAAAACAGTAAAGTGGTGTATCTTTGGAAATATCAACTTGTATCAGAGCGGGTTATCCTTGAAAAGGCTAACACCTAGGATTAGATGAGTACATCACGAGAGAATAGTGAGGGTCAGTCAATGGTTAGAGCACCTTTGTTCAATGAAAAATACTACTCATGGTGGAAGGAAAGGATGAGAGATCATCTTCAAGCTGAGGACTATGAGTTATGGGACATAGTGACTCAAGGTCCCATGATTCCAATGTAAAAGGATGCCCCTGGAAATGTTGTTCCCAAAACTAGAAATGAATGCAATGCTGAAGACTTAAGGCAATAGGAAAAGAATGCAAAAGCTAGGAAGTGGCTTGTTGGTGGACTCAGTCCTGACAAGTGCATTAGAATTAGAGGGTATACCACTGCAAAGGAAATTTGAGATGCTCTACAAGTTGTACATGAAGGAACAAGTCAGGTAAAAAGGTCTAGAGGTACACTTCTTTTTGCTGAATATGAAAGCTTTAAAATGAAAGAAGAAGAATCAATCTCTGAAATATATACTAGATTTAATGCCATTGCATCTGAACTTATTTCTTTAGGAAGGGTTTTAACTGTGGAAGATAGAGTAGAAAAGATCCTAACTAGGGTTCTTCCAGATTCTTGGGAGATCAAAGCTTGTGCTATCATAGAAAGCAAGGATCTGACCACCTTATCCTTAGATGAGCTTATAGGTAATTTAAAGACTTATGAACTAAGGAAAAAGGTTAAAAACATAGGTGAACCAGTTAAAACTGAACCTAACCTAGTGATAAGTTGGTATTTTACCAATTAAATACTACCTTAAGCTTTTGTTTTTGAATCCAAAAGCAATAATGTGTGCTATTATGTCGTGAATTGCTTAATTTCATGTTATGACGAGTGTAAACGAGTCGTTGATTGAAGTTGAAGCAAAAGAGCAAGAATTAGAATCAAGAGATGAAGATCGGAGTCATGAAGCCAGGTGCCCGCCTGAAGAAGCCACTGTCTAAGAAGAGAAAAGGGACACAGGCGCCCCAGCTGACCAGGCGCCCTGCCTGAGTTGCAAAGGCTCCAGGCACCCTGCCTAGCCAGGCGCCCCGCTTGAAATAAAAGGGCTTCAGGCGCCCAGCCTAGAGCAGGCGCCCTTCCTAGCTAGAACACTATCTAAAGAAGAAGAAACGGCACAGGTGCCCCACCTAAAGCACGGGTTCCTGATCTTCTATAAATACTAAAAGCTAGGGTTTTAGCATTAACCAATTCTAGACTTAAACTCTAAAGGTTTTGGGCGATTTTGTGAGCCAAGTTTTAGACTTAACATCATTTTGTAAGCTTCTAAACTTGTATCTTTCAATATAAATTCATATATCAATCCAAAGTCTATGTTTAATTTCAATCCATCATTTCATTACATGTTAATTGCTTTGATTCAAACCCTACTTATGAGTAGCTAAATTCATAACTAAGGGTTTCATTATGCTATTGTGATAGAAAATTAATGGGTGTTGTTCTATTTCACTAACCATAACACAGGTAAAAATTATCCAACTCCCCATTACAATAACATAAAAATTCCAAAATCCATGATTTTTGGGATTTCTTGTCTACATTGCTAGTTGAAGACTAGGAAGAGATTAACTAGTGTAGAATAGTGGAATTGGCGAGGATTTGAGTTTATAGGCTATTCGTATAGACTAACTGCTCGGAAGGGATCTCCTTTCCTCGGGTCTTTGAGTAGCACTTTGAGTATGCAACTAAGGCTTTGACGAGCGAGTTGCGCAAGATCTCTTCTAGGCCGGAAGGATTTTAGAGATCACAATCGGAATACTCGACCATAATTATACTTGTGTTGGAAAAGTGAAGTGAAGACACCCGTTTGTTGGAAATCACTATTAGATGTTTGCACCCCTAGTCTCATAATATATAATCAATTTACTTGCTTAATTGTGTGCCTTGTAGTTAATTGTAGCGATCTTAAAAACAACCCCACTCTAGGACTCAATATTAAACTTCATTTGAATTTCTACTTGCGATTCTCTTACTTGACGAGCTAGTTCCCTTGGAATATCGACCCCGACTCATATCGGGTATTATATTTTGACGACCACCCCTCATCATTAAAGGTGTAGGATTAAGCGTGGATCAAATTTTGGCGCCGTTGCCGGGGAACTACAGTTTCAATATTTAGTTGCATTAGTTAATCAAAGCTGTTTAGTTCGCAAGTCCTAGCATTTTACTTTTGTTTTTGGTTTTACCTTGTGTAGGTGAACATGTCTTATAGGAGAAATTCGAATCGGCACTTGCGGAGCCCCAATTACAATCATTATTATTATCAACAATATGGGGATCCGCAAGGTTATAAAGAAGAATATGATATCCATTCCATGTTGAACAAGTGGACGAAGATGAAATACAAGAGGAAGCTAATGATCCTCAAGTGGAGAATGTGAACCCTCATGATGACAACCCTTTTGGCCAAGCAAATGCGGGGGTCCAAGCAAATGAAGAAGGAAATCTTGGAGAAAATGAAGGTGTTGCGGGTAATGCTAATCAGGGTGGCAACAATGCAAACTGAGGCGGCCGAGGTGTGAACCAAGGGGGTCGAGGTGTAAACCCTGGAGATAGAGCAAATGTCAACTGAGGAGGCAATGCGAATAGAGTTAATGCTCGCAATGTCAACCGGAATCAAGAGTATGCTAGAGGTGCTCGAGAATATCAACAAGAGTATGCTAGAGGTGCTCGAGACTATCAACAAGAGTATGCTAGAGGTGGTCGGGACTATCAACAAGAGATGAGAGACTATGAAGATGATGAGGAGATTGAGGAAGAAATTGATATGAATTATTTTGCAAGTGCCATAGTTCCTCCTCCTATTCATGGAAATGCTAGTTTTAGCATCCCAAATGTAATTCTACAAGGTCTTGAACAATATGGTTGCTTTGGTGGTACTAAGAATGAAGATGCAAATGATCACTTGAGAAATTTTGTGCAAACTTGTAATCTCTACAAGTCGGCAAGGGTATTAGAAGAATCATTGAGGTTCATGGTATTTCCTTACTGTCTAACCGGAAAAGCTAAAGATTGGTTGAACAAGTTGCCGAGGAACTACATTTTCCCTTGGCAAGAGTTGGTAAAACAATTTCTAGGAAAGTTTTCACCAAAGGGGAAGCAAGCAGCATTGAGGGATAAGATCTACATGTTTGAGCAAGAGGCATCCGATTCTTTGATCGAGGCTTGGGAGGCTTTCCAAGATGGGTTGTTCCGGTGTCCTAATCATGGTTTCAATGGGAAAATATTGTTGCAAAGCTTCTATCAAGGGTTGAACAAGATGAACCAATCCGCCTTGGACACTTTATGTGATGGTATCACCATGGACAAGAGGTATGAAGAGGTGAAAGATGTCCTAGACAAAGTGACTAAGAGATCTCAAGAATTTCAATCAAGAGCTAAGAATCCGGGAAGAGAAGTTGGGATTAGTCCAAAGATGATGGAATTATTTGAAGCGTAAGATGAGAAAATGGCAAGGATCTTGACATCGGTGGAACTCATGAACAAGAACTCAAAGGCCGATAGGGAAGCCAATGAAAAGAAGTTGCACAAGGTGGAGAATATCCACACCACAAATGCCGAGTGGCCCCAAGAGGGATACTATCCGGAACAATGCTACCATGTGCAAGATGGGGAGGAAGTACATTATGTGGGTAACTACCAAGGGCAAAGAGGGTATGATCAAGGTGGTTATCAAAGACCTTATCAACAACCCTATCAACAACCATATCAACAAGCCTACCAACAACAAGGGCAATGGAGGCCGAGTCAATGAAGAGGTAATTGGAGTAGCAACCAAGAGGGGAGAGGAGCCGGTTCTTCTCAGCAATATGCTCCAAGACCTCCATTTAAGCAAAATGATCAAGAGCCAAAGGCTCCCACAAAATTGGAAGAAATGATCAGCCAAATGCTTCAAAATCAACAAGGCCACTTCGGAGACATGAAAGACATGAAGGAAACTATGACATCACATTCCACATCCATCAAAGAACTTGAGTCGCAAATGAGCCAACTCGGACATTAAGTCAATCAAAGGCCGCAAGGAGCATTACCAAGTGATACGGTAGTGAATCCTAAAAGAGGCGGTAAAGACCAAGTGATGGCGATCAAAACTTGAAGTGGCAAGACATATAAAGATCCAAAAGCCATAAGTAATGATGATGCGGAGTTGAGATTGCAAGATGATCATGTGGGTACCTAGTGGAATGATAATGAAGATATTGGAGAAGAGATGGTGTAAGATGAAATGGAGAGGCAAGGTGATGTGTTGGTGCAAGAGTATGATGATGATGTTCAAGAAGTCACTAAAAAGCCTACCCCCCAAATACCACCACCAAAATAGCCAAACCAAAGAACACTCCACAACCCAAAGGAAGCCCTTCTAACCCAAGCTCCATTCCTAAAATACCACTTCCTTTCTCTCAAAAGAGAAATAAACAAAGAGAAGTATCCCATGCAAAGAAGATTTGGGAGAAGATAGCAAGTACCTCCATCAACATTCCATTGGTTGATGCTTTGGGACAAATGCCCAACATTGCTAAATTCATGAAAGACTTGGTGACCAAGAAGACATATGGAGATTTCGAGACAGTCAACTTGACTCATCAAGTGAGTGCAATTGTGTCAAAACACATAGCTCCAAAGATGGAAAATCCCGGGGCTTTTACCATTCCATGCACAATTGATGGAAGACACTTCAAGAAAGCTTTATGTAACCTAGGTGCAAGTATCAACTTAATGCCATATGCGGTGTATAAGACATTGGACACCAAGGCACCTAGACCAACAACCGTGAACCTATAAATGGCCGATCGCTCAATGAAATGTCCGATTAGAATTATTGACAATGTGTTGGTGAAGGTAGACAAATTCGTCTTCCCGGCGGATTTTGTTATTCTTAATTGCCCCGTAGATTTTGAAGTACCTATCATTCTTGGGAGACTATTCTTGGCAACCAGAAGAGCTCTTTGTGACGTGGAGAGAGGTGAACTTATTTTTAGGTTCAATGGAGAGAAGGCCGTATTTCATATTTGCAAGGCCTTGAAACAACCAATGGATAATGATGCGACTTGTTCTTATGTCGTTGTCGTGGCTGATGCCCTAGTGGAAAAGGAGAGTGTCTTAGCTAGTCAAGAAGACACGTTGGCGGCGGTAATTTGGAACATGGATGTGGAGAATGAAGAGAGTGTAGCGGAGGTGGCGAAGGCATTGGAAGGCTTTGGATCAAAACCCTATGTACCTAAACAGCTATCCCTAGACCTTGAAAATCGAGAAACACCACCTACAAAACCATCCATCGAAAAACCACCGAAACTTAAATTGAAAATCTTACCATCCCATTTGAGATACACTTTCCTTGGTCCCAACTCCACTCTACCCATAATCATCTCATCTCACTTGGCCAAAACTCAAGAATCTCAACTTGTTGAAGTGGTGAAGAGGAGGATTGAAGCTATAGGATAGACCTTGGCGGATATAAGAGGAATTGATCCGGGGGTATGCACTCATAAGATCTTGCTTGAAGAAGGGTGTCGGCCAAGTGTAGAACACCAAAGGAGGTTGAATCATCCTATGCAAGAGGTGGTGAAGAAAGAAATCATCAAATGGCTAGATGCGGGTGTGATAGTTCCATTGTCCGATAGCAAGTGGGTGTCACTCGTGCATTGTGTGCTAAAGAAGGGGGGTTTGACGGTGATTCTAAATGACAAAGGTGAGTCCATTGCAACTAGACCCGTAACCGGATGGAGAGTGTGTATGGATTATCGAAAGCTCAACACCGCTACAAGGAAGGATCATTTTCCTTTGCCATTCATTTATCAAATGCTTGATCGGTTGGCGGGTTGTGCTAACTATTGTTTCTTGGATGGGTACTCCGGCTATAACCAAATATCCATTGAGGCCGAGGATCAAGACAAGACCACTTTCACTTGCCCCTATGGCACCTTCGCATTCCGCAAAATGCCATTTGGTCTCTGTAATGCCCCCGCCACATTCCAAAGGTGCATGCTAGCTCTTTTCCACGACATGGTGGAGAATTTTCTTTGAGGTTTTCATGGATGATTTCTCGGTAGTTGGAGATTCATTCGATGATTGCTTGTCCAACTTGGAGAGGGTGCTAGAGAGATGCGATGAAACAAGACTTGTGCTAAATTAGGAAAATTGTCATTTCTTAGTTCAAGAAGGCATAGTGTTTGGACACAAAGTCTCCAAGAAACGCATCGAAGTAGATCAAGCAAAGATTTAGGTGATTTCTAAACTTCCACCTCCAATGACCGTGAAGGGTGTCCGAAGTTTCTCGGGGCATGCGGGATTTTATCGCCGCTTTATCAAAGACTTCTCCAAAGTTGTGAATCCTATGTGCAAGCTTTTGGAGAAGGATGCCAAGTTCGTGTTTGAAAAAGCATGCTTAGGAGCTTTTGAAGAAGTGAAGAAGAGGTTGACAACCGCACTGATAATTGTGAGTCCTAATTGGGAGCTTCCGTTTGAAATCATGTGTGAAGCTAGTGACTTGGTTTTGGGGGCCGTGCTAGGTCAACGGGTGAAGAAGATGTTTCATCCAATCTACTATGCAAGCAAAACAATGAATGGAGCTCAATTGAACTACACGGTGACGGAGAAGGAACTCTTGGCTATCGTGTTCGCGTTTCAAAAATTCCGATCATATTTGGTGGGGTCGAAAACAATTGTGCACACCGATCACTCCGCCATCCGGTACTTGATGGTGAAGAAAGACTCCAAAGCAAGGCTCATCCGGCAGGTGTTACTCCTCCAAGAGTTCGATATTGAAGTTATTGACCGAAAAGGGACCGAAAATCAAGTGGCGGACCATTTGTCCCGCTTGGAGGAGGAAGGTAGGCCAAAAGAAGAGATGGAAGTGAATGATGCATTTCCGAATGAAAGGATCTTGGCCGTGTCTTGGTGACACGACCCGAAATCCGGTTAGGTCGTGCGGGCACCCGACATCCTCCCCTACACCCGTCGGGCGAACCCTTACAAATTAAATTAGGAAAATAAATATAACAATTCATAAATAAGGACAAGACTAAAAAAATACAGACATACTGATACCTTTAAGCTGTACAAAAGAAATTATAGCTGACTACCCAACATACTAGGTTTAGGGTTATCCAGACTAGACATCTAAGAGTACAAAAGAAGACATATACCTCCTGAAGGGAGCAAAATGCAGCTGAAATAATTAACAATAAACTGGTGGCCATCCGGAGTAAAAGCTGGCTCACCCTGACAGCTGAAGTCGTTTTCGCTCCTTCACCACGTGGCAAACTCAATCCTGGAGCGAACCTGCCGAAATGAAATAGATAGACAAGAAACAAACAACAAACAAAGGTGAGTCAAAATGACTCAATAAGTGGAGCAGACTAGCCACCTCAAGGAATAGGATAGCTAGCCAGGGAGAAGAAACATATAAATCAAATTCCTCTTATTTAAATTATAAAAAGGCATAGCCAGATAATAACTTGAAGCACGTATGAAATCACAAACTCATTAACAACCAGTAACATAAAATAGCCAGAACATATAGGTATCCCGAACATATCAACAATCAGAATTACATCCTGTTGCGGCGTGCAACCCGATCCATATAATTATCCTGTTGCGGCGTCCAACCCGATCCATATAATTATCCTGTTGCGGCGTGCAACCCGATCCATATATTTATACTGTTGCGCGGCATGCAACCCGATCCATATATTTATACCGTTGCGGCGTGCAACCCGATCCATATATTTATACCGTTGCGGCGTGCAACTCGATCCATATATTTATCCTGTTGCGGCGTGCAACCCGATCCCCGCAATCTAGAATACGAGCCAGAAATATATAGGTAAACTGAGATATGTCCACGACATAGTGTACAAACCGCATACATAAAACACAACACAATACACACAATAGTCAGTATGCGGTGCAATGAGATGGGATGAATGCGGTACAATGCCATGCAGTCACATATGCCTTATACCTATCTCCGGCGCGCGACTCTCATCGTCTACCAGGAGATATATGCAATAATGACCCTTCACCGGTGCGTGACTCTCATCGCCAACTGAAAAGTCTATGCACTGATGAACTTTCACCGGCTCGGGACTCTCATCGATTACCGGAAAGTATATGCAATGATGACCCTTCACTGGTGCGGGACTCTCATCGCCAACCGGGAAGTATATGCAATGATGACCCTTCACTGGTGCGGGACTCTCATCGCCAACCGGGAAGTATATGCAATGTTCAAAACCAGAGTGCAATGCTCATATGCAATACCAACAATAGGGCTTATCATATAATATACTATACAATGTAACTTCAAAGCTAAGGCGTAATGAGTACGCCTATCGGCAGCTACACACGTAAAGAACACGTGGTAGAAAATCCATGAGGCCAAGTGCCTCCAAAGAAATGGATATAAACACTTACCTTGTTACAAAGTTAGTACATCCACTCAATAACTGCTTGTCCTTTGGATTCATTGCCAAACGATCCCACTATATTCAATAAGCAGAAAAATATATCAAATTAAGCTAAAGGCTTTATTCCTTATATTTTAGAACAATCCAGGTAGGAACCGGATACCCTATTCGCATACGCAATACGTAGGCCAGGCCTATATACAGGGTTTAAGGCCACATAACCAAACCTCAAATAAATTTACATTTATAAGTTGCCCATAACTCACTGAGTACGAATATATAATCAATTTCATTATCGGGGTCCATTTGACCCTTTAAACTATCAATTTACGTCATTAGGGCGATGTCTAAGATCCCTATTTTTACCGTAAAAATATATTCAAACATACGTAATAAACTCAAATAATATATTAGGATCATTACCTGAATGTTTCAGGGTAAAAATTCTACTTTTCTCCGGCCCCTTTTAACATTTTCTGGCATTTTTCCCAGCCTCGCGTTATTTTTTGCTTCTTCATTTCTCCTCTGTTTCTGTTCACGTATCTATCATTTATATTATAAGCTTGCCCACCGCCTGCCTTTCTATATTTGTCCTTTTCTCTGTTTTTTTTTCTTTTTTTTTTTAAGAAAATTCGCTACTACGATAAAAATTAAAACGGTACCCTCGATATTCGAAATAATCCCAACTTTTGCATACAAGTTATACAAAATATATGTAACATACTCGCGAAGACGGATCTCAAATCGGACTCTCGAAACTCAAGATGCGAATTTAAATGAAAAGAAGTCAAATTATTTAACTTTCGGCATTTTAGCGAAAACTAACCGAACAACATCGAAATTCACTTTCGATAGTTTACAAAAATCACAAATAATCATACGAACCTAACGGCACTTTCGGATTTCGAATCGGAGCTCATTCGGCAAAACCGAGCTCGAAAATCTCTTTTAATATTTATCGCCAATAAAAACTAAAACCTTCTTCCGATGCCTACCAAACGAGGTCTGATTTAGCTCAAATTTTACAGACTGGTTCTAATGGACATTACGAATATTTTAAAATTATCGACACGCCAATCGGAGTCGTAACTTCTGAAACGACTGACCAAGGTCGTTTCATTCTCCTCCACTTAAACTCTCGTTCGTCCTCGAACGAGCCTAAATCTAAAGCAAGATTTACGCAGATAACAAGAGAACTTGCACAACCTTCATAACTATTCCACAGAAATTATCTCATGATTACAGAATTAGAATTATGACACGCACATCAAACCCTTGGATAAAAACATAGCTGGATAATATCATAACGCCATTGCCGAACTTATTCTGACTAAACCGATCCTTCCTCGATCACGAGAGGAGAATTCTACATTTTTGAAGCAAAGATATACGAAACTCTGGATGGACTAACATGATTCAGCCGAGAATCACCTTTTCGATATAGCTTTCGATATAGAACAGGTCGCTAAAATTAAGAATTAGCTCACGCTTGATGCAATAGGGGGAGCTTTTGAAGTACCTTTTTACTACACACTATAGAAGATTTGATGCAAGCTATATTATTTTTGCGAATGCACTATACAATATCTCAGTTGATTTAGTATTACCATTCAGTAATTGGAGGAAGACTCCTCCACTTAAAGCACAAACTCATGCAGCCATTTGTATAGGAATAATCATCCTCGCACAGTCTGCTGGACTAAAGAAGATTTAGCTAAAAGCTGAACATAGGCAGACCTAAGCTACCAACTACCCTTTCGAGTTGCCAAACAGCTACAACTCTCAAGTTCACAACTCCATACCTTTGCCGTAAACACCATCGCCTGATGGATGGTATTTCTATATAAAAATTTCGGCAGAGTTTCCCCTGAAACTGGATGATCCGCAAAAACAGAACCAGCACTATACTATACATGGAAATGGATACCCGGATAAACTGATATCCAAAATAATAATATGCTTACCCGGCTACAATAACACGTACTCTGGCTCAACACAGGGAACGTCACAAGCGGCTACCAATCGCCCAAGCTCACTAGTGCCGGACGAAGACGAAATGGAAATGGACCGAGGATAGAAATAATTAGAGCTTCAGGAAGCTCATCTTCTTATTTCTTGGCTACCAGAGCTAGACTACTTCCGAGTCAGGCTAACCCAAAAATCGCAATTGAAGAAATAGACATTAAATGAGCTTTATGGAAAAACATCCATACCAATTTAACCTCCCAATAAGAAGGAAATTCTGAAAATTTACCATAAACCCTTTTATAACCCAGATAAGCTCATGGGATAACATGACTCTACAAACATCTTGAACCATGGAAGACACATAGATCAAATATTACTTACTAACCACTTTACACCGGAAGAAACGATAACACTTTCTGATGGTGACGAATTGGGATCTCATTATCCTACTAACACGGAATTCCGAGAAGAGAGGTATACTAATTTGATATAATAATAAAATGTGGCACAACAAGATGCCAGGCAGACGATACCGACACTCACTCCCAAATCTCTCACATTTAGACCTAATAAATTAGTAGGGTCATCATAAATGCCAGGAGTAAATCATATCAGAAACTCACCCTTCTACCGCAACCGATTCTTAATAGAAACGACATCCAAGGAAACAATTGAAACATGATAGGACACACCATTTCCAGATCGATCAAAAGAATCAAATCTTACTCACATTTAAGAGAAGAAGAAATACATGGGTGTACTACATCAGATACCTCAACATCCTGCCAGACTAGCAGTTCATAGAACTGCCTCTGCGGCTGAGTCGAGCCACTACCCTGATAATTACTTCTAGAAGAACCACTACCACCACGCTCTCGACCTCTACTGGGTGGTGGCACTTCTCTGATTGATTAATATTTAAATGAAATTCCTGCAACTGTGCAGGTGTCTGAGGGCAAGAAGAAGGACGATTGTCTACTTACTGGAGTAAGGAAAAACTCCTCAAAGGATAACCAGACTCATGACAGTGATAACAGATTTTCATTGAAAATGGAAGCTGGACATATTGTTGATAGCTATAAAGAGAAAAACTGGGTCTAATCTTGATGAACTACTTGCGCACTCTGAGAATCACGCTCTACAAACTGAGATAACCTGGAAGGTGACTTCCAAAAATAATCAGAACTTTTACCTCCAAATGAGGTACCATGGTTACCCACCAGGGCCGTGGGATCTCTTACTTTCCCGCTCTAACTCTTCCCGCTCTAACTTATGGTATGCCTCGAACCTTCGAGCAATATCAACAACAACATCAAATGAAATCCCGACCTCAATCTCTCGAGCCATCTGAGATCTCAAGGAAAATGAAAGGTCATCAATAAGTCTTTGAATCTCTCGAAAGGCTCATGAACTAGTTCTGATGCATATCCAGCCATTCTATAGAATTCAATCTCATATTTTGAAACACCAACAGGCTAACCGACAGACTACCCTGTCCAATCCACTCAAACTAGCAACACTCTCCATTTCGCTCACTACTCGAAAGGAATTTTTTTTCCCACGAATCTAGAAGAAAACCGAACCAAGTTAGCAAATAAGAGAGAGAGACCCATCAATTCAAGGCTGAACCTTGAAACTGGAAAGCATGATAATCAACACTATACCGTTCGATATAATCAAGAGCTTGAAGGATACAAATACCCTGACATTATTTTTTTTTTAAAAAAAAAAAATCACGGGTTTTATCTGATGCATTGCTTAAGTATATCGGAAGGTTCAATCGCGTAAAATAATGCAACCTCTTCGGACACTATGACCGAACTGATACCTCGGCTGGCTAACAAGTCAGAGCAATTAGAGGTACAACACATACTACCTCCGGAATATAATTTACTGCAGCAATATTAAGAACAAGAAAAGGAGCTCCCAGAGATCGAACGTCTGCACATACGGCAACCTGATAGGCTGCCCAACGAATAATAGGTTCTTACGGTATCTGCGTCGCCAAGATTCTCGTAAAGCATCGTAGAGAGCTAAGGGAACTACAAGGCCACTAAACCTTTGGAACTGGTAAGTGCCACTAAACCTTTGGAACTGGTCCATATAGATTTATGTGGACCAATGAGAACAATGAGTCGTGGAGGTAAGAAGTATGTGAAACGACCTCGGTCAATCTTTTCAGAAGTTAGGACTCCAATTGGCGTGCCAATAATTTTAAAATATTTGTAATGTCCATTAGGACCTATCTGTAAAATTTGAGCTAAATCAGACCTCGTTTGGTAGGCATCGGAAGAAGGTTTCAGTTTTTATTGTCGATAAATATTAAAAAGAAATTTTCGAGCTCGGTTTTGGCGAATGAGACCCGATTCGAAATCCGAAAGCGTCATTAGGTTCATATGATTATTTATGACTTTTGTGAACTTTTGAAAGTAATTTCGATGTTGTTCGGCTAGTTTCCGCTAAAATGCTGAAAGTTAAATAATTTGACTTTTTCAATTTAAATTCGCATCTTAAGTTTCGGGAATCCGATTTGAGATCCGCCTTCGCGAGTATGTTACATATATTTTTTATAACTTGTATACAAAATTTGGAATTATTTCGAATATCATAGGGTACCGTTTTAATTTTTGTCGCGAAAAGAAAAAAAATGAAAAAATGAAATGAGAAAAAAACGACAAAAAGGATTAAATGAATGGCGATAGCTATACTGGATATATATATATCCCTTCATGTTACTTTGAAGCAAACAAAAAACAAGATGGAGCAGAACCAAAAATAGAAAAGCAAAAGGAGAAAATATAGGAGAAAAAAATGCGTGTTTTCGATTATTATCTGGCTCCGCCTTTTTAGAATTTAAATAAGAGGAATTTAGTTTATCTGTTTCTTCTCCCTGGCTAGATATCCAATTCTTTGAGGTGGCTAGTCTGCCCCACTTATTGAGTCCTTTTGACTCACCCTTGTTTGTTGTTTGTTTCCTTTTTATCTATTTCGTTTCGGCAGGTTCGCTCCAGGATTGAGTTCGCCGCGTTGTTCAGGAGCGAAGACAACTTCAGCTGTCAGGGTGAGCCAACTTTATTCCGGATGGCCACCAGTTTTATGTTTACTATTTCAGTTGCATTCTGCTCCCTTCAGGAGGTATTTGTCTTTTTCTGTACTCTTAGATGTCTAGTCTGGATAGCCCTAAACCTAGTATGTTGGGTAGTCAGCTGTAATATTTTTTGTACAGCTTAAAGGTATCAGTATATCTGTGTTTTTTTTTAAAGTCTAGTTTTTATTTTTGAATTGTTGTATTTATTTTCCTAATTTGTTGGTAAGGGTTCGCCCGACGGGTCTAGGGGAGGATGTCGGGTGCCCGCACGGCCTGATCGGATACCGGGACGTATCAGTATGTTATGGTGTTGGTGGATGATTACTCCAGATTTACATGGACTATATTTCTTGCATCTAAAAAAGAAGCTTTTAATGCATTTTCAACTTTTTGCTAAGAAAGCTCAAAGAATTCTAGATAGTCACATTGTTTCCATTAGGTCTGATCATAGAACTAAATTTGAAAATCACATGTTTTTCAACTTTTGTAAGAAAATGGCATTAATCACAATTTTTCTTCACTTAGAACTCCACAACAAAATGGTGTAGTGGAAAGAAAAAATAGGACTCTAGAGGAAATGGCAAGGACTATGCTAATATCTGAAAATCTTCCACAAAACTTTTGGGCTGAGGCCATCAATACTGCATCCTACATAATAAATAGGTGTATGAAAAGGCCTTTAATAGAAAAAACTCCATAAGAGCTGCTTAAGGGAAGAAAACCAAATATCTCTCATCTTAGGGCTTTTGGTTGCAAATGTTTTATACACAACAATGGGAAAGATGCCTTAGGAAAATTTGATCCTAGAAGTGATGAGGGAATCTTTGTTGGTTACAAATAGCAAATCCTATAGAGTTTTTAACAAGAAAACATTGAAAATTGAAGAAAGCATGCATGTTAAATTTGATGAAACTGACTGTCTCACTCAAGAACAGGTACATGAGGATGAAGAGATTGGAATGCTGAAACATAATGAAACTGATCCATAAATCCAGACATTGGATGTGAGAAGTGAACTGCAAGGAACTGTTCCTCAGGACAGAACTGAGAAGAGTGGCACAGAAACAGGGGGAATAAATGGTTGTTCCACGTCACAAATTGGAAGTACCACTCCCTCAGGAACTGTTCCTCAGCAAGGGACTTCTGACAATGGATTGACACTCAAGCCTTGCAAGTATCAAGGGTCACATCCTGTGGATCAAATAATCCCAGATAAGACTGTTGGGATACAAACTAGATCAGCAGTTAAAAATCACAATCTGTGTGCCTTTAGTGCTTTCCTATCTCTTGTTGAACCCAAAAATGTGAAAGAAGCACTGAAGGATGCAGATTGGATCAATGCTATGTAGGAAGAATTGAATCAATTCCAAAGAAGTCAAGTTTGGCATCTGGAACCCAAGCCAAGGAACAGGTCCATAATAGGAATAAAATAGGTTTTCAGAAACAAACTCGATGAGGATGGCATGGTAACAAGAAATAAGGCCAGGTTAGTTGTTCAGGGGTATAGTCAAGAGGAGGGCACCAACTATGATGAGACTTTTGCTCCAGTTTCAAGACTGGAAGCAATAAGACTTCTCAAAGCCTTTGCTACATACATGGAATTTACTCTACATCAAATGGATGTTAAGAGTGCATTTCTGAATGGTTACTTAAAAGAAGAAGTGTATTTTAAGCAACCTCCAGGCTTTGAGAATGAACAGTTTCCTGAACATGTGTACAAGTTGGACAAGGCCTTGTATGGACTCAAGCAGGCACCAAGAGCATGGTATAAAAGGCTATCAAAATTTCTACTTCAGCATGGATACAAAAGAGGTAAAATTGATAGATAGCACACTGTTTTTGAAAGAAAAAGGTAAGCACCTCTTAATTGTTCAAATTTATGTAGATGATATAATCTTTGGTGCTACCTGTGAAAATTTAAGTAAAGAATTTGCAAACTTGATGGGGAGTGAGTTTGAGACGACCATGATGGGTGAACTCAATTTCTTTTTGGGTTTACAAATTAAGCAAACCTCAAATAGAACTATGATCCATCAACAAAAATATGTTAAGGAATTACTTAAAAGGTTTGATATGGATAATGCTAAGGAAATTGACACACCTATTGCAACTGCCACAAAATTGGATCTTGATGAACATGGAATATCAGTTGGTCAAAAATTGTATAGAGGTATGATTGGTTCTCTACTTTACCTAACTGCTAGTAGACCTGATATTGTGTTCAGTGTTGGTTTGTGTGCTAGGTTTCAGTCAGATCCTAAGGAATTTCATTTGAAAGCTATTAAAAGAATATTGACATATCTGAAGGGAACAGGTCCCTTAGGACTTTGGTATCCAAAAGGTGATAGTTTTAATCTTGTTGGATATACTGATGCTGACTATGCATGTTTTCTTGTTGATAGAAAAAGTACCTCAGGTATGGCACATTTTCTTGGTGGGTGTTTGGTCTCTTAGGGAACCAAGAAACAAAATTCAGTAGCACTTTCCACTGCTGAGGCTGAATATGTGGCAGCTGCCTCATGTTGTTCACAGTTGTTATGCATCAAACAACAATTACAGGATTTTGGTGTTGATGTAGGGACTGTTCCTATATTTTGTGACAACACTAGTGCTATTAACATGACAAAAAATCCAGTGCATCACAAAAGAACTAAACACATTGATATAAGACATCATTTCTTGAGAGATAACAATGAAAAATGTTTGATCACCATAGCATTTCGTCCTACTGAAAAGCAAATTGCTGACATCTTTACAAAAGCTTTAGGAAGATATGATTTTGAAAGAAATAGGTTGGAATTAGGGATGATTAAACTTACTTAAATTCATCAATGCTTTACTTCATAATTGTCTTGAAAATTGCACCTAAAATGAATTTTATTCAAGTCAATGTGAAATATTCAGTCCAGCTTAATACTTCATTGTATACTCTTATGCCATAATTTTTGTTTAGAGTTGATAAAATTGAATGATGTTACCCTTATACTCTTAGAATTTCAGATTGAACAAAAGTGTTTCAAATTGGAAGGACATTGATTTTTTGTGTTTAAATCAGGTATGTACTCCTTATTATTCATTTATCTTAGAAGATTAAGGATATAGGTAACTTGTAATTAGGATAAATCCCACAAGGAATCCTAATCATATCCAAACTGCATAAGAGTCCCATCGGAGGAACAGTTCCCTTTCAGAAAAGGTAACTTGAAAGCCTAACGGCTCTATTTTTCCGGGAGACTCCCAAGAGTCTCGTAACGGCTGCATGGCTTTCAATGAGGTAATACTGATTGTTTCACACTCAACCTCCACTACCTATTTCATTCTATAAATACACTCTTTCTTTCTTATTATTCTTTCACTTTGTTTTACAATTGCACTCTCAAAATTTCAGAAAGAATAGTAACATATCTCCTAAATCGTATTGCTAGAATGTCTCTTTCTCCTGAAAATTCTTCATCTGCACCCGCTTCTGATCAAATTCCCAACCCTCCTTCACCCATGGACACCACAAACCCAAACCCTGAAATTCCTGAAAATATCCCAGAAGTACCTGGACCAGACATTCAGGGGGAAGGACCAGTTCCCACAGCTAAATCGATTGTTGAATAGGTTGAGGACTTGTCAAGGGCAATGATCATTTATCAGTATCAGGTAAATTTTGTCTATCCCTTAAATTTAGTTAAGGATGAAGGGTAAAGGAAGAGGAGTTTGGAACTGCTCCTGAGGGGGAAGGGAAAACTGTGAAACGTTTGGAACCACCCATGCAGGAATTATCTAGGTCTCCAGAGGTTGCCTTTAGGGCACCCATAGAAGATGCGATAAATGTTGAGGAAGCCTTGAGTGATAGTGATAGACCTCTTGTTGATTTGATCAACATTAGGAGTTTGAAAAGAAAACTTGCTAGGAAGGGACCCATAGATAACCAAGTGTCTGCTGAGATTGCTGCTAAGTTAAAGAAAATCAGTGATAGTTACAAGCCATGTATTAAGAAGAAAGGTAAAAGTTCCTCCAAGGCAAAAGGACCTATTCCTTCTGTCTCTACCCCTGCTTCTGGGGTTAGGAGGACATGGAGTGCTGTCAAGGCTACTGATGAGAACTTAGCTGCTGCTCTAGAAAGAAGCAGAAAAGGGAAAGGCAAACAGGTTGTTGATCCTGTTGAGGAGGAAGAAGTTGAGGTGATAAAGAAAGAGAGGGTTGTTGTTGGTGATGAAGATGATGAGATGGAGGATGTTGAGGTAGTTGTGCCGCATTCTAAGAAAAGAAAAGTTGCACAGAGGCGTGTGACAAGGAGCTCTGTGAAAGCTGCAGCAGAAAAATCTTCCAAGAGGACCAGGTCCTCCAAAAGGACTTTGGTGGATAAAAGTTCTGGTGATGATAGTGAGAATGATGAATCTTTTGCTGGTGATGATAGTGAGAGTGAGGCTGAGGGAGATGAAGTACAACATTGTGGCCATGATGACATGCTGACTAGGAAAGTGTTGAAAGGAAGAGTGCTCTCTTATGTAGGAGAAGAGGGTATGATGTGGTTGCTGAAAAAATTGCAAGTTCAGGGCTGGAGAGACATGTTCCTTCAGATTTCTGGAAGGTGTGCAAAGGAGATGGTGCAGGAGTTCTACAAGAACTGCTCTATCAAGGGGGACAGGATTACCACCTCTCTCTATGACAATATGATTACTTTTGACACTAGGGAGCTTGGTGAACTGTTGGGGATTCCATTTGTTGGTTATGACAGCTATGTCAGGAGAGTATGGCCTGACTTGACAAACTTGCCTACTGGACTGGAAATTACAAGCAAATTTTCTGAGAATGAAGAAGAAGAAGAAGAAGAAAAACCAAGAGCAGTGCAGAAAAGTGAGATGCATCCACAGCTGCTATTTGAGTTTGTGAACAACATTGTGATGCCAAGGCAAGAAAAAAGAGGGATTGCCAGTTTCATGTACCTGGTTCTTATGGAACTGCTTGACACTGATAAGCAGATCAACTGGCCCAGGTTTATGATCCATTTGATCAAAAGGGTTATAGCTGGGAAGAGGAAGCACTCTTTGCCTTTTGGTTTCATCTTGACTGACTTGTTTGCAAAGTTAAAAATTCCTTTGGAGGGGGTAGTAAAGGCTACCAAGAAGAAGAAGTTTGGATGTGCTACATTGATCAGTTGTGACTTGCCTATTCAAGCTGATCCTCCACAGGCTGGTGTTGGTAGACAGCCTTTGAACAACAAGGTGAGGGCACTGAGGCAACAGGTTGCCATATAGGCTGCTGAAATAGCAAGGATGGAGGAGGAGAAGAATTACTGGAAGATAGAGGCTACAAAGGCAAAGGAGACTAATGAGGGAATGCTCAAACAGATGTTTGAGTTGTTAAACAAGTCTCAGGGACCTGGTCCTTCCACATCCTGATCACCTTAGCCATAAGCCATCTTTTGTCCAGTGGGATTTAGACTAGTTCAAGTTCCTTAGTCCATTCCTTTTCTAGTTTCTGAATAATTTTGTAGTACTTGCTTGTATCCCCAGGTTTAACCTTTTGTTAATGATGACTTGTCTTTGATGGCTAATATCATTGTTTTGCAGTTGCTTTAGTTTGAATTGTGTTTCCATTTTGAGTTGCCTCAATGGCCCTGTGCTGATTATTCTAACACTTGAATTATATTTTTATGCAACCTTTTCAATGATGCCAAAAGGGGGAAGAGTAAGTCTGATTTTGCGTGAACTTTATACCTAATTGAAAATCTGATCCTTAATGATAAATAAGTCTCAACTGATTGCTTTTGAGCTTTAAGTTGTACTTCAGGACATTAAGGATATGCAGCTATGCTTATGAATTTGTCATCATCAAAAAGGGGGAAAATATTAGCTTGGATAAACTTGAAGTTTTGACTGATGATTAAGGAACGGATTCAAAGGACCTATTCCTTTGAATCACTGCAGCTAATAGATAATTAATGCAAAATCATTTAAGCTGAGATATTATTAATTATCCTTAGATTAATGTTTATCTTGATAATTATGCAAGTCTAAACGTGATATGAAAAGATTGCTTAAATAATGGATAAGGGCTAAAAGATTCGGATGCTTAAAGTGAAGAGTTCAATTGGGACTCAAACTCTTGGGAGCGTTGGAGTTCTAATTGCTCAAGACTTCTTGGTTGCTGAAGCTATAAAACGAGGAGCATATCAGCCATTGAAGGGTGCACAAATACAGAGAGAATCGAGCAAAGCATTTAAAGAGTCATTATCTTATTTGTGTAATCAGTAAGCTACGGGGAACTAAGTAAGAACCTGTCCCTTAGATTGAGTCTTGTAAAAGTTCAGTCTTAGTTCAACTGTAGTAGGTATTATCGAGTTGTATCTTTTCAGTTCAAGTCGTGTACTTGACAAAACTTCACTGTTCGTGAAAGAGGTCACTAAAGGATTAGAGTTAGCCCTTGGTTAGTAAGAAGGTAGTCTTGTAACCAAGTGAGTCCTTTTACATAGTGAAGTTGAAATCCTACTTGGAAGAGTAGGTCGTTGTTCTTTGATCCCGAGTTCAAGGGGTTTTTCCACGCTAATATTGGGTGTTCATTTACTTACAGTTTGAATTCCACACATAACATAGTAAAGGAACACATTTTAAGGAACTGGTCCTTAAAACAGTAAAGTGGTGTATGTTGGGAAATATCACTTCCTAAAAAGAAGCTTTGCACAAACTGCACAAATTCGAGCTTTATTATATATCTCCCAATATTTTTGATAAAAAAACTCATTGAAACCTTCAGGGTCTGCTGAACTGTGAGCACATATCAAACATAGTTTCTTCGATTTCTTTCTGATTTGGAATGCTTGAGAGTGCTTCATTGTCTGCATCTGTAATGATCCTTGGAATACAATATATTGCAGCACTACTTATCTGAGGGTTTGGCAGATTAAACAACTTCTTGAAATGACTAATGCTTGCTTTGGAAATCCTGCTTTCTCCCTGTATCCATCTTCCAATCTTATTTTTTATCCTATGAATTTGAAGCCTTCTTCTTCTTTCTTTTATCCCAATATGGAAATACTTAGTGTTCTTGTCACCATCTTCAAACCATTTAAGCCTAGACTTCTGCCTTAGTAATGAATCCTGCTTTGGTAACCATCTGGTATATTCAACATTGGCCTTATTTAGCTCTTCCTTTGAGAAATCTGTGGTGATGCTAAAATTCTGCTCCTCTAACATTTGAACTCTTACTTCCCATTCCTCTACACTTGCATAAATAGCACCGGTTTATTCTTTAGACCACCTAGTCAGAGCTCTGCTAAGATTCTTCAATTTCTGTTGAAGCTTCCACATTGGATTACCTATGACATCTTCAATCCAGACTCTTGAAACTATTTCCTTGAAGCCAGGTTCGTGAAACCAAAAATCTAGAAATCTAAAGTACTTAATTATGCCATGATCATTTTCTGAGCATTTCATTAGAAGAGGTCTATGGTCTGAACCTCTTTTACTGAGATATCTCACAAAACTGTTTTGAAAGCACTGAACCCATTGGTCATTAACAAGAACCCTGTCAAGCCTTTTCCAAATCCTCTTATTTGCTCCTCTATTATTACACCAGGTATAATTAGACCCCACATATCCGCATCTATAACTCCATAATCATCCATACAGTCAATAAAGTCTAAATTTTTATAAAGACTGTGAGGCCTTCCTCAAATCTTTTCTTCTGGATGTAGAATCCTATACACCATGGTCCATCCACCACCACTTTAACTCTTGTCAAGCTACTCCACAGATCCTTTCTTTTTGCTGCTGAGCATTTTGCATACACTGCTTAACAAAAACTCTATATTTTCCAGTGACATCCTCCAGGTTTAAAGTAACTTTGTTGATCGTCATTAGCAATGACATTGCCCTGAATATCCACAATCCAAAAACACTAGATTTTTCCAATTTGATTGGATACACAGCTCTGGAAGCCAACAAACCTTTATATCCTTCAATTTTTTTCCTTTTTAGCAAACGGTTCAATGATAGCTACAAAATGTAATCTATTTTTATTTACAAGATTTTTAAGCCTATGAATGAATTTTTTTTATCTTACTCCTCATACGTTCCAAAAAATAGCACTAATCATTAAAACAAATAGTTAATGTTGAATTTTTGAAGTCCTTCTTTTAGCAATAGGGAAAGACTTTGCTATTTCTGTCTTCTCTTTTTTTCATTTCCTATTCCTACCTCTTTTAAATGGTGATAGTCCAACTTTCTCCACCACCTCTTGGTAGGGAACTTGTGCAGGATCATCATAGTCATTGTCATTCTCTTTATTGTTACCAGGAGCAATAGTGTCCAGCAAACTTTGAACTACTCCTTCTTCTTCATTGACTTCATTGTTCATTATTGGCCGTACGTTCAGCTGCATTATGCATAGTCAGATCCACCACCAACTGAACTCCTTTGTTATTCTTTTATTTCTGTATCCAAACTAGGAGACCCTAATATGGTTTCTTTTACTCTTTATATACTCCTGCTTTGTGCTTGCTGCAACTCAACTCTCTTTCCTTTTTTAATATCATCAGTAAGCTTGTCTTTGTTAGTGGAACTAACATGAGATTCTTTCCCTGACTTAGCCTCTTGTTCTACTTGACGATTTTCCCCCTCATGGCTTGAATTTACCAAATGTTGACTTTCCTCCAGTATCATGTTACCTGGATCAATGCAATTTTTCTCAACTTCCTTTCTTTTCTCACCCCCTCTTTGTCTTCCAGGTGCTTTAAAGGTGACTTTTTCTTTTTCCTGGGCAATTTTTTTGAACTTTTACTTTTTTTCCCCTTGATCTTTGTTCTTAATGTACTTGGTGTGTTGTCATTAGCCTTCTCATTATGAACCTTCATCTGATTATTTCTAGCTGGTTCTTCTTCCACCTGCTCTACAATTTCACTCTTCCTCTTCTTTCCTTTATTTTTCACCTCCTCTTTGTTAAAAGGAACTTTCTGGATCACTTCTTCATTTATTTTCTGAGGTTGTTCTTTGTTTTCATTAGCTGCACTTGACTCTGGTTGTTCACTGATGATGTGGGCTGCTTCCATTTTGTGTCCATTCTCATTTCTCACTACCCTTCTACATAGCATAAAAGAATGTCCCAAGTCCCAACACCCTGCAGTGGTTGCAGTATTTTGGCACCTGCTCATATTCCAACTTTTGAATAAAACCTTTGAGGCCACTTCCCTCCCCTTCTTGTCCTATCCATAAGAAAGGAAGTGAATATATCGTCTACGAAGCCCTTGAAAATAAACTTTGCAATCAACATATATATTGCCTTTAAATTCTAAATCAATTTTTATTCTGTTAAATATTGTCTATTCAAAAAAGGAAATTAAACTCATTTATAAGTTTATCTAATCAATTTTCAATTTTACATGTTACTGTATATAATATATCATAATAACGCTAGGGTCTACGTACGGATTGCGCAATTGTATCAATTTTTACAACTCATATTTCTAGATGAAAAACAGGGACCTGTATGTTGATCATTGCATATATACCATGGGTAGTATGATTTTCCAAAATTCTTCATTGACAATCGAATAAAAATGACAGGAAAAGTCATAATTATTTGATTGTATATGGTAAAATCTTAAAGCCATATCTCAGTTACCTACTGAAATATCTTAAAGTCTAGATTGGTAAAGTCATAATAATTATTCATATCTGCCTTGGCTGACTGCTTCAAATGTCTTAATAAGAAAATTATTAATGCATTGACTCAAGAAAATTTAATTAAATATGTTTGCCTTTTATTGTTGTGACTTTCATAAAAATATGAGATACCCATCTCAACATGAAAGTTTTACTAAGCCAGCTACACTTAACTCATAAAATACTAGAGAGGCAGTGCACAATGTAATTTTTTGCATCTCCCAGAATCTGCTTCATGGGTTATGATATCTAGGATTGCAGTTAGACAATTGGCATTTTCAGGCATTTTAAGAAAATCCATGAACTCATCTAGAACCAAATCTGTTAAATAGTTTTCTTTCCAAAGTTGTAACAAGTTTCCAAATCAACTCGAAATTATTTAGATATATATATATATATATATATATATATATATATATATATATATAAAAGCCGCTACTCCCACTATTAACTTCATAATAAGTAGGAACTCAATCATAGACCCTTCTCCCAAATATTCATATACCCTTCTCCCAAATATGGCTAGCAATAGTGAAAGTGAGAAAAAGACTCTCCTCTCTAGGAAAGTAGAAGAGACTAGAAAATTGGAAATGGAATTCTTGTTCAACCAACTTGTCATGGGAATGAGCATATATGAACTCGATGCGAGTCAACTGAGAGGTCTGATGGAGTTAGCAACTCTTAAGAAGGCTAAGGTTGAAGAAAGGAAAAAACAACTCGAGGAAGAAAAGAGGAAAGTCGAGGAAGAAAGGAAGAAATATGAAGAAGATGTTCAGCCTATTGAACCTTCAGTTGCAGGGGGTGAAAATGGTACAGGACAAGAACCGGAAGAAGCTGATAACAACCATGCTGGAGAAGAGAAGGATGATGAACTCCCCAAAGATTCCGATTAAGTATATAATCTTTCTTTTGTTGTGTCGATGTCTTTTCATCTTTGTTTTTCCTAATCTTTCCTATTTCGTATCGATGTTTTTTCATGTTTGTTTTTCCTAAAGTGTCCTTTTCTTTTTCCCATTTCGTATTGATGTTTTTTCATGTTTGTTTTTCATAATATCTCCCATTTCGTATCGTTTATATGTGCTCTTGTTATCATGTTCCTTTATTCCATTATAATGTTATCTTGTTTTCTTGTTTTTCCTGATCTTGTTATCATGTTACTAGTACAAATTGCACTAATGTTATTCAGTCAACCTAGCTATATATCTAAGATTTGGGGCACTGTTGAATTGAATCTTATATCTACTATTATGAGAGTTGCTTCTACAAAAAATTTATTTGAAATGCTAGGGGTTTAAGTTAGGTTTATACTTGTTCTGCTTATTTCACTTTTTAGCAAAGCATGTTGCCTATTTGACACAGAGTAAGCTTGATAGCACGCTGCATTGTCAAAATGATGCTCATCAAGGACCACGATAAAAAGACTCCTTTATTTAAAATAAAATATGACAGGCCCTCAACTTATCAGAACAATATATGGGAAACAAGAGTACGTGGAAGGGATCAGGGTAGAGACGTATCTTGCCTCCAATACAATATGAGGAATGTAGAACATTCTTGTACCAAATATAGCCTATCCTAAAGCTAATTATAATCTGCTGCTTGCAAGGTACTTGTAGACACATGAATTTTATTAATTCAATAAATGAATTGATTTAATTCAAGATTTATTAGTCCAAGGTCCCTGCCACATGTCAAATGATGTAGCGCCAAGTCAAATCAAGAGCCAATGAAACTATGATATGTGAATAAATGATGTAGCATGTCTGCTCAAATTGATAGCCAATCAAAACCATCCAAGTGTCCAATATGACATGTCTTGACCAATTAAATTCATTCTTATCATATAGCTTTTGTGATAGGCTTGATGACTCAAGTGGACCAATCAAATCAAAGTAAGTCCCTTCCCCTACAACTATAAATACAGGGGTTACATAACTCTTGAAAACATATTCAGAAGTTGGTGAAAGCTCCCATCAACCAGTGGAGAAATCAAGGAGAAGATACATAGAAGTCTTCCACTCTGCCAGAGATCAAGAAGCATTCCATACGTCAAGAAGCCTTCCCTCCTGGCTATGACCAAGAAGTCTTCTATAAATCATAAAGCCTATCCCTCCTGGCTGTGATCAAGAAGTTTTTCCATCCATATTTTATCGCCACGTTCGTGATCAAAGCCTGCCGCCACGTTCGTGATTAAATAAAATTCATACATTCAAGAACAAGCTCATAAGCCCTTGAATCAAGTCAAATCCGTCAAATTCAAGATCACGCTCAAATGCCCTTGAATCAAATCAAATCAAATCTATCAAGTTTGAGATCAAGCTTTAACGCCGTCGAATCAAATTCATGAAGAGAAGAATTAGAGGACATCTTTTAGATTTAAGATATTCTAGAGATTATAACCCGCATCCTTTTTCTTATAAATCAAATATTACTTGTGGAAACTTTTTATTGTCTTGATTATTTTGAGGCAACAAATTTGTTGTCTACAAATTTGGCACGCCTGGTGGGACCATCTCTACCTCTCATCTCTTATCTTTGAGGTTAAAAACATCAAGATGTCTCCTCAAACTATCAATGCCATTGATTCCAAAAACGAATTGGATGCTGTCATGGAAATCATCCGCCAAATCAAATGGAGCAAAGTTGAAAAGTTGGGCCAACAAGTACTTCAAGTGCCGTCCAATTCAACTTATGCCTCAAGTACATTACCTCCAAAAGAAGCGAGATCATCTTACCTCATGCTTAAACAAAGATCTAGCACAACTGAGGTGGTGGAAACAACTCTGGCTCAACTTAGCAAGTCCACAACCTGTTCCATGCAAAAGGATGATGATGTCTTCAATACTAGATCTACTCTAGTCTCTCATCATGGCACACCTCCATCCGAGCTCTACCCAAGTGGTGATCAGTACCATTCTTCTTCCTCCTTGGTGGTTGCACAAGCAATGACGATTGAAGCCTCTACCATAGAAGAAGAACTTGCAAAATTGACAAAAGCAATTGATGGCCTAACAGAGTACATGAAAGACCAAGATGCTCAAATTGCTAAGTTAGCAAGTAAGGTAGAGAGCATGGTGGAAAGAGAACCGAACCAAGCACATGAAAATCATCCTGAAGCACAAGAGGAGGAAAAGACATCTGATAAGCAAGTGGTTGCAGCCAAAGAAATTCCAGTCTCTTTAGAAGGTCTCGTCTCTATTGATCAATTGAAGGACTTCATCATGGGGGCAATCCAAGCAATGAAATTGAGCCTTCAACTAAATCTTGCTTCACATATGCAAAGCGATACTCGCAAAGGATTGAAAACTTGTAGATGCATGCTTCCTATCAACCTCCTAAGCTTCAACAATTTGTTGGTCAAGGAAATCCCAAACAACATGTGGCACACTTCATTGAGACATGCAACAATGCTGGAACTTATGGGGATCACCTCGTCAAGCAGTTCGTTCGATCCCTCAAAGGAAATGCTTTCGATTGGTACACAGACCTCGAGCCCGGTTCCATCGACAGTTGGGAGCAATTGGAGCATGAATTCCTAAACTGCTTCTATAGCACAAGGTACATTGTTAGCATGGTTGAACTTACAAATGCCCGCCAATTGAGCAAGTCATTGACTTCATCAATCGTTGGAGGAGCTTAAGTCTTAACTGCAAAGACCGTCTTAGCGAAACATCTGGCATTAAAATGTGCATCCAAGGCATGCATTGGGGCCTCCGCTATATCTTGCAAGGAATAAAGCCAAAAATATTTGAAGAGTTGGCCACACGTGCACATGACATGGAACTAAGCATGGAAGCAAGCGGAAACCAATGGCCTTCCTCTACAATCCTTGTAAAGGTGAAGACATGCAAGAAACCGAAAGTGGGGGCCAGTTTGCATTCGATGATGAAATTGAAGAATCTATGAATATCAACACTTCACTCTTGAAAGTCACCGCAAAGACGAGCAGGAAGAAAAGTGTTGAATCAACTTTCATGCGAGACAAAACAAGTCAAAATTTAACATTGAAAGAAATAAAAGCAAAGGAATATCCATTCCTCGACTCGGATGTTCCTGCCATCTTTCAAGAACTTCTTGAGTTAAAACTCATTCAGTTGCCCTAGATGAACCGACCAAAAGAAGCTGGGAAGAAAGATAGTCCAACTTACTGCAAGTACCATCGCCTATTGGTAACCTCATTGAAAAGTGCTTCATCTTCAAAGAAAAGTCATGGATTTGGCTCGTGAAAGAAAAATCTTGCTAGAAGAAGAAATGGCGAGCAAGAATCAAGTTTCTCTTTCCTTTTGTTCATTCAATCCTACAATTGAAACAATTGAAGAATATGAAGGCAAAGACATTTCAGCTGCAGTACTTCTTAAAGCACGAACCGAAACTAGAAGTCACAGTGCTCCTCGACGCACAAGCTTAAACTGTATGTTACTCCTTTTTTGCATGAGTATAAACTACATAAAAGGAAAATCACACTTCTTTCGAACTACGTAATGACTTGATCCTCTTCACCAAGGTACGTAGGCAACTTAGATTTTTATTCTAAGTTCAGTCGCATAAAAAAAATTCAAAGTCTCAAAGACTTCAAGGACATGCATAAATTGAGAAAACAATACAATTTGCGAAGAATTGTAAATTATCAATTTTTACATTAGAGCTTTAATTGCTCGATACATCAATGATGAAAAAGGGGATGAAAACAGCTACATATAGCTACATATCATCCTATACAATGTAACCTAAGACATGAAAGCAATTGAAGCCAAGGATTTTCGCCAACTCGTCTTGGATGCTTCCGCCAAGTTTGTGTTATTTCTTCAAAAAGGATGACGCCATCGTAAAATTTGGCAAGTGTATCCAATATGAAATCTTGCCACCGACGTCAGCTTACATGCAACACGTATGATTTGGAGTTCCGAAAAATCACATGTCACATGATTTGGAAGGCCCTAGCCAAGATATGAAAATCTTGTCGCAAGAATGAAAATCTGAAAGTTTGGTGCGGCTGCATCAACTCTGAGAAATTACTGAGGAAAATGTTGAAAGACTTAAGTCTTGATATCTTCAAGAGTCATTTTGCTGTGAGACCACTTTCCAGCAGTGCATACATCTCACAATTCGGACACACCTGCAAGGAGTCATGATTTGCTTTTTTCAAGATACCCAAATCTGCAACAATATGAATGTTAAAATTCAGAATAAAATTCAAAAAATAAACTGTATTAATTTCAAAGGATTCAGCAAGTGATTTTGACATATGTTGTAGCCTCAGAAATCAGCTTTCCAATGGTTCAAACGGCTTGTGATTTTGACACTCCTAGCTCAAGAAATGGAGTTCTCTATGAGGTAGCACAGGTCTGTCAAAGTCAGCGCGGAAAAACTGCATCAATTTTAAAATTTTATTCTGGCTAATTGTGAAGGAGTTTGGCCTTAAAAATTTTATATGTCGCAGAAATTCGAGTTGCAATTCTACAGAATCAAGCGGCTCTTGATTTGCATACATTTATTATAAGATGTGATATTTTGAGCAGGACTATGAAGGATTACCAAATCAACAAGGAACACCTACATCAATTTCAGAAGTTAAGTTTGGCTAATCGTGATGGCGTTTGGCCTTGAATTTTATGTCTGTTGCAGCTCTACGAGTCTTGATTCTGCAGAAATAAGTGGGCCGTGAGTTAAACCTTCTATACAAAACTACCATCAATTTGGTAAAGTGTGAGAAGTTGAGTAAAAAGACAAGGAAGATTCTGAACAAAGTTTGAAAATACATTGCTGAAAACTACTGCATTTTTGAACTTGCTAGTTCATGTTCCATGTCTTAGCTTAGAACGCTGGCTAGGATCATGTGTTTTCAAATACTCCAAGTACTTCAGTCCTTCATTTGGCCGAAATGTCATCTTTATTGGTACTTCAAGTCTTGTCATTATATTTCGACAAATCTGCACCCCGACAACCCATGAAGTAGGGGGCATTTGTAGACACATGAATTTTATTGAATTTAATTCAATAAATGAATTGATTTAATTCATGATTTATTAGTCCAAGGTCCCTGCCACATGTCAAATGATGTAGCGCCAAGTCAAATCAAGGGCCAATGAAACTATGACATGTGAATAAATGATGTAGCATGTCTGCTCAAATTGATAGCCAATCAAAACTATCCAAGTGTCCAATATGACATGTCTTGACAAATTAAATTCATTCTTATCATATAGCTTTTGTGATAGGCTTGATGACTCAAGTGGACAAATCAAATCAAAGTAATTCCCTTCCTCTACAACTATAAATATATTCAGAAGTTGGTGAAAGCTCCCATCCACCAGTGGAGAAATCAAGGAGGAGATACATAGAAGTCTTCCATTCTGCCAGAGATCAAGAAGCATTCCATACATCAAGAAGCCTTCCCTCCTGGCTATGACCAAGAAGTCTTCTATAAATCACAAAGCCTATCCCTCCTGGCTGTGATCAAGAAGTCTTTCCATCCATATTTTACCGCCACGTTCGTGATTAAATCAAATTTATACATTCAAGAACAAGCTCATAAGCCGTTGAATCAAGTCAAATCCATCAAATTCAAGACAAGCTCAAAAGTCCTTGAATCAAATAAAATCAAATCTATCAAGTTCGAGATCAAGCTTTAACGCCCTCGAATCAAATTCATGAAGAGAAGAATTAAAGGAGTACATCTTTTAGATTTAAGATATTCAAGAGATTGTAATCCGCATCCTTTTTCTTATAAATCAAATATTACTTTTGGATACTTTTTATTGTCTTGATTATTTTGAGGCAACAAATTTATTGTCTACAGTCCTCTACTATTATCATTAAGCTTGCAACAATACAAGTAATGTTACCACTGTGAGAGCTAATCATCTTTAAAGCAAAACATTTCATTTCTCTTGTCTAATCCTGAAAGTGGGAATATCAAGTTGGCCATTCATAAATGAAGCTCTAACCTTTGGCTAAAGAGAGTGCTCAAGTGCAAGACTTTTTTTTTTGCTAAATTCTGCCAAACTTGTCAATCCATCAGCCACCATATTGGCTTCTCTAAGACAATGATTCAGAATATTATCTCCCTAGAACGATGCATTTAAAACGACCTTTCACCGTCACTCTGTCACTTTTCTTTTCATCAGCACTTTATCATGTATGTCACAATAGAAAATGCATGTAAATGTAGTTTACTGCCATAAGCAGTTTGGTAATTCTTGAAAGGATTCACAGAAGTATCTTCTAGAATTCAATAACCACTGTTATGTTAGCTAGTTTTACACAAATTAAAAGTACACAAATGTTCTTCCAAGACGAAATTCTCTTTAACTCTAAGCTAGTAAAGTCTTATCCTTTGGAGTTTCGAGAATGACCAAAGTGAAAGGACTGCAATTACAAAAGTTAAGAGACAATTATAAACTATTGCAAGATGAGAACCACTTGAATTTTACCCACATAAAATGTATCAATTGCCTGCACCAGCATGATCACCTTTATTAACTCCACTACTTCCACTCCCCCGTGCTATTATATGTTGTTCCTCATCTTGCAACAATATATTTGCTAAATCGTTCAAACTTTGTTTGTTCAAAGTCCAAACTTCGAAACCTAATACCTGTGCTGAAAGCTTGTTATCCTGATTCATATCCAAAAGCTTCAAACTCAAACTATCCTTTGGTAATGACTTCTTCATCTCCATAGCATCAACAACATCAGTATATACACTTGCTCGAGCCGAAGCTCTTTTATCAATTCGACCATTGTTATTCACTTGCATATTGTAGATTGTAACATGCATAGGTCCAATTGAACCTGTTAACATCCATTTAGTTAATGATAGGATCAATGTTGATACTCGGTATAGCCTTGAAATGCATGAAGATTGTCCAGTCATTGCAGTGCTAATGGATCTGCTCCCGTAATGGCCACATTGGACAAGTTTGAAGTTGGCAACTTTTTCAATCTCGTAACGTGACATTTGCCAGAATTCTTCTTCAGATTCAGGTAATGCACACAAGTTAACACCTGGAAATATACCAAATGTATAAGCCTAAACAATATTTATGATAAAACTCAAAGTGTCTCCAAATAAGTACAATTCGTAGTCTTCCTAGCCAGTAAAATTAGAGCCGAGTTTCTCCGACTCAAGAGCCCATAGTATATAAAATAAGGAAATGCTAGATTAAAAAAAAATAACTTTTCTGAAAAACCTAACTTCTTGAACTGGAAGTATGTAATTAAGTTGCCAGAAGGAAATTCTACTTCAATAATAGTGAATATCGATGCATGGTACACTATGCTGGGGAATGAAATAGGTACAAGATTTAAAGGATTCATTATACTGGTACTTTGAATGTATTTTATAAATTCATTAATTTAAAAGAGAAACAAATTTTCAAATTATTTCTCCATAACACTAACTGATAATTTTCAACGGATTAGATATTTGTTGTCTGTAATCTGATTAACCTGATAAATGTATAACCGAAACTAAGTTTTTGTTTTTCAAAATTCAATTAAAGTTTTTGTTTTTCAAAATTCAATTAATAATAGAGTGAAAAATGAACTCCACCCATAACATCGATTATATCGAAGAATTTAGGGTGTGGTATAGAATTTGTACTTTGCTTCCCGGCGATGAGTTTTGATATAATATTACTACCCGTTCATAAATAAAGTTCTTGACTATAAAAGGGAAAATAATATCATGCACACTTCCCAGTACATGCAAGACTTAGAAGTAACTGAACTTGTTATATTCTTCAATGATATTCATAATTCATTGTTATATGTATCAAAGTAATGGTAAAAATCACAAAAATCCTGAATTCCAATGGTTGAATTTTTCAAATTAGAATCCTATGAACCAATGTAGCTACTAAAAGGAACATCTAAATGAGAAAAGAACAATGCACCTGGACAAAAATAAACGTCCTCCTTCAAAATGATAACTACAGTATATATGACATGTAATATACTGCTTTAGAACGATGAATTCACACATAAGAAGATATAACCAATTCTCTGAATCTAAAAAATAAAATAAAATTGAGAGAACATCACATAACCAAGAAAATATTAACTTGTAAATCAACACCAACAACTAACTTGTAACAGGAAAAATTAAAAAGGATTAATAGGGTACCTGTTTTACTTTCTCTGAGGTCTTGATAGTTTGCAAGTGTTTGAAAAAGTTCTTCAATTTCACATAAGATGATATCTGGACAATTTGGGGCAAACTGGAGGCCATATAAAACGCCTGGAATTGCAAAAGCAAAACTTCGCCGACCAACACGTATGATAGGAGCATCCTTTGTGACAGGCCAATGTATTTCTCTCACCTTACAAGCAGTAATGAAAATCGGATTATTTTTCTGAGTGATTGTCTTGATAGAAAACTCACCCTGAATGATTTTTTGAGTTGTTTTTTGGATATCATAATCCATTAACCAAAGGGTGGCTAAGTTTGACTTGAATGATTCATGTAGCATGCCATGTGAATGAATTTCCTCTATGACTCCTTGGTGGAAAGACCTTTGTAAAGTCATTGTACTTTCAGCTGCCATTTTAATCAGAAATTGGAGAACTTTCACGTAAGAAAAACTTGAGTTTTGAATAGGATGGATGGATGAACAATGGAATGAAGAGACGAAGATATATATAGTTTATGGGAAAGAATCCAGATTGAAAATGGGAGAGGTGGATATACTAGTGTGTCTGGTTTGATCAAGAGCAAGAACGATGTTTATCCATAAAATGTAATCAAATGCTATGATTTGGGTATCATTGACTGGTGGAAAAACCAGTCTCTTTGTACTATGTAGGAGTAGTTTATAAGGTGAGACTTTGTTTTGTTCTACTAAATGATGTAGATTAATAGGTTTTTACAGTTTGGCTTCAATCCACATTATTACTCATGTTAGTTTGTTGTTTGTTCTAGCTAGTAAGATTTTTGCTGTATCAATTCAGTTGTAAAAATCTATATAATACAATGCAGTCAAAGTCGTGAAAAACGTACAGGATTTAAACCATGTTAATTCAGTAATTATCTAAAGTTGATCTATGGAGTTGTATGCATTAAGCCCCCCCCCCCCCAAACCCCCCCAATCAAAAGTTTGACTATCTTTTAGATTAGCAGTAATCTAAAAATTAATCAAAACGACTAGATTCTTTAAGAGATACTTGTTCTGAGTCAATTTTGCCACAAATCACAATGATGATGAAATATAGCCGATGATATATATATATATTTTTAAATATTACGGATACTTGTCGTGTTCACCCTGAAATGAATGCATCCACGGGCATATGGTTTTATCTTAATAGGTTCAAGGTTGTGAGTTCGATGAAAAAATGGGTTGCAAAACATGATATATTTATACAAATTTATAGGGTTTCTCACATATATTTGATTTAATATTTAGCTAGGTGCCGTATGAAAACCAACTATTAAGTTTTTGGCCTTATTGAAAAAGGTTACATTTTAGCTCTCTAGGGATTTTTGGGTAACAAGGACTCCCAAGTCTTTTACTTTAGTTATAAGGGACTCAAGTCTTGAAAAATGGGTGAGAGTGACACTTTTAAGATTAGTACTAATGACTAACATTTTAAAAGCCCCTCAAATTTTTTTATTTCCACAAAGTCTCCACCTCTTATCACCCACCCCATCGACCCCTTACCCCGCATCCAGCCCCCCACCCCCTCCCCCACCCCACCCATCTACCATTCCACCACCACCCTCCACCACTCACCGCCACCTTCTACCACCCTCCACCACCTCTTACTACCCACCACCACCTTCTATTACCCTCCACCAGCAACCATCACCTTCTACCACCCTCCACCACCACCCATCACCCTACACCATTCTAATAAAAAGATGCGTACACATCAGTCGAAATGTGTACACATATTACTACATGTGTACACATCTGACGAGATGTGTGCACATGCACATATAATTATATGTGTACACATATTATTACATACGCATATATTATTATATGTGTACAAAATTTTATAAATTCGCTCATTTCTAGCATATCATTCACGATTTCTTCATGTTGAGCCTTGGAAGCTTCAACCATTTCATGAACTAGAATTTTCAAGACACGAGCTTCAAGATCAAATTGGTTCACTCTTTGTCCTAATTCTTCTCTTTCTTGTTTGAGATCCCAACCATCTACATTTAAGTCTTGAAGGCATGCTTTATGGACATTTATTTTTCGAGCTTGAACTCGGAGCCAAGATCGGGTCACAATTTCTTCTTCGTCCCAATTATGCTTTTCTTTAACGATTCTTTCTTGATATTCAAGCACATCTTTCATGGAGGGTTCTTCGTGGAACTAAAGCTCATCTTCAATATAAAAGTCTTTGTTAGAATTTGGCAACATCCTTAGCTTGTTGATCATTGAAAGTGTCAACCAATTGGCTCAATTGAACCTCCAAGTTGTGAATTGCAAAGCCATTTTGATGGATCGTCTCTTTTGTCTCGTTGAAGGCTTCGACATTTTCACAATGGTGTTCAAGTATCCGCTCCATCAAATATTCTGTAATATCCTATAATAATAATAATAATAATAATAATAATAATAATAATAATAATAATAATAATAATAATAATAATAATAATAATAACTAATGTAGTGTTCTTATAATAATACAAAGACATTGGGAGTAATTTTGAGGCCAAGTGAAAGTTCATTGGTCCTTTGCAATTTACCAAAACAAGGAAAGAAAAAAATTTAAAAGAAAACTAAAAAAAATAGAAAGGAATCCAAAAAAAAAAAAAAAAAGCACTAAACCTAACTGTTGGTTAGCAGCAGAGATGGCAACGATATCAAGCAACTTTTCATGCTCTGCTTTATTTCTCAACTTTATACAAGGTATGCTAGTCAAATACTTATCAATTTTGCTAATTATCCTTCATTAGAGGGAGCTTATACTACATTAGTAGTTTTCATAAATTCTCCTTTGTTCAGGAGTAGTAATTTTCAGTGGAAGATATAAAATTTGGCTATTGATATAAGAATGTTGCTCCATAAGTTACTTCTAGGAAAGGGATGTAGTAGAAAAATTGAAACGACCTCGGTCAGTCGTTTCGAAAGTTAGGACTCCGATTAGCGTGCCGATAATTTTAAAATATTCGTAATATCCATTAGGACCTGTCTGTAAAATTTGAGCTAAATCAGACCTCGTTTGTTAGGCATCGGAAGAAGGTTTCAGTTTTTATTGGCAATAAATATTAAAAAGAGATTTTCGAGCTCGGTTTTGCCGAAAGCGCCGTTGGATTCGAATTTCGATGTTGTTCGGCTAGTTTCTGCTAAAATGCCGAAAGTGAAATAATTTGACTTCTTTTCATTTAAATTCGCATCTTGAGTTTCGGGAGTTTGATTTGAGATCCGCCTTCGCGAGTATGTTACATATATTTTGTGTAAATTGTATGCAAAAGTTGGAATTATTTTGAATATCGTAGGGCACCAATTTAATTTTCGTCGCGAAAAGAAAAGAAAATAAAATAAATGAAAAGAAAAAGAAAAATGACAAAAGAAACAAAACAAAGAAATGAACATAATCCCTTGGCAGATATGTGCTACAAAGCAGAAGCAAAAGAATGAAACAGGAACAGTGAAAGGAGAATGACGTAGTAGAGGGAAAATACCAGAAAATGAGAAAAGGGGCCGGAGAAAAGTAAAATTTTCACCCTGGAACATTCAGATAATGATCCTAATATATTATTTGAGTTTATTACGTGTGTTTGAATATGTTTTAACGGTAAAATTTGGAATATTATACATCGTTTTAATAAGTTCAATTAATAGTTTAAAGGGTCAAATGGACCCCGATAATGAAATTGATTATATATTCGTACTCAGTGAGTTATGGGCAACACATAAATATAAATTATTTAGGGTTTACATAGGCCTGGCCTGCGTATTTCGTATGCGAATAGGGTATCAGGTTCCTACCTGGATTGCCCTAAGATGTGAGGAATGAAGCCTTTAGCCTAATTTGATATATTTTTCTACTTATTGAATAGAGTGGGATCGTTTGGCAATGAAACCAAAGGACAAGCGGTTATAGAGTGGATGTACTAACTTTGTAACAAGGTAAGTGTTTATATCCATTTCTTTGGAGGTACCTGGCCTCGTGGATTTTCTACCACGTGTTTCCTTACGTGTGTAGCTGCCGATAGGCATACTCATTACGCCTTAGCTTTGAATTTACATTGTATATTATATGTTATGCCCTGTAGTTGGTATTGCATTGAACATATGAGCATTGCACTCTGGTTTTGAGCATTGTATATACTTCCCGATTGGCGATGAGAGTCCCGCACCGGCGAAGGGTCATTATTGCATATGCTTCCCGGTTGGCGATGAGAATCCCGCACCGGTGAAGGGTCATCATTGCATATACTTCCCGGTAATCGATGAGAGTCCCGAGCCGGTGAAGGGTCATTATTGCATATATCTCCTGGTAGACGATGAGAGTCCCGCGCCGGAGATAGGTATCGGACATATGTGACTGCGTTGCATCATACCGCATTCATCCCATCTCATTGTACCGCATACTGACTATTGTGTGTATTGTGTTGTGTTTATATATGCGGTATGTATACCATGTTGTGAACGTATCTCAGTTTGCCTATATATTTCTGGCTCGTATCCCGGGTTGCACGTCGCGACAATATAAATACATGGATCGAATCGGGTTGCACGCCGCAACAGTATAAATATACGGATCGGGTTGCACGCCGCAACGGTTTAAATATATGGATCGGGTTGCACGCTGCAACAGGATGAATATATGGATCGGGTTGCACGCCGCAACAGGATGTATTTCTGATTGTTGATGAGTTTGTCATTCCATACGTGTTTCTATTGGGTAGTCTGCCTTTTATAATTTAAATAAGAGAAATTGGTCTATTTGTTTCTTTTCTCCCTGACTAGCTATCCTATCCTTTGAGGTGGCTAGTCTGCCCCACTTATTGAGTCCTTTTGACTCACCCTTGTTTGTTGTTTGTTTCTTGTCTATCTATTTCGTTTCGGCAGGTTCGCTCCAGGATTTAATTTGCCACGTTGTGAAGGAACGAAGGCGACTTCAGCTGTCAGGGTGAGCCAGCTTTTATTCCTGATGGCCAGCAGTTTATTGGTTATTATTTCAGTTGCATTTTGCTCCCTTCAGGAGGTATCTGTCTTCCTTTGTACTCTTAGATGTCTTGTCTGGATAGCTCTAAACCTAGTATATTGGGTAGTCAGCTGTAATTTCTTTTGTACAACTTAGAGGTATCAGTATGTATGTGCTTTTTCTAAGTCTTGTTTTTATTTATGAATTGGATTATATTTATTTTCCTAATTTAATTGATAAGGGTTCACCCGATGGGTCTAGGGGAGGATGTCGGGTGGCCGCACGGCCTAGCCGGATTCTGGGTCGTGTCAGTTGGTATCAGAGCCCGGTTTAGAGTCTATCCAGACTAAGACAGTGTCTAGTAGAGTCTCGCTGATGGGTACGTAGACGTCCGTACTTATCTACGAGAGGCTATGATGGCATTTAGGAAGTTTCACTTCCTTCATTTCTGATCGTGCGTCGGTCTAGGATGCAAAAGTATTTTCGTTAATTCCTTCCTGGTAATTGTGAAACATCGTGTAACAAATCAGCAAACGATACGAGTTCAAAACGAAGCAGTCTAGCCTGGGGCTAGCACTGACGAAGCCCCGAGAGTTTTTGATCGTGCTGACGATCTATATTACGGAGGTCCCAGCTGTACGAGCTTGCAATGGGCAAGGGAGCAGGACCTTGTGGTTCCCTTGGCTCTCTACGATGCTTTACGAGAATCTTGGCGATGCAGATACCGTAAGAACCTATTATTCGCTGGCCAGCCTATCAGGTTGCCGCATGTGTAGACGTTCGATTTCAGGGAGCTCCTATTCCAGTTCTTAATATTGCCGCAGTAAAGTATGTTCCGGAGGCAGTATGTATTGTGCCTCCAATTGTTCTGGCTGGTTAGCTAGCCGAGGTATCAGTTCGGTCCGAGTGTCCGAAGAGGTTGCATTATTTTACGCGGTTGAACCTTCTGATATTCTTAAGCAATGCATCAGATAATCCCAGTGAATTTTTAAAAAAAATAATGTCAGGGTATTTGTATCCTTCAGGCTCTTAATTATATCGAGCAGTACGGTGTTGATTATTCTTCTTTCCAGTTCCAGGGGGTCCAGTCTTGAACTGGTGGGCCGCTCTCTTATTAGTTGACTTGGTTCGGTTTTTCTTTTAGATTCGTGGAAAAGTTCCTTTCGAGTGGCGAGCGAGATGAAAAGTGTTGCTAATTTGAGTGGATTGGACAGGGTAGCCTGTCGGTTAGCCTGTTGGTGTTTCAGAATATAAGATTGAATTCTATAAAATGGCCGAATATGCATTTGAACTAGATCATGAGCCTTTCGAGAGATTCAAAGATTTATTGATGACCTTTTTCTTTCCTTGACATCCCAGATGGCTCGAGTGATTGAGGTCGGGATTTCATTTGATATTGTTGTTGATATTGCTCGAAGGTTCGAGGCATACCATAAGTTAGAGCGGGAAAGTAAGAGATCCCACGGCTCTGGTGGGTAACCATGGTACCTCATTTGGAGGTAAAAATTCTGATTATTTTGGGAAGTCACCTTCCAGGTTATCTCAGCTTGTGTCACGTGATTCTTAGAGTGCGCCAGTAGCTCGTCAAAAATCAGATTCAATTTACTCTTTATAGCTATCAATCCAGTTTCCATTTTTAGTGAAAAGGGTGTTATCATTGTCATGAGTCTGGTTATCCTTTGAGGAGTTTTTCCTTACTCCGGCAAGCAGGCAGTCGTCTTTTCTCTCGTCATCAGGCACCTGCACAGTCGCAGGAAATTTCATATAGATCTTAATCAACCCGAGATATGCCCTCATTCGATAGAGGTCGAGAGCGTTGTGGTAGTGGTTCTTCTAGAAGTAATTATCAGGGTAGGCAGTTCTAAGAACTACAGTCCGGCAGGATGTTGAGGTATCCGATGGAGTACACTCGAGTATTTCTTCTTTCTCTTAAATATGAGTAGGATTTGATTCTTTCGAATGATCTGGAAATGGTGTGTTTTATCATATTTCGATGGTTTCCTTGGATATTGTCGTAATTAAGAATCGGTTGCGGTAAAGGGGTGAGTTTCTGATACGATTTATTCCGGGCATTTATGAGACCCTACTAGTTTATCTGGTCTAAATATGAGAAATTTGACTGTGAGTGTCACTATTGTCTGCTTGGCATCTTATCGTGCCACCTTCTATTATTATATCAAATTAGCTTACCTCTGTTCTCGGAAATTCCGTGTTGGTTGGATTATGGGATTCTAGTTCATCACCATAAGGGAGTGTCATGGTTTCTTCTGGTGTAAAGTGGTTAGTAAGTAATATTCGATCTACGTATCTCCTCTTGGTCCAAAACGCTAGTATAGTCATGTTATCCTATGAGCTTGTTGGGGTTATAAAAGGGTTTCTGGTAAATTGTCGGAGTTCTTTTTTATTGGGAGATTAAATTGGCATAGATGTTGTTCCATAAAGCTCATTCAATGTCTATTTCTTCAATTATGATTTTTGGGTTAGTGTGACTCGGAAGTAGTGTAGCTCTGGGAGCCAAGCAAATAAAAAGATGAGCTTCCTGAAGCTCTAATTATTTCTATCCTCAGTCCATTGTCATCTCTTCTTCGTCCGGCACTAGTGATCTTGGGCGATTGGTAGCCGCTTATGAAGTTCCCTGTGTTGAGCCAGAGTACGTGTTATTGTAGCCGGGTAAGCATATTATTGTTTTGGATATCAGTTTATCTGGGTATCCATTCCCATGTATAGTATAGTGCTGGTTCATCCAGTTTCAGGGGAAACTCTACCGAAATTTTTATATAGAAGTACCATCCATCAGGCGGTGGTGTTTACGGCAAAGGTATAGAGTTGTGAACTTGAGAGTTGCAGCTGTTTGGCAACTCGAAAGGGTAGTTGGTTGCTTACGTTCTACTTTTAGCTAAATCTTCTTTAGTCCAGCAGACGGTGCGATGATGGTTATTCCTATTCAAATGGCTTCATGAGTTTGTGCTTTAAGTGGAGGAGTCTTCCTCCAAATACTCAATGGTAATATTAAATCTTTGAGGTGTGGATACCACTTTTCTCACGACCCAAAGTAAGGTCACGGCGGAAATCTACAATAAGTGTCGATCATTGCTAAACCCACTAATAATCTATTAATGATAGAGATAAGCTGCAAACCTAATCATATATACGAACCTATCTTATAAAAGCACAAAGTCTATTTTTTTATACTTTAGAACACCGTCAGTAGTAACCCTGTATGGTGATTCCGGTTTTTTTCTGGCTATCTGTCTGTATTCAACAAGAATTGGATCCTCATACTGACGTTGTTTTACTTCATGAAAAATTTAGAATTAAAGATCTAGTGCAACTTATCGTCCATCCATCATTGGTATGTATATCTCCTTCACACCTCAACTCTTTGAGAAGTTATTCTAGCGTTGTAAGTGCTCATGTAATCAACTTTGTTGCTGGTATTTTGCCTTCGCTCATGATCCAACTGCATGTCTCTTTTATATTTACTTTCTCAAGTCGTAATAATTCCAATTCAAAGACAATACCATGTTCAGATGAACCTTTGACATACATTAGGATATGAGTAACTACATTCCCACAAGGAGCTTGCGGAACAACACTAACATCAACTGAGATGTTGTATAGTGGGTTCGTAAAAAAAATTAAAAAAATTAAAAAATAATAATATAGCTTGCATCAAACCTTCCATAGTGTGTAGTAACAAGGTACTTCAAAAGCTTCCCCTATTGCATCAAGCGTGAGCTAATTTTTAGTTCCATCGACCTGTTCTATATCAAAAGGTATATCGAAGGGGTGATTATCGGCTGAATCATGTTAACCCATTCAAGGTTTCATGTATCTTTGTTTCGAAAAAGTAAAACTCTCTTCTCGTGATCGAGGAAGGATCAGCTTAGTTAGAATAAGCTGTGCAATGGTATTACCATATTATCCAGATATATTTTATTCCAAAAGTACGATGTGCATAATATAATTCTGATCCTGTAATCAAGAGATAAGGTCCGTGGAGTAGCTTATGAAGGTCGTGCAAGTTCTTTTGTTATCTGTGCGAATTTTTCTTTTGACTTAGGCTCGTTCGAGGACGAACGAGAGTTTAAGTGGAGGAGAGTGAAACGACCTCGGTCAGTCGTTTCGGAAGTTAGGACTCCGATTGGCGTGTCGATAATTTTAAAATATTTGTAATATCCATTAGGACCTGTCTGTAAAATTTGAGCTAAATCAGACCTCGTTTGTTATGCATCGGAAGAAGGTTACATTTTTTATTGGCAATAAATATTAAAAAGAGATTTTCGAGCTCGGTTTTGCCGAATGAGCTCCGATTCGAAATCCGAAAGCGCCATTGGGTTCGTATGATTAATTATGACTTTTTTGAACTTTCGAAAGTGAATTTCGATGTTGTTCGGCTAGTTTCCGCTAAAATGCCGAAAGTTAAATAATTTGACTTCTTTTCATTTAAATTCACATCTTGAGTTTCGGGAGTCTGATTTGAGATCCGCCTTCGTGAGTATGTTACATATATTTTGTATAAATTGTATGTAAAAGTTGGAATTATTTCGAATATCGTAGGGTACCATTTTAATTTTCGTCGCGAAAAGAAAAAAAAATAAATGAAAAGAAAAAGAAAAACGACAAAAGAAACAAAACAAAGAAATGAACATATGTCGGCTACCAAGGGATCAATATGATCCCTTGGCAGATATGTGCTACAAGGCAGAAGCAAAAGAATGAAACAGGAACAGTGAAAGGAGAATGACGCAGTAGAGAGAAAATACCAGAAAATGAGAAAAGGGGACGGAGAAAAGTAAAATTTCACCCTGGAACATTCAGATAATGATCCTAATATATTATTTGAGTTTATTACGTGTGTTTGAATATGTTTTAACGGTAAAATTTGGAATATTATACATCGTTTTAATAAGTTCAATTAATAGTTTAAAGGGTCAAATGGACCCCGATAATGAAATTGATTATATATTCGTACTCAGTGAGTTATGGGCAACACATAAATATAAATTATTTAGGGTTTGGTCATGTGACCTTAAACCCTGTACATAGGCCTGGCCTGCGTATTGCGTATGCGAATAGGGTATCAGGTTCCTACCTGGATTGCCCTAAGATGTGAGGAATGAAGCCTTTAGCCTAATTTGATATATTTTTCTCCTTATTGAATAGAGTGGGATCGTTTGGCAATGAAACCAAAGCACAAGCGGTTATTGAGTGGATGTACTAACTTTGTAACAAGGTAAGTGTTTATATCCATTTCTTTGGAGGTACCTGGCCTCGTGGATTTTCTACCACCTGTTTCCTTACGTGTGTAGCTGCCGATAGGCATACTCATTACACCTTAGCTTTGAATTTACATTGTATATTATATGTTATGCCCTGTAGTTGGTATTGCATTGAACATATGAGCATTGCACGCTGGTTTTGAGCATTGTATATACTTCCCGGTTGGCGATGAGAGTCCCACACCGGCGATGGTCATTATTGCATATACTTCCCAGTTGGCGATGAGAGTCCCGCACCGGCGAAAGGTCATTATTGCATATACTTCCCGGTTGGCGATGAGAGTCCCGCACCGGTGAAGGGTCATCATTGCATATACTTCCCGGTAATCGATGAGAGTCCCGAGCCGGTGAAGGGTCATTATTGCATATATCTCCTGGTAGACGATGAGAGTCCCGCGCCGGAGATAGGTATCGGACATATGTGACTGCGTTGCATCATACCGCATTCATCCCATCTCATTGTACCGCATACTGACTATTGTGTGTATTGTGTTGTGTTTTATATATGCGGTATGTATACCATGTTGTGAACGTATCTCAGTTTGCCTATATATTTCTGGCTCGTATCCTGGGTTGCACGTCGGGACAATATAAATACATGGATCGAATCGGGTTGCACACCGCAACAGTATAAATATACGGATTCACGACAGTATAAATATACGGATCGGGTTGCATGCCGCAACGGTTTAAATATATGGATCGGGTTGCACGCTGCAACAGGATGAATATATGGATCAGGTTGCACGCCGCAACAGGATGTATTTCTGATTGTTGATGAGTTTGTCATTCCATACGTGTTTCTAATTATTATCTGGCTCTGCCTTTTATAATTTAAATAAGAGGAATTTGGTCTATTTGTTTCTTTTCTCCCTGACTAGCTATCCTATCCTTTGAGGTGGCTAGTCTGCCCCACTTATTGAGTCCTTTTGACTCACCATTGTTTGTTGTTTGTTTCTTGTCTATCTATTTCGTTTCGGCAGGTTCGCTCCAGGATTTAATTTGCCACGTTGTGAAGGAACGAAGGCGACTTCAGCTGTCAGGGTGAGCCAGCTTTTATTCCGGATGGCCACCAGTTTATTGGTTATTATTTCAGTTGCATTTTGCTCCCTTCAGGAGGTATCTGTCTTCCTTTGTACTCTTTGATGTCTGGTCTGGATAGCTCTAAACATAGTATATTGGGTAGTCAGCTGTAATTTCTTTTGTACAGCTTAGAGGTATCAGTATGTCTGTGGTTTTTCTAAGTCTTGTTTTTATTTATGAATTGGATTATATTTATTTTCCTAATTTAATTGATAAGGGTTCGCCCGACGGGTCTAGGGGAGGATATCGGGTGCCCGCACGGCCTAGCCAGATTCCGGGTCGTGTCAAAAATAAAGTAGAAAAATTAAAGGAGAAAGTTTCTACTAATGGGGGCACAACATGGAGTATAGTATGAGGGAATTTTCTTCGCGATTTTTAAAAATAGCTGCTCAAACTATAGGTGTACAATTATTCACAGTCTCATAGTGAACGCATTTATTGTATTATCTCTGTAATTGACATATAGAATAGTGATAACTTATTCTAGATTGTGGAACAAGCAAATCATACCCTGCGAGTACACGTTCGGGACAGCGGAAGCTAATACTGTGAGTGAAATATCTACCCGTAGTTGGTTTTCCACTATAGCATATTTGAAACTCACTTTCGTGCATCAATACTATTTTTATTAAATTGTTTTATTTCATGGGACAAGCGCTAGTATAATTGTTATATTGTTATATCCAACTGTTATTTTGGTACTGAAGTTGTTGATACAAATTGATATATTTTGAACCTTTGTTTGTTTTGAGAACTGCTACAGATATTGTTATTTGATATCTTATCAGAAAGAAAGTACCTATATGAGATATTGTGTTATAAAAGTAAATATTGTTTTGGAAATTAACTTAGCTAGATCGCCGTTATCTAACGTCGGGATCATTAGGCTTGGTGCACTTTGTACAGTATTTCTCCTCCGCTAGTAGGAAAGAACTAGTCCACCCTCTAGAAGGGAACCCAGCTGACGGGTTAGTCAGACAGCCGTGATAAACTTATAAAGTCAGACCGTAATATTTGATTCTGGCTTAGGAACCTTCCATTATATATAAAGACACGAGTAATATAGCTGAAATTTGTACTTTCAATGGAGTTACTGTATTATTTATTTATGCATGTTTTCTTATATATGCTTGTCCCGAATAAAAGCGCTATGATTGATATTATCCTCGCTTAGTCTGTGTGACTAACCCTTTTCCTTTCCCCACTCATAGATAAACTAGTTGAGGTTGATGTAATCACCTAATTTTGGCACGAAAATGTAAATTTGCTTGAAATACCCGTGTCAATTTTGTAGGATATTTGCTTAATTGTCCTAGATTTTATCCTTCATTTTAGCTAGGTTTGATTAACTAATTAAAAAAAAAGAGATATAAAAATTAACAAAAAATACTTGTTATGTGTTTAATTATGATTTTATATTCTGATTGTGATAATATTGCAATTTGTGTGGTTTTAATTGTAATAAAATGTATATATTTTTAAATAGTTTACATTTTAGTGGCTACTTATAAATTCGTTCCAGCCCAATGCTCAGCCCAACTCACCCCTGACCCGCCCAAATGAGAATCAATCTCAACCGTTGAGATGTTCTAGATCCAAGGGCTCTCCTCCCTTCTCATTTTGACTATATAACTTATAATTTTACTCATTTTTTCTTCATTCCCTTACAAGTCCATTGAGACTTAGCCAAGCTCTGCCCAAATTTCCTTTCCCACCGGAGAAAACCAGTCGCCGCCTGCTCCACCATGGCTCCGCCGTCCAGCCATCGCCGGACCACCGCCTCCGGTGGCCGGAAAATACAAAAAATATACCACTCGACTCGTTTCGGCCTCCTCATTCCATTTCTCAACTTGGTTTCCTTAAAATCATGGCCGATTTTTGTAGATCGGGCTTCAAAACTCGGTCAAACTTCAACTCCGGTGAGTTTCTTTACCTTATTTGTTATATTTCCGATTTCTTTCTCTCCCTTTACCCTCTCCCATCCCCTTATTCCCGTTTCCCTCTCCGTTCGTTTCTGTTTTCTCCTTTCTTTTTCTTACTTTCTTTTATTTTCTTTTTCTGTGATGGCATCGTGAGAATTGGGCTGTGATGATGATAGTTTGGGAGGTGTGGTGGCTGCTTTGTCCAACGTTGGGAGAGGATGTGATGTTATGGGTGAGGTTGCATTTTTTTGGCTTTGGTTGATTATGCTATGGAGGTGCCGAGGCAGTCCAAGGAGGCGAGGGTGCTGCTATAACAGTTTGTTGTTAGCAAAACCACTGGTTGGTGCATGTTGTTTTAATTTCTGGACTTTGATCATTTTCATTCTTTATTAATTAGTGTTTTAACACTTTATCTAGATGTTAGTTATAAAAAAAAAAAAGTACAAGTTTAGTAGTAATAATGTGAATTCGTGTTTTGGAGAGCCTAAGTTTCATAGATTATGCTAATGTGGTATTGTTCAAGCATATAATGAGCTGGTGCTAATTTTATTTGGCTTTGTCCATGAAATTTGTTCGGCTTTTACTTTGTTCGTGTGCTGCTCGGCATGATTTTTGGTCTGGGATTGTGTAGTTGATTTTGTCTAAATGTAAGATTAAAAACCTTAAGTTTGTGTTAGCTTATTTGTGTAAGAATACATAATTGTGTTAGTTTAGTCATGATAGTTTAGTTATTCATTAGTCATGTTTAGTTAAGGTTGGAAAAACCCCATAAAACTTTAAAAAAAAAAAAATCTGAAATTTTGAAATGAGATAATTATGAAAGAAAAGATTTGAAAAAAAAAAAAAAGAATCAAAATGGTCAAATAATGAGACAAGGAGGATGCATAAATGAGGAATGGTTTGAGTCTTTCTTTTGGGGTTGGTGAGACCTTTACATTAAAAGGGTAATTTGCATTAAAGGGTCTTGGTTGTTGTATTTTTCTTTTTCTGAAAAAGTAGACATAGTGACATGTGACTTTGTCCTTTAACTCTTACACACTCCTCCTTTTTGTGACTTTTGCGTTAAATTGTTAGCATGTTTGTTTTGGCTTCTAGTAGGCATTTAATTTTTGGGATATTGGAAGAGAAAGTGATGGCTGAAATTTTCAGCTATATAAAGAGAGTCTTTGTTCTCATTTAGGACTCATTTTTTAAATACCCTAAAAACTCTCAACTACAAGGATCTGGAAAAAAAATATTTTTACTTCTCTAAGAAAAAAAACAGAGAAGAAGATCTGAAAATAGGGAGTATTGTTTAGAAAGAAAGAGAGAAAAATGAAAGTGTTCTTGGGAAAAATAACGGGAGGTCTTAGAATGGGTGCCTGGAACGAAATGAAATGGAGTAGTTGTGCTAGAAGCTTTCGTTGAGGTTGGCTGTTGTTGTTGATGCTTGTTCAATTGGGCTTTTTAACTAGTAGCCATCTTGGCAGTTGCCCTTGGATTTTCAGCCACTAGGTAATTTCCTAACCTTGTATGTATTTTTTTTTTTAACCATAGAAATGATTCAAAAGTAGCCTGCTTAAGGCCCATTAAAAGTTTGTATGTTTACACGTTTAATTTTTGCAAGCCTGTTAATTATTGGGATATTTGAGATAAGAAAAGAACCATAAACTTGTGCACGTGAATCTTTGAGGCTGTTCAATTAAAAAAAAAAAAGAAACCTATAATTTGAATAGGCAAACTAGGACTTAATTAATGATTACAAAAATCAGACCTGAGAACAAATTCTAGTAACTTGTGCAAAATATGGATAGATCTGAAATGTAAGTAAAATGGGGGCAGCTATGCAAACTCATAACACGAAGACTCTTTGAGCATTTGTTATTTGGGTCGTATAACATGAAATTAGGCAACGTAACACTTAATTTAAAGTTGTAACCTTTTATTTATTTAGTTTATAATTGTTTAGTGAAAGGTTGTTCTTGTATGTCATAAGGTACATAGGCTATCTATTCATTTCAAGCCTACTCATGTTTTCGACAATTTAGTTTAATTTAACATATCATTAATAATTTTCTTATGGAACTCATTTAAGTCAAGAGATTTCGAACGGGTGAAGTACCTGCGCGATTTAATTGATTTAAGTCGAAAGATTTCGAACGAGTGAAGTTCTCGCGCGATTATATTCGATTGGAGTTTTCAATTGTCAAACGGTAAAAATTAATAACAAATTGAAGCGTAACAAAATCAAGGCAAATGTAATAAACAATTTCAAAAGAGTCGAAATGCGTCAACAAAGGCAACTGTGCTTGGCACAGGACTCGATGGTGCCTAACACCTTCCCTCGAGTCAACCGAGATCCTTACCCGGAACTCTGACGCAGACCACCAAACGAGTCATAGGTGTTCTAGGTACACCACTTTGGTGACTTGGCACACCTTTAACTTGTCAAGTGGCGACTCCGAAAATATCTTAAATATTTGTGTACCTATTACCACCTAGTCACAGAGCCTTTTAAACTATAAAAGTTTTTCTTTTTAAGTTGAAAAAGGGTCGTGACAGCTTGGCGACTCCGCTGGGGAGGAAAGTGAATACTGAGAGTCTCAGGCTTTAAAATTTTGTCGCTTTCGGCTTTGAATATTGTTTGTATATATTGCCTTGAATGTTACTGTTTTGATATGTTTGAACTGTATATACACAACTGTCTTCTTTCGTACACCTCTGAGTCTTCTGGAACACTGCACACATGCACGCCAGTTTCGCTTCGGCGTCTGGAATTTCTGTCGTGTCTCAGGACACAAAAAGTTAACACTTCTTTAGGAGGAGGTGCGTTGGGTTAGGCCGTTAGACGTTGTCGACCGGTACCCTTGAGGCACTTTCAAATTGCCAGAAACTATAGAACATGAACCATTGAGTCACCTAGAGTTGAACCTGTGCTTTTATCTTGGTCGATTTATTTGCATGTCATTAGACTTAGTGAGGTGCGGTACACCGGTACCGCATTTGTCTAGGCTGACTCCCTCGTGTCATGATGGGGCCCACGTCCCCCAAAAGACACATCATGAGTACATAATTTGTTGCATTTGTTCTAGTCTAAGGGTTGTTATGCCGACCGATCACCGAGGGGCGAGAGCCAAATTTTGAAAAAAAAAAAGAAAAAAAAGTAAAAATGATAGAAAAATTGGGTTTAGTCCCGTGTCTTGAAATATTTTTGTTTAGTTGTCCTTTTACGCCGTTATAATGGCGAAAATTTTCAAATTGTTTTTAGTCTCATGTTACGTCCGGGCTTGGTCCCAAGTAGTAGAAAATAATTTGTAATAGTTTTGCGTCGTTATAATGACGAAATTTTGGGATCCTTTTGTGTTTGAGTCTGTGTCCAAATCAAGTCCGTATTTTTTTTTAAAAAGGTAATTTATCGGGATTTTACGCCGTCATAATGGCCAATTTTTATAAACCAATTTTGCGTCTAATTCGTGTATTATTTTGTGTCGGTTTGTCGTCTTAATTGCCAGATTTTGTAAATACTCTAAAGATTCTTTCTCGAATTAGATCAAAGAGTTTGTTTCAAAAAAAGAAAAAAAATAAAACAAAGCAAAACAAAAAATAGTGTCCGTCTTTGTATTACCGTAATGTCCGATTTTGGAGTCACCTTTCGGATAAGAAAAATAGTTTGTTCCATAATCCGTTCTTAAGTTCCGTTTCGAATCTCCTGTTGAGTCTTAATTTTTCATTTAAAAAAAAAAATGTTGTTTTAAGGTCCCGCTTTATTTTGTTTTGTTTAAGGTCAAGTCAGGGTACATGCGATAAATTGCAATTAGCTAAGTTGTATTTTGTGTCGATCCTCGTGAAATAATCTGACTCCGCTAAAATGCCGGGTCCCATTATTTTCACTGTATGGGTGTACCCGCCCAATGTGTCAATTTGTATATATCTTTGACTCGTGCATCATGTCAAACACTTTTATTTTGAGTTTGTCTCGTGTCGTTTGTCTAAATTACGTTTGTTGAGTCAGAAAAAAAAATGGGAAAGGAAAAAAAATACATTAATCATCCAAGTTCGTCCTTGTGCTGATTATGTATCAGTTACTATTTTGTTCTGATTTTGCTCAAGGCACGTTGTAATCTTTCGGGGATACGACCGGTACACTCAGCTTACGCCGTTAACCGTTTCGGGATGACGCATAACAACCTTAGGCTTGCAATATGTGTTTCTTTGGTGCTAACCTGATTTGTTTGACTAGCTTTGGAATTTGGAGATTTGGCACGGAATTCTGGCATCATTCCACACACACAACAGAATCAAAGGAACCCATTACCATGTCGTTTGATAAGGGAAATTCTGAGATCGGCGTCCATGAACTTCTTGTGCTGGAAAACAAGAGGTTGACTGAAGAGGTCAAAAATCTGAAACAATTGGTGGCTGATATGTATATCGCCATGAACACGGGACAAGCTTGTTCTACCGTGCCTGTTAGTCTTCTAGAGCATGCCTCGACTGTCTTACATCAGGCACAAGGCCCTACAGCTGAGGACCTGCAGTATTCTCCCGACTCTCCCTACTATAGCACAACAGATGTTCTGAGAACCTTCCCAGGGTGTTCTCCGGCACCACAACCTCCGCCCAAACAGAGGTGTGCTTCACCCCTGGTCTCTGTTCCACCATTCACAGGCTTAGTTAGGACGGAGAGTCTTGGGAAGAAAGATGAAAGAGAACGAGGTCCAGGAAGGAGGGATGAGGAACGGTACAAACGGCTCCACTCACGCCATCGAGCCTCACAGAAGCAGCATTCGCAACACTACCCTTTACAAAATACAAAACATTCCATTCCTCCACTCCAAAAAGCGCGACCATATGCTCCAAATTTTTCATATCCGCAATGGACCGCGCCAGCCTCACAGCCCACATACCACACTCACCAAGCTCCACATAATCAATATCGGAATCCACCAGAATTTCCATATCGATCAAGGAGACCTTCTACTTTCATCCCAAGACCCGAATACAAGAAGGCGCGAGAAGAGAAAAAGAGAAAGCTCACGCCAATCGGGGAATCTTACACTAGTGTCTTCGGGAAGTTGCAGGCTTTGGATATGTTGAGGCCGATCTATGGGAATATGCATCCCACGGGAGATGTTGATTATTCTCGCCGATGTGCTTACCATTCGGGCGCACCTGGGCATGACACAGAAGATTGCCACTATCTCAAGAAGGTGATCCAAGCTCTGATAGATAATGGTCAGATCCAGGTTGAGGGCTCAGACGCGCCAGATGTCAACCAGAACTCATTGCCCGTCCATGATGATGTGTATATGGTGGGAATGGTGGGTGTAGAAGATTTGAGAGTTGAATCTGCAGTGCCGATAATATCTGTTGGTGAGGTGTCAGTTGGGGCCAACAAAATGCTAGTGACGATGAACTGTGTTCCTGAGATTGTGCTTGGGGTGGCAGACAAAGTAAGGGTTGAAGAAAGGAAGAGGATGAACATGTCTCTCGAGAAACCAATTCCATTCATCAGTCCCCAAGAGTGAAGTCTACCCCGATAAGGGTTGGAGAAAGTGAAGAAAATCAGAAGATGTTGCCAGATTCAGGGAATTTCTTTAATATCAGCATGGTGCGTCCTTGTGAAGGGCTCAACAATGCATGAAAAGCAGCGAACTGGTCCTGACTTGCAATGAGTGACTGTGAAATGTTGTAGCTTGTTTTGCTAATCTTTCTGTGTACTTGGTTATTTAACGGTTGTAACCCAAGTGCATTATTTTGTTTATTTTGATGTTCAAACCCTTCTATCTTTAATTCAATGAAAAGCGAGATCTTTCTCTCGTCTCGACATTATTTCTCTTATTTTCTTTCACGGTCTTGTTTTCTTAGTATTCTGTCTTATGTTTTGTCGGCCTTAATAACATGACATGCGTGCGGAATTTACGTCTTGATCTAAACACGTGGTCTGACATTGTGTGCTATCTGAGTAGTAACGAAAGACAAAAGAGGGAGAGAAATAGGTTGGAAATTAATCTGTAGTTATCCGATATGGGAGATCGGTGAGAAGTTCAAGATCGTGCACGGTCGCTTCGACCGAAGTTGAAACACCGGTTTTGAGAACCATCGTCGAAGTAGAGGTCGAGGACATGTGTGGATCAATCCAGGTCAATTGATTGAACCATTATTTGTGTGAGGCATTCTCGGGTCGGGATGACGAACGGCTTTCATTTCTTCTACCCAAACACTATATCCTTTTGTCAGTCCTTTTTTTTAGCCTTGTTTTGGTTTTTCTTTGGCCTACCCTCCTTTGGAATCAATGTGCTTGAAATTAGAAAAAATGAAAAAAAAAGAAGAAAAAAATTGAAAAAGAAACAACAAAATCTACCTCAGTGGTAGAGCTACGTCTGACCTGATTCCTCTCAAAAGGATACGTAGGCAACCATTCGGGTGCGGTCATAATAGGGGAAAGTTCATTTTTCCCTTATTCCTCGTTGACGCAAAAACTTGCCTCCAAGTTTGCGGCCAATGTTAAAAGAAATTCAAATCCCAATGTATGCTAAACTGGGGCAGAAGTTTGTTTTTATTTTGTTTTTTTTTAAATAAAATAAAAACAAACTTCTATGTTTTTGTACCATCTATTCGTATGTTTCATGAGATATCAGTCTCGAAATCGAGGAAGAAACTCAAAGCGCCCCAGTTTATCCTGAACTGGGGCAGAAGTTTAAGTTTATTTTAAAAAAAAAATAAAATAAAAATGAGAAAGTCAATTCCTTTTGCTTTCTTTGTGTTCATCTCGGGGGAAAGTCTCAATATCCCTTATGTTTGTATATCAGAAATTCAAAAGATAATTCCTCGGTTTCACTAAACCGGGGCTACAGTTTGTTTAAAAGAAATGATTCCAAGGTTTGTATCATTCACCAAGTCATTTCCTGAGATGCTTTCATACCGCTCTTCAAACCAAAAAAAAAAAAAAGAAAAAACAAAAAAAGGGAATCCCCAATTTGCCTTGACTGGGGAAAGGTTTTGTTTATTTTTCAAAAGCGGTGATTTCTAATCTTGTAAAGCTCATTGTAGTCGTCTCATGAGATGTTTTTGAGCTTTTATGCTGAATCCTTTTCTTCAAAGCCTAACCAAACCCAATGTTACAGTCCAAATAAAGACCCTTCTGACCGATCATTGAGAATGTCAAGCCGAGTAGGGTATCAAGGGATAAGTTCCACGCTGTAAAGTCGCATTCTTATAAGCTGACAATCGTATTTAGGAGCTAGGAGCACCAAGGTCATTAAAGGAGAAATTCTCCGAGGAATCAAGATAAAGGCCAAAATTGAAGGAAAAAAAAAGACGGGGTCGAGCAGCAAGGAAAGATCGGAGGTCGATCGGGAAAGAGTGAAAGAAATGAAATGAAGAAAAAAAAAAGATAAAAAGAAAAATGAAGTCTTGTCGGTGAAAACCTGAAAAGGCGCTGCAAGACAATAGTGAGTTAAAAAGAACAAAGAGAGAGGCTAGTCGGTGAAAACTCGAAAGGGCACTGCTAGTCGAATGAGGGTCGTTAGATTTGCCATCAAACAAGATTGGGAAAGCTGGGTACACAGTCATGGATGGACTATGTGAGCGGACTAAGAGTTGATTCCAAAATACATGTCATGTTAAAAAGATCGTCATCTCTTCAGTCCTTTACCTCTCCCGTAAGGAACATCATCATTTTTTTTTTCATCTTTTGGTTGGAAGCTTTGTCGTTTCCATCATTTTGTCTTACTTCAGTTCGTTTCAGTTTCTCCAACATCAAACGAGCAAAGAAAGTTTTGCAAAACTTGTTATAGTTTCATAGTTGTACTAGAGCAAGTCAGGACCAACCTTGATAATTGGAGCACAATGTTCCATATCGGCACAAAGTATGCCACACCAAGGAGTGTACCATGAAGGAGATCATCAAAGGACATGTAGATTTCAAGATGCAGTTTCAAATCAAAGCCTGCCCCAGCAGCAATTACAAGTTTTTCAAAGCCCGTCAAAGCGGCAATTTCAGCTTTCAAGTCAAAGCCCGTCAAAGCGGAAATTTCAACTTTCAAGTCAAAGCCTGCCGCTGCAGCAATTACAAGTTTTCAGCAGTCAAAGCCCGTCAAAACGACAATTTCAACTATCAAGTTAAAGCCCGCCTGAGCGGCAGTTTCAAGTTTCAAGTTTCAACTTAAAGTCCGCCCGAGCGGTAATTTCAAGTTTCAAAGATCCACTGGTTTAGTTAGAGCTTCAGACCAGTTCATCAGCTTGTGGAGAATGAGGAAGTAGTGTAGAGAAGTCGAGGCACCCACCTGGAGAATGAGGGAGTAATTTGGAAAGTCGAGGCACCCACCTGGAGAATGAGGGAGTAGTTTAGAGAAGTCGAGGCACCCACCTGGAGAATGAGGGAGTAGTTTAGAGAAAGTCAAGGCACCCACCTGGAGAATGAGGGAGTATGTTTAGAGAAAGTCGAGGCACCCACCCCGAGAATGAGGGAGTAGTTTAGAGAAAGTCGAGGAACCCACCTGGAGAATGAGGGAGTAATTTGGAAAGTCGAGGCACCCATCTGGAGAATGAGGGAGTAGTTTAGAGAAGTCGAGGCACCCACCTGGAGAATGAGGGAGTAGTTTAGAGAAAGACGAGGCACCCACCTGGAGAATGAGGGAGTAATTTGGAAAGTCGAAGCACCCACCTGGAGAATGAGGGAGCAGTTTAGAGAAAGTCAAGGCACCCACCTGGAGAATGAGGGAGTAATTTGAAAAGTCGAAGATACCACCTAAAGAATGAGGGAATACATTTGAAGAAGGCTAGGCGCCCACCTGAAGAACGAGGGAATCTATTTCTGTAAAGAAGCAAGACCCATCAGAGTGATGGTTTTAATTTTCAGCAAAAGTAAGACCTACCAGAGTGGTGGTTTCAGTTTTATCCTCCAAGTCAAAGCCCGCCAAAGCGGCAATTTCAACTTTCAAGTCAAAGCCCGTTAAAGCGACAATTTCAGCATTCAAGTCAAAGCCTGTCAAAGCAACAATTTCTACTTCCAAGTCAAAGCCCATCAAAGCGGCAATTTTACTTTCAAGTCAAAGCCCGTCAAAGCGGCAATTTCCACTTTCAAGTCAAAGCCTGTCAAAGCGGCAATCTCAACTTTAGAGGCAAAAGCCCGCCCGAGCGGCAATTCAAGTTTTCAAGACCACTTGGGTAGTGGGAGTTGCGGACCATTTCATCAGCTTGGGAAGCATGAAGAGTTAGCTTAGAAATTGTAATTTTACATTTCAATATTGTAATTCCATTTTTCTTTGTAAAGCAATGACCACCAGCCAGCTAGCCAGCAACCAGCGACAGTGACCAGCAGCAACAACTCTAGTGTGTCAAAGTGCCTTGTGTCAGTCCGGGTAAGTCTAGGAGCGTCGAGTCAGTCCCAGTTAGTTCTGAAAGTGTCTAGAGTTAGTCTATGTATGTCTAGAGAGTCTTAGTGAGTCTAGAAGAGTCTGGTGTCTGTTTGAATGCGGTAGTCCCAGCTGCCGCACATGAGGAACTACACTGACCTGATTCCTTAGTCCGGGGATATGTAGGTAACCTTGTTCTCGGTTAGAATCGAAATTCAAGGTACGGTCACCATTTTGCATGCTCTCGGCTAGAACCAAAAGGCCAAAATTAGCTGTTGATTACTTCTTTGTCCGAAAACTCTTCATGTTCTCGAACAAAGAGGGGCAGCTGTAATCACCTAATTTTGGCACGAAAATGTAAATTTGCTTGAAATACCCGTGTCAATTTTGTAGGATATTTGCTTAATTGTCCTAGATTTTATCCTTCATTTTAGCTAGGTTTGATTAACTAATTAAAAAAAAGAGATATAAAAATTAACAAAAAATACTTGTTATGTGTTTAATTATGATTTTATATTCTGATTGTGATAATATTGCAATTTGTGTGGTTTTAATTGTAATAAAATGTATATATTTTTAAATAGTTTACATTTTAGTGGCTACTTATAAATTCGTTCCAGCCCAATGCTCAGCCCAACTCACCCCTGACCCGCCCAAATGAGAATCAATCTCAACCGTTGAGATGTTCTAGATCCAAGGGCTCTCCTCCCTTCTCATTTTGACTATATAACTTATAATCTTACTCATTTTTTCTTCATTCCCTTACAAGTCCATTGAGACTTAGCCAAGCTCTGCCCAAATTTCCTTTCCCACCGGAGAAAACCAGTCGCCGCCTGCTCCACCATGGCTCCGCCGTCCAGCCGTCGCCGGACCACCGCCTCCGGTGGCCGGAAAATACAAAAAATATACCACTCGACTCGTTTCGGCCTCCTCATTCCATTTCTCAACTTGGTTTCCTTAAAATCATGGCCGATTTTTGTAGATCGGGCTTCAAAACTCGGTCAAACTTCAACTCCGGTGAGTTTCTTTACCTTATTTGTTATATTTCCGATTTCTTTCTCTCCCTTTACCCTCTCCCATCCCCTTATTCCCGTTTCCCTCTCCGTTCGTTTCTGTTTTCTCCTTTCTTTTTCTTACTTTCTTTTCTTTTCTTTTTCTGTGATGGCATCGTGAGAATTGGGCTGTGATGATGATAGTTTGGGAGGTGTGGTGGCTGCTTTGTCCAACGTTGGGAGAGGATGTGATGTTATGGGTGAGGTTGCATTTTTTTGGCTTTGGTTGATTATGCTATGGAGGTGCCGAGGCAGTCCAAGGAGGCGAGGGTGCTGCTATAACAGTTTGTTGTTAGCAAAACCACTGGTTGGTGCATGTTGTTTTAATTTCTGGACTTTGATCATTTTCATTCTTTATTAATTAGTGTTTTAACACTTTATCTAGATGTTAGTTATAAAAAAAAAAGTACAAGTTTAGTAGTAATAATGTGAATTCGTGTTTTGGAGCCCCTAAGTTTCATAGATTATGCTAATGTGGTATTGTTCAAGCATATAATGAACGGGTGCTAATTTTATTTGGCTTTGTCCATGAAATTTGTTCGGCTTTTACTTTGTTCGTGTGCTGCTCGGTATGATTTTTGGCCTGGGATTGTGTAGTTGATTTTGTCTAAATGTAAGATTAAAAACCTTAAGTTTGTGTTAGCTTATTTGTGTAAGAATACATAATTGTGTTAGTTTAGTCATGATAGTTTAGTTATTCATTAGTCATGTTTAGTTAAGGTTGGAAAAACCCCATAAAACTTTTAAAAAAAATCTGAAATTTTGAAATGAGATAATTATGAAAGAAAAGATTTGAAAAAAAAAAGAATCAAAATGGTCAAATAATGAGACAAGGAGGATGCATAAATGAGGAATGGTTTGAGTCTTTCTTTTGGGGTTGGTGAGACCTTTACATTAAAAGGGTAATTTGCATTAAAGGGTCTTGGTTGTTGTATTTTTCTTTTTCTGAAAAAGTAGACATAGTGACATGTGACTTTGTCCTTTAACTCTTACACACTCCTCCTTTTTGTGACTTTTGCGTTAAATTGTTAGCATGTTTGTTTTGGCTTCTAGTAGGCATTTAATTTTTGGGATATTGGAAGAGAAAGTGATGGCTGAAATTTTCAGCTATATAAAGAGAGTCTTTGTTCTCATTTAGGACTCATTTTTTAAATACCCTAAAAACTCTCAACTACAAGGATCTGAAAAAAAAATATTTTTACTTCTCTAAGAAAAAAAACAGAGAAGAAGATCTGAAAATAGGGAGTATTGTTTAGAAAGAAAGAGAGAAAAATGAAAGTGTTCTTGGGAAAAATAACGGGAGGTCTTAGAATGGGTGCCTGGAACGAAATGAAATGGAGTAGTTGTGCTAGAAGCTTTCGTTGAGGTTGGCTGCTGTTGTTGATGCTTGTTCAATTGGGCTTTTTAACTAGTATCCATCTTGGCAGTTGCCCTTGGATTTTCAGCCACTAGGTAATTTCCTAACCTTGTATGTATTTTTTTTTTTAACCATAGAAATGATTCAAAAGTAGCCTGCTTAAGGCCCATTAAAAGTTTGTATGTTTACACGTTTAATTTTTGCAAGCCTGTTAATTATTGGGATATTTGAGATAAGAAAAGAACCATAAACTTGTGCACGTGAATCTTTGAGGCTGTTCAATTAAAAAAAAAAAGAAACCTGTAATTTGAATAGGCAAACTAGGACTTAATTAATGATTACAAAAATCAGACCTGAGAACAAATTCTAGTAACTTGTGCAAAATATGGATAGATCTGAAATGTAAGTAAAATGGGGGCAGCTATGCAAACTCATAACACGAAGACTCTTTGAGCATTTGTTATTTGGGTCGTATAACATGAAATTAGGCAACGTAACACTTAATTTAAAGTTGTAACCTTTTATTTATTTAGTTTACAATTGTTTAGTGAAAGGTTGTTCTTGTATGTCATAAGGTACATAGGCTATCTATTCATTTCAAGCCTACTCATGTTTTCGACAATTTAGTTTAATTTAACATATCATTAATAATTTTCTTATGGAACTCATTTAAGTCAAGAGATTTCGAACGGGTGAAGTACCTGCGCGATTTAATTGATTTAAGTCGAAAGATTTCGAACGAGTGAAGTTCTCGCGCGATTATATTCGATTGGAGTTTTCAATTGTCAAACGGTAAAAATTAATAACAAATTAAAGCGTAACAAAATCAAGGCAAATATAATAAATAATTTCAAAAGAGTCGAAATGCGTCAACAAAGGCAACTGTGCTTGGCACAGGACTCGATGGTGCCTAACACCTTCCATCGAGTCAACCGAGATCCTTACCCGGAACTCTGACGCAGACCACCAAACGAGTCATAGGTGTTCTAGGTACACCACTTTGGTGACTTGGCACACCTTTAACTTGTCAAGTGGCGACTCCGAAAATCTCTTAAATATTTGTGTACCTATTACCACCTAGTCACAGAGCCTTTTAAACTATAAAAGTTTTTCTTTTTAAGTTGAAAAAGGGTCGTGACAGTTGATACTTTGAGTCAAGGCGAGTGACAGAGCTGAGGATTGATCCAGTAAGCCCCGCATCTGCTTCGCGAGGGCCACTATTTATTCTTTAATTTATTTAAGTCATTAGTGCATTTGAATCTAGAGTTTTGCTCCTTAGTCAGTCTTGCGATGTCGTTTTGGTTTAAGTTGGTACTGAGGTACTCTATGGTTTAATTATTATCGTGGACATCGTAGATTTAGTGTTGTTGATCGTCCTTTAGACTTAAATATGTGTAGTAATGTGATAGTAATTTATTAGACTGGTTCTGTCTGGTTGTTGACAGGTACAAAAATTTTGGTTTGCTCGCGGTACAGGGGTAATCTGCCGAAATTTCTGCGCGAATATGATAGGCTTGCTAGGTAGGCTTAGTTTTGTCTAGCGCTGATCACGGCCTTAAATAGGGTCGTGACAAAGTAGTATCAGAGCTCTAGGTTTAGGGTATGACTAAGGAGCACCAGTTATAGTGGAGGCTTAATTGTGTATATGTTGTGCACCATATGCACGATCGGAACTCTGCAACGATCGGATAGGAGTATGATAGAGAGTTAACTCGGTTATCCCGATATGCACCAAGCTTTGTTGAAAAGAAGACTATGCAGGTTAAGAGGTTCATACGAGGTTTACAGAAGAATTTATTCAACCCATTAGCTACACACCTGACTAAGTGCGATATCAATTACTCTCAGGCGGTGGATGTTGCCAGAGAAGTAGAGGCTAGAGGGATTGAAGAGAGAGCAACACAAGCACAGAATAAGAGGACCAAGACTACATGATACTATGGAGGAAATACTGGTTCTAACTGAGGTAGTGGATCATAGAACTGCCACAGGAATGCAAATACTTGGGCTACATCTATTGTTCACTTATCTGTCAGTACACCTGCCCTTGGGCAAAGTTATAAAAATTCAAGACAATCGTTCGAGCAAGCCAAACCCCCTGCATCTACTTGCAATTATTGTCACAGGAACCATTCGGGTGAATGTTGGGGAAAGATGGGAGTCTGTCTTCATTATGGTCAGATAGGGCATTTCAGGGATGATTGCCCATGTCGGAAAGGGGTATATAATCAAGCTTCAGCACCAGCAAATTCTACACCAAAAATTTCCACACCAAAAATTTCCACACCTCAGAATACTAGGAACAATTTGGGAACAGCAGGCAGAGGCGCTAGGTACAAGGGTTCTAATACTAAAGGTTCAGGAGTGGCTGGTAGAGGTCAACCCCGAACATTTTCTCTTACTAGACAGGATGCCCAAGCATCGAATGTGGTGGTCACAGGTATCCTTATGATGTATTTAATTGATTTTACTACCTTAATTGATCTTAAATTAGTTTATTCATGTGTGTCCCTTTATGTATGTGAAAGCTAACATAGAAATTACAGGTATACTCTCAGTATGTTCATATGACGCTATAGCTTTAATCGATCCTGGATCCACTTATTCCTACGTGTCTCCAAATTTTTCCTTGTGGTTTGGTAGACCACCTGAATTGTTAATGGATCCTTTTGAGGTTGCTACACCCGTTGGGGAATAATTATTAATGGACCATGTGTACTGTTCTTGTCAAATAAGTGTAGAAGGGAATGACACGTTAGCAGACTTGATCGAGTTAGACATGGTAGATTTTGATGTGCTTATGGGAATGGATTGGCTAGCTTCATGTCACGCCACTGTGGATTTTCATTTTAAGATAGTCCGGTTTGACATCCCGGGTGAACGGGGTTCGACTCAGGACAACTTGATATCATTCATGGCTGCAAGTCGTATGTTGAACAAAAGTTGCCAGGGATTTTGGCTTTCGTCAAAGATACAAAGGCGGTAGTACCAGAGTTAGAGACGGTTTGAGTAGTTAATGAATTTACAGAGGTGTTTCCAGAAGACTTACCTAGGTTACCTCATGTTAGAGAAATTGATTTCAGTATTGATCTAGTACCTGGCACACAGCCCATATCGAGACCTCCATGTCGTATGGCACCAGTCGAGTTGAGAGAACTGAAGGAACAACTGCAAGATCTATTGGATAAGGGTTTCATAAGACCTAGCACTTCACCTTGGGGTGCATCAGTCTTATTCGTAAAGAAGAAGGATGGGTCCATGAGGCTATGCATTTATTACAGACAACTAAATAACGTCACAATCTGCAACAAGTACCCACTGTCGCGTATTGATGATTTGTTCGATCAATTGCAGGGTGCTAAGAGATTCTCAAAGATTGACTTAAGATCTGGATACCATCAGTTCGTATTAAAGGGGAAGACATATGCAAGACAGCTTTCAGGACCAGATATGGGTACTCTGAATTCTTGGTAATGCCTTTCGGATTGACAAATGCACCAGCAGCCTTCATAGATATGATGAATAGGGTGTTTAAGCCATATTTGTTCAGATTTGTGATTGTTTTCATTGATGACATCTTCGCGTATTCCAAGAATAATGAAGATCATGAACAACACTTGAGGATGGTATTGCAGACACTTGAGGAACATAAGCTATATGCTAAGTTCTCGAAATGCGAGTTCTGGTTGGATTGAGTTGCTTTCTAGTGTCATATTGTATCTGAGGAAGGCATCTTGGTTGATCCAAAGAAAGTGGAAGCAGTACAAAAATTTGCAAGACCGACTACCGCGTCTAAGATACGAAGTTTCTTGGGTCTTGCAGGGTATTACATGCGTTTTGTGCAGGAATTCTCGAAGATAGTTGCACCACTGACTAAATTGACTCAAAAGAATGTGAAATTTCATTGGTCAGACGCGTGCGAGTAGAGCTTTCAGAAACTAAAGGAATGTTTGACTACCGCTCCAGTTTTAGTTCTACCATCTTGAGCTGGAGGTTTTGCAGTTTATTGTGATGCCTCCCAAGTAGGACTTGGGTGTACTCTTATGCAAAATGGACGTGTTATAGCTTATGCTTCGAGACAATTGATGAAGCACGAGCAAAACTATCCTACCCGTGACCTAGCGATGGCTGCACTTATCTTCGGACTCAAGATTTGGCGTCATTATCTGTATGGTGATAAATGTGAGATTTATACTGTCCACAAAAGCCTTCAATATATCTTCCACCAGAAGGATTTGAACATACGATAACGAAGATGGGTGGAGCTACTAAAAGACTATGATTGTGAAATCTTGTATCACCCAGGCAAGGCTAACGTTGTGGCAGACTCGTTAAGTCGCAAATCCATGGGCAGTTTGGCATACATAGCACAAGTGAGGAGGCTTATTGCGAGGGAAATCCACGAGTTGAAGGGAAGTGGAGTACATTTTGAGATGGGAACTACAGGTACATTATTAGCTTGTGTGCAAGCCAAATCATCTTTGATAGAAAATATCAAGGCAAAGCAGTACCAAAATTCTAAATTGTGCAAACTCAGATATGATAGGGGTAACGGTAAGGGAAAGGAATTCACTGTTGATGATGACGGGGTATTACGACTTAGTGAGTGCATCTGTGTACCTGATGTCAATGGGTTAAGGCAGACTGTGCTCGAGGAGGCACATGGCTCCAAGTACTCAGTTCACCCTGGTTCTACAAAGATGTATCAAGATCTTCGACAGTTATACTGGTGGGAAGGCATGAAGAGGGATGTTTTTGATGATGTCATGAATTGTCTGACTTGCCAGCAAGTGAAGGCAGAGCACCAGCGACCTGCAGGGTTGATGCAGCGACTTGAAATTCCGGAATGGAAGTGGAAACGAATCACTATGGACTTCGTGACTGGGTTGTCATGGACACCTAAGGGCTACGACTCTATATGGGTGATTGTGGATCGACTAACGAAGTCAGCACACTTCTTGCCAGTCACGACAACATACAATGGTGCACGTTATGCACAGTTATATATAGATGAGATAGTAAAGCTTCATGGAGTCCCGGTGTCTATTATTTCTGATAGAGGGTCCCAGTTCACCTCTCATTTTTGGAAAGAATTCCAGCGAGAGTTGGGAACGCGAGTGGATCTGAGTACTACATTCCACCCGCAGACTGGGCAGTCGGAGCGGATCATACAGACCTTGGAAGACATGTTGAGGTCTTGTGTCCTTGATTTTGGTGGTAGCTGGGATAAGTATTTACCATTGGTGGAGTTTGCGTACAATAACAGTTTTCAAGCAAGTATTCAGATGGCTCCATACGAGGCTTTATATAGAAGACGATGTTGGTCTCCTATTGGCTAGTTTGAAACCGGTGAAGTTAAGGTTTTGGGTCCAGAGTTGGTGCAATTAGCACTGAACAAAGTTCAATTGATAAGGCAGAGGTTGCTTGCAGCTCAAAGTAGGCAGAAGGCGTACGCAGATAAGAGACATCGTGAGTTAGAGTTTTCGGTAGGAGATCATGTGTTCTTGCGGGTCTCACCGATGAAAGGTGTCTTGAGATTTGGGAAAATGGGGAAGTTGAGTCCGAGGTACATTGGACCGTATGAGATTCTTGAAAGAATACGCAATGTAGCATATCGTCTAGCACTTCCTCCCGAGTTGTCTTCCGTCCATTCGGTATTCCATGTATCTATGTTACGGAAGTACATACCCGACCCTTCTCACGTGCTTGAGGCACCGAATGTTCAGTTAAATGAGAACTTGACTTATGAGGAACAACCTGTGGCCATAATTGATAGACAAGTAAGGAAGTTGCTGTCAAAAGAGATTGCAACAGTGAAGGTTGCTTGGAGGAATCACAGCGTGAATGAGGCAACATGGGAAGATGAGGAGGAGATGAGAGCCAAGTATCCTCACATATTCGAAACTGCGGGTAAGTATGTATATATTTTAAATCGAATTTCCTTAAGGAGGAAGAATGTAATATCCTATAATAATAATAATAATAATAATAATAATAATAATAATAATAATAATAATAATAATAATAATAATAATAATAATAATAATAATAATAATAATAATAATAATAATAGAAACTGATGTAGTGTTCTTATAATAATACCAAGACATTGGGGGTAATTTTGAGGCCAAGTGAAAGTTCAATGGTCCTTTGCAATTTACCAAAACATGGAAAGAAAAAAAATTAAAAGAAAACTAAAACAAATAGAAAGGAATCAAAAAAAAAAATAAAAGACTGAAACCTAACTGTTGGTTAGCAGCAGAGAAGGCGACATCAAGCAACTTTTCAAGCTCTGCCTTACTTCTCAACTTTATACAAGGTATGCTAGTCAAATACTTATCAATTTTGTTAATTATCCTTCATTTGAGGAAACTTATACTACATTAGTACTTTTCATAAATTATCCTTTGTTCAGGAGTAGTAATTTCCAGTGGAAGATATAAAATTTGGCTATTGAAATAAGAAGGTTGCTCCATAAATTACTTCCAGGAAAGGGATGTAGTAGAAAAATAAAGTAGAAAAATTAAAGGAGAAACTTTCTACTAATGGGGGCACAACAGGGAGTATAGTATGAGGGAATTTTCTTCGCAATTTTTAAAAATATCTACTCAAACTATAGGGGTACAATTAGTCAGAGTCTCAATACTATTTCTATTAAATTGTTTTATGGCATTGGACAAGCGCTAGTATAATTTTTATATTGTTATATCCAACTGTTATTTTGGTACTGAAGTTGTTGATACAAATTGATATATTTAGAACCTTTGTTTATTTTGAGAACTGCTACAGATATTGTGATTTGATATCTTGTCAGAAAGAATGTACAAATATGAGATATTGTGTTATAAAAGTAAATATATTTTTGGGAATTAACTTAGCCAGATCGCCTTTATCTAATGTCGGGATCATTAGGCCTGGTGCAACTTGTCAGACGGCTGTGATAAACTAGTCCACCCTCTAGAAGGGAACCAGCTGACGGGATAGTCAGACGGCCGTGATAAACTCATGGTGTCAGACCGTAATATTTGATTCTGGCTTATGAACCTTCCATTATATATAAAGACACGAGTACTATGGTTGAAATTAGTATTTTCAATGGAATTACTATATTATTTATTTATGCATGTTTTCTTATATATGCTTGTCCCGAATAAAAACGCTATGGTTGATATTGTCCTCGCTTAGTCTGTGTGACTAACCCATTTCCTTTTCCCACTCACAGATAAACTAGTTGAGGCTGATACTTTCAGTCAAGGCGAGTGATAGAGCTGAGGATTGATCCAGTAACCCCGGCATCTGCTTCGCGAGGGCCATTTTTTTTTTCTTTAAATTATTTAAGTCATTAGTCCATTTGACTCTAGAGTTTGCTCCTTAGTCAGTCTTGGGATGTCGTTTTAGTTTAAGTTGGTACGGAGGTACTCTGTGGTTTAGTTATTATCGTGGACAATGTGGATTTGGTGTTGTTGATCGTCCTTTAGACTTAAATATGCATAGTAATGTGATAGTCATTTACTAGACTGGTTCTGGCTGGTTGTTGACAGGTACAAAAATATTGGTTTGCTCCCGGTACAGGGGAAACTCTGCCTAAATTTCTGCGCGAATATGATAGGCTTGCTAGGTGTTAGTTTGAATAAGCTTGGAAGTTTTGATTGATGATTAAGGAATGGATTCAAAGGACCTGTTCCTTTGGATCGCTACAGCTGAATAAATAATTATGCAAAATCAATTAAGCGGGAAAATTAATTATTATCCTATTGTCTAATGTTTATCTTGATAATTATGCAGAGTTGTGCGTGATAAGAAAAGATTGCATAAGATTAGGATAAGGCTTGAAGATAAGATAGGAGTTCAATTAGTACTCAAACTCTTGAAGGCTTTGGAGTTCTAATTGCTCAAGACTCCTCAGATTTCAAAGCAATAAGAAGAGGAACATTTCAGCTATTGAAGTTACGCACAAATACAGAGAGAGAAGAGCTATATCATTGTTGAGTCGAAATTGTATTTGTGTAGTCATTAAGCTACAGGGAACTAAGTGAAGAACATGTTCCTTAGATTGAGTCTTGTCAAAGTTCAATCTTAGTTCATCTGTAGTAGGGTATATCAAATTGTACTATTTACTTTCATAGAAGCACTGTAAGAGTACGTGTCATTCAAGTCTTGTTACTTGGAGGAACTTTACTGATCTTAAAAAAAGTCACTAAAGTATTAGAGTTAGTCCTAGGTTAGTAAGAAGGTAGTCTTGTAACCAAGTGAGTCTTTTTACATAGTGAAGTTGAAATCCTACTTGGAAAAGTAGGTCGTGGTTTTTTTATCCCGAGTTCAAGGGGTTTTTCCACGCTAATATTGGGTGTTCATTTACTTACAGTTTTAATTGTTGAACCCCAAAAATTACCCCCCGAAAAGGATAAATTCCGGAATATCGACAGGATGGGCTAACTCTTTTGGAGTTTTTGGAGTCGCCACCCAATTTAAGGAAAACAGGGAACCAAATTAACAAATGCGTGCAAAACTCCATTTTTATAAAAAAGACGGTCTTTCTTCCAGAGATTCTAAAAGGTAAGAGGTTTTATTAATTTCGGAAGAAGGTTTTTAAGGCACTTCCGAAATTCCGTAAAATACGGTTAATCCGACAGGTTTCCAAATATTTGCAAAATATGCTTTTCTAAAAAAAGATTATCTAAAATAATTAATTGAAATAAAACTTGTTTATGAAAAATATTTTAAGTTTTTGCGCGCATTTTGCTAATTTGTCTCAGTTTGCAATAAATTAAATAACGACTTCAAAAATAAAAAGGATAATGCACATAAAGTAAAGCAATAAACCAAGCAATCAAATATTATTATCAAATAAAATAATTCACACATTTTATTTACATAAATATCTAAGGAAGGCAAAGTTAAAGATAGAACCGGTAAATTGATCAACTCGCGGGAGTCTTGATTTTTTCTAAAATTCCTAAGTCTTATTTCTGAATGCTCGGGTCCGAATTCAATCTCCAAATGCCCTCAATGCAAAGGACTATTCTCATTCGCGAGTTAGCCAAAAGCGTTCCCGAATTGCTCGTGCCAAGATATACCTCGCAATAAAACGGGAATTAAACGGAATTAGTACGATAATAAAGTGTAATGATTAATAAAATAAAATAATAATAAAGCAATAATAATAATAAGAAAAAAAATATATATAATAATAATAATAATAATAATAATAATAATAATAATAGAATATATAATAATAATAATAATAATAATAATAATAATAGAATAATAATAATAATAATAAAGGGGGTTTGTTTTTTGCAAAATTTAGGCTCAGGTTTGCATGGCGCGTCGAATAGAGGCTCGGGATTTAGTACGGTTGCAAACACGGAGCCCGGGCCGTGTTGCCGTGCCAAAGCACCAAACCCACTACTCTATTCAACTTGCTTAGCGTTAAAATGCATTCATCATCGCCTTTTGCTTTAGGGACACGGGAACGGGACGGATCAAGGGTAGTGTCGTGTTCAAAATCCGTCAATTCATTATCCGTCAATTCCTTGTGTAGGCCTCAATACGTGTATACGTATTTTTTCATTGGCCGGGGTGTAGTATCGAGTTCAAATCAGTCCATGGCCTCAAAAATTAGTTATTTCATAGGCTTAAAGTATGGTGTCCTGTTCGAGTCAGTCTATAGTTGTTGTTGACACCCAATTTCGTCCCGAGATTTAATTAGCAGCTAAATTATTTAAATGAGAATCAAATATGAAAATAAAATTAAAATGAGGTTTAGATAATTAAAATTATTTGAATTGAGTTAATTAATTAAATTTAATTAAAGTAAATTAATCATTTTCAAAAGAAGGTTAAAATTACAAAGCGTAGCCTAAATTCTACCCTACCCCGCGCAACCCTCCGTTTTCTTTAATTCATCATAAAAGAAGGCCAAAAGCGCAAAACATAACCTCATATTTGACCCACCCTTGCAAACCCTTTTTAAAACAAAACACTTAAAATAGAAAATCCCTAAATCAGTTCCTCAGCTTAACCCCATTCCCCAACCCGTTTTCCCCCGCGACCCGCGACCCGTTTCTCATTTCAAACCTGCGCCATTGTTGTCCCTTCCGTACAGCTCGATGTGCTGGGCAAATCATTCAGTTCCAGCTGGTATCTCCTCACTCTCTCTCCAAACAACGGGCACAAAATCTGAGCCATCCATTTCGAATCGAAGTAAATCCCGGCCTTTGATCTTTCCTTGGAGATAAGGATCCAAAGTGTACAATCCGAAAGGAATGGACACTTTAGACCCTTATCCTAAAGGAATTAGATCGAAAATGGCAAGGGTATTTTTTTTTTTGCAAAGTCTAGGTAAACCCTAAAATTATCTTATATATTTAACATTTTTGTAGGGTTTTAGGGGTTCTGATTTTTTACATAACAAAAACGGCAGCATTACATATAATTTTACTCTCTCAGTTTTTTAAAGATACACATAGCATTTTCAGTTTTCGGTGTAGATTCAAAATATCGCTTTTGGTTTTGAGTCGTGGACCTAGCTCGAGTCGACGACCTTGTTCGAGTCGTCGACATCGCTCGAGTCGCTTAGTCGAGTCGATTCTTTCGGATTCTCGCTCTTTGTTCACTGCCACTAAAAAGGTAATAACCTCACTTCAACTCCATTTCATGATAAAATGCGACTGTTAATCTAAATATATGTGTTGTTGAGAGTGATCAAGTCAGCATTTTTTTTTAGATAGTTATTCTGTTGGAATGTTACCCTTAGTACTTGAAAGTTCGAATCTTCTTGTTATTACGTAAGTCTGTTTTGTCTAAGATCATTTTTATATGTAATGTTCAGGTCTTTAAATAATTCTTCCATGTAAGAGTTAAGCATTAGAACTTAGACTAATATTATGAAAAAAAGAACTACCTGAAATGAGTCTTGAGTTTCATTTGTGTAAAGAGGGAATCCTTAATGAATTTTAGTTCCAAATCAACCTTTTAAATTAATAAAATTCCATTTTTGTTATGGTATGAACTGAATGAATAATTTTAAGTTAAAACCTTTAGAAAGTGTTATCCTTCATTGCTTATGCTGAGTTTTGGTGTTGTTTTGCTGGTTCTGAAGTAAAAAGGGGGAGGATGTAATGTCCTGATTTGTTTAGTTAAAAGGGGTGTTCAAGGAAGAGTTTGAAAGAGGTGTTGGTGTAGGTGGTTTTAGGTCCTGGTGTCGCAGGCAGTAAAGGAGGTTTCAGGGCTCTGGTTGGTTCTTTGGCTGAGAGGGAGTTCAGGATGAGTTTCTGGAGGGGTCCTGGAGTTTCTATAGAATTTGTTCAGGTTGTTGTTTGGATAGTAGAAGTGCTGCAGTTTGTAAGGTTGGTCTTGCAGGTGGCTTGAGAGTGTTTAAAGTAGAAGTTTAGGAAGCTATTTTTGTTGGAATAGAGTTCAGTTTGTGAGTGTTTAGTGGTGGATGTCCAGGTGGAGGAGTTAGTGTATGAGCTAGGATGTGCCTGTGAATTTCAGAGAGTGGTTTCTGGTGGTTGAGGGTGGTCTGTTATAGGAGCTGGTGATGCTAGGAAGTGTGAAGGTCTGTTAGGTTGTCTCAGGTGATGCAGGGGGTCCATTTTTAGCTCAGTTGTTTAGCAAAATGATGCAGGGTGTGTAGGCTTTGTTGCTTTTTGTTTTCTGGTTGTCTGGAGGTCTGTGAGGGTCTCTATTTGATTGGAGTTTGTCTCTCTTATTCTTGCTAGAAGAGGGTAGAAGTAGAGATAGTCTTGGAGGTTGTTTGGCTGTCCAGTGGGTGTGTTCAGAGTAGCAGTAGTGCAAAGTCTGTGTGGTTGCAGTGGAGGGTTTGTATGGGTGCAGTTTAGTAAAGAGAAGTAGGGTCAGTCCTGGGAGGTCTGCAGTTTGTGGAGAGTGGTCAGGTATTGGTGTGGGCAGTAAGGGAGTGTTCCTGCTTCCTGGCTTGTTAGAGATCTAGTGGCCTGTATGGTAGCTGTGCTCTGGTTCGATCTTTTAAGCTTGTTAAATCTTTAAGGAACTTTCGAGGTTTAGACGTCATCTTTAAGTTCAAACTCTGATGTTCAAAATGAAAATTGATCCCTGGTTGTATGACAACTTATGAGATGACTTAGCACCTGTGCTTTATTTAAGAATGAATTTTGTTCCCTGGAAAGGCTCATGGTTAAACTAGTTTTATTCTGGAGTAGTTAAACTATTTATGCTGGCTATATAAGTTTTTTTTATAGCCTTTGTTTTAAGACTTAATGTTTACTGAGAATATAGGAATAAAACTATCTCTTCTAGTATTTGGGTGATTGAAGTCAAAACGTCACTTTTATCTTTTATGCGTACTGTTTATAATGGATTATCGCTTGAAAGTCACATTTTTTTACTCGCTGTTAAAATATTGGTGCACTGATTTTATGTTATAATGAGAAATACTTTAAAGAGAAGACATCTTGCAATATGTTCCTTCTTAATGACGGATAATTTTAATTCAGTCTATATTTGACTCTTAGTTTACAGCTGTAAACTTGCTCGAATCTGCTTCTATTTAACTAGTGTATGAACGTTGATCAAGTTATATAAATCTTCTTATGTTTAACTCATCTCTAACTTAAGTGTTTACTGCACGAAACTCGCTGCACACTAGCTATTGAGTTATTTGCTTTGTTTTCTTTCGTCTCTGTAATATGATGTGCATTATCCTAGGATGTTAATTGTGAGTTATAAAATTTGTCTTACTTCATGTTACCCCATGTATTACTCTGCCTGGTGGATTATGATAATGAATACATCTTATTTCTTTTGCTATTCTGTGTACTGGAATGACCTATACATTGCTTTAGCTCATACCTGTACAAGAGATTTCATGCCTAGGCTTATAGATTAAGTCATGAAAAAATATATATTTAAAAATGTTGTCTTCAGATGTCCTTTTGAACTTGTGAACTGAATTACTAGCCATTAAAACACAATTTTATTTTATTGCTTGTTTAGATTCCCTTTTGCATATACTAATCTTTATCTCTTTATCTCCTCTTTCTTTGCATAATACACAACCTTGGGGTCGAGTTCGAGTTGCTAAACTCGCAAATGGGAACGGCTTGCATTTGGAAGTTACTTGAATCGCTCCGCATTTTCGGGACTTGATATCCCCGAAAATGTAAAACAAAAAGAAATGAATAAATGAAAAGCCTTGTGAAATACAGGGCTCGACTTAAGTTCGCTATCCCGGGTTCTATTTTCTGAAACTCCTCCTCTCCCGTCCCCTTTTAGAAAGCATGTTTTAGGGCTTTGTATGATTAGAAGCCTGGTAGGTTAGCCGCTTTAACTGAAATTGTTATCTTATTGTTTGTCTAAGACTGTTTATAAATTGCATATCCCGTCTCTTTGGGAATCGCCAGTTGATTTAAGATAGTAGAAGCCTTTAGTTAATTAACGAGTGCAAAAGAAATAAAAAATTAAAATTGTACCTATTTATTCATTACTTATATTTAGTCAATTATTTATCCATTTATTAAATTTACTTATTTATTCATTAATTAAATTAATTAAGTGGCATTTATTATCAATTTACCTGTTTAATTTTAATTAATCATTTATCTACCTAATCAATTTCAATTATTTATTTACTTATTTATTCATTTATCTACAAAGTTATTTAAGTGGTATTTATTTATTATTTCGTTTATTTATTTTATTTTATTTATTTAATTAATTAATTCTAATTAATCATTTATTTGCTTAATCAAATTATATTTAACTAGTCAAATTATTATCGCTTATCCCTCATCTAATTGAAATCATATAAATATTTATTTATCTACTTAAGTCATTTATCTATTTATTTATTTATCTAATTAATTAATCAATCAATTATTATTCTTATTCAATCATTTGTTAAATTTATTTACTTAATTTTAATTAGCCCTTATTTATTTAGTCAATTAATCAACCCTTATCTCATTATTCATTTAAACAATCTTAAGTTTCGTTCAAATATTGTCATAATCAATGTTATCTCCCCTATATTATTCATTACCTATTTATTTTATTTAAAATTTGTCCCAAACTAAATTTCAAGTAAAATTCGTGAAAATCGCCGGATTAACCGCCTTTGGCGGATTTTCGAAAGTGCTCCCGTAATAAGGACCTTCTTTCGAATTTAACAGAACCACTTACCTAAGAATCTCTGAATTTAATTTAATTTCTTTTAAATAAAAGTTAAATTGCACTCCTTAGTTAACTTAGGTTCCTAACAATCCTTAAATTAGGTGGCGACTCCAAAGAAAATCCTTTGGAATCCCACTTTGTTGAAATATTCCGAAACCTATCCTTTCCCTAAAAAGAAAGGGTAATTTTTGGGGGTTCAACAGCGTGGCGACTCCGCTGGGGATTGCGCAAATGGTTCTAACCAAAAGATTTTCACGAATTTGCTTTATTTATACGTGTGTTGATTGTATGTATGCGTAGCTTAACTAATTATTGTTTGAATGCCTAAACTAGTATGCATAGCTTAAATAAATGTTTGTTTGTATGATTAGATTGATTGTGTATAAAGCATGTTATTATTTGTGCATAGTCCGCATTCCGTTCATATTTCCTCCCTCATGGAGCCTGTCAATTCTCTTTCACCTCCTCGATTTCATCACGGGGCACCCGCTTGACGGGTAGTTATGCAGGAAGGGCATTGCCCTTACCTCACTTTTGAAACTTCTTTCGTGTCACCAAAGTTAGTTCGGGATATTGAGATTGCCTGGTTTTGTCATGGCCAGTTCTACTGCGTTGTGAGGCCAGGTCTATCCCGCATAGGTCGAGTCAGCCTCAACCGTTAGCCCACTCTTAGAAGGAGATTAGGTCATGCATGCATATACACCTTAGTTTGGACCCGGTCCTTGGTACCGTTTCCAGGAATTAAGAAACCGCCCTTTTGTTGACGGGTTATTGCAGACCCAACGACGTTGCATCTTATGTGATCGTGTGGATATTATAATGAACTCCAAGCCCTTTGCCATGTCAAATCTGGGATCTCATGTCGTGTCTTTTGTTGTTTTATAGATATGAATGCAGACCATCTTTTTCCGAGTTTCTGGAACACTCAGATGATCCACACTTGCCCAAAAATTCTCAAAGACTGGTGGGATAACATCAGAAGAGATCATGGTTCCTTGGTCATAAGGAAAACAGGGAACCTAGTTTCATTAATGGATATCCAGGGAGACAAGGGTCTTATCGAGGCTTTAATAAGACTATGGGATCCTGAACAGGGCGTTTTCCGTTTTCCAGATTGTGAATTATGCCCTACTTTAGAGGAAATTTCTGGTTTTACCAATTTGGCCCTGGATGACCGTGAGTTGATTGTGCCCATGGAGAAGTGTGAGAAAAAGTTCTGCAAAATGTTTGAATTAAACTACTCTTCATCACTGATAACTAAAACCCAGGGCACAGTATCTTTGAAATATTTGTTTGACCGTTTCGGGAAAAAGGGATCTTATCGCGCCAATCCAAGGGCGTTCAAATGCACTGAACATAAATGGGAGAAGCTCAGACCCAAAGCTTTTGTACTGGCGTTGCTTGGCACTTTAGTATTTCCTTGTGGCTATGACGCAGTTGACATGCGACTTAGCACCGTGGTCCGATCTATATTTGAGGGCGTGAATGGGAGGCAGACTACTCTGGTTCCCATGATTTTGGCCGATATACTGGGCGCTTTGACTGAGTGTTCTAAAGGAGGGAATTGTCATTTTTCTGGTTGCAATCTTCTTTTGCAACTCTGGGTTATTGAACATCTTTGCACTCGAGGCCCATTGGATGATTTGATTCCCCAAAATGGAAATCGAATCGCCACACACCATGCAAGAATGGGAAATTTCAGACGTCATAAGACTGCTCAAGGTTGGTATGATGATATAAAGGGTTTGAGTGGCGCGGACATTCACTGGAATTATTCATGGATTGGCAATCATGAAGTTCGCTTAAGGAGTCCCGACCAGTATTATATCAGGTTGATCGGGTTCAGGAGCATCCAGCCTTACGCTCCGATCCGCGTGATGAGGCAGTTCGGGTTATTACAGTCCATCCCACTCATTGCTGGTATTCGGGAGTCTGAAATCAAATATGAAGCACCTAATTACACAGTTCCTGAAGCAACAAACATCTGTAATGACTGGGCTCGCTTAGAAAGAGAATTGATTCGTCGAGATCAAAACCCACCATGTTCTCCTGAGTATTACGCATGGGCAAGGTACATCTATGAAACTGGGGAGATAGAAACAAGTCCTTGGGAGCAGACTGGGTTTGTTGATAAAGAAGCTGAAAGGCATTCTCGCCTTCACATTCTGCCCATAACAACATTGGATGATTTGATGTTTGACCAAGTTCGCCATTACCCGGGATATTCAGGATATCTCTATGCCACAAACCGGTTGTATCTTGAAAGGCCACCTGCCTGATGATGTTGCTGAATGCTGATGATTATTGCTGATTCCTAAAGATTGAAGCAGAATTTAGCTCTTGTTTTCTAAAATTCCCTTCTTTTGTCCCGATGTAAAGCTTGATGCTTCTTCCCCTTTTAATATTTGGATATTATTATCCCAACTCTATCACGATGTAACGTTTTGAGACCGGTTTATTACTAATGGCAATTACTAATGTTTATTTACATCCCAATTTTGTATTGGCAAACGGTTTGTATCATTATAATATCCACATGTGTATGCAATTTGCGCGATTAGGCTTACCTCTAGCACAAAGAGGCACCCTACAGGGTAGGACGCGTCCGCATTTTATTTTACGCACATTATTTGTGGTTGCCACATGCCTAATTTATCGCCCGTTTAAAATGCAAAAGCGCTACGTGACGCGCGCTATGTGCTTACGTGCAAATTTTACCAACAACATGCAAACTAACACAGTTACCTTTTGAATTTTTCTTTTGTTTTGTTTATTCCTAAACAGAGGTTTGATTTGTGCTGATCGAGCTGATCCAAAGGCCTTCCTCTGCACATTGATATACACTTCAGAATTTTGACAAAATGTCCGGTAATGATGATCAGCCTCCCGTCCTCAATGATAAGACTCTCGAAACTCCTGGATCTTCGAGGGGAAACATCCTCCTTGCTCAGGATGACCTTATTTTGAACCTGACCAAACAGATACAAATGCTGAGCGACGAGCTAGCAGCCATTAAAGGGCAAGCCCCTCAAAACATACCTTTAAATGCCAATCCTGTTCACAATATACCCACATACCAAAACAACCCACTTAATCAAACACCACCACCACAAAATCGCCCACAAGTTAGTCAAAATACCCCGCCCGCTCAGCAAAATGCCCAACCCGCGGGTTATCCTTCATATTATCCATATCCTAACGACCCCACTCCTCCTCACTACCAATATTTGCCTGCTAAAGACACTCCCCGTCCTCCACAATCTCAAGCGCCCATTCCTGTAGCCGTTGCTCCTCCAAACGCCAATGATCCAAGGCAGGGATATCCCGAGGCGTTATATTATGAGCATGACCCTAATGGGAAGAATGCGGACTTCACAGATTATCCGCCACAGAATGAAATGCCCACAGCCGTGGAAAAACAGGGAAGGACAAGCGAACAAGATGAGATAATCCAGGCAATGAAAGTCATGCAACAATCTATTAAGGACTTGCAGGTGACCAAGAAACGGCAAAGCACTTCATACCGCAGTCTTTATCTATTCCCGGACATTACTCCTCCTCCCGGTTTTAAAGTGCCGAAGTTTGACATGTATGACGGTCATGGTGACCCATTTGCTCATTTAACCAAGTACCTCAACAGAATGAGGGCGGCGGGAGGCAAAGAAGAACTTCTTATGGCTTACTTTAGCCACAGTCTGGAAGGTATTGCCGCTGAATGGTTTGCCAGACAAGACATAAGCAAATGGCACGAATTTGATGATATAGCTGGTGATTTCACAAAGCAGTTTGAATACAATGTGGCGATGGTCCCTGACCTCATAACTTTGGCAAATTTGAAGAAGAAACCAACAGAATCTTTCAGAGAATACGCCTTGAGGTGGCGTGAACAGGCTGCACGGGTGCAACCCCCGATGACTGAGAGGGATATGGTAAAATATTTTATTCGTGCTCAAGACGACTCCTATTACATGCATATGCTTCCTATGATGGGTGCACCTTATGCTGAACTTCTCACAATGGGGGAGATGGTGGAAGAAGGCATCAAATCCGGTCGGATTGTGAGCTTTGCTGAAATGAAGTCAAGTGCTCAAAATGCTCAGGCCAGCTCAAACAATGCTAGAAGAAGAGAGAAGAGGGAAGAAGTCACAGCTGTTGCCGCAGATATTGACCGCCGCCCGGCTAGGAGGTTGAACTTTGATAATCCACCAACCTACCCTACATACCCAAATGCACCTCCTCATTACCCAAATGCACCTCCTCATTATCCAAATATTCCTTCTCCTTACCCAAATGCACCACCACCAAATTACCCTAGTCACTATCAAATTCCTCCCACTCCATATCCTGTCTATCAAGCGCAACCTAGTTATTATCCACCACGAGCACCAGCACCACAACAATACCCTCCTCGCCCACAAAATTACCAACCCCGTGCTCCGGTCCGTCCAAATATGCAAGGACCTAACCAAGGCTATGAGAGGAGAGCACCCAAAACCTATACTCCTATAGCCGAATCTTATGGTCAATTATTTGAAAGACTAAGAAGCGCCGGAGTTGTGCAGCCTGTTCCTGACAATACTCCGAATCCTCCTCCAAGGTGGTATGATGTTAATAAGCATTGTGTTTATCATTCTGGGGCTGCGGGCCATGATGTGGAAAGGTGTTATGCCTTCAAGGATAGAGTGGAAGCTTTGATCAAATCAGGCACTATCCAGCTTACTGGAACTCAGCCTAATGTGCAAGATAATCCTCTTCCCGCATATGGAAACAATGCTGTCAATGTCATTTCCCTTGAGGAGGGAGTCGATTTGAAAGGGACCATTGTTCCCGTTAGCAATGTGAGGGTTGCTAACGAGGCCAAAGTATCTGTGCAAGTTAGAGCTCCCATTCTAGTGCAAGCGGGTATCCCGAGGCCAACTGTCACCGTCATGCTTGCCTCACCCCTTCAATATGATAGCAAGAGGGTTCCTTGGAACTATTCTGAAGTGCCTATCGGAAGTGGAAAGGTAACTGTTGCTGTTGCTGCTGCACAAGGCATGACCAGATCTGGTAGATTCTATACGCCTGAGGAGTTGGGTCGAGGCCTTAGGGAAAAAGAGGGCGTTGTAAGAAGAGTGACTGACACCGAAGCTGAGGACTTTTGGAGGAAAATGCAGTCAAAGGAATACTCTATTCTAGAGCACCTAAAGAATACTCCTTCCCGCATATCCATTATGGCTTTGCTGATGAGCTCTGAAACGCATAGAAATGCATTGCTAAAAGTGCTCAAGGAAGCAGAGGTGCCCGCTGAAACCACGGGTGAGAGCTTAGCTGTCTTGGTTGGCCAAATCTTAGAACCTCACAAGGTGTCCTTCTTCAAAGAAGAGCTTCTACCGGAGGGTCTTGGACACAACAAAGCCTTGCACATTGTTGTCAAATGTAGGGACAAATTTGTTGGACGGGTACTGATCGACGGTGGTTCCGGGCTCAATATATGCCCGTTGGCAACTCTGAAGGAGCTTGGAATTGACGCTGGCAAAATTAGACAGAGCAATGTGAAAGCAAGGGCTTTTGATGGGGCTCAAAGGTGCACCTTTGGAGAGATTGATCTTGATCTGCAGATAGGTCCTGTGAACTTCTCTGTGGAGTTTCAGGTATTCGACATCCCGTCTACCTATAACATGCTGTTAGGAAGACCCTGGATTCACATGGCCGGAGCCGTCCCTTCCACTTTGCATCAAAGTGTGAAATTTATATGGAACAATGAAGAAGTAGTGGTCAAGGGCGAGGGAAACAGCCCCACGCATGCCAGCACCACGATTCCCATGGTGGACAACGCCGCAGAACTTGATGGGACTACTTTCCACACGGTTGAGCTGATGAATGTGACCCGAGCATCAAATGAGGATTCAAAGAAAGGTATCCTACCCAGAGTCCCCAAGATGATTGCTGTGGAGATGTTGAAAAATGGTTTCAAACCTGGTTCGGGATTGGGAGCAAATCTGAACGGCATAACCGAACCCATCTGCTTGCCCAAGAATCTGGGTACCTTTGGCTTGGGTTACTGTCCCACCAAAAAAGAGATTGAGAAGGCCAAAAGGAAACCAGCCATTGCCATGCCAGAACCCTTTCCTTCCTTGTACCAGTCATTTATCAAGGCATCGGAAGTCATTATACCGGATCTGATAGAGGGAGTCGGCGATTTGTTTCTGAGTGATGATTTGGAATGCGATGTTATTATTGAAGAATGTGCTGAGGAGTCACCTGTGCGAAATGTTGAGGCCAAGGATCCGATGGCCAATTGGACCTGTGTCCCCGTAGAAGAGACCTGGTGAATGAACTCAACAGTTTTATTTTGGCGTCACAGTCAGATTGAGGCCCTGAACTGTGTTTCGCTTTTTGGTTTATGTTTATGTCTTTTCAAAATAATCTGTTTACATTCTGCATGTTTTGCTTTAATGTATGCCTCCCTAAACTAGATTTTGAAACAAATAAAATGCATTGCATTCTCCCTACTATTATTTTGATATGCTTCAATTATTTACTTTATTTTACGCTTTTGATTAATGTTTGTTTCTGTTTCAGCTTTCCACTTAACAAAACGGCCGAAACTTTGCTTGTGACATATAATGAAACAACTGAACAAACTGGCACTGATGCATTGAGTATTGGGGAGTTTGATGAAGATTTCGTTCCTGATGAAATAACAAGAGAAGTGGATCAATTTGAGAACAAACCAAAACCTAACTTGGAAGAAACCGAGTCCATCAACTTGGGGACTTCAGAAGATGTTAGAGAAACCAGAATCAGTGTTCATTTGACATCGGAAGAAAGAAGAGCTTATATTGAACTATTGAACGAGTATCGAGACATCTTTGCTTGGTCTTATGATGATATGCCCGGTTTGAGTACTGATCTTGTCACTCACAAATTGCCAACTGATCCTTCATTTCCGCCTGTTAAGCAAAAGAAGAGAAACTTCAAAACTTCCACAAGCAAACAAATATTGGAAGAAGTGCAAAAGCAATTGACCGCCAAGGTAATTCGATCTCTCAAATATCCCACTTGGTTAGCGAATATTGTGCCGGTGCCCAAGAAAGACGGCAAAGTTAGAGTTTGTGTTGATTATCGTGATCTCAACAAAGCAAGTCCAAAGGATGATTTTCCATTGCCAAATATTCATATCCTTATTGATAGCTGTGCAAAACATGAGCTTCAGTCTTTTGTAGATTGCTTTGCTGGCTATCACCAGATTCTAATGGATGAAGATGACGCTGAAAAGACCGCTTTCATCACGCCTTGGGGTGTGTTCTGTTATAGAGTTATGCCTTTCGGTTTGAAGAATGCCGGGGCAACATATATGAGAGCAATGACAACTCTTTTCCATGATATGATTCACAAAGAGATTGAAGTCTACGTAGATGATGTTGTTATCAAATCCAAGAAGAAAGAAGAGCATTTGACTGATTTGAGAAAATTCTTCAACCGCCTTCGACGGTATAACTTGAAGCTTAATCCTGCAAAATGTGCATTTGGTGTTCCTGCCGGTAAGATGTTGGGTTTTATTGTAAGCCGGAGGGGTATAGAATTGGATCCATCTAAAATCAAGACCATCCAAGACTTGCCTCCTCCAAAGAGCCGGAAGGATGTGATGAGCTTTCTTGGCCGCTTGAACTACATAAGCCGCTTCATTGCACAATCCACGGTTATTTGTGAACCAATAATCAAGTTGTTGAAGAAAGATGCTGTTATCGAGTGGACGGAAGACTGTCAAAAGGCTTTTGATAGGATCAAGGAGTATCTATCTAATCCGCCTGTGTTAGTTCCTCCTGAACCTGGAAGACCATTGATCTTATATTTGTCTGTCTCGGAAAATGCATTTGGATGTGTCTTGGGGCAACATGACAAGACCGGGAAGAAAGAACAAGCCATTTATTATCTAAGCAAGAAGTTCACTCCTTATGAAGCCAGGTACACTCTCTTGGAGCGAACTTGTTGCGCCTTGACTTGGACTGCACAAAGGTTAAGGCATTATCTCTCATCATATACAACTTATCTTATCTCGAGGATGGATCCTTTGAAATATATCTTTCAAAAGCCGATGCCCACGGGAAAATTAGCAAAATGGCAGATTTTGTTGAGTGAATTTGACATAGTTTATGTCACTCAAAAGGCGGTAAAGGCACAAGCATTGGCGGATCATTTAGCTGAAAATCCTGTTGATGACAACTATGAGCCATTGAGAACTTACTTTCCCGATGAAGAGGTCTTGTTTCTAGGTGAAGACATCTCTTCTGAATATGATGGTTGGCGTCTTTTCTTTGACGGAGCAGCAAATTTCAAAGGTGTTGGTATTGGAGCTGTCTTAATTTCTGAAACGGGTCAGCATTACCCTGTTTCGGCCAAGCTCAGATTTCCATGCACTAACAATATGGCCGAATATGAAGCATGCATTTTGGGTCTTCGATTGGCAGTTGATATGAATATTCAAGAACTTTTAGTGATTGGGGATTCCGACTTGCTGATTCACCAAGTACAGGGCGAGTGGAACACCAAGAACGCAAAGATTCTTCCTTATTTGCGTTGTGTCAAGGAATTGTGCAAAAGGTTTGCAAAGATTGAGTTTAAGCATGTTCCAAGACTTCAAAATGAGTTTGCCGATGCTTTGGCAACTTTATCTTCCATGATCCAACATCCTGACAAGAATTATATTGATCCTATCGAAATTGAATTGCATGATAGGCCAGCCTATTGTTTTCAAGTTGAGGAAGAGCGAGATGGCCATCCTTGGTATTTTGATATCAAGAATTATCTCAAGGTCGGGAGTTATCCCGAAAATGCAACAAGTGTCCAAAGGAAGAGCATTCGGAGGTTAGCAAATCAATTCTTTCTAAGCGGTGAAATCCTATATAGGAGGACCCCAGACTTAGGACTCTTAAGATGTGTTGATGCAGTTGAAGCAAACAAATTACTTACGGAAGTGCACGCGGGAGTTTGTGGGCCGCACATGAATGGTTTTGTTTTGGCAAAGAAGATCTTGAGAGCCGGTTATTTTTGGTTAACTATGGAAACTGATTGTGTTCAGTTTGTGCGAAAATGCCATCAATGTCAAATTCACGGAGATATGATCAAAAGACCTCCTTCTGAACTTCATGCAATGAGTTCTCCCTGGCCTTTTGTTGCTTGGGGAATGGATGTTATTGGTCCTATTGAGCCGGCCGCTTCAAATGGACATCGCTTTATTTTGGTGGCTATTGATTACTTTACCAAGTGGGTGGAAGCAACTTCTCACAAGTCTGTAACCAAGAAAGTGGTGTCAGATTTCGTGCGCAACAATATCATTTGTAGATTCGGAGTTCCTGAATCAATCATCACTGATAATGGTGCAAACTTGAATAGTGATTTGATGAGAGCGACTTGTGAAAGTTTCAAGATTACTCATCGCAACTCTACTGCATACCGCCCTCAAATGAATGGAGCTGTTGAGGCGGCAAATAAGAACATCAAGCGTATTCTTCGCAAGATGATTGATAATTATAGAGATTGGCATGAAAAGTTGCCATTTGCACTTCTTGGGTACCGCACCACCACTAGAACTTCAACTGGGGCAACTCCCTATCTTTTGGTGTATGGCACAGAAGCAGTCTTACCCGCGGAGGTAGAAATTCCTTCCTTGAGAATCATTCAAGAAGCTGAATTAGAAAATGCTGAATGGGTGAAGATCAGATGTGAACAGTTGATGCTTATTGATGAGAAAAGAATGAATGCAATTTGCCGTGGGCAACTTTATCAAAATCGCATGATCAAGTCTTTTGGCAAGAAAGTGAGAGTGAGAGACTTTAAACCGGGGCAATTGGTGTTAAAGAAGATCTTTCCTAATCAAGAAGAAGCAAGGGGCAAATTTGCACCGAATTGGCAAGGTCCATATGTGGTTCATCGGGTTTTATCCGGAGGAGCAATGATTCTGGCAGAAATGGATGGTCAAGTTTGGCCAAAAGCAATCAACGCAGATGCCGTCAAAAGATACTATGTTTGAGGCGATCGCAAGTTAGCATGGTTTTGAATGTAATCTTTGATGTAATGCGAACTACGCGTGACCTGACTCCCAAGGCGGGATACGTAGTAACTCACATAGAGTTTGGTTGCATTGATATAAGAATTTCCCCTATTTCCTCTTTTATGTAAGTTTGAACTACTTCTGACCTGATTCCTGGAATGGCAACAGGATAAGTAGGCAATCCCCGTCGGATTCGGTCAAAATATTGTAACACTTTAGGCTTGTTTATCTTTTATGATGTAATGCCGAACTACGCATCTAGGCAGATGTGTGGATTTTCCAATTCGGATATGGCTTCGTACTTAGATTGCCATATCTTCCCAAAAATCTTATGTAAGCAGAACTACGCACGGTCTGATTCCCGTGGAGGGATACGTAGGCGCTCTTAACGGGCTCGACTCTATAATATTAAAATTTTCAGTCTCCTTAAGGCAAGCAACTGGGGCAATTTTTGCAAAGATAATTTGAAGATATGGAAGATAGAAACTGGGGCAATTTTGCAAGACAATTTGAAGATTTGAAAGATATCAACTGGGGCAAATTTTGCAAAATGAGTTGAAGATTTGGAAGTTCATAACTGGGGCAGATCTTTGCAAGAATTGGTTTGCTTATCAAAGGATGGAACAACAAAGTTCTGAAAGTATTCAAGATTAGCACAAGTTGCAATACAAAGGATGTTCAGTTTGTTTCGAAATATGTCATGAGTTTGAGTTAAAGCAGGAATTTTACATGCATTATAAACTTTTCACTTGCATATCAATGATTGCTTGCTTACTATTTTATCAAATTATTTTATTTTGCCTCTATATTAAGATGAGTTATACTATTGAGTTCATAAACCAAGTTTCCGAGGATGGTTTTCAAAGCCCGAGTTTCACGAAGAAGAGGAAGCGATAGCAGCAAATTCAAGATAAATCAGCACAAATCAAACACCCATCCCCAAAACTAACAAATTTTTCTTTGAGAGCAGGAACCGGAAAGCTTGCAATGGGAGGTTCATTCGCACTATGGATGAACAATTTATTGAACGCGCATTTCAAAGAATTGAACATCAGATTCAATATGAACTGAAGAGATCATTCAAAACTTTACACCACTATCCATGCGAGCAACACCAATCAAGTTGATAATGCAAATGATTTGGCTAGCTTGACATCTAAGCATTACATTGGATTATTGCCGAAAAGGCGGCGCTTTTCTTTTCTTGAATTTTGGCATTGCGATAGAATTTATCTCGCGATACTGATAGACAAGTCGGCTGAAGCACCGCTTTCGGAGTGTTTCGCGATGTCGGTTGTCTTGCAAAATATTGGCATTTTATATTTAAAATTTATTGATAATTTAAGACAAGTCGGCTGGAACACCACTTTCGGAGTGTTTCGCGATGTCGGTTGTCCTGCAATATTGGCATGTTATGTTTCAAATTTATTGATAATTTAAGACAAATCGGCTGGAACACCGCTTTCGGAGTGTTTCGCGATGTCGATTGTCTTGCAATATTGGCATTTATTAATAATTTAAGACAAGTCGGCTGGAACACCGCTTTCGGAGTGTTTCGCGATGTCGGTTGTCTTGCAATATTGGCATTTTATATCTGATATTTATTAATAGTTTAAGACAAGTCGGCTGGAACACCACTTTCGGAGTGTTTCGCGATGTCGGTTGTCCTGCAATGTTGGCATTTATTAATAATTTAAGACAAGTCGGCTGGAACACCGCTTTCGGAGTGTTTCGCGATGTCGGTTGCCTTGCAATATTGGCATTTTATATTTAAATTTACTGATCGTTTAAGACAAGTCGGCTGAAGCACCACGTTCGGAGTGTTTTCGCAATGTCGGTTGCCTTGCAATATCAGCATTTTATGTTTGAAGTAGATCGATAATTTAAGACAAGTCGGCTGAAGCACCGCTTTCGGGGTGTTTCGCAATGTCGGTTGTCTTGCAACATCGACATATTGTATTTGAAATACATGATTCGGCTTGAGACATTATGTCTTGTTAGTCAAACTTATCTTATGAAAGCCTTGCATTTTTACCATTCATTTTCGCTTTACTTATTGTCTTACTTTACTGTTTCAGAATAATGATCAGCCTAGAGGTTCTCCGGGCGGAGCATCTCGTCAGTTGATCGAGAGAAGAACTTATTGAGCGTCACAACCAGCATTTACAATTTTATATTATACTTTTATTTATTTCTTATTCCAAATATTATTGTAGTTTATTAGCAGTTGCTCGCTTACCATTTGTTAAGTCTTTACAGAATTTTGGCAATACCGCAGTAGCATTTGGAGCATAACGTGGAACTCTCTCTTAGCAGTGAACTGGGGCAATCGTTGATATGAGCTAGACTCGTCAACGAGGATCTGAAGAATCGCACTCGAACAAGCAAATTTTACCTAATCTTTCATTTCAGATTAGGCGTCAGTTTGAATTCTTTCCTTTTCGTGCGTCAATCGTGCGAGTTTTCATGTCTAAGTGTTGTCGAACTACATATGGCCTGATTCTCTTTCAGCCCGAGATATGTAGGCAGCTCAGAAACCGGAGTTCGGCCATGTCCATAAGCCTCGTCCTTTGATCCTTGGAAATCAAAAGTCTTGGTTTTATCGGGACAAAATTGGTTTCTAGTCAACTTCTTTACCCTAAAAACTCTTTCATCCTTTTCCGGGTAAAGAGGGGCAGCTGTTGACACCCAATTTCGTCCCGAGATTTAATTAGCAGCTAAATTATTTAAATGAGAATCAAATATGAAAATAAAATTAAAATGAGGTTTAGATAATTAAAATTATTTGAATTGAGTTAATTAATTAAATTTAATTAAAGTAAATTAATCATTTTCAAAAGAAGGTTAAAATTACAAAGCGTAGCCTAAATTCTACCCTACCCCGCGCAACCCTCCGTTTTCTTTAATTCATCATAAAAGAAGGCCAAAAGCGCAAAACATAACCTCATATTTGACCCACCCTTGCAAACCCTTTTTAAAACAAAACACTTAAAATAGAAAATCCCTAAATCAGTTCCTCAGCTTAACCCCATTCCCCAACCCGTTTTCCCCCGCGACCCGCGACCCGTTTCTCATTTCAAACCTGCGCCATTGTTGTCCCTTCCGTACAGCTCGATGTGCTGGGCAAATCATTCAGTTCCAGCTGGTATCTCCTCACTCTCTCTCCAAACAACGGGCACAAAATCTGAGCCATCCATTTCGAATCGAAGTAAATCCCGGCCTTTGATCTTTCCTTGGAGATAAGGATCCAAAGTGTACAATCCGAAAGGAATGGACACTTTAGACCCTTATCCTAAAGGAATTAGATCGAAAATGGCAAGGGTATTTTTTTTTTTGCAAAGTCTAGGTAAACCCTAAAATTATCTTATATATTTAACATTTTTGTAGGGTTTTAGGGGTTCTGATTTTTTACATAACAAAAACGGCAGCATTACATATAATTTTACTCTCTCAGTTTTTTAAAGATACACATAGCATTTTCAGTTTTCGGTGTAGATTCAAAATATCGCTTTTGGTTTTGAGTCGTGGACCTAGCTCGAGTCGACGACCTTGTTCGAGTCGTCGACATCGCTCGAGTCGCTTAGTCGAGTCGATTCTTTCGGATTCTCGCTCTTTGTTCACTGCCACTAAAAAGGTAATAACCTCACTTCAACTCCATTTCATGATAAAATGCGACTGTTAATCTAAATATATGTGTTGCTGAGAGTGATCAAGTCAGCATTTTTTTTTAGATAGTTATTCTGTTGGAATGTTACCCTTAGTACTTGAAAGTTCGAATCTTCTTGTTATTACGTAAGTCTGTTTTGTCTAAGATCATTTTTATATGTAATGTTCAGGTCTTTAAATAATTCTTCCATGTAAGAGTTAAGCATTAGAACTTAGACTAATATTATGAAAAAAAGAACTACCTGAAATGAGTCTTGAGTTTCATTTGTGTAAAGAGGGAATCCTTAATGAATTTTAGTTCCAAATCAACCTTTTAAATTAATAAAATTCCATTTTTGTTATGGTATGAACTGAATGAATAATTTTAAGTTAAAACCTTTAGAAAGTGTTATCCTTCATTGCTTATGCTGAGTTTTGGTGTTGTTTTGCTGGTTCTGAAGTAAAAAGGGGGAGGATGTAATGTCCTGATTTGTTTAGTTAAAAGGGGTGTTCAAGGAAGAGTTTGAAAGAGGTGTTGGTGTAGGTGGTTTTAGGTCCTGGTGTCGCAGGCAGTAAAGGAGGTTTCAGGGCTCTGGTTGGTTCTTTGGCTGAGAGGGAGTTCAGGATGAGTTTCTGGAGGGGTCCTGGAGTTTCTATAGAATTTGTTCAGGTTGTTGTTTGGATAGTAGAAGTGCTGCAGTTTGTAAGGTTGGTCTTGCAGGTGGCTTGAGAGTGTTTAAAGTAGAAGTTTAGGAAGCTATTTTTGTTGGAATAGAGTTCAGTTTGTGAGTGTTTAGTGGTGGATGTCCAGGTGGAGGAGTTAGTGTATGAGCTAGGATGTGCCTGTGAATTTCAGAGAGTGGTTTCTGGTGGTTGAGGGTGGTCTGTTATAGGAGCTGGTGATGCTAGGAAGTGTGAAGGTCTGTTAGGTTGTCTCAGGTGATGCAGGGGGTCCATTTTTAGCTCAGTTGTTTAGCAAAATGATGCAGGGTGTGTAGGCTTTGTTGCTTTTTGTTTTCTGGTTGTCTGGAGGTCTGTGAGGGTCTCTATTTGATTGGAGTTTGTCTCTCTTATTCTTGCTAGAAGAGGGTAGAAGTAGAGATAGTCTTGGAGGTTGTTTGGCTGTCCAGTGGGTGTGTTCAGAGTAGCAGTAGTGCAAAGTCTGTGTGGTTGCAGTGGAGGGTTTGTATGGGTGCAGTTTAGTAAAGAGAAGTAGGGTCAGTCCTGGGAGGTCTGCAGTTTGTGGAGAGTGGTCAGGTATTGGTGTGGGCAGTAAGGGAGTGTTCCTGCTTCCTGGCTTGTTAGAGATCTAGTGGCCTGTATGGTAGCTGTGCTCTGGTTCGATCTTTTAAGCTTGTTAAATCTTTAAGGAACTTTCGAGGTTTAGACGTCATCTTTAAGTTCAAACTCTGATGTTCAAAATGAAAATTGATCCCTGGTTGTATGACAACTTATGAGATGACTTAGCACCTGTGCTTTATTTAAGAATGAATTTTGTTCCCTGGAAAGGCTCATGGTTAAACTAGTTTTATTCTGGAGTAGTTAAACTATTTATGCTGGCTATATAAGTTTTTTTTATAGCCTTTGTTTTAAGACTTAATGTTTACTGAGAATATAGGAATAAAACTATCTCTTCTAGTATTTGGGTGATTGAAGTCAAAACGTCACTTTTATCTTTTATGCGTACTGTTTATAATGGATTATCGCTTGAAAGTCACATTTTTTTACTCGCTGTTAAAATATTGGTGCACTGATTTTATGTTATAATGAGAAATACTTTAAAGAGAAGACATCTTGCAATATGTTCCTTCTTAATGACGGATAATTTTAATTCAGTCTATATTTGACTCTTAGTTTACAGCTGTAAACTTGCTCGAATCTGCTTCTATTTAACTAGTGTATGAACGTTGATCAAGTTATATAAATCTTCTTATGTTTAACTCATCTCTAACTTAAGTGTTTACTGCACGAAACTCGCTGCACACTAGCTATTGAGTTATTTGCTTTGTTTTCTTTCGTCTCTGTAATATGATGTGCATTATCCTAGGATGTTAATTGTGAGTTATAAAATTTGTCTTACTTCATGTTACCCCATGTATTACTCTGCCTGGTGGATTATGATAATGAATACATCTTATTTCTTTTGCTATTCTGTGTACTGGAATGACCTATACATTGCTTTAGCTCATACCTGTACAAGAGATTTCATGCCTAGGCTTATAGATTAAGTCATGAAAAAATATATATTTAAAAATGTTGTCTTCAGATGTCCTTTTGAACTTGTGAACTGAATTACTAGCCATTAAAACACAATTTTATTTTATTGCTTGTTTAGATTCCCTTTTGCATATACTAATCTTTATCTCTTTATCTCCTCTTTCTTTGCATAATACACAACCTTGGGGTCGAGTTCGAGTTGCTAAACTCGCAAATGGGAACGGCTTGCATTTGGAAGTTACTTGAATCGCTCCGCATTTTCGGGACTTGATATCCCCGAAAATGTAAAACAAAAAGAAATGAATAAATGAAAAGCCTTGTGAAATACAGGGCTCGACTTAAGTTCGCTATCCCGGGTTCTATTTTCTGAAACTCCTCCTCTCCCGTCCCCTTTTAGAAAGCATGTTTTAGGGCTTTGTATGATTAGAAGCCTGGTAGGTTAGCCGCTTTAACTGAAATTGTTATCTTATTGTTTGTCTAAGACTGTTTATAAATTGCATATCCCGTCTCTTTGGGAATCGCCAGTTGATTTAAGATAGTAGAAGCCTTTAGTTAATTAACGAGTGCAAAAGAAATAAAAAATTAAAATTGTACCTATTTATTCATTACTTATATTTAGTCAATTATTTATCCATTTATTAAATTTACTTATTTATTCATTAATTAAATTAATTAAGTGGCATTTATTATCAATTTACCTGTTTAATTTTAATTAATCATTTATCTACCTAATCAATTTCAATTATTTATTTACTTATTTATTCATTTATCTACAAAGTTATTTAAGTGGTATTTATTTATTATTTCGTTTATTTATTTTATTTTATTTATTTAATTAATTAATTCTAATTAATCATTTATTTGCTTAATCAAATTATATTTAACTAGTCAAATTATTATCGCTTATCCCTCATCTAATTGAAATCATATAAATATTTATTTATCTACTTAAGTCATTTATCTATTTATTTATTTATCTAATTAATTAATCAATCAATTATTATTCTTATTCAATCATTTGTTAAATTTATTTACTTAATTTTAATTAGCCCTTATTTATTTAGTCAATTAATCAACCCTTATCTCATTATTCATTTAAACAATCTTAAGTTTCGTTCAAATATTGTCATAATCAATGTTATCTCCCCTATATTATTCATTACCTATTTATTTTATTTAAAATTTGTCCCAAACTAAATTTCAAGTAAAATTCGTGAAAATCGCCGGATTAACCGCCTTTGGCGGATTTTCGAAAGTGCTCCCGTAATAAGGACCTTCTTTCGAATTTAACAGAACCACTTACCTAAGAATCTCTGAATTTAATTTAATTTCTTTTAAATAAAAGTTAAATTGCACTCCTTAGTTAACTTAGGTTCCTAACAATCCTTAAATTAGGTGGCGACTCCAAAGAAAATCCTTTGGAATCCCACTTTGTTGAAATATTCCGAAACCTATCCTTTTCCTAAAAAGAAAGGGTAATTTTTGGGGGTTCAACAGTTGTGCCCAAAATTCATCATCACTATAAACTTTTGTTCAAACCAGAAGCTAGATCAACACCAAACTTCAAAGCAAATCATGGGCTGAATTAATACCAAACATCAGAGCAAACACAATAGAATAAGCAGTAAATACAACAGCACAGTAAAAGTCTAGCTGTATCAACCACTACACCATGAACAAACCAACACCGGCCAAAGATCTAATCAAATTTCCAACGAGGCAGCAAGAACAAACTCAGCCAGTGACCCAGTAGCAAAGGACCAAAGCAAACATCCGGTGCAACATCTTTCACAATAATTAGAAAGCCCATCGTAAGCTTGCAAACACAACACAGAAACACAGAAACTTGGCCAAATAACGGGCAAAACTGCATAATCAAAGCCGACAGAGTCAGAGCAACAAATGGGTCAACGGTAAAGCGGAAACAAGTGACAAAACTCTGTTTTTCCGGCCAAAGCAGTGATTATAACAGCCAACGAATGTAAACATTTGAAACCCACTTCACGAACTTAACCGGAAAAGATGTCGGAGAAGGAGGAGCAACGCCAGCGAGTAGCGGCGTCGCTACGACCCCACATGCTTCGATTTAGATCCGGTAACAAGTGAAGGAATCAAGGTTCAAAAACGGCATGGAGTTTTCCGATGGGGGTGACAGTGGCGAGAACGACGAGACCCCACTTTCCTCTCAATTCCCGGCAGCGATGGTGTCCATCACAGCCCCATTTTGTATTGCTTTGACCTCAGCCCCTATCTCCCCTTGGTTTCAGATCTGTGAATCTCAACTCCCTCTGTTTCTGTTCGTTTCTTTGTGTGGGTGTATGTTTGGATTGGATTTTTAGTGTCAAGGGGAGAGGGGATCACGGCTGATGTTTAAAAAAGGTGTCCCGTCCAAGATGATAGTGAGAGGGGTATATGTGATCGGTGGGACAAGAGAGGAGAGGGGCGCCGCTGGTTAATGATATGGGTGTGTAGGGTTTTTGTTATTAAGGGTGGAGAAGGTGAATAATGGGTTGGGTTTTGTGTTATATGGGCTTTGCAAAAACAATTCTAAATTGCAATTTAAGAACATATTTAGCCATTTATTAAATTAAACAAATAATTATATAATACGCTGCAAATGAAGGAGCGACTTGCGATTTTTGCCATTTTCCTTTAAAATTAGCTATTTATTTGCAATCTTCAAAATTAACCTTAATTTTAAAATAATTATAAATTTAATTAAAATCCGGGACAAAATTGGGTGTCAACAGCTGCCCCTCTTTACCCGGAAAGGATGAAAGAGTTTCCAGGGTAAAGAAGTTGACGTGAAACCCAATTTTGTCACGGTAAAGCCAAGGTTCTGATTCCTGGGATCAAAATGCGAGGCTTCTGGACATGGCCGAACTACGGTTTCCGAGTTGCCTACATATCTCGAGCTGAAAGAGAATCAGGCCATATGTAGTTCGACGCGATTTGAAAATCAAAGACGAGATAGTAACGACTACTCAAACGCGGGAAAAGAGGCTTGTAATCACCCAAGTTATGAAAATGTGGTCGACGACACACCCATAAAGAGGGGTTTACACGGACATAGCTTCCACTGCATCTCGACAATCGAGCCATCTTGTCTTTAATCTCAAACCTCAGACTCAGGGTTAGTAAAAACTTACCTCTAGGGCGGATGACTTATGCGGGTGCGATTCTTCAGGTCTTCGTTGACGAGTCTAGCTCATATCAACGATTGCCCGGTTTATTGCTCAGAAAAGCTCCATGCTCCAGATGCTGCTGCGATGTTGCTAAAATCCTGCAATAATCTCGACAAGCGGTAAGCGTGCAACTGCTAATAAACTATAATAATTGGAATAAGAAATAGATAAAGTGATAAGGTTGTAAATGCGGGTTGCGGTATCATTGATAAGTTCTTCCTTCGATCAACTGACAAAGTACTCCGCCCGGAAAACCTCTAGGTTGATCTTTATTGGTAGCATCAATAACAAAAGCGCCTTCAATTGTCTATGATAGGCTTCAAAATAAGGCCTCCAATTGCTTATGGTAGGCTTCAATGATAATGAGGTCTTCGCTTGCTTACGATAGACTTAATAATAAGACCCCCGATTGCTTACGGTAGGATCAATGATAAAAGAGCCTTCAATTGCTTATGATAGGCTTCAAAATAAGGCCTCCAATTGCTTATGGTAGGCATGAATGCTAATGAAGTCTTCGCTTGCTCACGATAGACTTAATAATAAGATCCCCCGATTGCTTACGGTAGGATCAATGATAAAAGAGCCTTCAATTGCTTATGATAGGCTTCAAAATAAGGCCTCCAATTGCTTATGGTAGGCATGAATGCTAATGAAGTCTTCGCTTGCTCACGATAGACTTAATAATAATAAGATCCCCCGATTGCTTACGGTAGGATCAATGATAAAAGAGCCTTCAATTGCTTATGATAGGCTTCAAAATAAGGCCTCCAATTGCTTATGGTAGGCTCCAATGCTAATGAAGTCTTCGCTTGCTCACGATAGACTTGATAATAAGATCCCCGATTGCTTACGGTAGGATCAATGATAAAAGAGCCTTCAATTGCTTATGATAGGCTTCAAAATAAGGCCTCCAATTGCTTATGGTAGGCATGACGCAATTTGTAAGTGAAAGCTGCAATATCTTTGATAAATTGTCTTCCCATCCACTGGCGAAGCAATAAAGCAAATGTGAAGGCATAGTGCAAGGCATTTTCAACAATCTTGACAAATCAACTGGCAAGCCGGTCGGGCACGCAGCAAGGAGGGTCTTGGGGTTGATTGTCAAACAAATCAGCTGGCGAGCCGGTCCGGCACGAAGCAAGGAGGGTCTCGGGGCTGACCTGTTAACCTGCTAAGCTAAAAGTAAAGCGGTTCATAATATAAAGCAAGTGCAAAGGCATAATTGAAAGCAAGTGCAAGGCAATTTAAACATCTTGACGAATCAACTGGCAAGCCGGTCGGGCACGCAGCAAGGAGGGTCTTGGGGTTGATTGTCAAACAAATCAGCTGGCGAGCCGGTCCGGCACGAAGCAAGGAGGGTCTCGGGGCTGACCTGTTAACCTGCTAAGCTAAAAGTAAAGCGGTTCATAATATAAAGCAAGTGCAAAGGCATAATTGAAAGCAAGTGCAAGGCAATTCAAACATCTTGACGAATCAACTGGCAAGCCGGTCGGGCACGCAGCAAGGAGGGTCTTGGGGTTGATTGTCAAACAAATCAGCTGGCGAGCCGGTCCGGCACGAAGCAAGGAGGGTCTCGGGGCTGACCTGTTAACCTGCTAAGCTAAAAGTAAAGCAGTTCATAATATAAAGCAAGTGCAAAGGCATAATTGAAAGCAAGTGCAAGGCAATTTAAACATCTTGACGAATCAACTGGCAAGCCGGTCGGGCACGCAGCAAGGAGGGTCTTGGGGTTGATTGTCAAACAAATCAGCTGGCGAGCCGGTCCGGCACGAAGCAAGGAGGGTCTCGGGGCTGACCTGTTAACCTGCTAAGCTAAAAGTAAAGCGGTTCATAATATAAAGCAAGTGCAAAGGCATAATTGAAAGCAAGTGCAAGGTAATTTAGCGTGAAATGTAAAGCAATGCTAAAGCGATTTAGCAAATCAACAGGCGTGAAAGTCCAACAAGAGAGAAGTCCCGCCTGGTGGTCAATCTGAAAAATGTAAGGTAAGGCATCAATTTTAAAGCAAGTGCGACGACATAATTCAAAGCAAGTGCAAAGAAAAGCAGTTCGGGAATGTAAAGCAATGCAAGAGCCATTTGGCGAATCAATGGGCGAGATAGTCCAACAAAGGGGATCCTCGTAGCCGATGGTCAACCTGAAAGAGTGAAGCAAGGCGTTAATTTTAAAGCAAGTGTGAAGGCGTAATTCAAGATAAGTGCAAAGCAAAGTAGTGCGGAAAAGTAGTCAGTGCGATAGCCATTGATAAATCAATTGGCGAGACAATCCGGCAAGGATGGCCTTGTGCGGATTATAGCCTGAAACAAAGCGATGCCCTATTTGGCTTAGTTTTGAAAACACAAAAACAAGCCTCGGCTTTATCGCCTATTAGGAATGAAAGTCATAGAGGTAGAAATGCCGCCTGTTCGGCAATAACTCATGACAAGGCATAATGCTTTAAGTCATGAAAAGGGCAATGCGACGCAATTTGCAAGGCAACTTTGAATGCGCGTTCCATAAACTGTTCATCCATAGTGCGAATGATCTTTTCAACGCAAGCTTTTATGTTCCTGTTCTCAAAGAAAATTGTTAGTTCTGAGGAGGGAAGGGGAAACATTTGATTTGTGCAGACTTCATCCTGATCTTGCTGCTTCTGCTGCTTCCTCGTCTTCATTGGACTTGGATTTGCGAATTGTTTTCAGAAACTTGGCTCATGAACTCAAATAGCATAGAATTTGAAAGATAGAGGCAAGATAAAATATTTTAATGCAATATAGCGAGTGAAATAAGCATGCAAATGAAGTCAAAGATGCATTTTGAAAATTTTTGTCTTGACTTAAACTTGTAACATATTTTAAAACAAACTGAACGTCCTTTGTCTTAGACTTTGCACTGTTTGCTTAACCGTTCTTGCCAACTCATCTTTAATAACCAACGCCGCTTCTTGCAAAATTCTGCCCCAGTTATTATCTTCCGCATTCCTAACTCATTTTTTGCAAAAATTGCCCCAGTTGTCCTTCTTGGGGGAAAATAATAATTTAAATGCTAAAGGGGTCGAGCCCGATGAGGGAGCCTACGTATCCCTCCTTGGGAATCAGACCGTGCGTAGTTCTGCCCCACTGCTTCCGTGCCATATACCATCAAATAAAGCTGCCCCAGTTGAAGTTCTAACAGATAGTGCAATATCCAAAGAGCGCAGACAATAACTTTCAGTGCATCGTTTTCAAATTGTTCAGTTGTTTTGCCATACATCACAAGCAAAGTTTTGGCAAGTTTATCAATTTTAATTTTGCAATGGAAACAAATGCAAGCGTAAATAACATAATAAGAATGCGATGAATTTTATTTCAACTTTCATAAATTCAAAATGAGTTGATTCAGAATAACATAAGCTTTAAAGTACAATGCAATTCAGGGCCTCAATCTGAATTAAAATTGAAAACAATGCTACTAAGTTCAATCGCCAAGTTCTTTCAAGCAATGCCATTAGCTTCTGGTACTGCACCGTTCACGAGCTAAAGCGTCTACCATCGATCATATCTCGAAACCTTTGCATGGTGGATGGTCTGCCACTTCACAAATCCAACATTTGATAGAGAAATAAACAAAATAAAAGAAACCTCACAAAGGGTAACTAAGATAGTTTGCATGTCATTCATAGGATTGCATACAAGCAAGCAACACCTAGTATTTAACGCATTTTGAGCAAATAAGGCAAGGCAAACAATTAGCATGCGACAATCACAAGTATATAACACAACTCATGCTCTCCACAGAATCAGCACAAAATTCTAAACCCGAATGCCTAAAAACCCGAAACAACCCTCCATAGCCTTTGCAAACATCCACACTCCTCCAAACACGATTCCCAATTGCTTTACAACATCCAAGGAGAAATTTCCAACTGCCTCCACAATACCAGACTGCAAATCACGAAAGGCGCCAATTGGCCTTTCAAAATAAAACCTCACTGGTCCTCGGCTTTGATCAAGCCTCTCAGTTTCCTAGGTTTTGCAAGGTGCACAGACCTTGTCCATATGGCTCCTCACTGGTCCTCGGCTTTAATCAAGCCTCTCAGTTTCCTAGGCAGCCAAGACCGCACTGGTCTTCAAGGAGGGACCCCACTGGTCATTCAAAGACACAGGGGCTTCGCTCTCCTAGTATGCGACAAGCATACTTCAATTTTTACAAAGTTGCAGCTGGATAATCAACATAGGCCTGCACACACGCAAAGCCATTCACGAGAGGGACCCCACTGATCCTTTCAAAGACACCAGGGGCTTCGCCTCTTAGATCTCACTACACCAGGCCATCTCCAAAATACAAACCAACCAAATTTGCCGAACTTTCCCCCAAACTAAGGTGTATATGCATGCATGACCTAATCTCCTTCTAAGAGTGGGTTAACGGTTGAGGCTAACAGGTGAGTGGCAAGCGGTCTCGCAGTCGAATTACTCCTACGATGGCCGCCGGTATACCAACTCGTCACAGGGTTCTTTAGTGGAAGAAAGTGCGGGTGCGCATGGGCGCACCTCGCGGATATTTGAGTGAGAATGCAAGAGGTTCCCAGGAGTGGGTGAAATATGAACGGAATGCCAGTTTATATGTGCACAAATAAGGGTGTAGTGACATGCTTTTCGTGGCACACAAAACAAACAGATATAATAAAGCAAAAATAAATTAAGCATGCTAGTTGCAAATAATTGGAAACCTTTATGGTCAAAACCTTTATTGCTCCCCAGCGGAGTCGCCATGCTGTTGAACCCCAAAAATTACCCCCCGAAAAGGATAAATTCCGGAATATCGACAGGATGGGCTAACTCTTTTGGAGTTTTTGGAGTCGCCACCCAATTTAAGGAAAACAGGGAACCAAATTAACAAATGCGTGCAAAACTCCGTTTTTATAAAAAAGACGGTCTTTCTTCCAGAGATTCTAAAAGGTAAGAGGTTTTATTAATTTCGGAAGAAGGTTTTTAAGGCACTTCCGAAATTCCGTAAAATACGGTTAATCCGACAGGTTTCCAAATATTTGCAAAATATGCTTTTCTAAAAAAAGATTATCTAAAATAATTAATTGAAATAAAACTTGTTTATGAAAAATATTTTAATTTTTTGCGCGCATTTTGCTAATTTGTCTCAGTTTGCAATAAATTAAATAACGACTTCAAAAATAAAAAGGATAATGCACATAAAGTAAAGCAATAAACCAAGCAATGAAATATTATTATCAAATAAAATAATTCACACATTTTATTTACATAAATATCTAAGGAAGGCAAAGTTAAAGATAGAACCGGTAAATTGATCAACTCGCGGGAGTCTTGATTTTTTCTAAAATTCCTAAGTCTTATTTCTGAATGCTCGGGTCCGAATTCAATCTCCAAATGCCCTCAATGCAAAGGACTATTCTCATTCGCGAGTTAGCCAAAAGCGTTCCCGAATTGCTCGTGCCAAGATATACATCGCAATAAAACGGGAATTAAACGGAATTAGTACGATAATAAAGTGTAATGATTAATAAAATAAAATAATAATAAAGCAATAATAATAATAAGAAAAAAAATATATATAATAATAATAATAATAATAATAATAATAATAATAATAGAATATATAATAATAATAATAATAATAATAATAATAATAGAATAATAATAATAATAATAAAGGGGGTTTGTTTTTTGCAAAATTTAGGCTCAGGTTTGCATGGCGCGTCGAATAGAGGCTCGGGATTTGGTACGGTTGCAAACACGGAGCCCGGGCCGTGTTGCCGTGCCAAAGCACCAAACCCACTACTCTATTCAACTTGCTTAGCGTTAAAATGCATTCATCATCGCCTTTTGCTTTAGGGACACGGGAACGGGACGGATCAAGGGTGGTGTCGTGTTCAAAATCCGTCAATTCATTATCCGTAAATTCCTTGTGTAGGCCTCAATACGTGTATACGTATTTTTTCATTGGCCGGGGTGTAGTATCGAGTTCAAATCAGTCCATGGCCTCAAAAATTAGTTATTTCATAGGCTTAAAGTATGGTGTCCTGTTCGAGTCAGTCTATAGTTGTGCCCAAAATTCATCATCACTATAAACTTTCAAACCAGAAGCTAGATCAACACCAAACTTCAAAGCAAATCATGGGCTGAATTAATACCAAACATCAGAGCAAACACAATAGAATAAGCAGTAAATACAACAGCACAGTAAAAGTCTAGCTGTATCAACCACTACACCATGAACAAACCAACACCGGCCAAAGATCTAATCAAATTTCCAACGAGGCAGCAAGAACAAACTCAGCCAGTGACCCAGTAGCAAAGGACCAAAGCAAACATCCGGTGCAACATCTTTCACAATAATTAGAAAGCCCATCGTAAGCTTGCAAACACAACACAGAAACACAGAAACTTGGCCAAATAACGGGCAAATCTGCATAATCAAAGCCGACAGAGTCAGAGCAACAAATGGGTCAACGGTAAAGCGGAAACAAGTGACAAAACTCTGTTTTTCCGGCCAAAGCAGTGATTATAACAGCCAACGAATGTAAACATTTGAAACCCACTTCACGAACTTAACCGGAAAAGATGTCGGAGAAGGAGGAGCAACGCCAGCGAGTAGCGGCGTCGCTACGACCCCACATGCTTCGATTTAGATCCGGTAACAAGTGAAGGAATCAAGGTTCAAAAACGGCATGGAGTTTTCCGATGGGGGTGACAGTGGCGAGAACGACGAGACCCCACTTTCCTCTCAATTCCCGGCAGTGATGGTGTCCATCACAGCCCTATTTTGTATTGCTTTGACCTCAGCCCCTATCTCCCCTTGGTTTCAGATCTGTGAATCTCAACTCCCTCTGTTTCTGTTCGTTTCTTTGTGTGGGTGTATGTTTGGATTGGATTTTTAGTGTCAAGGGGAGAGGGGATCACGGCTGATGTTTAAAAAAGGTGTCCCGTCCAAGATGATAGTGAGAGGGGTATATGTGATCGGTGGGACAAGAGAGGAGAGGGGCGCCGCTGGTTAATGATATGGGTGTGTAGGGTTTTTGTTATTAAGGGTGGAGAAGGTGAATAATGGGTTGGGTTTTGTGTTATATGGGCTTTGCAAAAACAATTCTAAATTGCAATTTAAGAACATATTTAGCCATTTATTAAATTAAACAAATAATTATATAATACGCTGCAAATGAAGGAGCGACTTGCGATTTTTGCCATTTTCCTTTAAAATTAGCTATTTATTTGCAATCTTCAAAATTAACCTTAATTTTAAAATAATTATAAATTTAATTAAAATCCGGGACAAAATTGGGTGTCAACATTAATTCCGCATATAATATAGTAAAGGAACACATTTTAAGGAACTGGTCCTTAAAATAGTAAAGTGGTGTATCTTGGAAAATATCAATTGGTATCAGAGCGGGTTATCCTTTAAGAGGCTAACACCTTAGGATTAGAATGAGTGCACCACAAGGAAACTCCGAGGGTCAGTCCACTGTTAGGCCACCATTGTTCAATGATGTTGCAGGTAAGGAAATTTGGGATGCATTGCAGGTTGCTCATGAAGGAACCAATCAGGTGAAAAGATCTAGAGGTACACTTCTCTTTGCTGAATATGAAAATTTTAAAATGAGAGAAGGAGAAACAATTTCTAAAATGTACACTAGGTTTAATGCTATTGTAACTGAACTTATCTCTCTTGGAAGAATCTTAACTGTAGAAGAAAGAGTTGAAAAGATCTTGACTAGAGTACTTCCATATTCTTGGAAAATTAAAGCATGTGCTATCATTGAAAGCAAGGATCTTAGTACTCCCTCCTTAGATGAACATATAGATAATCTAAGAACATATGAACTGAGGAAGAAAGTCAAGAACATAGGAGAATCAGTTAAACCTGAACCAAATTTAGCTTTATCTGTTGGTAACAATTTTGTTGATGATGAGAAGGAACTGGTCCTTATAGCCATAAATGTCCAAAGATTCCTGAATAAGAAGGGATCTAGAAGACAAGATAGATCTTCTAACATGAAACAAGGAGGAGAATGTTTCAAATGTGGAAGCATGGAGCACTACATTAGCAAATGCCCAGTCATGGAAGAAGAATGGAGGAAAAAGTATGTTGAAAAGAGAAAGGCTAAGGAACAGTTCCGAAAGAAGAATGGAACTCCCAAAGCAATGGTTACTGGCCGGCAAAAGATGAGCGGTCTGATGATGATCTGGATGATGAGCTGGCTCTAATTGCTCTTTAAGATTCAGATGATGAAGAAGATGCAGAGGTATTTGTTTCCAAACTTAGACAAGATGTGAAAAGCATGTCTAGAGAGAAATTAGTTAAAGTATTCCATACTGTGTTAAATGAGTTTAAATCTCTAAGGGATGGCAACCATAAACTGCATGATGAAATTGATAGTTTAGGAGCAGAATGCAAAGAGGCAGTAATTAAAAATGACTTTCTGAAAAGAAAGATTATCATGCTTGAGGAACAGGTCCTCACACTTGAATCAACTGTTCAGGAATTAGAAAATGTTAAAACAGTTGAAAAGGGTAAAAGTATTGCTAATTCTTATCAGATCATTGCTGAAGAGAAACTGAAAGTCACAGTTGATGAATTGTGCAAAAAAGATGATAAGATAAAATCCTTGGAAGAAGACTTAGTTAAAACAAAAATGGAGCTAGGAAAAACTGTAAAATGGAACAAGTCTTCTGAAGCACTAGAATGGTTACAGGAAAATCATAGTAGTAACAGGAAGGGTATTGGATTCATGAAAGCACAGTTTTCATCCAAATGGGATCCAAAGAGTAAGTACTTATCACTTCCTGAAAACTGGCTATGCACTCATTGTGGGAACACTGGTCACCGGAAAGAAAATTGCCAATCTTTAAAAATGGTTGCACAGAGGAATAGGTCCTATATACCTGTTCAAAATTATGTGAGAAAGAAAACTGTTCACACAAAGAAATCATTACCATTATTTGCTAGGAGAGATTTAATTCACCCTTTTGTTAAAGGAAAGGGACCCAAACTAGTTTGGGTTCCTTAAATTAACCCCTAGTTTTCTTTTTGTAGGCTGGAGTGAAAGTGAGGAGCCACAAAACGGTACATGAACAGTGGTTGCTCAAAGCACATGACAGGACATAAGGAACTGTTCCATTCACTCTCAGCCTTCCAAGAAGGAAGTGTTTCCTTCGGTAATGGTAACAAAGGGGAAATCATTGGCTTCGAAAAGGTAGGTAGGTCTGATTCACATAGTATAGATAATGTGTTTCTAGTAGATGGGCTGAAGCGTTGCTGATTGAGTATATCTCAACTGTGTGACAAAGGTAATAATGTTAATTTCTCATCTACTGGATGCACTGTGACTAACCAAACTTCTGGAGAGATTATTTTGCAGGGAAATAGACATGGAAACATCTACAAGGTAGATTTGTTGACACTATCTGATGGAAGCATGAGCTGCTTAAGTGTTGTGCAAAATGATCCCCTCCTATGGCACAAAAAGACTTGGCCATGCTAGTCTTTCACAATTGAATAAGCTTGTTTCCAAGGATTTGGTGATAGGACTCCCTAACATCAAATTCAAGGATGAAAAGGTGTGTGAAGCTTGTGCCAGGGAGAAGCAGGTAAAATCCTTCTTCAAACCAAAGAAATAGGTAAGTACTACCAAATCTTTGGAACTGGTCCATATGGACTTGTGCAGACCAATGAGAACAATGAGTCGTGGAGGTAAGAAGTATGTTATGGTGTTGGTTGATAATTACTCCAGATTTATATGAACTATATTTCTTGCATCTAAGGAAGAAGCTTTTAATGCATTTTCAATCTTTGCTAAGAAAGCTCAAAGGACTCTAGATAGTCACATTGTTTCCATTAGGTCTGATCATGAAACTGACTAGGAAAATTTGATCCTAGAAGTGATGATGAAGTCTTTGTTGGTTATTCTTCAAATAATAAATCTTATAGTCTCTTTAACAAGAAAACATTGAAAATTAAAAAAAGCATGCATATTAAATTTGATGAAACTGACAGTCTTACTCAAGAACAGGTACAGGAGGATGAAGAGATTGGAATACTGAAACATGGTGAAATTGATCCACAAATGCAGACATTGGATGGGGATACTATGAGAAGTGAACTGCAAGGAATTGTTCCTCAGGACAGAACTGAGAAGAGCAGCACAGAAACAGGGGGAACAAATATTGGTTTCACCTCACAAACTGGCAGTGCTACTCCCTCAGTAACTTTTCCTCGGCAAGGAACTTCTGAAGATGGTCTGATACTCAAGCGTTACAAGTATCAAGGTTCACATCTTGTAGATTAGATAATCTCAGACAAGACTGCTGGAATTCAAACTAGATCAGCAATCAACAATCATAATTTGAGGAGTTGAATCAATTCCAAAGAAGTCAACTTTGGCATCTGGAACCAAAACCAAGGAACAGGTTCATCATAGGAACAAAATTGGTTTTCAGGAACAAGCTTGATGAGGATAGTATGGTAACTAAGAATAAAGCTAGACAAAGCCTTGTATGGACTCAAGCAGGCACCAAGAGCATGGTATGAAAGGCTATCAAAATTTCTACTTCAGCATGGATACAAGAGAGGTAAAATTGATAGCACATTGTTTTTTGAAAGAAAAAGGTATGCATCTCTTAATTGTTCAAATTTATGTAGATGATATAATCTTTGGTGCTACTTGTGAAAATTTAAGTAAGAAATTTGCAAACTTGATGGGGAGTGAGTTTGAGATGAACATGATGGGTGAACTCAATTTCTTTTTGGGTTTAAAAATTAAGCAAACCTCAAATAGAACTATGATCCATCAACAAAAATATATTTAGGAACTACTTAAAAGGTTTGACATGGATAATCCTAAGGAAATTGACACACCTATTGCCACTGCCATAAAATTGGATCTTGATGAACATGGAAAATCAGTTGATCAAAAATTATATAGAGGTATGATTGGTTCTCTACTTTATCTAACTGCTAGTAGACCTGATATTGTGTTTAGTGTTGGCTTATGTGCAAGGTTTCAGTCAAATCCTAAGGAATCTCATTTGAAAGCTGTTAAAAGGATGTTAAGATATCTGAAAGGAACAGGTTCCTTGGGACTTTGGTACTCAAAAGGTAGTAATTTTAATCTTGTTGGTTATACTGATGTTGACTATGCAGGTTTCCTTGTTGATAGAAAAAGTACCTCAGGTATGGCACATTTTCTTGGTGAGTGTTTGGTCTCTTGGGGAACCAGGAAACAAAATTTAGTGGCACTTTCCACTGCTGAGGCTGAATATGTGGCAGCTGCCTCATGTTGTTCACAGTTGTTATGGATCAAACAACAATTACAGGATTTTGGTGTGGATGTAGGAACTGTTCCTATCTTTTGTGATAACACTAGTGCAATTAACATGACAAAGAATCTTGTGCATCACAAAAGAACTAAACACATTGACATAAGACACCATTTCTTGAGGGATAATTATGAGAAGGGTTTGATCACTATAGCCTTTTTGTCCTACTGATAAACAAATTGCTGATATTTTTACAAAGGCTTTAGGTAGAGATCATTTTGAAAGGGACATGTTAGAATTAGGGATGATTAAATTCACCTAAGTCTACTCAGCTTTACTTTATACATTAGCTAGAAAATTTGGCTTAAAAATGAATTTTATTAAAATCAATTTGAAGTTTTCAACTCAGCTTTATACTTAAATGTATACTCTATGCCATGATTTCTGCTTAAGGTTACTAAATTTTAATGATGTTACCCTTATGTTCTTAGAATTTCAGATTATGCAATTTGATTGAAATTGGGTAAGGAACTGTCCCTTGTCACATTCTCAGGTAATGTACTACTTTATTTTTCAGAAATTATTAGAGTTTGATGGCCATAGGTAATTAGAAGAGTCTAAATCCCACTCAAACTCTCTCTCTCTCTCTGAAATCAGTCCCATCAAGGAACCGTTCCACACTCCATCTTCCACTTGAACTCTTAATCCTAATGGTTCTATTTTGAAACGTTCAAGAAACCTAATCAGTCTGGAACTCTATTTAAATAATGAAACTGAAGGTAAATCATTTTAGACTCAATCTCTATCACTTTTCTCTGCTTTTATAAATTATCTTTTAAATTGAAAACACTTTATCCACGCCTACCAATGAACAACCACCAGTTTCAAACCCTACTTCACCCATGCAAATAAATTCATCACATCCAGAAAATCAAAACCCTGACTCTGAAATTCAGGGGGAAGGATCAGGTCCATCTGTTGCTGAGATACTGGAACGTATGGATGATTTGTCTAGGGCCATGATCCTGTATGAATTTAAGGTAAACTACACTGAACCTTTGAAATGTTGTTGATGATAAGGGTGAAGAAGTAGAAGGTTTAGGTTTGTCTGTACCAGAAAATGAGGGGGAAAATGAAACTATGAAGTGTTTAAAGGCTCTCATGCATGAGTCTCCTGGGTGTCCAAAGGCTGCTTCTAGAGCACCCATGGATGATGTAGATATGTTGGATGTCAATGAGGCAATTAGTGATAGTGATAGGTCACTTGTTGATTTAATTAAATTGAGAGGTTTGAAGGAAAAATTGACAAATTAGGGGCCTGTTGATCCTAAAGAACTTGCTGAAATTAATGCTAAAAGCTTAAAAAGGTCAGTGATAGCTATAAACTTGGAATTAAGAAGAAAAGCCAAGGGGAAAGTTCTGCTAAGGGTAAAGGAACTGTTCCTTCTACCCAAACTCCTGCTAGTGGGGTTAGGAGAACCAGAAGTTCTGTAAAAGCTGCTGATGAGATAATGTCTAAAGCTCTTGAGAGAAGCAGGAAAGGTAAATAGAAACAGGTTCCTGAGGCTGTTGTGCTAGTTGAGAACTTTGGTAGATGAGACTAGTGATTCTGAGGAAGGTGAAGCTGAAAGTGAGAGTAAAGGTGATGCAACTGAACAAACTATACACACTGATTTTGACAAAAGAAAGTTGTTGAAAGGCAGGGTGCTTGGTGATGTGGAAGAAGAGGGAATGGTTTGGTTGTTGCAAAAATTAAGAGGTTGGAGGAAGAAAGGGTATTCTCGAAGGCTGAGGCTGCTAAGGCAAAAGAAACAAATGAAGGGATGCTCAGTAAAATGTTTGAGTTGCTGTAGGAAAAATCTCAGGGACCTGGTCCTTTCACCACCTGATACCCAAAACCAAAAATCCATCTTTTGTCCAGTGGGATTTAGATTAGTAGTCTCCTAGTCTTCTTATCTTTACTTTTTGACTAGTTTAGCAGTATTTGCTTAGTTTGTTTCCCCTGGTTGAAAATCTTTTTGCTTATGATATCATATCTTCGATGGCTAATATCATTTCAATGCAGTTGTTTTTTGTTGGATTATGTTTGCATTTTGAGTTGCCTAAACGGCTATGAGTTGATTATTTTTATTGCTTATAATAATTTTGACTTATGCAACCTTTTCAATGATGCCAAAAGGGGGAAGAGTAAGTATGATTTTGCTTGTGATATTTATAACCTGTTTAAGAACCTGATCCTTAATGATAAAATTGATTTCTGCTAATGTGGCTTTTAAGTAGAAAATCGTGGTTCAGGACAATAAGGATATGAAGCGAAGTCTATGAGTGTGTCATCATCAAAAAAGGGGAAAATGTTAGCTTGAATAAGCTAGGAAGTTTTGATTGATGATTAAGGAACGGATTCAAAGGACCTGTTCCTTTGGATCGCTACAGCTGAATAAATAATTATGCAAAATCAATTAAGTGAGAAAATTAATTATTATCCTATTGTCTAATGTTTATCTTGATAATTATGCAGAGTTGTGTGTGATAAGAAAAGATTGCATAAGATTAGGATAAGGCTTGAAGATAAGCAAGGAGTTCAATTAGGACTCAAACTCTTGGAGGCTTTTGAGTTCTAATTGGTCAAGACTCCTCAGATTTCAAAGCTATAAGAAGATGAGCATTTCAGCTGTTGAAGTTACGCACAAATACAGAGAGAAAAGAGCTATATCATTGTTGAGTCGAAATTATATTTGTGTAGTCATTAAGCTACAGGGAACTAAGTGAAGAACCTGTTCCTTATATTGAGTCTTGTCAAAGTTCAGTCTTAGTTCATCTGTAGTAGGGTATATCAAATTGTACTATTTGCTATCATAGAAGCACTGTAAGAGTACGTGTCATTCAAGTCTTGTTACTTGGAGGAACTTCACTGATGGTGAAAAAGGTCACTAAAAGATTAGAGTTAGTCCTAGGTTAGTAAGAAGTAAGAAGGTAGTCTTGTAACCAAATGAGTCTTTTTACATAGTGAAGTTGAAATCCTACTTGGAAAAGTAGGTCGTGGTTTTTTGATCCCGAGTTCAAGGAATTTTTCCAGAATAATATTGGGTGTTCATTTACTTACAGTTTTAATTCCACATATAATATAGTAGAGGAACACATTTTAAGGAACTGGTCCTTAAAACAGTAAAGTGGTGTATCTTGGGAAATATCAGGCTTGCTAGGTAGGCTTAGTCTTGTCTAACGCCGATCACGGCCCTAAATAGGGTCGTGACATATTCACATCTCTCATTTTGAGTGCATTCGTCTTGTGAAGTGGATAAATCCATCTCTTCTTGAAACTTTTCTTGGATGCCTTGCTATTCGGGTTCAAGTTCCATATTCATGATTCCATTGGACCTATCAAACTCATGAGCATCATTAGCACCATTACAAAAATCATTATGAGAAGGATAAAGAATATTAGGAAATATTGTGTGTTAAATAAAGGAAATTAAACTCATTTATAAGTTTATCTAATCATTTTTCAATTTTACATGTTATATAATATATCATAATTAATAACGCTAGGGTCTACGTACGGATTGCGCAATTGTACAATTTTACAACTCATATTTCTAGATGAAAAACCGAGACCTGTATGTTGATCACTGCATATATACCATGTGTAATATGCTTTTCGCATATATACCATGTGTAATATGCTTTTCCAAAATTCTTCATTGACAATCGAATAAAAATGACAGAAAAAGTCATAATTATTTTGTTGTATATGGTAAAATCTTAAAGCCGTATCTCAGTTACTTAGTGAAATATCTTAAAAAGTCTAGATTGGTAAGTCCTAACAATTATTCATATCTGCCTTGGCTGACTGCTTCAAATGTCTTAATAAGAAAATTATTAATGCATTGACTCAAAAATTTTATTGTTGTGACTTTCATAAAATATGAGATATCCATCACAGCATGAAAGTTTTACTAAGCCAGCTACACTCAACTCATAAAATACTAGAGAGGCAGTGCACAAGGTAATTGTTTGCATCTCCCAGAATCGGCTTCATGGGTTATGATATCTAGGATTCCAGTTAGACAATTGGCATTTTCAGGCATTTTAAGAAAATCCCTGAACTCATCTAGAACCAACTGTTAAATTGTTTTCTTTCCAAAGTTGTAACAAGTTTCCAAATCAACTCGAAATTATTTAGATATATGGTATCAACAACATACTTAGACATCTATATAAGCCGCTACTTCCACTATTAACTTCATAATAAGTAGGAACTCGATCATAGACCCTTCTCCCAAATATTCATAGACCCTTCTCCCAAATATGGCTAGCAATAGTGAAAGTGAGAAAAAAGCTCTCCTCTCAACGAAAGTAGAAGAGACTAGGAAATTGGAAATGGAATTCTTGTTCAACCAACTTGTCATGGGAATGAGCATATATGAACTCGATGCGAGTCAACTGAGAGGACTCCTAGAGTTAGCAACTCTTAAGAAGGCTAAGGTTGAAGAAAGGAAAAAACAACTCGAGGAAGAAAAGAGGAAAGTCGAGGAAGAAAGGAAGAAACATGAAGAAGATGTTCAGCCTGTTGAACCTCCAGTTGCAGGGGGTGAAAGTGGTACAGGACAAGAATCGGAAGAAGCTGATAACAACAATGCTGGAGAAGAAAAGGATGATGAACTCCCCAAAGATTCCGATTAAGCATATAATCTTTCTTTTGTTGTATCGATGTCTTTTCATCTTTTTTTTTTGGTAATCTTTCCTATTTCATATCAATATTTTTTCATGTTTGTTTTTCCTAAAGTTTCCTTTTCTTTTTCCCATTTCGTATTGATGTTTTTTCATGTTTGTTTTTTGTAATATCTCCCATTTCTTATCATTTATGTTATACTCTAAGCACCTCCTATGCACACTAGAAGGGGTGGAATAGTGTCCTCTAATTTTCGTCGTAGAACCATAATTTTTATCGTGGTGAACCTTGTTCTTGTCGCAACAGTTTTCCACTGCAATCACCATAATACACATGAATTGCAAACTTAAAGAACACGGTGATTTTACATGGAAAACTCCTTGCTCAAGGGAGAAAAACCACGATCCACACTCTGAGATTTTTTAACCATGAAACGGCCTCGGTCAGTCGTTTCGAAAGTTAGGACTCCGATTGGCATGCCGATAATTTTAAAATATTCGTAATGTCCATTAGGACCTCATTTGGTAGGCATCGGAAGAAGGTTTCAGTTCCTATTGTCGATAAATATTAAAAAGAGATTTTCGAGCTCGGTTTTGGCGAATGAGCTCCGATTAGAAATCCGAAAGAGCCGTTAGGTTCATATGGTTATTTATGACTTCTGTGAACCTTCGAAAGTGAATTTCGATGTTGTTCAGCTAGTTTCCGCTAAAATGCCGAGAGTAAATAATTTGACTTTTTTCTATTTAAATTCGCATCTTGAGTTTCGAGAACCCGATTTGAGATCCGCCTTAGCGAGTCTGCTATATATATTTTTTATAACTTGTATGCAAAAGTTCGAATTATTTTGAATATCGTAGAGTACCGTTTTAATTTTTACCGTAGCAGCGAATTTTAAAGGAAAAAAAGAAAAAAAACAAAGACAAAACACAAAACACAAAAAGACAAAAGTTAGGCGGTGGGGATATAAATCCCCCAATGTATCAATTCAAGTACAAAAACATGAGAACAAAAGGGAAAAACGTGAAACAGGGAAAACAGAAATGGAGCAGAGGAAAAAAATGCCAGAAAATGAGAAAAGAGCCGGAAAAAGATAGAATTTTTATCCTGAAACATCAAGAGTGGGATCGTTTGACAATGAAACCAAAAGATAAAACGGTTGTTGATTAGAAGAGCTAACTTTTGGAAGAGGTAAGTGTTTGTATCCATTTCTTTGGAGGCACATGGCCTCGTGGATTTTCTACCACGTGTTCCTTACGTGTGTAGCTGCCGATAGGCGTACTCATTACGCCTTAGCCTTGGATTTACATTGTATATTATATGTTATGTCCTGTTGTTGTTATTGCATTGAGGATTTGAGCATTGTACTTTGGCTGTGAGTTGGCATCTACCTCCCGGCAGTCGATGAGAGTCCCGCGCCGGTGAAGGGTTACCATTGCAGCATATTGAGGGTAGGAGGATTCCGCCCTCGGAGCAGGAGGATTCCGCTCCATTGCATCATATTGAGGGTAGGAGGATTCCACCCTCGGAGCAGGAGGATTCTGCTCCATTGCATCATATTGAGGCTAGGAGGATTCTGCCCTCGGAGCAGGAGGATTCCGCTCCATTGCATCGTATTGATGCTAGGAGGATTCCGCCTTCGGAGCAGGAGGATGCCGCTCCATTGCATCATATTGAGGGTAGGAGGATTCCGCCCTCGGAGCAGGAGGATTCCGCTCCATTGCATCATATTGAGGGCAGGAGGATTCCGCCCTCGGAGCAGGAGGATTCCGCTCTATTGATTTGGCACATGTGACCCTTTGCATCATATTTCATTTCATTTTATTTCAACTCATTTCATTTCATACCATTGTGTAGACTTGTGGTACATAACCATTGTTCTGCTTCCACGTGCATTGCTTAATTGTTGATATGTTTCTGGCTCGTATCCCTAGTTGAGTTTATGCTTTTATACGTGTTTTCGGTTGTTATCTGGCTCTGCGTTTCATAATTTAAATAAGAGGAATTTGGTTTATCTTTTTCTTTTCTCCTTGCTAGCTATCCTATTCTTTGAGGTGGCTAGTCTTCCCTACTTATTGAGTCTTTTTGACTCACCCTTGTTTGTTGTTTGTTTCTTTTCTATCTATTTCGTTTCGGCAGGTTCGATCCACGATTGAGTTCGCCACATTGTGGAGGAGCGAAGACGACTTCAGCTGTCAGAGTGAGCTACCTTTTATTCCGGATGGCCACCAGTTTATTGGTTATTATTTCAGCTGTATTTTGCTCCCTTTAGGAGGTATCTGTCTTCTTTTGTACTCTTAGATATATAGTCTGGATAGCCCTAAATATAGTATGTTGGGTAGTCAGCTGTAATTTCTTTTGTACAGCTTAAAGGTATCAGTATGTCAGTATTTTTTTAAGTCATGTTCTTATTAATGAATTGAATTATATTTATTTTCCTAATTTAATTGGTAAGGGTTCGCCCGACGGGTCTAGGGGAGGATGTGGGGTGCCCGCACGACCTAGCTGGATTCCGGGTCCTGTCAAACCAATCCACTAATACAAAGAGCAAGTTTTAGATTATAAAACTCTGTAACCAAGGGGCTACACTCTAGAACCTAATCACTCAGCAAAGCTAAACTCTAGCTTTATAAAGTAATCTCATAATGGTTCACCTAATACAGTTGCTTCTAAATTAAGCATGTAGGTAAACCAATAATAGCACAAAACTGCGACAACTCCAAACAAGAACCTAGACAGAATATCTAAGTTCAAATATGTACCCTTCAGTGGTTGTATTCACCAGTTAAGTCACTTTGAAAGTTATTGGATCGCCTTTGTACTGCTCTTAGCTCTCTTTATGAATAGCTGCTTATCGGTTGCCTAAATTACTAGCTTTTATAAGGGTTCCGTAACCATAGTAGTATTTCACAAGGAAACCTCGTAAATATGGCAAGGTAAGATTTCTTGTGACTCACTCCTTGTTTAGCTCCAACTCTTATTCATACTTCAAAGACACAGCCACGGCACAACCTCTTTTGGCTGACTAGGATGCATAATAGTTCACGCGCCACTATAACTAGTTCTGCAAGGATTTACATCTTTTCAATCAGTCGTGCCCTTCTTCATAAGGACCAAGTTCTCCTCCAGAACTACTAGGTCCTTCGTTTGTCATTCTTCAAAACATTCAGCTCATCAAATTCCCCCTTTTTGATGATGACAAACAAATATTGACAAAGAACCTGGACATACAAAAACCATCAAAAACACAGAAGCAAAAATACATTTGAAAAATTTAAAACATATGAGTTAGGTCACAAACACCCCAACTTTTCCTTCTTCCCCTTTTGGCATCATCGAAAAGATTCAAAGTTTTGCAAGAACAAGTCAGTATTATCCAGTCTAGAGCACAAGGCAATCAAGTCAACTGAGCACACATTAATAAGGCTAAGGGCCCAACTAGAACTAAATAAATTATAAAAGGACCCAATTCAAACAAAAGAAGTTTAAAACACAGTTATCCAGGGCGTGGCAAACACACAGCCCAATGGAGTACATATCATCAAAAGATTGTTTTAAAAACACACATTAGAGGAATGACAGATAGGAAAGGGAAGCAGGAATTTGGACAAGGACATGGAAGGAAGTGGGTAGGACTTAGGTCTTCAGGTTGAAGTGCTTGACAAGTGCCTCAATATTCTTTGAATTCTTGGCCCTTTCTACCACAAACTCGGCCTCATGCTTGTGGCACTCTTATCTTCAAGCGATCAATTTCTTGATCCTTCACTTGTAGCTGCCTCTGCAGTTCAGCATTCTCTTCAGTTACTTCCAGAACATGCTGCTCCAATTCCTTCACAGCTGCAATTGCCTCATCAGGTCCAAAGTCCTCACTTTCCTCAGGCTGCTCTTGCTTGACTTGCACTGGCCCCTTGGATGACCTCTTCTCCTTGAAGAAGTCACAGTTCTTTAGCACATTCTGGCCAAACATTTGATGTAGAGTTGGCTTCTTTCCATCTGCCAAGAGCATCCCAAAGTGCTCAAAGATCTGCTGCAGGATGTAGGAATGCACCAAAGGGTGTGGCTTTTGATCAGTATCGGCAATCCTCTTAATGTGTCTAATGATCAGACCAGGCAAATTTATCCTTGTTCCTCTATCTAGTAGATCCATATATGTCAAATCAAGAGCACAGGCCTCACTGTTCCTTTCCCCTCTTGGTAGCAGGATCTATGCACAAATTCGAATAGCAACTGATGTGTAGGTTCCATCTCCTTCTTCTCAACCTTTCTCTCCTTTCTAAGTCTAGCTTTTTTCCTGAGAATTTCTTCACAATACTCAGAGGAGTTACACCATCAGTTCTCTTTGGCCATTTCAGCTTGATGTACCTGCAGTAACCTTCAGCAGGAACCTCAAGAATTACTCCCAACTCCTTCCTTCCAAACTCTTATTTCCACACCTTTGACAACTGAGAACACCCTTCTTGAAGCTATTCTACAATTGATGTAGAATTCCCTGATGTCCTCTGCATACAGAAATCTGTTCTACTTAGTAAAGATGTTCAACCATCTTTGATCCTCCACCTTCCTCAACAAAGGTCTCATGTTGTGCTCATTCAGGCCACTCAAGATGCTTCCAGCCAATACTTGGTGCCTGGCAAAGAAGGCTGCCCTGTCAACCTCTTCATCAGTCTCTTTCTTTTTCTTCTTGCTCTCTACCTCACTGTCAGTATCAGAATCACTAGGGTCAACATAACTCCCATCCTCATCACTTTCCATCTTTGCTTCTATAGTGCTTTTCACCTGCTTCTCTTCAGCCACCTTTTTAACCTGCTTCTTCTCAAGATTTGCAAACTTTTCTACCTGCTGTTTCAGAGCAGACCTAGTAGCCACCCTCCTAGGTGTTGTCTGTACAGTAGGTTCTTCATCACCTCTATTTTTACCCTGAGAGTCCTCATCACACTCATCTACCAGCCTGTTTTTCGACACAGTTTTTCCCCATTTCACTAACGTTCTTCTCTTATCTGTTTCTGGCTTTGCTTCACTTAGAAACAGTACCTCCTCTACTTCCTCTTCTCCCATCAGCTTCTCATCCTCTTCACCAAATTTTCTTTTCACACTTTTCTTTTGTTTCTCTACTGCTTTTTCACTTTTATCATCACCATCCTAAATTTTCTCATCTTTCTCTCCCTCAGAGTCAGTGCAATCAAGTTCTGCATCCTCAGCCACTGCAGGAACTGAGCAAGAGCCAGGTTCTTGACTCAATTCCTTTGTAGCTTCAACAGAACTAGGTCCTCCACCTACTGGACCTTCCAACACAGCCACCACATGAATCTTTTCAAGAGGAGCAACCTCCGAACTAGGTTCGTTGACTGGACCCTTTTAAGACTTAGCAGATTCCTCCTTTCTCAATCTCTCCAACATATTTTAAACTACATTGACCTCCACTACTTTGTCAGTTACTAAGGGAACATGAAACCCACTCCCAAGAACAAGGTCCTCTATCACAGTCTGCAAATTTTCCTCACTAGCATTCCCATATAAGTTGTACCATTAGGCTCTACTATTCCTACAATTTCATCTAGCCCTTTAACTAGGTTTTCAGTGCTCAACATCCCAGGGCTTTTAACCAAATCTAAAGTAGTAGAACTAGTTAGGGTTGAGTCAGGTCTTACCTCAACTGATTTTTCAATGGAGACTGGTGATGCCGACGTTGGAGGTGAGGGTTTTGTAACAATTTTCTTGGGACCCTTCTTTCCCACTCTTTTGTGGAATTTCAACCTCGCTTTGACGATTCTTTCAGCAAGAGTATAGGCGGGAGATTTTTAGAGTGGATTCTTTAGAGGTGTTGGTTTCTGAGGTTTTTACCGGAGAGGCGGATGATGATTGTGCTTGAGACATAGTGTGATTTTTTGTTAGGGTTTTGAGAGAAGGTTTTTTTCTTGTTTTGAATTTAGAGAGAGAATAGAGTTGAGAGAAATTTGATAAATGTTTCTCTTTCTATTCCTTCCAATGAATAATATGAGAAAGAGTAATGGAGGGTTAGAGCTTCTCTAGGGAATAGGTAGTAATGATGGTGTGTAAAGGAAATCAACTTTTTGAAGTTTTTGGGAAACCAGAAAAGTGTAAGATTTGGCGGTTATTTAAACTTACCCATTTAAGGCTTCTAGAATGGGTGGGGTCAGTTGAAGTTTTAAAGAAGTATAACCACAAAAGAAATTTTTCCTATGATTATGGGCGGTTACACAAACATGGAAGGTTTCCTTGATGCACTTTCATTAAGCAATCAATTTTAGTTATAACACTTAACATAAATAGATGTGTAGATGTACCTGGACATGGTTCCTCATGCTTGTCTTGGTTCCTTCTACATACCCTGTAGGTTCTTTCATGGGAACACATTAGCATACTCTAGTGGTACTCAGTTGAACAACTATATATACTTAACTAAAGTACAAAATTAGACTGGACAATAGTAACTATAGTTACCAACAAAATAATGAACACTTAACTAGACAAACCTTGGGGAACAAATGCTGAGTCATCTGTGTATTTTGGTCATCCCTAACTCCAACCTGTTCCTCTCAAATTGAACTTTGTTCAGTGCTTTGGTAAAGATGTCAGCAATTTGATCCTCAGTCCTGCAAGAATTCATAGTGATTAGACCCTTCTCCACATTATCTCTAAGAAAATGGTGTCTAATATCAATGTGCCTGGTTCTTTTATGTTTGACTGGGTTCTTGGCAATGTTCACTGCACTTGTGTTATCACAGAAAATAGGCACAGCTCCGCATTTAATTCAAAAGTCATCCAACTGCTGTTTGATCCACAGAAATTGTGAGCAGCATGATGCAGCAGCTACATACTCTGCTTCTGTAGTAGACAAAGCTACTGAATTCTGCTTCGTTGTTGCCCAAGAAACCAGGCAAGGACCAAGAAAGTGTCACATCCCTGAAGTGCTTTTCATGTCCACTAGATGACCTGCATAATCAGCTCAGCAAAGCCGATTAGTTCAAAAGTACCTCCCTTGGGTACCATAGACGTAGATCCTGAGTTCCCTTCAAATATCTCAAGATTCTCTTCACATCTGCTAAATGTGATTCCTTAGGCTTGGACTGAAATCTAGCACACAGTCCAACACTGTATACAATATCAGGTCGACTAGCTGTGAGATAGAGGAGTGAACCTATAATTCCTCAATATTTTGTCTCATTTGTAGAATGACCTAGTTCGTCCATATCCAGCTTTATTCCAGGAGCAATAGGTGTAGACATTTCTTTTGCTCCTTCCATGTTGAACTTCTTTAGAAGTTCCTTCATAGTTCCTTTAGGGTTCTGTTTAATCTGCAATCCTAGGAAGAAATTGAGTTCTCCCATCATACTCATTTCGAATTCACTGCCCATCAACTCATCAAATCCCTTACATAATTCCTTATCAGTGGCTCCAAAAACAATGTCATCAACATATACCTGAACTACCAATAGGTCATTTTCTTTCTTTTTTAAGAACAATGTGTTGTCAATCTTCCCCGTTGAAAATCCATTTTAAGTAAGAACCCTGATAATCTCTCATATCAGGCTCTAGGGGCTAGCTTCGATCCGTAGAGTGCCTTATCAAGTTTGTAAACATGATCAGGAAATTCAATGTTCCCAAAACCTGGAGGTTGTATCACATAGACTTCTTCATTCAGGCCGTATCCATTCAAAAAGGCACTCTTCACATCCATCTGGTACAGTGTAAAGTCCATGTATGTAGCAAAGGCAATTAACATTCTTATGGCTTCCATCCTGGCTACTGGTGCAAGGTCTCATCATAATCAATTCCTTCCTCTTGACTGTATCTTTGGACTACCAATCTAGCTTTGTTTCTTGTCACTATACCATGTTCATCCAGTTTATTTCTGAACACCCATTTTGTTCCAATAATTGATCTGTCCTTTGGCTTAGGAACTAGATTCCAGACTTTGCTTCATTTAAACTGATGTAGTTCATCCTGCATGGCTAGGACCCAATTAGGATCTTCCAGTGCTTCTTTTACATTCTTTGGCTCCATAGAAGATAGGAAGGCAAAGAATGCACAGAAGTTCAAGGTAGATCTAGTCATAATTACAGTATCTAACTCAGATAGTACATTCTCTGGAGGATGAGAACTTTGATGTTTCCATGGTCGAGGTTGTATGTAATGAGAAGAACCTTCAGTGACATCCATAGTGGGTTCTTCCTGATCATTAGGTTCACCAACTTTTTCTGTTGTTCCCCTTGACATGTTGACTCCTTGTTCCCTCTGAGTTGAGTCTCCATCTTCTTCACATGGTTCCTCATTTTCCTCTGGGTCCTCAGAGTTACGTGTACAATCTTCTCGAGCAAGACCAATAGCCTGATCGTCTACATCTTTTTCATCAATTTCCTTATTTGACTCATCAAATACCACATGCATGCTCTCCTCTGCTATTTGTGTTCTCTTGTTAAACACTTTGTAGGCCTTGCTTTGAGTAGAGTACCCAAGAAATATTGCCTCATCACTTCTTGCATCAAATTTTCCCAATGGTTCCTTGCCGTTGTTGTGAATAAAACATTTACACCCAAAGGGCCTCAGATGTAAAATATTAGGTTTCCTTTCTCTGAGAAGCTCATAGGGAGTCTTGTCAAGAATAGCCCTTATAGAACACATGTTCAGCAAGTAACATGCAGTATTTATGGCTTCAGCCCAGAAGTTCCTTGCAAGACCACTTGATAGTAGCATGGTTCTTACCATATCCTCCAGTGACCTATTCTTCCTTTCAACTACTCCATTTTGCTGTGGAGTTTTTAGTACAGAGAAATTATGATCAATGCTATGTTTGGTACAATACTCAGAGAATTTTATATTTTCGAACTCCGTGCCATGGTTAGATCTGATGCTGACCAATTCTAGACTCAACCTTTTCTGCACAACTCCTGCCCAATCCTTGAAGCTATCAAAGGCTTCATCTTTAGATGCCAAGAACAAGGTCCATTGTACCTTGAATAATCATCAACTATCACGAACACAAACCTTTTTCCTCTTCTGCTTCTGACTCTCATGGGTCCACAAAGATCCATATGTATCAACTCCAATGGCTTAGATGTACTTACCACCTTTTTGGATTTGAAGGATGATCTCACATGTTTCTCTTTAACACAAGCATCACACATCTTTATGTTTTCAAATTTCTTTTTTGGCAATCCACGAACCAGCTCCTTCGACACTAACTTTTTGAGCTGTGACAGGCTAGCATATCCCATCCTTTTGTGCCACAGCTGAGAGTCACTTTCTTGAACATTCAGGCATGTTAAGTTATTTTCAGGCAGTGATTTCAGTGATGCTTTGTACACATTATTTACTCTTTTTCCTTCCATGACAATTTCTCTGCTCTGTAGGTTCTTCACAATACACCCTACAAAAGAAAAGCTCACTTCATTTCCTCTATCGCACAGTTGAGAAATACTCAGCAAATTGTGTCGAAGACCGTCAACACAATATACATTTTTAATTGCATGATCCAGAGATCTCCCAACTTTTTCAATTCCCACAATTTGACCATTTTCTCCTCCTCCGAAGGCTACACTGCTTCCTTGAAATGCTGCGAGTGAGAGAAAGTTCCTTCTGTCTCCAGTCATTTGTCTTGATCAACCACTGTCAAGAATCCAGCTTGGTTTGTTCACTCTCACTCCAGCCTGCAAAACAAATCAAGGGTTAGTTTTAGGAACCCAGACAAGCTTGGGTCCCTTCTTATGAGGAAATGGATAAATCAAATCTTTCTTAGCCCATTCAGGTAAAATACTCCTCTTATTTTTTGTCTTTACCAGTTTCACCACAGAAGGTGCACAACATGTTAAAAGACAAACCCACATATTTTCTTTTAGGATTATATGGGGGCAGTGGTTTCTTGAATCCTAGCCCTAGTTTTCCTTTGTTCTGGTTTTCAAGAACCAAATTCATTGCCTCATATGATTTGTTCCATTTTGTTAATCTGGTAAGCTCATGGTCTGTGTTTTCAACTTTTTGTTTGAGAATCCTGTTTTTCTCAGTTTCCTGATACAGGATCTCATTTCTTCTTTTAAGCTCATCTTCAAGAAAGGTTTGAACTTTACTGATTACTTGCTTACCATCAACACTTTTCTTTAACTGATTTAATTCAATTTCAAGTTCTGAGACCTTAGAGTTTCACACAAGAGCCTGTCCTTTCAGAACAGCATTAATTTCTTCAAGTTCAATATTTTGCTCTTGGAGACTCTTGTGTTTTGCTCTTAGATCACTCATATCTTCAGTCAATTTATCTTTCTCAGTTTTTACCTTTTCATAACCCTCAATTAAGGTGGCATTAATTAAGATCAAATTTTCAGTAGAGTATGTGTGCAGGTTTTCTTTTAGTTCAGAAAGATATACCTCTGCTGAATGAGCAGCTTCTTCTCCATCTATTTCCATGAAAGCTGATTCCTTCTTCTGATCATCTTCTGTGTACATCTCTTTTAACTTCTCCCAAATTTCTTTGGCAGACTTGTATTCCAACACTTTTGCTAGCACATCAATCGTCAGCCCTTTTCTCAAGTATGACACAGCTTTGGCATTTACTTGCAGCCAATCTAAGTCTTAAGGATCAAGTTCTTCTACCAGCTTTCGAACCAAGGCTCCATTTTCTACTCTCTTCACAGGAACATGAGGTCCTCGTTTTACGATCAACCAGAGACTATCGCTTGAAGGAAGATTTTCATTTGTTTTTTCCACCATTTGTAGCTTGTCCCATTAAACACAGGTGGCTTGGAGGGATCTTTTACTCCTCTGAACTCCTGTGGATCCTCCTCGTCTGAACTTTCACCTGACATTCCCATCAATGCTAGTGGAGACTCATCCTCAAATGCCTTTTCTTGGTCAGATTCACTATCAGTAGGTCCCCATGTAGAATAAAAAGCTTCCTTCCTCTTCCTACTTTCTGCTCTGAAGTGGAGGTCGTTTAAATTTCTTCTTGTCTTTATCAATATCTTTTGATGCCTCCTTCTCCTTCTCCTTTGTAGCTCTATTCTTCATCCACTCAACTTCCCACATTGGACAATCCATAACTGCATTGTCCTTCTTGAAACATTTAAAGCATCCTGAGTAGTCTGGGTTGTCAACAATGTTCTTTCTACCAGAGCTTTCTTTGTTGTTTCTTTTGAATCCTTGAACTTTCCCAGATTAAACTTCTGCCTCAAGGAACTGACCATAGCAGCTTCAACTGATTGCAAGACAACATATTCCTCGGATTCATCAGTTGCTTCGAGTGCAAGCTAAGAGTCTTGTCCTTCTTGGGTACTGATTTGCTTTTTGATTCTTTCATCATCTCATGTGTTTTCAAGCTTCTGACCAATTCCTCAAGTTTGATGGATCTAATAGGTTTGGATTCAATGATAGCAGTAATTTTAGATTCCCAAACTTCAGGAAGTACATTTAGAACCTTGTCCACCATTTCTACTTCTGGCAACTCCATATCCAGAGACCTCATCTCGTTTGTGATAATAGTCAACCTTGTCATCATGTCTTGTATTGATTTCTTCTCTCCCATAGTGAACAACTCGAATTCTCTCTTCATCATTCTTCTCTTGGAATCCTTCACTTCAGTGGTTCCTTCATGTGCAACTTCTAGGGCATCCCAAATTTCCTTAGCCGTCTTATAAGATGAAACTCTATTGAACTCTTCAGGATCAAGCCCACAAATTATAAATCGTTTGGCTTTGTGGTTCTTTTCAACCATCTTATAGGCAGCCTCATTGAACTCCTCTTTTGACTTAGGTTCTTCTCGAGCTGCAGCTCCTTCCCCAACTACTTTGGTCGGAATCAAGTTTCCTTCAGATACTATCAACCAAAGTTGATAATCCTCAACACAAATATAGTTCTCCATTTTAATTCTTCCACCAAGCGTAGTATTGCCCATTAAACTGTGGGAGTCTTAGAACCGACTGTCCTTCAGTGATGGTAGGTGGTGCACTCATAATTTTGATCCTTCTCAAGGTGTTAACCTAGCACGAGAAAACCTGCTCTGATACCACTTGTTATACTCTAAGCACCTCCTATGGACACTAGAAGGGGGGGTTGACTAGTGTCCTCTGATTTTTGTCGTAGAACCAGATTTTTATCGTGGAGAACCTTGTTCTTGTCGCAACAGTTTTCCACTGCAAACACCAGAACACACACGAATTGCAAACTTAAAGAACATGGTGATTTTACGTGGAAAACTCCTTGCTCAAGGGAAAAAAACCACGACCCACACTCTGGGATTTTTGAACCAATCCACTAACACAAAGAGCAAGTTTTAGATTACAAAACTCTATAACCAAGAGGCTACACTCTAGACCCTAATTACTCAACAAAGCTAAACTCTAGCTTTACAAAGTAATCTCATAATGGTTCACCTAATACAGTTGCTTCTTAATTAAACATGTAGGTAAAACAATAATAGCACAAAACTTCGACAACTCCAAACAAGAACCTAGACAGAATATCTAAGTTCAACTGTAGCCTTCAACAGTTGTCTTCACTAGTTAAGTCACTTTGAAAGTTATTGGATCGCCTTTGTATTGCTCTCAACTCTCTTTGTGAATAACTGTTTATCGGTTGCCTCAATTACTAGCTTTTATAAGGGTTCCGTAACCCTAGTAGTATTTCACAAGGAAATCTTGTAAATATGGCAAAGTAAGATTTCATGTGACTCTTTCCTTGTTTTGCTCTAACTCTTATTCATACTTCAAAAACACAGCCACGACACAACCTCTTTTAGCTGACTAGGATACATAATAGTTCACGCGCCACTATTCCTAGTTCTGCAAGGATTTACATCTTTTCGATCAGTCGTACCCTTCTTCATAAGCACCAAGTTCTCCTCCAAAACTACTAGGTCCTTCGTTTGTCATTTTTCAAAACATTCAGCTCAACAGTTTATATATGCTCTTGTTATCATGTTACTTTATTCTATTGAAATGTTATCTTGTTTTCTTGTTTTTCCTAATCTTGTTATCATGTTACTGTACAAATTGTACTAATGTTATTCAGTCAACCTAGCTATATATCTAAGATTTGGGGCACTGTTGAATTGAATCTTATATCTACTAAAATGCTAGGGGTTTAAGTTAGGTATATACTTGTTCTGCTTATTTCACTTTTTAGCAAAGCATGTTGCCTATTTGACACAGAGTAAGCTTGATAGCACGCTGCATTGTCAAAATGATGTTCATCAAGGACCACGATACAAAGACTCCTTTATTTAAAATATGACAGGCCCTCAACTTATCAGAAAAATATACGGAAAACAAGAGTACATGGAAGGGATCAGGGTAGAGACGTATCTTGCGTCCAATACAAAATGAGGAATGTCGAACTTTCTTGTACCAAATATAACCTATCCTAAAGCTAATTCTAATCTTCTGCTTGCAAGGTCCTCTTCCATTATCATTAATCTTGCAACAATACAAGTAATATTACAACTGTGAAAGCTAACCATCTTTAAAGCAAAACATTCATTTCTCTTGTCTAATCCTGAAAGTGGGAATATCAAGTTGGCCATTCTTCAATGACGCTCTAACCTGTCTTTGGCTAAAGAGAGTTCTCCAGTGGACCAGTGCAGGACTGTTTTTTGCTAAATTCTCCCAAACCACCATATTGGCTTATCTTATACAATGATTCAGAAGATATCTCCCTAGAACGATGCATTTAAAACGACCTTCCACCGTCACTCTGTCACTTTTCTTTTCATCGGCACTTTATCACAATAGAAAATGCATGTAAATGCAGTTTACTGCCATAAGCAGTTTGGTAATTCTTGAAAGGACTCACAGAAGTATCTTCTTGAATTCAATAACCACAGTGGTTATGTTAGCTATTTTTACACAAATTAAAAGTACACAAATGTTCTTCCAAGACGAAATTCTCCTTAACTGTATCACACATATGGACATAATGTTATGCAGCTTTCATGTGGCAAGTTGTTGCAGTCTATAACTAATTGCTAGTTAAGTTGCTTCAAATATAATCAACTAAACCTACTTAACAGCTTTCACTAGCAAAAAGCTGAATGATGCTTACAATAAAAAGCACCCAAAGTTCTACACCCATTTTTTCATGGACTTTTAAGTCCGACAACGCTTCTTCTTTTCTATCCCATCACTGAAAAGAACGGTACTTTCAAGTAGTGTTGAGACTTAGAAGATCTGACTCTTTGAACAGTTCCTGTAACGGATCAAGGTAAGTGCCCTGACCATTGTTCTTCAATATCTAATTGTTTACTTGCGATCCTGTTTTTGTTTTGGTTGTTAATTAGAAGTTAGAACCATGTTGTTAAGGTTCTAAGAATCTTAAAGTTCTTTCACATTTATGACACACTTATGTTCTGCAGATTTTCTGTTTTTTTTCAACTGTGTTATGCGTTTGAGTATGCAAAGTAATTTAGCTCCTATTAATCTCTTGGTAAAATGTTATAACTCATGTTGATATTAAATATAGCATATAGGTGGTCTTACAGGATCCAATCTAAATAATTACAACATGCACAAGAGATAAAAATCCCTTTCAGGAATGTCCATAGTGAGGTATGAACTCTCATAATCAAGTATAGTATCATTCTCTTTTCCTTTTATGCCAAACCATGCTTAACCTTCTGCTACTCTTTTACATGTGCAATATTTAACAGGATATATACACATTGTGTAAGAAGTTGTGTCTTAGACGTTAGATAAAATGCTACCTTCATGAAAGACTCCAGACTGGAATCTTTTTAGCTACAGATTGATAATAAATTTGATAGTAATAGATGAGCACGTATTTGAAATGTTCTTTTCTTATTACTGCATTAGTTCTTTTCGGATGCAACACGTTTTAATTGGTGTGACTTCACTATTGTTTAATTAAAGAGTAATCATCTTGGAAGCTACATGTTAGAGTAGTCAATGTTGCTTTAATCTACTGTTTCTATTTTCAGGTCATTCATCCAGGAAATCTCCATTTGTTTTGACCAACGTAGGAACAACTTATTGAGAACTATCCAGCAGTTAAAAAATAGGTGGAACTAATAAACATTGTTTATGCATGGTGACAAGTAATGACCAAAAAATATCTGCTGTAAAATTTTCTGGTTAGTTTAGAAGATAGCAGGTCTTATTTGTTGGGAAATAATAGTATACCCCAGGAATATTTCCCACAATAATCCACAAGAATTGAAGAGTACAACGACACCAAGTTTCTTAACGTGGAAAAACCTTTTTATCAAAAAGAAGTAAATTAACCACGTATTGAGAGGAGCAAACTAACTTCACTATAGTGAGAAATATTACACACTGTAGTCGTAGACTACTACACACTCAAAAGAAATAACTCTCTTTATTTTAACACCTCACTATGATATTGCTCACACTCTCTATTTTCCTACACATACTATTTTCTTTCAGTCTGTGGAATACATTAAGCAACTACTGTGTTGCTCTGTTTTTTCGGTGTACTTAAACTGAAGAACCAACGACCCTTTATATAGGAAATGCTGCCGCCCTAAAGGACCAATCAGAATTAAGTTGGCAAAACTGTTTTGTCAAAACCGTTTTCATATAACATGTTTGTTATGGTTTTCTCAAAACAGTTACCAACTAATATTAATTTATTCAGTAGGTCCCACAAATCTCCCCCTTAATTTTGATTTTTCTTCTTCATTCCAAGCATTGCTCTCATTCTCTGAAAGTCTTCAAATTTGAGTGGCTTTGTAAAGATATCTGCAACTTGATCGTGAGACTTCACATACTTGAGTTCTACCTCCTTCTTGACAATGCATTCTCTGATGAAGTGATACCTTGTGTCTATGTGCTTGCTCCGATCATGATACACTGGATTCTTTGCAAGTGCTTGTGCGGACTTGTTATCAATACAAATTGTCGTGGCTTCAATTTGAGGAAAATTGAGCTCCTTCAACAATCTTCTCAGCCAAATAGCATGACATGTACAAGACGTCGCTGCTACATATTCAGATTCACATGTCGAGAGAGTAACAATGCATTGTTTCTTTGAGCTCTAGGTAATAACACAATTACCCAAGAAAAAGACAAAGCCAGTTGTGCTTTTTCTATCATCAATATCTCCCGCAAAATCACTATCACAAAATCCCACAAGATTGAAATCATTAGTAGGAGAATAAAATAGCCCATAGTCAATTGTACCTTTGAGGTAACGGAGAATTCTTTTAGCAACTTTCAAATGAGTTGAGGTAGGAGCTTCCATGAAGCGACTCACTACGCCAACCGCAAAGAGTATATCCGGCCTCGTACAGGTCAGGTATCTTAAGCTTCCCACAAGACTTTTGAAAAAGGTTGGATTCACCTTTTCTCCATCATCAAACTTTGACAGCTTTGTCCCACTCTCCATTGGTGTGTTTACTGGGTTGCAATCAAACATCTTGAATTTCTTCAATATCTCTTTTGTATAGCTTTCTTGAGATATGAAAATGCCTTCCCCCATCTGCTTCACTTCTAGACCCAGGTAATATGACATGAGCCCTATGTCCGTCATATCAAACTCACGAGACATAGCTTTCTTGAAATCTTCAAACAAAGTAGGGTTATTACCCGTAAAGATAAGATCATCAACATAATGACAAACAAGTAAAATATCTCCATTAGTATGAACTTTAGTATAAAGAGCATATTCATGGAGACAACGAGTAAACCCATTGTTTTGAAAATACTTGTCGATGCGACTGTTCCACGCCCTTGGAGCGTGCTTCAATCCATATAAGGCTTTGTTCAATCTAAGCACTTTATCTTCATGGTTTTTGACCTCAAAGCCCAATGGTTGCTCAACATATATTTCTTCTTCAAGATAGCCATTCAAGAAGGCTGACTTGACATCTAGTTGATGGATCTTCCACTTCATTTGTGCTGCCAAAGAGATAAGCAATCGGATCGTCTCCGTGCGGGCAACAGGTGCATAGACTTCATCATAGTCAATGCCATGCCTTTGTTTGTAGCCTTTAGCCACAAGTCTTGCCTTGTATCTCTCTATATCTCCATCAGCATTCTTCTTTGCCTTGTATACCCATTTCATTCCAATTGCTCGATGACCTTTGGGAAGAGTTGTTAATTTCCAAGTGTTGTTCTTCTCTATTGACTTGATTTCCTCCTCCATGGCTTGTCTCCACCTTTTGTCTGTAACAGCTTCATCAAAGTTCATTGGTTCACTATCAGCAAAGAGACAATACAAAAAATCAAAATTAGCAATTTGATCTGTATTATCATAGAGATCTGCAATTGTCCTCGTTCTTTGAGGCGCTTCACTTGAACTTCCTGGAAAGGAAGGAGATGCAACATTGGTTGGGGATGGTGGCGGAGTTGCGTCCTGTAAGGGTTCCTCGGCCTCTTGTGCTTCTTCTTCATCATCTTCAAAGTACGGAAAAAAATCGTCTGTGTAGGAAAATAGAGAGTGTGAGCAATATCATAGTGAGGTGTTAAAATAAAGAGAGTTATTTCTTTTGAGTGTGTAGTAGTCTACTACTACAGTGTGTAATATTTCTCACTATAGTGAAGTTAGTTTGCTCCTCTCAATACGTGGTTAATTTACTTCTTTTTGATAAAAAGGTTTTTCCACGTTAAGAAACTTGGTGTCGTTGTACTCTTCAATTCTTGTGGATTATTGTGGGAAATATTCCTGGGGTATACTATTATTTCCCAACATCGTGGTATCAGAGCCATGGCAAATAATAGTACACTCGATTTTAAATTAATATTAGTTGGTAACTGTTTTGAGAAAACCATAACAAACATGTTATATGAAAACGGTTTTGACAAAACAGTTTTGCCAACTTAATTCTGATTGGTCCTTTAGGGCGGCAGCATTTCCTATATAAAGGGTCGTTGGTTCTTCAGTTTAAGTACACCGAAAAAATAGAGCAACACAGTAGTTGCTTAATGTATTCCACAGACTGAAAGAAAATAGTCTGTGTAGGAAAATAGAGAGTGTGAGCAATATCATATTGAGGTGTTAAAATAAAGAGAGTTATTTCTTCCTTATTTTTACCAAGACATCTTTTTCATTTTGAGGCATAGTTTCCTCATTATCGGGTATTGTATACCCACTACGAACAACCTCCCACACGTCTTGAGAGCCAAGAATGGCTTTCAATCGTAGGCACCATTTTTCATAATTTTCTTTTGTGAGACGAGGGTATTGAAAAGCGAGTGTACTATTATTTGCCATGGCTCTGATACCACGATGCTGGGAAATAATAGTATACCCCAGGAATATTTCCCACAATAATCCACAAGAATTGAAGAGTACAACGACACCAAGTTTCTTAACGTGGAAAAACCTTTTTATCAAAAAGAAGTAAATTAACCACGTATTGAGAGGAGCAAACTAACTTCACTATAGTGAGAAATATTACACACTGTAGTCGTAGACTACTACACACTCAAAAGAAATAACTCTCTTTATTTTAACACCTCACTATGATATTGTTCACACTCTCTATTTTCCTACACAGACTATTTTCTTTCAGTCTGTGGAATACATTAAGCAACTACTGTGTTGCTCTGTTTTTTCGGTGTACTTAAACTGAAGAACCAACGACCCTTTATATAGGAAATGCTGCCGCCCTAAAGGACCAATCAGAATTAAGTTGGCAAAACTGTTTTGTCAAAACCGTTTTCATATAACATGTTTGTTATGGTTTTCTCAAAACAGTTACCAACTAATATTAATTTATTCAGTAGGTCCCACATTATTATGGAATCACTAATAATAAGCCTGTCTAACTACATATGTCATTTTTTTGGTAAATATCTCCCAGTATTTAACTCAGGCAGTTAATAAAGACTCTCATAGAGTTGCTCAGGATGTGTTCTACCAGAATTCAAAAGCATCCACAGAAGAAATGCAAGTCATCTGGCATTAAAGTGAATAATACCATAAACATAGAAGCAAAATATAATATCCTCAAGGATGTAAGACAAACTAAAGCTAAACTATCTCGTTCTTCGGACAAACATTTGAGACTTAAAAGCTGTCCCCCATGACAGTCTTGAGGGAGTAAAAGCTTGGAACATATCTAGCCGTTGCTTGGCCTCCCCCATAAACGTTGACCTCCATAAACTTCTTCTCTTTTGGGTCATAAGAAACAAGACTTGCAGCACATCCTCTTTGCATCAAGATTTCTCCATCTTTCCAAATTATTATCGGTTGATAAATATAACCTAGGAAACCAGTCAATTTTATGTGATAACATTTAGTCCAAGATTCAGAAATCCCATACTCTTTCATCCACCATATATCAACATGAAAATGTATAAAGACAATATGAGTCAAACCCAAACTATTCCTCAACTCTGTAAGGTTCAATCAAAAGGATTTTGTACTCACACCAGGCGGAGGTGGCAGGGACTTCACCTTTTCTGTCCCAATAGCAAAGGAGTTAATTCTATCTATTCGTGCAAATTCTTTACCGTCCAGCCAATGAAGAAGAACCATTGATGTTAACACTACCAAATGATTCCTGCATAGGAGGGCATGGAGCTTCGCCCATATTTCTCCATTTCTCATCAACTCCAAGAGTGTAAACCTCCAATTCAAATAACTTTGGACCACCATTAGCTCTTCTTTTAAATACTGATCTCAACACTTTATTCTGTCTAGAAACCTCATTATAGCAAAATCCATAAACAACAGGACGAACTCCTCTTACCCATTCGGTCAATTTAAGCTTGATATACTCGCTCAAAAGAGGATTGCTAATGTAAACCGAATGCTTGTTATCAGACGTTTTACCATTCAACAAACAAATGAAGCCATTACATGAACCAATCAATTTTAACTTTGGTTTGACAAAACCGTTACCACAATTATACGTAGGCAAGAACATACTGGGCCTATTTTGTGGTTCAGAAGAATAATCACAATGGGCATTGAGTTCAAGAATTGAAGTAACAGAGTCATCAACAGAAAGCAAAAGATAGGGGAAAGGTGGTGATCTTGTATGATACATCTTAGCAAATAAAGGGTCGTAAGATAGAGTATACCAGGGTTTGCAAACACACTTACAGCAAAAAATGGACTTTATTGGCAATCTTGAAATAATTTCTAGCATAATCACTGTTGGAAGGTCCATAATTGTGACTTCTTCATAGGAGGTTCTTGTTTTTCTTCGTTTGTAATAACACTTAACTTTATACATGGTTGTCAATTCTTTTCTCTCAATGAACTGAACATAACGGTTTTCTTCGGCAATAACATACTTTGAGCGGGGGGGCCTTTAGGTGATGTAAATTGGTAAGGGGTAAAAGGGGGGACACTTTTGGCTCATGTTATTAGCACGAGGGTTGCGGGAAATTTTGATTATTAGCCATTTTTTGACGCGTTTATTGGAAACTATCCATCGTTTCTAAATTTATTGAAGAATAGCAAAAAATTCGCGCGCATACTTAAACTCCATTAGCTTTAGAAAAATACGTTTTGTTCAAAGCCCCAGTATTTTGTTATGGAGCTTTATATATAAAGCTTCAGTCTCATAACAAAATGCTGGAGCTTTGAACAAGTTTTGTTCACAGCCCCAGCATTTTGTTAAGGGTTATGGGTATAAAGCTTCAGTCCCATAACAAAATGCTGGGGCTTTGAACAAAATATGTTCAAAGTCCCAGTATTTTATAATGGGGTTAGTTTACTGAAGCTTCCCAGTATAAATACTGGGGCTTTGAACAAGTTTTGTTCAAGGCCCCAGTATTTATACTGGGATTTGTCCGGAAGTGGCTATTTTTCAGCGAATTTGTTTTTGACGGTTACAAATCAATTAACGCGCGCCAAACAAGCCCCTGCACGAAATTTTACGAGGGTTGCTTGTGAGTTGTGACGATCCAAGCCCATGACACCTATTATTCGTTTTGGTTTTAGGATTTATTTTAGGGTTTTTTATACAAATATACTAATTTGGACCCTATATTACAAAATTATTTTTCAAATTACAAGACATAGCAATTTTTTTAGCATATTTTTACAATAAGCAAGACATTTTATTTTTGATAATTACACTTACTCACTCCTAAAAATCCTAAAACATTTTCTCCACTTCCCCCTTGCCAATCAGCTGCCACCCACTCTCAGATCCAAACATACAACTCCACCACCACAACCACCGATCCAAACAGAAACAGAGCCACCACCACCGCCGGAGTCTCCACTGGAAACTAGGTCACACAAATCAAATCCAGATCCATAAAATCAAAAAAAAAAAAAACAAAACAAAACAAAAACAAAAAGCACACATCATATTAATATATTTTTTTCTTAAAATATAAAAAAATATAATACAGTCAACATACTTGTACGAACCGACCGGCCGGAATTATACGTCGCTGTCGTGTGAAGCAGAAGTTTTCAATTGTTCCAGTTCGTCTATCAGTGACCCAACCCGGTCCAAATCGGTTCATAGTAGTGGCACCGCCAAGGAGCACAGCTTCAAGAAAAAGACCAGTAGCTTCATCAGGCTTAGGAATAAAGCTATGAGAATCAAGTTTCTTTTACTTCTTATCCTTGTTATTATTTTATGCTGCTGAAGCAATAATTGAGGTTCTAAGTTTAAGTGAAGAGTTCTTGTGTGGAAAATATAGGTAAAAAGAAGAGTGCCCTTTTGCTGAAAATGAACAAGGAGTAGAGGAGCTGAGTATTTTTGCAATATCAATTGAAAATGACCGTTTTGTTTCTATGTGCGTCTACTGCAGGTGTGAAACATGATACAGTATCTTGCAATTTATTTTGAATAATTGAAATTGACCAATTAACTGAAATCAATTATTGAATATATAATAATTACCTTTTGATATCGTGTTATTTTTGCTTCTGTTCTTTTGTCTGTCACTAAAAATATCGTTGAAACAATCTTAAACAGCTGTTGAAATAGATTGATACAGTCTGATACAGTGAGAACAGTTTGATACGGAGCAAAAATCGTGCAGATACAGTTAGATACAATGCTGAAACAGTCTAAAATAGCTAGTGAAAAAATGTAAAAAATAATGTGAAACAGCGCAATAAATGTAATATAGTTTAGAAACAGTGACAAACAATGCACAAGCGGGATGAAACAATGCTGAAATAGTCTAGAAACAGCTTGATACAATAGAGAAATAGTTAGATACGGTGCTGAAACAATCAGAAACAGACCTGAAACAGTGCTAAAACAATCTGAAACAGTGTTTGAACAGCGTAGTTACAGTAAAATACAGTTAGATACAGAGCAAAAATAATGCAGATACAATGAGATACAGCGCTGAAACAATCTGAAAAAGCTAGTGAAAAAATCTGAAACAAAATGTACAAAATAATGTGAAACAATGCAAAAAAGGTGAAATAGTTTAGAAACAATGAGATACAATGCACAAACGGGATGAAGCAATACTGAAACAGTCTAGAAACAACTTGATACAGTTGAGAAATAGTTAAATACGGTGCAAAACAATACAGATACATCGCGATACGACAAGATAAAACAAGATACGAGGTAGTTGGTAGTTGAGAAACATCGAGATACAGTAAGATACAACGATATACTATGAGGATGGGAGGAGGAAAAGTAAAATTGGAGGAAATGAGGGGAATAAAAGTGAAATTGGAGGAAATGGTGGGAGGAAAAGTGAAATTGGGAAAAATGGGAGGAGAAAAATTAAAATTGGAAAAATATGAGAAAGAATGTAAGGGTTTGCTATGTTAGGGAAAATATTGCTATGTTTTTACTATGTTTTTTAATTAAATTTTTTCCTTTCCTCTATATTGGGTAATTTGCCTAAAATATTCCTCTGTTTTGTAATTAACTTCTAAAATTGTATTTTTGTGTAAAAATTTCTTTATTTTAGAGGCTACTTCAAATCGACCCTTGAAAGTACGCATACCATTTAGAGGGGACCCTTTTTTTTCACTTCAAAATGAGAAATTACAAAGAAATCACCCATTTTTTATTACATTGGTATTGCACACCGCCTATTTTTTAAATTTTGTCTCTCCTACAATAAATAAAATCATACCTGCCACTTTATCCTCTCACCACTACTCCGCCGGCTACCACCTAGAATTATTTGATGCCAAAAATTTTCAATCGCCAGATTTACACTGGAATTTTTTATATCTTTGTCGGAGTTACTTTATTTTGTTTCATCAAAATTTGATTTTGTTTATATCATTTCATTTGACAAGTTTTACACAAAAACTATAAAAACTTAAATTTTACGTATATACATAGAGAAATGCACATACAAGGAGAAAAATACAAAAAAAATAAATAAATAAATAAATACATAGAAAATTTATACTTTATACAACTTTATACATTCACATACATATGTATAAAGATTTATACAAGTTTATACACATTTGTAAAACTGTATCAACTAATATAAAATATGTTTACAATTGTATAATGCGTACAAATTTTTTAATACAGGGTTCCTCGTCAAATCTGTATACATAAAACCTAAAAACAAAAAGATAAGATCTATTGAAACTCCTACCAAAAAATTAGACCACATGAAAAAATTAAATTAAAAAAAAAAAGATTTAACAAAGAACTAGTATATGTCACCAAATTTTTTGAAAAAAAAAAGAGACATAATCAGAGACCTGACGGTTTGTCTCTGGAACTTTGATCAGAGTTTACTTCGGCAACCGCACAATGGGTATAGTGCCGGCTGGTAGGAAAGGCGTTCATTTTTTTTTTTTTAAATTAAATTCACCCACAATAGATATATGGGTGTGGATATTATACCACCTCAAAAGCATGCAGTGATTACAAAAATGAGGTTTAGACTTGAGCAAAAAAATATAGGGCTGAATACATATTTCCCTATTTACAAGAAATTAAAGATATATTTAACTTACAAAAATGTTGGCTTTGTCATACCTAATTCTAATACCAGGCAGTTTTCATTTATCTATGGACCACGTGCTTCTCTGGGGATCTGCCGTTACTCCAAGAATATCCTTGCATCCTGAGTTTTGGTGGCATGCTTAGCCAAGCTATCCGCCACTTGATTTGCCTCTCTAAAACAATGTAATATGTTGCAATTAACTTGTCTTAGCATACGTACAGTTTCATCAATTACTGGCTTCAACTTGAGATTGCTTGTGTCTCCATCTTCCAACATTTGAGCAATAATTAGAGAGTCAATTTCAAGAGTAATATCATTGTATCCCTGCTAAATTCACCATTTAATACCAAACCTAGCTGCATAGGCTTCAGCTTGGTTAGTGTTGTCACACTTGACTGGAATCGAGTAGGCCATAATCATGTCACCATTATGATCCCTTATGATGCCTCCAATTCCTGCCCCTTCAATATAATCGAGAAGCTCCCATTCGAATTAATTTTCACCTTTCCTGGATTTGGCTTGAGCCACTGAACTATCCTCCACCTTGGTATAGGTTTCAGTATTTCAATTAAATCGCAAAGCTCCCTCCAGGTTTTTCCAATGTTACATCTACGAAAAGCTGAAGATATCGCAGCTTGAATAACCCACCAAACCTGATGCTCCATTTTTCTGACCCATATATATATTTTTTTTTGATTCCCATATTTACATGAGCTTCTATTTCTTCCAGATTTCCCACCATACAACAATGGGCATTACTTGTAGAACCAATTTATGGACAAGATTTTTTGGCTTAACTGTCCACCACTCTGTGAAAATACCACGGACAGTTGCGCCCGTGACATTGATACTAATTAGAGGGTAAGCAAAGCATCTCCACATATGTCTTGCAATATCACTTTCCACAAATGCATGTTGAATAGTTTCAATTTTGGGAGCAACACAACATACACACATCAACACTATGTTGTTCCCAAAATTACAAATAATTTCATCAAAAGAAAGTTTTCTTTGGATTAACCTCCAAACCAGGAAAGAAAATTTAAAAGGGAGGTTGTGATGCCATATATGTCTTCTTAAGTTGTCTCTTTGTCTTTGTTGTGAGGTAATTTGCCAAGTAGATTTAGTAGAAAATTTTCCATCATGCCCAGGCTTCCATACAATATAATCATCCTGAGATTGATCACCAATTGGCACCTTCAATACATGTTGAACTAACTGAGATAGTAAGTTTTCTGTTAGTCATTGTAAGCTCCATTGCCCATCAGATGTGCACATAGTTTTGCTAATGCCTCTCTTCCAGTCCAATTATCCCTCCAAAAATTGCAATTGCCCCGTTGAATTTGCCATAGCATAACAACAATGACTGCTCAGATCTCATATTCCACCACCTCTTAAAAGAAAAAGATGTACTAATTTCCTCAGGTTTTCGGCTCCCAATCCCCCCTTCATCTTTAGTGCAACACAGGTTGTCCCAGGAGGTCCAGTGGTATTTGTTTTTATCATTGTCTGCTCCCCAAAAGAAGTTATCTTTACCGGAGGAAAGAGTAATTTTATTAAACTGGTAATCGACATGAAATTAGTTTTGAGAGCTTAATGTACATTATTTCTTTTAGTGTTAACTATATGATTTTTAAAGTCTAGTCGATTAATTAGATTTCATGTCGTATAGAACTTATTAAAAGAGAAATAATTCTTATTATGAATTTTTCCATTGTCATCATTTTGGCTAAAGCGCCCAAATCTGCTATAAATTTGACACGAGTTTGCCGTAATCTCTAGTTAAGAGAAAGAATTCTTTTTATGAATTTTTCTATTCTCATAGTTTTAGCTAGAGCACCCAAATCTGCTATAAATTTAACACGAATTTGTCGTGATCTAACCTCGATTAATTAATAAAAGCTTGTTTAGCAAAACTGCCAAATTAAAACTATACTTGTTTTAAAAATTACTTTTATCAAAAGCACGTTTTGACGTAGTAGTGTGTCATGCTAAAGTTTAACGTAGTATTGTGTCGTTAAAGTTTAACGTACTACGATGTAGCTCTACTTTTCTCCCTTTTGTTAACAAAATATTTCGTAAAACCCAATTACAACGACACCAACACCGACCACGTGATTTTAGCAGCGAACTATGGTGATCTTCTTTCTTAGTACAACCCAATCTCTAGTTTATTTCCTTTTGTGATTTAAGATTCATGCACCTTCGTCGTTAATTAGATGCTCATCGACAAACATTGAAAAGAATCTTGTGAATCATCATTGCAGTATATTGTTAGAGAAAATCGAAACAATTGATTGAAAATATGGGAAGGTCAGAATTATTCAGACTTGCTCCCTTGTTATTGATCTACAACTATAATTTTTCATCTTAATTAATCATTCCAACTTAATAATAATTGTTCGGTTTCAAATATCGTGAGATCCGAGTAAAATATTTGATGCTTTCAATTTCTATTGTCATGAGGATACAATTTTCTGTTAGAAACTGCATGAGTATTGTAAATATTAACAAAAGTTTATATGTAGTTGATTAAAATTACTTTGATAATATTTTAATATATAATGGGAAAGATAATTAGGAAAAGATAAAAGAAAAACAAGGTGCACATTGCCTAAAACAATTGGAATTTACATTAGTGGATGTTCAATGTTTTTCATACTAAACCATAAAGACACCCCCCAAGACCGCATTAACCAACAAAGAATCTTTAATAATACTCCTCACACGTTGTAAGTAACATGGGAAGTGAAAACCTTATCCATTGCTCTATGTACGAATCTTAATCTTTGGTCTTTCCTATAAAAAGGCCAAATGCAAGATTCCTAATCCATCACAAACCTTAAACAGAACCAATTTAGAAGTTCCTAATTGAAAAATTCAGGTATCATGGCTGATATTGCTATGTTAGTTGCAGAAGAATATGAAAGGAGGGTCAATAATTCAAGAAAATTTGGAGCTGGAGAAGAAGAACTTGAAATTTTCTCAGTTTTGGCTCAAAAGCTTCAAGGGTCTTCCTCTAGAATAAAAATGAGGATTGGTGAAGTGAAAATTAATGATTTGATAATCCAGAATAGTGTTTTTGAGCCTCAAAATGAAGTTAGTCTTGCAGCTATTAACGGTGTCTTTTCTGCGTGAGAAAGACAAAAAAAAAAAAAAAAAAAAAACCAAAACTGCTTTTATGGTTGGTATAACCATTTGGTGTCTGGTTTCAGCTAGCACTAATTCAAATTTGCGTTATGTCTAGAGAGTCCGTTGAAGGAGAAGCCTCCGTATCAAGGAATCTTTTTCATATTAGTTTAGTAGAATTTTGAAAAGATATATAGTGGTTGTAAATGTTTCTTGAGTACGCTGTTTCATTTTGCTCTTAGGTGAAATTTGTATATAGTAATATTGTCTACCTCTTTATTCGGCTGAATGAAACAAGGTTAGACTTGTCTGTTTGTTGCTTTTGAGAGTTCCTGGCACGTTTGGTGCTGAATCTCTAATTGTAAGTTGTAATATCGAAGTTATTTAAATGTAAAATGAAAACCAACTATGCAAAGCCATAACTTATGTATAATAATAAACAAATCTTCTCCGCTTATTCTGTTGTTTGGTGAACGTATTATATAAAAGTTAGAACCTTACAAATGTGTCATTTCTTTACCCATTATGATTACCTACATATCATTACAATCGTACTAACATAATATAGGGCAGCGACTCTTCTCTACTCTCTCCGTTCCAATATATATGGCAGCATTTTCTTATTCGATTGTTTCAAAAAGAATAACAGCATTATAAATTTGGTAATAATTTAATTTCAAAATTACAGTTTTGCCATTACTGAAATGATTTACAATCAGACAAATATTTTTGCCTTATTTTACACCACAAATTTCAAAAGTCTTCTTTAATTACTTAAACTTGGTACCGAATCAAATTATGACACATAAAGTAAAACGAATGGAGTAATTCATAAGTGTCTTTGTTGCTCCCAATGCACACGCAAGTATACGTGGTCGACAAGTAATAAAGTGATAAGATGAGTATCGTTCCCACGAGGACTATTAAGACTGAATTCTAGCAAACAATTTATATAAACTATTCAGGGATCTTTTTCCAATAGTGAGGATTTTGTTAACTAAAGAACAGTAATTAAATGGTAAAAGTGAATTCAAGCAATGGAGCAAAACTTGGTTGTTATCAGTAATAAGGAGACGGTCCAGGGTCAGAGTTACGAACAATCCAGTTGAGTTTTCCAGTTGATTCCACTTCTTAAATCCCGGGTTACTAACTAACAAATTAAATGTACCCGTGAAAACCTTTCGATTCTTCACGGTCTATGCAGGCTACTCCAATCCCTATATGTCTATGGGTTGAATCACGTGCACACATTAAGATTCATGTAATGAATTAAACTAGGCAAGCAAGTATATGTCTATCCTACCCGCGAATTGATTCCCCGATTCCCGGGTTCACAAACTAGTTCTATTCTTTCTTATTACGTAATTAAATTCCCTCTTTCGAGTTCAATCTAAAAACCATAGATAATGCGTAATAATCGGGCCCTGACAATTACACAAGTGAAATCAAGAAAGAATAAGCAACCCGTTATGGGATTCAATCAATGGGAATCAATCTTCAAACAATCAACCTTCATGTAATACTCTAACCCTAGAACGTAAAGTTTAGCCACACATATTCATAATCACAACACAAAGATTTGATGTAATAATGAAATAATGATGAAATAAATTAATGGAAGGAAGAAAAACCCTTGTTCTTGATGTTATGAGCTCTCCAATTTGCTCCAAGGTCTGAACTCCCTCTAAAAACTAAGTAAAAGACTATTTATAGAGTTTACAAACACCTAGTAGTAAGTTAGACCCAATCCTAGACGAAATAGGGAGTGAAAAACCGCACACGGGGCGCTATAACGGGCGCCCCGCGCCTCGGAAAGCGCCCAAACAACCAGTAGCATCAGATTTTGAGCGCCTTTGGCACGTTGTGCGCAAGGAATAGCTAGCGCTGGGGCACTGGGCGCGGTGGAGGGCGCGCCACGTGCCCTGCAGCGCCCAGCCATTTTCGTGCTTTCTTTCTCCTTTGCTCGCTTCGTGTTGTGCCTTCGTGTGCTCGATCCAATCCTCAATCAATATCCAATGTTTTCTTGATAAATCAAGCTCTTTAAAGCTCCAATTGCACTGCACAACAACCTACATACACACGACATAAAATTAGTGCAAAACCACAATCATAAACTATAAAACGAGCGAATAAGGTACTAAAACGTGAGGAAATATTAAGGAAATATAGGCATAAAATGCCAAACATCCACTACCAAAAAAGTGGTCTATGCCAACGGTTCGAAAACCGTCGCAAAAAGTTCAACAACCGTTGCAATTAACATATGGCTACGGTTCTTGACCCGTTGCATACCAAGGCGTAGCAATAGCCCTATTGCGACGGTTGTTGCAACGCTTTCTGAAACCGCTGCAATAGATAACCCTGTTGCGACGGTTTTCCAACCCCCTTCCCCCCAATCTATTGCTACGGTTATTTCTTAAGGTGCAACGCTTGGAAAACCGTCGCAATACATCTTATGCAACGGTTTATTCCAGTCATTATTAATGTGGTGTTATTTACTATTGCAACAGTTAGCCTATACTATAGCAACGGTTTTAAGATTCATTGCAACAACTTTTTATTCTATTGAATAGGTTTTAATGTTTCCTAATATACGGTAAAAAATATAATTAACTAAAATTGAAATCTTGATAAAGATCAAATAATAACCGTCAAACACATCATAATTCAACAGTAATACTAGTTTGTCCATATTTAATAGGAAAATTCCAAGTACGGTATATGTTTTGACAAAAATCCAAGAGTAGCATATCTACATAAAATTTGCAGAAAGTTCCTAGACAAAAGATTCTAGCATCTAAAACAATAGTCTTGATTCAAAAAGTTCTTAGACAAAAGATCCTAGAACATCTATATTCTTGCATGGATCAACTGACACTTCTCAAGTAAGGTCTAAGTCCTCACTGCTTTCATATGCCTCATCTTCATTTAATTCACCTACAAAACCATCAAAACAATAAAGAACTTGATCATTACCAAACCAAACTGCATTACTAAACGAAATACAAGACCAACAAAAGAAATCAAGTCAATATAATATATTTGTATATATTTTTTGTCCAGGTCCTTGTTTATCGAAGGGCTAAGTTTAAATTAAGTATGTTTGTCATAGAGGAAAATAAATTAAATAAACTGATTTTCCTATGAGGTTTAATTAAATTATTGGTGAAATCCTAGGGATGTAATAGGGAACAGATCATAGGTGCTAGGGATGTTTCATTTTTGTTCAAAGAAACTTTAATAAAAACTTAAAATGAACCATCACTACCCTCTTCTCTCACAGGCAGCACTGCTGCCACTGTTTCCCCACCTTATCCATCCCCCACCACTAGCAAACAACCCTCAAATACCCCTTCGTTGCATCGTCCCTTACCCCCAATCCAGCAGCAAACACTGTGCCCAGCAGAAAAGTCATGCTACTCATTAAACGTCGCACTACCCTTCAACTAAATATCCAAGAAGGTGTTTCTATAAAATTCTCTCCAAACTTATTTTTCAGTGTGCTTAAAGCAAATAAATCATCACTGAGCAGGATAAGAAGATTTTAAGGATCATTAGCGGTATTATGTAAGCAGAGGTGCTCACAAGAATTTGAGAAGAGCAGAACAAGCCAGAGTCATGGTTAACAAAATAATAGGTATTAAAATATGTTGCTGTAGTGGCTGGATAGGGCAGCCATAAGTCCTTTTACAGTAGCTTAAACAACTAACTGGATAGGACAACCATAAAGCCTTTTACAGTAGATCATGTTATTGCAGAATCCAGAAGAAATGGAATCAGGCTGATACTTAACTTGGTTAACAGCTGAAGGGGTTATATAAGTGTGTTGTATACTAACCTTGGTTGTTGCTACCAACAGATGGGCGATGGATTGGTTGAATAGCTCCATGTGTTGCTATCAAGTTACGAATGTCAAATTCTGAAGTCTGAAGTTGTGCAAGGAGATCTAAAAGAATTTCTTGTTGCATAGTTGTCTTTTGTTGCTCCATTTTTTCCTCCATTTTCTGTATCAACTCTTTCAAGCGTTGCACTTCATCATTTGTAGAACTTGAAGATGGTCCAAATTGTCCCACTTTCCTTTTTAATGAAGTTTTTGTAACCCCTCGTCCATACAATCTTAAACGCCCCGGATGTTCAGGTCCCATGACTGATGTGAAAGTATTAACAGGCTCATGATTGTCATCTTGACTAAGTTCTGCTTCAATTCTCTCCATTTCAGCCTATAAAGCAAATTCAAGAAGACAAAAGTTAATAAAAACTAAGCCAAATAATTGACATCAATAAAACCATTGTTAGACAAAACAATTCGCACAATTTTACTAGTTGTATCTTCATTGGAGTCCTTGTATGATCGACCGGGTTTCCTTGCTCTTGTTTTCACAAAGAGATCTTTGAGTGTTAGAGGATCAGATCTTTCTTTTTCCTAGTCGCATGAAAATGGGTATCAAATATCTTCTTTAACGTGGAAAATAAATATTTATTGCTCCAAATATCAAATATTTACCAAATCCTTGCGAAATACAGCAAAACTTGTTTTGCCAACAGTGTGCGGATTCTTCAGCATTTTTCTATTCTCACTGTTAGTCTTGGAAGATTTCTACAAATGAATGCATCAATAAAATAGTTAGAGATGTGTATAGCCCGGCTGAAAAATAAAAATGGGGGTAGTTGTTAAAGAACTACCATATCAGGTTTAAAGTAATTAAAATAGTATTAGTGGTTGAAGAAGTATCAGGTCAAATTCAAGTAGGAGAGTTATACATTCGCTGAGAAGGGTCTTCAGCATATTTTTCTTAAAAGTTAGGGACATAACAAAAGATGTACTCTCACAAAGAGAAAAGAAGGGAGGTGGAGAAAAAGGAGGAGGATGACACATTAGAAAGTGCTAAATTTACCTGGACCTTTTCAGAGCTCCAATATTTTAGGAGATCACGAAATATTGATTCTGGAATATTATCGGGCCTATTTGCCATTCGCGCTGCGTCATTTGCATATTCGTCAAAGTGAGCTCTTTTCAGTCGACACTTATAACTTCTCCATGCATTTGAAATAGTTGTCAATACCCATGGTTTTGCAGCATCAGGAATATCATATTTCTCCTACAATTAGTTAGAACACATTAGTGCAAAAGCTGTTGTGTCCATTTTTCTCCAGGATATTTATGCAGGATAGAAACTAATCACAGCAAACTAACTTCAACCAAAGATTGAAGAATGGGAACTTCAAACCTTAGTATATTCCCATAAATCTTCTTTTGTGTCCATTTTTCTCCAGTCCCATATATCCAAAGGACAAAGCATTGGATTCCTTGCCAATGTGCCTAGGAAGCTGCTTAACTCCGTTACAACATCTTTAGTAGGACCATCAGGTTGATTGTCTTCATTCAACACAACCAGTTTACGCTCAGACCGTGCGTGTACACGTTGCATTTGTGTTCTACCTCTCTGTCTTTTTTTGCTAGGATCTGCAATAATATCCAAAACAAATAATCACCAAATCAGTGCTACTATTAATCAGTTTTACTATTGTATTAGTATATCGATATTGAACTAAATCAAAAATATTCTTGCCTTGTTCTTCACATTGTTCATTTGTTGTAGGAGTCGAAGAATCCTGTTGCACTTGTTCCTCTGTTCGAGTCGTAGAATTCTGTTGCACTTCTTTCCCTATTGTGCGTGTATGGGCTCCCACCTCTGCATGTGGTAGTGTTAGCAGCTGATTCTTTTCAATTATATTTGGTAGATTTTGCTGATCTGGTCCTCTACTGTTAGCTGGTCCTCTACTGTTAGAGTCAGTTGGAACAAATTTTCTTTTGGACAGAAATAAACTCTTCTGTTGGTTAGCCAAAGAGCGCATTGTTCCTGCCTTGATGTATGTGGAGGTTCTTGCTTTTTTGTTTTGTTTTGAAGACCCTTCTTGATTCATGGCTATCGAAGTTTTTGTCAAGAAAAAAAAATAAATAGTTCAACAAAATGCAACTCAATTGCATCTATAACTAACGCAAGATGCTATTACTTTACCAAGATAAACAGTAAGAATATTGCTTGCATATTAGAAATAAAAAGAAGCAAGGTGGAGTATGCATATATCTGATCATCTTTTATTTTTTAGTTTATGGACTTACTTTTCATTTAACACCTTTCAAAGTGACAAACAAATATTTCATTACATGTATGAGTTTTTTCTACAGAACATGAGTGTTTTAAAAAAAGTGATGATTAGGATATTGGCAAAACCAGCTATCCCATTAAACTCACCAACTATCCAGCTAATGAGTTTAATTAACTAGCAGTAAACATTTGTACCATGGAAACAAAATCAAATTCAACCTTCCATTCTTGAATTTACTAAATAATTAATAGACTCCAAAATCAAGGATATCATCTAAGCCCTTAGAAATGAATTCTTACCCACATCAGAGTTATGATAATTGATCACTGAGAGCTAGCATGTAAAAGTAAAGTTCAAGTCCTCAACCTACCAAAGAAATAAGTGATAAAAAGCCAAAGAAGAGGACATGGATAACCCATTGTCACTTTTTGAATAATCAGGTCTCCTCCTACTCTTCTTCTATCATTGGTTACATCAACCAAATCTACTTGCAACTCCCCATTTTTCAGTGCCCCAGTACATTTCATCACACTTCAGGGACATTACATAGTAGATATAATTGAAAAGGGATTAAATAGACCAAGAACAAAATCTGAAAAGCAACAAAATAGATCAGAAGAAATAGAAAGAAATCCCAGCAACAAGAAGTAATGTAAAAGATGTCATGGTCGGATACAAGGCATTACCAAGAATTCCACTGCAGATTGGAGACCGTAAGACAACCCTGATTTTAGGAAGATGCCTGTAATAATTCTTGACAGCCTCCGCTTTTACGCTGTCTTAGCAAACCTGCAAAAAAATAATTTAATTACAACCCACATCATAACAATAACGAAAAAGGTATTTTAAATAAAAAGATTTAATGGTACAAAATGACCTTAAATAAAAATTTGTTGTTTATATCCAAAGAAACTTCAGCAGCTTATTTGTATGCAACTACACATCAATATGTATTATGAGAAAATAAAATTTATTACACAATAAAAAAATCAAAACAAGTTCCTTCTTCAATCATCAGCCTCCATCCAATCCCAATCAGTATCGTCAATGTCATCCTCTTCTTCTGATGTTTCCATAGTTGTATCTTGTGAATGTTGTGCATGAGATGGCATATCAATAACATCACCAGGTACATCTTCCCTCGACCATCTAAGGTCAACATTGGGTAATCTTTCTGACGGACCAATGATGTCATTATTACACTCCCTCCAAAATACATCTTCAATATTATGACAACCTTCTTCCTCCAAATCATACAAATCAATAGGGACTTTATTCCTTGCATAATAAACACCTTCTTCAATTGGATCCTCGACATAGAAAACTTGATGCACTTGAGATGCAAATACAAAAGGGTCATTAATGCTACATAATCTATTGAAGTATACCCGAGTCAATCCATATTCATCTATTTGGTTGTGAAACCAATCACATCTAAACAATACAACACTAAAACAACCATAATAATCAATCTCTATGATTTCTTGAATAGCTCCATAATAGATAACCTCTCCATCGATGGGATTTTGGTCCCTAGCACTAGCAAAACTATCGGTTGTTGCTAACAAAGTCACTCCATAATTTTGAGTCTTGCACGAGGCATCCCTTTTCATTGTATGAAATTCATATCCGTTGATGAAATATCCTGTATATCTTTTGGCTATCATATTAGGCCCTTTTGCTAGCCACCGTACATACTTAGGCACTTCAATATTTTTTACTTTCTCTTTAAACCAATTGCCAAATTCTCGACTATGAGTTTGTGCTTTTACCCATGCATTTGATCTACTACGAGTATCAATTAAGCTCTTATGTTCCCTGCAAAAAGAAATTTTGAAAATTATAATTCATAAGGCCTTTATGAATACACTTTAAAATATCTTATCTCGTAAAATAAATTAAGTGTATAATACAAGTAAAAATTATAGAATATATCTTACTTGATAAACGCCTCTACTTGTTCATCTCCCGTGTTAAACAAAATATAACGATGTGCCTCAAAAGAAAATTGTGAATTCATCTCAAAAGTCTTGAATCCCTTTCTTTCCTTACCCTTGATTGGATGGCCTATTTCATGGAATATAGGCGGCAAATCATCTCTCTCTGTTTGAATGTCCTCATCATCCTCATTTTGGTATCTAGTGAATCTTTTCTTCACCCCATCATGCAGGTATCTCGAACAAAAGATCAAGCACTCATCTGCCAAAAACCCCTCCGCTATTGATGCTTCTGGATTAGATCGATTATGAACAAACCCCTTAAATTTACACATGTTCCGCTCAAGAGGATACATGTGACGAAGATGAACCGGACCTCCAAGCTTAATTTCATTTACTAGATGGACAGCCAAATGTGGCATTATATCAAAAAATGCTGGAGTAAAAATTGTTTCAAGCTCAGATTCAACATCAGCAATCTCGGACTGCAATGTATCAAGATCTCTTCGCTTGATAACCTTATTATAAATGGCTTTAAAGAAGTTCCCCAACCTTATCAAGCACAAAGAAACATTCTTGGGCAACACATCTCTAACTGCAACCTGGAGTAGGTGATGCATTATAAAATGAGCATCATAGCTCTTATACCCTGATATTTTCATCTCATCCACTTGCACACACCGTGATATATTTGAGGCACATCCTTTTGGTAATTTTGCATTTTTCAAAACAGTGCAAAACAACATTTTCTCTTCAGGTTTCATGTAGAAACAAGCTTTAGCTAAATAAACCTTTCCATTATTATCATCTTTCACTGGTTGAAGCTCCTTTCTTATTCCCATTTCTTGCAAGTCATAACGAGAATTAACATGATCTTTTGACTTTCCAGGTATTTCCAATAAAGTCCCAACCACACTATCACATATGTTTTTCTCAATGTGCATTGGATCAAGATTGTGCCTCAATTTGTTATGTTTCCAGTATGGCAATTCAAAAAATATGGATCTTTTCTTCCAAGGACCCTCATTTCGACGCCTTTTCTTTTGCCCTTTTCCAAAGACATTATTGAATTCACGCAGTTCTTCAAACACTTGTTCACCCGATAAGGGAGTAGGTGGTGGTCTATGATCTTCCTTACCATAAAATGATTTCTTATCTCTTCGGAATGGATGATCGGGAGGCAAAAATGCCCGATGACCCAAGTAACACATCTTACGACTATGTTTGAGATATTGAGAGCATGTGTCATAATTACATGTTGGGCATGCCTTTTTTCCCTTGGTGCTCCATCCAGAAAGCATAGCTAGTGCTGGAAAATCACTAACTGTCCACAATAAGGCTGCACGCATTTGAAATGTTTGGTTAGTTTCAGCATCATATGTTTCTAACCCAATTTCCCATAGATCCTTCAATTCAGCAATTAGTGGTTGTAAGTACACATCTATATCATTTCCCGGAGATGATGGACCTGGAATGATCATAGACAACATTATATACTCTGGCTTCATACAAATCCATGGTGATAAATTATAATTTATTAACATAACCGGCCATGTGCTATGGGAAATACTCATTGTTCGAAACGGATTGAAACCATCACTTGAAAGACCCAATCTGACATTACGAGGATCTCTAGAGAAATCTGGATGCAAGGAATCAAAATCCTTCCAAGCTTCCCCATCTGCTGGATGTCTTAAATTCCCATCGTTGGGTCGTTCAGTGGCATGCCATCTCATAGCTGCAGCTGTTTCGGCACACATGAATATCCTTTGTAGCCTAGGCTTTAAAGGAAAATACCTCAACACCTTTGCGGGAACTTTGGTGCTTGCATTAGTCAAAGTATCAACAGAATTCTTCCATCTAGAAGACCCACAAATCGAGCAACTATCCGCCATTGCACTGTCTTTCCAAAATAGCATGCAATCATTGGGACATGCATGTATTTTTTCATAACCAAGACCCAAATCTTTTATCATGTTTTTTGCCTTGTTGAAAGACTCGGGGAGCTGAGCAAATGGAAACGCCTCTTTTAGCAAGTCTAACAAATCTGAGAAAGCCACATTACTCCACCCATGAATGCATTTCAATAAGTACAACCGAATGGTGAAGCCCAGCTTAGAAAAGTTTTCACACCTCGGATATAAATCTTTTTTCCCTTCATCTACTAATTTAAAAAACTTTTTTGCATCTTCGGATGGCCCCTCACTCGCTCCTTCTGCATGCCTTATGTCATCCTCTATATTTCTAAATGTATCATGAAGTAGTCCATCAATATCGTCATGCACATGGGAGCTTTCATCATCATTGATTGGACGTGATGTATTTGTCGAGGAAAACCCTTCCCCATGGTAAATCCACCTGGTGTATCCACGAACAAACCCATAATAAGTCAAGTGACCCTCCACCCCAATTCTATTATGCCAATAACGATTACCACACATTTTGCAAGGGCATAATATTTTGTCACCTTTGGAAGCTCGTACAAACGCCTTATCAAGAAAATCATTCAATCCATGTATATATTCGCCTGTGGTTCTTGGAAGATTCATCCAATTTTTATCTCCATAATCCATCGAGTATAAAATATCCTATGTGACATGCACAAAAGCAAGTCAATGATATCAAGATTAAAATAACAAATCAGCAAATAGATGAAGTGTTTTTCCTTGTGATTTCTCTGTTAAATTCTTCTTAAGTGAGTCAATTAAGATACTTCAAGGTATTGCTATCCATTAAGTGTGGAAATCAAATATGAACCAAGAAAATTCAATGTCTAAGAAATTATCAAAGAAACAAAGGCAAGAACTTTGTACTTATATTATTTAGTCTAAAGAGAAAAAAAGAAGACATATGCTTCTAAAGGCAAGAACTTTGTTCTTATATTAAAAGCTAATCACAGAACAAGGTTTTGAGACTTCATGATCATGACATTATTAGTAAAGAACATTACTCAATTATGATCATTTACTACAGTCAAGGTCTCTACATCCAGGGAAAAGGAGTATTCACTATTTTATAAAATATCTTCATTAGTTTACATAAATCAAAGTTTAAACTTTATCTTTAGCCGAAACAATCTGCACCTACTTTAGCCTAATCAAGTGGATTTGAACATCCTGCTTCAACTCTTAGCAAATCACTATGTCTTAGCTTTCATGAAAAATATTGTAAAAAGATACAATACTGAAACTAATTGAACGTCATAGCATATTAACGTATTTTATACAACATAAAGTATAAATTTCATGTATAATAAAAACTAACCTGCTTTTCCGTAATTAATAAGATAGAATCTTCAAATCACCAAATTCTCAATATCTCCACAAAAAAGAAAAAAGAATCTGCAAAGTAAGAATAATTATAACCAAATTAGAATCTGAAATTGTTAAACACCTATAATGCTCTATTATGTGTAATACCAAAATTCAAATCAGTGATTACTATGTAGGTAAAAGTTCCAGCAATCCACAATCAAAATAAGATTATGTAGCTAACAACAATAAATCAGAAGTCTAGATTGGAACCATATCATCCTGTAAACTTCATCTATAAAAAAAGAACTAATAAACCACTAACATTCTATGTATTAATAGCTAACAAAATATACGTGAATGCAACCACTAACAAGTAAATCCCATTGTTAGTGACATAACACTTTTTATTAGTCTTATTAAGCATCTCTCACATTAATTTGTGATGAAAGATTCAGGTTAATATTATTGCTTATTGTCAAGTTGCCTTATAAGTTCTAACCAAAGTATGTCTTGCAATAAAAATATTTAGTGGTTCATTCTAATAAAAACAGACCTATAACATAAACAATCTTTCCAACGAAAAGAAAAATATGATAAAAGAAAAAGAATCGCGTACACATATGATATAATCTGGCCAAGAAATTGGTTAAAGAAACAAACTTTTTTACAAATTAACGAAACAAAAATGTAATATAAATTAAAAAAAAGAAGTCACTTAACTTATGCCCACAAAATATTTTCATTTTTTAAATATTTAAGATAAAATAAAAAAAAGCCCTCATATCTCATAGCTTCAAAATTATAGACAGCTTAACAACTAATGGGCGTTCATCAGAGCTTTCCAATAAAATTAAAAATATTTAGTTCAAAAGAAAAATAAACAAACCATAATACTAGAAGGGGATATTACGGGATTGATATTCAAGTGTGGAGATTCTTTTAGAATTTGAAGATAATGTGGGAATTGCCTCGAAGATAAAATTACGGAAATGTTAAATTTTTGGTACCAAGTATTGTAGTAACTCATCCATATCACATAGCAGAGTCACAAGCACAAACAAAGAGAAAGATAAAGTGAGCGAGCGAATTACCAAAAGGAAAGAGGCTAGGGCTGGTCTAACATTGATTCGCCTGAAAGGATTTGGGAAATTTGCTTAGGGTTATTTGGGAGGATTTTTTAAGCGTTCACTTCTATGCTGAAGTCTTAAGTGTAGTATTTGGGTTTTAGGATTTGGGCATTTTTGTGATAAATTCTAGGTAAAACAAATAAAAAATTAAAAAAGTATACAAAACCGTCACAATAGATAAATGTAGGACACCTTGAATATTTAGTAAAAATATTGAGAGGGAAACCAAGGAGGGAAAATTAGGAGGGAAACCATAGCATATCTTTTTTAACATAAAACCGCCGCAGTAGAGTATCTGCTATGTAAATCAGGTGGAAAGTTAATCCAATTGCAACGGTTATATATCTATTGCGACGGTTACATTTTCGAAGCGTAGTAGTATGTCCCATAAGGTAATGCAACGGTTAAAACCGTCGCAATATACGTTCTGTTGCAACGGTTTTAAAACTGTTGCATTATATCCGTTGCCATAGACCACTTTTTTGGTAGTGATCACTACCCCACACTTGAACCTTTGCTCGCCCTCGAGCAATCACAAATAACTTCTAACCTAGGTAGAACAGGTCTGCTTATGGCTATGGTTGATACCGACCATTGAACCAATGCACACATGACTACTATGGATCCACAAACATGCCAACAATTTACCAAAACCAAAAATATGAGAACAACCACCCCAAAATAGCTCAAATGCACAAACTCAACTTAATGCAACCATGCTCCCACAAAATCACACCTATCTACTCAACCAAGAAGCCACAACTTCACCTATCTCATGCAAACCATGTGCCCTCACCAAAATGAAGCAAGAGAGTTCCCCTCCAAAGATCAGACACAAAATCAATATCATGAATAGAATGGGGGCAATACAAATAAATTCACTCACTCTCATGAAAGTCACACATGTCACACACAACGTACCATAGGCTTGCCCGTAGTGTAGGACTCCAATGTAAGGTCACTCCAATCGGGATTAACTAGGACTTTAGAAAGGTCGTAACGTAGGCTAAGGGGTTGGTAGGATACATATGGTAATAGTGACTACCTCCCTAAGCACTTTAATATATCACAATTTAAATTAATCATCAATCTCATCAAGCCACCCAATCAACACTACACATACACCTTCTCACAAGTAGCATTTTTTCTATTAAGCACACACTAGCAAGGAATGGATATCTTTTCTCTTTTTATTTCTTTTTCCACAATTATTTTCTTTTCAACTTTGCTATTTTTTCTTTTTCTTTTTCAATTTCATCCAACCTTGCAAATGCTTTTCACTACTTCACAAATTTTCAATTATTCTCCTTCATTAGCTCCACTCAAAAACCTCCCACTACCAACCACAACTCCAAATTAACAACACAACATCAATTAAAGTGCTTAAGGAGAGTAAAGGGCCAAAAGAGACAATTTAGAACAAATGGGTAGGCTCGGGGTGTGGGTGCCAACAAAAAGGATCAAAGAAATCACAACAACAATTTTTTTTTTCAAGGTATATATGTAAGGGTAGGCAAGTAAAAGAAGGCCTTGTATCATTTCCCGACTAGAGCAAACCTAGGATTTCGCTTTGCACACACACGGGGCAAGTTCTAGACATTAATATGCAACATGGAGTATAATAAAAATATGCCTCACAACACACATTGCACATGATCCACACAAAAAGATTCCATCAACAACTCTCAACTAAGCATCTAGAATGCAACTTGTGGAAATTTAAGCAATAATGCACAAAGGTTCACAACAAAGTCAAGTGAGCGGACTCAAGCATCTCAAGGGGGTCATTCCATTTTTTTTTTCTAGGCATGCATCATAATTAAAATCCAAGGACACCACAAATAGCACGTGCAATCAATTCAAGTCCACCGGTATCAAACAAATCAAAGGCACCTAGCATTCTACCTCTTTCCTTCGTCTAGGGTCATCTACAACTAACTATCCTAATCCTAATAAAAATAAAAACTACCCGGTTCAAAGGTCTCCCCGTGGAAAAGAACCGAGGTCATAAGAAAAACCACGGGGTGGATGACATGTACCACTAATAAAGACTAAAAAGAAAATCTTTTTGGAATTTTTCATTGGTTTTCTAATTTTTTTTTCATATATTAAAGCAAGAAACAAATAAAAATAATGTCAAGTGACAAAACAAAAAAAAATCTTATGGTACATGCATCCTAACCTCAAAAATAAATAAAAGGGTAGTTCCCCACCCCACACTTAAACTAAGCACTGTCCTCAGTGCTAAAAATAAGAAAGTGCAAGGTAAAGAAAACTTCCCTGAAGATTCTAGTCCTTGGTGCTAGCATCCTCCAAGCTTCCATATAGTATGAGGTACTCAGACTTCCCCCAACAGATCAGCAACATTAGGCAAGGGTGAGGACACCCCACACTTAGCCTCGACATTACATGAACCTGCAATCCAAGGAAAAACAAAAACTACGTGACACTATAAATAAAATAATACAAGTACAAACTCGGGTTGCCTCCCGAGAAGCGCCTTAGTTAACGTCGTTGCACGACGACACTTCTAGCTCACTTCCAGCCTTTATGTCTTCTCTTCTTACGCCGAACCTTTGCTTTCTTCCCTTCTTTTAGAGAACCCATCTTCAACTTCACATGTGGTTTACTTCCATCTTCTTGTCTGACACATTCAATCATAGAGCACTCTTCAACCTTATATATGTGCTCCTTCCCATTATAAACCTTGAAAGTAACCTTTTCTCCATGCGCTCTAACAGTCATCTCACCCAGCTCCATGTCAATAATTGCCTTCGAGGTGACTAAGAATGGTCTCCCCAAAATGATTGGAGCTTCTCGGTCCTCTTCATAATCTAGGACTACAAAATCAGCAGAGAATGTAAACTTACCAACTTTTAGCAGCACATCCTCCAACTTACCATCAGGGTGAGTGAGTGATCCATCCGCCATCTTAAGAGTACCTGAAGACGGCTTGATTGCTCCTAGCCCTAACCTTTTGCAAACAGACAAAGGCATGAGATTTATGCTCGCACCCAAATCACACAAGGCACCAGTGATATTATGCCCTCCAATGGTACAAGGAATAGTAAACCTCCCAGGATCTTGAAGTTTTGGAGGTAGCTTGCTCAAGATTGTGCTACACTCCTCAACTAACTCAACTGTATCTATCTCTTGAGGCTTTTTCTTCTTGACTAAAATTTCTTTTAAGAACTTCATAAAGGATGGCATCAATTCAAACACATCAGTCAAAGGAATATTAACTTGAAGTTCTTTCAACATACTCACAAATTTTTGATACTGGGCCAGATCGTTCGATGGTAATAGTCTCTGCGGGAATGGTGGAGGTGGCAAAGGTGCCTCCTTTCTCTCTTCTTTCTTCTTTACCTTCTCCACTTTTTTAACTTTTTCTATTTCAGCTCTCTCCTCGGACTTGGCCATCAGCTCTCCACCTTATATTAAAGTCACTGCAAGACATTGTTCAGGCTCTTTTTTAACAGTGCTCAATTCTCCCACCAACTGCCCCAACTGGTGCTCCAGGTTCTTGTGAGCATTGGCAATATCTTGTATGGCCACTGCATGGGCTGCAGTGTCAGCTATCATTCTCTGCTGGCCCGCCATCAACTGCTTTAACATCTCTTCAACTGAATAGCTAACCTGCTGTGGTGGAGGTGGAAGTGGGTGGTAATTATTCGGGGCTCTCGTATTGCCTTGATAATAACCATTACCAAACTGATTTTGACCCTGCAGCCTGTTTTGATTACCCACGTAATAAACTGACTCTGGATTAGAGGAGCAAACCTCTGTAGCATGGTCTTGACCACAAACCTCACAAAAGCTCTGGAGTTGTTGCACTGGAGCCACTGGTTGCTGAGCCTTTAGCAGAGCTAACTTGCTAATTTGATTGGAAATAGCATCCATCCTCGCCCTTAGCTCTGAAACTGCATCTAACTGAAGTACCCCTGCAGGTTTCTGCGTAATAGCTCTACCATCTCCCCGCCAATCAGGATTGCTCTGCGAAAACTTATCTAGCAAATCATAAATTTGATCAAAATTTAAGGCCAGTACTTGGCCTCCAGCAGCAGCATCAACCACGATCTTAGTGTGTTGGTTCAGCCCCTCAACAAAAGTGTGTGCAACAACCTCATTGGATTGGTTGTGGTGTGGACAATCTCTCAATAGAGCTTTGAATCGCTCCCAGGCTGAATACAAGGATTCACCTTCTAACTGTCTGAAGGACATAATTTCGCTCCTCAGCCGGGCTGTCTTGGCAGACGGATAAAATTTAGCCAAAAATTTCTTAGCCAAATCCTCCCAAGTAGTGATAGACCCAGACTTTTCAGCCTTTAACCACTTCCTTGCTGCCCCAATCAGTGAAAACGGGAACAACGTCAAGCGAACATAATCAGTAGGAACACCCGCTGGTGTATAAGTGTCACTGATCTCCAGAAAGTTCTGAATGTGTTGCTGCGGATCCTCATGAAGTAATCCACCATATTGTCCAGTCACATGCAGCAACTGAATCATGCCGGACTTAATCTCAAAGCCCCCGGTGATAGCGGGCTTAACTATGCTCGATGCTACTCCCTCCAGGCTGGGGAGAGCAACATCTCGCACAGCTAAAGCTTGTTTTTCTGCCATTCCTGTAGGTAAAGATCAAGCAGGACCTAATACCTGAAACAACGCAAAACTCAAAACAAAAAATTAAACCTGAATAGCAAGTAATAAACTGTTCAAAAAGAAATCAGTCAATAACTAGTCCCCGGCAACGACGCCAAAAACTTGTTGCTCCCAACGCACACGCAAGTATACGTGGTCGACAAGTAATAAAGTGATAAGATGAGTATCGTTCCCACGAGGACTATTCAGACTGAATTCTAGCAAACAATTTATATAAACTATTCAGGGATCTTTTTCCAATAGTGAGGATTTTGTTAACTAAAGAACAGTAATTAAATGGTAAAAGTGAATTCAAGCAATGGAGCAAAACTTGGTTGTTATCAGTAATAAGGAGACGGTCCAGGGTCAGAGTTACGAACAATCCAGTTGAGTTTTCCAGTTGATTCCACTTCTTAAATCCTGGGTTACTAACTAACAAATTAAATGTACCCGTGAAAACCTTTCGATTCTTCACGGTCTATGCAGGCTACTCCAATCCCTATATGTCTATGGGTTGAATCACGTGCACGCATTAAGATTCATGTAATGAGTTAAACTAGGCAAGCAAGTATATGTCTATCCTACCCGCGAATTGATTCCCCGATGCCCGGGTTCACAAACTAGTTCTATTCTTTCTTATTACGTAATTAAATTCCCTCTTTCGAGTTCAATCTAAAAACCATAGATAATGCCTAATAATCGGGCCCTGACAATTACACAAGTGAAATCAAGAAAGAATAAGCAACCCGTTATGGGATTCAATCAATGGGAATCAATCTTCAAACAATCAACCTTCATGTAATACTCTAACCCTAGAACGTAAAGTTTAGCCACACATATTCATAATCACAACACAAAGATTTGATGTAATAATGAAATAATGATGAAATAAATTAATGGAAGGAAGAAAAACCCTTGTTCTTGATGTTATGAGCTCTCCAATTTGCTCCAAGGTCTGAACTCCCTCTAAAAACTAAGTAAAAGACTATTTATAGAGTTTACAAACACCTAGTAATAAGTTAGACCCAATCCTAGACGAAATAGAGAGTGAAAAACCACACACGGGGCGCTATAACGGGCGCCCCGCGCCTCGGAAAGCGCCCAAACAACCAGTAGCGTCAGATTTTGAGCGCCTTTGGCACGTGGCGCGCAAGGAATAGCGCTGGGGCACTGGGCGCGGTGGAGGGCGCGCCACGTGCCCTGCAGCGCCCAGCCATTTTCGTGCTTTCTTTCTCCTTTGCTCGCTTGATGTTGTGCCTTCGTGTGCTCGATCCAATCCTCAATCAATATCCAATGTTTTCTTGATAAATCAAGCTCTTTAAAGCTCCAATTGCACTGCACAACAACCTACATACACACGACATAAAATTAGTGCAAAACCACATTCATAAACTATAAAACGAGCGAATAAGGTACTAAAACGTGAAAAAATATTAAGGACATATAGGCATAAAATGCCAAACATCAGTCTTCTCTCATACGCGTATTTTAGGAAAATGATCAAAATTGTCCTTAATGCATAGATGTTGGACCATCGGTCTTGAATGTATGTCTTTTTTAATTAAACTATCCACCCAAACTTGAGGTGGTGGAGGTTTGGCATTAACCCCATACCATTGGTCTTCTGATCTTCATGTATGTTTGTTAACAGAAATAATCCTTAAATGCATGGAAAAAAAATTCGATACTTTCAATTCGCAACCATAATACTAATGCTAACCATGAAAATTCAAGTTAAATTTAACCGAATTTGTCAGGTACATCTCAAGCGAATGCCATAAACATAAAAGAGAGAAAAATAAACCTTCCTGCTCGATCACACTGATAAATCATTTGTCGAAATCTCACGTTCATCTCAGTTGCTTGTGTCCATTAAAATGGAGAGCTGTAGTATCTTAGTGTTGATATCACTTTGGTTAAGTTAAATTTTCCTCCACTTTTTCTTACCACGACAGAACATCTAGTCCAGTAGCGTAGATTTTGACTTCGGTTTAAGTGTTTGAAAACATTTGATGAAAAGTGATTTTGTCTTTCAAGTTTGAACTAGTTTTTCAAAACTAAATAGAGATAAGTTAGTAGTAGAACAATAACTTTAATATTTTCTAAGTACATGAAGATCCGTTACCTCTTCTTAATTTGTTAATCTAAAGAGAGAGTGGCGGCAAATAAGATTCAACTGCCCTAAATCTTACGTACTTTCCAACTTAAAATAGGATAATTCCAACATTATTAGAATAAAATAGCATGATAACAAGAGCATATAAATGATACGACATTGCAAAATTCAAATATGAAAAGACATCGATACGAAACAAGAAACATTACGAAAAACAAACATGAAAACACATCGACAGAACAACAGAGATATTGGATGCTTAATCGGAATCTTTGGGGTGTTCATCATCCTTCTCTTCTCTAGCATTGTTGTTATCACCTTCTTCCGCTTCTTCTCCTATACCACTTTCACCCCCTGCAACTGGAGGTTCAACAGGCTGAACTTCTTCTTCACTGGGTTGTTTCATCCTTTCTTCCTCAAGTTGTTTTTTCCTTTCTTCAAGCTTAGACTTCTTAAGATTTGCTAACTCTAGCAGACCTCTCAGTTGTCTCGCGTCGAGTTCATATATGCTCATTCCCATGACAAGTTGGTTGAACAACAATTCCATTTCCAATTTCCTAGTCTCTTCTACTTTCCTAGAGAGGAGAGCTTCTTTCTCACTTTCACTATTGCTAGCCATATTTAGGAGAAGGGTCTATGAATATTTGGGAGAAGGGTATATGATTGAGTTCCTACTTATTATGAAGTTAATAGTGGAAGTAGCGGCTTATATAGATGTCTAAGCATGTTGTTGATACCATACATCTAAATAATTTTGAGTAGATTTGGAAACTTGTTACAACTTTGGAAAGAAAACTAATTAGCAGATTTGGTTCTAGATGAGTTCTTCGTGGATTTTCTTAAAATGCCAGAAAATGCCAATCGTCTAACTGGAATCCTAGATATGCGCAAAATATTAACTTGTGCACTGCCTCTCTAGTATTTTACTGAGTTAAGTGTAGCTGGCTTAGTAAAATTTTCATGTTGTGAAGGATATCTCAATTTTTATGAAAGCCACAACAATAAAAAGAAAATAAATTTAATTAAATTTTCTTGAGTCAATGCATTAATAATTTTCTTATTAAGACACATTTGAAGAAGTCAGCCAAGGCAGATATGAATAATTGTTATGACTTTACCAATCTAGACTTTAAGATATTTCACTAGGTAACAGCTGAGATATGGCTTTAAGATTATACCATATACAATCAAATAATTAAGACGTTTCCTGTCATTTTAATTCTGTCAATGAAGAATTTTGGAAAAGCATACTACCACATGGTATATATGTAATGATCAACATACCGGTCCCGGTTTTTCATCTAGAGATATGAGTTGTAGAAATTGATACAATTGCGCAATCCGTACGTAGACCCTAGCGTTATTATGATATACTAGTATAGTACCCGCGCTATGCGCGGTCGATATTAAAGAATATGGATCATTTTATAAATCTTACCTTGTTTGAATACATCAACGATTGTCATATTGCTTTACCAAAATTTTGGCTGTAATCGTCTTGTGTGCTATACGATATATTATAGAATTTCTATGAAATCATATAGTACACACGCAACTTTGGCAAAAGAAAATGAAAATATGATTAAATAAGTGTTGGTAATTATAGTTTTAATAGCAACAAAAAATCAGTCATTTGTCTTTCGTCGATTTTGCCTTGTTTATGTTCTCCTACTACAATACTATCAATTGGTATAAGAATATTCTCAAGGTTAATACTAAATGGTTAGTATAAGAATATTCTCAAGGTTAATACTAAATGGTAAAAGAACGTACACCAAATTCAACACTGACCAAAAGAGAGATAATACATTCTTAAATAATAGTGTATACTGCTGTTAACCAATCGTTTTCTTTACATCAGTTTCACTGTCTATTATAAAAGCCATCTTGGTTTAATAATCTTAATTACTACTTTATCTGAAATAATTTATTTTAATATTAGTTATTTAACTGCATATCCACAATAAAAATGAGGTAATCCTTGAAGTGTAAACTTGATAAGGATTTCTTAATCAATTAGCTCGTTTATGTCATATAAAATTAAAAGAAAATACAAAGTGTATAAATAAGCAAGTTAGCTATTTAACGTTAACAAAGACATAAAGTTATACGGCACTTTAAAATATTATATTACCTCAAGGCCAAGCGAACAACCATTTTTTTAGCTCAAATATCTTGGATAACATCTTGATAATTTGTAGCTCTCTGTTCGTTTCTCCATGTTTCTGTTATAAAATGAAGCTTAGGGATATTAATCCCAAAGCTAGCCGACATTCTTCTTTTTTTTTCTCGCTACGACAATTAAAATTAGAATGGAACCCTAGAGGAGTCGAAATGATCCCAAATTTTTCAAGTAAGTTATACAAAATATATGTAACATACTCACCAAGGCAAATCTCAAGTCGGATTCCCAAAACTCAATATGCAAATTAAATGGAAAAGGTCAAATTATTTAACTTCGGCATTTTAGCGGAAACTAGCCGAACAACCTCGAAATTTACTTTCGAAAGTTCAAAAAAGTCACAAATAATCATACGTACCTAACGACGCTTTCAGATTTCGAATCACAACTCATTCGCCAAAATTGTGCTCTAAAATCTCTTTTTAATATTTATCGACAATAAAAACTGAAATCTTCTTCCGATATGTACCAAACAAGGTCTGATTTAGTTCAAATTTTACAGACAGATCCTAATGGACCTTACAAATATTTTAAAATTATCGGCACGCCAATCGGAGTCCTATCTTCCGAAACGACTAATCGAGGTCGTTTCATTCTCCTCCACTTAGACTCTCGTTAGTCCTCGAATGAGCAAGAGTCTAAAATAGATTTCACACCTCTAATGAGAATGCTTACACCAATTTTCAATGGCATTTACTACAAAACCAAAATCATATACAATGATAAGAACTTTTAGGTTTTAGAGACCAAGATCGAACCTGAATCGTCGAAGAGGTAAGGATACCTCTCATGCATACTGGACTCAAGCTCCCAAGTGTCCTCCTCACGAGGATGATTAGTCCATCGCACTCGAACCATCGGAATCTGCTTCGAACGAAGTTTCCGGACATCATGCGCAACTATAGCAACTGGGAACTCCTCGTAGGCCAGATTCACTTCTAGCTGAGCAGGGTCTAATTCGATCACTTTGAAAGGATCTCGGATACACTTCCGGAGCATCGATACATGGAAAACTGGGTGAACTAGCATAGAAGCTGGCAAGTCGAGCCGATAAGCTACCTTACCAATACGCTTCTCGATACGGAAAGGGCCAATGAACCTGGGACTAAGCTTTCCTTTCCTATCAAATCTCTTTACACCTCGCATCGGTGAAACTTTCAAAAATACCATGTCCCCGACCTCGAACTCAAACTCTCGGCTCCTCCGGTTCGAATACGAAATCTGCCTACTCTGGGCGGTCTGTAAACTATCCTGAATAACACGAACAACATCAAGAGTCTGACGAACCATATCTGAACTCATCACCTCGACATGTCGAACCTAACGGCGCTTTCGGATTTCGAATCGGAGCTCATTCGCCAAAATTGTGCTCGAAAATCTCTTTTTAATATTTATCGACAATAAAAAATGAAATCTTCTTCCGATATGTACCAAACGAGGTCTGATTTAGTTCAAATTTTACAGAGAGATCCTTATGGACCTTACCAATATTTTAAAATTATCGGCACACCAATCTGAGTTCTAACTTCAGAAACGACTGACCGAGGTCGTTTCACTGTCGTAGGAAGAAAATAATAAAATATTTATTTATTCTGATGAAACTTATTCAGTTTTTTCCATCGGAATACAATAAAAAAATAATTATTATTCATTCTCTGACATATTTTTGTCGCAACGTATGAATTTCTGGCAATTTTTTGGTAACTTTCTGACAGAAATCTTTCGAATAAATACGTTTCTGCGACACAAAATGTTAGAAACAAGATATACTACCTGCCAAAAATTAAAATAGTCAAAAGATTCTACTTTCTCAATATTTACTAATAACATTCCAATAGAGTAATAACAATAAAGTAATCACCATGTTACTAATAAAGTAATCATCAAAAGATTCTACTTGTTCAATATTTACTAATAACACTCCGGTAGAATATTTCAATAAAGTAATGACAATAAAGTTATCACCATGTTACTAATAACATTCCAATAAAAGTCAAGAAATATTTTTGTAGATTCAATGCCATAGTAACATCTTACTAGAAGTTGGGAAGATATATCTTTATTCTAACAACTTGCTATAGTTCATCTCCCTCAGAAGATTCTACTTCTTCATCCAGAAATTTCTTTGAATTAAAATCAGAATCTAGAACAATCAAGTCTGAATCTGGTACCTTTTCACTTGAATTTTCAACATTTTTAGAGTCTTCAATTTGCATAAATGAGATTTCGACTTCAGTATCAATCATCTCAGTTGAGATTTTAACTTCGATATCGATTGTATCTTGAACTATTTTAAGTGAGTCATCGACTTTGATATCCATGGTATCTTGAACACTTTCAAGTGAGTCTTCAATTTCATTATACATGAAATATTTTGTCTTGATGGAAGAGATAATAAAGTCACTTCAACTGCAGATTAAATATATCCTCAAATGCACACTTGCACTTACTAAAAAGCTAACAGATTTATCAAGCTATAAATTGATGGAAATATTTAAAGTATAAATCCAAAGTTAAGATTTATCAAGCTATAAACTGATTTAAAGTATCAATATATAAATACTATATTACAAGTATTCTTGTTTCTACTTGTTTAATTCCTTCTTCTAATGGTATTGTAGTTCACACCAGCACCACCAACACCGCAACCGCGCCCACTACTACGACGACTGCTACTACTACTACTACAAGTATAAAAAATAACAATTGAAGTTTAAATACTTTTAAAAAATAGAAAGAAAAAAATGCACCTTGTTGTGGGGAAAACAAATGTTGAAAATTTGCAATGGACGCCAAAAATCTGCTATTAATTTTGAATCCCAAATGAAAATAAAAAGTTAAGATTTTTTGTTTGTGGGAGAAAATAAAAAGGAAACAATAAAAATCTATCTTACCTATCTGTTGGAGAGTATAATAATTTTTTATTATTTTGAACCTCTGACGGATAGTTGTGGGACATTAATAAAACATTTAAAAAAATAAAATAATTTTACCGACGGAAGTCCGTCGGATAATGAACAATTTTTTTTATTGTTTTTAAACTAAAAAATTCATTGTATTTAATTAAAAATAATTTTTTAAAACTCCGTCGCGAAAGACAATTTTTTTTAAAAAAACTTTTCTTAAATAATAATTTAATTTTATCATTATTTTGAATCCTCCGATGGACGTTGTCAGAGGTGAATAATACTTTTGTAAAGCACCGACGGGTGTATGTCGGAGGGAACTAATAATTATTTTTTATTATTCTCCAGTGACAATCTGTCGGAATGTTACGTATACTGCCAGCCGTCCGAGAGACAATGTCGGAGTTCACCGAATTTCTAGTAGTGAGCGTGAACAGTTAAATTATATCTAAAAATAAGAATTTATATTCGCTTCCATTTGTGTTGACATAACTAAATATATGTTAAGTGTATGGTCATATCCTTTTAATTATTCTATGAGATAGAGAGAGAAAAAAATGAATATTTAACATAGGGACAACAACTATATATAGAGACTTTAGATGCAATTCTTCGAGAGAGGCAACTTAAAACGACCTTAGGTAGTTATTTCGAGAGTTAAAACTTCGATTGGTGTGTCAATAGTTTTAAAAGCTCCGTAAGGTCCATAATGACTTTTCTGTAAAATTTGAGTTAAATCGGAGTTCACTTGGTATGTATTGTTGACACCCAATTTTGTCCCTCCTATTTCACAATTTTATCATACAAAACTTTGAAAATGCAATTTTAATATTTTAAACAAAATTGCGTCTATTATCATACACTTATCCGTATCATCAACGTCACATCTATATACATACGTATCTCAATGAGATCATACTACAGAAATACGTCATTTGAGTCGTTTTCAAAGACCTTGCACGATTTTGTAACTATTTATACAATTTATATACTTGAATATCAATTTTACAATTATTTACATTCAATTAATATTACATAAATTTATTTATAATTATTTTGAGTTAATTACTATTTTTCCTAAGTCTATAATATTACTCTTCATATTTTATTAATTTTTCTCTTATTTTATTAGCATTTTTAAGCCAATTATTGGCTAATTATACATATATATACCCGAAATATACAACATATATACATCTATATATATTTAAGACATATACTACATATACACATAACTCTCTTAGGGACCCACACACGCACACATCAGTCCACACACGCATACGTGGCACATTTCTAGCCAATAACCCGCCCACATCAGATCCCGCTACTATTTCTTCATTTTTCATCTTTAACCAAACAAACCCCCCCCCCCACCAAAATAAACCCTAGGTTCATTTCCCCTCCCCCTCTTCCCTTTCAGCCGTCACTCCCCTCTCCCCTCTCCCCCTTACCCCAAAACGTGACCAAATACACTCCTTCATCCAATTCTCCCAAAAAATCTGACATCCCCGCCCCCAGTCACGCCATATCTTTAATCCCCACTGCTCCGTTTCTCTCTCCTTGTCGCGAATTCAAACCGAAAAGGAAGGTAAGAAAATGGAATTTTTTTTGACAAAATCGTGAGGAGTTTGATGATAATCAAGACAAAATCGGAAGGAATACGTTACAAACAAGGCATGGATCAAGATTTCGGAGTCAAAACATGCAAAAAATGAAGAAACCAAAAACGGGTCAGATTCGACCCGATCCGGTTCGCTGACCCGACTCTAAATCGGGTATCCTCTCTTCTGTTTTTCTTATTCTGCTCTGCTGCTCCATTTTCTCTGATTTAAATTCGTTGAAAATTACATGCGTATTTGTTGAAATGATTAAAACTAAAATGAATTAGATACATTAACGATAATTCGATGTTTTATTACAAGACTAGGCTCGCACCACCACTGTTGAATTATTAACAGTTAGGAGTAAATTTAGTCATGACCTTCATACTCAAATTATGTCTTGACGATAACTTTGAATGCCTATCCGAAGTATCTGTTTATTTTAATTATTCGCCTTGTCCTAGCATGTGAGACTTTGGTTTGGAAATAGAAGATTTGGTGTAGCTATTGAACATACGTACACTGTTTATGCTCTTTCTTGTATGAATATCAGTTAAAAAAGAAAACTTTCTATGCAACATGTGATTATATGTTTTTGAAGACACATAGAAATTTCAGACCATTTGTTTTGCAAGATTTGATGAGAAGACCATTATTGTTTGTTTTGGGGATATTTTAAGTGATTTATGTATGAAAATATATACACATCTTATAAAAATCTGATTTTTATTTTTTGTGCTTCCTTTATTCCAAAAATCACTTAATTGGATTTATTTTTGGAAGTATTTGAAAGGTGATATTCCTTTTATTTTGGTAAATTAGAGAGGTGATTGATTCTTGCCTTATAAAAATTATTGCTGACTTTATTTTTCCTTTCCTAGTTAGAATTTTAATTTTAGAAAGTCCTAGTCCTACTACTATATAAACAGCCCCCAAGACCCTAATGCAGACACGCTGAAAAAATCCTAAGAGAAGCAATAGCAACTTTCTTCTAAAAGAAATATCCTTACTATTCCCTAGTTCTACAAAGATCTTGTTTCTTATCTCTCTGCGACCTGCTCCCCCTTACTGCCCCAATCAAATCTTAAGGTAATATATTTGGGATCGAATGGAAAGTTTTCTAGGTTGATTTGCTCTTGGTTTCCATGATGAACAATTTGATTTTGTCAAGTTTTGCTTGCTTTGTTTGCATATCTGTCTGCCCTTCCTTTCGGCCAACACTAACCCTTTTTACAGGTTTATTGGATAGTCTTTAAGACTATACCAGTGTCCTTCATTACAGGTACACCAAGTTATATAAGTAGAAGTCAGAAAGCCTGACAATGCTAACGAGTTGGTTGCAGGGAAGGCCGAAGTACATGGTCCAGAAAGGACCTAACTGGAACCATGTGAATGGTGTATTCTGGACACTATATTTTTAGCTTGTATGCATTTTTAGTTTGTTCCCCTTGTATGTAATTCTCTTTCCTTCTACTTAAAAAAGAAACTTGATATTCCATAACAAATCAAGAATTTGAATATATATTACTCAAATATGGTATAGAACTTCAACTATTAACTTCGATATATACCTCAAATAGGTGATACACATCACTCTTTTGGGTAATAATGCTTTAGATGTTCTAGTTTGTTTATGAGACTTGATTAGATCGGAGCGAACAAACCAAGGAATTGAAGACTCACTAGAACAAGATGATACCTTGAACAAATTCTGTTAAGAGATCAAGCACTATCAATGGCACCTACACCGGAGCATGAGGAAAATGACATGGAAGAAATTACACAACGAAATAGGCATATTTAAATTTGTAATTTGAATTTTCATTATCTAGTTTTGATGTTGCACTTTTCAAATTTAGAAGTTTAATGTTCAATATTTTAATAGTTCAAGTATCTTAAATAAAGTAAGTCTTTCAGTTTTTCCTATCATTCATCTTTTTTTTAAGTATTTAAAATAATATTATTAAAAATAAATAAAACCCGGACTCAAACCCGATTTTTTAAGACCCGAACCCGTACCCGTACCCGCGAAGACCCGAACCCGCACAGATTTTTTTTTCCTACCCAAAACCCGGACCCGTTAAGAACCCGTAATTTAAATCCGTATCCTGACCCGTACCCGGAACTTGCGGGGTTACAATTTTACAACCCGAACCCGGACCCGTATACCCGTTTGACACCCATAGTTTATGTGCATCAATTCATAAATTTTGAAACTAGTGTGATTAAGTCGTATAACGGATGAGGATTGTTAGTATTTAAATCTAGATTTTGTTAAGGCAGGCCCGTTTCGTATAAAGAGGGGAGGTTTTCGCAATTTTATTTAAAATGTGGCCATTTATGAAAATCGTGACCTATGCTAGGATATTTTTCGTAAAATATGTCTTGGCTGTGTCTTTTTTTTTTTTTTTTGAAATTGCAGGCTTGAAAGATAAGCCCATGTCAAAAGAAATTGAAATTCCAAAATTTTTGTTATGCAGGGACTGATTATCCAATTTCTGTCAAAAAAGGCCTATTTCTGCAAATTTTAGAGCAACCTTTTTCGCTCTAGGTTCTCTTCTTTTCAAATGGGGGGATTTCTTATAAAACATATTGATTTTGTAACTTTTTTTTTTTGTACATTAATTAATAATGTATAAGGGAAGTATTGAATCTCGGGGTCGGATTATACATACTTTTAAAATTAAATTCGTTTAAATCGATCGCTTAACATGTATTGCTTGAATATGACACTAATATATGTATATCTATGTGCGCTTCCTTTTATATGCATCCAAACTTGCTTGGTGTGTTCATTTTTTAATTCAAAACCTTCCTATCTATATGTATATAATATTTTGAAACGGCCCCCAAAACAAAAGTCGCTCGGAATATACGTTTGGCAATTAAATGCCAATACGTCCCTTCCAAAGCGACCACATTCTCTAAATGAGATAAAACCCATTTGTCCCTACGTTTGATTATCTCATTGTGAGAAATAAATATTCCATGCTCTTTAAAATAATTTTCAAAAAACTGATTCTCTTCGGATTTGCAGAAAAGAGCTCGATTCGGAATTGTGTTTATATTTTCAGCTCACTGGAATTAAATGTTTAAAGCAGAAGGCTAAAATTGCAAGTAGGCATTGGGCCTAGCCCATAAACGCAAAATCAGTCACTTCTAAACTAGTTAGAATGCGGCAGTGACACACTTTCAATCATTTTGCGGGGATATTTCTTTAATATCTTGTCTTGACTTTTTAGCCTCCCTTCATGATAGTATAGATATTGCTTTTCTTTTTAAATTTTAACCATGTGCCTCTAATTTATGATCTTAGAATTATTATCTTTTAAATATGTATATCCCAAAAATTCAAATTCGGTTGGGAACCACTTTTAGTGGGACTCGAGAAGTGCCTAACACCTTCTTCCCGAGTCATAAGTGCTTCTTACCTTAGAATCTTTGTTAGTACGACCTACCCGGAATTAATTTTAGACACTTAAAAAATTAAGGTGACCTGATACGCCTGTTATACAAATTTATTAGGTGGGAGTTCAATTTTGACTCAACCGAATCACCCAGTCAAAACCCGACCTTTGAACTCTTACCGAGTTTCGAAAAAGGGGTGCGACAGAATGGCGACTCCGCTGGGGAATATTTATAGTCCTAACCACAACAGGTTTTATTTTTTGGGATATTTATTAATTGCTTTATTTTTCTTATTATATTTCCTATTATTTTACTAACTTATTTTCTTTTTTCATTTTATTGTTTATTTGTATGAAATATCCTTGTAGTATATATTGGCATTTTCACCCATATTCCTCCACTTCTGGAAACGACACTTTGCAAACACACGAGCGATTACATGGATCTCACGGTCGTTCCACCTCAAAAAATCCTTTAAGGGGGACGGTTGGGATATAGTTGGTCCGTGGTACAACCAAAAATTCCAAACGTTCCCACCCCTTGGTCGTCCACCTCAGGGAACTGAGTCTAGAATTACACCACTCTTGAGATGTAATATGCATGCATCATGCCGTAGGAAGGGCTTCCAGTAAGCCGACTAGTTTTTTTTTTTTTTTTTCAACTTGTTCAAACAACTTGACGGGTTTTCTAAACCCCGAAAAGAAGTTCGGACATGCTTACATGCATTTTCTGAAAAGAAAAAGAAAAAAGAGAGAGAGAGAAAAAAAGAGAGATGAAAATAAATACACATTTTGATCGTCCAATTGTTCTAAGAAAGGGGTTAGAAATTTTATTTTAATCATTTTTTTTCTTTTCTTTTTTAGGACATTATGAGTCAGAAATTTCATCGTTTTGGAATGGCTTTGGGTGCACCTCCTATGTTGACCAACTGGTGGAACAACTTATCATTGGGCGAACAAACGGAAGTCCGTCAACACTTGGGGCATTTGGTATCTTTGGTAGAAATGGAACCGTGTAGAGAAATGATTGAAGCATAAGTGACGTTCTGGGATGAAGAATTAAATGTGTTTAGATTTGGAGACATCGAGTTGGCACCTTTGCTAGAAGAAATAGGGGGTTCGTATCACATTCGGGCTTAGACAAACATCGGTGGCAAGGGGGTCGCATCTTGGCTCCCAGCGTTCCGACACCGAAGGAGTTCCGTGATAAATTGGGGATGGTAGCGGATGTTGATGTGGGGTTTTTGCAACAAAAGAAAATACCATTTTCCTATCTTTACAATAAATTTGGATATTTGACTGCTTTTGACAGCCATAGAAAAGAATTCATATCCTATAGTGATTGGAGGAGGGCTAGACCATTTGTATTTGCTGTTTGTTTCCTGGGGATAATGGTGTTTCCTGAAAGCTCGGATCACAACATATGTTCGAAGCTTATCATCGTTACCGACGCGGTATTCAATGGGATTGATGGTTATTGGCACACTATAGTCCCTATGATTGTAGCGGACATCTATCGGGCTTTATGTTGTAAAAAGGGAGCGAAATATTTTCAAGGATGTAATCTTCTGTTGCAAGCATGGTTCAAGGAGCATTTGAGAAAGGTGAACGGTGCGCAAGAATTGTTCAAACCAACTGGTTCGAATTACTTGATTGGAGAACGGTACGGGGTTCCAAAATTCTAGCAGCTAAGCAGCACGGAGAAATGGGTAAAGTTGTTTGAAAACATAACAGAGGATTCAATCCAATGGATGTTCACTTGGTTTCTTTCATCAGATTTTATCATCAACTCTGAGAAGGCATCTTTTGTGATACTTATGGAATTACGAGGCCTCCAACCCTATCAACCGCTAAGGGTGATGAGGCAAGCAGGGAGAAAGCAAAACGTCCCACTTATACCAGACACGAAGGCCTACCAAGTCGATTATATTGGAGACATTGTCCCAAAAGTTAAAAGCATTAGGAAATATTGGGTAGGTAGGCAAGTCGTGGAAGAGCAGACATTGGCACCAGACAGAGACAATGCTGGATGCGAACCAAATTACATCAGTTGGTTGCGTTCTAGCATAAAGGGAAATGTGGTAGTAGGTCCAAGCCGAGGGAATGACATCAGAAACCGAGAAGCGGAGTCTCAAATTCGATACCGTGAGTTCATGTTGAAAGCCATTAAAATGGACAAAGAAAACAAAGAAAAGATCGAGATATGGAAGAAGCGTGCATTGGAGCTGGAAGGAAAAGTAGAAGTGTTAGGAGCAAAGCTTGAACAATGGAATTCGGAATGTGCCGAAATAGATATCTTGCACTTAATTACGGCCAAGGGATACTTGACCAAAGCTATGGAAGAAATCAAGGAGGTCACCCGAAAAGCAAAGAGAGCCAGGCTGGAGAAGGAGCATGTTGCTTGTTTAAGTGTCATTTTTGTATTTTTGTTTTTCAAAAGAGTCTTTATGTATTGAATTCCAAAGATCATTTAGAAGTTATGAGAACGATTGGCAACAAAATGTGTATTTATTTTCTTTTTGCATCATGACAAACCTAGGAAGGCTAGACGTCCTTGGCACGTCATAGTCCATTAATAAACCTCGTCCAAAACGTCAGAAGGTCCATGACCCAAAAATGACAAATATTCATATGCATAAAATGATTGCGCCAAATGTTGATTGTTTGCTTGAGGATTAATCAAAATGTTAGGATTATTTTTAACTTTTATTTTATTTTTAGACTATAGCTGCAAAACGCTCATTCCAGTTCGACTCAGTTGCTCAAGTTCCCTATGTGCTCAAACTTTGGTGGGAGGATTTCACCGAAGCTAGCAAAGTAAGAGTTCGATCGCTACTAGGAGATTTGCAGCCTCTTATGTGGTACGAGACAGTGCCCGGTTTGGTTGAGGCAGCCGCTCATTTTTTGGATTACAAGTGGGCAGTTTTCCACTTCAATGGCATAGATTTAGCACCAATGCTAGAAGAGATTGGAGGTTTATCCGGTTTGGCACCTGACCCAGAGATGCACCTGACCCAGAGACTATGATTTATCCCCGAAGGGTGGAACCCGAAGAATTCTTCAACTTTCTGGAGGTACCCTAGGAACCATACTATAACGGTGTTCAAAATGCAAGGGTCACTTTAGAGTTTTTGTACTCCAGGTTCGGAGACACTACCCTCCGATATGACTTCCCAGGAGCATCAGCAGTTCAAGATTGGCCACGAACCGAGTCCGTTACTTTCACCGTTGCCTTCTTAGGGGCTGTGATTTTCCCCGAAAAGGAGGAAAAGTCCACACAGGGACAGCGTTGGTGGTGGAGATATTGCGTAGGGACATTAACAGGCGTCGAGTGGCTTTAGTTCGAATGATCGTGGGAGACATTTATCGAGCTTTGAATAAATGTAAGAAAAGAGCAGACTACTTCGAAGGTTGCAATATCTTATTGCAGCTATGGTTAATCGAGCATCTCCAAAAGCTCGAGGCACCCCCATCTGCACTAATAGCTCACACATCCGATGGTATCATGACACACTCCCTTCGCATGGCTGGCACTTTGCAATGGGAGAGGCCTTCAGATGTGAGTGGATGGTTTGACAAGTTCAATCAGTTGCAAGAAGATGATGTACAGTGGGTGATAAAACATTGTGCCTGTTTTATAGTTTCCGTTCAAGGCCAAGATGCTACCTTTCTGACATTGATCGGGCTTCGAGGGACTCATCACTACGTCCCTTTAAGGATTCTCAGGCAAGTGGGAACGATACAATCAACCCCCAGATTAGCAGAAGGGCGGAATCTCAACACCGAAATGGGCGACACAGATGGAGTTACACGAGAAATGATTCTAACCATATGGGAGAAGAGAAAGACTAGACAATTCTGTCGTCACCGAGACGATAGGGTTAAACCCCAGGCTGCCCTAGCTTATTCTTCTTGGCTTGAGTTTGACAAAGAAAGGTTTCAATCTAATAAGCCCATACCCAAAAGGAGAATCGAAGCCACCAATTTTGAAGAAAAGTACAAAAAGTTGAGAACCAGATCTGATTAGAAGAAGGTGGAGATGAAAGAGACCCAGAATCGAGAAATGAGGAGGCAATACCAAGGAAAGGCTAAAGAAGAAGAGACCAGATTTTGGATGAACCAGACAATGAAACTCCAGCATATCGCAGGGAACCTTAAGGACGTCTTGAATTCATGGAAAGGACATTTTCAGTCCACGCCATTGGAGGATAAGGAAGTATTAGGAATACAAATTCTCTCTGCTTGTGCAAGATCTTTGAATGACATACAGACTGGGAAGGATCTCCTTGAGCCAGACTTGATGCACTTGGAACCCCCCATGGAAGAAGACCCATCAGAGGAAGAATATGAAGAAGATGCTGATGATGATGATGATGTCGAGGACAAACCAAACGTTTGATCAGAGCACATCTATGCTTGGCCTTAGTTTGAATTGCAGTCGAGTCATTTCCCTTTTCAGTCGAGTCATTTCCCTTTCAGTCGAGTCATTTCCCTTTCCAGTCAAGTTGTTTTTTTTCTTTTGCAAGATTAGTGATTGTAATAAAGCCAAGCAATTCTATCAATAAAATTTCCTTTTTTGGAGTTTATAGAGTTGTTTTGATTATTCTCAAGCAAACGAAATGAAACGATTGGCGCAAGCATTACCTTTAAAAATCGTCGGTAGGCCTACCTCTAGCATAAAAGAGCCCCCCTGCATAATAGGACGCGATTGCATGACGTTAACTTTTATATTAAGTTTTCTAATACTCCACTCACATCTATCTTTGACTGTTTTTAAAGGTTATTTTGCTCTCAATCTCCGAAGGTTGGTTTGTGCATTCTGGCCGAGCAGCATTACCATTTGAGATCCAGAGGATCAATTTCAACACCTCCCTCTTTACCTACAAAGACAAGGACGAGACGAAATATCATGGCTGAGTTTGACAAAGTTGATGGAACTACCGCAAATTCTGGCATTGGAGGGACTCCTGGGAAGAAAGGTATGGTTGCATACGAGGATTATGAAAAGCTGCAACAAAGGATGTTTGAACTGGAAAACAGAATTCCCCTCCTCTACGCTGACGGAAATACTGACCCAAGTAAACTTGCACACCCTCATGGCAACGATCCCATGTTTCCTGAAAAAAGGATCACCTGCACCCTGCTTACGTTGCACCACCCAAAGCACCCCAAAACAAACCCACCGCTCAATTCCACACCTTCACTGTCGAAACCAAACCCGTTTCATCACCTACCAAAGAGCAAGACATGTATGCATGGGTAGGAGAAGAGACAGACAACACCAAAGGGCAAGTTAAGCAGTTGGTAGAAAAAGTTAAGCAATTTCAGGTGACTAAGGAGACAAGAGGATTAGCTTATGAAGACCTCTGCCTTTATCCCAATTTGAAGTTGCCTGATGGTTACAAGACACCTAAGTTCAATCTGTTCGATGGTAGTGGTGATCCAATGGCTCACTTGAGGTCTTACTGTGATAAGCTGATTGGAGTAGGGCATGATGAAAAGATCAGGATGCAGTTGTTTAGCCGCAGTTTGACAGGGGATGCACTGACATGGTTCTCCAAGCAGCAGCTGAAAAAGTGGACTAGTTGGGAAGCAATGGCTGGGGATTTTGTCGACAGTTTTGGGCACAACGATGCTATGCCTGATCGCTTTTATCTGGAGAAGTTAAAGAAAAAGCCTAAAGAAACTTTCAGGGATTATGCAACGAGGTGGAGGTCTGAAGCCGCAGAGGTCCAACCATCTATGGACGACACAGAAATTGTAGCAACCTTTATCCGCATACAAGAAGACGTGTACTTTGACAAGATGTTGAACATGCAAGACAAGAAATTTAGAGAGCTGATCAAAATTGGAGATATTGTTGAGGATGGTTTGAAATCTGGGAAAATCATTAGCTTGGTTGCACTACAAGCCGCCAACAAGGCCCTGCAGTCTGGTAGCACTAGTGTCACCAAGATAAAGAAAGACGAAGTCTCTTTCATCACTACTTCTCTTGACCACACCCCCACCCATAATCACTACTACCAAACACCACTCTCACCATACCTATATGCTCCATCACCACACGCCTATCCCGTATATAACACACAACCCACTCGCCAAGGCCCGCACCCACCATAGCCAACATATCCACAAAGCCCAAACTACAGGAACACTAACACATACCACCCTAGACCCCGTCCAGACAATAACCAAAGACTCCAAAGAAACTACACCCCGCTTGCTGAATCCCGAACCCAGCTGTTTGAAAGACTCAAAGCGGCAGGACATATCCAACCTGTCCCATTCAAAATGCCTGAAACAATTACACCATTCTTCGACCCTTCCAAGACTTGTGCTTACCATTCGGGAGGGCCTGGCCATGACACCGAAAAATGCTTTTCTTTGAGGGATAAGATACAAGATTTGATTAATCAGAAAGTGATACACTTGAAGGCACCTAACGTGCACAACAATCCTTTGCCCGATCATGGAGATAACAGGGTGAATCTGATTGAGTTAGAGGTTGAATGCAATCTAGAAGGAACCATCGTCGGAGCAAAAAAAGCTACACCAGTGCTCGCCTCTGTTGCACAGGCTGCTAAAGCACCAGCTCCCATTGAGGTGGAAATGGCCCCCAAATTCTATGTGGACGTGATCCCACCTTATGATGACAAGGCAGTACCATGGGATTATGAAATGGAAAAGAAAAGAGGGAAGACAGTAGTGGAGACAGTCGCAGCGCAAGGGATGACTAGAAGTGGAAGGTTCTATACTCCTGAGAATTTTGCTCAAGGTAGAGAGCAAAAACAGAAAAGGAATCAGTTAGGAAGAGTCTGAAGAGCCATGGAAGAAAGTGCAAGCAAAGAACTACTCTGTGGTCGACCACTTGGGCAAAACCCCAGCCCAAATCTCTATTCTATCCTTACTAGTGAATTCAGAAAGGCATATGAATGCACTGATGAAGGTTCTAAATGAGGCATACGTACCTGCAGACACCACCGTCGAGAATCTGGCCAGCATAGTTGGACAAGTCATGGAATCTAATCGAATTACTTTCCATGAGGATGAATTACCATCGGAAGGGCTCGGGCATAACAAGGCTTTGCATGTCACTATAAAATGCAAAGAATGGTTCGTAGGAAGAGTTTTGATCGATGGAGGTTCCGGCTTGAACATATGCCCGTTCATCACTTTGAAAAGAATGGGAATTGACCAAAACAAGATCAAGGAGAGTGATATGAAGGTGAAAGATTTTGATGGGTCACAAAGGAGCACCATTGGAGAGATCAACCTAACCATCATGGTGGGTCCGGTCAAGTTCACTACCGAGTTCCATGTCATGGATATCTCGTCATCATATAACCTACTATTGGGAAGACCTTGGATACACATGGCTGGGGCAGTTCCATCTACCTTGCTGATAAGTTGGTATTTTACCAACTTAAAGATTATTCTAAGCTTTCATTTTTGAATCCAAAAGCAAAGTTTGGTGTTATTAATGTCGTGAATTGCTCATTTTCAGGTTATACTAGATGGTATGAACATCAATTGAAAAGTGAAGCTAAATGAGCAAGAATAGGAGTCAAAAAGTCAAGCATCTTGCCATAGCTTGAGGCGCTCCGCCTAACAAGTAGGCGCTCCAACCAGAGGAAGCAGTGTCCAGGTGCTCCGCCTGAGCCTCACTACTGTCCAAATGTGCACATTTCCTAGGCGCTCCGCCTAGAATTGAGGCGCTCCGCCCAAGAAAACCAATATCCAGGTGCTCCGCCTGAAGCTAGGCGCTCCACCTAAGACCAACATTGTCCAGGCGCTCCGCCTGGAAAGTGGGTGCTCCGCTTGAGCCTTGCCACTGATCAATATTGTACATTTTCTAGGCGCTCCGCCTAGAATTGGGGCGCTCCGCCTAAAACAAGGGATCCTAAACTTGTATAAATATCAAAAGCTAGGGTTTTGACATTATCCAATTCTATACTTATACTCTAAAAGTTTTGGGTGATTTTGTGAGCCAAGTTGGAGACTTAACATCATTTTGTAAGCTTCTAAACTTGTATCTTTGAATATTAATTCATATATCAATCCAAAGTCTGTGTTTGATTTCAATTCATCATTTCATTACATGTTAATTGCTTTGATTCAAACCCTAGTTATGAGTAGCTAAATTCATAACTAGGGGTGTAATTATGCTATTATGATAGAAAATTAATGGGTGTTGTTCTATTTCACTAACCATAACACAAGTAACAATTATCCAACTCCCCATTACAATAACATCAAAATTCCAAAATCCATGATATTTGAGATATCTTGTCTACATTGCTAGTTGAAGACTCGGAAGAGATTAACTAGTGTAGAATAGTGGAGTTGGCGAGGATTTGAGTTTATAGGCTATTAGACTAACTCATCTAAAAGGAGTTACGCTCGGAAGAAGTCTCCTTTCCTTGGGTCTTTGAGTAGCACTTTGAGTATGCAACTAAGGCTTTGACGAGCGAGTTGCACAAGATCTCTTCTAGGCCGGAAGGATTCTAGAGATCACAATTGGAATACTCGACCATAATTATACTTGTGTTGGGAAAGTGAAGTAAAGACACCCGTTGGTTGGAAATCACTATTAGTTGGTTGCACCCCTAGTCTCATAATATATAATCAATTTACTTGCTTAATTGTATGCCTTGTAGTTAATTGTAGCATTCTTAAAAACAACCTCATTTCTAGGACTCAATATTAAACTACATTTGAATTTCTACTTGAGACTCTCTTATTGACGAGCTAGTTCCCTTAGAAAATCGCCCGACTCATATCGGGTATTATATTTTGACGACTGCCCCTCACCATTAAAGGTGTAGGATTGAGCGTGGATCAAATTTTGACGCCGTTGCTGGGGAACTACGGTTTCAATATTGAGTTGCACTAGTTAATCAAAGTTATTTAGTTCTCAAGTCCTAGCATTTTACTTTTGTTTTTGGTTTTACCTTGTGTAGGTGAACATGTCTTATAGGAGAAATCTAAATCGGCACTTGCGGAACCCCAATTACAATCATTATTATAATCAACAACATGGGGATCCGCAAGGTTATGAAGAAGAATATGATGAAGAGTTCCATATAGAACTCAACCAAGAGGGCTATCCATTCCATGTTGAACAAGTGGACGAAGATGAAATACAAGCGGAAGCTAATGATCCTCAAGTGGAGAATGTGAACCCTCATGATGACAACCCTTTTGGCCAAGCAAATGTGGGGGTCCAAGCAAATGAAGAAGGAAATCTTGGAGAAAATGAAGATGTTACGGGTAATGCTAATCGGGGTGGCAACAATACAAACCGAGGCGGCCGAGGTGTGAACCAAGAGGGTCTAGGTGTAAACCGTGGAGGTAGACCAAATGTCAACCGAGGGGGCAATGCCAATAGAGTTAATGCTCGCAATGTCAACTGAAATCAAGAGTATGCTAGAAGTGCCCGAGACTATCAACAAGAGTATGTTAGAGGTGCTCGGCACTATCAACAAAGATGAGAGACTATGAACATGATGAGGAGATTAAGGAAGAAATTGATATGAATTGTTTTGCAAGTGCCATAGTTCCTCTTCCTATTCACGGCAATGCTAGTTTTAGCATCCCAAATGTAATTCTTCAAGGTCTTGAACAATATGGTTGCTTTGGTAGTACTAAGAATGAAGATGCAAATGATCACTTGAGAAATTTTGTGCAAACTTGTAATCTCTACAAGTCGGCAAGGGTATCGGAAGAATCATTGAGGTTGAGAGTGTTCCCTTACTTTCTCACCGGAAAAGCTAAAGATTGGTTGAACAAGTTGCCGAGAAACTCCATTTTCACTTGGCAAGAGTTGGTAAAACAATTTCTAGGGAAGTTTTCACCAAAGGGTAAGCAAGCGGCATTGAGGGATAAGATCTACATGTTTGAGCTAGAGGCATCCGATTCTTTGACCGAGGCTTGGGAGGCTTTCCAAGAGGGGTTGCTCCGGTGTCCTAATCATGGTTTCAATGGGAACATGTTGTTGCAAAGCTTCTATCAAGGATTGAACAAGATGAACCAATCCGCCTTGGACACTTTATGTGATGGCTTCACCATGGACAAGAGGTATGAAGAGGTGAAAGATATCCTAGACAAAGTGACCAAGAGATCTCAAGAATGGCAATCAAGAGCTAAAAATTCGGGAAGAGAAGTTGGGATTAGTCCAAAGATGATGGAAAGATTAGAAGCGCAAGATGAGAAAATGGCAAGAATCTTGACATCGGTGGAACTCATGAACAAGAACTCAAAGGCCGATAGGGAAGCCAATGAAAAGAAGTTGCACAAGGTGGAGAATATCCACACCACAAATGCCGGACATCAAGTGGCCCCAATGGGCTATGTGACTCCCGGAGGTGTTCCTATGTCCCTTCTCCATCATGGGCAAGAAGGATACTATCCGGAACAATTCTACCATGTGCAAGATGGGGAGGAAGTACATTATGTGGATAACTACCAAGGGCAAAGAGGGTATGATCAAGGTGGTTATCAAAGACCTTATCAACAACCCTACCAACAACCATATCAACAAGCCTACCAACAACAAGGGCAATGGAGGCCAAGTCAAGGAAGAGGTAATTGGAGTAGCAGCCAAGAGGGTAGAGGAGCCGGTTCTTCTCAACAATATGCTCCAAGACCTCCATTTAAGCAAAATGATCAAGAGCCAAAGGCTCCCACAAAATGGGAAGAAATGATGAGTCAAATGCTTCAAAATCAACAAGGCTACTCCGGAGACATGAAAGACATGAAGCAAACTATGACATTACATTCCACGTCCATCAAAGAACTTGAGTTGCAAATAAGCCAACTCGCACATCAAGTCAATCGAAGGCCGCAAGGAGCATTACCAAGTGATACGGTCGTGAATCCTAAAAGAGGCGGTAAAGACCAAGTGATGGCGATCAAAATTTGAAGTGGCAAGACATATGACGATCCAAAGGCCATGAGTAAAGATGATGAGGAGTTGAGAATGCAAGATGATCATGTGGGTACCGAGTGGAATGATAATGAAGTTATTGGAGAGGAGATGGTGCAAGATGAAATGGAGAGGCAAGGTGATGTGTTGGTGCAAGAGTATGATGATGATGTTCAAGAAGTCACTAAAAATCCTACCCCCCAAAACACCACTACCCAAATAGCCAAACCAAAGAACACTCCACAACCCAAAGGAAGCCCTTCTAACCCAAGCTCCATTCCTAAAATACCACTTCCTATCCTTCAAAAGAGCAACAAACAAAGAGGAGTATCCCATGCAAAGAAGATTTGGGAGAAGATAGCAAGTACCTCCATCAACATTCCATTGGTTGATGCATTGGGGCAAATGCCCAACATTGCTAAATTCATGAAAGATTTGGTGACCAAGAAGACTTATGGAGATTTCGAGACAGTCAAGGTGACTCATCAAGCGAGTGCAATTGTGTCAAACCACATAGCTCCAAAAATGGAAGATCCCAGGGCTTTTACCATTCCATGCACAATTGGTGGAAGACACTTCAAGAAGGCTTTGTGTGATTTAGGTGCAAGTATCAACTTAATGCCGTATGCGGTGTACAAGACATTGGACACCAAAGCACATAGACCAACAACCGTGAATCTACAAATGGCCGATCGCTCAATGAAAAGTCCGATTGGAATTATTGACAATGTGTTGGTGAAGGTAGACAAATTCGTCTTTCCGGCAGATTTTGTTATTCTTGATTGCCACGTAGATTTTGAAGTACCTATCATCTTGGGAGACCATTCTTGGCAACTGGAAGAGCTCTTTGTGACGTGGAGAGAGGTGAACTTACTTTTAGGTTCAATGGAGAGAAGGGCATTTTTCATATTTGCAAAGCCTTGCAACAACCAATGGATAATGATGCGACTTGTTCTTATGTCGATGTCGTGGTTGATGCCCTAGTGGAAAAGGAGAGTGTCTTAGCTAATCAAGAAGACACGTTGGCGGCAGTAATTTGGAACATGGATGTGGAAAATGAAGAGAGTGTAGCAGAGGTGGTGAAGGCATTAGAAGGCTTTGGATCAAAACCCTATGTACCTAAAAAGCTATCCCTAGACCTTGAAAACCGAGAAACACCACCTACAAAACCATCCATCGAAGAACTGCCAAAACTTGAATTGAAAATCTTACCATCCCATTTGAGATACACTTTCCTTGGTCCCAACTCCACTCTACCCATTATCATCTCATCTCACTTGACCAAAACTCAAGAATCTCAACTTGTTGAAGTGGTGAAGAGGAGGATTAAAGCTATAGGGTGGACCTTGGCGGATATAAGGGGAATTGATCCGGGGGTATGCACTCATAAGATCTTCCTTGAAGAAGGGTGTCGGCCAAGTGTAGAACACCAAAGGAGGTTGAATCCTCCTATGCAAGAGGTGGTGAAGAAAGAAATCATCAAATGGCTAGATACGGGTGTGATAGTTCCATTGTCCGATAGCAAGTGAGTGTCACCCGTGCAATGTGTTCCCAAGAATGGGGGTATGACGGTAATTCTAAATGACAAAGGTGAGTCCATTGCAACTAGACCCGTAACCGGATGGAGAGTGTGTATGGATTATTGAAAGCTCAACACCGCTACAAGGAAGGATCATTTTCCTTTGCCATTCATTGATCAAATGCTTGATCGATTGGCGGGCCGTGCTTACTATTGTTTCTTGGATGGGTACTCCGGCTATAACCAAATATCCATTGAGGTCGAGGATCCAGACAAGACCACTTTCGCTTGCCCCTACGGCACCTTTGCATTCCGCAAAATGCCATTTAGTCTTTGTAATGCCCCCGTCACATTCAAAAGGTGCATGCTAGCTCTTTTCCATGACATGGTGGAGAATTTTCTAGAGGTTTTCATGGATGATTTCTCAGTAGTTGGAGATTCATTCGATGATTTCTTGTCCAACTTGGAGAGGGTGCTAGAGAGATGCGAAGAAACAAGACTTGTGCTCAATTGGGAGAAATGTCATTTCTTAGTTCAAGAAGGCATAGTGTTGGGACACAAAGTCTCCAAGAAAGGCATCGAAGTAGATCAAGCAAAGATTGAGGTGATTTCTAAACTTCCACCTCCAATGACCGTGAAGGGTGTATGAAGTTTCTTGGGGCATGCGGGATTTTATCGCCGCTTTATCAAAGACTTCTCCAAAGTTGTGAATCCTATGTGAAAACTTTTGGAGAAGGATGCCAAGTTCGTGTTTGACAAAGCGTGCTTAGGAGCTTTTGAAGAAGTGAAGAAGAGGTTGACAACCGCACCGGTAATTGTGGGTCCTAATTGGGAGCTTCCGTTTGAACTCATGTGTGACACTAGTGACGTGGCTTTAGGGGGCGTGCTAGGTCAACGGGTGAACAAGATGTTTCATCCAATCTACTATGCAAGCAAAACAATGAACGGAGCTCAATTGAACTACACGGTGACGGAGAAGGAACTCTTGGCTATCGTGTTCGAGTTTGACAAATTCCAATCATATTTGGTGGGATCGAAAACAATTGTGCACACCGATCACTCCGCCATCCGGTACTTGAAAGACTCCAAAGCAAGGCTCATCCGGTGGGTGTTACTCCTCCAAGAGTTCGATATTGAAGTTATTGACCGAAAAGGGACCGAAAATCAAGTGGCGGACCACTTGTTCCGATTGGAGAAGGAGGGTAGGCCAAAAGAAGAGATGGAAGTGAGTGATGCATTTACGGATGAAAGGATCTTAGCCGTGTCTTGGGAACCAATCCTTGGTATGGCGACCTAGCAAATTTCATAGTTGGGGGAGTCTATCCCGAAGACTTCACGTTCTATCAAAAGAAGAAACTAGCTAAGGATGCAATATTTTATTATTGGGATGAACCCTATCGCTTTAGGGTGTGCGTTGATGGAATCATTCGGAGATGTGTGGCCGAGTCCGAACAAGAAGCTATTATGGAAGGGTGTCATTCTTCTCCTTACGGAGGACCTCATGGTGGAGTGAGGACGGCGGCCAAGGTATTACAATGTGGTTTCTTTTGGCCAACTTTGCACAAGGATGCCCACGCTTGGGTGAAAAATTATGATCAATTCCAACGAATTAGTGGAATATCAAGGAAGCACGAGATGCCGATGAATCCCATTGTTGAGGTTGAATTGTTTGATGTGTGGGGAATCGATTTTATGGGGCCGTTCGTGAGTTCTTATGGCAACAAATACATCTTGGTGGCGGTTGATTACGTGTCCAAATGGGTGGAAGCGGTTGCGCTCCCCAATAATGAAGCCAAGAGTGTGTTGGGATTCTTGAAAAAGAATATTTTCTCACGATTCGGGACCCCGAGGGCAATAATTAGTGATGGTGGAAGCCACTTTTGCAGCCGAGCTTTTGCAAATCTCCTCCAAAAATACGGAGTGAAACACAAAGTTCCAACGCCCTACCACCCTCAAACAAGTGGTCAAGTTGAGGTCTCAAACCGAGAAGTGAAGAACATTCTAGCCAAAATTGTTAATGCAAATAGAACCGATTGGGCTAGGAAACTTGATGAGGCTTTATGGGCTTACCGAACCGCCTATAAGACTCCAATTGGGATGTCCCATTTAAGTTGGTATTCGGTAAAGCTTGCCACTTGCTGGTTGAGCTTGAGCACAAAGCCTTGTGGGCATTGAAGAAATTGAATATGGATTGGAGCGATGCCGCAAGTGCAAGGGTGTCGAACTTGCATGAACTTGAAGAACTCCGGTTCTTGGCCTATGAAAATGCGATGATTTACAAAGAAAAAATGAAGAAGCTTTATGATTCAAGAATTTGGAACTGAGCATTTAAAGAAGGAGATTTAGTGTTATTGTTCGACACCCGGTTAAAATTGTTTCCCGGGAAGCTAAAATCCAAATGGAAGGGTCCATTTAAGTTGGTCGGTGTTACACCTTATGGCTCGGTTGATTTGCAATCGAAAGAAGGAGGAACAACATTCTGAGTCAATGAGCATCGGGTGAAACACTATTTGGGATGCAACGCCTAGGTTGGTGAAGTGGCGTGCATCTACCTTGATGAACCTTGAGGAGAAAAAGCAAAAACCATCATGCCGTGACGTTAAATTAGGCGCTTCTTGGGAGGCAACCCATGTTTTTAGTGTAATTAGTTGTTACTAGTGCAGGTGCTCGAGAGTTGGTGAGTTCAAGAATGGAAAGTGAGGAAAAAGGCTATGAATAGCTACGTACAAGGCTAGGCGGACCTCCTAATTTGTGAGAAGGACCACTCAGGTAAGTTTAAAAGCGAAAATTGAACAAAGAAAGGGAGAAGAAGGCTAGGCGGACCGCCTGGCCCATGAGGCGTCCTGCCTGGCCCAGCAGGCGGTCCGCCCGGCCCACTAGGCTGCCGACCAGTCGGGTTTAGGGGTTTAATACCCAAAATTTTTCCCATTTTGCATTCTTTCAAAATTTTAACAAGAGAAAAGTACCCTTTGTCGAAAATTAATCCCCATTCCATAAAAAATCATTCTCATTCATCCACATCACACACAAATAAATCCACAATCACTTTTCATCATCAACTCACTTTAATTTCGGGTATGTGTTGAAATTTTTTTTATTTTGCTTTAATCTTCTTCAACTTTGTAGAAACATGTTTTAGGATTAGGAGTAGTTAAAAGTAGATTACTTTAGTGTTACTTGTTCTCAAATGCTATATATTGATGTTGGTAAATGGAAAAAGTTAGGGTTCATGAGATAAAAATTGCGAATTTGGATGAACTTGAACCCTTGACAATTTTCCTATGAATTTGGGGTGCTTGAGTCGTGTCTAAGTTGTTCATGATACAATAAACCAAGTTTGGAGAGTGTGTGATTGATTGAACTTGAATTGGTGAGCTATCTTGAAATTCTAGAATTGAAAATTCTTGTTTTGGGTTGTTTTGGTTAAAATCTTGCAACTATGGATTGAATATGCTAAGATTAGTTGCTTGGGGTGTGTTAGAATGTGAGAAATATATGGGGAGGTCTTGAATATTTAAATGTGAAAAAACCCATTAGTTGGGGGAAAAGCGAAAACTCGAAGAACAATGAGTGATGTACACGTGAAAGTGGAATTGAGTGTGAAATTCTAAGCTTGTTAATTCTTTGAATAACTCTAAGTTGCTAGTAGTTTGTTTGTCAAACTCTAAAAGCGATTTGCTTACCCAACTTTGATTCCTTTTCTTGAATTTTCCATGACTAGTGCTTGAAATGATAGGAGAAATTGGAAAGAGTGGTTTTGAATGTTTGAACATGCTTAGAATTTTGAAAGTAAGTTGATGGTTTGAAGATTGCTTGAAAAGCCGTCAAGGGTGCGCATAATGAATTTCATGATGCCGGTTGCTAGTTAAACAATTGAAAATTGTAGTATGCTCGTTGAATGAATTAACTTTGCTATGGCTAGTGTTGAAAGTGCTTAGAGATTCTTCAAGTTGTGTATAATGAAAGCCATGAAGTTAGAATAATAGTTGATTAAAGTGTGCACTTTCTTGATGATTGTCTTGATAAGCTTCAGATTCTGTGAGCGTCCTGTGAGGTTGTGTGTGTGCCTTAGAAAAAAATCGAGAGTGCCTCTGTTATGCTTGAAATTGGCCAGGCGCTCCGCCTTGAACCTTAGGTGATGCCCCTTGATTCACTACACCTTAGGCGCCCCGCCTGTTTCCAGGGCGCTCCGCCTCTCTGCCCATGCTGCCCATTTCAGTGCTCCTCTCCAGGCGGACCGCCTGACCCTTAGGCGCTCCGCCTGGCCCCTGCTCCGATGTGTTATGATGTTTTTTTTAATAGTTTCCATTATGTCATGCACTCTCACACGTCTAACAATGCTTTACATGTGTTTCAGGTACAATGGGCAAAACTGAAAAGAGAAAACAAGCTTCATCAACCCCCTCCAATGTAGATTCGAGAGATGATGTACCCTTAGCCAAGTTACAACGGCTAACAAGGGACGAGATAAGAACAAATAAGAAGCAAGATGCTTCTTCCTCACAATCTCGAAGGGAGGGGGGAAATGAACTAGTACCATCCCAAGTACCATCCGGTGATGAGTCCGACGGCAACGAGAAGTGGAGGAATTTGTTTAAAAGAACGAGGGCGTACAAACTCCACGTGGATAACATCCATTACAGAACCGTATACCTAGAACGGGTGATAAGCTTGAAAGATGTTGACAAGAAAAACTTCGACATTTACCAAAGGTTCCAAAAGCATGCCAAATGGGAGGAGGTGTTGGGCAAACCACTTGTTGACGCCAATGGAAAATTAGTGGCCGAGTTTTATGCTAACTTGGCGGCGAACAAAGAAGGCGACACAAAAGTGTTTTGTCGGGGTAAGTATGTGGATGTGGACACGGGTCCTTTGAATGAGTTTCTAGGGCTTGACAACATTAAGCCAACGAGATTCATGAAAAAGTGTGAAATGACTGAGAAACAAAAGAGAGCATGGCTTGTACCTATAATTGGGAGAGAAAAGGATCCCAAGTGGAAGAAAAATGGAGTGCAAATTCATCGGAGTGATCTTAATTTTGAGGCCAAGGGGTTGCATTATATCATCTCTAGGATACGCCCCACCAGTCAAGACAACAAGATTACTATGCTTCAGGCAGTGATGATAGGATGTCTTATGAGGGGGCTAAAAATCAACTTGGGTGGGGAAATGGCAAAGGAAATGGTTGAAGTAGCTTTTTCTGAGAAGAAAAAACTTGCATTCCCTAACACATTGACAGCTTATCTAGAGTCCAAGGGAATTGAGCATCATCATGATGATTACTACACACCCCCGAGGCATCCATTCAACTGGCATGCATTCAAGGATGACCCCCCAGCTTCCTCAGCTTCAGCTGCCCCACCGGTGCCTGCTCTGCCGTCCTCCTCTAGGGCGGATTCTCCACATGACCCCGACTCTCCTCTAGCTGACGAGCCTCCTAGGAGTACTGAGCCCAAGGAATTACCCTGAGCAATTTTGGACCTAGATTATAAGTTGGAAGAGATCAAGACCTTACTCTCCAACTTACCTCAGGCACCACCACCTCCTCCACCTCCGGCTGCCACACCCGAGCAGTTCGCTGAGTTGATGCAGGTTATGCGGGACCACACTACAGCTATTAGGGCACACACCACAGCACTTGAGGCCACCCAGCAGACAATTGCCCGCCTGGAGACAGCTGTCACAGGCATTACTCAGCACTTTATCTCATGGGACGAGAAGATTAGTAGGGGCCTTATTGCACCTACAAGTATCCGTATTCCTACCACTTCTGCTCCTGACACTGCTGCTCCTACTGTCCAGCCTTCGAAGGCTCCACCTCCAGTATCTTCTGCTTTGCCTGGGCCGTCTAGCTCCAAGGCTTTTCGTCGGGTGGTGAAGAATTTTCGTGCAGATGTTGATGATGAGATCAGGAGGGATCTAGAGACCACACGAGCCATGAGGTATGATGATGAGGATGATGATACCACTGATGATGATGATATCCCAGAGGATGATGACACTGACTTGCAGTTGGCCACCCAGTCGTCACTTGAGGAGACCCACAGATGGCCGCCTTCATATGGCAAAGGCAAAGGCCTAGCTTGAGCACTATCAGGGAGTCCAATTTCTACCCCCTTGTACTTTACTTTTTCACTTAGCATGCGGGGACGATGCTAGAGTCTTTAGTTGGGGGAGGGGTTCGGATTTGTTTGTGTATTTTGGATAGATTTTATGCTCAATGATATCCATGTACAAATTCGAACCATCTTGTATATATCTACTTCTTTAGTCTAGCTAGTAGTTATTTCATGTTCAATCTTTTTATTTTTCAAATAAGTCTCCGGTTTTCTTTACTTGGTTCTTTCTGGAGGTTCTTCTTGAACCAAGTTTGTATATAAAACCTTTTGAAAAATATTAATGGATTATGTGGTACTACCTATTGTTATATTATTTTTGTGGCAATCTTGACAAGTAGTTTTGGACTTTGAATGACATGGCGTGAGTTGTAGACCACGAGGTTCTTTAGCTAGCCCAATTGTGTTGTTGGCATGGTTTAAAATCTTGAACCATTACATGCTTTGTGAGTGAGTGTCCTTAGTGTGTGCTTAGACTCCGAACTTGAAAGATTACTTGCGTGTGTGGTGAGCTCTTGATTAATAAGCTTTTGTGTGTGACTTGAAAGTTTGGAACTTGCCCTTAATGTACTTTGAGACAAAATCCTAGGTGAAACTTGACTTGAGATATGATTTTAGGCTTTCTTTGGACCGCTACTATCCTAAATGGCCTACCCGTACGTATACATCCTAATTAGCCCCTCTGCCCGTTCATTTGGCAGTCACTAAAATTGAAACCCGAGCCAATTCTTGTGTGCTAAGGCACCAACCCTCTTTTTGGCCCTAACCTCCATGTGTGTATTGACAAACGTGCAACTTAGGCTAAAACCTAAGTTTGGGGGAGATGGCAAAAGCTTGGAATCCCATTGTGAATGTCAAAGTGAAGTACATGAAAGAAAGAAGAACAGAGAAAAGAGAATCGAAGGAAAGAGAAAAAGAAAGGAAATATATATATATATATATATATATATATATATATATATATATATGAGAGAAAAATATTGAATAAAGGAGGGATTAATTAGTGCCGTCTTCAAAAGAAAGGTAGAATGAGCCTAAATGGAGAGAAAAGAAAAGTTGCACAAAATGAAGTAAGATGATGTAGCGCTATGGAGGTATAAGTCACTATTTAGCCAAATCTACCACACCTTAAACCAAAAGCCTACATTACAACCATATCAAATCCTAATTGATCTCTAGTCAAGTGGCCCTACATTAGTGGAGAAGTACAAGAAGAGCAAGTCTTTGAATCTTTGAGAAGCACACACGAGCATTTCTTTATGAGAGTGAGAGTTCAAATTCTTGGAGTCCAAATTTTTTGTTAAAATATTTTGTGAGTGAAGGACTCCATTCTTTTTCGTGAGGAAGCAAGTAACTTTTGAGCAAGGGATTTGAATGCATATTGAGGCTCATGAACAATCGGAGCAAGCCGATAACCGTGAGATAGCTCTAAAGGCTCATGAGTTTCCTTTTTGCCATAGTCCGAGCAAAGTGCATAGATGCTTGTCAATTGTTCATATTATTATGTGTAACTAGTTAGTACCAACTAATTCATTAATACAAAAATATTGTTTATAAAGTTCGGATTGTGGAACATGACTTGACTTTGAGCTTAAATGTGAAAGAGTGTTTCGACATGCTAGATTTTGAGTTGTTTGAGGAAAAGCAAAGACTTAAGTTTGGGGGAGTTGATAAGTTGGTATTTTACCAACTTAAAGACTATTCTAAGCTTTCACTTTTGAATTCAAAAGCAACGTTTGGTGTTATTAATGTCGTGAATTGCTCATTTTCAGGTTATACCAGATGGTATGAACATCAATTGAAAAGTGATGCTAAATGAGCAAGAATAGGAGTCAAAAAGTCAAGCATCTTGCCACAGCTTGAGGCGCTCCGCCTAACAAGTAGGCGCTCCACCCAAAGGAAGCAGTGTCCAGGCGCTCCGCCTGAGCTTCACCACTGTCCAAATGTGCACATTTCCTAGGCGCTCCGCCTAGAATTGAGGCGCTACGCCCAAGACAAGAAATATCCAGGCGCTCCGCCTAAAGCTAGGCGCTCCACCCAAGACCAACATTGTCCAGGCGCTCCGCCTTGAAAGTGGACGCTCCGCCTAGAAAGTGGACGCTCCGCCTAGAAAGTGGGCGCTCCGCCTGACCCTTGCCACTGATCAATACTGTACATTTTCTAGGCGCTCCGCCTAAAACACGGGATCCTGAACTTGTATAAATATCAAAAGCTAGGGTTTTGACATTATCCAATTCTATACTTATACTCTAAAGGTTTTGGGCGATTTTGTGAGCCAAGTTGGAGACTTAACATCATTTTGTAAGCTTCTAAACTTGTATCTTTGAATATTAAGTAATATATCAATCCAAAGTCTGTGTTTGATTTCAATTCATCATTTCATTACATGTTGATTGCTTTGATTCAAACCCTAGTTATGAGTAGCTAAATTCATAACTAGGGTGTAATTATGCTATTGTGATAGAAAATTAATGGATGTTGTTCTATTTCACTAACCATAACACAAGTAACAATTATCCAACTCCCCATTACAATAACATCAAAATTCCAAAATCCATGATATTTGTGATTTCTTGTCTACATTGCTAGTCAAAGACTCGGAAGAGATTAACTAGTGTAGAATAGTGGAGTTGGCGAGGATTTGAGTTTATAGGCTATTCGTATAGACCAACTCATCTAAAAAAAGTTACGCTCGGAAGAGGTCTCATTTCCTCGGGTCCTTGAGTAGCACTTTGAGTATGCAACTAAGGCTTTGACGAGCGAGTTGCGCAAGATCTTTTCTAGGCCGGAAGGATTCTAGAGATCACAATCGGAATACTCAACCATAATTATACTTGTATTGGGAAATTGAAGTAAAGACACCCGTTGGTTGGAAATCACTATTAGTTGGTTGCACCCCTAGTCTCATAATATATAATCAATTTACTTGCTTAATTGTATGCCTTGTAGTTAATTGTAGCATTCTTAAAAACAACCTCATTTCTAGGACTCAATATTAAACTATATTTGAATTTCTACTTGCGACTCTCTTACTTGACGAGCTAGTTCGAAATCGACCCCGACTCATATCGGGTATTATATTTTGACGACCGCCCCTCACCATTAAAGGTGTAGGATTGAGCGTGGATCACTTGCATCAGACGGTGAAGTTTGAATGGGACAACAAAGAAGTTGTGGTGTTCGGCGAAGGGAGCAACTCTATATACAATGAACAAACCATACCAGTGATTGAAGGAAATGTTCTAGATGGACAAACCTTTTACACAGTGGAGCTCGTAGGAGCGGTGCATGGTAATCAAGGTGGTTACCGCAAGAGCTACAAGAGAAATATGGAGGGTGGAACCACAATAGCCACAGAGGAAGCACCAGTACAACACAAGGAGGATATTCTGCATACTTTGCTCCCAAACTTGTCAATGCCCCGCAAGTGACCGAGAAGAAGAGGAACTTCTATAGCGCTTATTGGGACGGACAAGGTAAAGGTTATGAAGGAAGAAATCTAGTCTGGGAACCTGTAATGTCTGATTGGGGGGTGCCTGCGCGTGAGTTCCGTGAAACGATACCTGCCAAGACGGAGAAGCGGCCTATATACCCGCCCAATGCCCGTCCTGACTGGAAGCGCATCTCTAGAGAGACAAGAGGAAAGCAAGTGTGGATACCTAGAGTACTTGAACCCAAACCTGAAGAAGTGCAGATTGAAGGACCATACATACTCCCGCAGCCTGCAAGATGGCCCGGAGATTGGGTGATGGGTATTATGTTAAGGCAAGGCTATGAAACCGGGAAGGGTTTAGGCAAAAATCTGGATGGTTTGTTGGAACTCGTTCACATTGTGACGAGAGGCGACAAGGATAGGTCAGGCATAGGCTATTTTGTGGGTTATGAAGAAAGTTTGGAGAAAGCATCCTTGGATTTCAAGTACTACAAAAGATCTGTCAAACCTCTACTACGTATTTTCGTCTCGTCTGGTCTCTTGGATGGTCGCAAAGGGGAGTCACTTGCAGTACAAGAGGACAAGTCGGAGGTTGTTGATGCTGAGGAAGATCTGCTGGCAGGCATGCAGAAGTTATTTTTTGAAGATTGTTGTGTAATTCTGGAAAAGCACACCGAACCTCTTGATCTTGCAAAAGTTCAACCTGGAACTGCACTGAACAATTGGACCAGCAACTTGATCCGAGCATACTGCGGACCTTGGTAGAGCTAGGGTTTTTGTTTTTCTTTCATGCTTTCAAAATAAAACACGACTCCGAGTCGTTAGAATTACATTTCTTTCCCGTTTTTAGTTGTCATGTTCGAATGTTTCCCTACAAACATTTTTTTGCAAGGATTCATGAATAAAAGCATTGATCTTTTCCTTTATTTTTCCTTTTTGTTAATCCTTTTAATTATGCATTGCTTTACCTTTTCAGCACTCAAACTAATAATTCCATCGTAAACGACAAATGTAATGTGTAATGAAACAACTGTGTTTAAAGAATCTGATCCCGATTATGAAGAGTTTGATGAGGCAACACAAGAGAAAATTAAGAAATTTGAAAATAAGCCTAAACCAAATTTGGATGAAACAGAAGTGGTTAATTTAGAAGACAACGAAACCGTGAAAGAAACAAGGATTAGTGCGCACTTGACCCCGGAAGTTAGAAAACAATACATCGAATTCTTGAAAGAGTATGAAGATGTATCTGCATGGTCGTATGATGATATGACAGGCATAAGCACGGATGTTGTCGCGCACAAGTTGCCTATTAACCCAGGTTTCCCGCCGGTTAAGCAAAAAGCCCGAACTTTCAAATCATCAAACCTAGTGCAAATCAGAGAGGAGGTGACCAAGCAGCTTAATGCGGGAATCTTGAAAATGGTTGAATATCCAACTTGGTTGGCCAACATCGTACCAGTGCCGAAAAAAGATGAGAAAATAAGAGTTTGTGTGGATTACAGAGACTTGAACAAGGCAAGCCCAAAAGATGACTTCCCTCAACCAAATATATTCACATCCTGATCGATAATTGTGCGAAGCACGAACTACAGTCCTTCGTAGATTGTTTTGCTGTTATCATCATGTGCTTATGGATGAGGAAGATGCAGAAAAGACGGCCTTCACTACCTCTTGGGGGGACATACTGCTACAAAGTGATGCCTTTTGGTTTGAAGAATGCTGGAGCTACCTACATGAGAGTAATGACCACAATGTTCCATGACTTAATGCACAAGGAGATTGAGGTGTATGTGGAGGATTTGATCATCAAATCAAAGAAAAGCTCCGAACATTTGGACAATTTGTGCAAGTTCTTCAACTGTTTACACAAGTACAACTTGAAGTTGAACCCAGCAAAGTGTGCTTTCGGTGTTTCATCCGGAAAGTTATTGGGCTTTATCGTCAGCAGAAGAGGCATTGAGTTGGATCCAGCCAAAATCAAAGCCATCAAAGAATTGCCGCCACTGAAAAGCAAGAAAGAAGTCATGAGTTTCTTAGGACGACTCAATTACATTAGTCGTTTCATAGCCCAGTCCACGGTCATATGTGAACCCATCATCAAATTGTTAAGGAAAGATACCGTTATCGAGTGGACAGAGGATTGCCAGAAAGCATTCGATCGGATAAAGGAGTACTTGTCTAGCCCTCCCGTGTTGGTTCCACCCGAAGCAGGGCGACCTTTGATACTGTACTTATCTGTGGCAGATTCAGCATTCGGATGTGTGTTGGGATAGCACGATTCTACATGAAGAAAAGAGCAGGCAATATATTACCTAAGTAAGAAGTTCACTCCTTACGAAGCCAAGTACATATTGTTGGAACGCAGCTGTTGTGCATTGACTTGGGTGGCACAGAAGTTGAGACATTATCTAACGTCGTATGCAACTCTACTGATCTCAAGAATGGATCCTCTTAAATATATCTTTCAGCAACCGATGCCGACCGGAAAGTTAGCCAAATGGCAAATGTTACTCAGTGAGTTTGACATCACTTTTGTCACTTAGAAAGCAATGAAAGCTCAAGCCCTAGCAGATCACATGGCCGAGAACCCTGTGTATGATGACTACGAGCCTTTGCATACCTACTTCCCAGACGAGGAGGTCATGTTCGTCGGAGAAGATATTGCTGAGAGTATGACGGTTGGAGACTGTTCTTCGATGGAGCAGTAAACTTCAAAGGGGTTGGCATTGGAGCGGTATTGATATCCGAAACTGGCCAGCATTACCCAGCCACTGCTAAGCTCAGATTCCCTTGCACCAACAACATGGCAGAATACGAGGCTTGCATCTTAGGGCTCAGGATGGCCATAGACATGAACGTGCAGGAACTATTGGCAATTGGAGATTCAGATTTGCTGATACATCAAGTACGAGGTGAGTGGGCGGCAAAGAATTCTAAAATATTACTATATTTGGAATGCATAAAAGAATTGAGCAAGAGATTCACCAAGATAGAATTTCGGCATGTACCTAGACTGCAGAATGAGTTCGCTGACGCCCTAGCCACAATATCTTCCATGATTCAGCACCCCGACAAGAATTAAATTGATGCAATACCCATAGCAGTGAAAGAGCAACCAGCACATTGCTTTCAGGTGGAAGAAGAATCGGATGGAGAGCCATGGTTCCATGACATTAAGAAATTCCTCAAAGAAAGCCTTTATCCTAAGAATGCTACAAGCCTGCAGAAGAAGACATTGCGAAGATTGGCCAATGGTTTCTTCCTAAACAGTGAAATCCTATACCGGAGGACGCCTGATCTAGGTTTGCTGAGATATGTGGACACTAAAGAAGCTGTCAGTTTGCTAGAAGAAGTGCATGCCGGAACTTGTGGTCTGCATATGAATGGTTTCGTGCTTGCAAAGAAGATACTATGGGCAGGATACTTTTGGATGACTATGGAGCATGATTGCATAAAATACGTGAAGAAATACCATCAATGCCAAGTGCACGGAGACATGATTCAGGTAACCCCCTAATGAGCTTAACGTTATGGGATCGCCTTGGCCATTCGCTGCTTGGGGAATGGATGTCATAGGGCCAATTGAACCCGCCGCGTCAAATGGACATAGGTTCATATTGGTAGCCATTGATTACTTCACCAAATGGGTGGAAGCTGCATCCTACAAGTCGGTGACGAAGAAGGTAGTGGCTGATTTTGTCCGAGCTAAGATGATATGCCGATTCGGCATCCCCGAATCTATCATCATTGATAACGGGTCCAATCTCAACAGTGACTTGATGAGAGCAACATGTGATACTTTCAAAGTCAAGCACCGTAATTCCACTGCGTACAGACCTCAGATGAACGGAGCAGTTGAGGAAGCTAACAAGAACATAAAGAAAATACTGTGGAAGATGACTGACAAATCAAGACAGTGGCACGAGAATCTTCCTTATGCTCTGTTAGGATACCGCACCACAATGAGAACATCAACGAGAGCTACTCCTTATCTTCTAGTCTATGGCACTGAAGCAGTAATACCAGCAGAAGTGGAGATTCCCTCTCTAAGGGTCATTCAAGAAGCAGAACTGACAGACGCGGAATGGATTAAGAGGAGAATGGAACAATTGGCACTCATTGACGGCAAGAGAATGAACGCAATATGCCATGGACAGTTGTATCAGCAAAGAATGGCAAAATCATTCAACAAGAAGGTCCGTGTAAGGTCATTCGAACCTGGACAGCTGGTTCTGAAGAAGATATTCCCTAATCAGAAAGAAGCAAAGGGCAAGTTTGCACCAAACTGGCAAGGACCTTATATGGTTCATCGAGTTCTCACTGGAGGAGCACTCATACGGGCAGAAATGGATGGTGAAGTTTGGTCGAAGCCAATCAACGGAGATGCTGTCAAAAGATATTACATCTGAGAACCTGCACTAGCTAATAGCTTTATTCTTTATGCAACATCTCATGTAAGCTGGAACTACGTTACGACCTGATTCCCCAAGTGGGATACGTAGGCAACCTACCCAATGTTCGGTCGCATTAATACAAAAAATTTATTTTCCACACAAAGTAGACACTGGGGCAGAATTTTTGAGGATCTCTCAAAAATTAAAAAGGACAAACTGAGATCAATACTGGGGCAAAATTTTTTGAGATTCTCTCAAAAATTTCAGGAGAAAACAAAGTACAGAAACTGGGGCAGAAATTTTTGAGATTTCCTCAAAAATTTCAAAAGAAGGCGAAGTGCAGAACTGGGGCAGAAATTTTAGGCCCCAACCTCAAAAATTCCTCAAGGATGTTTTAGTACAGTTTGAAAAACAACAATTGCATCATTGTGCTTGTATTACACAACGCGGTCTATGATTCGATGGAATAAAATACATTTTTTCACGAACCTTTCCTTTAAAAAACGCATGCCTACTTTCTCTTTGCTTTTTTTCTCTTGCTCCCCGTGGTTTGACCAAGGTCCGGCATTCGCGAAAGAAGACACCACAAAAGAAAGACGTGAGTCAGGCGAAGAATGCACAAACGAAACCTTCCTCCCGCAAAACTTACAAAATTTTCTTTGAGTGCAGGCCACCAAAAGACGAACGATGTGACAATCAGCATAACAACATTTCAGGCAGTCCTACAGATAAGGTAATATCTCTATATTTATCACTTCATGTTACTCGTTGCATGCAGGGTATACAACTCAGCACAATAGGCAAATAGCTCTTGACGAGCAGGCAAAATAGCTCTTGACGAGCAGGCAAAATAACTCTTGACAAGCAGGCAAAATAGCTCTCGATGAGCAGGTAAAATAGCTCTTGACAAGGAGGCAAAATAGCTCTTGACGAGGAGGCAAAATAGCTCTTGACGAGCAGGCAAATAGCTCCTGACGAGAAGGCAAAATAGCTCTTGACGAGGAGGCAAATAGCTCTTGACGAGGAGGCAAATAGCTCCTGACAAGAAGGCAAAATAGCTCTTGACGAGCAGGCAGAATAGCTCTTGACAAGGAGGCAGAACAGCTCTTGACGAGCAGACAAAGAGCTCCTGACAAGAAGGCAAAATAGCTCCTGACGAGAAGGCAAAATAGCTCATGACGAGCAGGCAAAATAGCTCTTGACGAGCAGGCAAATAGCTCTTGAAGAGCAGGCAAAATAGCTCTTGACGAGCAGGCAAATAGCTCCTGACGAGAAGGCAAATAGCTTTGACGAGCAGGCAAAATAGCTCTTGACGAGTAGGCAAATAACTCATAACGAGAGACCACGACGCATTGATGGTGGACACTCACAATTACAGGAAAGTATATTTATGCATTAACACATATGTATTATTCACAAAACTCACTTTTATCGCAGGACATACATTCCGGCATTGCAACAACACTGCAATTTAGCACCCCGCACTATCACCTATAATTTCTGAACATATTTTCCCAAAGTCAAGACAAAATTGGCCGCACTGTCAACGTCTTTGCCCGAAGACTCTTTCATCATCCCCGGGCAAAGAAGGGCAGCAGTTGACACCCAATTTTGTCCCTCCTATTTCACAATTTTATCATACAAAACTTTGAAAATGTAATTTTAATATTTTAGACAAAATTGCGTCTATTATAATACACTTATCCGTATCACCAACGTCACATCTATATACATATGTATCTCAATGCGATCACACTACATAAATACGTCATTTGAGTCGTTTTCAAAGCACTTGCACGATTTTGTAACTATTTATACAATTTATATACTTGAATATCCATTTTACAATTATTTACATTCAATTAATATTACATAAATTCATTTATAATTATTTTGAGTTAATTACTATTTTTCCTGAGTCTATAATATTACTCTTCATATTTTATTAATTTTTCTCTTATTTTATTAGCATTTTTAAGCCAATTATTGGCTAATTATACCTACATATACCCGAAATATACAGCATATATACACCCATATATATTTAAGACATATACTACATATACACATCACTCTCTTAGGGACCTACGCGCACACACATCAGTCCACACACGCATACGTGGCACATTTCTAGCCAATAACCCGCCCACATCAGATCCCACTATTATTCTTCATTTTTTCATCTTTAACCAGACCCCTCCCCCTTTACCAAAATAAACCCTAGGTTCATTTCCCCTCCCCCTCTTTCCCTTTCAGCCGTCACTCCCCTCTCCCCCTTACCCCAAACCATGACCAAATACACTCCTTCACCCAAATCTCCCAAAAAATCCGACATCCCCGCCCCCAGTCACGACATATTTTTCATCCCCACTGCTCCGTTTCTCTCTCCTCGTCGCGAATTCAAACCGAAAAGGAAGGTAAGAAAATGGAATTTTTTTTTGACAAAATCGTGAGGAGTTTGATGATAATCAAGACAAAATCGGAAGGAATACATTACAAACAAGGCATAGATCAAGATTTCGGAATCAAAACAAGAAAAAATGAAGAAACCAAAAACGGATCAGATTCGACCCGACCCGGTTTGCTGACCCGACCTTAAATCGGGTATCCTCTCTTCTGTTTTTCTTATTCTACTCTGCTGCTCCATTTTCTCTGATTTAAATTCGTTGAAATTAACGATAATTCGATGTTTTATTACAAGACTAGGCTTGCACCACCACTGTTGAATTATTAACAGTTAGGAGTAAATTTAGTCATGATCTTCATACTCAAATTATGTCTTGACGATAACTTTAAATGCCTATCCGAAGTATCTGTTTGTTTTAATCATTCGCCTTGTCCTAGCATGTGAGACTTTGGTTTGGAAAAAGAAGCTTTGGTGTAGCTATTGAACATACGTACACTATTTATGCTCTTTCTTATACGAATATCAGTTAAAAAAGAAAACCTTCTATGCAATATGTGATTATATGTTTTTGAAGACACATAGGAATTCTAGACCATTCGTTTTGCAAGATTTTATGAGAAGACCATTATTGTTTGTTTTGGGGATATTTTAAGTGATTTATGTATGAAAATATATACGCATCTTATAAAAATCAAATTTTTATTTTTTGTGCTTCCTTTATTCCGAAAATCACTTAATTAGATTTATTTTTGAAAGTATTTGAAAGGTGATATTCCTTTTATTTTGGTAAATTAGAGAGGTGATTGATTCATGCCTTACAAAAATTATTGCTGACGTTGTTTTTCCTTTCCTAGTTAGAATTTGAATTTTAATGAGCCCTAGTCCTACTACTATATAAACAGCCCCCAAGCCCCTAACACAGACACACTGAAAATATACTAAGAGAAGCAATAGCAACTTTCTTCTAAAAAAAATATCCTTACTATTCCCTAGTTCTACAAAGATCTTGTTTCTTATCTCTATGCGACTTGCCCTCCCTTACTGCCCCAATCAAATCCTAAGTTAATATATTTGGGATCGAATGGAAAGTTTTCTAGGTTGATTTGCTTTTGGTTTCCATGATGAACAACTTGATTTTGTCAAGTTTTGCTTGCTTTGTTTGCATATCAGTCTGGCCTTCCTTTCGGCCAACACTAACCCTTTTTGCAGGTTTATTGGATAGTCTTTAGGACTATACCAGTGTCCTTCATTACAGGTACACCAAGTTATATAAGTAGAAGTCAGAAAGCCTGACAATGGTAACGAGTTAGTTGCAGGGAAGGCGGAAGTACAGGGTCCAGAAAGGACCTAACTGGAACCATGTGAATGGTGTATTCAGGACACTATATTTTTAACTTGTATGCATTTTTAGTTTGTTCCCCTTGTATGTAATTCTCTTTCCTTCTACATGTATGTATCTAAGGTTAAAACAGGGAAGAAAATGGTAAGTGTTGTGGCTTCATAAGCCCCTTTGAAGTGTAAGAAAAGTATTGCAATGAAATAATTGTATTTGGGTTATTCAGGGACCCTATCTCTCACCTTTTCTCGCTCATCTATGGCTGAAGTTGTGAGTTTATGTGCATCAATTCATAAATCTTGAAACTAGTGTGATTAAGTCGTATAACGGATGAGGATTGTTAGTATTTAAATCTGAATTTCGTTAAGGCAGGCCCGTTTCGTATAAAGGGGGGAGGTTTTCGCAATTTTATTTAAAATGTGGCCATTTAGGAAAATCGTGACCTATGCTAGGATATTTTTCGTAAAATATGTCTTGTCTGTAAAAAATTAGGCTTGAACGATAAGCCCATGTCAAAAGAAATTGAAATTCCAAAATTTTTGTTAAGCAGAGGCTGATTATCCAATTTCTATCAAAAAAGGCCTATTTCTGCAAATTTTAGAGCAACCTTTTTCGCTGCAGGTTCTCTTCTTTTCAAATGGGGGATTTCTTTTAAAACATATTGATTTTGTAACTTCTTTTTCTTATACATTAATTAATAGTGCATAAGGGAAGTATTGAATCTCGGGGTCGGATTATACATACTTTTAAAATTAAATTCGTTTAAATCGATTGCTTAACATGTATTGCTTGAATATGACACTAATATATGTATATCTATGTGCGCGTCCTTTTAAATGCATCCAAACTTGCTTGGTGTGTTCATTTTTTTATTCAAAACCTTCCTATCTATATGTATATAATATTTTGAAACGGCCCCCAAAACAAAAGTCGCTCGGAATATACGTTTTCCAATTAAATGAAAATACATCCCTTCCAAAGTAACCACATTCTCTAAATGAGATAAAACCCATTTGTCCCTTCGTTTGATTATCTCATTGTGAGAAATAAATATTCCATGCTCTTTTAAATAATTTTCAAAAAACTGATTCACTTCGGATTTGCAGAAAAGAGCTCGATTCGGAATTGTGTTTATATTTTCAGCTCTTTGAAATTAAATGTTTAAAGCAGAAGGCTAAAATTGCAAGTAGGCAGTGGGCCTAGCCCATAAACGCAAAACCAGTCACTTCTAAACTAGTTAGAATGCGGCAGTGACTTACTTTCGATCATGTTGCAGGGATATCTCTTTAATATCTTGTCTTGACCTTTTAGCCTCCCTTCATGATAGTATAGATATTGCTTTTCTTTTTAATTTGAACCATGTTCCTCTAATCTATGATCTTAGAATTATTATCTTTTAAATATGTATATCCCAAAAATTCAAATTCGGTTGGGAACCACTTTTAGTGGGACTCGGGAAGTGCCTAACACCTTCTCCCCAGTCATAAGGGCTTCTTACCTTAGAATATTTGTTTGTACGACCTACCTGGAGTTAATTTTAGACACTTAGAAAATTTAGGTGACTTGATACGCCTGTTATACAAATTTATTAGGTGGCGACTCCAATTTTGACTCAACCGAGTCACCCAGTCAAAACCCAACCTTTGAACTCTTACCGAGTTTCGAAAAAGGGGTGCGACAGGTATTAGAAGAAGGTTTCAGTTTTCGTTGGCAATAAATCTTAAAAGAGGTTTTCGAACTCGATTTTGGCGAATGAGCTCTGATTCAAAATTTGAAAGCGTCGTTAGGTTCGTATGATTATTTTTAACCTGTGTGAAATTTCGGAAGTGAATTCCTAGGTCATTCGGATAGTTTCCGCTAAAATGTCGAAAGTTAATAATTTAATCTCTTTCTGTTTAATTCGCATCTTGAATTTTGGAAATCCAATTCGAGATCTGTCCTAGCGAGAATGTCACATTAATATTGTATAACCTTCTTGAGAAATTTGGGATCATTTCGAGATTCGTAAGCTTCCGTTTTAATTTTAGTTGCAGTAGCAAGTTTTAAAAAAAGAACATGAAAAAAAGAAAAGATAATGGAATTAAAGGTGAGGCGGTGGCTAATGGCTAGGGGATAAAAGTCCCTTAACTTAAAAGTTTCCAGCACAAAAACGATTAGAAAGGTGAAACAAAACACAGAACGTAGAGAAAGGGAAACAAAGTCAGAAAAGAGAGAAATGAAAGGAAAAGAAGAAGGAAAAAAATAGAATTTTCACCCTAAAATATCCAAAGCGGGATTATTTGGCAGTAAATCCAAATGACAAAGCGGTTGTTGAGTAGCAGTAGTAACTTCGGAACAAGATAAGTGATTGTATCCATTTCTTTGACGGTCTTTGACCTTATGGATATTCTATTCACGCGTTTTTTATGTGAATAGCTGCCGACAAGGCGTACTTATTACGCTACAGCCTTGAAACACGTTCATATATCTTATATTTTCTGGTTATGGACTGCTATGCGATATACTAAGTGCAGAAGTATTCCGCCTCAGCTTTATATTATCTCGGTGCAAGAGTATTCTGCTCTTATGTCATATACTAAGTGCAGGAATTTATCTCGAGTGCAGGAGTATTCCGCCCCAGGAGCAGGAGTATTTCGCTCTTATGTCATATATTGAGTGCAGAAGTATTCCGCCTCAGCTTTATATTATCTTGCAGGAGCAGGAGTATTCCGCCTCAGCTTTATATTATCTCGGGTGCAGGAGTATTCCGTCCCAGGAGCAGGAATATTCCGCTCTTATGTCATATACTGAGTGCAGGGGTATTCCGCTTCAGCTTTATCTTATCTTGGGTGCAGGAGTATTTTGCCCCAAGAGCAGGAGTATTCTGCTCTATTGTCATATACTGAGTGCAGGAGTATTCTGCCTCAGCTTTATATTATCTCGGGTGCAGGAGTATTCCGCCCCAGGAACAGGAGTATTCCGCTCTTATGTCATATACCGAGTGCAGGAGTATTCCACCTCAGCTTTATATTATATCAGGTGCAGGAGTATTCCGCCCCAGGAGTAGGAGTATTCTACTCCAGTTGGTTATTAGATTGTATTCCCCTTTAATGCAGGAGTATTCCGCTTTAGAACGTGATTATGGGCACATGTGACCCTATTGCATCATACTGCATTCATTCCATTTCATTGCACCGGTTGTTGTGTATTGTGTTATTATAGTGCGATGTTTTGTGTATGTGTCATGTATTTCTGATTGTTGATATGTTCGGGATTCCTATAGGTTCTGTCTATCTTAGGTCCCTGGTTGTTTATGAGTTTATGGTTCCATAAGTATTTCAGTTATTATCTGGCTCTGCCTTTTTATAGTTGAAATAAGGTGAATTTGGTTTATCTATTTTTCTTCTCCCTGGCTAGCATATCTGCTTCTTTAAGATGGCTAGTCATCTTTCACTTACTGAGCCCTTTCGACCCACCCTTTTATTGTTCCTAGTCTATTTATTTCGTTTCGGCAGGTTACGCTCCAGGACCGAGTTCGTCGCTCGAGTGAGGAGAGGAGGCGATTACAACTGTCAGGGTAAGCCAACTTTTATTCAAGATGGCCACCAGTTTTATGTTTACTATCCCAGTTGTATTTTTTCCCTTCGGGAGATGTTTATACTTCATTCGTATTCTTAGATGTCTGTCTGGATAGCCCTAAACCTAGTGGCCGTTTTGCCATAGATTCCAAAAAATATTTGAAAAATTTTTTTTTGAGTTGAGTTGAAAAATGGAATTTAGAAGTCGAATTTGTATTTGGACATATATTTCACTTGAGAAAAAGGTAGAGTTTAGTGAGGGAAGAAGTAACTTTTTTTGAAAAACTTGGAAAAGTGCTTTAAACCACTTACCAAAAATTATTTTTCAAAAAAAGCTGAAAAAGTGACAAGATTTCATGGACAAACGGCTTAGTCTCAATTTTTTTAATATGAATACTAAAGTTTTTTTGATAATAAAGTACGAATATTTGTTCTCTTTTGGAAAAATATCCGTCAATCAACATCAATTATCAAGTTATTAATTTCCAGAATTAAATTCCATTTTTTATTACTTTCTTTAGAATAAATTATTTTCTATTTTTATTTTTTATTTCATTATGCATTACCCCTTCTTTTTTAAAAAAAAAAATCTTTCTACTGAAAAATATTAATTAGGCTACTCAAATCTGAAAAAGAATATTGCAAATTGTATAGAATCTCAAAACTGTTCTTTTGGTAAATATTTAACAAACAATAAAACTATGAAAAAGTGTTCTTTAAAAAAATAAATCACAATCTTGTTGAGTTAGATGACAATGAAATCCGAAAAGAAGAAGAATTTAGTGAATATTTTGGTGTAGGTTCTAAAAAAAGATCTATATTAAAAGATCAATTAAATAAATCTGCATCCAAAAATGTTAGAACAAGAAATATTTATATATATTTAAATATTTAAGCCACCGATAAAGTTAGGGCCGCCCCTGCCGATGCCATTGGTCTTCTGGTCTTCCATGTATGTTTGTTAACTGAAATAATCTCTAATGTATGTTAAAAAAGTAGAGACAACCCTAAAAGTTAAAACTAACGGTAGCCTTCAAAATTTAAGTTAAATTTAACCGAATTTGTCAGGTGCATTTCAAGCGAAATGCCATAAACATAAAAGAAAGAAAACAAACCTTCCTGCTCGATCACAGTGATCATAAATCATTTGTCTATATCTGTTGAACTATAAGGGTCTAAATATAATTAAGCTAAGTTAGTTAGTTACTAGATATTTTGTAGTTAGTTGTATGTAGATATAAATAGGAGTATGGTTACTATTCTATTGTATCTGAGCTCATTTCCTTCTTAGCTTAATAAACAAGCTAGTGCCTTCTTCTCTCTCAAGCCCTTTCCTAACTGCCATGGCTGCTCTCCATAGCTGAGCTTCAATATGGTATCAGAGCCAGACCCATCCCAATTCACCGATGTTGGGCCCCCATATTATCAGCATGCACAATGTCAAAGGGTGAAAGAGACCTGTGCTTACTTAAAGGAAGGGGTATTCTTGGTTGTTTTGCAACAGGACATATAGAGCTATGGTGATCTTGTAACTGTACATTATTCAAAGAAAATTTCACAATCTTGAGTGGAGCATGTCCTAGTCTTCTATGCCACAAGGCAGATATTTCACAAGCACTAGACATAGTGACTTTTTCACAGTTACTTTGGCTACTGTGACAATCATTATTACAGGTGCTATTTACAGAATTGCCTATGTAGGCTGCTGATCCTTTATCTTCAGCATTCAAAGCAGTGTGCTGAGCTGAAATTTTTGAAGGCTTGTTCTGAACTTCCCCCTTGAGTAGGTACAGAACATGATCCTCCTTACCAATCCCCAACACCTTCCCACTTGAGAGGTCCTGAAAGACACATAAATCAGGATAGAAAACCACCATACAACCTAATGTCTTAGTGATCTGGGACACTGAAAGGAGGTTGTACTTAAACTCTGTAATGTATAGGACATTATTTACAGGCTGATTTTCAAGAATAATGGAATCTCCTGTATGTGTTATGTCAACCTTATCACCATTAGGTAGGCTTACTTTACTCCTATCACTGTTTATGATGGCCTGATGCTTGGTTAGCAGATTTAGATTATTGACCATGTGATTTGAGGCTCCTGTGTCTATTATCCAGTTACTTTGAACTGGATTAGTCATGAAAGCACTGACTGTACCTGTTGAGCCAGTGGTAGCTGCATTAGCTTCATGATCTACATACTTCCCTTTATTAAGCATCTGAATAATCACGTGCATCTCAGTTGCATATGTCCATTAAAATAGAGACACGTAGTATGTGTAGATTTCATCATTTCACTTAAGTTAAATTTCCTCCTCTTTTCTAACCACAACAAAACATCTAGTCCAGTAGTGTAGATTTGACGACTTCGGTTAAGTTTTTTTAAAACATTTGACGGAAAGCGACCTTGTCCGTGAACTTTGAACTAGTTTTTCAAAACTTAATAGAGATAAGTTCGTAGAACAATAAGTTGAATCAAAGCACATAAAGTTCCTGTTGATTTATAATTTAGAATATCTAGATAATATTTTGTTCTAGAATTGTCTTGGATGATCTAGTATATGCCAAGTCTAGAATGCTCTGTGTAAATTTCTAGGAGATAAATCTTATCTTTTGTGTTCTCTAGGTGATAAAGTCTATCTAGAATGGTTCTAGAGTGCTCCATTAGCACCTATGAATAGCCTCCCTTGTATTGTCATTGGCATCAAGTTGAATGAAAACAAACCCTCTCCCAAATTACGAAGTGTTCTTCCCTTCCTCTTCTTATTTGCTTAGTATACAACCTCTTCTTCTATATTGTTCTCTTTTCTAACAGTTCCATTACCTCTTCTTAATTTGTTAACCTAGAGAGAGTGGCTGAAAATAAGATTCAATTGTGCCCCAAATCTTAAATACTTTCCTACTTAAAATACGATAACTCCAACATTTCTTAAGAATAAAATATCATGATAACAAGAACATATAGATGATACGACATACTAGGAAACATTACGATAAACAAATATGAAAAGAAATTCATACGAAACAGGAAATATTACGAAAAACAAACATGAAAACACTTCGACAGAAATATTGTATGCTTAAGCGGAATCTTCTGGGTGTTCATCATCCTTTTCTTCTCCAGCATTGTTGTTATCACCTTCTGCCGGTTCAGGTCGTGTACCGCTTTCATCCCCTGCAACTGGAGGCTCAACAGGCTGAACATCTTCTTCATCGAGTTGTTTCCTTTTTTCTTCAACGTTAGCCATCTTAAAAGTTGCTAGCTCTGCCATACATTCATCAGGAGTAGAAATAAGCAAAGCTACCTCCACATCACATAGAATTGAAAGCTTTTGTGCTTTCTTAAATAAACTTGCTACGTTCCTAGAGAGGAGGGCTTTTCTCTCACTTTCACTCTTGCTAGCCATATTTGGGAGAAGGGTCTATGATGGAGTTCCTACTAATTATGAAGTTAAAAATGGAGCAGCGCCTTATATATAGATGTCTAAGCATACATTTTTGATACCATGTAATAACATAATTTTGAGCTGATTTGGAAACTTTTTCCAACTTTGGAAAAAAAGTATTAGCAGATTTTTCTATAGAAGAGTTCTTCATGGATTTTCTTAAAATGCTTGAAGATGCCAAATGCCTAACTGGGGATGCAAAATGATCAACTGGTGTACTGCCTCTAAAGAGCAAATCTATTTAACTACTTAAACTTTCTTGAGTCAATGCATTAATATTTTTCTTTTTAAGACATTTCGAAGCAATCATCGACGGCAGATATGAATAATTGTTTATGACTTTACCGTTCTTGACTTCAAGAAATTTCACTAGGTAAATAAGATATGGTTTTAATTTTGTAAAGGGATGTACGTAGCATACTGAACACCTATGTAGTAGTATTTTTACCGCTCTTATTTCTCGTGTAAGATATGTTCGGACAGAACTAAATATTGAGCGTACATTAACAAAAAATTAAAAAAAAAGTTGGTCGTATAATAAACACACTACCTCACCAATGCATGAGTACTATAGCTTTTGGCCGTACGTCGATGCATTCATTTCAGGTGAACATAATACAAGTATTGTCAACTGGAGCTAGCTACTTTGTTTTGGACAATTACAGTTTGACTTCATTAAATAAACAATTTCACTAATTATTATAAGCAATACTTTGATAATTTTGAGAAAATCAATTATAATAAATTTTTTGGTAACTTCAATCATAAGAGCAACCAATTTTGTTATCTACTCATTTGTGTTGTTGTCTGCTTAAGTTGTATGTTTGAGCGGTATTAATGTGACGAGGCATTCGATTCTTGGAGAGCGCCAATGCTCACGAAACCGATTATTTCTTCTTCTAATCTTGTGTTGATTGATCCACGACTCGCAAGTGCATTCCAGTTATGCCGTGCAGTTTGATACTGAAAGCTTTCAACCTTTCTTCTTATTAGGAAAGCAGCAGATTTTCATCCATCAAGTATCAATCAGTTATCATGAATCCCACAAATCATGGATCAATATATTCTACTAATCATATTTCTTGATTGTTGTTGTAGCATAATATTCTTTCCTTGTAGTCTTCTTTTCCCTTCTAAGTACCTACAGGCTCTTGTATAAATAGTGTCAATATATCAATGACAAAGTGTGAGCTCAACATATACTTGTAATCTTTTATGGTATCGAAGCATCAAAGCCTAATATCCTTTTTTTCGATCCAATGGCCAGCACAATCTCCAATATTAGATACAATCACCCCTGCATCTTCCCCTAGTCTGCCCCACCCAAACAACTCCACCACAACTTCTGCAATACCATTGCACTTTGACCCACTTAATCCTCCTCCAAATGCTCCCTTTTTATCAGCATTAATGCCAGCAATCAGGCCCCTCTCAAGCTCACGGCAACCAACTATTTTTCTTGGCACACCCAATGGAAGTCACTTTTACTTGGCTATGACTTCATGTGTTTCATTGAATCCCCACCCTGCCCTGAACTTGCTTCTTCTTCCTACTGGCTTCAATAAGACCAGCTTATTCGGAGCGCTCTTATTGCCTCTCTCTCCTAAGAAATAATACCATTTGTTGTATCTGCTAACACCTCCTATGATGTGTGGTAATACCTTTTCCAAACCTATGCTAAGCCCTCACGTGCTCGTCTAATGAGTCTTTGTGAGTCCCTCTCAAAAGCTACTAAAGATACTCAGAGCCTGTTCGGGTGGGCTTATTATAAGTAGCTTATAAGCCAAAAGTTGCTTATAAGCTAGAAGTTAAGATTTCACTCAAAAAGCATATATCTGCTTATAAGCTATTTTTAAGCTTACCCAAACAGGCTCTCAATCTATCACCTTCTACCTTCAAAAGATCAAGCATTTCTGTGATCAATAGGCAGCTGCTGGTGCGGCACTTGATGAAGATGAGATAGCACTTCCATGTATTCAACGGCTTACCCGCTGAGTATAAAGAGACCACAGATTCACTAAGATCTCGTGAGACAGCTATTTCATTTGATGAACTCCACTAAAAATTGATGGACTATGAAGCTTCTCTCTTTAGAGATACGTTGCTACTCTCTGCACCCATTACAGCCAATCGCCCACAACGCTCCAGTAGACAAGAAGGACCTAACAACACCAATACTCATTCTTCTCGAGGAAATAACTCATCTTTCCACCAACAAAAGCAAAGGGTAATTTGTCAGTATTGTGACAAACCAAGCCATGCTGTGAAATAACGCAGGAAACTAATTGTTGCATTCCCTTGCTTGGAACCTCAATCTGCCTCGTCAACATCTCCCACTTATCAGCCAAAGGAAAACTTTGCTACACCCTCAACCACCAACTCCTCAAGCTAGTTACTCGATTCTGGTGCTTCGCATCATATAACCTCGGATCTTCACAATTTAAATATTCATTAGAATACGGTCTCTCTGACGATGTCCTGCTTGGTGATGGTAAAGGTTTACGCATTACACAGACTGGGTCAACCCCCCCCCCCCCCCCCCTCTCTCTCTCTCTCTCTCTCTCGCCTTTTACATCTATCTAATGTCTTATGTGTTCCTCAAATGCATAAGGATTTTATTTTTGTTAACAAGCTTTGCTCTACCAATAATGTTTCTGTAGAATTTACACCATACTTTTATTGTGTGAAGGATCTCACCGCGAGGGCACATCTGCTAGCAGGAAACCGAAGAACGGCATTTATGAATAGCCAGTCACACAATCATCAGCTTTTCCAACAAAAGTTGCTTTCTGAACCAGTTTTCCCTCCTCTACATGTTGGCATAATCGTCTGGGGCATCCATCATCTCCTATCATGCTCCATATAATAAAGTCTCAAAAATTTACAAGCATTTTCTAGATCATCTCAATTTACTTGCAATTCTTGTAAATGCAATAAAATGCATCGATTTCCATTTTCTCAATCATCAATAACTAGTTCTAAGCCTCTCCATCTCAAACTTTGGCTAGGCTTTCATATTGTTAGTTGGTGTGATTTTGGACATGAATATACGAATGTTTCATGATCTAGATTTTTATATTTATGGATTTTGATTATGTAGCTTCTATCACTTTAATTTCTTAAATTGGTGCTCGCGACACTAGAGTTACATGCCTATTTAACTAGTTAAAGACTCAGGAGAGATTAACTAGCTTAGGATAATAGAGCAAGCAAGGATTTGGGTTTTGTTAGCTAATTTTACCCTGACCCATCTAAAAGAGGTTACACTCGGGAGATGCACTCTTTCCTTGGGTCAATGAGTTTGTACTTTATGCGCCAAGCTATGGCTCTGACGAGTGTAGCGAGGTAGACCTCTCTTAGGCCTGGCAGATTCTAGAGGTTACTTTTGATTGACTCGACCATAATATATAAACCTCGTGCCATATTTGTATCCTAGGCTCCAAACTTGTCTTCTCTTATTTTTGAGAAAGTCATTGATCAACTTTACTTGCTTTCTTAGCGTAGTTAGTAGCTGTTAGTACAGTTTCATCACTTTATTATCCTTGTTTGGCTTAGTTCAATATGTTTAGTTTATTTGCTGCCTTAATCGCATCACATTATTCCTTCTAGATTCGATCCCGACTTAAAGTTGGGTATTATTATTGCGACGACCAGCTATCGCTCGGGTGAAGTGTTTATTATTATTATTACTGTTAAGAATATAACACGCGCGCATTTGGCATTTAGGATTTTGGAATTTGGGGTTTAGGGTCTACGCACTTGGGGTTTGGGATTTTTGATTAAGGTACACGTAGATGATTGTGGTTTAGCGAGTATTATCAACGACCTAAAATTACACTATATTTGATGATCAAACTTAGTCAAGTTAATCATATATGGCTAGGGTCCTACTTAAATTTAATATTAAAAAAATCTATGTTAAACAATAGAAAAGGGTCATTTGATGGTGTACAAATTATAAAACCATTGACATGACAAAGTTCTTGCACAATGTACTATAATAATAATCAATAGTATTGATAATGAATGACACTGGATGAAAGACATGATCTAATGTATACAAATGTTAAGGTACTGGTAGAAAAAGACCTTGTTCCCTAAACATAGAAGAAGATCGTAACGTGAGAAGCAAGCGATGCTTTGATTTACTCGTATGGATTAATACCATCTCACGACATTGCTAACATATTTATTTAATGTTTAAGGGTCGTTATACATATGTATCAAATGTATACAAATGTTAAGATTGTGGTTGAACAAGACTTTGTTCCCTAAACATAGAGGAAGATCGTAACGTGAGAAGCAAGCGATGCTTTGATTTACTCGTATGGATTAATACCATCTCACGACATTGCTAACATATTTATTTAATGTTTAAGGGTCGTTATACATATGTATCAAATGTATACAAATGTTAAGATTGTGGTTGAATAAGACCTTGTTCCCTAAACATAGAGGAAGATTGTAATGTGAGAAGAAAGCAATGCTTTGATTTACATGTACGGATTATATCATCTCACAATGTTGTTAACATCATTTTTTAATGTTTAATGATTGTTACACATATGTATCGAAGCTAATACCTCTATTTAATATTGAATTTATATAGTTGATGATAAACCTACAATCTGTAGATTGTCAACTTATAACACTCCGGATAATTGGATAAGGATACGTGAAGTATTTTATTATTTATCAAATTAGGAGCAGACATGTATAATATTTTTTTAATATTAATTTTAAGAGGACACGTGTATTCATTATTCTATATTTATTACTTCAATTTTACAATTAAGATTAATATACACAGAACGATGGATCATCAACTTAGCAGACTTGGTATTTTTTCTAAAATGATTCTTTAAATGTTTTTATATCAACTTTTAAAAGGACACGTTATTCCTTAGTTTTTTTAAAAAAATTTACAGCGTGGATTAATATACCTAGGATGGTTGATTATCAAGTTCAAAAACTCGATATTTTTCTGAAATGGTTTTATAAATTTATTTATATCAATTTTTTAGGGGGCATCTGTAATCCTTCTTAATATTATCTTTTTTTTTTTATAGTGGTCTAATAATGAACCATCTGAAGTTGACTACATTGTTTAGTTTTTTCTTTGAATGTATACTTTTTATCAGTCAAACGACAACATATTATTGATTGATGAAAAAGATTAATACGTCGAGGCAGAAATACCCCTTCTGATATTTGAATGTATATTTGTTTAAGTTTTGTCTCAAATTTGAAGGGGACACGTGTCATTCTTCCTAATATTAATTTATTTTTAATTTATAATTGTATATTAATAAATCATAGGTAGTTGATTATATATTTAGTAGTGTTAGTATTTTTATGAATATATATTTATTTTTATTTCATATTAAATTGATAGTGGTCACATATAGTCCTTCTTTATATTATTTTATTTTTCTTTACAATAATCTATTAATAAACTTTCAATAATTAATTATTAATTTAATAAATTTTATTATTTTTTAATGTATATTTATTTAATTTTGTATCAAATTAGAAGTTTGAACCTCTCTGCAACAATTGTTTAAAATTAGCCTACTGCTATTACTAGCGACATCAAGAAGAAATACACACATATTACTATTATTTATGAATGAATGTGCTATTTTTATTTTGTAGGCGCAATATTAAGCGTATAACTAATGGATTCCACGCGTCGGTCCCGAGTTAATTAACCATGTTCAATGACGTTGTTAACTAACTTTTCATACATAGCGCCTAATCTCAAGAGAATAAGTAATGTTGCATGTGTCATGGAATGTCAAGCCAATATATTGTTATCTCCACCCATTGATCCTAGAAATCAACATCCGCTACTTCATAGTACCCCATCAATGGTCTATTAATTGCATAAATGAGGTCTACATTCTACCAGGATTGTTTAATGAACTGTTACAACAGAATCTGAGAATTAGACCTAATTTAATGGAGCACCGTCAAAGCAACAAAACAGAGCTTTTGAAGCTTACTAGATGAAGAAAACACAACACATATCTCGAAGGAGCTAAGCCCAAGCGAATGTAGTGACAAATCCCCCTGCAAAATCAAAAAATTGGAGCTTTTGCTCCGAAAAAGAAAATAAAAATTACAGAGCTTCTTACAAGGAAAAGTTTTGAAATGGATAATGAAATAAGGAATGAAACTAATAGTTGTAAGAGTTTGAAACAAATTTTGAGTGGATTTGGTCTATTTTTAGTTGAAACGAGGTGGAGAAAAATAGGATGGCATGCTAGGGTGGGGGATATTGGGAAGAAAAATTTTACTTTTGGAAAAAAAAAGTTATATTTATGAAGATGAGCCATTTTATCATATTCAGAGTTTGAGAGATTTGGGTGTTTCTATTTTTTAAATGATGATTAAGCCTTAAATATGATTAATATTTAGGAGATCATCTACCCAATTTTTAAAGCTTGAAGGTCATTTAATTAATTGAAGACTTGAATGAGATTTTTTACCCAACTCTCCCAAGTAACTCTTAGAAGAAGGTAGTTGCTTTTTATTAGTTATGGGACTCAATTAATATTTCTATAGCCCAAATAATAATACCTTTTTAGATCAAGTAAATAGCTTCTTTAATATATTTAGCAACCTATGTACTGTTATATAATATACTAGTTAACATACCCGCGCTTCGCGCAGACCTAAAAGATTAAAAAAGAAGAGTACTTTTACTGCCAATGAAGCGCACAAGCAGTCAAGTGATGACTACATAGAAATGTAACGATTATCTAGTTTGAAAAGATTTGTCCTTTTATTTCAAACATAAGGAAAGAAGAAGACAGTGGTAAAATTTGAGACCAAACATGTCTAACAAATTAAGTTTCCACTTAATTATAAAATAGAAACACATTTAACTAAATATAGTATTGAATTTCATCTAAAAGCATCCAAGTTCAACATACGACTGAATAATAAATAATTATCAGGATTAGCGTTTTATTTTTGAAAAATCCTCGTTCTATTGTTTTAGCTTAAAAAGAAACTCAAATATTGGAACAAAATTGAGAGCCGAAAACAAAATTGCATAACTATTTGTCAATGCACAATTGACGGGTCCGAATCCCCTCCATTAGGTTTTTTGTCCATTATTGTTCAATAACATCTTTAGTCAATGTCTCAATGCCATGTGTCACCCTAAACTTAAATGACTATGATTAATTTTTGTGTTATACAATTAATATGGAAGAACATTGTTAAATAAATATTAATAATTAGAAAAGGGCAAAAGCCTGACAGCGGCCATTGCCACCAACAGAGGTGAAATACACTACTCAAAGAAATATTATCTACTCGAATTAAATTAATGAAAATTTATCGAACTACATAAAATTAAACAATTATTAGTATATTAAAGGACAAAGAGAAGAATAGAACTGGGTGTCTAGAGTTTATCAATCCATTATTACATAATTGACATCAGAAGCTATGGAGGTTAGTGGCAATGGCCACGGTTAGGCTTTTGCCTTTTTCTAATTAATAATATTTGTTTAAAAATATTTTTCTATATTAATTGCATTATACAAAAATAAATCATAATCATTTAACTTTAAGGTGGACACATGGCATTGAGACATTGATTAAAGATTACATTGAACAATAATGAACAAAAAACTAATAGAGGAAATTGGGACCCACAATTGACAGCTCCAGTTCTTGAACACAATTGAGGACCAAAAAACACTTTTAAGGAAACAAAGTTGTTCCATGGCCTTAGTTCACAAACTGCACTTCACAAAATTACAGAAAACGACAACCAAACTGCAAAAATATTACTTGGAGCTCTTCGCTTTGTTGAGTTGAATGCATATGCCCTTAGTTCTCTAGAGCTCTTTACTGTCAAAGCTAGATGCTCAATAATTACCCGTAGCAAACTATCTTTGTCCTAACCAATTACAGAGAACCAAACAAAAAGTGAAGAAAAATAAAGCGAAAAGAGGGAAGAAGAAGAAGCTGGATAGTGTCCATGCATAAGCAAATGAAGCCTCCATTTTATAATTTGCAATACCAGTCTAATTCTTTGGCTAGCATTTAATAGGACAATGAAAGGCTTGGAAGTTATATATCGACAATGAAGAGTCCCCAAAACATAAATGAAATTAAAAGCCTTTGAAATTGAATTCTTCTCATAACCTATCATTTATAGGAAAACGTTAGTTTAGCTCATTTAATCGTATAATATATTTAATCAGTTTTATTATATTTTTAAATCAAGTTTACTATGGCAGCATGTGAACTTTTCTTCTCTTTTATCTCCTAACCTTGATACATTAATAACTATTAATACAAATTAATTAAAGGGAATGGTAAAAGAACCAATCACAATGTTCAGAGAATTTAATGAAGAATTCATGCTTTTAGAATTTGGAGTAATGACAGGATACTAACGTGGTGCATAGAAATAGGGAAAATGCATGAGTAATTACTCTGAAGGAGTGAAAAAAGGCCTCAAAATGGATAGAACTGGAGAAAAAAAAAAGGAGATAAAAGATAAATAGAAATGCTAGCCTAAGAGAGGTGCCAAATTAGCTTTTTGAGGCTCAGCTTTATAGATATACTAGTGAACTTGACCGCGCTCGCGCGGTCATTAAAAAATTTAAAAAGTATATAGCAAAATAATCATTGATATAACTTTTATAATAACATAATGAATGTTTACTCTTAGTTAGATTGATCTATTTTTAATATATACTCCAACAGTAGATTGAAAGATTTTCTGAAGTTTTCATTGTTAGTAAGTTTCCTCTTCTCTTTTATATTTTAGCTGTATTTCAAGAACATAAAAAATGAAATCTCACAAGCAGTGCAACTATGCATATCTATTTTTTATTAAAGTTAAATTCTGGCCTTATTTTTGTATTAGTTTTTCTATAAGAGAGTATTTTAAGTGCTTAATATTTTGTGAAGGAGAATCTTATTTTTTAATTTGGACAATTTTTATTGTATAAAATGGAGCTAAATAATGCGATTTTTTATGTTTATAGAATTTGTTCTGTAATTTGAATATTATCTCTTTCATTTCCTCTTCTATTATAGGTCCACTTTTTTTTTTTTCTTTAGGAATCCAACTTACTTGTCTTTACATTTTTCAAAAATGAAAATCAAATCTCCCCCTTTTTTTCTAACTCCCAATAATTTAATTGTATAGAAATACAAAAACCTCGAGGGAGAGTAGATATAAGAAACCAAAAAGAATTCATGTATCATTGAGTTTTTCTTAGATAAATTATGTAAAGGATGGAAAATATTAGAAATTCACCATATTCCCACCAGAAGTTCACCATATTATAGTAGTAATGAACAGCAAAGCCTTTTTTCTTTTCTCCGTTATATTTAGCTGAAAAGCAAATTACCACAATGAACTATTTAAAGATTTTAATAGCAAGAAAAAATTTATGTCAATCTCAACATCAAATTTAATGGTTTTCTACTTTATTCATGTTAAAGACTTGTTAGGTACTTAACCACCAGAAGCTCAATAAAATAATGTATAAGCTATTCGGTGTCTCCTTTTTCCGTCTGATCAGCATTATCTTCCACTTTATTTGTCAGCAATTTTTTTAGTTCAAACATAGTTTTACTTCATTGTCCCTCTATATCCTCCGACCACCACAAAAATTGATAAACATATATTGATCAGTCATTGAAAGAAATTACACATGTATTGCACTACAGGGGTGTAAATCAAATTAGTTCAATATAAGATGTCTCTGGTAAATCACTTAAGCTGGCCTATTACAAATTTAATACAAAAATAAAAGGTTACCTTCATGAAAAAAAATTCAATTTCAACACCCGAAACCAACATTCCCTAGTTTCTCTCCTCCAAGCTGTGCTAAAAACTTTGAGAATTTACATACCTTTTTTATAACAAAAACTAAATCCTTCAATCAACATGTGTCTGCATCCTTTCGTTTAGATCTTTCCTTACTACAATATGCATCAACTCCTTCTAGTGTAAGGGGAAAAACCATCGACTGTTCTAAAAAAATTAACCTTAAAAGTAAAATAGGTGTAAAATAGAAATAGTTGTAAACTACCTTTTCATTCATTATAATCATCTCCAAACCAATCAACTCTCCATCTTGTTGGAACTCCCAAATTTTACAAACTCTAACTTGGATCATCCAATCATATGTACTTCTATCTATCTAACTCATCATTAAAAAAAGTATAAGAGCCATGTTTACAGGGAAGAAGATTGGAAAATATATCATGGTCAAGTCACTTAGGAAGTATATATAGTATATAAAAATACATTGATGAATATGAATAGGCATAGAAATTAATACAAAGTTATTATTCAAATTAATTGGAGAAAGTTATTTACACACAATTATGAGCATAATAATGAAATGCTAACAACAAAACGGTAACAAAATGACCAAGTGTGACTGAGATACTAAGGAATATTAACGGGTGGAGTAGTATAAAAACTGAAATTTTATATACAAAACTATAACGGCTTCTCATTTTAATGCTCTTAAATTAATGAGATATAAAGAGATGTAGGTAAAATCAGTGGGAGAGAAATTAAAATAAAGAAATTTATCCATTAAAAAAAAGGAGAAAATATAGAAAAAGCCAACAGAAGAATGGGATGAAAATTGGCCAAAAAGATGAATCCTTGGCCATAGAGGCAATTAGTAGATATATAGATATTGATTACATATGTGAATCCAACTAAATAGAGAATTTCCAACATATCAATCTTTATTGTATGTTTTTTTAAAAAAAAATTAAACCATCCCCCCAAACTTTTGAGGTAGGGGGTGTAGCATTCCCTTCATGTCATTGGTCCTCTGGTCCTCCATGTATGTTTATTAATTAAATGAAATAATCCTTATAGTATGTAAAAAAGTAGATACAACCCTAAAACTAACCGTAGCCTTCAAAATTTAAGCTAAATTTAAGAAAAATTATGAAAACAGTCAGTCAATTCTCTCCCATTATTTTTCACTAGTCCTTACTTTTTATAGCCAGTATACGCAAAAATGAATACAAATGGTATACAAATGACAACCTAGGTATACAAATGGTATCCTTATGGATACCCACTGTATACACGTGTATACAATCAGATTTATTGGGTATACGCAATGTATAAATGTACTTTTTACCGCACATTTTTATTATGTTAAAATCCTTATACATAATCTTCACAGTTAAAAAAAAAAAAGAATGAAGCAGTAGTCGGAGCAGCAGTCGGCGGAGAAGCTGCTACAACCATAGACCACAACAACTGCCTCGCCAGAGCAGCAGTGGTGGAGAAGCGGCAGCAACCACCGAGGACGGGCCAAATCTAGGAGGGACGACGGCGGGGGAGGCTGGGTGTGGCCGAAAACTGCACCAGCAGTGACGGGATGGTGGATCTGGGATGGGGGGAGGCAGTGGGGTGGCCGGAGCGGTGGTCGGAGGAAGGGCGGCGGTGGTGGAGAAGGAGAAGGGAAGAAGAAGAGAAGAGGAAACCCTAAGGGGTGTGGCTACAAAAAGTAAGGGAGGTGGACTAAGAGTTTATTTAGGGTTATTTTAAAAAAAAAAGGGGAAGGGGGTTAAACTTATACATAGTATTATTTTCTCTTAAATTTCACCGAATTTGTCCGGTGCATATCAAGCGAAATCCCATAAACATAAATGAATGAAAAACAAACATTCATGCTCGATCACAGTGATCATAAATCATTTGTCGATATCTCACGTGCATCTCAGTTGCTTATGTGAATTAGAATGGAGAAATGTAGTACCTCAGTGTAGATTTCATCACTTCACTTTGGTTAATTTAAATTTTCCTCCTCTTTTCTTACCACGACAGAACATATAGTCAAGTAGCGTACATTTGACTTCCGTTAAGTTTTTTAAAACATTTGGCGAAAAGTGACCTTGTCCATGAGCTTTGAACTAGTTTTCCAAACCTTAATAGAGATAAGTTCGTAGAACAATAAGTTGTGTCAAAGTACATGAAGTTCCATTACCTCTTCTTAATTTGTTAATCTAGAGAGAGTGGCTGAAAATAAGATTCAATTGTGCCCCAAATCTTAAGTACTTTCCTACTTAAAATACGATAACTCCAACATTTCATAGGAATAAAATGGCATGATAACAAGAACATATAGATGATACGATATACTAGGAAACATTACGAAAAACAAACATGAAAAGAAATTCATACGAAACAAGAAATATTACGAAGAACGAACATGAAAACACATCAACGGAGCAACAGTTTGTATGCTTAATCGGAATCTTTGGGGTGTTCATCATCCTTTTCTTCTCCAGCATTGTTGTTATCACCTTCTGCTGGTTCAGGTCGTGTACCGCTTTCATCCCCTGCAACTGGAGGCTCAACAGGCTGAACATCTTCTTCATCGAGTTTTTTCCTTTTTTCTTCAACGTTAGCCATCTTAAAAGTTGCTAGCTCTGCCATATTTTCATCAGGACTAGAAATAAGCAAAGCTACCTCCACATCACATAGAATTGAAAGCTTTTGTGCTTTCTTAAACAAACTTGCTACGTTTCTAGAGAGGAGGGCTTTTCTCTCACTTTCACTCTTGTTAGCCATTTTTGGGAGAAGGGTCTATGATGGAGTTCCTACTTATTATGAAGTTAAAAATGGAGCAGCGCCTTATATATAGATGTCTAAGCATATATTTTTGATACCATGTAATAACATAATTTTGAGCTGATTTGGAAACGTTTTCCAACTTTGGTAAAAAAGTATTAGCATATTTTTTTAAGGAAGAGTTCTTCATGGATTTTCTTAAAATGCTTGAAGATGCCAAATGCCTACCTGGAGATGCAAATTATCAAATGGTGCACTGCCTCTAAAGAGCAAATCTATTTAACTACTTAAACTTTCTTGAGTCAATGCATTTATAATTTTCTCTTTAAGACATTTCGAAGCAATCATCCATGGCAGATATGAATAATTGTTTATGACTTTGCCATTCTAGACATTAAGAAATTTCACTAGGTAAATAAGATATGGTTTTAAGATCTTACCATATATTACAAAATAGTTATGACTTTTACTATCATAGTTATTCTATTTTCAGAGAAGAATTTTTGAAAGGGATGTAGCATATCAAACACGTACGTAGTGAGTATTTTTACCACTGTCATTTCTCGTGTGATGTTCGGACAGTTTGTATTCTACTAGTTTAGCTAAACTTGTAAAACCTTAATGCCCTTCACGGCATCAGTGTGCTTTGTAATATTTCTTACTAGAATTCCTAGTTTTATATAAACTATCCCGTTAATAGTTAAATAAAAAGGCACGTAAGTTATACATGTTGTGGTAATCATCTAGAAACATGAGTGGAAAAATTGATAGGACTGTTAAAAAGGAAAACACTTGATAACCAAGAAAAAGGAATGACTCAAATTCAAATAAGAATAACAAACTCAACACAGAAAAATATACGCACGAAATACAACAACAGTTACTCAAATTTAAACTTGTTAAATATATTTAACTTGTTAGATTTGTGTTAGACTTGTCGTTTAATATGTTAGATGCCTTTCCAGTGTTGTTTAGATTTGTGTTTGAATGTTTAAAGATTAGATTACATCATTTTAGTAGTAGATTAGTTAAAAGACTTGTGGCTGGATATATCATTGGATGACGTGTTGTTTTAATTACAGATAGTTTCTGCTCTACTTGCATATTTTATTTTGAAGGTTTTACCAGAATTTTAGTCAGAATCAGTTGGAAATGTGGTAACTTTTTTTCATAATGGCTAACTTACAACTGACTCGGTTGGAAAATGTGTTGTAATTTTTCCAGATAAGAAAATTTTCGAGTGAATTGGTCGAAAATGGCGAATAAATATTTTTACTATAATTAACGTTCCAACTGATTTGGTCAAAAACGGAGAACACTTGGTTTTTTTTTTAATTTTTAATATTTTCAACTAAAACAGTCGACCACGTGTCTTCCAAACCATTTCGGTCGATTTTTTTTTTAAATGAAATTACTTCTCTTATTGGTATCTCCCTATGGCATTCCCATAGCGTCGGTCAGAAATGTTTTCCTACAAGGCGATTTTTGGGCAGCACTTGTCCAGTCGGAAAGTGGTCGAAAATCATGAGTTCTTGATAGCCTTCCGACCGTTTTGGCCATCAGAAATAACATGTTTTTTGGTAGTGTTTAAATTATAAATGGACCCATCAAGTTTACTTCTCCCCTCATTTAACCAAAAAGAAAAAAGTATACCAAAAATTCACAAATAGTAAGCATGACTAAAACAATAAAATAGAAATTTAGAATTATAAAAAGATAAAGGGGGTCCATCGAAATATAATACCTGATATGAGTCGGGGTCGATTTTCTCAAGGAGGTAACACGTGTTCTAAGATAATTTGAATGACGTTCAAGTTCTAAGGAGTGTTCAAGTATTCCTAATTAAAAGGTTTAAATGGTAATTCTTACTACAACTAGCAAATAGCATCAACAATAAACAAGGGTTTGTAAAAAATATTGATTAATAAGGGTGTTAATTTTGCCCCACAAATCTCATGGGTAAAGTGTTTAGAGTCGAATTTATGCATGTAACAGTAAAAAACGGTTAGGTATAAAGAGAGTCTCTTCGTTTATCCTGCTAGGATCAATAATAAAGCGCATAAAGACTTAGTTCTAAGACCCGAGTAGAAATAGTTCTTCTTAGCTATTTCTTTTAGAAGGAGTAGGCTCGTGAGCCCATATAACCCAAATACTCGCTATGTCTTATTAACCCTCACTGTCAGCTCTGTTAGAGAGATGAAATCAAAGTGAGGTTTAGTTCTAGTGAGGCCTCACCTGAAACATAAATATAAAATATAATAAGAACTAGATAAACATTCACCCACATCTTCTATGAAACAAAATCAAACACATATGACTATTGAATCAAGTCATTGTATATAAACCTCTAGCTAGTATGAGTTTATCTACTCGTACTCTGTACTAACATGTAACAAAACAGAATATAATGAAATAGCAATAACCATATGTCAATAATGAAAGAAAGAGGTTTGAATTCTTGTAGATGGTGTTAAAACATTTTCCTTTTTCTCCAAGTTACAATAGAAAACACTATTTCAAAAGTATGTAATGGATAAATTCCTTAGAGGCCTAATGGTCTGTTTATAGTGTTGTGTTTGTCAGCTAAACTAATAATTACATATAATATCATTTTTCAATTATTTGAATAATTTGGTCGATTATTCGACGGCCGCATATTGCATTCGATGGTTCCCGATGGCCTTTTTGCTGACTCTTTTGTACTTTTTACCTTTTAGGATTGGCAGGGACCTAATCATAGGATGAATCAACATCACTCGACATCTTGAGAGCTGGAGCATTCTGTAACACTCGGTAAAGAAGCCGATATTTAGGCGGCCGCCGATTTGAATTCTTCCTATGGATCGGCGGCTGCCGAATTGAATGTGTGGCCCACAGCTTCTTAATCAATTCATCTCGTGAAACTCAATATCTTATCCGGTGCCTTGCTCTGTGATTTAGCCCATGGATCGGTTGGAGCCGATTTGGATCTGCGCCTACGTTTTCTCCAACTTTACTTTTGTAACCAAACTGTGCTTTTTGTTGTTCTATTATCTTCCTTCTGGCTTGTCAACTTTGTAAATCATCGTTGCCCTGAAATATGGAGAATTACATAAGATTTGCGCATGCTTACAAGCTAAAAGATTAGAAAAGTCATGCAAAAGAGCTAAGTATGAAGGTAAAATACCAAAACATTAATCCACCCATGAAATCAAACACCTTTAACCATAGACTGATTCTCATCTCTCTCATTTCTTCCATGGCTGAATAGAAAGAGCTACCACCAAGATGATGATAAGAAGAAGAATAATAGTAAAAAATGTCCATTCTTTTTGTGCTTTCTTGCCACTTGCAATTCCTGAGCACCTCCTCTAACAAAGGAATTAGCCCTATTAACTTGAATTTCAATATCATCAAGTTGAGCTCCTTAACTCTTAACCAAAATAGCCATATCCAAGAAAACTTGATGAAGTTCTTTCAAATTCCTCTCCAATTCCTTCACAGCTTCATGCCTTTCTTGAATTTCCATAACTTATCCTCTTCCTTGTTCTTGTATTGCCTTTTCCAAGAATGTCTCACTTTGACCAGTTGATCTCAATATATGAAGAACTGCTTCATCTGGTTTTTCTCCCATGAACGTATAGTATCTTCGGTTAACTGTTTCTATATTGAAAATTGAATTTCGGGCACTCATGTAGGCCAGAGCTTTCTTGCTCTTCAGAAGTCTATTGATATACATTAATACATATCTTTTTCACTTATGTTCTCTCTAGAGTTGATGGCACAGGCAAACAAAAGAGATAGTAACCTGGTCTTATTTATTTGGCTGCATAGTTCGTTGCTGCTTAAGATATAGGTTCTATCTCATCTATTTGTTTGTGATGCCAGTGATAGTAAATATTGCCTCTTGCACATTTAGCCAAATCTCCACAATTTCTTATTAAATATATCAGATTTCTTTTATTGATAGTAAAAGATTTCATCTATTTGCACGATGCATAAATTGATAATTTTTTATATTTATTGTTGCAATTATTCTTTACGATATTTAAAAGGATGGTAACTCTTTTTAGTCAAGTTTTATTTTACAACAATGTGTATTTCTTATATTTGAAATTTTATATATTGACCTACTATATCCGAGCAATGCACGAGCATTGAAACTAGTTATATTAGATATATAAATCCACTAAATAAAGAATTTCTAACATATTAGTCTTTATTGTATTTTTTTTAATTAAACCATCCACCCAAACTTTGAGGTACTGGGTGTGGCATTGACCCCCCACGCCATCGGTCTTCTGGTCTTCCATGTATGTCTGTTAACTGAAATAATTTTTAGTGTATGTTAAAAAAGTAGAGACAACCCTAAAACTAACGGTAGCGTTTAAAATTTAAGTTAAATTTAACCGAATTTATCAGGTGCATTTCAAGCGAAATGCCATAAACATAAAAGAAAGAAAAACAAACCTTCCTACTCGATCACAGTGATAACGTTAAATTAATTATAAAAACTCCATACAATCACATAAATCAAGAACACCTTGTAAACGAATAAAGACGCGAAGAAAAGGACGTACCTTTATCCATCATAGCAGCACAGCAACGGAAGACGAACCAGGCTGAGTCTTTCTTCTCCTTAGGCTTATTAGAACTGACAGCTTAATGGGAAGTTGCCTACAACAGGTTAAGCCAGGAGAGGACAAAATAATTCTTTTGACCCTTAACTATTGTTCTAAAATGGTTGTCATAGTTCGGATTTCGAGAATCAAACGAGTTCATTTTAACCGTGAATTTAAACATATAATCTTTAAATTTTTTCTAACGATGTTTATATATTTAGAAACTACATCAAAAGTACTATAAATCACAATAATTAATAATTCAAAATATTTAAAAGACATATAAAAATATTACGGTAAAAGTTAAATTCGTTTGACTGTCGAAATTCGAACTATGACAACTATTTTGGAACGGAGGGAGTATTACTTTGTAATTAGAAGAGTAGTTCTTATTTTTTCGAATAACACATGACGTCAATTAAAGGTCTTGTAAGCAGTTGCTACCACCGAAATATCTTGTGCCGCACCATTATTAAAATTGGGGCTTGGCTCTTAAATCTCATATTTAATAATTGGTAGACAAAATAATATGTATCGGGGATAATGCCACCAACAGAATCTTAAATTTTGTAGCCATGGCCGTCAACACGACACCAAATATTTAGCAGAGATTGCAGACACGCGGAAGCAAACTCGGATCTAATTTACTACTTTTATGGAACAACAGGTTTACTAGCATCAAAAAATCAAAACGGAACCAACAACAAAGCAAACTTTATTTTTTAGATTCTCATATTACAAATTCAAACACAATAGTTCACGATTATTCTCATCAAAAGTAATTTTATTTCACATGAGCATGAACGGTTCTAGGATTCAAGATTTATCACTACTAAAAATCAGGACTTTTCCGACCGCCCATCCGGTCGGCTAGGCGATCGTTGTCCAACCTAACAAGGCGGTCGGCTAAATAGTCGTCGCCCACAGCTTTCCGACAGCCGCGGTCGGACATCAGACCGAAATTCGGTCGGACCGCGGTAGCCTAATTTCATAGGTGGAAAAAATAATGTTGAACTAGGCGACCGACGCGGTGGGAGATTGCAGAAAAACTGGGAAACTGGGCGACCGCGGCGGTGGGAAATTGCTTATTTCTGGGTAATGAATTAACCAGATTTCGGACCGCTGCGGTTGGAAGACAGTGTAATACCTGCAATAAAAAACCTGCAGTTAGAGCTACACCACCTGTAAAAAACAGAAAAAACAGCACCCAGAAGAAGATTAGGCTTCTCAAGCCTTAATAATAGTCTAAACAAGGCTTATTGCCTTTAAATTAAAAGTTTAACAATTTACATAACATATCCAATCCGAATAGTGATCCAAACAAGTTAATACATGTCTAAAACAAGTCTAAGACATCAACAATCCATTATTACTACTCCGTTGCCTCAGAACTAGACTCAGAACCCGACTTAGAGCTGTATTGACGTTTGCTCTTGCCTTTCTCCCGGCTTTTGCTCTTGCTCTTGGTCTTGCTCTTGGTCTTGCTCTTGGTCTTGCTCTTGCCCTTGCCCTTCTTTCCCTTGTCCGCACCACCACACATAATGTTCTGCATCATTTCCCGCATGGCTCTCATATTTTCTTCATTGCACAAACGTTCTTCTTCACTCTTTTTCTTAAGCTCTTCGATTTCATTACGCAAAGCGGTTTCCACCGAGGGATTAATTGTACTAGAAGGAGGAGTGTAATTGCCAAACAAACCTGGATTTAGACGTTCTGAGGCATACTGCGATCCAAGGCCGTAAGCACTTCCCTTCTTTACTCCGCCTTCACCACCAACCATAGTGCGGTTTCCTCTTCTAGTGTCATTTGAGCTGGGGTACTGCTACCACACTCGGATGCCTGAGTCGACATCCTTTCTTCATAGACCGCCGTAGCCTTTTCCTGAAAAAAAATTTAATAACAAGAATTAGATTGACAAATATTGACGGATATAATAACTTTAAAAGATTGAATTTAATAACTTACATATTTCTCTTTAGCGCGGTCTTCGACCCACACTTCCTCTCCTTTTTTGTTTCTGTATATATGCATCTTCTTAAAGATTTCAGGCACACGAACTGGCCGCCCTTCTTGCCTTTCCTACAAAATTAAAAAGATGACAAGTTAGATAGAAAATTAATGTGAGTTACATAAAATAATACATACAATTAATTAATAAATTACCAATATCATCCGCTGAGTCGCTGCGCTAACCGAACCCCCGGTGTGCAGCGGTCCACCCCTTTCGGAGGCTCGTGCGGCTTTTCCTTGGGCGCTCTTCTTCTTAAATTCATCACTATCCCAATATTGTAGAAGTTGTGCCCAAACGTGATCGTATATCCACTCGGGCTTCTTTCCTTTGGCCCGACAATCATACATGTTACCTTTCACTCTATCTGCACATTTTCCAAGGAATTGCTTCGGGCAATGCTATCAAATGCAGGATGCCATTTACACTTTGTCTGCCATAATTTTTGAATATTAGATTTCTAAAAAAGTGATACTTAACTAAATTATTAAAAAATAAAATATATTTATTACCTGAAAATCGTCAAACATGCTCAGCTTTACATGGAAGGGTACCTTACCCCAGGATGGCCATGGCTCAGTTCATCTAGATTTAATGCATCTGGTGATTATGGGAGTAACCACCATCGAGGGACTAAAACTAGATAAAAATTTCTAGTTAAAATAAATATACTAAAAAATTAAACTTCATAGTAGAATTAAATACTTAAAAAATAACAAAAAATAATACTTACCCACGACTATCCTCAAGATAAAGCCTCACCCTCCCGTCATCATCATATGATCCTGCAGGACCAATGTAATAAGGCGAGCTCGGATCATTTAGCCAAATCTCCACAATTTCTTATTAAATATATCAGATTTTTTTTATTGATAGCAAAAGATTTCATCTATTTGCACGATGCATAAACTGATAATTTTTTATATTTATTATTGCAATTATTCTTTACGATATTTAAAAGGATGGTAACTCTTTTTAGTCAAGTTTTATTTTACAACAATGTGTATTTCTTATATTTGAAATTTTATATATTGAACTACTATATCCGAGCAATGCACGAGCATAGAAACTAGTTATATTAGATATATGAATCCACTAAATAAAGAATTTTTAACATATTAGTCTTTATTGTATTTTTTTTAATTAAACCATCCACCCAAACTTTGAGGTACTGGGGTGTGGCATTGACCCCCCACGCCATCGGTCTTCTGGTCTTCCATGTATGTCTGTTAACTGAAATAATTTTTAGTGTATGTTAAAAAAGTAGAGACAACCCTAAAACTAACGGTAGCGTTTAAAATTTAAGTTAAATTTAACCGAATTTATCAGGTGCATTTCAAGCGAAATGCCATAAACATAAAAGAAAGAAAAACAAACCTTCCTACTCGATCACAGTGATAACGTTAAATTAATTATAAAAACTCCATACAATCACATAAATCAAGAACACCTTGTAAACGAATAAAGACGCGAAGAAAAGGACGTACCTTTATCCATCATAGCAGCACAGCAACGGAAGACGAACCAGGATGAGTCTTTCTTCTCCTTAGGATTATTAGAACTGACAGCTTAATGGGAAGTTGCCTACAACAGGTTAAGCCAGGAGAGGAGACCTAGCCTCATATATATGGGCTTAAAAGCCTTAACCTAATAGGCCCACCCATAATAGGTCCACAGGATTATCAACAGGCCTACACTACTGCTAGCCCACACCTAATACAAGAAACAATACAGGCCATCGTGGAATCCACAAATATGTGGCCTGTGTATTGTCCACCAACTATATACAATTAGCCCGTTTTGTGAAAATCGAATAAATAAGTTAATGTTAAGTCCATATATAAATAAATAATTCCAACATTCTCCCATTTGGATAACATTAACCTAACTATTTAAAAAAAAGTTTATTTATAAAATGACTCTCGGGCTAAATAGACAGTGGCCACAAACATATAGTGGTGGAATATTATTTCCAACATGACCTAGTCAAACAAAACTATCAATGTCGAAAAGCAGCAGTACTTGCATCAATCAGCGACACAAGACTAGTCCACAACCACAAATATTGAAGTCTTGCTGACAGACCTAAAGGTGTGGTAGTGTAACAAGAAATAGTCAACATGGACTCCAAAAACAAGACTATTTCATTGTCGGTCCTCCAAACGATTTTTCATAAATAACATTGGGCGACCAAACAGCATGCGCACCAATTAGAAAATCGTTAACCTGATTCTCTATTACAACATGTGAGTGACTAAACAACATGTGCTCCACTAGAAAATCATAATTTTTCGAGGCTCAACATGTGCAACTAATCATAATGTGCAACAATCAAGAAAATCCATATATGTCGTATGTCTCTATAAAGATCCAACAAAGGCACAACATGATTTTATCAATATGAGACATCAACCACATAAAATAAGAAGTCTTAATTTAATAGGTATCAAAACTTGTCAATATAGATAAACCCACGCAAATATATATAATATATTTAATTATCATGATGTATCAAAGATGCCCATTACCAAGTAGTTATAACGAATATTTAAGGGAAGCATATACCAAATAAAAGACTCCCACTGATTAAGTGCATACATTAGACTCTAACATTACAAATAACAATTAGTTTTACAACATGTGTCCAAACACTTGAACAAACAGATAAAGTCACAAGAAACATAACATTTCATTGAGTCTCCTTCACCTCCCCAATTTTCTCACAAAGTGTGTCAAGTCACATAGTTAAAATTAAATTAAGTACATGATACACTCACCGTAATGATATGCAATTATTAGTCATATGCCATTTAAATGATACTATATCAATAATTGTCAACTTAACATTTCATAAACACAAACACACCAACAAAATTAAAGAATTTGGCCAAATTATGATATGGTGATCAATATGACTTTTTATAATATACATAAAAGAATGTGCATCCATCATAAATCAAGCATATTGATCATTTAGTTAACAAGTAAACATCAATGAGCTAATGATTAATTAAAGTGGCAATAAGGAATATGACACAACCAAATTTCGATAAACTCATTCTGATATACATTCATGGACTCAATCAAATTTCAAGTGTTACATGATAAATGTATCATTCAAAAAACAATAAACACGTAATCACAACTTTTCACATTGAATCTATATTTATTATGATTTTAAAGATTTCAGTGTTTGTCAATCATTTGATAAATACTAACCAAATACAACTAACATCATTAACATGTTCTAACCATTAAAATCAAATTACATTGTCATGATATAAAAATAAAATTGAACAATACAACCTACACAAATAGAGTAATAAATATGAATTTACTCCCACTGTTTAACAGATTCATTAAAACTTTAAGAATTCCTTAAACTTCAGTTTTTTTTCTTTATAGAAAATGTTCTCTTGTGAAACTAAGACTTTCGTCATCGTTTTAAAAAATAAAAGATAATGTATATGTTATAGACAAGTAAAGGAATTCAAAAATTGTGGGTTGAGCAAAATCAATAAATTATCTCATAAAGAAAATGATATATACTTTCACCCCAATAAACAAGAAAGAAAGAAAAATAGACTTCACGACATATAACACAATAAAATCGTAATATATATTGGACATTTTGTTATTACGAAAAATTCATTATCAATATAGTTGAGAGTTTTACAACAACAGAAAGGGAGTCACACCAACCAATGTAAGTAGGAAGTTTATCAACATTGACTCCTTGATATAAAAACTCTCTTATTCTCATTTATAAGCATTATTCACATATAATTTGTCATTTAATGACACACAATGAAAAATTGCTTACGTATAGACTAAGTTAGAAAGAATATATGTATAGTCAAATATTTCTCATAAGATTCTAAAAAGAAATAATATTAATATTAGATAATTTTATGTTTATCATAATATCAATAATGAGTTCCAACACAATCAAATATTAATGAATAATGATGTCAAATCATCTTTAGTAAAGTAACAGAAAGTTATAAATATCAAATAAGTTCAACAAACACTATTTTAATTAGAAATAACTAGGAAAACACATATTTCTCTAGTATTAATAAAACCTTTTCAACTCAAGTAGGTTATAAAAGTTGACTGAGGTTATAAAAGTTGACTGATAAAGCAAGGTTGATGTCTACAAGTTTTAGGGAAAAACTCAAGACTATGTTTCATATCGAAGCAGTAAGAAAACTCTATTGGTGATATTAATACGAGCTGTTATAATATTACCCCCTTTGGCAGATAACGAGAAAATACTTCAGTGTTAGAAAACTTATCCCCTTTGGGCGGACAAATTTGCCAAACTAAAATACTTTCTTTTCTCAGGCTCATGCTTCAATTTTGAGCAAATAAAAAAAAATGACAAATATGATATGAGGTGACCCTAGGCAAATAATATGAGCCTTCAAAGTGTTACCTCCTTTACTCAGGTAACAAGAAAACATCTTAGTATTTGAAACATATCTCCTTTGGGCAGATAGATTTACTAAACTAAAATATTTTATTTGCGGGCCTCACACCCACCACCAAATTAAAACACACAATAACCCCCTTTGGGCAAGCTATTGTATGTAATAATCTAGTAAAATCTCATAATGCACAGAATGAAAAAACCTCGCAAGACTAAAGCAAATACGCCACTGTGGTGCAAATTATTCACTTCAATCCACAAAACTAATTCAATTAGGTATATACAAAAATTTTGCCCAAGCATACGAAATGCTATTTATGTAGATAGATCCTCAACAGGAGATATTCATCTCTAGGATCGAATGGTGTATTGCATCCCTTAGATCTCTCATTCCAAACTATACTTTCATCTATCGGTAATTAAATTTTAATAAATCATATTACCTTAATCAAACTCAACAAGCTTTCAATATTATGAAAGCATAAATAAGATAATGTCACATGAAATGAACTACAACTCTTAATGTGATGACCTAACCCTCGTAGACATCCTCATAATATAAGGATTGAAACAATATAATCTCTTTAATGTAATATTATACTCTTCAATGTCATAATGAAAAATAATTCTTCCTCTTAATGACTTTAAATTAGAGTGGCATAGCTCGAGATGAACGCTCAAACAAATATGACAAATATTTTCAAAAGAAATAGGAAGCTTGAGTAAATCATCGCGTACCATTATTTGCAGAACGTCGATTATGATACTTCTCCATGCGAAAGTAATACCTGTAAAGTTAGCTTCCACACCAAACAAGTATCTCGAGAATTTGTAAATTAATTAAATCAAATAAAATTATAATAGAATTGTATGAGAGGAGAGAATCACAATTTATTGCATATTGACACAAATTAGTGATGAATATGACAATACCTCATGACTAATTCCATCCTACATAGCCAAGATTAGTTTCGAAGGATCATTACAAAAATCAAATCTCGTTCCATTCAATCGATATCCTCAAAAAACTTTGGAGTTTAGTACTCTTTAGCCAAATGAGTACAACAGTCTCCACGCGAATGCCTTGTTTACAACTTATTGAGGAAAGTATCATCGTCTATGAACATCTAGGATTCTTTAAACAATATGATGATCATACATAAAATCTTTAAGATTTGGTCAACAATTACTCTCGCTTTTCGTCGCTTAAATCTAATTTCAAGATGAGTCAATTTTAAAAGAAATACTATTTGATTTATTTATTCTATACATTAGGAGCTAGGTAGAAGATTAGACTGAAAACAATATGAGCAAAATCTTAGTTGAAACAATTAAACACATTCTGTAATAAATATCCTTCCTTGAAAATCAACATTTTTTCGTTTCAAGGAATTAGACCTTAATCGCATCAGGAAACATAATTTGCGGCTATGTATAAATAAGAATACCTGATACAACATGAGGCACTATATATGCAACATGCACCTCTAAAATCATGAATGAGCACAATTTATGATAGTAAGCATAGTGAAATGCTTCTGAAGTATCAAAAAGTATCGTGACAATTTTCATCTACTATTAAAATTCATGTCTTTAGGATGCGAACTTTAGAAACCAAGTAATACAAGTTCACAATCGAGTATAATTAACCAGTTAAGTTGAATTTTTGGTTTTAGGTATCACTTGTAAACATCCTAATTAGTGTTAATCAACTGCTATGAATCATGTTAACTCTTTGTCAGAATGAATCTTTTCTCAAGATACTACTTCAATCAAACTGGAAGCAGCTTATTTAATTACTGAAGAGCGATTACAAATTAATTAAATGCATTGTATCAGTGTTCTACGTGAACCACTAAAACTAAATTTGATATGTTAAGATCTCTAGAGAAAACACTTTTAGAAGAGATAGCACAATAGGACAAAAACAAAAGGACAAAATATTGAAACAATCATGACCTCCAAATAACAAAATAGTAGCATAATTCTTTTGACCCTTAATTATTGTTCTAAAATGGTTGTCATAGTTCGGATTTCGAGAGTCAAATGAGTTCATTTTGACCGTAAATTTAAACATATAATCTTTAAGTTTTTTCTAACGATGTTTATATATTTAGAAACTACATCAAAAGTACTATAAATCACAATAATTAATAATTCAAAATATTTAAAAGACATATAAAAATATTACGGTCAAAGTTAAATTCGTTTGACTGTCGAAATTCGAACTATGACAACTATTTTGGAACGGAGGGAGTATTACTTTGTAATTAGAAGAGTAGTTTTTATTGTTTCGAATAACACATGACGTCAATTAAAGGTCTTGTAAGCAGTTGCTACCACCGAAATATCTTGTGCCGCACCATTATTAAAATTGGGCTTGGCTCTTAAATCTCATATTTAATAATTGGTAGACAAAATAATATGTATCGGGGATAATGCCACCAACAGAATCTTAAATTTTATAGCCATGGCCGTCAACACGACACCAAAAATTTAGCAGAGATTGCAGACACGCGGAAGCAAACTCGGATCTAATTTACTACTTTTATGGAACAACAGGTTTACTAGCATCAAAAAATCAAAACGGAACCAACAACAAAGCAAACTTTATTTTTTAGATTCTCATATTACAAATTCAAACACAATAGTTCACGATTATTCTCATCAAAAGTAATTTTATTTCACATGAGCATGAACGGTTCTAGGATTCAAGATTTATCACTACTAAAAATCAGGGCTTTTCCGACCGCCCATCCGGTCGGCTAGGCGACCGTTGTCCGACCTAACAAGGCGGTTGGCTAAATAGTCGTCGCCCACAGCTTTCCGACCGCCGCAGTCGGACATCAGACCGAAATTCGGTCGGACCGCGGTTGCCTAATTTCATAGGTGGAAAAAATAATGTTGAACTAGGCGACCGATGCGGTGGGAGATTGCAGAAAAACTGGGAAACTGGGCGACCGCGGCGGTGGGATAGGCGACCGCGGCGGTGGGAAATTGCTTATTTCTGGGTAATGAATTTACCAGATTTCGGACCGCTGCGGTCGGAAGACAGTGTAATACCTGCAATAAAAAACCTGCAGTTAGAGCTACACCACCTGTAAAAAATAGAAAAAACAGCGCCCAGAAGAAGATTAGGCTTCTCAAGCCTTAATAATAGTCTAAACAAGGCTTATTGCCTTTAAATTGAAAGTTTAACAATTTACATAACATATCCAATCCGAATAGTGATCCAAACAAGTTAATACATGTCTAAACAAGTCTAAGACATCAACAATCCATTATTACTACTCCGTTGCCTCAGAACTAGACTCAGAACCCGACTCAGAGCTGTATTGACGTTTGCTCTTGCCTTTCTCCCGGCTTTTGCTCTTGCTCTTGCTCTTGCTCTTGGTCTTGCTCTTGCCCTTGCCCTTCTTTCCCTTGTCCGCACCACCACACATAATGTTCTGCATCATTTCCCGCATGGCTCTCATATTTTCTTTATTGCGCAAACGTTCTTCTTCACTCTTTTTCTTAAGCTCTTCGATTCATTGCGCAAAGCGGCTTCCACCGAGGGATTAATTGAACTAGAAGGAGGAGTGTAATTGCTAAACAAACCTGGATTTAGACGTTCTGAGGCATACTGCGATCCAAGGCTGTAAGCACTTCCCTTCTTTACTCCGCCTTCACCCCCAACCATAGTGCGGTTTCCTCTTCTAGTGTCATTTGAGCTGGGGTACTGCTACCACACTCGGATGCCTGAGTCGACATCCTTTCTTCATAGACCGCCGTAGCCTTTTCCTGAAAAAAATTTAATAACAAGAATTAGATTGACAAATATTGACGGATTTAATAACTTTAAAAGATTGAATTTAATAACTTACATATTGCTCTTTAGCGCGGTCTTCGACCCACACTTCCTCTCCTTTTTTGTTTCTGTATATATGCCTCTTCTTAAAGATTTCAGGCACACGAACTGGCCGCCCTTCTTGCCTTTCCTACAAAATTAAAAAGATGACAAGTTAGATAGAAAATTAATGTGAGTTACATAAAATAATACATACAATTAATTAATAAATTACCAATATCATCCGCTGAGTCGCTGCGCTAACCGAACCCCCGGTGTGCAGCGATCCACCCCTTTCGGAGGCTCGTGCGGCTTTTCCTTGGGCGCTCTTCTTCTTAAATTCATTACTATCCCAATATTGTAGAAGTTGTGCCCAAACGTGATCGTATATCCACTCGGGCTTCTTTCCTTTGGCCCGACAATCATACATGTTACCTTTCACTCTATCTGCACACTTTCCAAGGAAATTGCTTCGGGCAATGCTATCAAATGCAGGATGCCATTTACACTTTGTCTGCCATAATTTTTGAATATTAGATTTCTAAAAAAGTGACACTTAACTAAATTATTAAAAAATAAAATATATTTATTACCTGAAAATCGTCAAACATGCTCAGCTTTACATGGAAGGGTACCTTACCCCAGGATGGCCATGTCTCAGTCCATCTAGATTTAATGCATCTGGTGATTATGGGAGTAGCCACCATCGAGGGACTAAAACTAGATAAAAATTTCTAGTTAAAATAAATATACTAAAAAATTAAACTTCATAGTAGAATTAAATACTTAAAAAATAACAAAAAATAATACTTACCCACGACTATCCTCAGGATAAAGCCTCACCCTCCCGTCATCATCATATGATCCTGCAGGACCAATGTAATAAGGCGAGCTCGGATCATAATATCGTATAGTAGGTGGTACCAAAGCGTCCACCGAGCTCGAATCAGAAGGTGGCAAAGTAGATCCAGAAGGAGTAGGTGATGAAGGGGATGGTGACAGACTGGAAGATGGCTGAGGCATGGATGATGATGAACCGATGCCATAAGGACGAACGACATAAAACCCTTCCTATAAAGATGCATTTCAACATCTTCCAAAATTTTCCCTTTTATGCACTTGCAGTCCAGAAAAGGACACTTAATCTGGCCCCACCGTATAAAATCATCAAGTGTTTTCGCCTTTTCAATAAAATCTTCAACACCTACTGCAAATTCTGCCCTCATCCCCCGGCGGCCGGGATTATTTCTATTATACATCCAACTACGATTTTCATTAACCATATCTACACAAAAATTACACGTTTGAGATGCATATTAAATTGCAAATATTTAAACAAACATTTCTTTGATACACTACCAATTTTCATAAGATTAAGTAATTGTATAATTTTCTAAGTCAATTACTTTTATATTACTAACTAATTTGTTCTCTAAGATTATCATTTAGTAATTAATAACACTTCTCATTTGCAACTTATATCTATTTATTCAAAATGATAAAAATATTTACTTATCTATACTTAGTTGGAGTAATTTAAAACTATTTGCAAACTATTCAACTTAAAATTTTGAATTCAAGTTATAGGCCTAATACTACCAAACTACTAGACTAGAGCATGTATAACTATTATGCCTAGTTCCTATTATGTCTTTGTTGCTCACCACTTATTTGATGAAATGCCTCAAAGAATCTAACTACCAAACTACACTATACACCAACAATTCTTTCTCAAAGCAATACAACAACAACAACAACACTAGTACACACCATTAACAACATTCAACAACAACAACAACACTACTAAAGGAACCCATCAACAACATTGATCAACAACAACCCATTCAAAGTGTACTCTTCTCAATGGAACACCAACTTTTTTACTACAACAACCCATTCAAAGTGTTACTTTCCAATTTATCATCTTCTAAATGTGCATTCAATAACCCAATCATTTTTTTAACAACACCCACTTTTTCAATCAACCTAATTTTTACAATACCAACTAAAATGTCAAACTAGCTTAAACATTTCCTAAACCAAACAACAACACTATGTAACCTAGCTCACAACCAAATAGCAACTACTATGTCATGGATTAATTTCATGAGCTAGATTTCAAAAATAGGAAAAAATGACAAAAACGAGCTGAAATTAAATTAAAAAAAAATTGGTGTTTCACCATAAAACTCACATCAAGGGATGGTTTTGTACTCCACCACCACTAATTTACTAATCCCCCACTTTGATAGATGGAAGAACTACAAAAAAATAGATAAAAAAGTTAGGGTTTTCTGATTTGGGAAAAATAGGAAGAAAACTATGAAAATTAAACTTACCAAGTTGTAGAGGAATGGAATTGATGTTAAACCTTGTTGATTAGAGATTAAGAGTGTTTTTTTAATAGATTTGGGCTGGATTTGGGTTGGATTCGGGTTGAATGGGACAAAGAAAGAAAGGGGAGAGAGAGAGAGAGAGAGAGAGAGAAGTGGGTTTTGTGAAATGAAAAACGGGCTGCTATGCCCGTGTTGCTATAGCTGCTGTCTACCGACCGCCCTCGGACCGCTGCGGTCGGTCAAAAATTTTTAATTCATGTCCGACCGCGGCGGTCGGCTAAATTAAAAAAAATATATATTTAATTAAAATTCATTGAATTATCCCACCGCGTCGGTCGGACAATGTGCTCCAACCGAATTTCGGTCTGAAATTTCGGTATGAAAATGCTGTATTTTTAGTAGTGTATGTGATTGGCTCTGATAACAATTGTTAAATTAATTATAAAAACTCCATACAATCACGTAGATCAAGAACACCTAGTAAACGAATAAAGAACCGAAGAAAAGGGCGTACCTTTATCCATCATAGCAGCACAGCAACGAAAGACAAACCAGGCTGAGTCTTTACTCTCTTTAGGCTTATTAGAACTGACAGCTTACTGGGAAGTTGCCTACAACAGGTTAAGCCAGGAGAGGAGACCTAGAGCCTATTTGGGTGGGCTTAAAAGCAACTTATTTTAAGTGGCTTGTAAGTCAAAAAATGACTTAAAAGCCACTTTTTGAGAAGTTAGGATTTTCTAACTTCTCAAAAAGTGGCTTTTAAACAACTTATGGCTTATAAGTCCAAAAATTTTTAGCTTACCAAACATATATTAATAGGCTTATAAGCTTACAAGTCACTTCTAAGCTCACCCAAACGGGCTCTTAGCCTCATATATATAGGCTTAAAAGCCTTAACCTAATAGGCCCACCTATAATAGGCCCACCTATAATCAACAGTCCTACACTACTGTCAGCACACATCTAATACAAGAAATAATACAGACCCTTCATGGAATCCATAAATATGTGGCCTGTGTATTGTCCACCAACTATATACAATAAGCTCATTTTGTGAAAATCGAATAAATAAGTTAATATTAAGTCCATATAAAAATAAATAATTCCAACAGATAAATCATTTGTCGATATCTCACGTGCATCTCAGTTGCTTATGTCCATTAAAATGGAGAAACCTTAGTACCTCAGTGTAGATTTCATCATATATTTCACTTTGGTTAAGTTAAATTTTCCTCCTCTTTTCTTACCACGACAGAACATGTAGTCAAGTAGCGTACTTTTGACTTCGGTTAAGTTTTATAAAACATTTGACGAAAAGTGACCTTGTTCTGAGCTTTGAACTAGTTTTTCAAAACTTAATAGAGATAAGTTCGTAGAACAATAAGTTGTGTCAAAGTACATGAAGTTCCATTACCTCTTCTTAATTTGTTAATCTAGAGAGAGGCTGAAAATAAGATTTAATTGTGCCCCAAATCTTAAGTACTTTCCTACTTAAAATACGATAACTCCAACATTTCATAAGAATAAAATAGCATGATAACAAGAACATATAGATGATACGATATACTAGGAAACATTACGAAAAACAAATATGAAAAGAAATTCATACGAAACAAGAAATATTACGAAGAACGAACATGCAAACACATCAACGGAACAACAGTTTGTATGCTTAATCGGAATCTTTGGGGTGTTCATCATCCTTTTCTTCTCCAGCATTGTTGTTATCACCTTCAGCCGGTTCAGGTCGTGTAGCGCTTTCATCCCCTGCAACTGGAGGCTCAACAGGCTGAACATCTTCTTCATTGAGTTGTTTCCTTTTTTCTTCAACGTTAGCCATCTTAAAAGTTGCTAGCTCTGCCATATTTTCATCAGGACTAGAAATAAGCAAAGCTACCTCCACATCACATAGAATTGAAAGCTTTTGTGCTTTCTTAAACAAACTTGCTACGTTCCTAGAGAGGAGGGCTTTTCTCTCACTTTCACTCTTGCTAGCCATTTTTGGGAGAAGGGTCTATGATGGAGTTCCTACTTATTATGCAGTTAAAAATGGAGCAGCGCCTTATATATAGATGTCTAAGCATACATTTTTGATACCATGTAATTACATAATTTTGAGCTGATTTGGAAACGTTTTCGAACTTTGGTAAAAAAAGTATTAGCAGATTTTGTTATGGAAGAGTTCTTCATGGATTTTCATAAAATGCTTGAAGATGCCAAATGCCTAACTGGAGATGCAAATTATCAACTGGTGCACTGCCTCTAAAGTGCAAATCTATTTAACTACTTAAACTTTCTTGAGTCAATGAATTAATAATTTTCTTTTTAAGACATTTCGAAGCAATCATCCATGGCAGATATGAATAACTGTTTATGACTTTACCATTCTAGACTTTAAGAAATTTCACTAGGTAAATAAGATATGGTTCTAATATCTTACCATATATTACAAAATAGTTATGACTTTACTATCATAGTTATTCTATTTTCAGAGAAGGAATTTTGAAAGGGATGTAGTACGTAGTGAGTATTTTCACCACTCTCATTTCTCGTGTAAGATATGTTCGGACAGTTTATGTTCTACTAGTTTAGCTAAACTTGTAAAACCTTAATGCCCTTCATGGCATCAGTGCGCTTTCTAATATTTCTTACTGGAATTACTAGTTTTATATAAAATATCCCGTTAATATTTAAATAAAAAGGCACGTAATTTGTACATGTTGCGGTAACCATCTAGGATTATGAAAGGAAAAATTGATACGATTTTTAAAAAAGAAAACACAAGATAACCAAGAAAAAGGAACGACTCAAGTTCAAATAAGAATAACAAACCGCAACACAGAAAAATATACACACGAAATACTGCATTAATTACTCAAATTTAAATTTGTTAAATGTGTTTAACTTGTTAGATTTGTGTTAGACTTGTCGTTTGATATGTTAGATGCCTTTTGAGTATTGTTTAGACTTGTGTTTGAATGTTTAAAGATTATATTATATTATTTTAGTAGTAGATTAGTTAAAAGACTTCTGGTTGGATATATTATTGGATGACGTGTTGTTATATTGGCAGGTGGTTTATGCTCTAATTGCAGATTTTATTTTTAAGGTTTTATCAGAATCTCAAGGAATGTTTTATGCATATGATATTATGTTCTTGCTACTGTGGTGATTCTTTAAACTAACAAATTTCAAAATAGTGCGCAGCCTGAGTACGTTACCGTTGTCATTCCACCAATGGTGCTGAAGACTTACTTGGATGATCATGAGCATTTTCAATCCAAGATAATTGTTCGTTCGTCGCTTATTGGACGAATGCGTGATTTCAGGATTGTGCTGCATACTTTTGGTTTGTATGCCAAGTTCAAAAAGAGTATCTTTGGCCATTTCTTGGACTTGCCGGAGGAGGCATCATTTCCAACTAGGTTGGTGCACAATCTTCTATTAATAAGAGTTTTGTGCAATAAAGAAAAAGAAGCTTGGTTCAATTTCAATGGAGTACATGTGCGTTTTGGCCTCCAAGAGTTTGCTTTGATGACAAAGCTGAGATGCCAAGCCTATCTTAGTGTCCAATGGGAGGCTATGATGAAAGAGAGGGGCAGAGAAATGTGGGAGTATATTTCAACGGCATGGGAGGATGGGAAAGCAAGGGCAGCTACTGGTCCCTGGTTGCTGTGTTTCATAGAAAATGAGGAAGCTTCTAAACGGTACAAGTTTGGGCTTGCCATGACATGGTTGGTTCACTCAATCTTATGTGCCAAGGATAAGAAAGCTGGTATTGAGGAATTAGTGGTGTGCCTTGCATATTTTTCAAATAAATTTGTAAAGTATCCTTGGGGGCGAAAAAGCTTCGAGGTAACCATTGAGTACCTGAAAAAGCCCATGGGTGACGGTGTAGTTAGCAAGGCTAAGGACGGGCCAAATTACAATCTCTATGGGTTTCCTTAGGCATTTGTAGGTTGGGTATTTGAAGCAATACCTTCCCTTCGTCCTAGGGATTTTTCCAAGGAGAGGACCATGCCAAGGATGCATAGGTGGATCACTGAAAAGAATGAAAGAGACTCTCGAATGCTGTTTGAAAATGTTGCAAAGCCGGTGAGGAACTTGACCGACAAATTTCTAAATGTTGGAACATCTACAATGTCGTGAAAACCATTGCTATTAATGGTAAGAACATCATTTAAGATGTTCGATCACGTCAGATATGATATTCTATTTTTTACTGATGTTAAATATCAAACAGTAATAAGGATGTTCTGATCGCTCTTTGTGATTTGAAGGTTTATTTCTCTTCTACAATGTATCCTTAACAAATATTTATGGTATGTAGGTGGTGCACCCTTTCATTGACCATATCGATACAGAACTGGAAGATGATATCTTTCAGAATATTGAGCCGTTTGTTGATGGGGTCGATGAGGTAATTGATGAGCTTGTTGTGATGTTGGAGTGGGCTAGCTCAATAGTTGGTGGTGATCGAGTGACAGTTTTTAGGAATTTTCCTATGAGGTAATTGATGGTCCCAGAGAAGGACAAGTTGGTGAAGAATTTGGTAGTGGAGGAGTTGGTAGATGTGGAACACAAGTTGGTGATGACATTGGTGGTAGGGTTGGTCTTTTTAGTGGTAGGGGATTGTTTGATGTTGGAGAAAGCTCGAGGAGGAGAGAACATGAGAATGTGCAGCCTAGTGTCTGTAGCTGCAAGTGCCATGACTGCCTTCAATGGTGACAGGGAGTGGATCAGAAGCTTGATGCAATCTATCTATCCCTTACTAATTTTGTAGCGTCGTCGTCAAAGAAGGAGAAGCAGTAGCAGCGACCAAAGAGGCATATATTGTTGTCCAGGAAGCTCCAGGCAAAGAAGAACCGAGGAAAGAAGAAAATGACTGCAACCAGAATTACAAGGTTAGTTAAACATCCAATTAGATGTGTTGAACATCAGTATGACGTTCTTCTATTAAATTTAGAGTTTTTCTCAAATATTTTTCTCAAGCTAGGCTCCAAGAGAAATTGCCAGTGATATTGTACAAGGCACTAGACATACACAAGAAAGCAGCATTTGACGCTTTCATGTAGGAGAAGAAGGAATAAAAGACCTTGTTCCTGTGTCATGAGTTTAATTACTTAGATTTTCTGGACTTCATGGACATGAAAGAGTGGACGTGGGATAGTGTAAGTGCATCTCTTTACTTCTATTGTTTTGTTATTGTTTGGTTTTATCGCAGAAAGAACATTTTTTGCGACGTTCTTAACCTGAGAGTGAACAAAAATACGATTGGCTGGTCAAAACGTCAATTAGTATGTGTCGCTATGGTTTTATTCACAACCTCTAATTTGTTTTATTATGCAGCTTATGGATGGGTACTTGGCCTTGATGTGTTTGACTCATAAGGCTTACCCCCGACATTATGACAGCTCTGATCTTATCCTTGATCTTTCATTCTTGACCAACTTGTGCCAATGATACAATGCGGTTGAAGAGGAAGCGAGGGGTTTTGATATCAGCCTTGACAAATGGCTAGCAGGATATAAGTTTGAGGATATATTCCTTGATTATGCCAGAGGTAAGTTGCCATATCCGGGTGGAAGGAAGTGGGATGGTGTAAAAAGACTCTTTGCCGTGTTTAACATTGAAAGCACGCACTATGTTGCATGTGTCTTCCTTTTAGAGGAGGCAAGGATCGATGTCTACGACTGCAACACTGGGGTGTATAATGAAGACTGCTATTATTCAATAATGGGGCCAGTAATGTGCATGTTCCCAATATACATCCGGCAGTCGAGGAAATTCAACCACCTCCCTCCTGAAATCCTCAATTTGGAAATGTGGCTGTATGAGTGCATCCAAGGCCTTCCAAGGAATTTGACTGGCACTGCATGTGGAGGGTATCCCATCATGTTTCTCGAGCATTTGCTGACCAACACCCCGATGGATTACCTGTGTGACAATGTGATAGAAGAATGTCTAGTTCAATTTGCTGTGGAAATATTCCATGGCAAATTAGTCCCTTAGTATGGGTTGTAACATTTGGATAATTATGTTTTTTTCCTTGATGGGTGTAATATTTGAATGATTGCCCTTTTGTTTTGTTTTTCTTTTTCTTTTTTTGATGATATCTATGGAAAATTATGAATATTGTTTTGCATTACACTGAATATTACGTTTACATTATTAGAACATCTGTATGATGATCAATTTGACTTATAAACTTCAAAAACAATAGACTCTTGGAACATCATTAGTTATTTTTGGAACACTAAGTTGCACGTTCAAATATTTTTTAAAAGATATTTATGGTTTAACATAATGGATATTTGATGTTCAATAACTAGTAAATAACAACAGATGTTCTAAATAGTAAAGTTTATACATTGATAATCAAGAATCAGACAAAAATATTCTTGATTGTTTAAAGATTCAGCACTTTACATAAGTATGCTAATTATATTAGTATTTAAACAAAGACATTACTTAATAAACAGTCATATTAACATCCAACAGAAACCCAAAATAAGTATTTACACTTCAATGTGATGAAGTCCCTTCTTATTTCAAGGTTGCTATCTGGAGCATGGTCTTTATCCTCTTTATTTCTTTGTTCTTCTTTTTGACGTTCTTTTTATAGTCACGGAAGAATTCCTCAAATTTGAACTTCTAACCCCAAACTTCAGTCCGAAGTTGTTCCAAAATATCATTTGCCCGTTCTCGTTGTGGTGAATCTGGTGCTGCAGAAGTGTTTTGGCTTGATGGTCGACTTGTTCTTCCTTCTCTTTTAGTGGCTGCACCTCTTGCCGTTCTTCCTCGTCTTTGCTTGGCTGCTTCTCTTCCCGTTCTTCCTCCCCTTGGCTTGGCTACTCCTCTTCTCGTGGTTGCTCCTCTTGGCGTGGATGCTCCTCTTGCCGTGGATGCTCTTGTATTGGTTGCTCCTGTTCTTGCAGTGGTAGCAACTATTGAGGAGGAAGGTCGGCGAGCCATTTTATTATATATTTATTTTTGATTGAAAATTATAGTTGTTGTTTTTGAATGGTTTGATCGAGTATTTATAGGAGCAAAAAGAGGTAACCAACTTAAGTGTATTGTAGCCACTTGCAGACACTAGTCGTTATGTATTTTTTTTCATTTTTTGAGGTGACGCATTCGTTGTTTGCTTCAGATTTGAATTGTAGGGGCTAGCCGTTAAGTGTATTATGATGATCAGTTTGAAAAACTATAGACTATTAGAATGACATAAGTAATTTTCAAACATTAATGCTAGAACATCTGTATGATGATCAATTTGAATTATAAACGTCAAAAATCAAAAGACTACTGGAACGAGTTTACGATGATTCCTATCGCCATAAAGATGTTCTGACTTCCCCATCAAGGATTAGGCACCTCCTGTAATCATCACAATTAAAAAACGTGTACTAACCCCAACCATTCAATATGAATAGGCACCTCCTCAAATCATCACATATGTAACCGAAAAGGCACCAAGCCTCTATAATAACACCTGCACAACAACAACTGGAACAACAACAACAACAAGGGGAAACAACAACAATGCCTCGCAGAGTAAGGCAACGAAGAGCACCAGAACATAATAGTGGAGTGCCAAGAGATAGTAGGTTCACTGAAATCGATCATGTCCATGAAGATATTGCATCCTTGACCTCAGATGTTGATCAGTTTGCAGTATTTATTTGAAATGTGGAGAATCAAGTGACGCAATTAAGGACTAGATTCGATGAATTCTGTGAGGATATGAATCTTATCAAGCGTATGCTCCGTGGTATTCAAGCTGAACTCAAGATTGACCCCCATAACTACCCTTCACCACTATGTCCTCCAGCGGCACACATGTGAAATGAAGAAATAATATTGTTTGAATAATCTTCTTTTAAGTCTAGTCATTTAATTATCTGTTTGTTTTGAATGTCGTGTTTTGAAGTCCTGTCCTTTAATTTTCAGTACAATTTATGCATGGTATGTATATTTATGAATATTTTTTTGCATTACACTGAACATCACGTTTACATTATTAGAACATTTGTATGATGATCAATTTCAATTATATACTACAAAAATAATAGACTTTTGGAATGCCATTAGTAAATGCTCGAAACATTAAGTTAAACGTTCAAATATAAATCTTAGCTACTATGAATAACAATTGATATCAAATAAATCTAGCTACTGTGAAACCAAAAAAAAAATTGCCCAAGACAATAAGAAATACATCTTCCAACGTTGTAATTTTTTTTAAATTGGAATTGACTTGTTATATTGATCATTAAAACCAGAGGAGGGCTTGGCCTGGCCTCATAATATAGCGCTACAACAAAGAAAAGCAGAAAAAAGGGTAGTCATGGGGAGGAGGTACTATACAGTGAAGTTCCTCCCCTATTGCACAATTAGCTTACAAAAAAGTTTGCTTTGTCAAACTTACTCCTAATGCTCGCCAACTGCCATTTATCTAATTGAAACGGACCTTTGCAACATGCTGGCAGTTGTTAGAAATAGTTATAAATCTTTTCCTCCTTCAAAGTAGTAGCATATTTTGCAAATCCATCCGCAATTTGATTGGCTTCCCTATAGTAATGAACAATTTGTACATCTGCTTGGCACAAACTCTGTAGAGTGTCTTCAATGACCATTTTTAGTTTCAAATTGTCAGTTCCTTGGTTTTTGATCAAATTTGCAATTAGCATTGAACAACTTCTAAAATAAAGTTCCTTTTTCCCAATCTTATGCAACAGATTACTCCAAAACGAGCAGCTAAGGCCTCAGCTTCATTATTACTGCAGCACTCGACGAGAACAGAGAAAGTTAATATCAGTTCACCTTGTGCATCTCTAATTATGCCCCCAATTCCAGCAAGTCCTTTAGATTTCATGTAGCTTCCATCTGTATTAACTTTACAGCCATCAGTTAGAAATTTCCATGTCACATGTTGCCATTTTTTCACTTGTCTAAGAGGTTGCACTATATCACACAGTTGTGCCAAGACAATGTAAATTCAGAGTTAGGATATGCCCTTCCAAGAGCTGCTGATGTTCCAGAAAATACTATAAATCATACTATTGTGCTTAAAAGTTCTTTGATCCATATATTTGCAAGAACATCTACTCTTCCAAATTTCCCACAAAATGATAACCGGAGTAATGTACATAATCAACCTATGTTCACTATTCTTGGTTTCCACCATGACAAAATTAGATTAGTTAGAGGAGTAATCTATCAGGAAACTCCCAGTGGGGCTCCAAAGTAACTCCACAATTTTCTTGCTGAATCACTATCACAAAATACATGTTGAATTGTCTCATTTTGTGGAAGCACACAACATTGACACCTTGAGACAATATTCAGCCCAAATCTGCATATCACCTCATCAAAAGTCTTGAGAACTCTCCAGGCCAAGAAGGACATCTTGAAAGGTAAATACTTGTTCCATACCTTATGTAACATCCTGGTACATCATTTTTTGGTCTGATGATTTTCCAAGCTGAAACATTATTGAATTGTCCATTAGCAGCAGGTTCCCATATAACAAAGTCTTTCTTTTCTCCATTTCCTATGTCAATCTTCTGGATATTTTGCACAGCTTGAGTGCCAATGACTTGTGAAAGTTTTCGCACATCCCATTGTCCCTCTTTATGAACTCACTGACTTTCACTTTATGTGAACAAGAACCAGGATATAAAACTTTAGCTAAAGCACCTTTTCCTTTCCAGTTATCCCACCAAAAATTACATTTACCATTCTGGATCTTCCAAAACATGTTGCTTTCAGCTTTATCTTTGAGTTCCATCATTTTTTTCCATGTATGAGACTGCTTTGTTTCTTTCTTCTTTGCTACTGGATGCCTTCTAGAACAATACTTACCTTTCAAAAAATCTGACCACAAAGATTGTTTTGATATGAAGTTCCACCACCTCTTGTTTGCAAAAGTATCTCCAATATCCTCCAATCTTCTTATCCCAATGCCCCCTTCTTTTTGTGGAAAACACATACTATTCCAGGAGCACCAATGATGTTTTTTCTCTTCATCACTTGAGCCCCAAAAAAACCTCGCACAATTCCTTTCAATCTGTTTATAAGTGCCCTTCGGTCGGCTCATGGCAACCAGTGTGTATGTAGGAATCGCCAGTAGCACATGCTTGATTAAGGTGATTCTGCCTCCAATTGATAGCATTATACCGTGCCACCCATTTAACCTTTTGACAATTTTAGTAACCAAGCCTTCAAAATATTCTAGCTTCTTCATTCCCACATAAATAGGGCATCCTAAATAATTGAAGGGGATTTCTTCTCAGTAAAACCTGTAAGGGATCTCATTCTATTAATCCTAGAATTAGAAGCTTTAGAATCAGTCAAGAAGAAGCTCTTATGCTTGTTTACTTTCTGACCAGACATCTTTGCATACATGCTCAATTGTTTCATAACCAACCTAACTGAATTATTGTTACCAGCAGTGAATACAACAATATCATCAGTATAAGCCAAGTGATTCACAATAGGTCCTCTAGCTTTCATAGAGAAAGGAATAAAGTTGTCATTAAAGACTAGACTATTTAGTATTCTTGATAAGATCTCTGCTCCCAAAATGAATAAGGAAAGTGAAAGTGGATCTCCTTGTTTTAGACCCTGAGATGATGTGAAAAAAGCTTGTCTTGTACCTTTTATTATAATAGAGTACCATACATTTGACATGATATTCCAAACTATATCATTAAAAACCTCTGAAAAGCCAAAACTTCTCAGCACCATCGTAAGAAAGATCCAAACATCCTGTTGTATGCCTTCTCGATGTCCAACTTGATAACTATATTGCCCCTATATTTATTTTACTGATATCCTGCACAATTTCTTGAGCCATGAGGACATTTTTAGTAATAGACATTCCTTTGACAAATCGAACTGATTTTCTGATATCATCTTTGGTAACATTGGATTAAGTCTTCTTGAAATGATCTTAGAGATGGTCTTACTGGAAAAATTACTCAAACTGATTGGTCTAAGCTCTGAGAACATAGATGGAGAATCCACTTTTGGGATTGGAGCCAAACAGGTATGAGAATAAAATTTAGTAAGACCTGCTCTATTGAAGAAATGTTGTACAAATGCAATAAGATCTTCTTTTATGATATCCCAGCACTTCTGGTAAAACATACCATTGTACCCATCTGGTCCTGATGGACTAGTTGCACTCATATGGAAAACAACATTTTTAACTTCTTCTTCCTGGGGAATTGCAGATAGGAGCATATTATCATCTTCTGAGATACATCTTGGGATGAGTTCAAATAGTCTGGTGCTATCTACCTGAGGTTGTTTCAGATTAAAAAGCTTCTGAAGTGCTTAATTGCTGATTTGGCAATTTTATGATCTCCTTGGACCCATCTTCCTCCGAGGTCATTCATTTAATTCAACTGCATTCTCCTTCTTCTATCCCTAATGATGCTATGAAAATAGCTGTTGTTACAGTCCCCCTCTTCAAACCATTTAATCTGAGCTTTTTGCCTGAGAATAGATTGTTGTCTCGACAACCACATGATATATTCTGCATGCGCTTTGTTCAAGTCTTCTTCTTCCAGATTTTGTAACCTCTCCTCATATTCGATCACTTTCCTGTTGACATCCCCTATTTCTTCTTTGGACCACTAACTCAATCTTCTAGTGAGTACTTTAAGTTTTTGATGAAGTATCCACATTGGATTGCCAATTATTTGAGTGACCCAGACTTCCTTCACTAGCTCATTAAAACCAGGAAGATCAACCCAAAAATTTAGAAACTTGAAATACTTTATAGCCACTGTTTGACTTGTATAGCACCTCATTAGCATTTGCTTATGATCAGAACCAGTTCGGACCAAATGCGTTACTGTCACATTCTGAAAGTGTTGAACCCATAGATCATTAACCAAAACTCTATCCAACCTCTTCCATTTCTCTTATTTGGTCTTCTGTAAATTTAGGCCCCAAATACCCAGCATCAACTAACTCACATGTGTTCATACAACTGATAAAACCAAAACTTTTGTTAGCCCTGTCTAGCCTGCCTCCCAACTTTTCTGATGACTCTAATATAACATTGAAGTCGCCACCTACACACCATGGATCTTTGTTTAGTGTGATAACAGTCTCTAAACTACTCCACAAGTCTCTCCTCTCAACAGTAGAATTCTTCGCATAAACAGCTGTGACATAAACGCCTTTCGGATAAGTAGCATAGTTCTTTTCTATAGTGACTTGTTGTTCATCAATAGCAACAATTGAAGCTTGAAAATTCATAGACCAGAAGCACCAAATCTCACCGTTATCATTGGCAAAAGAGTGCTTAAATCAAAAGAACTTCACGTAACCATTTGTTTTTTCCTTACCTACAAAAGGTTCCATAATAGCAACAAATTGCACTTTGCGAATTGTAACTAGATGTTTGAGTCTATGTATGGCCTTTTTAGACCTAACTCCTCTAATGTTCCAAAAGAGAGCACTAATCATGGACAATTAGAGATTTGGATTTTTTGTCGTTCCTTTCCCTCAGGTTAGGTTTTCTCTCTTTTTCCCCTTTTTTCCTTTGTCTAGTTCTTCCTCTCCTTGGTGACAATCCCTCTTTATCAATAATTTCTTGTTGGTGTTGCAATTCTATTTCTTATTGGTCATCTTCTGAATTGTAACTAGGGGCAAAAGCCTGTATAAGGTTATTAGCCATTTGCTCTTCTTCACTATCACTTCCTGCATGTTGTGTATTTCTGAAATGACTAGGGAGATCCACAATCAATTTCACACCTTTGTGTTTTTTTATTTCAAGATCCAAACTAGATGACATGGTGGTTTAATTTACCTCTTTACTGCTACTTTCTTGCACCTCCCCTGATTTTTCATTTTGATTCCTGGTCACAAAGTTGAGAGAGTCATTCTCCACCTGAATTTCTTGAGGAATATTGCTTTTAGTTTCCTGATTATCATGTTCAGTACCACTTTTTCCAGACTCTGTATTTCTTTTCCCTCTGCTTATTCATATCCTGATCCTGCTTATCCTCTTTCCAAATATTAGTGTCCCCCTCAATATTACATGAGTTTGTAATAAATGCTAACTGGTCAGACAATTGAATTACTCTTTCCTTGATTTTGTCCCTCTTTACAGTAGCTCTGAATGTCACTTCGCTCCTCTTTTTTGGTACCTTATTGATCTTTTTCTATTTTTTCTTTGTTCTAACCTCTGTAGATGAGTTGTTTGGGTCCTCAAGTTGGGTTTCTTGAGCATCTTGAACATTGTTGCCTTTATTTATTCTTGGCGTTTCCTTCTGGTTAGTCACATTAACACCAGAACTAGAGTCATTATTTCTACCCATTCTTTTTTAACTTCTAACTTACAACGTTGTAATTTAGCCTCCAACTTATTAATCTTCAATAAATTTATAGTATTACAAGCTCCTAATTTGTCCATTTCCTTCACCAAATTGGCCCTTTCTTCACAAACTTTCAATAAGTAATCTCTTTCAATAGATATAAATGAGTATTCACTCTAACAGACATAAAAGAGTAAATAATTTCAAAAGACATACTATTGAGTAATCACTTTGAATACACATAAATTTTCTATTTTTAATGCAAAAACATCTAATTTATGTCACGAATATGAGTTTGTATATTCAGTTCGTAATATGTGCCTAATTTAATATTATTGTTTTAATCTTGAATATGATTGTAAAAAGAAACTATAGAGAATGACTAGATTAATAAGGTTTTATATTTATGGATAAATCATCATAATATAAATTATTCACTTAGTTAAAACAACATATAATGAAATCCTCAATAATTGAGTAATCGCTTTCATTAGATATAAATAAGTAATCACTTTCAATAGATATAAATGAGTATTCACTCTAATAGACATAAATAGGTAAACACTTTCAATAGACATACTATTGAGTAATCACTTTGAATACACATAAATGATGTATCGCAATCAATACTTGTATGATTTAAAGTTTTAGTTGTGGTAGATACACGAAGAATGTATGTAATTTGTGAATGAAATTGTATATTTGTTCATAGTAATGTGTCTAACTAGTGGATAGAACGTCCAATCTATACAACAATTTGTTAGAATATATTTCTTAATGATTAAAAGTGTTAATTGAAGTAGAATCAACCCTAAACTCCTAATCCAAATAATTTAATAATTATATTTTGATATAATTAACAACATATATTTGGTTTTACTTACACATAGCATGTTTTGGAATCTTAATAAACTACTAAGTCATTGTTTAACCAGTTCAAATGATCCTTATATTAGTATTTCTCAACTAATCCTTAATGGAGCAGAAAGAACATTGTCACGGTGGCATAGAACAGCGTAAACACGTTCGAGAACTTACCAAAGTCGATTCAGAACAGGCTATTGAATGTTCTTAAAATATTCGGCATTTTTGCTGTTCGGGGTTTGGGGTTTAGGGTTAGGGTTAGGGTTAGGGTTGGAACACCCTTTTCAAAGTTCCGATCGTCAAAAAAATAATTATTTTTTAGAGGAAACGCGTTTCATTTTGAACGAACGACTTAATAGATAACTATGTTTGGCACGTACGAAAGCACGTTCTAATATCTCAAAAAAAATGCATTCGCTCTATTTTATACAAAAAGGGACGCACGTGGAACAAATAAAAAGGTGGGGCTTTAATGACAACCCCAAAAGTTAAGTTTTAATTAAAAAGGCGGCCGATCAGTCTTATCAATTCCATCATTCCAAACAGTGAACACCCGCCCCTTTCTTCTCTTACACACTTCTCAAGTCTTCTTCTCGAGTCTTCTATTTTGTCGCCGACCATCTACATTTCTCCGGTAACATCTAAAGGTAAATTTTAAACTATATTGATGTTTTTCAAGTGAATCGGGGTTTATTTTTTGCTATTTTTCTATTTCGATAAAGCTAGGGTTTCTGCACATTCTTACTGGTTCTGGACAGAAATTCTCGTGAAAATCTCTGGTTTTGTTGATTTTTTTGTCAAATAGTGTTGTATTGTTGTACAAATAGTAAAGCTTTTGCATGTTTATGTTAATAACGATGTTAAGACCATACTCCTTCTGCTATATCAAACATCTTCATACATAGCTCTAAATGTGCGTTAGGATGTTTCAAGTTGCTGATGCATTTTAGATTATTTTTGTTAAAATAAATTAGGGTTTTATAAAATAAATATGCTAAAGGTTGAAGCTTTTGCATGTTTATGTTAATAACGATGTTAAGACCGTACTCCTTCTGCTATGTCAAACATCTTCATACGGTTCTCTGAACGTGTGTTAGGATGTTTCAAGTTGCTGATGAAGTTTAGTTGTATTTTGTTAAAAGAAATTAGGCGTTCACTAATAATATGTAGTAGAAGTATGATCAACTTAGCACATAATCTGATAGTTTTTATTCATAATTAAGGAAACAAAATACATATACAAAAGTACTAGATATAATGCTTAAACAAAAGTACTAGATATAATGATTAAACAAAAGTACTACATATGATGCTTCATAGTATGTAATAGAACAAGATATATAACTAATTGTCAGCATTGGGATAATTTGGAGGAGTATTAAACTGCTCCGGATTCATCCCTTGTTGGAGAAGGAGTGCCAAAAGCATTCTTTCAATACGCTTCGTGCGCTGAATTAACACTTGCCTTATACTCCATATATAGGTAGACAAGCGGTCCATATTATGGTTGATTGCAATGATGTCAGTTTGTATACCGGCAATATCTCAGGCTATGTTTCCATAATATTCATTATGGTCAGGCTGCGCTGGGGCATAGTGGCCACTAGCAACAACTTCGTTTTGGCGGTTTTCCATTTGTGTTTTGTTTATGAAAAAATTTTGATAATTCAAGGAAGAGGATAATTGTGTGTATGGCGGAACAAGAAAATGTATGCATTTATAGATGAATTTTGCACTCGTCAGAAATTTACAATTTTATTAACATAAAAACACCAAAAGACGTGCTTGGAACATTGAAAAGACGTTCACTATTCTTTAGATGATATATCTGAATTATGAATTAATGTCTCGTTTCGTATGCAGGTTTTGATGCTTTCAAACCTTTTAATTGCACAAGCTAACCCTTTGTTTGAATCAACATGACTCTTGGAAACAAGACTCCATCTATAAATAGGTTATATATTTCACAGAATTTTAATCTCATAGAACTCTAACAAAAAAAAAATCAAAATCAACATGGCGCGCAAACCACACTACAAGATAAGGATCTGCAGGGTGACATTGACAAGATAAGAGAGTGCATGCGTGAAGCACACAGGCGTCAATTAACTGACATCCGCTGAATAGCTAGGGTTCTGCGCATTCTTTTGGAGGTGTATGGGAAGAACTTAGATGATTACATAACCCCCCCCCCCCAATTCACCACCACCACCACCCGCTGCCCCTGAAATCGTAGCATATTTCTAATAGCTTAAAAAATAGGGCTTAAAATAATAAGATGTTACATGGTAAAAATTTAAATTGTTCAAGATTAAAATTCAAAAAGCAGCACTTTGAGTTTGGGAGGATTTTCCACTATCCACTTGTCTTGGACAAGTAGTTCTTTTGTGGCCTGACCTTTTGAAGATGCTACATTTGTTTGTCCTACTTGAAAATACTTCACCAACTGATGGTATCTGCTTTTTCCTTCGTCTACCCTTACCCACGTCCACGAAAGAAGGAAATATTTGTCTCTCAAGCTGCTCAGGAGGAACATTCCGAAATTCTTCTGGGGGAACAACATTGATCGGTTCTGCATAGGCAAGAATATATGACACTAACTTGTAATATGGAGAAGTGAAGTCATAGACGCACGCTCCATAATCTTCTAGACGTAGCATTCTGATAGCTGCCATAGCATGTTTACAGGGTATTAAGTCAATTTGATACTCTCTGCACGTACAAGTTCTGTTGCATAAATCAACTTCTGCTCTCTGATGATGGTGAAATCATACGTACCTTTTCAACTAATTGCGAGCTTACCCCTTTCTCCAGGTTGAATCTTATTTTTCCTTCAGTTGAAGGGAGACATATGGTTGAAACCTGGAGGAACTCCATAGCTATCACATGAAATTTTTCACCAAATGTACGATTGATATGATTCAATAGGGCAACAATAGAATATTCTCTTTCATCCATCAGCATTGCATTTGTGCACTCAGCAATGTTCGAGGTCATCATTGCAAACCTGAAATTGTAACAAACAAACAAAGACCTAAATGCTAAATACGTCTAATCCAAGTTTGAACATTAAGTATGCGATCTAAACAACAATAATTACGTTATACACATCATTGACACTGTTTTGAATGTCAATTAGAATGTTCTCGGCTTAATTCCCATGTAAAGGTTCGTAGAACATTCCAAAGCAAGGTTCAGAACATTGGTATGAATGTTCATAGTCGTGTACCTGTGCCCAAGGAAAAAACATCTGCTCCATTTATGGAACCCCACGTCATCTTGAAGATATCTGGCAACCCTTGGATCATTGTTTTCGATTTGGTTAAAGTGCACTCTGAAATCCTCCACACGATATGCATCTGCTGCCAAGTAATAGGACCGCAGGTGGTCTCCAAACTGAAACTTTGTATGGATATTTTTAGCAAGGTGCCTCGTGCAAATTCCGTAGTGAGCTTAGAAAAACCACTTGGCAACTGATTTTTCTATGCTTTTATGCCTTTCTGAAATGACGCTCAACTCATCATTGTACTGGGCTATGTCAACCTATTGTTTGAAAAAAAAATCATAAGAAGCATCACATTCTTTGTCCACAACATATAATGCAACAGGGAATATGTACTTCTCTGCATCCTGGGCAATGGCAGATAACAACACCCCGCCATACTTGCATGACAAATGAGTCCCATCAGTAGCTAGGACTTTCCTCATATACACAAAACCCCTAATCCAAGATCCGTAAGATATAAAAAAATATTTAAACCTCCCAAAACTATCAACCTTCAAAGCTGTCTTACTTCCAATATTTTGGGACCTTACCATATAACTTTATGCCTCCAAAATTTCATAACTGTGTTCATGTATCCCTCTTGCTATTGCCTTTGCAATCTCACATCCCTTCAAACTTTTTCAATAACTAATGTTGCATCCCAATTCTCTGTTAAATGTAATTCTGATGTCTTTTGGTGTTATTCCTTTCCCCTCAATGTACCTATCTGTCATGTATTCACCAACAACATCAGTCGTGGAATGTGTATGGTGGCTTTGCAAGTGCTGCACACCACACGTGTGCTCGCCATTGTAGATTGTGATATAAAATGTATCACTACTATGATACCTCAATGCTCGAAGCTACCACTTGCAAATTTGCATCAACACATCGGGCTTTTGTATTCTTCACAGCTTTGAAATAAAAAGGCTTCCTCACTGCAGCAAGTCTCACCTTCACCACTAATTCTCGCTTGTTCTTGAAAGTGATACACTTTGCAAAACTTGTGACATCTTCTCCAAAAAAATCGTTGCAGCTACTCTATGATGGTACTCTTCCTGATGGATTACTAACTACTTGTCAACCTTTTTCAACACCTTTTCCATCACCACATTCTTCACCTTCTTCATCTATCTCTCCACCTTGTTTTAATTCATCTTCATCCATTTCAACATGCATATCTTGTTCATTTGAACTTAAAATTCCTTCAGGCCTTGGAATCACACTAACCCTTAGTGATGGCCTAGCACCAGCTGGGTCTACATCAGCCATATAAAGCTGAACATCATCATCAGTCCTAACTTTAGATGGAGCAGTCTTTTGCTTTGCGGCAACACTCAGCATATATGAAATGTAAAGATCTCTAGGATCATCACTTACCCTCAACTGCGTATGATTTTGTTGACAAGTTCATCATATGTAACATTCCTACTCACAAGGATAGGTCATGTCTCTTTCACCTTAGGAATCCAAGCATAGCATTTAGAGCGCTCCACCTATTCACTAAGATAATCAATTCCTAGTAGTATGTCTCCCATTACTTTAACAATATCTGCAAGACAAAATAAACATTCATCAAATGTGGTCCAGGTAGCAAAAGATACTAGAACATCCAAAAACAGATCCGAACATATTAAAGGATGTCTAAGAATACAAGCATACCAATGTGGAACATATATACATCAGTTCCGACCATCTATAAAGTGTTCCAACATTATGAATAGCATTTACTGAACATACTGTAAGATGTTTCGAGTAACTAATATTATGTTTCGTAACTCTGACTAGCACAATAGGAACATCAAAATGATTGTCCTGGGTATTTAACACAATGTTCCATAATTGTGACTACATCGTACGAGCATTTGTAGAACAATCAATAGGATGTGGCAATCGTCACGGTAAGATGTTTCAAAACAACAACATACTGTTTAAAAACCTGGGTTTTTACAAAAATTAGAATAGTAGAGATTAGGAAGACGGAGGTTTATACTTACAGGAGATATGAGACTTGTCAAGCTTTCTAGTTTTAAGTAATGCCCAACCACTAAACATTATTCAAAGAATTTAAACGTCAAGCTTTCCAATTTGAAGTAATGCCCAACCAGTAAATATTATTAAAAGAATTTCAATGTCAAGCAACCCAAAAAGAAGTAATGCCAGCCAGAAATTATTACTCAAAGAATTGCAACGTATTTTTCTCAAATTATTTTTTCAATTAGAGTAAATAATACCTAATTAATCGAAAATGATTTAGATCTGACAATATTTTGTGTTTGGGAGAGTTGGAATGCAAGAATAATAGCAAAAATAAAGAGAGATGGAAGAAACAAGATGCGCAACAACTATGGTGTTTTCAGGCCGCGAAGGAGAAAAAAGAAGAGAGGAGAGAGAAAGAAGGGAATTAAAGGAGGGAAAAATCTTTCCCAAATTTGCCAATTTATTTTTTTTATATACGTGAGGACCAAAGTGAAACGACATCGGTCAGTCGTTTCGGTAGTTAGGACTTCGATTGACGTGCCGATTATTTTAAATCTTCATAAGGTCCATTAGGACATGTCTGTAAAATTTGAGCTAAATCAGACTTCGTTTGGTAGGTATTGGAAGAAGGTTTCAATTTTTATTGTCGATAAATCTTAAAAAGAGGTTTTCGAACTCGATTTTGGGGAATGAGCTCCGATTCAAAATCCGAAAGCGTCATTAGGTTCGTATGATTATTTGTGACTTTTGTGAACTTTCGAAAGTAAATTTCGAGGTCGTTCGGCTAGTTTCCGCTAAAATGCCGAAAGTTAAAGAATTTGATCTTTTCCGTTTTAATTTGCATCTTGAGTTCTGGAAATCCGATTTGAGATCCGTCTTAGCAAGTATGTTACATATATTTTTTATAACTTGTATGTAAAATTTGGGAATATTCCGAATTTTGTAGGACTGCATTTTAATTTTATTACGAAAACAAAAAGAAAAGACTAAAGAAAGAAAAGAAAAGGAAAACGAAAATGGAAAGGAAATGAAGTAGGTTAGCTAAGATAATCTTAGATAAGTATACATTTCCAAAGCAGAAGAAGGAAATAGATAACCAAAAAGCAGAGAGAAAACAAAGAAAAGAAAAACGCAAAGAAAGAAAGAAAAAGGGAAAGGAGAAGGAGAAAATAGTAGAATTTTTACCCCGAAACATCCAGGTAATGGTGTTAATCCATTATTTCAGTTTATTACGTGTGTTTGAATATATTTTATCGGTAAAAATTGGGATATTAGACATCGTTTTAATAAGTTTAACTGATAGTTTAAAGGGTCAATTGGACCCTGATAATGGAATTGATTATATATTCGTACTCAGTGAGTTATATGGGCAACATATAAATGTAATTTATTTAGGGTTTGGTTATATGACTTTGAACTCTGTACATAGGCCTGGCCTACATATTGCCTATGCGAATAGGGTATCAGGTTCCTAACTGGATTGCCCTAAGACGTAAGGAATGAAGCCTTTAGCCTTATGTGATATATTTTCTGCTTATTGAACACAGTGAGATCGTTAGGCAATGAATCCAAAGGACAAATAAGTTGTTGAGTAGCTGTGCTAACTTTGTAACAAGGTAAGTGTTTGTATCCATTTCTTTGGAGGCCCTTGGCCTTGTGGATAATCTACCATGTGTTCCTTACGTGTGTAGCTGCCGATAGGCGTACTCATTACGCCTTAGCTTTGAATTTACATTGTATATTATATGTTAGGCCCTGTTGTTGGTATTGCATTGAGCATATGAGCATTGCATATACTTCCCAGTTGGCGATGAGAGTCCCGCACCGGTGAAAGGTCATTATTGCATATACTTCCCGGTAATCGATGAGAGTCCCGCACCGGTTAAAGATCATTATTGCATATACTTCCCGGTAATCGATGAGAGTCCCGAGCCGGTGAAGGGTCATTATTGCATATACTTTCCGGTTGGCGATGAGAGTCCCGCATCGGTGAAGGGTCATTATTGTATATACTTCCCGATAATCGATGAGAGTCCCGAGCTGGTGAAGGGTCATTATTGCATATACTTCTCGGTTGGCGATGAGAGTCCCGCACCGGTGAAGGGTCATTATTGAATGTACTTCCCAGTAATCAATGAGAGTCCCGAGCCGGTGAAGGTATCAGGCATATGTGACTGCATTGCATCATACCGTATTCATCCCATCTCATTGTACCGCATACTGACTAGTGTGTGATTATTGTGCTGTGTTTTGTGTATGCGGCATGTATACCATGTTATGGACATATTTCAGTTTGCCTATACGTTTCTGGCTATTTAGTGTCCTTAATTGGTTTCTATGCTTTAGTTATATGGATCGAGTTGGACACTGCAACAATATAAATATATGGATCGGGTTGCACACCGCGACAGTATGAATATATGGACCGGGTTGCATGCCGCAACAATATGAATATATGGATAGGATTGCACGCCGCGACAGTATGAATATATGGATCGGGTTGCACGCCGCGACAGTATGAACATGTGGATCGGGTTGCACGCCGTGACAGTATTATGTTCGGGATACTTAAAAACATATATGTTTTGTCTATCTTATGTCCCTGGTTGTTTATGAGTTTATGATCCCATACGTGTTTCCAGTTATTATCTGGCTCTGTCTTTTATAATTTAAATAAGAGGAATTTGGTTTACCTGTTTTCTTTCTCCCTGGCTAGCTATCTTATTCTTTGAGGTGGTTAGTCTGCCTCACTTATTGAGTCCTTTTGACTCACCCTTGTTTGTTGTTTATCCTTGTCTATCTATTTTGTTTCAGCAGGTTCTCTCCAGGATTGAGTTCACCACGTTGAGAAGGAGCGAAGACGACTTCAGCTGTCAGGGTGAGCCAGCATTTATTCAGGATGGCCACAGTTTCATGTTTATTATTTCAGTATTATTTTGCTCCCTTCAGGAGGTATCTGTCTTCTTTCGTACTCTTAGATGTCTAGTCTGGATAGCCCTAAATCTAGTATGTTGGGTAGTCAGCTGTAATTTCTTTTATACAACTTAAAGATATCAGTATTTCTGTGCTTTTCCTAAGTCTTGTTCTTTATGAATTAAATTATATTTATTTTCCTAATTTAATTGGTAAGGGTTCGCCCGACGGGTCTAGGGGAGGATGTCGGGTGCCCGCACGGCCTAGCCGGATTCCGGGTCGTGTCACAAAGTGTAAGAACTAAAACTTTAGGGTGAAGGAGAGTGAAGAAATTTTTTGTTTAAGTGCCTTAATCAATTGTGTCCCTTCTACCACATTATTTAAGACTTTGTTCCTTTTACCAACTTACACTGTTGAATGTCCCTTTTAACCAAAGCACCCTCTCTTCTTACCACGACAGAACAGTAGTCAAGTAGCGTACATTTGACTTCGGTTAAGTTTTTTAAAACATTTGACGAAAGTTGACCTTGTCCGTAAGCTTTGAACTAGTTTTTCAAAACTTAATAGAGATAAGTTTGTAGAACAATAAGTTGTGTCAAAGCACATGAAGTTCCATTACCTCTTCTTAATTTGTTATTCTACAGAGAGTGGCTGAAAATAAGATTCAATTGTGCCCCAAATATTAAGTACTTTCCTACTTAAAATACGATAACTCCAACATTTCATAAGAATAAAATAGCATGATAACAAGAACATATAGATGATACGACACTCTAGGAAACATTACAAAAAACAAACATGAAAAGAAATTCATACGAATCAAGAAATATTACGAAGAACAAACATGAAAACACATCGATAGAACAACAGAAAGATTGTATGCGAACAAACATGAAAACACATCGATAGAACAACAGAAAGATTGTATGCTTAATCGGAATTGTCGGGGTGTTCATCATCCTTTTCTTCTCCAGAATTGTTGTTATCACCTTCTGCCTGTTCAGGTCGTGTACCTCTTTCATCCCCTGCAACTGGAGGCTCAACAGGCTGAACATCCTCTTCATCGAGTTGTTTCCTTTTTTCTTCAACGTTAGCCATCTTAAAAGTTGCTAGCTCTGCCATATTTTCATCAGGACTAGAAATAAGCAAAGCTACCTCCACATCACATAGAATTGAAAGCTTTTGTGCTTTCTTAAATAAACTTGCTACGTTCCTAGAGAGGAGGGCTTTTCTCTCACTTTCACTCTTGCTAGCCATATTTGGGAGAAGGGTCTATGATGGAGTTCCTACTTATTATGAAGTTAAAAATGGAGCAGCGCCTTATATATAGATGTCTAAGCATACATTTTTGATACCATGCAATAACATAATTTTGACCTGATTTGGAAACTTTTTCCAACTTTGGTAAAAAAGTATTAGCAGATTTTTTTATAGAAGAGTTCTTCATGGATTTTCTTAGAAATGCTTGAAGATGCCAAATGCCTAACTGGAGATGCAAAATGATCAACTGGTGCACTGCCTCTAAAGGGCAAATCTATTTAACTACTTAAACTTTCTTGAGTCAATGCATTAATATTTTTCTTTTTAAGACATTTTGAAGCAATCATCCACGGCAGATATGAATAATTGTTTATGACTTTTACCGTTCTAGACTTCAAGAAATTTCACTAGGTAAATAAGATATGGTTTTAATTTTGTAAAGGGATGTAGCATACTGAACACGTATGTAGTAGTATTTTTACCGCTCTTATTTCTCGTGTAAGATATGTTCGGACACAACTAAATATTGAGTGTAAATTAACAAAAAATAAAAAAAAGTTGGTCGTATAATAAACACTCTACTTCATCAATGCATGAGTACTATAGCTCTTGGCCGTACGTCGATGCATTCATTTCAGGTGAACATAACTACAAGTATTGTCAACTGGAGCTAGCTACTTTGTTTTGGACAATTACAGTTTGACTTCATTAAATAAACAATTTCACTAATTATTATAAGCAATATTTTGATAATTTTGAGAAAATCAATTATAATAAATTTTTTGGTAACTTCAATCATAAGAGCAACCAATTTTGTTATCTATTCATTTGTGTTGTTGTCTGCTTAAGTTGTATGTTTGAGCGGTATTAATGTGACGAGGCATTCGATTCTTGTTAATAAAGAAAGTCTCTGTGAATTATGCTAGGTCACTTAATTCTTGGAGAGTGCCAATGCTCGCGAAACCGATTATTTCTTCTTCTAATCTTGTGTTGATCGATCCACGACTCGCAAGTGCATTCCAGTTATGCCGTGCAGTTTGATATTGAAAGCTTTCAACCTTTCTTCTTATTAGGAAAGCAGCAGATTTTCCTCCATCAAGTATCAATCAGTTATCATGAATCCCACAAATCATGGATCAATATATTCTACTAATCATATTTCTTGATTGTTGTTGTAGCATAATATTCTTTCCTTGTAATCTTTTATGGTATCGAAGCATCAAAGCCTAATAGCATTTTTTTCGATCCAATGGCCAACACAATCTCCAATATCAGAAACAATCACCCCTGCATCTTCCCGTAGTCTGCCCCACCCAAACAACTCCACCACAACTTCTGCAATACCATTGCACTTTGACCCACTTAATCCTCCTCCAAATGCTCCCTTTTTATCAGTATTAATGCCAGCAATCAGGCCCCTCTCAAGCTCACGGCAACCAACTACTTTTCTTGGCACACCCAATGGAAGTCACTTTTACTTGGCTATGACTTCATGTGTTTCATTGAATCCCCACCCTGCCCTGAACTTGCTTTTTCTTCCTACTGGCTTCAATAAGACCAGCTTATCCGGAGCGCTCTTACTGCCTCTCTCTCCAAGAAATAATACCATTTGTTGTAACTGCCGTTGAGTATTTAACCTAGATCCGTTTTTAGGTCAATTAACAATTAAATTTGTATTTGCGGAGTCACGATCAATAGTTGAGATTAAGAGTTTGAACGACGAACTAAAATGGTGATAATTCGAGGACGAGATGTGAGTATTAACTAATAAAGATAAAGCATAAACGGAAACAAGGAGAAGTAACCGTATCGTATCGCTTGTCTTTAGGGAGAGCTCTTCGATATCAGCCGTACATAGAAGATCAAAGAGCTAAAGCAATAGGCAAATATGAGCAAAAGGAATATCTGAGCAAGAGTGAGAAAGTATTCTTATTGATATTGTAGACAGGAAGTTTTTGTGGGTGAAGTGGACGAAGATTGTGCTTGAGACATGGTGAAATTGATAGGGTTTTGACTAAGATTACAAGGATTTTCAATCTTGTGTTTTTTTAGAGAGAAAGTAGGTTGAGAGAAAGCGAGGTTGTTGAGTGTATGTGTTCTGTGTTGATCGAAGAAGGGGAGAAGGTTTTGGTGATGAGACGGTTTCTAGGGAAGCCAAAGAAATGATGACACAAAAGTAAAATGCAGCTTTTTGAAATTTTTGAAAACCGAGAAGAGTTGTGGATTTGACGGTTATGGACTTATTCAATTAAGCCTTTTCAAGTAGTGGGGTCCACATAAGTCAAATAGAATTCTATCCCAAAAAGGAATGTGTTCCTATAATTTAGGACAGTTACAAGAACATGGAAAGTCTCCCTTGACACACATATAGTTGACAATTTGATTTCAGTTATGACTTCTATCATGCAAGGTAGTGTGACTGTACCTGGACATGATTCCTCATGCTTCAGTCGGTTCTTTATCAGTATATAGTAGGTTATTCATGGGATCACATTATCCTCACCTGGTGCTTAAAAGCTGAACAAGTATACTTCATAAAGTACAAGGTTAGACTGAACAATAATAACAAATTTTATACACATATTATAAACACTTAAATAACGAATCATTAAGGGACCACCTGCTGGGTCATCCGTGTATTTTGGTCATCCCTAATTCCAACATGTTCCTCTCAAACTGTACCTTGTTCAATGCTTTGGTAAATATGTCAGCAATTTGATCTTCAGTCCTGCAAGAATTCATAGTAATCAGACCCTTTTCCACATTATCTCTAATGAAATGGTGTCTAATATCAATGTGTTTTGTTCTTTTGTGTTGAACTGGGTTCTTGGAAATATTCACTGCACTTGTGTTATCACAGAAAATTGGCACTGCTCCACACTTGATACCAAAGTCCTCCAACTGTTGTTTGATCCATAGCAGTTGTGAGCAACATGATGTAGCTGCTACATACTCAGCTTCCGCAGTAGACAAGGCAACTGAGTTTTGCTTCTTTGTAGCCTAAGAGACCAAGCAAGGACCAAGAAAGTGAAGTGCTTTTCCTATCCAGCAAATGACCTGCATAATCTGCATCAGCAAAACCAATTAGTTCAAAAGTACCTCCCCTTGGTACCAAAGCCAAAGGTGCTGAGTTCCTTTCAAGTATCTCAGGATCCTCTTCACAGCTGCCAGATGTGACTTCTTGGGCTTGGACTGAAACCTAGCACACAGTCCCCCACTGTATACTATATCAGGTCGACTAGCTGTGAGATAGAGGAGTGAACCTATGATTCCTCAATATTTTGTCGCATTGGTCGAAGGACCTAGTTCATCCATATCTAGCTTGGTTCTAGGAGCAATGGGCATAGTCATTTTTTTGCTCCTTCCATGTCAAATTTCTTCAGAAGTTCCTTGACATATTTTTGCTAATGGATCATGGTCCCTTTAGGCATTTTCTTTATCTGCAGTCTAAGGAGTTCACCCATCATGCTCATTTCAAATTCACTTCCCATCAGATCAGAAAACCCTTTGCATAGCTCCTCATCAGTGGCTCCAAATATGATATCATCGACATATACTTGAACCACTAATAGATACTTTCCTTTCTTCTTGAGGAATAACGTGTTGTCAATCTTTCCTCTCGAGAAACCATTCTTCAGCAGGAATCCTGAGAGTCTTTCATACCAGGCTCTAGGAGCTTGCTTTAATCCATAGAGAGCCTTGTCCAGTTTGTAAACATGATCAGGAAATTTATTGTTCACAAAGGCTGGTGGCTGTATTACATATACCTCTTCATTCAAGTAGCCATTTAGGAAGGCACTCTTCACATCCATCTGATATAGTATGAACTCCATGTATTTAGCAAAGGCAATCAACATCCTAATGGCCTCCATCCTTGCAACTGGTGCAAAGGTTTCATCATAGTCTATTCCTTCTTCCTAACTGTATCCTTGAACTATTAACCTTGCTTTGTTCCTTGTCACTATACCATGCTCATCTAGTTTGTTCCTGAACACCCATTATGTTCCAATTATTGATCTGTCCTTTGGCTTAGGAACTAGGTGCCACACTTTGCTTCTCTCGAATTTATGAAGTTCATCCTGCATGGCTAGAATCCAATCTGGATCTTCTAGAGCTTCTTTAACATTCTTTGGTTCCATAGATGAAATGAATGCAAAGAATGCACAGAAGTTCTTCAAGGCTGACCTGGTCATGATCCCAGTGTCCAGTTCTGATAAGACATTCTCCAAGGAGTGAGAGCTTTGATGTTTCCATGGCTTGAGTTGAATATGACTAGAAGAACCTATATCATTATCTTGGGAAGGTTCTTCCTGACTTGCTGGATCATCAACTTCATCCGATTTTCCCCCTGTCATGTTGACTCCTTGTTCTAGTGAGATCGGATTCTCACCTGATGTCTCTTTGTGTTCTGAGTCTTCCTGTTGATCTGCACCATCTTCCCCACTTAGGCCAATCACTTGATCATCTGCCTCAGTTTCCCCCAAGGCCTTATCAGATTCATCAAATACCACATACATACTTTCCTCCACTGTTTTGTTCTTTTGTTAAACACTTTGTATGCTTTGCTTTGAGTGGAGTAACCAAGAAATATTGCCTCATCACTTCTAGCATCGAACTTCCCCAATGGTTCCTTGCCGCAGTTGTGAACAAGCATTTACAACCAAAGGGTTTCAGGTGAGCAATATTTGATTTTCTTCCTATGAGTAGCTCATATAGGGTCTTGTCAAGAATTGCTCTGATCGAACATCTGTTCAGCAAATAGCATGCAGTGTTTATTGTTTCAGCCCAAAAGTTTCTTGCAAGCCCACTTGACAACAGCATAGTACTTGCCATATCCTCCAGGGACCCGTTTTTCCTTTCAACCACTCCATTTTGTTGTGGAGTTCTTGGAGCAGAGAAATTATGATCAATGCTATACTTTGCACAATACTCAGAAAATTTTGCGTTTTCAAACTCCGTTCCATGATCAGATCTGATACTGATGAGTTCTAGGCTTAACCTTTTCTGCACCACACCAGCCCAGTCTTTGAAGCTGTCAAAGGCTTCATCTTTAGATGCCAAGAACAAGGTCCATGTATGCCTAGAGTAGTCATCAACAAATACGAACACGAACCTCTTTCCTCCTCATCTCCTTACTCTCATGGGTCCACACAGATCCATATGCAATAATTCCAGTGGCTTTGATGTACTTACCACCTTCTTGGACTTAAAGAATGATTTCACATGTTTCCCCCTTACACACGCATCACACATTTTTATGTTTTCAAATCTCTTGCTTGGCAAACCACGGACTAGCTCCTTAGATACAAGCTTATTCAGTTGTGAGAGACTTGCATGACCCATTCTTTTGTGCCACAACTGAGAGTCACTTTCTTGCACGTTCAAGCATGTTAAGTTGTTTTCAGGCAATGACTTCAGCGATGCTTTGTATACATTGTTCACCCTTTTTCCTTCCGTAACAATTTCTCCACTCTGTAGATTCTTCACAATACATCCTACAGAGGAGAAACTCACTTCATTTTCTCTATCACACAGTTGGGAGATGCTCAGTAGATTGTGTCTGAGACCATCGACACAGTAAACATTTTCAATTGCATGATCCAGAGTTCTCCCAATCTTTCAAATTCCCACGATTTGACCACTTTTTCCTCCTCCGAAGGCCACACTGCCTCCTTGAAATGCTGCGAGTGAGAGAAAGTTTCTTCTGTCTCCTGTCATGTGCCTTGAACAACCACTATCAAGAATCCAGCTTGGGTTGTTCTCCCTCACTCCAGCCTTTAAAACAGATTAGACGTTAGCCTTAGGAACCCAGACAAGCTTGGGTCCCTTCTTACGAGAAAATGGATAAATCAAATCCTGTCTAGCCTATTTAGGTAGAACACTTCTTTTATTCTTGGCCTTTGCCATGCTAACATTCATGAACTTTTGTTTGTAGTGTCCAGTTTCACCACAAAAGGTACACAACATGTTGCAAGGCAAACCCACATACTTGCTCTTAGGATTATGAGAAGGCAACAGTTTCTTAAATCCTAACCCTTGTTTTCCCTTGTTTTGATTTTCAAGAACCCAGTTCATTGCCTTAGATAATTTATTCCATTTAGTTAATCTGGTAAGCTCGAATTTAGATTTTACAATCTTTTGACTTAAATCATGTTCTTTTCAGTTTCCTGATACAGAATCTCATTAGCCCTTTTCAGTTCATTTTCAAGAAAGGTTTGAACTTCACTTATTACTTGCTTACCATTTATAATCTCTTTTAATTGATTGAGTTCCAATTCTAGTTTAGTGATCTTAGAGTTTGACACAAGAGTCTGCCCTTTTAAGATGGCATTGATTTCTTCTAGTTCAATGTGTTGTTCTAGAAGACTCTTGTGCTTGGTTCTGAGATCACTTAACTCTTCAGTTAATTTATCCTTTTCAATTTTCTCCTTTTTTGATAACCCTCAATCAAAGTGGCAGTGATTAGAATCAAATTTACAAATCCATTAAGGCAAATGCTATTTATAAGCCTGATAGGCACCCGTTGGGATTGGTAACCGGTGGGCATGGATCCGTCTGGATAAGTAACTGCTGGGCACATATCCGTTGGAGTCATAACCGCTGGGTTGTAATGATTGCCTTAATGACCATTAATTGAATGATCGTGGATGATCATGTTAATAACTGCTCACTTAGACCGTGTTGACTATTGAAGTGTTTCATAACTCCTTTAGGTGTGCTCGTGATAAATGTCTGTCCATAGGATGTCTGTCCGTTGAAACGTCTGCTCGTGCCACGTGGTAGACACGTGTCACCTTTTCAAGTCCAGTCAGCTTTTATTCAATACAGATAGTCCCCGCACTTCTCGAGTAGAGTATCTGTTCGAGGAGTGGATAGGAATTTTGGCGGGAGTTTTTGTAAACTTTTGTCTTTGTGTGACGAGGCTTGGTGACGTACGAACCTTATCAGCTAAGTGACAAGCCCTTATGACGTGCGCATTTAATGCGCTGTATGAAAAAGTAACTGCAGCTGTCACGCCTGCGTAATTGCAGTCCATTCTGAAGTGACTATTGCGTGCCCCCAGAGTAAAAATAATGATTTTAACCGCTTCAGTCACGTGCACACGACGTCTATTGATCGCGAGGTGACCGCTACTCTTCAGAATAATGATGACACTATAAAGTTTGAACCCTATTCTTTCTTTCAACGGCCAGATTTGATTGTAGTTTCTCTGATGACCTCCACGTGTCTTGAAGGAAGTTGTGGGGCTGAATCATCACTCCTATAAATAGGGGTTTGCTTGATGAGAAACCTTTTACTTGCCTTTATTTCTTCTCTACAGTTCTTTAAAAACCTTTGAACTAGCTTTTGAATTTTTCTTGACAACTTCATAATCTTTCTGAAATCATGACTTCAAGATCTAGGAAAAATCAAAGCACTGCTATTGCTGGTAATTCCTCGGCGGTCACTCCTAGGCCCCGGGCTACTCAGGCTACTGCTGCAGAAATTATCCCCAAGAAATGGGGTGAACTGGAGGCGGACTGTAACATTAAGTCCTTTAATAATAGAGAAGGGGATACGCGCAATTGGCCGGCGTATAGGTTTAAGTCTGGGATCACGAAGGAGGTGATCCCACGAGTGAGGACAGACTGTAACTGGGGTGATGAGGTTCCCCTCTTGTCGGTCTCCGAGGAGGAGAATATTACTTCCCATAGGGCTGGGTGGACAGCCATGTGCACCTACCCTTTCACAGTGGGATGTAGGTTACCCCTGCACCATGTGTTGGAGAGGCTCTGCAGGGAGTACCTTCTCTGCCCGGGACAACTGAGCCCCAGTATATATAGAATAGTTACACTTTTAGATTGGTTTGCGACAGAAACCGATCAATCTTTTGGATACGAGCATTTTATTTCTTTGTATAGTATACAAATTTTTAAAGATGGCTACGTAAATGCCAGGATGCATGGAAGCAAGGGCTTAGTGTGCAGTTCTGAGGATACTGGTGACCGAGGCTGGGTACACCGATATCTGTTCGTGCGCTCTTCGGCCTTGACTTTTGGCGACAAGACTTATCTTCTAGAAGTCTGGAATAAGAAGCGTAAGTCCCCGAGTATTTTTGAGATTTTTCGTGTTCTCTTCTCTTCTTCTTGTCTGCTAACTCCGTTCAACTTCTTTTGTAGCGGCCAAGCAACCCTACGATGGGCTCATATCTGTCGATGAGCTGACGGCGTGGGTTGAGGCAATTTTGAAGGAATTTGGCCCTGAGAGGAGAGAATGGGCGCATTTTGCTGCGGATAAAAGTTTAATTGTGAAAAATCATGGTGAGAATATTTCTGCTTTCATGATTATTCTTCTCCTTTGGAACTTCTCCGTGTCAGACCGTTTTATATTTTTGTAGGTTTGGGTACTTTAGGAGATTTCTTTCCTGCTCCCCCCAAGACGGGCCTTCCGAGCCTGTTGCTGACCGAGATGCTAAGGCCGAGGCTATACTAGCTTCGGTGGAGGCACTGCGCCGCAGGGAGGGGCGCGAGGAACGCTTGTCTGGTGGTCTGGGCTCCCTGAAAAGGAAGAAGAAGAGCCAAGATGAAGGTGGAGCACGGAAGAAGTCTGCTCGTAAGACTTCCGTGGCTGCCGGGCAAGCCTCATATGTTAGGGGTGAGCCTTCATCTAGGGCCAGTGTACCGGAGCCCGTAGAGGAGAGTGCCCAAGCTGCTGCTGAAGTCCCCGAGTCTGCACGGGGAGAGGGTTTAGCCAAGGAGGTTATCTATCTTTCAGACACTGAAGCCGCAGTTGATGTTCCTCTTAGGCGAAGGCCTCACCTTCGTAGTGACAGAAGAAGGGCCGAGGAGGAGGCTGTCCGTACTCCAGAGAGGAGTCCCCGAGTTGATGACGGGGTGGAGGCAGGTCCTTCTCGTGTAGACAAGGGGAAAAGGAAGGTGGGTGAAGAAGAAGAAGAAAAAGAAGAGGTGAAAGAAGAAGTTAGGGAAGAAGTTCCCCAAGCGGGTAGCCGGGGTCCTCGTGTTTTTTGTTTCAAGGACCTGGAGAATGTGGCTATTGAGGGGGCGACGCCTGTTGGTCTTCGCGAGTGTGAGATGATATATCCTGGAGTGGAAGGTGATTCTAACCTTTCATCGTCAAGATTCATCTAGCGGTCAGTCATTGGTGGCCGGACAGAGTTGAAGGACATCAGGGGTGTCCGTTACAAGTTTGGGCCAAATTATCCTTCTGAGCAGGCTTGGGAACCCAAGTACTGTGAGCGGAAACATATTTTGAAACTTGCCCCTGATGTTAACTTCATAACTGGACCAGTCGGCTTGGCTAAGGCGGTCTCCTCGCTCATCGGTCCCCGTGAAGAATGGGTGCTGAGGGAGCTGAGCGATGAGGAGTTGGCCTTTCAAATTGCTGCCGACTCTGCCTGGTTAAGTATTTTCCGCGCTCTGACGTTCTCCAGCGACTTTTTGAAGATCTTAAGCTGGAAACAGCTTCCCCGCAAAAGCGACGACAGATCGTTTCAAGGTCTCGTCGCTTCGGTGAATCACTTGAGCCCTGATACTTTTTTGGTGCCATGGAGCTAGACCAGTGAGCTATTACGCTTTCTTCAAAGGATGGCTGCTTCCAAGCCCACCTCCTGGTTGTCATCGCTCCTTTTTGAATACCCCCCCTCACTCCACTCCCTGGGAATAACCAGTGAGCTATTAACAACGTCGATCAAGTACTCGAGGCAAAGAAAGAGTTGCTGGAAGCTTTGAAGGAGAACAAGACCTTGATAGAGCAGTGTGGTCTCTTGGGTGGTGAGGTTAACCGGTTGACTGATGTCAACAATGAACGTGTTGAGCAGATCAACGCACTCACCAGGGAGAAGGACCTTCTTCTCGAGGAGAAAGAAGGGTTCGCACGCTCTACTCAGGGTCTAGAGAGATTGCTCGAGGAATGTACAACTTCTTTGAACAGTGCTATTGAGGATCGTGCATCCCTTGAGATGGATCTGCAGAGAGCCAATGAAGGATCTGTTAAAGCCAGGGCTGATCTTCAGGCCGCCAAGGATCAGGTCGCTCAATTAATGAGTGCTCAGGCCGCATTAACCAAGGACTTGGCGAACCTGCGCGATCAGTCTGAGATCAAAGCCAAGCTTGCTGCGCTTGAGGCCAAGCGTTCATTGCTCGTGCAGATTCAAGCTAAACAAGTTAATGTCCAAAGAGCGTTGTTCGTAGAATAAGACAAGCGTTGAATCTCTCTCCTGAGGAGTCTGAAGGCGAAGATGAAGATGAAGACGAAGATAACGGTGAGAATTCAGGGGACGATGGCAGAACTGACGGAGCTGGTGCGTTGAGTTCTGGTCGTAGCCCTAAATGTTAATGCCCTTTTTCAATCTTTGATTGATGTATCTTTTATTGTCTGGCGAGAGCCAGATTTGTTTGTTTGTGGACAGAAGTCTGATAAAGACTTTCTGGTCTCTTGTATGGTCGGTTTCATTTGGCCTTTGATCACTCTGCAAACTTCTGTCAGCCATTTTCGGCATTTCATTGTTGTACAGGATGATGTATATATGCTTTTAGATCTATTAAATGACTATATTTAGCCTGAACTTTTGATCTTTTGTTTGCACATGTTGTGGCTTTCGTGCCTTGGGAATTTTCTGAAGTTTTGAACTTTATTAAGTTCTGGTCTCCAAAAGTTTGCCCGAATGTTTTTAACTTAGCCTTTCGTTAGGAAGAGGTCGTAAGTTGTAAGTAGTCTGACCGAATTGTGGTCATTAGAGTTTTGGCCGAATCGTTGCTCTGTGCGTATAACTTTGCTTATCGTTTTGATAGTCGAAAGTTGTTGCACGGCTTTGTAGATTGGCTCTGGCCGAGTCGCTGACCTTGTGAACGACTTCTCTTATTTTCGTGGAAGTTTTGTCACGTAAAAGTTTGGTTTTGTGAACGACTCCTCTTATTTTCGTGGAAGTCTTGTCACGTAAAAGTTTTTAGAAAAACTTTAAGAATTCGCCTTTTGGTAAGGTCTTTTGCCTTTATGAAGGTCTTACCTGGCCTACAGGGGCCTCTCACCACCCCCTTGTTTTTATGTTGGAGCACGTAAAGTGATAACATGAAAAGAGATTCGGTGAGTTGCATATAGAACACATATAACCAAACGAGGAGTATGTCCGTTGTGGGATTCGAACCCACAGCCGCGAAGTTGAAGAACTTCGAGCTCTACCAGTTGAGCTAAACGGATCTGACCTTGTTTAGGTCGTTAGTACCATTTAGAGAGAAAATATGATAAAAGTAAGAACTTTTGTAAAGATAAAAGGTAAGTGTAAGATAACTAACCGTTTTACCACTTAAAAGTGATACCTTTTGAGGTGAACCACATTCCAACTGTTCGGGACAGTAGAGCCATCTGGTCATGCCAAGCGATAAGATCCCTTGCCGACTGAAGCAATTACTTTGTAGGGGCCTTCCTAATTAGGCCCAAGCCTCCCTGAATTTGTCTCTTGTGTGCTCTGGGAGACTTTTCTGAGTACAAAGTCTCCAACCTGGAAGCTTCGTACGAGCAGCCCCCGATTGTAATACTGTTCGATTCGTTCTTTTTGAGCGACTTCTCGTACAAGAGCTAGTTCTCTACGTTCTTCGAGGAGGTCCAGCTCTTCGTAGAGGTTGACTGAGTTTGATTCCTCAGTGGCATGTGCATATCGCAGGCTGGGCTCTCCTATTTCAACTAGGATTAGAGCATCTGCACCATATACCAATGAGTAAGGAGTCTCTCCGGTACTTATTTTTATTGTTGTGCGATAAGCCCATAGTACTCCAGGTAGCTCTTCTACCCAACATCCCTTTGCCTGCTCGAGGCGCTTTTTAAGGGATTCAACGATGATTTTGTTGGTAGATTCTGCATGTCCATTGGCAACAGGATGATATGGAGAGAAAGTGATCCTCTTGATGTGCAAATCGTTGAGGAACCTAGTTACTTTCTGGCCGATAAATTTCGGGCCGTTGTCCATGACATTTTCCTTAGGTGCTCCAAAGCGACATACGACAAAACGCCAGAGGAAGTCGACAACTTCCGTTTGTCGTATCCTTGAGTATGCTGCCGCTTCGACCCACTTTGTGAAGTAGTCAGTGATGATCAATAAGAAGCGTATCCCCCTTGGTGCTGTGCGAAGAGAACCAACTATGTCCATCCCCCATTTCATGAAGGGCCACTGAGAGATTATTGAATGAAGTGGTTCTGCTGGCTGATGGAGAAGATGGGCGAACCTCTGGCATTTGTCACATTTCTTGACAAATTCGTTCGTATCTTTCTCTATTTTGTCCCAATAGTAACCTGCACGAATCAGCTTCCAGGTTAATGCCTTGCCCCCGGAATGATTTCCACAACAGCCTTCGTGGACTTCTCTCATCACATAATTGATTTGACTTGGTCCGAGACATTTTGCGAGAGGTCCTGCAAACATCCTGCGGTAGAGTTCACCGTTAAGAATTGTATATCGAGCAGCTTTTACTTGGAATTTGCGAGCAGCTTTCGTATCTGTGGGTAGAGTTCCATGGATAAGATAATTTGTTATCTCATTCCTCCAGTCCCAAGTAGCGTTGATGGTGTTGACTTCGAATTTTTCTCTGTCCATGGTTGTGTAGAGAAGTTGAACAACAGCTGAAGAGCTAGCTGCCCCTATCTCTGCCATTGATCTCATGTTTGCAAGAGCATCAGCTTCATGGTTCTCTTCCCGTGGAATCTGAATTGCTTCCCATTCGTCAAACTGTGCTAGGAGCTCTTTTACTCAAGCGAGGTACACTTGCATCCTGGATTCTCGTGCAATGAAACCTCCATTTATTTGATTGACCACCAGCTGAGAGTCGCTTTTTAGTTTTACGATGGTTGCTCCATAACTTCGGGCTAGTTCTAATCCTGCAATAACGGCCTCATAGTCGGCCTCATTGTTAGTAATAAATGGGCACTTGATAGCCTGCCTTACCGTCTCACCGGATGGAGCGACGAGAACAAATCCAAGCCCAGACCCTTTGACGCTCGAGGAGCCGTCTGTGTGAAGGGTCCACGTGCCAGGAGCCTGCCCTGCATAAAGAATAGCTTCTCTTTCTGCTTCAGGGTATATATTAGTGCTGAAGTCTGCCACGAAGTCTGCTAGAACTTGTGACTTTATTGCCACCCTAGGCTGGTAGGTAATATCAAATTCAGATAATTCTATAGCCCATTTTACTAACCTTCCTAAAAATTTAGGTTTGTGCAGAACATTTCGTAAAGGAAAGGTTGTAATCACAGCTATCGAATGACTTTGAAAATAAGGGCGTAACTTACGAGCAGCAGTTACTAGTGCCAATGCCAATTTTTCTAAAGGTTGATAGCGTGTTTCTACGTCAATTAGAGCTTTTCTAATGTAATAGATAGGAAGTTGTTTACCTTTTTCTTCCCGAACTAGAACAGCGCTTACCGATGATTCTGAGACTGCCAAATAAATTAGCAGCTGCTCACCCTCCTGAGGTGTGGAGAGCAGTGGTAGATTGGATAGATACTTTTTTAGATCGTTCAATGCTTGCTGGCATTCAGGAGTCCATTCAAACTCCTTGTTTTGCTTTAAGACATCGAAGAAATCTTGCACCGGTCGAATGATCGGGAAATGAATCTGCGCAGGGTCGCCACTCTCCCCGTCAGTTTCATGACATCTTTCTTGTTGTGAAGTACATCTGGATTGATTCAATGGCTTTAATTTGAGAGGCATTGACTTCAATTCCACGCTGAGAAACAATGAATCCCAGAATCCCAGAAACTTCCCCGATCCGATTCCAAAAGCACACTTCTCTGGATTCAGCTTCATGTTATACTGATCCAAGATTCGGAAAGCTTCTTTCAGATGTGCCAGATGGTCCTCTGCTCGTTTGGATTTGATCAACATATCATCGATGTACACTTCCATAGTCTTTCCGATATGGTCATGGAACATTCGATTGACTAGACGTTGATAAGTTGCACCTGCATTTTTAGTCCAAATGGCATAACTTTATAACAGTACGTACCTCGACAGGTTGTGAACGCCGTTTTCTCCTGATCTTCAGGATCCATCAGTATTTGGTTATATCTGGAGTATGCGTCGAAGAAGGTAAGCACCTCGTGTCCGGCTGTTGCGTCGATCAGTTGATCTATCCTGGGAAGAGGATATGAATCCTTCGGGCAGGCTTTGTTTAGATCTGTGAAGTCAATGCAGACTCGCCATTTACCGTTCTTTTTAGGCACGACAACCACATTGGCTAGCCAGTCTGGATATTTGACTTCACGTACTGAACCAATTTTTAACAGTCGATCGACCTCGTCGTTGATGACCTGGTTCCGAAAGGCTCCTTGCTGGCGCGTCTTCTGTTTCACCGGGCGGTGATACGGATCGACGTTCAACCTGTGAGTAATGATATCAGGAGAAATACCTGTCATATCTGCATGGGACCAGGCGAATGTCGCATGCCGTTCCTTGAGGAACTGGAGGATATCTCCATGTAGGCGTTCGCTCAGTTCAGTCCCTAAATACACCTTCCGCTCCGGCTTGTCGGCGAGCAATTCTTCGGGTTCCAAAGCTTCTACAGTTGGCATGTGGTTTTCTCTTTCGTCCATCTTCGTGATGAATTCTGGGACCTCGTACTTAGCCTCTTCAGGTGATATGTCTGGCCCCGGTCGCTGTAATTGCTATTTGTTCTCTTCGGGTAGTTTGAGAGCCACCGAATAGCAATCTCGGGCAGAGCGTTGCTCTCCTCGGACCTCACGTACTCCCTATTCTGATGGGAACTTCAACACTTGATGATAAATTGAGGGAACAGCTTGCATGTCGTGGATCCAAGGTCTACCCAAAATGATGTTGTAGGCTAGATCCGCATCGATAACATGAAAAGTTGTTTCCTTCGCTACCCCTTCGGCGAGAGTTGTCAGAGTAATCTCACTGAGAGTCTTCTCGCTTGAATTGTTGAAGCCGGAGAGAACTCGAGATATGGGTACGATCTTGTCCGACAACTGCATCTCTTTGACAACCCGTGATTGGATAATGTTTGCAGAACTGCCTGCATCAATGAGTACTCTCTCGACGTCGAACTCCGCCACGCATAACGTTATGACTAATGCATCAGCATGTGGAAATTGCGAGCCGTCTGCATCAGAATACTCAAATGTGATTACCTCTTTTGATCGTGGGCGCTTGTTGTTTGTGATGGATACCTTTGCATACTTCTTTGCTGTGAAAGTAACGAAGTCCACCTCGATTCCACCTGAAATAACATTAACTGTCCTCCTTGGAGAGGATGCTCGTGGAGGGCCAGGTTTGTTCTGCTGTTCTTTCGCGTGAGTCTGCTTTCCCTTCTCGGTCAGGAACTCCTTCAAGAATCCATGTTTCAACAAATGAGCAATTTCATACCTGAGGGCTTTGCAGTCTTCGGTGGTATGGTCGTGGTCACGATGGAAATCGCACCACAGGTCCTGGTTTCGCTTGCTTGGGTCGGTCTTCATGTCTTTCAGCCACTTGACCTTTTCTCCCATGTCTTTGAGTGCTGCCACTACTTCAGACATCTCCACGTTGAAACTCGGTAGACTTGGGGCTCCACGGAGCCTTGATTCTGAAGCATCTCTCCGGGACAACCCTTTGTTGTTGCGGTTGCGTCCTTTGGAATTGCTACGCGACAGATCAGGGTACGGTTCATGACGTACGTCTGCTCTCTCGGCCTCTGCCTTTCCGCAGGATCCACTACTGCGTTCCTGAGTCCTTCCTCGAGTACCTGTTCCAATCAATTTATCTTCATCGATACGTACCTTGGAATTGTAACGGTTGTAGACGCCTGACCAATTGGCTCCTGGGAACTCGCGAAGAGACTCATAAAGTCTACGCGTGGCCTCTGAGCTCCGAATGTCCAAGCTGTTGGTAAATGCGATCGCTGCCCATCTGTCTGGTACTTTGGGGAGCATCATACGTTCTCTCTGGAAGCGATCCACGTATTTGTGGAGAGACTCGTCGGGTCTTTGCTTGATCTCAAAGATGTCCTCTACGCGGATCTCCGTCTTCTGAGCGCCTGTGTGTACCTTCACGAACAATTCAGCCATCTCTGCGAAAGATCCAATGGAGTTGGGTGGCAACATTGAGTACCATCGCAGAGCTCCATCTGCTAGGGTTTCCACGAACTTCTTCAATTGGACAGATTCGGTCTACTCGTCGGTGAGTGATGTTTGGGATTTTATGCCAAGGTTTCCTTAATATTTCCGCATGTTTGAGCTTGTTATTCGCTTGTTTTATAGTTTATGAATGTGATTTTGCACTGATTTTATGTCATATGATTGTAGGTTGTTATGAAATGCAATTGGAGCTTTAAAGAGCATGATCGAGCAAGAAAAGATTGGATTTGGATTGAGGGTTGGATCGAGCACGCGAAGGCACGACACGATGCGAATTGCGGATGAAGAAAGCAGCGAAATAAGCCTGGCGCTATAACTGGCGCGGGGCGCCCCAAAAGCGCCCAAGTTTCGACGGGTTGTGTCTTGGGTCATGTTACGAGGCGCGGGGCGCCCGTTATAGCGCCCCTGGAACGTTTTTGACCTCCTATTTCGTCTAGGCTTGGGTTTAACTTATTACTAGGTGTTTGTAAACCCTATAAATACTCTTTTACTTAGTATTTTAGAGGAGTTCAGACCTTGGAGCAAATTGGAGAGCTCATAACATCAAGAACAAGGGTTTTTCTTCCTTCCATTAATCTATTACATCATTATTTCATTATTTCATCAAATCTTTTTGTTGTTATTATGAGTATGCGTGGCTAAATATATCGTTCTAGGGTTAGAGTATTTCATGAAGGTTGATGTTTGAAGATTGATTTCCATTAATTGAATCCCATAAAGGGTTACTTATTCTTTCTTGATTTCACTTATGTAATTGTCAGGGCCCGATTATTACGCATTATCTATGGTTTTTAGATTAAACTCGAAAGAGGGAATTTAATTACGTAATAAGAAAGAATAGGACTAGTTTGTGAACCCGGGCATCGGGGAACCAATTTGTGAGTAGGATAGACATATACTTGCTCGCCTAGTTTAACTCATTACAGAATTCGTTAATGCGTGCACGTGATTCAACCCATAGACATATAGGGATTGGAGTAGCCTGCATAGACCGTGAAGAATCAAAAGGTTTTCACGGGTACATTTAATCTGTTAGTTAGTAATCCAGGATTTAAGAAGTGGAATCAATTGGACAACTCAACTGGATTGTTCGTAACTCTGACCCTGGACCGTCTCCTTATTACTGATAACTACAAAGTTTTCCTCCATTGCTTGAATTCACTTTTACCTCTTAATTACTGTTCTCTAGTTACTAAAACTCTCATTATTGGAAAAAGATCCCTGAATAGTTTATATAAATTGTTTGCTAGAATTCAGTCTGAATAGTCCTCGTGGGAACGATACTCGATTTATCACTTTATTACTTGTCGACCACGTATACTTGCGTGTGCGTTAGGGAGCAACAAGTTTTTGGCGCCGTTGCCGGGGACTAATTATTGACTGATTTCCTTTTGAACAGTTTATTACTTTCTATACAGGTTTAATTTTTGTTTTGAGTTTTGTGCTGTTTCAGGTATTAGGTCCTGCTTGATCTTTACCTACAGGAATGGCAGCAGAACAAGCTTTAGCTGTGCGAGATGTTGCTCTCCCCAGCCTGGAGGGAGTAGCCTCGAGCATAGTTAAGCCTGAAATCACCGGGCACTTTGAGATTAAGTCCGGCATGATACAACTGTTACATGTGACTGGACAATTTGCTGGATTACTTAGCGAGGATCCACAACAACATATCCAGAATTTCTTGGAGATCAGTTATACTTATACACCAGCGGGAGTTCCTACTGATTATGTTCGCTTGACGTTGTTCTCATTTTCACTGATTGGGGCAGCAAGGAAGTGGTTAAAGGCTGAAAAGTTTGGGTCTATCACTACTTGGGAGGATTTGGCTAAGAAGTTCTTGGCTAAATTTTATCCATCTGCCAAGACAGCTCGGCTGAGGAGTGAAATTATGTCCTTCAGACAATTAGAAGGATAGTCTTTGTATTCAGCCTGGGAGCGATTCAAAGCTTTATTGCGAGATTGTCCACACCACAACCAATCCAATGAGGTTGTTGAACACACTTTTGTTGAGGGGTTGAACCAACACACTAAGATCGTGGTTGATGCTGCTGCTGGAGGCCAAGTACTGGCCTTAAATTTTGATCAAATTTATGATTTACTAGATAAGTTTTCGCAGAGCAATCCTGATTGGCAGGGAGATGGTAGAGCTATTACGCAGAAACCTGCAGGGGTACTTCAGTTAGATGCAGTTTCAGAGCTAAGGGCGAGGATGGATGCTATTTCCAATCAAATTAGAAAGTTAGCTCTGCCAAAGGCTCAGCAACCAGTGGCTCCAGTGCAACAACTCCAGAGCTTTTGTGAGGTTTGTGGTCCAGACCATGCTACAGAGGTTTGCTCCTCTAATCTAGAGTCAGTTTATTACGTGGGTAATCAAAACAGGCTGCAGGGTCAAATCAGTTTGGTAATGGTTATTATCAAGGCAATACGAGAGCCCCAAATAATTACCACCCACTTCCAGCTCCACCACAGTAGGTTAGCTATTCAGTTGAAGAGATGTTAAAGCATTTAATGGTGGGCCAGCAGAGAATGATAGCTGACACTGCAGCCCATGCAGTGGCCATACAAGATATTGCCAATGCCCACAAGAACCTAGAGCACCAGTTGGGGCAGTTGGTGGGAGAAATAAGCACTGTTAAAAAAGAGCCTGAACAATATCTTGCCGTGACTTTAATTGAAAGTGGAGAGCTGATGGCCAAGTCCGAGGAGAGAGCTGAAATAGAAAAAGTTGAAAAAGTGGAGAAGGTAAAGAAGAAAGAAGAGAGAAAGGAGGCACCTCTGCCGCCTCCTCCATTCCCACAACGACTTATACCATCAAAGGATCTGGCCCAGTATCAAAAATTTGTGAGTATGTTGAAAGAACTTCAAGTTAATATTCCTTTGACTGATGTGTTTGAATTGATGCCGTCCTTTGTGAAGTTCTTAAAAGAGATTTTAGTCAAGAAAAAAAAAGCCTCAAGAGATAGATGCAATTGAGTTAGTTGAGGAGGGTAGCACAATCTTGAGCAAGCTACCTCCAAAACTCCAAGATCCTGGGAGGTTTACTATTCCTTGTACCATTGGAGGGCATAATATCACTGGTGCCTTGTGTGATTTGGGTGCGAGCATAAATCTCATGCCTCTGTCTGTTTGCAAAAGGTTAGGGCTAGGAGCAATCAAGCCCTCTTCAGTTACTCTAAAGATGGCGGATGGATCACTCACTCACCCTGATGGTAAGTTGGAGGATGTGTTGCTAAAAGTTGGTAAGTTTACATTCTCTGCTGATTTTGTAGTCCTAGATTATGAAGAGGACCGAGAAGCTCCAATCATTTTTGGGAGACCATTCCTAGTCACTTCGAAGGCAATTATTGACATGGAGCTGGGTGAGATGACTGTTAGAGCGCATGGAGAAAAGTTACTTTCAAGGTTTATAATGGGAAGGAGCACATAGATAAGGTTGAAGAGTGCTCTATGATTGAATGTGTCAGACAAGAAGATGGAAGTAAACCACATGTGAAGTTGAAGAGGGGTTCTCTCAAAGAAAGGAAGAAAACAAAGGTTCGGCGTAAGAAGAGAAGACGTAAATGCTGGAAGTGAGCTGAAAGTGTCGTCGTGCCACGACGTTAACTAAGGCACTTCTCGGGAGGCAACCCGAGTTTGTACTTGTATTATCTTATTTATAGTGTCACGTAGTTTTTGTTTTTCCTTGGATTGCAGGTTCATGTAATGTCGAGGCTAAGTGTGGGGTGTCCTCACCCTTGCCTAATGTTGATGACCTGATGAGGGAAGTCTGATTACCTCATACTATATGGAAGCTTGGAGGATGCTAGCACCAAGGACTAGAATCTTCAGGGAAGTTTTCTTTACCTTGCACTTTCTTATTTTTAGCACTGAGGACAATGCTTAGTTTAAGTGTGGGGTGGGGAACTACCCTTTTATTTATTTTTGAGGTTAGGGATGCATGTACCGTAGGATTTTCTTTTGTCACTTCACTTTATTTTGATTTGTTTCTTGCTTTAATAGATGGAAAAAAAATTAGAAAACCAATGAAAAATTTCAAAAAGATTTTCCTTTTAGTTTTTATTAGTGGTACATGTCATCCACCCCGTGGTTTTTCTTATGGCCTCGGTTCTTTTCCACGGGGAGGCCTTTGAACCGGGTAGTTTTTATTTTTTTTAGGATTAGAGTAGTTAGTATAGGTGACCCTAGACGAAAGGAATAGGTGGAATGCTAGGTGCCTTTGATTTGTTTGATACCGGTGGACTTGAACTTGTTGCATGTGCTATTTGTGGTGTCCTTGGGTTTTAAATTGAGATGCATGCCTATAGGAAAAAAATGGAATGACCCCCTTGAGATGCTTGAGTCCACTTGCTTGACTTATTGTGAACCTTTGTGCAGTAGTGCTTAATTTTTCCACAAGTTGCATTCTAGATGCTTGATTGAGAGTTGTTGATGGAACCTTTTTTGTGTGAATTGTGTGCAATGTGTGTGTGAGGCATGTTCTTGTTTGCTCCATGTTTGCATATTAATTGTCTAGAACTTGCCGTGTGTGTGTGCAAAGCGAAATCCTAGGTTTGCTCTAGTCGGGAAATGATACAAGGCCTTCTTTTGATTTGCCTACCCTTACATATACACCTTGGACTTAATTGTTGTGATTTCTTTGACCTTTTTGTTGGCACCCACACCCCGAGCCTACCCATTTGTTCTAAATTGACTCTTTTGGCCCTTTACTCCTTAAGCACTTTAGTTGATATTGTGATATTATTTTGGAGTTGTGGTTGGATATTGGGAGGTTTTTGAGTGGAACTAATGAAGGGGAATAATTGTTAAAATTGTGAAGTTGTGAAAAGCATTGGCAAGGTTGGAAGATAATGATATATAAAAAGAAAAGAAAAATAGCAAAGTTGAAAAGAAAAGAAAAAATTGTGGAAAAAGAAATAAAAAGAGAAAAAGATGTCCATTCCTTGCTAGTGTGTGCTTAAAAGAAAAATGCTACTTGTTGAGAAGGTGTGTGTGTGAAAGTTGTTGATTGGGTGGCTTTGATGAGATTTGTGCTTAATTAATTGTGATGTATTAAAGTGCTTAGGGAGGTAGTCACTATTACCATATGTATCCTACCCGCCCCTTAGCCTACATTACGACCTTTCTAAAGTCCTAGTTAATCCCGATTGGAGTGAGCTTACATTAGTGGAGTCCTACACTACGAGCAAGCCTATGGTACATTGTGTGTGACATGTGAGCTTTTCATGAGAGTTAGTGAATTCTTTCTATGCTATTGTCCCCATTCTATTCTTGATATTCATGGTTGTGTGTGATACTTGGGAGACACTCTCTTGCTTCATTTTGGTTAGGGCACATGGTTTGCATGAGATAGGTGAAGTTGATGGCTTCTTGGTTGAATAGATAGGTGTGATTTTGTGGGAGCATGGTTGCAATAAGTTGAGTTTGTGCATTTGAGCTATTTTGGGGTGGTTGTTCTCATATTTTTGGTTTGGATAATTTGTTGGCATGTTGTGGATCCATAGTAGTCATGCGTGCATTTGTTCAATGGTCGGTATCAACCATAATCATAGGCAGACCTGTTTTACCTAGGTTGGGAAGTTAGATGTGACTTGCTCGAGGGCGAGCAAAGGTTCAAGTGTGGGGTGGTGATGTTTGGCATTTAATGCCAAGGTTTCCTTAATATTTCCGCATGTTTGAGCTTGTTATTCGCTCGTTTTATAGTTTATGAATGTGATTTTGTACTGATTTTATGTCGTATGATTGTAGGTTGTTATGAAGTGCAATTGGAGCTTTAAAGAGCATGATCGAGCAAGAAAAGATTGGATTTGGATTGAGGGTTGGATCGAGCACGCGAAGGCACGACACGACGCGAGTTGCGGACGAAGAAAGCAGCGAAATAAGCCTGGCGCTATAACTGGCGCGGGGCGCCCCAAAAGCGCCCAAGTTTCGACGGGTTGTGCCTTGGGTCATGTTACGAGGCGCGGGGCGCCCGTTATAGCGCCCCTGGAACGTTTTTGACCTCCTATTTCGTCTAGGCTTGGGTTTAACTTATTACTAGGTGTTTGTAAACCCTATAAATACTCTTTTACTTAGTTTTTTAGAGGAGTTCAGACCTTGGAGCAAATTGGAGAGCTCATAACATCAAGAACAAGGGTTTTTCTTCCTTCCATTAATCTATTACATCATTATTTCATTATTTCATCAAATCTTTTTGTTGTTATTATGAGTATGCGTGGCTAAATATATTGTTCTAGGGTTAGAGTATTTCATGAAGGTTGATGTTTGAAGATTGATTTTCATTAATTGAATCCCATAAAGGGTTACTTATTCTTTCTTGATTTCACTTATGTAATTGTCAGGGCCCGATTATTACGCATTATCTATGGTTTTTAGATTAAACTCGAAAGAGGGAATTTAATTACGTAATAAGAAAGAATAGGACTAGTTTGTGAACCCGGGCATCGGGGAACCAATTTGTGAGTAGGATAGACATATACTTGCTCGCCTAGTTTAACTCATTACAGAATTCGTTAATGCGTGCACGTGATTCAACCCATAGACATATAGGGATTGGAGTAGCCTGCATAGACCGTGAAGAATCAAAAGGTTTTCACGGGTACATTTAATCTGTTAGTTAGTAATCCAGGATTTAAGAAGTGGAATCAATTGGACAACTCAACTGGATTGTTCGTAACTCTGACCCTGGACCGTCTCCTTATTACTGATAACTACAAAGTTTTGCTCCATTGCTTGAATTCGCTTTTACCTCTTAATTACTATTCTCTAGTTACTAAAACTCTCATTATTGGAAAAAGATCCCTGAATAGTTTATATAAATTGTTTGCTAGAATTCAGTCTGAATAGTCCTCGTGGGAACGATACTCGATTTATTACTTTATTACTTGTCGACCACGTATACTTCCGTGTGCATTTGGGAGCAACAGTGAGATCGCTAGTCTTTATAAAGTTGCTGAACATCATGAGTTGATCGTTGGGATCAGATGTTCCGCGATACCTCGAAATGTTTGGCATTTTGAACGTCTTAGGTATCGCCTTTGGGGCTGCCTCCTTCTTCCAGGGTTGCTGGGAGTATCGTTGGACATCGACTTTCTTCAGCGTGGGTGAAGCGCCTGGTATCTGATCGATTCTTTCGTGAAGAGACTTTTGAAGTGCTTCCTGGCTTTCTTTGAATTGTTTGGTGAGAGCTTCCACAACAAGGCTCATATCCGTAGGCGCCATAGACCCTCCATTCTGATTCTGATTGATTTGGGTCGTTGGATCTGCAGTACCACCGTTGTTCCGCTCTCCGCCTTGCCTTGAAGTATGTGAAGAAGGTGCATCGCGACCAGGTGCTGCAGCATCAGCCCTTGCAGTTGAAGGGTTACTCCTTCGGAGAGAGGTGAGTGCCTCGTTTATCCCTCGATTTACCTCTGCCTGTTCCTTCATGAAAGCAAAGAGTGTTTCTTGGAGGTTCCCTCGGCCAGGGGAGAGACTCTTATGGCGTCGTCTCCTGGGTGGGGTAGTGCTCTGAGAGCGCATACGCCTATATCGCTGCCTGACCGGTCCTTGGGAAGATTGCTGCTGCCCATCTGACGAGTAATCGGGAGAATAATCAGGAGAGTAATTAGGACTGAGTGAAGGAGTATTTACCTGTTCTCCGCCTACGATAGTTCGTTGAGAATCGCTTTCTGCCATGTTAGTTATAGAACAAAAAGACTGACGAAAATAGGTGTAATATCAAAGATAAACTAATAACCTACGAAGGCTATTGACCGGATCCCACCGTGGTCGCCAAATTGTTTAACCTAGATCCGATTTTAGGCCAATTAACAATTAAATTTGTATTTGCGGAGTCACGATCAATAGTTGAGATTAAGAGTTTGAACGATGAACTAAAATGGTGATAATTCGAGGACGAGATGTGAGTATTAACTAATAAAGATAAAGCATAAACGGAAACAAGGAGAAATAACCGTACCGCATCGCTTGTCTTCGGGGAGAGCTCTTCGATATCAGTCGTACTTAGAAGATCAAAGAGCTAAAGCAATAAGCAAATATGAGCAAAAGGAATATCTGAGCAAGAGTGAGAGAGTATTCTTATTGATATTGTAGACAGGAAGTAAAGTTGTGTTACAATCCATTAAGGCAACTGCTATTTATAATCCTGATAGGCACCCGTTGGGATTCGTAACCGCTGGGCATGGATCCGTCTGGATAAGTAACTGCTGGGCACATATCCGTTGGAGTCATAACCGCTGGGTTGTAATGATTGCTTTAATGACCATTAATTGAATGATCGTGGATGATCATGTTAATAACTGCTCACTTAGACCGTGTTGACTGTTGAAGTGTTTCATAACTCCTTTGGGCCTGCTCATGATAAATGTCTGTCCGTTGGATGTCTGTCCGTTGAAACGTCTGCTCGTGCCACGTGGTAGACACGTGTCACCTATTCAAGTCCAGTCAGCTTTTATCCAATACATTGAGTATATGATGTTTTGATGATAATAAATAAAATGTACTTGTTACATTGTATTAATTAAGACCTTATTTGTGGAACTAGTTTTTCTTGAATTATTGGTAAGTTGGTGAATATAATTTAATTGCTAATTTTGGTGAAATTATTGAATGGCTAACTTATGGATTAAGCTAAGTATTTTAGATAATATTCGTTAGCTATTTGATTATCTGCAGGATTTGGAGAATGAAGTAGAGTTGGAGTAGAACTCTATAAAATCCAAAATGATAAGGAAAAGGGATTAGAATTAAAGCTATATCGTTATCCCTAATATACTTGGACTTTGTTTTACTTATCATGTCTTTATCTATAAAAGAAGTCCATGTATATAATGAGAGAAGGCGTCCAAACACTTCACCACAAAAGAAAAATTGAGCGTACAAGAGAGAAAAATTCTGAAGTAGTTGGAACGGGCGTTGGAACAGTCTGGACAAGTGTTTCATCAAGTCATTTAAAATAGTTTGCGTCCTGTTCTTAGTTCATATATTAGGCACTAAAGTGTAATCTTGTTCAGCTTATATGAAGCACTTTTTGAGGTTGTAATCTAGAGCTAAAATCCTATTGGGTAAAGAGCTTAGAGTTGAGTTCTTTGTGTTCCAAACTAAGGTAGTTTGGACGGGTAGCAACAGTCTAGGATTGTTGTGTAAGGGGTTAGAGTTAGGTCCTTTGGGGTTACCTTTGTAATACGGTTTGGGCTAGTGAGTTTAGTGAATTGGTTGAAATTCCCACAGGGGTGTGGGTCGTGGTTTTTTACACCTTTGAGCCATGGTGTTTTCCACGTTAAAATCGCGTGTGCCTTATCTATTTTTGCTCTTTGATTGCATTCTTAAACTGCAGTTGGAACACCCGTAGGAACTGTTCCAAGTGAGTTGTTCTAACTTTGTCTAAAACTTAAAAAGAGGTAAAATCATTGTCGCCCCAATTCAAACCCCCCCCCCCTCCTGTGTCGAGTGTACTCTAAACTATCAATTGGTATCAGAGTGGGTGTCTCATATCTAGGCTAACACCTTTGAGAGATCCTTAAAAATTAGTGCACAAATAGGACTAGTAGAGGGTCAATCTATCGCTAGGCCTCCATTGTTTAATGGCCAACACTATAGCTTGTGGAAAAATCATATGGAGATCTATTTGAAAGCTGAAGATTATCAACTATGGCAAATCACCATGAGAGGTCCATTGATTCCCATGAAAGCAGGCGCTAAAGGTGCAAAGGTCCCAAAAATAAAAGATGAATTTATTGTTGAGGACTTCAAGATGATGGAGAAAAATTCTAAGGCGATCAAAATAATTTATTTTCGTCTCAGATCTGACGAATATAATAGAATCTCCGGATGCACATCCGCCAAAAAAATTTGAGACTCTCTGCAGCTAGCTCATGAAGGTACAAACCAGGTAAAACAGTCCAGAATTGAAATTTTAATGAGAAAATATGAATTGTTTTTTTATGGATGAACAAGAATCAATAAAGGACATGTTTACTAGGTTTACTCATATTACTAATGAGCTTAAATCTCTTGGAAAAGAATTTTCTTCTGAAGATTGTGTCAGGGAAATATTGAGGATATTGCCTTCCTCGTGGGAGCCCAAAGTTACAGCTATTCAAGAAGCCAAACAGATAGACAAGATGGCAATGGACAAGCTGATAGGCAATCTTCAAACATATGAACTCAAAAAAAATTCTCAGGCTAAGGAGGAACTAAAGAATTAGCGGAGCTTTGTCTTGAAAGCAACAAAAAATGATGATTAAGATTTGGATGAAGAAGACTTTACAAAGCTTGCCCGCACATTCAAAAATATGCTCAAGAAGGGAAACAACCTGAAGAAAGGAAACTCCAGCAAGACTAAGTCTACTGAAAAGGCTCATTTTGATTGTTGCTATAAGTGCGGAAAGCTTGATCATATGATCAAAGACTGCCCACAAAAGTAGTTGGAACAGAGGATGGAACGTTCCACTGACCGTCAATGAAGCAGCAGAAATTAGCTTCCAAAGCTATGAATAAGGCCATGATTGTCGCATGAGGAGACACTTCTGATGAGAAATCAGAATATGAGGATGAAAGAGATGATCTTGCTTTAATGGCCAAGAGTGAATCTGAATTAGATGATGAATTCTCTGAGGTAAGTCTCACTCAACTTAAAGAGCAAATTCATAATTTATCAAAAAGTAAAGTAGTTGATTTCTTGCTTTCTTTAATGGATGAATTTCAAAATGTGAGTGCCGAAAGAAATGAGTTAGCTACTGTTGTGTCAAGTTTGCAATCTGATTGCCAATATTTGCAAAGAAATAAAATCAAACTTGAAAAGGCTAATAAGGTACTCAAAGCGGAAATATGTAAATTGGATGGAACTGTTTCATCTATGAATGCTGAAATTTATGAACTTAAGAAATCCCTATCTGTGAGCAAGAGTCAAGTAAACACTTATCAAGTAAGTCTTGAATCTGATCTGAATACTTTGAAAGGAGAGTTGACTCATGAAATTGAAAAGAATAAAAAGCTTCAAGCAAATTTGAAAAACGTGAGCAATGAACTTGCTCTGATCAAAAAGTGGAACAAGTCCAATGAAGCTTTAAATTGACTAACTGAACATCAAAGTAGGAGTCGTAGTGGTCTGGGTTATAAAAATGATCAGGTTAAATGTGATATCAACAGAAAAAATATTAATTTGCCTGATTATCGCTTATGTACTCATTGTGGACACACTGGTCACTACAGGTATGAATGTTTAGCTAGAATCAAGGCTCTCGAAAAAATTGGAAATAATGGTAGATGGGTTAGAAAAGATGTGATGTTTCCTGTTTCTCAAGGAAAGGGACCCAAAAAGGTTTGGGTTCCTAAGTGTAACACTTAATCTAGTTTTGCAGGCTAAGGTGAGAGGGAGCAACCAATTATATTACTTGGTTAGTGGTTGCTCGAAGCTTATTATTCGAGTAAAATAAAATTCCTCTCACTGACAGCCTTAAATGAAGGAAGTGTGGCATTTGGTGAAGGTAAGAAAGGTAAATCTTTGATATAGGCGAGAAAGGCAAGCCACACTTCTATTTTTTATTGGTTAAAGTTTTAAAATTAAATTGTTGCATATTTCACAATCATGCGACCATAAGAACAAAGTTGATTTTCATAGTTATTGCAAAATTGTGAATGACAATATTTTGAGAAGTTGTTTAAGTGATACTTCTAATGCTTTAGCTGAAAAGAATGTGCTTTTGAAATTGGTCTTACTCAAGCTTTAACTGAAAAGGATCCCACAAATGTCCAGCCCGAAGGACAGGTCTTGGAACAGGTCGTTCTAAACTTGGGCACAATCTGGAACAATTAGGGGGATGAACAAATGGAACAAAACTTGTTGAAACAGTTCGAAGCCCTGTTCCAGATCCTGAGCTGAAAGATTAAAATAAGGATCCCACCTATCAACTCACAAAAACTCACATCTTCTGAATTTCAACAGGTATAATTTTGATTTTTAGGCATGTTGATGTTGGTTATGTTCAGTTCTTGTTTGACCAATGTTGCACTACTGGTATGTTATTCTTTCTATCTCTTGTTTAGTATTTTGGGTAATAAGTTGCTAGCATTTTTACTAAAGCATTAAGTGATGGACATCTTGAGGTAAATAAATTGGATCTTGGCATGATTATATTTACTTGTGTGCATGATGTATTGCTTTTTCCCCCAATGATTGGCTAGGAGGTGTAATTCTTCAATCTCAATCAATTGCATAAATATTTAAAAAAAAAGGTGTCTAACTTAATTCTTGTGCTGTAATATGCATGCTCTCATGTCATGAGTTCATTATTCTTCTCGTTGAGATCTAATGATACTGCCCTTATTTTCTTTGATTGATTCACAGTTTTGAAAGCATGAAATAGAGGATAAATGAGTTTTCAACTGTTCTAGATCTTTACCTCCAAAATATGGCTTGTGCATATAGTTGTTCATCACAATTTCTCATAACCAGCCCATATCTACTTTTGTTAAAAGTTTTCATCACCAAAAAAAAAAAAAATATTGAGCATGTTCTTTCATTTTCTTTCATACCTCCGGTCTACCTTGAATTTGGCCTAGAAGAATTTCCAAAGATAAAGTTGCAAATCTGAAAATAATAGGAGACAATCTCATTTGGATAAATGTGAAGCAGCCTAAGGTTGAGGGGCAACCAAAAAAAAAAAAATATGCGCTTTGATGAGTGTTGTAGTTTTATTATGTGGAGGAGATATTTGATGAAAAATTCTTTTGAGACAAATGTCATAGATCTATTGTCAAGATCATGGGCTGCAAAGAAGATGGAATAGGTGATGGACCTGGTTCTACTAGTGATCCAATAGCCATCTCTAATGTGAATTTTTAAATTAATATTTTAGAGAATTGGTTGGCTATTCTTATGGAGGAGAATGAGACTTTGATATCCTATGTTTTCATAATTGAGCAAGAGCTGAAAGTAAGAGGGAAAAATAAGCCAAGCACCACTAGAAACTCTTAACTCTTTCCTTAGCCTCACACTCATATAAGCCCAGTCTAGAACCTGTTCAATGCCTTGTTTCTTAACCTTATATTCTTGTTTTAAATCCTATGAACAAGGTAATGCATTAAGTATTTTATTTTGGGCTTGAAAGCTTAACTGGTACAGATTTGGCTTTGTCCTTTGTTGATTGTTTTGATGAATTGTGATATCAAGCAGGATCAATATCATTTAGTATCAATACTTGAGAAATTTATGCTTAAGCTTACATGAGTTGCTGCCCCAGTAGTGATGGGTGTGACAAAGTTGATTATCCATATCTTTTGCATTGTTGGTTTTTGGCAGTAGTTGATGCTTTTCGATGATGCCAAAAGGGGGAAGAGTAATATGTGCTTGCGCTTAGGTTTTGTATATCTCTGTCAAATACTCCACTTTAATTTTTTCTCACTGTCCCTTACTTGTATGTGCTTTTGGTAATAAATGAGTTTGGCAAAAAAGGAGAAGAAACATTATGTGTGTTTAGATAAAAGGGGGAAGAAACATTATGCGTGCTTAAATAAATAAATTCCTTAGTTTAGATCCTTAACTGACTTAAGTAAGATTGTTGTTATTATCGAAGTGAAACAAGCACATTTTGTTTGTCATCATAAAAAAGGGGGAATTTGTTGAGTATATGATGTTTTCATGATAATAAATAAAATGTACTTGTTACATTGAATTAATTAAGACCTTATTTGTGGAACTAGTTTTTCTTGAATTATTGGTAAGTAGGTGAATATAATTTAATTGCTAATTTTGGTGACATTATTGTATGGCTGACTTATGATTAAGCTAAGTATTCTTGATAAGATTCTTTAACTATTTGATTATCTGCAGGATTTGGAGAATGAAGTAGAGTTGGAGTAGAACTCTATGAAATCCAAAATGATAAGGAAAATGGATTAGAATTAAAGCTATATGGTTATCCCTAATATACTTGGACTTTGTTTTACTTATCAGGTCTTTATCTATAAAAGAAGTCCATGTACATATTGAGAGAAGGCGTCCAAACACTTCAGCACAAAAGAAAAATTGAGCGTACAAGAGAGAAAAATTCTGAAGTAGTTGGAACGGGTGTTGGAACAGTATGGACAAGTGTTTCATCAAATCATTTAACATAGTTTGAGTCCAGTTCTTAGTTCATGTATTAGGCACTAAAGTGTAATCTTATTCAGCTTATAAGAAGCACTTTTTGAGATTGTAATCTAGAGCTAAAATCCCATTGGGTAAAGAGCTTAGAGTTAAGTTCTTTGTGTTCCAAACTAAGGTAGTTTGGAAGGGTAGCAACAGTCTAGGAATGTTGTGTAAGGGCTTAGAGTTAGGTCCTTGGGATTACCTTTGTAATCCGGTTTTGGCTCGTGAATTTAGTGGATTGGTTGAAATTCCCACAGGGGTGTGGGTCGTGGTTTTTTACACCTTTGAGCCAGGTGTTTTCCACGTTAAAATCGCGTGTGCCTTATCTATTTTTGCTCTTTAATTGCGTTCTTAAACTGTAGTTGGAACACCCGTAGGAACTATTCCAAGTGAGCTATTCTAACTTAGTCTAAAACTTAAAAAGAGGAAAAATCGTTGTCGCCCCAATTCACCCCTCCCCCCTCCCTCTTGTGTCGAGTGTACTCTAAACTATCATCTGCTAACACCTCCTATGATGTGTGGTAATACCTTTTCAAAACCTATGCTAAGCCCTCACGTGCTCGTCTAATGAGTCTTTGTGAGTCCCTCTCAAAAGCTACTAAAGATACTCAGAGCCTGTTCGGGTGGGCTTATTATAAGTAGCTTATAAGTGAAAAATGTTGCTTATAAGCTAGAAGTTAGGATTTCCTAACTTCTGCCTTTTGAGTTACCAAACACTCAAAAAGCATATATCTGCTTATAAGCTATTTTTAAGCTTACCCAAACAGGCTCTCAATCTATCACCTTCTACCTTCAAAAGATCAAGCATTTCTGTGATCAATAGGCAGCTGCTGGTGCGCCGCTTGATAAAGATGAGATAACACTTCATGTATTCAACGGCTTACCCGCTGAGTATGAAGAGACCATATATTCACTAAGATCTCGTGAGACAGCTATTTCTGACACGACCTGAAATCTGGTTAGGCCGTGCGGGCGCCCGATATCCTCCCATAGACCTGTCGGGCGAACCCTTACCAATTAAATTAGGAAAATAAATATAATAATTGGTAAATAAGGACAAGACTTAAAACAAAAACACAGACATACTGATACCTCTAAGCTGTACAAAAGAAATTACAGCTGACTACCCAACATACTAGGTTTAGGGTTATCCAGACTAGACATCTAAGAGTACAAAAGAAGATAGATACCTCCTGAAGGAAGCAAAATGCAGCTGAAATAATAACCAATACACTGGTGGCCATCCGGAATAAAAGCTGGATCACCCAGACAGCTGAAGTCGTCTTCGCTCCTTCACAACGTGGCGAACTCAACCCTGGAGCGAACCTGCCGAAACGAAATAGATAGACAAGAAACAGACAACAAACAAGGGTGAGTCAAAAGGACTCAATAAGTAGGGCACACTAGCCTCCTCAAGAATAGGATAGCTAGCCAGGGAGAAGAAAAATAGGTGACCCAAATTCCTCTTATTTAAATTCTGAAAAAAGCAGAGCCAGATAATAACTGAAAACACGTATGGAAGCATAAACAACCAGGGACATAAGGTAGACAGAACATATCAACAATCAGAAATACATCATGTTGCAGCGTGCAACCCGATCCATATATTTATACTGTCGCGGCGTGCAACCTAATCTGTATATTCATACTGTCGCGGCGTGCAACCCTATTCGTATATTTATACTGTTGCGGCGTGAAACCCGATCCATATATTTATACTGTTGCGGCGTGCAACCCGATCAGTATATTTATACTGTCGCGACGTGCAACCTGAGATACAAGCCAGAAATATATATAAGCAACTGAAATAAGTCCATAACATGGTATACATACCGCATACATAAAATACAACACAATACACTCAATAATCAGTATGCGGTGCAATGAGATGGGATGAATGCGGTATGATGCAATGCAGTCACATATACCTGATACCTATCTCCGGCACGGGACTCTCATCGTCTACCAGGAGATATATGCAATAATGACCCTTCACCGGCTCGGGACTCTCATCGATTACCGGGAAGTATATGCTATGATGACCCTTCACTGGCTCGGGACTCTCATCGATTACCGGGAAGTATATGCAATGATGACCCTTCACCGGTGCGGGACTCTCATCGCCAACCGGGAAGTATATGCAATAATGACCCTTCATCGTCTCGGGACTCTCATCGATTACCGGGAAGTATATGCAATGATGACCTTTCACCGGCTCGGGACTCTCATCAATTACCGGGAAGTATATGCAATGCTCAAAACCAGAGTTCAATGCTCATATGCTCAATGCAATACCAACAACAGGGCATAACATATAATATACAATGTAAATTCAAAGCTAAGGCGTAATGAGTACGCCTATCGGCAGCTACACACGTAAGGAACACGTGGTAGAATATCCACAAGGCCAAGGGCCTCCAAAGAATTGGATATAAACACTTACCTCTTCCAACAGTTAGTACGGCTAATCAAGAACCGCTTTATCCTTTGGTTTCCTTGCCAAACGATCCCACTCTATTCAATAAGCAGAAAAATATATCAATTTAGGCTAAAGGCTTCATTGCTCACATCTTAGGGCAATCCGGTTAAGAACCTGATACCCTATTCGCATACGCAATACGCAGGCCAGGCCTATATACAAGGTTTAAGGTCACATAACCAATCCCCAAATAAATTATGTTTATATGTTGCCCATAACTCACTGAGTATGAATATATATTCAATTCCATTATCGGGGTCCATTTGACCCTTTAAACTATTAATTGAACTTATTAAAACGATGTCTAATATTCTAAATTTTAGCGTTAAAACATATTCAAACACACGTAATAAACTCAAATAATATATTAGGATCATTACCTGAATGTTTCAGAGTGAAAATTCTACTTTTCTCCGGCCACTTTTCGCATTTTCTGGCATTTTTTTCACTGTGTTATCTCTTTTTATGTCTGTGTTCTATTTCAAGGCTAAGGACCAAGAAGGTCCACCGCCTCATCTTTCAATTTTTAATTTTTTTCCCTTTTTTTCTTTTCGCGACGAAAATTAAAACGGAATCCTACGATATTCGAAATACTTCCAACTTTTGCATACAAATTATAAAAAATATAAGTAACATACTCGCGAAGGATCTCAAATTGGACTCCCGAAACTCAAGATGCGAATTTAAATAGAAAAAGTCAAATTATTTAACTTTCGGTATTTTACCGGAACTAGCCGTACAACATCGAAATTCACTTTTGAAAGTTTACAAAAGTCATAAATAATCATACGAGCCTAACGACGCTTTCGGATTTCGAATCGGAGTTCGTTCGCCAAAATGGCGCTCAAAAATCTCTTTTTAATATTTATTATCAATAAAAGCTGAAACCTTCTTCCGATGCCTATCAAACGAGGTCTGATTTAGCTCAAATTTTACAGATAAGTCCCAATGGATATTACGAATATTTTTAAATTATCGGCACGCCAATCGGAGTCCTAACTTCCGAAACGACTGACCGAGGTCGTTTCATTCTCCTCCACTTAAACTCTCGTTCGTCCTCGAACGAGTCTAAGTCTAAAGAAAAATAATTCGCACAGATAACAAAAGAATTTTCACAACCTTCATAAGTTACTCCACGGACCTTATCTCCTGATTACATGATCAGAATTATATTACGCACATCGTACTTTTGGAATAAAATATATCTGGATAATATGATAATACCATCGCACAACTTATTCTGACTAAGCTGATTCTTCCTCGATCACGAGAAGAGAGTTCTATATTTTTGAAGCAAAGATATACGGAACTTTGAATGGATTAACATGATTCAGCCGATAATCACCTCTTCGATATACCTTTCGATATAGAACAGGTTGATGGAACTAAGAATTAGCTCACGCTTGATGCAATAGGGGAGCTTTTGATTGTCACTACACACTATAGAAGATTTGATGCAAGCTATATTATTTTTACGAATTCACTATGCAACATCTCAGCTGATTTTAGTGTCGTTCCGCAAGCTCCTTGTGGGAATGTAGTTACTCATATCCTAATGTATGTCAAAGGTTCATCTGAACAAGGTCTATCGTATAAGGATAAGGATCATGAAACTGCTACTGGATAGTATGATGTGGACCAAGAATGATCTTCAAAATGAACATCTACCTCAGGGTATTGCCTTTGAATTAGAAGTATTATAACATGAAAAAGTAAAAATAAAGGAAACATGTAATTGGACCATGAGCTGAGCAGAATACCAGCAACAAAGTTGATTACAGGTGCACTTACAACGCTAAAGTAACCTCTCAAGGAGTTGAGGTGTGAAAGAGATATACATACCAATGATGGATTGTCAGCTGCACTAGACCTTTAACTCTAAATTTCCATGAAGTAAAATAGCGTCAGTATGAGGATCCAGTTCTAGTTGAATACAGACAGATAGCCAGAAGAAAACCGGAGTAGCCATACAGGGTTACTACTGACGGTGTTCTCATACATAAAGATAGACTTCGTATTCCTGATGTTGCAGATTTACGTGGACAGATTATGATAGAGGCACCTTATTCCAAATACACTGTTCATCCAGGTTCGATTAAGATGTACCATGATTTTAAGAAGATTTATTGGGGGCCGGAATGAAGTGTGACATAGCAGAATTTCTGGCTCAGCGTTCTAATTGCCAGCAAGTTAAAGTCGTGTCATCTTTCCAGACTTTATGCTTTCAGCAGATAGGTACGTATACACGATCAGTTTTTCAGCTTATCTCTATCATTAATAGATTATTAGTGGTTTAGCAATGATCGACACTCATTGTAGATTTCTGTCGTGGCCTTACTTTGGGTCGTGAGAAAAGTGGTATCAAATCCTCAGAGATTTAATACTACCATTCAGTATTTGGAGGAAGACTCCCCCACTTAAAGCAAAAACTCATGCAGCCATTTGAATAGGAATAACCATCCTCGCACAGTCTGCTGGACTAAAGAAGAATTAGCTAAAACAGAATGCAACTCAGACCTGAGCTACCAAATTACCCTCTCGAGTTTCCAAACGGCTGCAACTCTTTAGTTCATAATTCCATACCTTTAACTTAAGCACCACCGCCTAATGGATCAACTTAGGGGTCAATTGACGCTTCTCATTAGCCTTAGTAGCCTTGAAAAACAATAATGTGATTACCAGGCTATCTTGACATGCACTCTGGGTTAATACAAGGAACATCACAATAGGTTACTGACCGCCTAAGTTCACCAGTGCCGAACAAAGAAGAGATGGCAATGAACTGAGGATAGAAATAATTAGAGCTTTAGAAAGCTTATCTTCTTATTTACTTGGCTACTTGAGCTAGACTACTTACGAGTCAAGTTAGCCAAAGAATCGCAATTGAAGAAACATATATTAAATGAGCTTTATGGAACAATATCCATGCCAATTTGACTTCCTCATAAGAAGGAAACTCTGACAATTTACCCGAAACCATTTTATAACCCAGATAAGCTCATGGGATAACATGACTCTACAACATCTTAAACCGATGGAAGGTACATAGATCAAATATAACTTACTAACTACTTTACACCTGAAGAAACGATAAAACTTTCTGAAGGTGACGAATTAGGATCCCATTATCCTACCAATATTGAATTCCGAGAAGAGAGGTAAACTGATTTTACATAATAACAGAAGGTGGAACAACAAGATGCCAGGCAGACAATACCGACACTTACTGCCAAATCTCTCACATTTAAACCAGATCAACTAGGAAGATCTCAGAAATTCCAGGAATAAATCATACAAGAAGCTCACCACTCTATCGCAACCGATTCTTAATAAAAACGACATTCAAGAAAACCATGGAAACATGATAAGACAATCATTTCCAAATCGATCGGAAGAATCAAAGCATTCACATATATAAGTAAGGAAGAAATACTTGGGTCTACTACATCAAATATCTCAGCATCCTGCCAGACTGGCAGTTCATAGGACTATCTCTGCAGCTGAGCTGAGCCACTACCCTGATAATCACCTTCTGAAGAACCACTTCCATCACTCTCTCGACCTCTACTGGATGGTGGCATTTTGCTGGCTGATTGAGATCTAAAAGAAATCCCCTGCAACTGCGCAGATGCATGATGACGAGAGAAAAGACGACTACCTATTTGTCGGAGTAAGGGAAAACTTCTCAAATGATAGCCAGACTCACGACAATAATAACAGGAAAACTCCTCAAAGGATAATCAGACTCACGACAATGATAACACCTTTTCGACTAAGAATAGAAGCTAGAAAGATTGTTGATAGCTGTAGAGAGAAGATTGAATCTGATCTTGACGAGCTGAGATAACCTGAAAGGTGACCTCCCAAAATAATCAGAACTTTTACCTCCAAATGAGGTACCATGGTTACCCACCAAGGCCGTGGGATCTCTTACTTTCCCGCTCTAACTTATGGTATGCCTCGAACCTTCGGGCAATATTAACAACAACATCAAATAAAATCCAAACCTCAATTTCTCGAGCCATCTGGGATTTCAAGGAAAAATAAAGGTCATCAATAAATCTCTCAATCTCTCGAAAGGCTCATGGACTAGTTCTAATACATATTCAGCCATTCTATAGAATTCAATCTCATATTTTGAAACATCAACAGGCTAAACGACAGGCTACCCTGTCCAATCCACTCAAACTGGCAACACTTTTCATCTCGCTCGCTACTCGAAAGGAACTTTTCCACGAATCTAGAAGAAAAATCGGACCAAGTTAGCTAAAAAGATAGCGGTCCACCAATTCAAGGCTGGACCCCTGAAACAGGAAAGCAGAATAATCAACACCATACCGCTCGATATAATCAAGAGCCTGAAGGATACGCTGACATCATTTTATTTTTTTAAAAAAAACTTACACAGGGATTATCTAATGCATTGCTTGGGAATATCGGGATGTTCAACCGCGTAAAATAATGCAACCTCTTTGAGCACTCGGACCCAATAATTATATCAGTTACCTACCCAGCCAGAGCAACTGGAGGCACACCACATGCTGCCTCCGGAACATACTTTACTGCGGCAATATTAAGAACTGGAACAAGAGCCCTCTAAGTCCGAACATCTGCATCTGCGGTAACCTGATAAGCTGCCTAGAAAATAATAGGTTATTGCGGTATCTGCGTCGCCAAGATTCTCGTAAAAGCATTGTAGAGCCAAGGGAACCACAAGGCCCTGCTCCCTTAGCCATCGCGAGCTCGTACAGCTGGGACCTCCATAACTAGATCGTCAGCACGATAAAAAAAAAAACTCTCGGGGCTTCATCAGTGCTAGCCCCTGGCTAGACTGCTTCGTCTTGAACTAATACCATTTGCTGATTTGTCGCACGGGTGTTCGCAATTACCAAGAAGGAATTAACAAATTAACGAAAATACTTTTGAATCCTAGACCGACGCAACGATCAGAAAAGAAAAAAGTGAAACTTCGTAAATGCCATCATAGCCTCTCGTAGATAACTACGGACGTCAACGTACCCATCAACGAGACTCTACTAGACACTGTCTTAGTCTGGATAGACTAAACTGAGCTCTGATACCAACTAACATGACCCGAGATCTGGTTAGGCCGTGCGGGCACCCGACATCCTCCCTAGACCCGTTGGGCGAACCCTTACCAATTAAATTAGGAAAATAAATATAATAATTGGTAAATAAGGACAAGACTTAAAACAAAAACACAGACATACTGATACCTCTAAGCTGTACAAAAGAAATTACAGCTGACTACCCAACATACTAGGTTTAGGGTTATCCAGACTAGACATCTAAGAGTACAAAAGAAGACAGATACCTCCTGAAGGGAGCAAAATATAGCTTAAATAATAACCAATAAACAGGTGGCCATCCGGAATAAAAGCTGGCTCACCCAGACAGTTGAAGTCGTCTTCGCTCCTTCACAACGTGGCGAACTCAATCCTGGAGCGAACCTGCCGAAACGAAATAGATAGACAAGAAACAAACAACAAACAAGGGTGAGTCAAAAGGGCTCAATAAGTGGGGCACACTAGCCTCCTCAAGAATAGGATAGCTAGCCAGGGAGAAGAAAAATAGGTAGCCCAAATTCCTCTTATTTAAATTCTGAAAAAAGCAAAGCCAGATAATAACTGAAAACACGTATGGAAGCATAACCAACCAGGGACATAAGGTAGATAGAACATATCAACAATCAGAAATGCATCATGTTGCGGCGTGCAACCCGATCCATATATTTATACTGTCGCGGCGTGCAACCTAATCCGTATATTTATACTGTCGCGGCGTGCAACCCTATCCGTATATTTATACTGTTGCGGCGTGCAACCCGATCCGTATATTTATACTGTTGTGGCGTGCAACCCGATCCATATATTTATACTGTCGCGACGTGCAACTCGAGATACAAGCCAGAAATATACATAGGCAACTGAGATAAGTCCACAACATGGTATACATACCGCATACATAAAATACAACACAATACACTCAATAATCAGTATGCGGTGCAATGAGATGGGATGAATGCGGTACGATGCAATGCAGTCCCATATACCTGATACCTATCTCCGACGCGGGACTCTCATTGTCTACCAGGAGATATATGCAATAATGACCCTTCACCGGTTCGGGACTCTCATTGATTACCGTGAAGTATATGCAATGATGACCCTTCACCGGCTCGGGACTCTCATCGATTACCGGCATTTACATAACACCTCCGTTTATATCTAGTTTCTCAACCAGCGTAAGGGACGGATCAAAAGAAAGGAGTAGAACCAAATCGCCATGGCCGACGTTCGAATTTCCGGCCAAACTCCGGTGGTGGTGACTAGCGGTGCCACTGTCGTGGCTCTTTCAACCCCTTTTCTTTACAAAACAACAGAAAAAAAAAAACCAGACAAAACAACAATAACGACGAAGGTCACCAGTGGAGGCCCAAACAAACGAAAACGAGGAAGAGCAACACCGATCTTTACCAATGGCGTCGCTTCAACTCCTCCTTCCCCGTTTCTCCTCTTTCCCGATCTCCCCTCTCCTAATAACAGTCAAGAACAACAACAAACAACAAAATCCAGAAACCCCTTTTTGAATCCCGATCTGCTCTCCCTTTGCTTTTTATGTGTTTATGCGTGTGCATGTTGATGGGGTGTGTATATGTGTTGCCGTGTTTCTGTTCTCTTGTGGGTGTTTTGCAAAATCATATGGAGAAGACGAGGAAAGGGTTTGTATATGCAAAGTGATGATAATAATGGTAATGTGTAGATGAAAAGAGGAGAGTGAAAAAAATAGAGACCTAGGAGAGGGGCACGGCCGATGTTAATGTAAATCCCCCTAGGGTTTTTTTGTATAGTGTGTATAAGATGATTATAATAGTGTGTTGTGGGTGTGTGTGATATGGGCTTTGCATAAATAAGCTGGAATTCAAATGAAGGAGTGATTTTGACCCCAATTTAGGATTTAAATAAGAAAATCGGGTGATTGCACAGGTACGATAGAAATTAGGCTATGCATTGCAAAATTTGACCCTTTTACTCAGAAATTAACCAATTATATTTAATTTTAAACATTATCCTCAATTATAAAATATTTTCATAATTTATTAAATTTGAAAAAATTTGGGACAACATTGGGTGTCAACAGCTGCCCCTCTTTACCCGAAAAGGGTGAAAGAGTTTTCAGGGTAAAGAAAGTTGACGAGAAACCAATTTTTTCACGACAAAGCCAAGTACTTTGATTCAAAGGACCAAATTGCGAGGCTTATAGACATGGCCGAACTCCGATTTCCGAGTTGACTACATATCTCGGGCTGAAAGAGAATCAGGCCATATGTAGTTCGACGCAATTTGAAAATCAAAGACGAGATAGTAACGACTGCTCAAGTGCGGGTAAAGAGGCTTGTAATCACCCAAGTTATGAATATATGGTCGACGACACACCCATAAAGAGAGGTTTACACGGACATAGCTTCCACTGCACCTCGATAACCGAGCCATCTTGTCTTTAATCTCAAACCTCAGACTCAGGGTTAACAAGAGACTTACCTCTGGGGTTGACGACTTATGCGGGTGCGATTCTTCAGGTCTTTGTTGACGAGTCTAGCTTATATCAACGATTGCCCCGGTTTATTGCTAAGCAAAGCTCCATGTTCCAAACGCTGCTGCGGTGCTACTAAAAATCCTGTAATAATCTCAATAAGCGGTAAGCGTGCAACTGCTAATAAACTGTCATAATTGGAATAAGAAATAGATAAAGTGATAAAATTATAAATGCGGGTTGCGGTATCATCGATAAGTTCTTCCTTCAATCAACTGACAAAGTACTCCGCCCGGAGAACCTCTAAGCTGATCCTTATTCTAAAACAGTAAAGCAAGACAATAAGTAAAGAGAAAACGAATCGTAAAGTGCAAGGCTTTCATAAGATAAGTTGACTAACGAGACATAATATTTCAAGTCGACTTGGCTAATCTTTATCCTACGCAGGTAACATAACATTCATTTATAAGACGAATGAGCCCAAAACATTCAATTGTAAGGCGAATGAGCCTAAAACGTTCAATTATAAGGCGAACGACCCCAAAACGTTCAATTATAAGGCGAACGAGCCTAAATTTGATAGCAGCCTGCAAAACAAAGTTGCAAATTGAATTAATTAAGGCAAAATAATGCAAAACAAATAAGCAAAACTGGGCCGTGTTTCTTGTATTAATAGTGCTGCAAAGCATTGAAGGCCTTCAGTTCTTATTGAATATGATGTTCAATTTCTGCAAATTTAAAGTAAATGCGTTAGAAAACGAGTGAATAATAAAGCAAAAGCTATAATGAAAAAAAAAAAGAAATAGATTTGCGCTGCATATGCGACAAGGCAAATAATCTTTGAGAAACTGATGGTTGACGGTAGGAAAAATAACAAAAGAGCCTTCAATTGCCTATGATAGGCTTCATAATAACGCCTCCAATTGCTTATGGTAGGCTTCAAATGATAATGAAGTCTTCGCTTGCTCACGATTGATTTGATAATAAGATCTCTGATTGCTTACGGTAGGATCAATAACAAAAGAGCGTTCAATTGCCTATGATAGGCTTCAGAATAACGCCTCCAATTGCTTATGGTAGGCTTCGCTTGCTCACGATAGACTCATAATAAGACCCCCGATTGCTTACGTTAGGATTAATAACAAAAGAGCCTTCAATTGTCTATGATAGGCTTCAGAATAAGGCCTCCAATTGCTTATGGTAGGCTTCAAATGATAATAATGTCTTCGCTTGCTCACGATAGACTTGATAATAAGACCCCCCGATTCCTTACGGTAGGATCAATAACAAAAGAGCCTTCAATTGTCTATGATAGGCTTCAGAATAATGCCTCCAATTGCTTATGGTAGGCTTCAATGCTAATGAAGTCTTCGCTTGCTCACGATAGACTCATAATAAGGCCCCCGATTGCTTACGGTAGGCATGACGTAATTTGTAAGTGCAAGCTGCAATATCTTTGATAAATGGTCTTCTCATCCATTGGCAAAGCAATAAAGCAAGTGCGAAGGCATAGCGCAAATCCTTTTCAACAATCATGACAAATCAACTGGCAAGCCGGTCGGGCCTGAAGAAAGGAGGGTGTTGGACTGACCTGTTAACCTGAAAAGTAAAGCAAGACGTAATACAAAGGAAATGCGAAGGCATAATTTAAAGCAAGTACAAAGAAAAGAAGTGTGGGAATGTAGAGCAATGTAAGAGCCATTTGGCGAATCGATGGGCGAGATAGTCCAACAAAGGGAATCCTCGTAGCCGATGGTCAACCCGAAAGAGGAAAGCAACGCGTTAATTTTTTAGGCAAGTGCAAAAACATGATTTCAAAGCAAGTGCAAAGCAAATTAGTGCGGAAATGTAGTCGGTGCGGTAGCCATTGATAAATCAATTGGTGAGACAATTCGGCAAGGATGGCCTTGTGCGAATTATAGCCCGAAACAAAGCGATGCCCTATTTGGCTTAGTTTTGAAAACACAAAACAAGCCTCGGCTTTGTCGCCTATTACGAATGAAAGTCATAGGGGTAGAACTGCCGCCTATTCGGCAATAACTCATGACAAAGCATAATGCTTTAAGTCGTGAAAAGGGCAATGCGACGCAATTTGCAAGGCAACTTTGGATGCGTGTTCAAATAATTGTTCATCCGTAGTGTGAATGATCCTTTCATTGCAAGCTTTCATGTTCCTGCTTTCAAAGAAAAATTTGTTAGCTTTGGGGAGGGAGGAGGAAGCATTTGATTTGTGCAGACTTCATCCTGATCTTGCTGCTTCTGCTGCTTCCTCGTCTTCATTGGACTTGGATTTGCAAATTGCTTTCAGAAACTTGGCTCATGAACTCAAATAGCATAGACTTTGAAAAATAGAGGCAGGATAAAATATTTTAATGTAATATAGCGAGTGAAATAAGCATGCAAAAGATGCATTTAGAAAATTTTGCCTTGACTTAAACTTGTAACATATTTTAAAACAAACTGAACATCCTTTGCCTTGGACTTTGCATTGTTCGCTTAGCCAATTATAGAGTTCTTGCCAACTCATCTTTAATAACCAACGCCGCTTCTTGCAAAATTCTGCTCCAGTAATTATCTTGCGCATCTCTAACTCGTTTTTGTAAAAATTGCCCCAGTTGTCCTTCTTGGGGGAAAATGAAAACTTAAATTCTCAAGGGTCGAGCCCGGTGGGGGAGCCTAAGTATCCCTCCTTGGGAATCAGACCGTGCGTAGTTCTGCATCACTGCTTCAATGCCATATATCAACAAACAAAAGCTGCCCCAGTTGAAGTTCTAACAGATAGTGCGATATCCAAAGAGCGCAGACAATAACTTTTCAGTGCATCGTTTCAAGCTGTTCAGTTATTTTGCCATACATCACAAGCAAAGCTTTGGCAAGTTTATCAATTTTAATTTTTAAGCAGAAACAAATGCAAGCGTAAATAATATAATAAGAATGCGATGCGTTTTATTTCAACTATCATAAATTCAAGTTGATTCAGATTAACATAAGCTTTAAAGTACAATGCAATTCAGGGCCTCAATCTGAATTAAAATTGAAAAAAAACTCTACTAAGTTCAATTGCCAAGCTCTTTCAAACAATGCCATTAGCTTCTGGTGCTGCATCATTCACGAGCTAGAGCGTCTACCATCAATCAGATCTTGAATCTTGTGTGATTTGCATAGTCAACCACCTTACAAATCAACCTTCTGCTAGAGAAATAAACAAAACAAAGAAACCTCAAAGGGTAACTAAGATAGTTTGCATGTCATTCATAGAATTGCATACAAGCAAGAAACACCTAGTATTTAACGCATTTTGAGCAAATAAAGCAAGGCAAACAATTAACATGTTAACACAGCTCATGCTCTCCACAGCATCTACACAAAATTCTAAATCCAAATGCCTAAAACCCGAAACAATCCTCCATAGCTTTTGCAAACATCCACACTCCTCCAAGCACAACTCCCAATTGTTTTACAACATCTGGGAAGAAATTTCCAACTGCCTCCACAATACCAGACTGCAAATTACGAAAGGCGCCAATTGGCCTTTCAAAATAAAACCTCACTGTTCCTCGGCTTTAGACAAGCCTCTCAGCTTCCTAGGTTTTGCAAGGCTCACCGACCTTGTTCATTGGGATCCTCACTAGTCCTCGGCTTTAATCAAGCCTCTCAGTTTTCTAGGTAGCCAAGACCGCACTGGTCTTCAAGGAGGGACCCCACTGGTCATTCAAAGACACAGGGGCTTCGCTCTCCTAGTATGCGACAAGCATACTTCAATTTTTATAAAGTTGCAGCTGGATAATCAACATAGGCATGCACACACGCAAAGCCATTCACGAGAGGGGCCCCACTGATCCTTTTAAAGACACCAGGGGCTTCGCCTCTTAGATCTCACTACACCAGGCCATCTCCAAAACACAAACCAACCAAATCTGCCGAACTTTTCCCCAAACTAAGGTGTATATGCATGCATGACCTAATCTCCTTCTAAGAGGGGCTAACGGTTGAGGCTGAATCGACCTATGCAGGATAAACCTGGCCCCATAAACCAGTACAATCGGTCATGACAAAACCAGGCAAACCATACCCCAACTAACTTTGGTGACACGAAAGAAGTTTCGAAGAGTGAGGTAAGGGCAATGCCCTTCCTGCATAACTACCCGTCAAGCGGGTACCCCGTGATGAAATCGAGGAGGTGAAAGAGAATTGACAGGCTCCATGAGGGAGGAAATATGAATGGAATGCAGACTATGCACAAATAAATACAATACATACTTTATAAGGCAAACCAAACAAACAGATATAATAAAGCAAATAAATTAGGCATGCTAACAATTGGAAACCTTTATGGTCAAAACCTTTATTGCTCCCCAGCGGAGTCGCCATGCTGTTGAACCCCAAAATTAACCCCGAAAGGTAAAATTCCGGAACATCGACAGGATGGGCTAACTCTTTTGGAGTTTTTGGAGTCGCCACCCAATTTAAGGAAAAACAGGGAACCAAATTAGCAAATGCGTGTAAAAACTCCATTTTTATAAAAGACGGTCTTTCTTTCAGAGATTCTAAAGGTAAGAGGTTTTATTAATTTCGGAAGAAGGTTTTTAAGGCACTTCCAAAATTTCATAAAATACGGTTAATCCGACAGGTTTTCAAATATTTACAAGTGCGCTTTTATTTCGAAAGAATTATTTGAATAATAAGATTAATAATAATAATAATAATAATAATAATAATAATAATCAATTAAATAAAAAAAATTATTTGCAAAATATATATTTTATTTGCACGCATTTGCTAAGACGGCCCCAATTTGCAATAAATTAAGTAACGGCTTCACAATAAAAGGTAATGCACATAAAGCAAAGCAATATACAAACAATCAAATATTATTGATAAATAAAATATTCTACACATTTATTTGCATAAATATCTCTAAGGAAAGAAATGCAAAGTTAAAGATAAAACCCGAGAAAATGATCAACTCGCGGGAGCCTTGGATTTTCTAAAATTCCTAAGTCTTATTTTGAATACTTGAGTCCGAATTCAAGCCAAACGACTCCAATGCAACGGACTATCCCCATTTGTAAGTTAGCCAAAAGCGTTCCCGAATTGCTCGTGCCAAGATGTACCTCGCAATAAAATGGGAATTAAACTGGATTAGTACGATAATAAAGTGTAATGATTAATAAAATAAAATAACAATAATAAAGTAATAATAATAATAATAATAGTAAAATATATAATAATAATAATAATAATAATAATAATAATAATAATAATAATAATAATAATAATAATAATAATAATAATAATAATAATAATAATAATAGTAAAGGGGTTGTTTTTGCAAAATTTAGGCTCAGGTTTGTATGGCGCATCGGATAGAGACTCGAGATTTGTTTCGGCTGCAAACACGGAGCTGGTCGTTTTGCCATGCCAGGTACCAAACCCACCAACCACTCTATCCGACTTGCTTTGCATTAAATTCATACATTCATCATCGCCTTTTGCTTTAGGGACACGGGAAGGGGACGGTTCAAGTGTAGTATCATGTTCAAAATCCGTCAATTTATTGTCCGTCAATTCCTTGTGCAGGCCTCAATACGTGTATATGTATTTTTTCATTGGCCACTAGCGTAGTATTTGTTCAAATCAGTTCAATACTCCATAATGGATAAAATTTATCCAAAATGGATCTCTGCACTCAGAAAAATCCAGTCAATACATAAGCCAGTCCAACAACATAAGATTGATCAATCCAAGTTATAGCAAATTTCCATAATGGCACCAAAATAACCATGGCAATGCAATATGCCTAACGGGTCCAGTGTAAATAGTGTAAACGGGTCGAGAGGGGTGAAATCGGGTAAGCAATATCAGGGGCAATCGAACCCAGAACCAATGAGTTCAACTTCTCGAGTGAATCAGGATTGACAAGGAGAAACAACAATCTCAAATCCACTAACAACCATGTCCGTACCGTTAGGCTAAACCATCACTGCCCTACACGTCTTACCATCACTGAATCACCACTACCAATGGTTCGCAGCCAACACTGCCACTGCAGCTGCTACTGCTCATCATCACCGCGTCCATGAGATCACAGTAACATCATACCAAATTAAAGCCAAAACAAATCACCGTTGTCATCACCCTCATAGCCACACACCACCACAACAACTCATTGTTTCGTATCAAAGCAGCATAACTGCTGCACTAATATCGCATCTAACAAATAAACATCAATAACCCCAATGCCACCACCGTCCGTTTACATAACACCTCTGTTTTTATCTAGTTTCTCCACCAGCGTAAGGGACGGAACAAAATAAAGGAGTAGAACCAAATCGCCATGGCCGGCGTTCGAATTTCCGGCCGAACTCCAGTGGTGATGACTAGCGGTGCCACTGTCGTGGCTCTTTTCAACCCCTTTTCTTTACAAAACAACAGACAAAAACCAGACAAAACAACAATAACGACGAGGGTCACCAGTGGAGGCCCAAACAAACGAAAACGAGGAGGAGCAACACCGATCTTTACCAATGGCGTCGCTTCAACTCCTCCTTCCCCGTTTCTCCTCTTTCCCGATCTCCCCTCTCCTAATAACAGTCAAGAACAACAACAAACAACAAAATCTAGAAACCCCTTTTTGAATCCCGATCTGCTCTCCCTTTGCTTTTTATGTGTTTATGCGTGTGCATGTTGATGGGGTGTGTATATGTGTTGTCGTGTTTCTGTTCTCTTGTGGGTGTTTTGCAAAATCATATGGAGAAGACGAGGAGAGGGTTTGTATATGGAAAGTGATGATAATAATGGTAATGTGTAGATGAAAAGAGGAGAGGGAAAAATTAAAGACCTAAGAGAGGGGCACGACCGATGTTAATGTAAATCCCCCTAGGGTTTTTTTGTATAGTGTGTATAAGATGATGATAATAGTGTGTTGTGGGTGTGTGTGATATGGGCTTTGCATAAATAAGCTGGAATTCAAATGAAGGAGTGATTTTGACCCCAATTTAGGATTTAAATGAGAAAATCGGGTGATTGCACGGGTACGATAGAAATTAGGCTATGCATTGCAAAATTTGACCCTTTTACTCAGAAATTAACCAATTATATTTAATTTTCAAAATTATCCTCAATTATAAAATATTTCCATAATTTATTAAATTTGAAAAAATTCGGGACAAAATTGGGTGTCAACATACCCAAAAGTGTACCACACCTTACCCCAAGTCCACATTACAAGCCATTAAAAAAGCCCTACTTGACTTTTGATTGAGACTCCTACATTAGTGGATAACGAAAAAATGGGTGAGCCTATGGTACTTTTCTGTGGGACAAAAGAAATTTCTTTCTGAGTGTGAGAGCATTTGATATTTGATATGCCACAATTTCTCTTGAAATCATATGTTGTGTGTTTGGTGGCATCTTCTTTCTGTGAGGTACATTGGAACTTGAGTGGTCTATAGGTTTCTACTTTCAATACTTGACTATGACCAAAAGAAAGGGTGTTTGAATTTTATGGGGGAGTTTTGCTAAGTTGTTGTCGTGAGTCCTTATCTAATCTCGATGTATTGCCCGCTTTCTGTGTATTCTTCTTCTTTGCTCGACGACGAACAAAAGTCTAAGTGTGGGGTTGTGATATTTGGCTATTTTACCTATATTTTCAAGGTAGTTTTACAATGTTATGATAGTACACCTAAGAGTTTATACGCAAAATTCTCAAGAGTTGATACTAATTGAGTTGTTTGGTGTTGTAGGATTTGAACATGGTGAATTGAGCAAGAAAGTGCTAGTTTTGGAGCTAAAAGTGAAGATGTTGAAGAGTTCAAGTGATCCGTGAGCCACGCGAGTGACACGGGAAGAAATAGAGTCTTTTCTTAGGAATTGAATAAAAATTTCAGCGCATTTAGGCCAAATACGCGAGCGCCACGGGAGCTGAATTGCTTGAAGAAAATTAGTCTGCGTGGCACGCGGGTGCCACGCGAAGCACAGAACCATGGGGCGAAATTTCAAGGTCTTTTTGGTACTTTTTCTTAGTTTCCTACAAGGTATAAAAGCTTCTTTTGCCTCCATTATGAAAGAGACACGGGAAAAGAAGCAAAAAGGAGGCTAGAGCTTTGGAGACTTCAAGAACAGAGTTTTTCCTAAATTCTTCCTTACTTTTTGTAATTTAATTATTCATGAATTACATTGACATGACTATCATGAATATGAGTGGCTAATTCACACATTCTAAGGCTGATTGAACTACTCCAATACTTATGTGTTATGAATATTTATTTCAATGAATAAAACTTGTGAATCCTTCCTATCTAAGTATTTATGTTTTGATTGCTATTAATTAGAAGGGCCCCCAATTGATTGTTCTCATTATTCTTGTGTGTCTAGGGATAGATTCATAGGTTTGGGTTAAACACTTAGCAATATTTCAACCTAAAATCAAGGTATTACTTAGGTTGTCTATAAGGTGATTTATGACTATTGACCCTGATTGTGAACTAAACTTGTAGTCCTAAGTATCTTCATTAATTAATTGAAAAATTAGTTTGTGAAAGTTACTACTATTACATGGGAGTGAATAGTTGTATAATTGGAGCAAGTATTCAATAGGAAGAAAAATCAAGTTGAATTTGTTAAAAGAATTATTCTAACACATAGGTAGGAGTTGGGTAGATCAATCCTAGGCTTTTAAATCTTTAATTAATTATTTCTTATATTTTGCTACTTACTAGTGTTAATTAGTTGTTATATTGAAACCATCATTCAAATACAAAGCTTGGGAGCACTACTAAAAAAACAGGTCGGTCGACCGCCCGATATAAGTTTCAGCCGAACCCCTCTCCTCCATTTCTATCTTCTTCCCCAATTATCAAAAACCCTCAAAACCCGCCCCAACCTTCAAAAACCCGAAAACCACCATAACTCACCCCCAAAATCAAAATTCAAACTCATTCTACCCTCCTAAACACTACCTATAACAAGAAATTCAAGGTAAATTCTTAAATTTAGGGTTATTTTAATTACTTTGTAAAACTTAAACCCTAACTTTTTAACTCATTTTTTTTTGTAGTTTTGAAGCATATAACTAGTGGGAATTCATTAGTAGGTGCTATTGGAGCATAAATCAACCTCGAGGTAAGGTTTTTTTTTTTAATTAAATCCGAATTTAATTATGTATTTAATTATTTTTTAACTTTGGCCTATAATGTTGAAGAGGTAGTTAATTATTAGTTAGCAAACTTTATTGTAGTTATTGTTGATGATGATGAACTTGTTTGGTGTTGTTAGCTATTATAAAGTTAGGTTTGTGTTGTTTGGGATTGTAGTAGTTGTTGGAATTGTTTGGTAGTCTTGTTTGGAATGTGTTGTTGCCTTGGTATTGTTGAGAAGATGAACATGTTATGCCTAAAACGAATAAGCTTTTGTTGGTTTGAATTGCTTTGATAATAGTAATTAATATGGTGTTATTAAAAAATATTGTTTGTTTGGGGGAAAAAATGGCAAAATATTATAAGAATGGGTTTATGCCAAATAAGAGGATATTTGTATTCTTATTTTTGTAAAATGAATGTGTTTATTTAATCTATTTAACCCGCCTAGTATGTTACATATTTACTTGTTCCTTAAGTAATGTGAATGTGTCGAAAGATATGAAGAAAGTGTTTAGTCGAAGGAAAAATGCAGGTGAGCCTTCAGGTGAGCCGGCACAGGACACTCCTACCTCTCAGGTGCCGCCTAACCTTCCTACAGGAGCACCTTCTGGATACAGTCCAGACTTTTTCAGGCCGCCCGGCATGTCTCAGGTGCCGCATTCGCTTCCTACAGGGGCATCTGCCGGATACAGTCCAGATTTTTTTAGGCCACCTGGCATGTCTCAGGGCCATCCTGGTTGGCGGCAACACTTCAGTAGTTATGACATTACTGAGACCCAGGCCGGTCCATCTCAGGGCGTTCCCAGACTAGGGGATCCCACACAGTCCACTAGTCCGTCTGGGTCGACTCAGCCGCCTTCCGACCCATCTAGCCCTACCTGCCCTTCGGTACAGCAGGAGATTCCTTATTATGATCGGAGATCGCCCTATTACATCGGTGAGCCTGGCACATGGGAAGACGGGCGGTTGATTATTTATCCCGAGGGGGATAACAGGTAATTATAGTATTTTTGAAGTTCTTATTTATTTAGTAGTAAGTTTTTAAATGTTAGTATTTCTATTAACCCTTCTGTTTTTTTATGTAGCTTTTGCCCCAACACTGATGCTACTCCTATGGTGACGAAATGCATGAAATCACAATGGAAAGAATCGTGGCCATCCTGGGGCTCTGTGCCCCCTCAAGTAAAGCAACGGATAATGCAGGCTTTTGAGTTGATAAATATGCTTACGGTTTATCACTAATTGCAGGTTTTTTAATGATTATGTTTAAATAAAATATTTTGATGAATATTGCAGGTTCAGTGTAAGTGGCATCCGGATCTGGACTATAAAGTCTGTTCTAACTTCCCCAAGAAATGCGGGGAGTTATTCAAGAACGCAATGTATGTTGCGCGCAAAAAAGGGAAAATGTCTGGCTTCCTCTATGATCATCAATGGAGAGAGCTGCAGCAATATTGGGATACTCCCGAATTTCAGAAGAAGAGCGAACAAGGGAAGAAAGCGCGGGCATCAAGTAAGGGTGGATCGCTGCATACCGGTGGCTCAATAAGCGCTGCGACGCAGAAGATGCGCTTGGTAAAGTAATTTAATTTATAAGAATTACTATAATAGTTTATTTTTTATCTAACTTGTTCTCTTCTTTAATTTGTAGGAAAAGCAAGAAAACCGGACTATTCCACTCTCTGAAATGCACAAGATCCGCCATATCAAGAAAGATAAAAAGGGCGGAGAAGCCTGGGTCGAGCCTCGCGCACGAGAGACCTGGGTAAGTAATTAAATTCAAACTAAAGTCGCGTCAATCCTTCAACTTTTAAACTTCATATTTGTACCTTTGATATATTTCTGTTTTTCAGGAAAGAGCTACAAAGGCCGTTGAGGACTGGACCGCGACTCAACAATCTGAATGCGGAAGCAGTACCCCAGCACCGCTAACGCTTGAGCAAGAAACCAATTTATGGTTGGAAGCGGTCGGAGGGGTGAAGAAGGGGTCCGCGTATGGCCTTGCAACTCTGTATTCATCTGGCAAGCATAAATCGAACTATTTGGGCTCGTGTTCTACTGCTCCTTCAAGCTCTGCTACTCCCAAAAAAATGAGTCGGATGCAAGAGGAGATCGAAGAGCTGAAAAGACAGAATGAAGCTATGCGCTTAGCACAGGAGGCTCATCAAAGGCAAATGAATGAAATGATGCAACAGCTCCTAAGGAACCAAGAAAAAGGCAAAGGAAAGCGTGATAGCTCGGGAAAGGGAAAGAGCAAGAGCAGGCGTCCCCACTATTCGCCGGCTCAGTCTGATGACGAGTCCAATTCTGCTTTTAGCCAGTAGTAGTGATTGTTGAACTTTAAACTGTTTGTTAAGTTTGTTTGATTATTGAAACACTTGAACTAATGTTGAAAGACTCCTTTCTATTGTTTGGCTTTGTTAGTCTTGTTTGTTAGCCTTTATGAATGTGTTTTGTCTGGATTTTCTGCGTGCTGCTGAATTTACAGGTGGTGTAGGGCTAATTTCAGCTTTTATGTTGCAGGTTTTTACAGGTTTTCGACCGATTTTCGGTCGATAGTTGGTCAAAAAAAATTACCAGGCTTTCGACCGAATTTCGGTCGACGTTTGACCAATTTTCGGTCGATGAGCTATTTTCGACCTTATTTCTGTCGACCACCTCTATCGGTCGAAATACGGTCGATGTGTCGACCGTATTTCGACCGATTTGGCGGTCGAAAAAAGCAGTTTTTTTAGTAGTGGAGTTAATTGGTTAGATAAATTAGTTAGAATAACAACTAAATTTCGAGTGTTTCCGGTGGGATTCGACCTCGGGACTTTAAGTATCGAGCTATATTTGTTGTGACCGCTTAGTTCCTTTTATAGGGCGTAGTTGGGCGTGATCAGGAAACATTACAAAAACAAACATGAAAAAGAATTCGTACGAAACAAGAAATATTAGGAAGAACAAACATGAAAACACATCAAAGGAACAACAGTTTGTATGCTTAATCGGAATCTTTGGGGTGTTCATCATCCTTTTCTTCTCCAGCATTGTTGTTATCGCCTTCTGCCGGTTCTGGTCCTGTACCACTTTCATCCCCTGCAACTGGAGGCTCAACAGGCTGAACATCTTCTTCATTGAGTTGTTTCCTCTTTTCTTCAACGTTAGCCATCTTAAAAGTTGCTAGCTCTGCCATATTTTCATCAGGACAAGAAATAAGCAAAGCTAACTCCACATCACATAGAATTGAAAGCTTTTGTGCTTTCTTAAACAAACTTGCTACGTTCCTAGGGAGGAGGGCTTTTCTCTCACTTTCACTCTTGCTAGCCATATTTGGGAGAAGGGTCTCTGATTGAGTTCCTACTTATTATTATGAAGTTAAAAATGGAGCAGCGGCTTTTATATAGATGTCTAAGCATACATTTTTGATACCATGTAATAACATAATTTTTAGCTGATTTGGAAACGTTTTCCAACTTTGGTAAAAAAGTATTAGCAGATTTTGTTATGGAAGAGTTCTTCATGGATTTTCTTAAAATGCTTGAAGACGCCCAATGCCTAACTGGAGATGCAAATTATTAACTGGTGCACTGCCTCTAAAGAGAAAACCTATTTAACTACTTATACTTTCTTGAGTCAATGCATTTATAATTTTCTTTCTAAGACATTTCGAAGCAATCATCCATGGCAGATATTAAAAATTGTTTAAGACTTTACCATTCTAGACTTTAAGAAATTTCACTAGGTAAATAAGATATGGTTTTAAGATCTTACCATATATTACAAAATAGTTATGACTTTTACTATCATAGTTATTCTATTTTCAGAGAAGAACTTTTGAAAGGGATGTAGTACGTAGTGAGTATTTTTACCACTCTCATTTCTCGTGTAAGATACTCCTATGTTCGGACAGTTTATGTTCTACTAGTTTAGCTAAACTTGTAAAACCTTAATGCCCTTCATGGCATCAGTGCGCTTTGTAATATTTCTTACTTGAATTCCTAGTTTTATATGAAATATCCCGTTAATAATTAAATAAAAAGGCACGTAAGTTATACATGTTGCGGTAATCATCTATAAATATGAGTGGAAAAATTGATACGATTATTAAAAAAGAAAACACATGATAACCAAGAAAAAGGAATGACTTAAGTTCAAATAAGAATAACAAACTGCAACACAGAAAAATATACGCACGAAATTCAACAATAGTTACTCAAATTTAAACTTGTTAAATTTGTGTTAGACTTGTTGTTTGATATGAACCAAACTTTACTTTTTGTTGTTTGATATGAACCAAACTTTACTTCCTTCTGGGTCAACTTTGTAAATCATCATTATCCTAAAAGATGGAGAATTACATAAAATTTGTGCATAATTACAAGTTAAAAGATTAGAAAAATCATGCAAAAAAGCTAAGTATAAAAGTAAAATACCAAAACATCAGTCCACCCATGAAATCAAAGACCTTTGACCATAGACTGATTCTCATCTCTCTCATTTCTTCCATGGCTGAATAGAAAGAACTACCACCAAGATGATGATAAGTAAAAGAATAATAGGAAAAAAATGTCCTATTAACTTGACTTTCAATATCATCAAGTTGAGCTCCTTAACTCTCAACCAAAATAGCCATATCCAAGAAAACTTGATGATGTTCTTTGAAATTCCTCTCCAATTCCTTCACAGCTTCATGCCTTTCTTGAATTTCCATAACTATATCCATAACTTATCCTCTTCCTTGTTCTTGTATTGCTTTTTCCAAGAATGTCTCACTTTGACCAGTTGATCTCAATATATGAAGAACTGCTTCATCTGGTTTTTCTCCCGTGAACGTATAGTATATTTGTTTAACTGTTTCTCTATATATTGAAAATTGGATTCGGGATACCATGTAGGCCAAAGCTTTCTTGCTCTTCAGAAGTCTCTTGATATACATATCTTTTTTACTTTTGTTCTCTCTAGAGTTGATGGCACAGGCAAACAAAAGAGATAGTAACCTGGTCTTATTTATTTGGCAGCATAGTTCGTTGGTGGTTAAGATATAGCTTCTATCTCATCTATTTGTTTGTTATGCCAGTGATACTAAATGCGGCCTCTTGCACATTTAGCCAAATCTCCACAATTTCTTATTAATTATATCAGATTTTTTTTTTATTGATGGTAAACGATTTCATCTATTTGCATGATGGATAAATTGATGATTTTTTTATATTCATTATTGCAACTATTCTTTACGATTAGAGCGAAGGTAGAATTTTCAACAAGGAGTTCAAAATTTAAAAAGTAAAGCTTACACTTGTGTCAGGGGGTTCAACATATGGTATGTATATATGAAAAAATCGATTTACCCGGTATACACAGTGCGATTTTTCGGCGAAGGGGGTTCAATTGAACCCCTTACCCAAGGGTGGCTCCACCACTGTTTGTGATATTTAAAAGGACGGTAACTCTTTTTAGTCAAGTTTTATTTTACAACAATGCGTATTTCTTATATTTGAAATTTTATATATTGACCCACTATATCCGAGCAATGCACGAGCATAAAAACTAGTTATATAAAATATTTGAATCCACTAAATAAAGAATTTCTAACATATTAGTCTTTATTGTATGTTTTTAAAAAAAAAAAATTAAACCATCCACCCAAACTTTGAGGTACTGGGGGTGTGGCATTGACCCCCCATGCCATTGGTCTTCTGGTCTTCCATATATGTCTGTTAACTGAAATACTCCCTCCGTCCCTATTTGTTTGTCATAGTTTGACTTGGCACAAAGTTTAATAAAGTAAGGAAGACTTTTGAAACTTGTGGTCTAAAATAAGCCATGAATATATGTGTGGTTATAAATGAGTCAAAAAGTAACTTTAGAGTTGAATTATTACCAAATATAAAAGTATGTCAATCTTTTTGGGACAGACTAATAAGGAAAGTATGACAAACAAAATGGGACAGGGGAGTAATTTTTAGTGGATGTTAAAAAAGTAGAGTCAACCCTAAAACTAACCGTAGCCTTCAAAATTTAAGTTAAATTTTAACCGAATTTGTCAGGTGCGTTTCAAGCGAAATGCTATAAACATAAAAGAAACAAAAATCAAACCTTCCTGCTCGATCACAGTGATAAATCATTTGTCGATATCTCACGTGCATCTCAGTTGCTTATGTCCATTAAAATGGAGAAACCTTAGTACTTCAGTGTATATTTCATCATATATTTCACTTTGCTTAAGTTAAATGTCCTCCTCTTTTCTTACCACGACAGAACATCTAGTCCAGTAGTGTAGATTTGACGACTTCGGTTAAGTTTTTTTAAAACATTTGACGAAAAGTGACCTTGTCCGTGAGCTTTGAACTAGTTTTTCAAAACTTAATAGAGATAAGTTCGTAGAACAATAAGTTGTGTCAAAGTACATGAAATTCCATTACCTCTTCTTAATTTGTTAATCTAAACAGAGTGGCTGAAAATAAGATTCAATTGTGCCCCAAATCTTAAGTACTTTCCTACTTAAAATACGATAACTCCAACATTTGTTAAGAATAAAATAGCATGATAACAAGAACATATAGATGATACGACATACTAGGAAACATTACGATAAACAAACATGAAAAGAAATTCATACGAAACAGGAAATATTACGAAAAACAAACATGAAAACACTTCGACAGAAATATTGTATGCTTAAGCGGAATCTTCGGGGTGTTCATCATCCTTTTCTTCTCCAGCATTGTTGTTATCACCTTCTGCCGGTTCAGGTCGTGTACCGCTTTCATCCCCTGCAACTGGAGGCTCAACAGGCTGAACATCTTCTTCATCGAGTTGTTTCCTTTTTTCTTCAACGTTAGCCATCTTAAAAGTTGCTAGCTCTGCCATATTTTCATCAGGACTAGAAATAAGCAAAGCTACCTCCACATCACATAGAATTGAAAGCTTTTGTGCTTTCTTAAACAAACTCGCTACGTTCCTAGAGAGGAGGGCTTTTCTCTCACTTTCACTCTTGCTAGCCATATTTGGGAGAAGGGTCTCTGATTGAGTTCCTACTTATGATGAAGTTAAAAATGGAGCAGCGGCTTTTATATAGATTTCTAAGCATACATTTTTGATACCATGTAATAACATAATTTTAAGCTGATTTGGAAACTTTTTCCAACTTTGGAAAAAAAGTATTAGCATATTTTGTTATAGAAGAGTTCTTCATGGATTTTCTTCAAATGCTTGAATATGCCAAATTCCTAACTGGAGATGCAAATGATCAACTGGTGCAAATGCCTCTAAAGAGCAAATCTATTTAACTACTTAAACTTTCTTTAGTCAATGTATTAATTATTTTTTTTAAGACATTTTGAAGCAATCATCCATAGCAGATATGAATAATTGTTTATGACTTTACATTCTAGACTTTAAGAAATTTCACTAGGTAAATAAGATATGGTTTTAAGATTACCATACATTACAAAATAGTTATGACTTTTCCTATCCTATCATAGTTATTCTATTTTCAGAGAAGAATTTTTGAAAGGGGTGTAGCATATTAAACACGTACGTAGTGAGTATTCTTACCACTCTTATTTCTCGTGTAAGGTATGTTCGGACAGTTGTTATACTACTAGTTTAGCTGAACTTGTAAAACCTTAACGTCCTTCATAGCATCAGTGTGCTTTGTAATATTTCTTACTAGAGTTCCTAGTTTTATATAAAATATAATTAAATAAAAAAGGCACGTAAGTTATACATGTTGCGGTAATCATCTAGAAATATGAGTGGTAATATTGACACGATTGTTAAAAGAGATAACACATGATAACAAAGAAAAAGGAATGACTCAAATTCAAATAAGAATAACAAACTTCAACACAGAAAATATACACACGAAATACAGCAATAATTACTCAAATTTAAACTTGTTAAATATATTTGACATGTTAGATTTATGCTAGACTTGTCGTTTGATATGTTAGATGCCTTTTGAGTGCTATTTAGACTTGTGCTTGAATGTTGTTTAAAGATAAGATTATATTGTTAAGACTTGATATGATCCTAATTAGGATTAGGAAAATAACAAGAAAATAAATTGATAAAAGCAAGATTCAATTTGAATTGATTTGGAATTAAGAAAGTGAATTAGGGAAAAGTGGTCTAATCACCCCCCTTGAGACAACAACCAAAAAGAACATATACTATTTAGTCCTCAATTGAATCAACATTCAATTGCAAACCAAGGAAATAAAATGTTCAAGCAACAGGCTTAGCTATTGTTCACTCACATTAATATTCATCATCCAAGTGTAACTTATGAATAAATTACTCCATTAGCCTATTTATAGTAGGGACTAAATACAATGAAAGAATTGACTAAAAAGCCCTTAATTGCTGATTCTGTCAAGCTGCCCAGACGTCCTTCATCGGGATCGCGTGGGTCTCGCAATCGCGCCTTGTGAGCTAAAGTTTTTTCGCGATCACATGGGGTGTCTTGTGATCGCGCAATGGAGTGGATTTATTCTGTGCGGTCGCACCTGTTGCTTCGCGATCGCGTAGACACAGATTTCAGTGAGCTCTCATATGCTTGTTTGGCCAGTCCCTTGGCTTGATTCTTTGCTTCGAAGCCCTTTTGAAGTATTCTAAGCTCCGGATGTCGAGCGTGAATCCCTCATGACTTCGTGTACTCATCCGGATCGCATCATTCCCTCCTTCTTTAACGGAATTCGTCCTCGAATTTGTACTTTGCAAAACCATGACACGAAAGAGTACCAACTCAATAACATTCCAAGCACTACACAATAAAGAGAATGGAACAAGACTCACATACTTATGCTCAAAGTGCACACTCTTATGATATAACCAAGTATCAAGATCAACCATAAAGAACATTTTTCCAATTCCAACATCAAAAACTTGGCTATAAAGCAACAATAAGCAAGCTCACTTACAAAACAATCTTTATTTTAAGACTCATTCAACTCATGCCAAGCCTCCATTGACAATTTGTCACTCTTAACATTAGAGGCTCTAGCAAAATCCACTTTAAATATATGCTCAAGACTAGGAATAGAGAAAGTAAAGAAATTGACACTAAAACTAGCATCTATTACTTTACCACCACAATCACTAGTGCCTCCCTCCTCCTTTAAGGAACAATCTTCACCTTTGGAGGACTTCCAAACATTGGACAAGCTTTCAACAAATATTTTGGGAGTTAGCTTGCTAACATCCACACAATTATCACTCTCAAGCAAGTCATAAGAATCATCTTGAGCAAATAATGGATTGTTAATACTAAAATCATCTTCCAACACTTCATCTTGCTCATTTTCAACAAACAATGGATTTTTAAATATTTTAAAACCTTTACACAAACCACTACCACAATCAAGAGTGCTATCAAATGCTATCACATCAAGATCAATCTACTCATTGGCACATTTTTCAAACAAAGGTGGAGTGTCAAAAGTCAATTCATTATGTTCAAGCTCATCCATTTACACATCACTAGTGTGAGACAATTCACACACATAAAATCCATCAATTTTCTTTTTACAAATGTGCCCAGCTAGTGTATGCTCACAACCACTATCATCAATGCAAGATAAAGAATCATTAATTCCATAAAAAGTAAAGCTATCAACTATACTCAAGTCTCGATCAAATTCACCCAAAGGAATACAAGAGTTAGGATTAGTTTTGTTACCTTGTAGCACATCTAAAGATTCTTCTTTACCTTGGCTTTTCAAAAGTAAGCTTACTTGTTCATTTGGAGACTTCACATTGGTCTCTTCTTTTTCTTCCAAACATGGAACCACTTCCAAAGTAGCATTCCCAATTTTAGCTTCTTCAAGAGTACCTTCAAAAGACACAAAACAACTAGAGAAACAAGAAAGGTTAGAATTGTTAGAATAAGGAAAATCCTCACCCTCACTCTTTTGTTTTCCCTCTTTCTTTTCTCTAATTTTATTTTCAAACTCCTCTCTCTTTTCTTGTGACAACTCATTCACTTCACTCAACTCAAGCTCTCATTTTTCCTCTCTTGAGTTGTCACTTGTCACTCTCTTACTCCTCTCAATCTTTTCTCTCTCAAGTTCATTTGAATTAGGATATGTGCCAAGAATCCCTTTGGAAGGAGTAGGGGTACTCTTGACGTCATCTTTCAATTTTTCTCCTTGAGAACCTTCATTCAACCTTTGCCTCACCCCTTTTGCCTTTGTCTTTCTTGCCATTTCTAGCATTCCCAAATAAAATTCTTTGACTTTCATTGGAGGGGTGGCATTAAGAATAAACTTTTGGTCCCGTAAAGGGAGAGCATACTTTCTAAACTTCTTACTATACTTAGAATTTCTGGCAAGCTTCCATAGTTTTCCCAACAACAAGTGACAACCTTTTATGGGCATCACATCACATGATACTTCATCATGATAATCGCCAATTTTGAACTTTACCCACACTTGTTGTGTAATGACCACAAACCCATCTCCATTGAACCAAGGCCCCCTATAGGGTAAGGGATGACTATAAGTTTCCAACTTTAATTGTTCAACCAAAGAAACACTTGCAACATTAGTATGACTCTTATAATCAATGATCATAGCACAAGTTCACCCTCCAACCTTACAAATTGCATTGAAGAAGTTCTTTCTTTCTTCTAAAAATTGCTCCACACAAACTTCATCACACGCATGGTTGTCTACAAAATGATTCTGTTTAAACATAGTTCTCAAACCATTGTTAGTCCAAGAAAAATCACTTGTAGTACATATAGCACATTTTTTCACTCTAGGCCTCAAGTTGCCTTTCACATAAGAATTAGAGACATTAAATCTTTTAGCACAAGTAGAAGATGTACACTCTCTTTTTCTCATGGAGTAATTACTACTTCTCCTTAAACCAATAGAAAGATCACTACTACTCTCTTGTTTATTTTTGGGAACACAAAGAGGCGATGCAACTGAACAATTTCTATAATAAGCTTCATCATCAATTCTCTCTATGTCACTATCAATATTTTCAAGTTCATCACAAGAAGAGTAAGTAGGAACATTGTACCTTGAAGCGTCACTTCATCCTCATAAGCCTCATAGTCTCCACGAGCTTCATGATCACCATAGTGACTCGCTTCATCTTCATATGAGCCATAGTTCTCAGAATCATCATAGTAACTCCCACCATCATCATAGGAACCATAGTCTCCAAAATCATCGTAGCAATCCCCATCATCTCCATAGGAGTCATAACCTCCACAATCATCATCCGAGGACATATTTGCAAAAATGAAAAGAAAAGGACCTCACAAATTCACTCCCTCGCGTGTATCACTCGATATATGGTCACTCAATTTTCTTTCCACTCGTGTATACAGACATGGTCAATGGCTTTTCTGACCACACTCTGATATTCTCACCACTCTTGCCTTTTACCTCTCGTTGGCAAAGTCAAGTTGCTTTCCGCACTCAATTCCGATTTGACAATCGAACTCAATCCAATTCGGGACGAAAAAAGAATTTTTGTAGCAAGAAACAGACAACTAAAGCTAACGGACGGAATTAGAAAAAGTCAAGGAAATGAAGAAAAACAGGCTCGAATCGAATTGGCACGAAATGAAATTTGAATTGGATGAAATTTTGTATGTGATCTAGAAACTTATTATATTTGATGATATGAAAGGGGTTTGGATGATATGAAATTGTTTAGGGGCTGTTCCGAGCAAGCTGTAAAGTGATTGATTTTTTGTTCAGTGCTATCGTGTGATGTCGGGCGCTATCGCGAAGAGGAATAATTCTTGTTCAGCACTGTCGCGCCAGAAGGGGCGAGATCGCGAAGAGGAACTATTAACCCTGCGATGCTGCTTTGCGATTGCGAAGAGCAATAATAAATAAGCTTACGCGATCGCTAAGAGCAAATTATGGGTCTGACGCAAAACTTGAAGCCCGAATTTCTGAAAATTTTCTTCACTTGAATCTTTACAAATCAACTTGTTTTTGCTCCAAATTTGAGATATAAGCTCCTTATATGTCTGTAAACAAACCCCAATGATTAATTCTTCAAGAACAACACCCAAAATGCAAAAGCCCCAAATCTTTGTTAAAGAATCCTAGATTTTGATTCTTAAAATTAACACCCCAAATGTTATTGGTTATTCAATTCCTTCTAGAATCACCAAGCAATAATTGGTAACAAATATTTCATCCAAAGGAAACATAAACATATGACTCAATTGTTTTGGATTTTTTGATTTTTTGTGATTTTTCAGATTTGATAACAAATTTGGGTTAGTGATTGTAAGAACAAATATTAATCCAGCTCTGATACCAAATGATATGATCCTAACTAGGAGTAGGAAAATAACAAAAAAAATAAATTGATAAAAGCAAGACCCAATTTGAATTGATTTGGAATTAAGGAAGTGGATTAGGGAAAAGTACCTGAATCACCCCCTTAAGACAACAACCGAAAAGAACCTATACTATTTAGTTCTCAATTGAATCAACATTCAATTGCAAACCAAGAAAAGAAAGTGCTCAAGCAACATGCTTAGCCATTATTCACTCACATTCATATTCATCATCCAAATCTAACTAATGAATAAACCCCTCCATTAGCCTATTTATAGTAGGGACTAAAAACAATGAAGGAATTGACTAAAAAGCCCCTAATTGCTGATTCTGCCAAGCTGCCCAGACGTCCTTCATCGCGATCGCGTGGGGTGTCTCGCGATCGCGCCTTGTGAGCTGAAGCTTCTTCGCGATCGCATGGGGTGTCTTGCAATCACGCAGTGGAGTGGATTTCTTCTGCGCGGTCGCGCCTGTTGCTTCGTGATCGCGTAGACATAGATTCCAGTGAGCTCTCTTTTACTTGTTTGGCCAGTCCCTTGGCTTGATTCTTGGCTTTCAAGCCCTTTTGAAGCATTCCAAGCTCCAGATGTCGAGCGTGAATCCCTCATGACTTCGAGCGCTCATTCGGATCGCATCAAGACTTGTGGCTAGATATATTATTGGATGACGTGTTGTTATATTGGCATGTGGTCTATGCTCTAATTGCAGCGTTTATTTTTAAGATTTTACCATAATTTCTGACAAAATCAGTTGGAAATGTAGTAATTTTTTTCAGGATGGCTAACTTACGACCGACTCGATCAGAAAACGTGTAGTAATTTTTTCTGACAAAGAAAATTTTGGAAAAATTTGGTCAAAAATGGAGAATAAATATTTTATTTTTAACATTTTCGACTAATTCGATCGAAAATGAAGATCGTTTAAATTTTTTTAAATTTTTAATATTTTCGGCTAAAGCAGTCGACCACGTGTCTTTCATCGATCGAAAATTTTTAAAAATAAAATGACTTCTCTCATTGGTATCTCCCTATGGCTTTCCCACATCATCGGTCATAAATATTTTCCTACAAGGTAATTTTCAACGGTACCTGTCTTGTCGGAAAACGGTCGAAAATCATGAGTTCTCGACCGCCTTCCGACCGTTTTGGCCTTCAGATATAACCTATTTTTTGGTTGTGTTTAAATTGTAAATGACCCCATCAAATTTACTTCTCCTCTCATTTAACCAAAAAAAAAAAGTATATAAAAAATACATTATTAGTAAGCATGACTAAAACAATAAAATATAAAAGTTAGAATTATCAAAAGATAAAGGGGTTCCATGACAACATTCAAGCCTACACTTATAGAAGTGAGGGGCGATCATCGAAATATAATACCCGATATGAGTCGGGGTCAATTTCCTCAAGTAGGTAGTACGCATTCTAAGATAATTTGAATGACATACAAGTTCAAAGGATTGTTCAAGTATCCCTAAGTAAAAGTTTTGCATGGTAATTTTTACAACAACTAGCAAATAACATCAACAATAGTAAGGATTTGTCAAAAAAAAAAAATTTGATTAATAAGGGTGTTAATCTTGCCATACAAATCTCATGGGTAAATTATTTATAGTCGAACATATGCATGTAACAGTACAAAACTGTTAGATATAATGAGAGTCTACTTTGTTAAGCCTACTAGGATCAATAATAAAGTGCATTAAGACTTAGTTCGAAGATCCGAGTAGAAATAGTCCTTTTTAGCTACTTCTTTTAGATGGGGTAGGGTCGTAAACCCATATAAACCAGATCCTCGCTAGTTCTTATTAAGCCTCATTGTCAACTCTTTTAAGGAGATGAATGCAAAGTCAGGTTTAGTTCAAGTGAGGTCTCACCTTAAACATGAATATGAAATATGATAAGAACTAGATAAACATTCACTCAAAATTTTATGAAACAAAATCGAACATATAACTATTGAATCAAGTCATTGTAAATAAACCTCAAGTATGAGTTTAGCTACTCATACTAAGTACTAACATGTAACAAACGGAATATAATGAAATAGTAATAATCATATGTCAATAATGAAATAAAGAGGTTTGGATTCTTATAGATGATATTAAAACCCTTGCCTTCTTCTCCAAGTTACCATAGAAAAGTATGTAATAGATAAATTCCTTAGAGGCTTAACGGTCTGTTTATAGTGTTGTGTTTTCAGCAAAACTAATAATTACAAAAAATATTATTTTTCAATTGTTTGGACAATTTGGTAGATTATTCGGCGGCCGCCTATTGTATTCGGTGGTTGACGGTGGCCTTTTTCTGACTCTTTTGTGCTTTCCACCTTTCATGACCGATGGGGACCGAATCATCGTATGAATCAACATCACTCGACATCTTGAAAGCTGGAGCATTCTGTAACACTAGGCGAAGAAGCCGATATTTAGGCATCCGCTGATTGAATTTTGCCTATAGATCGACGGCCGCAGACTTGAATATGAGGCCCGCAACTTCTTCATCAATTCAGCTCGTGAAACTCACGGTCTCATCTGGCTCTTGCTCTATGATTTAGCCATGGATTGGCGGGAGCCGATTTGGATATGCGCCTACATTTTCTCCAACTTTTATTTTGTAACCAAACTTTACTTTTTGTTATTCTATTCACTTCCTTCTGGCTTGTCAACTTTGTAAATCATCATTATCCTGAAAGATGGAGAATTACATAAGATTTGCGCATGCATACAAGCTAAAAGATTAGAAAAGTCATGCAAAAGAGCTAAGTATGAAGGTAAAATACCAACACTTCAGTCCACCCAGGAAAATCAAAGACCTTTGACCATAGACTGATTCTCATCTCTCTCATTTCTTCCATGGCTGAATAGAAAGAACTACCACCAAGATGATGATAAGCCGAAGAATAATAGGAAAAAAAATGTCCATTTTCTTGTATTCTTTTAGTGCTTTCTTGCCACTTGCAATTGTTGAGCACCTCCTCTATCAAAGGAATTAGCCTTATTAACTTGACTTTCAATATCATCAAATTGAGCTCCTTGACTCTCAACCAAAACAGCCATGTCCTTGAAAACTTGATGAAATTCTTTCAAATTCCTCTCCAGTTACTTCACAGCTTCATGCCTTTCTTGAATTTCCATAACTATATCCATAACTTATCCTCTTCCTTGTTCTTGTATTGCCTTTTCCAAGAATGTCTCACTTTGAACAGTTGATCTCAATATATCAAGAACTGCTTCATCTGGTTTTTCTCCCATGAACGTATAGTATCTTCATTTAATTGTTTCCCTATATATTGAAAATTGGATTCGGGCACCTATGTAGGCCAATTCTGATCCATGTTAAAATAATTTAAATATATAATTTATTATATATTATTAATTATATTAAAGAAGGGAAAGATACCACCATTAGGAAGAGTCTTGAACAATTGTATCACGTAACAAGATTAAAAGAAGTGTGCGTTCTTTTTCAGTAAAAAAAAACAAAAGTACACTGATCTCCTTCTCCTTAAAAGCAGATGCTTCCCTACTGCTCTTCCAACAAGAAAAAATCTCTTCTTCTCAAGTGAAGAACTTCTACGAAGATTCCTAAGAATTAGAAAACGATCTTCTACAAATTGGAACTCTTTCTGTAATCAGGTACGATTTAGACTGTGAACTAATTCTTACAATTCATATTTTCATACATGTGATTGAATTGTCGACTAGCAAAATAAATATAGAATGATCTTGGGCGGATGGTGTGTTCTGTGGATTGTGTTTCCTTCACTATATTCAAAAGCCATCATGGATCCTTGAAGGTTTTTTCTCAATCCATTAAAAACGGAAATCCTTGCATATTGACCTATCAGAAGAACTTGCAGGGCCACATCCTGGAAGGCTTCTATTAGCAGCATTTGATCTATCTTTGAAGTTTGAACTAGTTTTTTGAAACTTAATAAAGATTTGTTCGTAGAAAAAATAACTTCAAAATTTTCAAAGCACATGTAGTTCTGGTCACTTCTTAATTTGTTAATCTAGAGAGAGAGTGGCTAAAAATAAGATTCAACTGTGCCCCAAATCTTAAGTACTTTCCTTGTAAAATAGGATAACTCCAACATTTCATTAAATAAAAATAGCCTGATAACAAGAGCTTATAAATGATACGACAAACTAGGAAATATCACTAAAAAGAAACATGAAAAACATCCATACGAAAGAGGAAACATTAGGAAAAACAAACATGAAAACACATCGACAGAACAATAGAAATATTGTATGCTTATTCGGAATCTTTGGGGTGTTCATCGTCCTTCTCTTCTCCAGCATTGTTGTTATGATGTTATCACCTTCTGTTGGTGCTGATCCTGTACCACTTTCACCCCCTACAACTGGAGGTTCAACAGGCTGAGAATCTTCTTCATTGAGTTGCTTCTTCTTTTCTTCGTCCAGTTGTTTCTTTCTTTCTTCAACTTTAGCCTTTTTAAGAGCTGCTAGCTCTATTAGACCTTTTAGTTGTCTAGCGTCAAGAGCATAGATGCTCATTCCCATGACAAGTTGGTTGAACAAGAATTCCATTTCCATCCTTTCCTCCATTTTCCTAATCTCTTCTACCCGAGCTTCCAATTTTTCACGAAGGTAGTTTTCATGTAAAACTAACTTCTTGCTCCTTTGAAACTCAGAGCGACCTAAATACCTCGTCAATCCCTGCCTAGCTTGTGTTTCAGATGGCCACGTAATAGGAACATTTTCATCAGGACTAAAAATAGTAATCCCTATTTCAACATCAGATAGAACCGAAAGCTCTTGTGCTTTCTTAAACAAACTTGCTACTTTCCTAGAGAGGAGGGCTTTTCTCTCAATTTCACTCTTGCTAGCCATATTTGGGAGAAGGGTCAATGAATATTTGGGAGAAGGGCCTATGATTGAGTTCCTACTTATTATGAAGTTAATAATGAAGTAGCAACTTATATAGATGTCTAAGCATGTTGTTGATAACATACAACGAGTTGATTTGAAAACTTTTTACAACTTTGGAAAAAAACTATTAGCAGATTTTGTTCTAGATAAGTTCTTTATGGGTTTTCTTAAAATTAATGCTTGAAAATGCCAAATGCCTAACTGGATTCCTAGATATCATAGATGAAGAAGATTCTAGGAGACGCAAATGATTAACTGTTGCACTGCATCTAAAAGTAAATCTATTTAATTAAATTTGCTTTAGTCGATGCATTAATACTTTTCTTATTAAGACACATTTTAGTCAATCCTCCATGGCAAATATAAATAAGTGTTTATGACTTTACCATTCTAGACTTCAAGAAATTTCACTAGGTAAATAAGAGATGGTTTTAAGATTTTACCGTATATTACAAAATAATGATGACTTTTTCTATCATAGTTATTAGGGAGAATTTCAAAACTAGACAGCCCACTATCCAAAATTACAAATGAGGGGCCACATTTCATTCATAGTACCCTCTTATTTTTATAATTACACAATATAGCAGCTCCTTATTTTTAATACGTAACATAGCATTCATTTGAACTAAAAATCCTAGGAGCCACTCCCCCACCCTCCTCTGCCACTGGCCTGCCGCCGGAAACCGAGCCGGCACCGATCGGCAGTGGCCGGTGGCCAAAAAACTGAAATTTCACCGGATCTCACCGGATTGCTTATTTTATTGGTGGATTTGTTTAAATAATTATTTTTTGATAATTTTATACACCTAAATCTAATCAAAATAATAAATTATACATGTAAATACATAGAGAAATATGTATGCAAGAAGGAAAATATAAAAATATACACAAAAATATAAATTTTATATAAACATCCATAAAAAGTGCACAAATCTAAAATTTATACAACTTTATTCATTATTCATACACACGTATACATCTTTACACAAATTTGCAGAAGTGCATAGAATGTATTTATACACTGTCAATACGCACATATACAGATTTATACATTTTTATGCACGTTTACATGAGTGTATAAACTTGTATAAAAATATAAAAAAACTGTATAAAGTTGCAAAAATAATTTTATACAGTGTTTTGGGCAGCTTCTACACAAAATCTGAATAAATATACAAGATTTATACAGTTTTATACAAGAACAACACTTGATCTAAAAAGTATTTTTAAAAAAAAAAAAAAATAGTAGATCTTACCGGATACTTACGAAAAATGTGAAAAAAGAAGAAGAAACATGATAAACAATTTTTTTAAACAAACTCACCGGAGTTTTGACCGGAATGTACAATGAAAAATCGACATTGTTATTCACAAAAAAAAAAAAAAAAAAAAAAAAAAAAAAAAAGAGAAGAAGATGAAGAAGCGGCGGTGGTGGTGGTGGTGACCACGGCGGTGACGGCATCAGTGGCTTGGAGGAGAGGGAATAAAGATATGGCAGTGGTGAAGGAGTGGGAATGGGGGCGGCGGCGTTAGGTGTAATGGGGAAGAAAAGAGAGAAAAATGGGAAGGAGGAAAGGAGAAGTGGGGAAAATTGGGGCTAGGGATTTTTTTTCCTTTAAATAAGGGGTGCTATAGAGTAAAAGAAAAAATATTGAAAAGGGAGGGGGTGCTAGGTCGGGTAAAAAAAGGAAATAGGAGTCTTTTTTGGTAATTTTCATAAGTGGAGTATCTCTCCATGTAATTGTCCCTAATTATTATACTTTCAGTGAAAATTTTTGACATAGTATACTACATGCTGTACGTAGTGAGTATTTTTACCTCTCATATTTCTTATAAGATATGTTTTGAACAGTTTATGTACTAATTTATCTAAACTTGTAAACCTTAATGCCTTCATTGCATCGGTATGCTTTGTAATATTTCTGACTCTAATTCCTATTTTTATATAAAACTAGGTTCTCGACACGTGCGTTGCACGTGGAGGCCAAGTGTTGTAGTAAACAATGTTGTAAAATAATGAGTAGTAATATTCACTACAAGAAATTTAGGATACGACGACATTTTTTAAGTGTCGTTTTAAGTCATACAAATGTCACAAAATGAATTACCGACATTTATTTTACACTTATATCAAATGTCGCCAATACCAGTGTCGTTAATTTTCCGACATTTAAATAAATGTCGCAGAAAGATTTACGACATTTATTTACAATACTTATAAAACATCACATTGAAATTACCAACACTTAAATAAATGTCAACAATTCAATAATGACATTTATCTACTGCTTTATCAAATGTCAGCATTTTGGTATCTAGCCTAATTATTACATTTCCAACATTTTTGAAGTTCCAGAAAATTTTGAAAAATTAATCAACACCGCGAATACTGGAATGTATATAAATAAAATTTATTCTGTTAAATGAAGCCATAATCATCTAAATACAAATACTACACCTGCAAATGTCATTCATCATAAATAATAGCTGAAATCAAATATTCTGAAAGCAGTTCAACAACTAATTCCAAGAATTATATCCATAGTTTTTCACTAAAACAATGTCATGATACAAATAGTCAATAATCAAGCAATGTCTAGCTAATCTTGGAACAACATTTCTTCACTTTTTCAACTGTTCTTCAACTCTTTCTGTACTTCCTTCTAAAGCTTCCTCACAAATATGCTTTTTTATCTGTCTACTCGTCTCCTGGCTGAGAAAAAAGATTGAACTATCAACCTATGTTCTTATAAAATGCAAAACAAACTAATAAACGGTCAAAAGTAATAGTAAATCTGGTTTACATGCATGAATAAATTCATATGGTAATATTAATAGTAGTAGAGTTTATTTACAGTTAATTATCCTCTTCTTTTTGTTGTAGAGACAAACAATGAAGTACTCCATATCTTATTCCATTCAAAGAAAGGAATAATTGAGAATAGAAAAACATTAAAACTTAAAGACTAGCTACATGTTACCATAAGATGCCCGACTCTGGACTTCTTGTCATGACTCCATCTCATACACAAAAAAACTAGCTACATGTTAACAATCCTTTTTTGTTAAAACAAAATTTAAGTATATATCAACAGTACTTTTTCACCTAGTAAATTACGTGTTTAACTAATGGCATTATTTCTTAAGTAGCTAGGAGCTTTTGCATTCATAATTCTCCCAGTCCAACCATATTCTCTAGAGCTAAAGTGACAGGCCACAACACAGAAAAATACCTTCTCAATATTGTCTCATAGCACATCCTTCATCACCTGACCTTAAACTTTCTTCTGCATTCTTTTCAACTTGGGGGCTTCCTTCTGCAATATGAAGCGGCTATGTTAACAACCAGACAATACGCCATAGAAATTATGCAGTTCAAGTAATTGATTTTAATTATAAAGGTGAAAGTGAGGTGCAAACTAATTGGAGATAGGAGAAACTAGAAAGTTAGACAAACAAAACTGATGTCATTGTAAGACAGAAAAGAACACATTTTCATGGCAAAACTATGAACACCAGAAAAGAGTTAAACAAGAAAAATGCAATTCTCAATTCCAAAGGGTAGAACAAGCAGTAAAAATGCTTTTAAGATGCTATAATAGATTATTAGATTTTAGTTTGAACAAATTATTGCTTAAGACCATGTTGAATTCTTTCTATTGCATTTTATTATACTCTAGATGTCACCTTTACCTCAAGTTACTTGTAGCTAAAACATGCATATTGTGTAATCCTTCTATTGCACTATTTTCAGCAGCACATATAAATTCGTTTACAAGTCTCGTATTTTAGGAATAATGCTTTAACTTCGATACAGATAGATACAATTGCTAATGTAAGAAGCTTAAATAACTTTACAGAAAAAGAATTGAATTCCATACAAATACCAAAATTTCCCTTGTCCTTTTAAGTTTTCTACTGATTAACTTTCTATAAATAAAATTATTGCAACAATAAAACATAATCCAGTTGAAGGGATAGACAGAACAAAAGGGAAAAATCACATTCATATTTGTGATTTTAGCAACAAATGAGAACCTTTGCCAAAAAAATATATATGTGGAAACAACAACAAGAAGAAAGAGTCACAATCCAATATCATCTACCGAAATGGATAAAAATTTCAACAAGAGCAATACCTGGGGCTGGAAGGCTGGAACAAACGAAAGTTCTTCTTGACATGGTGAGAACTCTGTGAGCAAGCTATAGGCAAATTGGCCTCAATTCTCATTTAAGAAAACGAACTCATTTCTTCAATTAGTTCGAACTCAATTACACACGAACAATTTGCTTGAACCAAAGCATGAAGCCATTTATCTCAATTTAGATCCATAAAGTGAAAAATTGGGGGGAAAAGTCACTACGGTTTACCTTTGTCGTCATCATATTAGGTTCTCCCAATCTATTCACCTTAATTTGTCAATTTTATGGTGGAGATTAAGTCTAGCAAAAGTGGTGACAACAATCAAAGACTAGGGTTTGTGCAACATAGAAATAGAGAGCGAAAATTAGAGAGAACAACAAGAATTACCTGGGATGGAAGCGACAATGGGAGGGATTGGGGTGAGCGTGATGGTGGGGCTACAGATTTGGACGAACGTATAAAGGAATTGGATGGAAGGAGGGAATTTAGAGAGGGTAAAAAGTTATTGGGAGGGAAAATGAAATGTGAAAATTTCAAAGGATGCTAAATTATTTGACTGGTAAAAACAAATGTAGAGAAATTACTAACGGTTACTTGTTAACTGTCACTAATTTCGACTAATAATGTAACATTAAAATTAAATGTCACTATATTTTTGACATTTCCAATCAAATGTCACTATTTTTACGACATTTTTTAAGAAAAGTCCCAAAGTTATGTTTTTCTTGACATTTCCCTCAAATGTCGCTAAATAAATGTCGTCGTATCCTATATTTCTTGTAGTGATTATTAAAGCACAGAATTGAATAGAAACCAACGACAACAGTTCTTCTAATATATCAGATATTCAACATTAGATGCAACATATTCTTCCATCTTCAACTATCATGTATAATTTTTCTTGTCTTATTATACAGATAAAATGACGTGATCAATAAAGATGAATTTTATTGTGTTCAAATGAACATCGAGTAATTGTTAATATTCATATTTCAATTGGCTTTGATTGATATCATGCTTCATATTATAGAACTATTACTGACAATTGCTGATATATAAATTTATGAAAATAGTGAATCATTTAACTAAACAGATAACAACATATATAGATTGACACGCCAGTAATAATACTTTCTCGACAAATAGAATATCAAAAATTAAAGTACGTCATAGTTTGTTTCACTGTGATCAAGAGCAAAACTATAGCTGAAATGAGTACTGTTACAACTTATATTGTATTGTTATGGTCTATTCCTGGGACATCCATTTGTATTCTTCAAGAATTGAGCTGAAAGAGCAAAAAAGGAACACTTCTTGTAACTTACAATTCATCTCCATATGTGAACTCCCTCGTGTCAATCAAGTCACCATACCAAGTGATGGCATCCACTTTCCCATCGTACTAATATTGGCACTTGCATAGGGGGTGCAAGAACCATTATTCAAACATAATTGGCGACGTCCCTGTAATCCCATGCTTCTATTCAATTGAATATTTGAGAGTCTTCTCGTCAATGTGTAGCAAGAGAAAATATACTAAACTCGCATGAACTCCTTTGTTTCTATATATTAAGCCGTAGTTAGATAGTTGACAAAATAAATGGAGAACATCGTGTAAGACTAATCAAATATATATAGTCAATGATCAAGTGAATTTTTAGCATGTTATGAATAATAAAATAGCTTATCAATCCATATATTGACTATATGCTCCAAGAGCAGGTCCGGTATGTCCTTGCAGAATTTGTACCTGCAAACTTGGGGTCTTATTCCATTGGTCTGCATCTTGTAAACATACCCCCTTAAATAGTACTCCCTCCGTCCCAAAATGAGTGTCTGGGTTTGACTAGACACAGAGTTTAAGAAAATAAATAAGACTTTTAAATCATGTGGTTTAAAATGAAAGGTGTGTGCAATGTGGGTTAGAGTCTTTAAATCATGTGGTCCAAAACAAATCTTAGATTTAAAGAGTTGCCATAAAAGAAAAGAGGCACTCATTTTGGGACAAACAAAAAAGGAAATGTAGACACTCATTTTTGGACGGAAGGAGTAGTTGTCCATTGACTTCGACGATGTTGGAGATCTGTTCAAACTGATTAATTTCTTGTCAATACCATATTTCATGTTAGGGATTGTAGTATTTGTAGGATAATAACTTTGCCCTGCAATAATTTCCCTTTTAGAGTCTTGACACAACACAGAGTTATTTCATGTATACAATTGAGCAGAGTAAGAGTTTCATCTAATAAATAATACAGTCCACGGAAAAATATTCGTTCTTTTGTCAAGTATGACCCAATCCCATGTTGGAAGTACCAATACAACCTTTTCACCACTACTCCAAATCCATGTTTACATATTTTAGATAAAAATATTTACTGAATTACTTATAACCGATCTTGAATTGATTACAAGAGGCTAGTTCTTAGCATCTTTTCATTCTCAGGGTACCTATTTATAGAGCATGAATAAAGGTTACGGCTCATTTCATAAGCACCAAAAATACCAAACCAGTTGTTAGCATGTAATATTAGATCTAGGAACTACACTTGTAAAGTTTGGATAAGAAAAGTGTTGTCAAAAATATCAAAATGTTGGGCAATAGCTATTTCATTGACTACTAAAAGAACATTAAAATAATCCGGAAATGAAATTATCAAGCAATTAGAAGTGTCTTTAAAGAGGAAGTTCCCAAACCTGTCAATATCTTGATGCTCCAATCGTGACAGTACCAAGCAAAAGAACATGTTAATTTTTTCAAATATATGAGGCTTTCACTACTTGGGAGTTGAGGGTCGTCACCGTCGATGAAGAATCTGAATCCTTTCTAATTGGTAGTTGTTTAGAGATAGTGATATATCATCACTCCAACTTTCACATTCAACTCAAAGCGAAGGAAATATTAAAGAATTCATCAATTAAATGTTATTGCCATCGGGAAACGGTGGCAACTCTCTTGCCGAGAGGAAGTTCAATATTGTGAAGGGCAGTGGCCTTTCGTTGTGCTAAACTAAGCGGCATTTCGTTTTGTGCTAAAACTAAGCGTCTTTTCTTTGTTGGACGAAAAAGAGCGTTGGGGTCTTTCTTTTAAAGCAGGGTAATTTTAGACTTTAGAAGGGTTTTTTGGTAATCTGTCTTTTGTTATATTGAGTACATGCTTTTATAGTAATATGATATGATGATATGATATGATATCCAGTTAATTTAAAAAGAAAAAACACTTAATGTGCACATGTCGCGGTTCATCTTGAAATATGAGTGGTAAAAATCGACAGAATTGCGCAATCCGTAGACTCTAGTGTTATATTATATTTAAGACTGAAAAATGTTTCCACGAGATGAACTAATAAATGAGTTTAATGCCTACTATTTAAAAAAATATTTAGAATATACAGGTAATATATATGTGATTGCAAGTTAATCATCAAGGGCTTCGCAGACGATGCATTCACTTTCTTATGTAGTGACAATAGTACTTTAGTAGTATATACTAAGCTATTGAATCAAAAAAGTATTTTAGAAAATCCTAAATTTAATTAGTAATGTGTTAGAGTTTCTACAATGTCTAAACATATAGAGCAAGTATTATACGCAGCGGAATAAGGGATAGGATTACCTCCAGCCATTCTTGTTCGGATTAGTCGTCGGATTCCTTCTCCGGTGAGTCTTTCTGATTATGGAAGATCTTCTAAGCACTCATATACCTTACCAGATCGTGTAGTTCTTAAGGATGAATTTTGTGCTTAGGGACCTATCCATTGCTTCTCTATTTATAGTGTTTTACCATCAAGAACAACTTCTTCAACTTAACTAAGTGAGTATCCGTTTCAATTTACATAAAGTGGTTGTTTTCAGAATTGATGTGGGGATGAAGTTTCAACTGATCCATAGTAAATGAACAGTTTCATTATGTCCAAATACAGGACCATAATTCTGAAACGTTCACATGTTGAACGTTAATTACATTCTTCCACTTGGTCCGTATACTTAATGCCAAAAATTGTAGTGCTCACATTTTAAAAGAGAATCAAAGCAATAGTTTCTCTAAGAGCGAGTAGTATTTTCCATGTATCACAATGTATTTGTCACGACCCAAAATCCTGGATAGTCGTGAGGGCACCCGAACTAACCCCATCGGGCGAACTCACTCTCTATATTAACGTTTAATCTCAAAAATATTAAATAAAGAATATAATAAAATTCAAGCGGTGACTTTTATTACTGAAATACGCGGAATATCCCCCAACACAAATGAAAGGTCTAGTCCTCTACCATAAGTCATGAACATCTATAAGATAAATACGAATAAAATATCCCGAATGTCTGAAACAATAAATAACATGAATGAAAAATAATGGAAAGGTGCGCCACCACGGAATGAGGATGGTTGGCTCACCGCTGTTCAATAGAAAAATCTTCAACTTTGGCCACGGGGGCTCGCTGGTGCACGGAACCGTATCTGCCCGAACAGATAATAAAAAAAAATTAAAAAAAAAATAACGTAAGTCAAGAGGACTTAGTAGGTGGGTAGACTAGTTCCTATGAAAGACAGGAAACTAGTCTAAGCAATAAATTAACAGAATAGAGGAGGGAGAAACAGAAACATGTTATAATTCGCTATTTAAATAGTCCATCCAATCACACTATTCAACCTCAATAAATCTCATTCAAGAACCAACAATTAAACTCAATTAATAAACACGCAGAATATGTGGGCTAACTCCGAAAAGATGTGATAGTGGACCAACTCCGAGCCTATCAAATATACCAACTCTAAAATAGATAGTGGACCAACTCCGAGGCTATCAAATGGACAAACTCCGAAACATTATCAATTGGACCAACTCCGACATATCAAAGTAATCATAAATTTTCATGTCAAACATACACATAACTTGCAATACTTTAAACAACAACCAGGAGTAAACACAATCCAGGGAAAACAACACATATTCCAAGTAGATATTTAAACACAACGAAAAGGTGTAAAAGGTTACACCTAGGGCAGTGCACATACAAGGAACGTATGTACAATATCCCGCGTGGACTAGTTCCACCAAAGAAAGGGATAGAACCACCTACCTCCATCTGAAGAAGCAAAACACTACTCAATAATCTTCTTCCGGTACCGAATCTCCTCCAAACATTTTTGCTCTAAGTAAAATAACGAAAGGCATAATTAATTTAATATACTGTCTCAAATTTCAAGTTTAGAATTGTTCCCGAACTTTGGAATGATAACGTTCACTAAACATATAACTTATGGCTAAATACTTGTTTCAAATACCGTTACTGTACACGTATAATTCTGTTAATATTCTAATCTAAAATAAGTAATAACCATAATTTGTATAAGAGAATTAATAGACTCGGTACTGTAAGCATTTAAAACTGAAAAAAAATGACAATGACTTCATGGTTTAATCTGATCTCAAACGTCCTAAGAGATGTTCTGCTAACCATTCCCTAAAGTTAATTCAATTACTTTCTCAAGGAAACCATCATTATCTCATTATTTCCATGGCTATGTTGTCCTCCTAATGATTACACTCATCATTGGCTTCAATACTTAAATACTATAGTAAAGAGTAAAGGGAACAATTACACATCCTATTCAACTATGAGACATTAGTGTCAAGAAACCATAGCCAACTTTCGAAACACTCACATAGTTAGGCGAGAATCTGATGCCATTTTCAATACTATTAATCATTAAGTAAATATGATCAAAACAAGGGAATTACCTTGTGTTAGCGAAAATCCTTAGCCGCTTCTAATAAAGTCTTAGCCGCCAACTTGCTTCTCAAAGTAAATTTCTACTCTTAACCTAAAATTTGCACTTTTGTAACTCTAATGTATGCCAAGGGAATTTTGAAACGTGCAAACCCCACCCTTCCACTATTATGTTTTATTTATTTTACACTTAAATTCCAACTAATAATGATAAGGTCTAATTAATCTAATAATTACTCCTAATTATATCTCTAACCCTTTCTTCGACTCATAATTTACATGCACAATTTTATTTATAAATAACAATTAAAATAAATGTACCGAAACTAATGGAATAACTAGGAAAAATAATACTTATAAAATATCGGATCATTACAGTATTATGCCTCTAAACTTTATCCATATTTTAGAATGAATAAACCCAATATTTATTCTAGGTCCAAACTGAATAGATATTTCTCAAAGTTACAAAATGTGTGCACAATAATAAATCTGAGAAATATAACATGAAATAGAGTTTCACCAGCATTCGTTACTATAACGAAAGATTACATAATGGAACCAAGTCCCATATTACCGACATGATCCTTAAATTTATATGGTGGAATGCCTTTAGTTAAAGGATCAGCTAGCATCAAATCAGTGCAAATTTGTTCAACGTCCACTTTCTTATCTCTAACACGTTCTTGCAAGTCTAGATCCTTAATGTCGACGTGCTTATTACCGGTTTTGGTATTATTAGCCAGCAAGACAACAGATGAATTGTCGCAATATATCCTCAATGGCCTAGAAATAGAATCAACAATTCTAAGCCCAGAAATGAAACTCCTCAACCATCCACCATGTTCGGCAGCCTCAAAACAGGAAACGAACTCAGCTTCCATAGTGGAAGTAGCAGTCAAGCTCTGCTTGGCACTTCTCCAAGATATAGCTCCACCGGCCAACATAAAAATATATCCTGATGTTGATTTGAGTGAAACAACGCAGCCGGCATAGTCTGAATCGGAGTGGCGAATCACCTCCAACTTTTCTGATCGTTTGTACATAAGCATGTAGTATTTTGTCCCTTGAAGATATCTTAGGACTTTCTTTGCAGCTCTCCAGTAGTCAATACCTGAATTAATCTGATATCTTCCCAACATTCCAACGACAAATGCAATGTCAGGTCTTGTACAAACCTGAGCATACATCAAGCTTCCAACAACAGAAGCATATGGAATATTTTTCATATGTTCCCGCTCAAAGTTGTTTTTCGGGCACTAGTTCAGGCTGAACTTGTCACCCTTCACTATGGGAGCTACACTTGGTGAACAGTCTTTCATATGAAACCTCTCTAAAATTTTGTTGATATAGGTTTCTTGAGATAAACCCAAAATACCTCGACGTCTATCTCGATGAATCTTTATTCCAATGACATAAGATGCATCATCCATATCTTTCATATCAAAATTTTTAGACAGAAATTGTTTCACCTCATATAGCAATCCCTTAACATTGGCTGCAAGTAATATATCATCTACATATAGAATTAAGAAACAAATTTTACTCCCACTAATCTTATGGTATATATATTAATCTATAATGTTCTCAACAAAACCAATCGAAGAGATAATATCATGGAATTTTAAATACCACTGGCGAGAGGCTTGCTTCAATCCATATATAGATTTCTTTAGTTTGCATACCAAATGCTTACCATTACTAGAGGAGAATCCTTCAGGTTGTTTCATGTAAACCTGTTCCTCTAGATCACCATTGAGAAATGCAAGTTTCACGTCCATTTGTTGCAATTCTAAGTCAAAATGGGCTACTAGATGGCATAAGGAATCTTTCATAGACACAGGAGAGAAAGTCTCTGTGTAGTCGATTCCTTCCCTTTGAGTGAACCCTTTAGCAACTAGTCTTGCCTTATATCGTTCTATGTTGCCCAATGAGTCTCTTTTAGTCTTAAAGACCCATTTACATCCAATGGCTTTTACACCATTAGGCAACTCGACAAGATCCCAGACATTGTTACTTTTCATGGAGTTCATCTCGTCTTTCATGGCATTGTACCATAATTCAGACTCTTCGCAATTCATGGCTTGTGAAAAAGACTCAGGATCATTTTCGGCTCCAATGTCAGATTCTTGTAGAAACACAACAAAGTCATCAAATATTACTGATTTCTTTTCTCTAATAGATTTCCTTAATGTTGTATCAACATTATTCTGAGAATCATGTTGTTCAACTGGTTGTTCAATTGCTTTTGGAATTTCTTGAACAACTTGATCTACTGGAATATTTTCAGCAGCTTGTGGATTTTCACTTGAAGTAGAAGGTTGATCTTTTAAAATATTGAATTTTGAGCATGATCACTCCCACTAATCAAGTCATTCTCAAGAAATTTCGCATTTCTTGATTCCACAATTCTGGTGCTATGAGATGGACAATAGAATCTGTATCCTTTAGACCTTTCGGTATATCCAATGAAATACCCACTAATGGTCCTTGGATCCAGCTTCGTTTCTTGTGGATTATAAACTATAACCTCAGACGGGCATCTCCATACGCATATATGTCGCAAACTCGGTTTCCAGCCTTTGAATAACTCAAAAGGTGTCTTTGAGACAGCCTTGGTTGGAACCCGATTTAATATATACGCTGTCGTTTTAAGAGCTTCAATCCACAAGGACTTAGGCAACTTAGAGCTACTTAGCATACTACGCACCATGTCTAATAAAGTTCGGTTTCTTCTTTCTGCTACGCCATTTTGGTCCGGAGAACCAGGCATAGTATATTGGGCAACTATCCCATTTTCTTGAAGAAACTTCGCAAATGGACCTTGTGCTTGTCCACCCTCAGTATATCTACCATAATACTCACCACCTCTATCCGTTCTCACAATCTTAATTTGCTTTCCACATTGTTTCTCTACTTCAGCCTTGAAAACCTTAAAGGCTTCTAATGCTTCGTTCTTATTATTAAGCATATAGAGATACATGTATCGTGAGTAATCATCTATAAAGGTGATAAAGTATTTCTGACCGTATGCGTCCATGTCAGGACAACATATATCTGAATGTATGAATTCTAATATGCTTAAACTCCTTTTGGCACCTTTCTTTGCCTTGTTGGTCTGCTTGCCCTTAATGCAATCCACACAAGTTTTGAAATCAGTAAAATTCAAAGCACTAAGTACTCCATCATTTACTAATCTCTTTATTCTATCTATGGAGATATGTCCTAATATCTGGTGCCACAAAATAGAGGATTCTTCATTCATAACACATCGTTTTGTACCAGCTTGAACATGCATAACATTATAAGTGATATCATTTTGTAAATTAAGAGAGAAAAGACCATCAGATTATGTACAATTTCCAACAATCTTTGATTTATGAATTAAATTAAATTTATTTTCTGAAAAGTTGAAGGAATAACCTAAAGGTACAAGTCTAGAAACTGAAATTAAATTCCTAGAAAAATTAGGAATATAGAAACTCTTTTCTAACTTCAAAATGAAACCACTACTAAGCACTAAATCGCAGGTCCCAATGGCCTCCACATGCGACTGCATCTTGTTTCCTGAATAGATGTTTTACTCAGCTCCCACTAGCTTCCGCGGGTTTCTTAATCCCTGCAAGGAATTCGTAATATGGATTGTAGAACCAGAATCAATCCACCATGTGTTATGATTAACATCAGTCATATTAGCTTCATAAGTTATAAGTGAGATTGGATTACCTTTCTTCTCAAGCCATTTCTGAAACTTGACACAATCCTTCTTTATATGCCCTTCTTTCTGCAGAAGAAACAAGTGGATTCTTTCTTGATGTCAATTTCAAGGGATATCTTTCTTTTCCCCTTCCTTTTGGCTTGATATGTCTTCTTTCCATGAGTAACTGTGAATACACTTTCACTTGTTTCCATCAGCAGTCGGCCCTCTTCTTGAACACACATGGTCAGAAGTTCATTAATAGACTATTTTGCTTTATGTGTGTTGTAAGAGATCTTAAAAGGACCATATTGTTGTGGAAGAGATTTCAATATAAAGTGCACAAGAAAAGTATCGGGCATTTCAACCTCAAGTGTCTTTAATTGAGCCGCTAAGTCTCGCATTTTCATAATGTGCTCACGCACACCTTTCACACTGGTGAGCTTCATTGACGAGAATTTCATAATTAAGGTGCTAGCAAGTGCTTTATCTGAAGTAGCATATTGTTCATCAATAGCCTTCAGTAATGCCTTGACATCATTATACTGTTCGACAGAACCACGAATACCAGCAGCGATTTTGGTCTTGATGAACATGACACTCAAGCGGTTAGACCGCTCCCACTGTTCATGAAGAGCAATTTGCGCTGGAGTGCTGGTCTCAACAATAAGTGGTTCATCTTTCCTTATAGCATAATCAATGTCCATGCACCCTAAGTGAAGAAGAATTCTCTCCTTCCAGATCTTATAATTTTTGTCGTTCAGTTCGGGAACATCACAGACATCAGAGAAATTCGTAGGTTGTATAACTGCACAAAACATTACACGCTTAACAATAAACTTGAGGCACAAATTATGATTCACCCAATTCAAATCATATAAAATAGTGAATCTACTGACATAAAAATTGCATGTGGGCTGAATCTTTAATTCAATTAGACTCATCCTTTATAATAGAATTATCAATGTGTTACTAGAATGATATTCTATTTTTATGATAAAACTATTAAATTCTAATTCACAATTCCTGTGGGTAATTATGAATAGTATTCAATATTTTATCCTAATTAATTATACAAAAATATAATAAAAAATACTTAAGTCATTATATTGTACATAATTAACTACAATCTAAATGTCAAAAGTTTTCATGTGATTCTTAACCTTAAGTTTTATTTTATAAAAGACGTTGTGGCTAATCTTTAATCAAATAAAATCATGAATCACTTAGACATTAGTCTCAAAAATGCACTACTAAAAATACAGCATTAATTCATGTATAATTTTATTTAACTAAAGTTTGCTGTGGCTAAATCTCAATCAAATAAACTTATATGAATCACTAAACATTAATTCTTAATTATTCAATAATTATTGATAAATACTTTATGCAATAATTGTAATTTGTGTTGTATGTAAAAACAACAAGATACACAAGCAGAAGTAAAGTTTCTTTCCCTAATAAAAATTTTAAATGGTAACTTACCAAAATTGTAGAGATATTTCCACAATCTGCTATGTAAGAATATGACAGAAACAAAGGCCAAAAGTTTAGCTTTAAATTCCATGAGTTAAATGGTCTTTGCTGGTCAACATGGTATATCCCTAGTAAGTACGTTACTAGTACTAAAGTAAAGCACAAGTTCCCAGGTTTGACTTTTCTTTGTTATGATTATCACTATTGAGATTTAAAAACTTAAATAAAGGAACAGTAGTCTTCTTCAACCTTAAGTCGGGTCTTATCAATTCGGTCTAAAATCGAATTGATAATCATCAGTTCAGACTCCAAAACATCAATCCAGAACTACAGGAATGTTTGAAATTAGTTTCAAAAATAATTTCCAACATCAGTTTTTTCTAAAAAAAATTGTTCAGATCCTTAAAAACCCATTTTTTAACGATTGGTCAAATTCCAAAACTAACAAGGCAGAGGTTCGTATTTGCTCTGATACCAACTGTTAGAGTTTCTACAATGTCTAAACATATGGAGCAAGTATTATAAGCAGCGGAATAAGGGATCGGATTACCTTCAGCCATTCTTGTTCGGATTAGTCGTCGGATTCCTTCTCCTGTGAGTCTTTTTTATTATGGAAGATCTTTTAAGCACTCAAATACTTTACCAGATGATGTAGTTCTTAAGGATGAATTTTGTGCTTAGGGACCTATCCATGGCTTCTCTATTTATAGTGTTCTACCATCAAGAATAACTTCTTCAACTTAATTAAGTGAACATCTGTTTCAATTTACATAAAGTGACTGTTTTCATAATTGATGTGGGGATGAAGTTTCAACTGATCCATAGTAAATGAACAGTTTCATTATGTCCAAATACAGGACCATAATTCTGAAACGTTCACAGGTTGAACGTTACTTACATAATGCACTTGAATTGTAAGTTAGAAATATGGGCACTTTGTTTCATTGACCAAATGCAAAGGGTCTATTCTAGCAAAGAAGTATAGAACTTTATTCGGAACTTAGTGGTATACAAAGGTATATTCAAAGTAATACACTATATATCATATGATCAAACTACTTAAGCATAACTTTGCGAGATAGTTTGTTGCGAACAATATTGGCCACAAGGATACGTTTGAGCAACTGGGCAATTACTGTTGGGACCCTGATTAAAAAATGGCATGTGGACTTTGAAGAGTTAAAGATGACACTATATATACAAGAGGAGATATCCTATTAAGGCTAAGCAAGAATTATGTCTTTATTTTCTTAGCTAGTTTCTTAGAGTAATTCTGGAACCTCCCTTCCTTCTTTATTTTTCCTTTTTTATTTTTTGTGAATTTAGCTGTAACGATGGAATTGTACTCTTTATCCATACCCATAATGACATTTCTTCTTATCAATACGATCTCCATACGTTACATATTGTTAGAAAAGCTAGGATTAATGCATCGAGTATGGAATAATTTTCGGTATTTCTTGCTTGCCAAGAACACTGTACATTACCTATATATATGGACCACTAGCTGTAACTAACTGCCATGTGTACTAATCCTATTGGCCCACTTCTAACAATAAACTCAATATCTATTACTACCTTATTTACAAAATTAATAATCAGAAAATACATTTATTCTTTGTCTATGTGGTGACGTCAAAATTCATTGCCACTTGTGTGCCCAGATGTCTTCCATGTGTACGATCCAGATCTAGTCGGAGGAAAAGCCACATGGGAAAAGCAAAAGTCTTTCTTCCTTGTTTGTTCCGAAGGCTTTGTGTAATTTCCAAAAATCTAACCTTTCGTCTTTATTCAAAACTTTCTACTGTGCCAAAACTCATCAACCATTGTCATCCTTATCTGGTATGATTTTGTTTCCATTATCCCCCCTCAAGTTGGAGGGATCAGTATGTACCCCCAACTTGTGTAAAAGGTGCCGATGAGAAGGACCGGCGAGGGGTTTGGTGAAGAGATGATAACTGAGAAGGAGAAGGGACAAAAGATAAAGAAATAAGATCGGCGAGAAATTGTTGACGAACAAAATGGCAGTCGAGATCGACATGCTTAGTCCGTTCATGAAAGACCGGATTTTTGGCGATATGAATAGCGGCCTGACTGTCGGATTTGAGCAGAATCGGAAGAGATGGAGGAACAGACAGATCCTCCAATAAACAAGCAAGCCAAGTGACCTCTGCTACAACTCGAAGTATGGACCGATACTCAGCTTCGGCGGAAGACAAAGAGACAAAGGATTGCTTCTTGGATTTTCAAGAGATAGGAGAGCCTCCTAAGCTGATGAAAAAGCCGCTAACAGATTGGCGTGTTTCTGGGCAAGTCGCCCAGTCGGAATCACAGAAAGCCAAAAGCTTTAGAGGAGGTGAAGAAGTCATGAAGAGACCAAGCCCAGGATCAGCAAGGACGTAGCGAAGCACATGGAGGCCTGCCTGAAAATGAGGAAAACGGGGATCCTACATATATTGACTCAGATGTTGCACGGCGAAGGACAGATCTGGCCTGGTATGTGTCAAAAAATTGAGCTTGCCAATTAATTTGCGATATATCGTCGGATCTGATAAAGGGTCACCTGTTTTTGCATGTAACTTGCAGGTAGAGTCCAGTGGGGAAGAAACAGGACGGAGACCCAAGCATTCAAACTCAGACAGGAGTTCTAATGCGAATTTGCGTTGACTAATGATCAAACCTTCAGACTCTCTGAGAATTTCCATGCCCAGGAAAAATGTAAGTCACCCAGATCCTTAATATGAAATTCAGCATCTAGGAAACATTTTAATGTTTGCATCTCATCAAAATCATCACCAGTTAAAACAATGTCGTCGACATAAACGGCAACCAAGGTGATGAGAGAGCCATTCTTTTTATAGAAGAGAGAATAGTCATTTAGGGAGTGTGAGTACCCTTTGAAATTGAGAGCTGCAGTTAGGCGTGCTATGCACTGCCTGGAAGCTTGACGAAGCCCATAGAGTGACTTCCTTAAGCGACAAACAAGGTTAGAAGAGTTCCTAGAAATACCAGTCGGGAACTTCATATACACTTCTTCATCAAGCCCACCATGTAGAAAGGCGTTGTTAACGTCGAGTTGAAAAAGGCCCCAACCCTTTTTGACTGCCACAGCCAAGAGACATCTTATCGTGGTCATTTTGACCACCGGACTGAAAATCTCATTAAAATCAATGTCTTCCCTTTGAATATCCCCCCTTACAACCAAACGAGCCTTCAATCTTTCCACAGAGCCATCAGACCTCAATTTGACCTTGTATACCCATTTATAAGGTAAAGCCTTCTTACCTGTAGGAAGGGGAACCAAATCCCAGGTCTTGTTAATCATAAGTGCCTCATATTCTTTGGCCATGGCTTCTTGCCAGCCTGGATGATGCATGGCCTCAGAAAAAGAGGCAGGTTCATGAACCTGGGTGAGAGAGTTCAGGAGCTGCTGGTTAGGAGTGGAAAGAGAGGTAAAGGAGTAGGAAATAACTGATACAGGAGCAAGGAAGCAATGTGTAGTAACATCAGAAAGATGTATACTATTGCAGATGAAGTCCTGTAGATAGGCTGGTGGTTTTGAGATTCTAGCTGATTGTCTGATGGAGAGGGGTGGGGGAGAAGTAAAAGGGCTGGGATGAGTGGGGGGTGGTGTAGGGTGATGAATCCCCTGTGAGTGGACTGATGGTTCATCTATGGGAGTCTGGGCAGGGTCAAAGGGAAAAATAGGAGGGGCAGGATTGGTAACAGAAAAAGGAAAAACATGTTCATGAAAAACAACATTTCTAGAGACAAACACCTTGTGAGTCTGAAGATTCAATAATTTGTAGCCCTTTTGGCCATAAGGATAACCAATGAAAACACATGGTTGAGCCCTGGGGTCTAATTTAGACCTGCCATTAACCAGTGTTGAAGCAAAACACACAAACATCCAAAAGCTTTAAGATGAGAGTAGGTAGGTATGCAACCAGACAGTAGTTCAATGGGAGACTTGAATTGTAGAACTTAACTGGGGCATCTATTAATCAAGTAAGTAGCTGTGAGAATACAATCTCCCCAAAACTTGAGAGGAAGATGGGACTGAAAGAGAATTGCCCTGCAAAACCTCTAATAAATGCTTATGTTTCCTCTCAACCACACCATTCTGTTGTGGTGTGGCTACACAAGAGGTATGATGGATAATCCCCTGGGAAGATAGAAACTGAGAAGTTTCAAAACTGCTCCCCAATTCCCAAGCATTGTATGACCTGATCACCTTTACTTTTCTGGCAAATTGCCTTTCCACCATGAGAAGAAAAGTCTTTAGCATAGGGAAAGCATTGCTCTTGGTGGGTAGAAGGAATACCAAGTAGCTCTGGTATGATCATCAACAATAGTTAAAAAATACCTATAGCCATCATGGGTAGGAACCTGATAGGGTCCCCATGTGTCTATGTGAATTAAATCAAAAGGATGCTTGCTTTTTATAGTACTATTAGGAAAAGGAAGCTTCACTTGTTTAGCTAAAGGACATATGTTACAAGGGATAGGAAATTTAGAACAAAGTGAAAGAGGAATTGCATTAACATTTCTCATATTTGACAAAGGCATGTGACCTAATCTGAAATGCCACAACTTACTCATTACATTAGAATTTGAAGAACAACTTAGACTAGGAACAACAGTATTATTGAATGAAAAAACTGGAGTAGACTTGACTTGAAAACTGTGAATGGTTTTCTTTTCCTTGAGAACATAGAGACTTTTGTGAGTGTCACCAAGCTCCATTGGGCTCTTTAATAAAGGGCCCTACAAGACACATTTAGAAAAAGAGAAACTGAGTGAACACTGAAGTTGTTTGCATAACTTGTGAACTGAGAGTAAGTTGAACTTAAAGTTAGGAACAAACAACACATTTTGAATGAGAAGCTTAGGGGATAGTTCTACTGTTCCTGCATGGGTAACCTGAATCTTGTGTGAATTTGGCAGTGTAATAGAAATAACCTTGGGTAATGCATGAAGAGTTACAAACAGTCTTTTATCAAAGCTCATGTGCTCAGATGCACCTGAGTCAATAATCCAATGATCTAGGGAAGATGGATTCTGAATGTTTGAATGAAGAGAGAAAGGCTGGGAAATCTCACCAGCACAATTTGCATTAGCCATTTCAGAATCAGTGGAAGTTCCTTGGTCAAAACCTTTCATTTGTTGAAACATTTGGAAAATCTGACTTAACTGATCTTGTGTAAGGAGTTTTCCCCCTTCAGCCTCTTCATGAAAAGTTCTAGCATCACTGTTCTCACTGTTGTTAAGGGCAGCATTACCTTGTGCATTTGATTGATTCAGCTTGTTCTTATAAATCAGCTTACGACAGTCCTGAATAACAATTCCATCCTTCTTACAATACCTGCAAAATGCTTCAACCCTTTTGGTATTGGTAAACTTGGATTTCTGATTGTTTTGATACACCTTTTGTCCAGGTGTGTTCCTGTTAGCTGCAATCAGGGAAGAAGCTTCTCCAAGGTATTTAGGAACACTGTTCAGCTCCGTCTGTCCCTCCTCTTGTAAGAGAAGAGCATAGGCATTCGCAATAGAAGGCAGTGGGGAAATCATCAGAATATTTCCCCTTGCTGCACAGTAAGTTTCATTAAGTCCCATTAGGAACTGCAAGAGCCTCTCATTATTTTTAGACTTGATATTCTTCTCTTTTTCTCCACAGACACAATCACAAACACAAGGTGCAAAAGTGTTAAGTGCATCCAATTCATCCCATAGTTTCTTTAATTTGGTAAAGTAAGTAGCTATATCACTTGAACCTTGCACTAGGTCATTAGTTTCTTTTTGCAATTGAAATAGTTTTGGTCCAGAACTTTGACCATACCTTTGCTCCAATTCTAACCAGATTTCTTTTGCAATAGAAAAGTAAATCACACTATCAGATATCTCCCTAGACAGAGAGTTAAGGATCCAAGAGATTACCATGTTGTTTGCCCTTGACCATGGCTTGTACAGATCTGACCCTGCATCAGGTTCAGGAGAACTTCCATCTACAAATCCAGCTTTGTTCTTAGCTAAAAGAGCAATAAGCATTGCTCTCTTCCAACCAGGATAATTTCTTCCACCACATAATGAACACACCAGATTCATGCCAGGTGAATCAGAAGTGGAAATGAAATAAGGATGGGAAGGTTGAATCTCCTCATCCTTTGAAGAAGATCCTGAACCAGTTAAGGCTCCAGAAGTAACACCAGCAAAGGTTGTTGGATTAGCCATTTCAAAAACTCAAAAAAAAACTGGAGAAAGAAGAAATGGATCTGGACCAAAGAAGAAGGATTGAAACTGGTCGAATTCAGTAGAGTAGGATCAGAAAATCCTGCTTTGATACCATGTTAGAAAAGCTAGGATTAATGCATCGAGTATGGAATAATTTTTGGTATTTCTTGCTTGCCAAGAACACTGTACATTACCTATATATATGGACCACTAGCTGTAACTAACTGCCATGTGTACTAATCCTATTGGCCTACTTCTAACAATAAACTCAATATCTATTACTACCTTATTTACAAAATTAATAATCAGAAAATACATTTATTCTTTGTCTATGTTGTAACGTCAAAATTCATTGCCACTTGTGTGCCCAGATGTCTTCCACGTGTACGATCCAGATCTAGTCAGAGGAAAAGCCACATGGGAAAAGCAAAAGTCTTTCTTCCTCGTTAGTTCCGAAGGCTTTGTGTATTTTCCAAAAATGCAACCTTTCATCTTTATTCAAAACTTTCTGCTGTGCCAAAATTCATCAATCATTGTCATCCTTATCTGGTATGATTTTGTTTCCATTACATATTTAAAGGATAAATAAGATCCAGATGTTAGTAGTGTTCTTCGAATTGGTAGTGAAGATGTTTCACTATCTTAGCTTGAAGAAGATGAAGATTTGAGCATGGTGGATTTAGTAAGAAGAAGATGAACTGAATGAGAGAATGAGAGAAAAGATGATGGAGAGAACAATAGGAAATATTGGATTATTTTCTGATAATGAACAATGCCCAAAGTGTGGGACTTTATACAAAGAGAGAGTAGTAACTAACTTCTAACTAACTAGATTCCTTCTTAACAACTTTAACTACTTTCCGGAACTGTGTAAAGCCTAAACTACCCTTTCGTTATTAGCCTAACTATTCAGGTTATTTAACACTCCCCCTCAAGCTAGACACTTCAAACAAATTGATAAGTCCTAGCTTGGAACATAAGTAAACATGTTGCAGTCGCCTGAGCCCTTTTGTAAGCATGTCTGCAGGCTGATGCTTCGTTGGAATGTACGCTGCTTGAATTAGACCTTGTAGGATTTTCTCCCTTATAAAATGGCAATCAATTTCGATATGTTTTGCTCTTTCATGGAACACTGGATTGGCAGCAATTTGAATGGCAGCTTTGCTATCAGTAAGCACTTTAATAGGAACTTCACACTTCACTCCAATTTCAGTGACTATGCAGTACAACCAGATTAATTCAGCAGTCAGAGATGCAATACTTCTGTATTCTGCTTCTGCAGAGCTTCTAGAGACAGTAGTTTGCTTCTTGGATTTCCAAGATACTAGGGAATCTCCCACTTTCACAAAGAAACCAGTTACTGATTTCCTAGAAAAAATGCAGGATGCCCAGTCTGCATCACAACAGGCTTTAATGGTGTCGATGGGATTGCTGGACAGTAATATGCCTTGGCCTGGTTGATTCTTCACATACTTAACTACTCTCAGAGCTGCATTCATGTGGGATTCCTTAGGTTGGTGAAGGAATTGACTCAGAGTCTGAACACTGAAGGCAATATCTGGCCTTGTGACTGTTAGGTAGAGTAACTTTCCTATGAGTCTCTGATATGAGCTGGGGTTTGCCAATAGCTTGTCATTTTCTATATGCTTCTACTTCAGAAGTGCATCATATTCTTTTGTTGTCAGTTTGAGATTAGGATCTATAGGAGTAATTGCTGGCTTAGCAGCACTGAGTCCTGCTTCTGATATTAGTTCTAATGCATACTTCCTTTGATGCATTACTATTCCTTTCTCAGATCTGGCAAATTCTATCCCCAAGAAGTATTTCAACTCCCCTAGGTCTTTCATTTTAAATGCTAGCTGTAGTTCTTCCTTTGTTTCTCTGATTAGATTCAGGCTGTCACCAGTGATTAGCATATCATCTACATACACCAATACTATTATGATCCCACTGTCAGTTCTTTTTGAAAAGAGAGAATGATCAAGTTGACTTTGAGTGAATTTCATCTTTCTCAAGGCTAGGTGCCTGCTTGAGGCCATACAAGGATTTTGTGAGTCTGCATACCTTGTTCTCCCCCTGACTCAGAAATCCTTGAGGTAGATCCATGTAGATTTCATCATACAGGTCACCCTGAAGAAAGGCATTGTATACATCCATTTGATGCACATGCCACTTCTTAGAGGCAGCTACTGATAACACAGTTCTGACAGTTACCATTTTAACTACAGGAGAGAATGTTTCATTGTAGTCAATGCCTTCTTTTTGACTGAATCCTTTTGCTACTAGCCTGGCTTTGAATCTTTCAACTTCCCCAGATGCCTTGTATTTTATTTTGTAAATCCATTTGTATCCAATTGGTCTTTTTCCCTGTGGTAGGATGACTACAGTCCATGTCTTGTTGGCTTCTAAGGCTTCAATTTCAGCTTTCATAGCTTCTACCCACCTTGGATCCTTTACAGCTTCCAAGTAGTTTGCTGGTTCTGTATCTTTGGATTGAGCAGCAATATATGCTTGATAGGTGGATGACAATTCATCATAGGATATGTATTTATCTAGGGAATATGGTATTCCCTCATGTACTCCTAGTGACATAAAGTCCTTCATCCAGATTGGTGGGTTCTTCTCTCTTGTTGGTCTGCTAGGAGGTAATGGCAGAGGTTGTGCTGGTACTGGTTGTTGTGGTACTGGTATTTCCGCTTCATCATTTATCCCAGGTGGGATATGCTGATTTTCAGCATCTTGTGTATGAGGAAGAGCTCCCCCTGGATCAGTAGGCAGTATTGTTTGTGGTGAAAGAGAGTCAATGTCAGTACTTGGAATGTCACTTGTGTCTTGAAAAATAGGTGTAGGAGAGATTGGTGGTGCCTTGAAAGGGAACTGATCTTTTCTAAACTCCACATCTCTATTGACAAAGAAGGATCTGCTATGCAAGTCATATAGCACATATCCCTTTTGAACCTCAGAGTATCCCATATGAACAGCCATCTTAGTTTTAGATGCCAGCTTGTCAGTCTGATGCAGAACCTTTGACTCTCTTTCACCACAAACAATACTGCCTACTGATCCAGGGGGAGCTCTTCCTCATACCCAAGATGCTGAAAATCAGCATATCCCACCTGGGATAAATGATGAAGCGGAAATACCAGTACCACAACAACCAGTACCAGCACAACCTCTGCCATTACCTCCCAGCAGACCAACAAGAGAGAAGAACCCACCAATCTGGATGAAGGACTTTGTGTCACTAGGAGTACATGAGGGAATACCATATTCCATAGATAAATACATATCCTATGATGAATTGTCATCCACCTATCAAGCATATATTGCTGCTCAATCCAAAGATACAGAACCAGCAAACTACTTGGAAGCTGTAAAGGATCCAAGGTGGGTAGAAGCTATGAAAGCTGAAATTGAACCCTTAGAAGCCAACAAGACATGGACTGTAGTCACCCTACCACAGGGAAAAAGACCAATTGGATGCAAATGGATTTACAAAATAAAATACAAGGCATCTGGGAAAGTTGAAAGATTCAAAGCCAGGCTAGTAGCAAAAGGATTCAGTCAAAAAGAAGGCATTGACTACAATGAAACATTCTCTCCTGTAGTTAAAATAATAACTGTCAGAACTGTGTTATCAGTAGCTGCCTCTAAGAAGTGGCATGTGCATCAAATGGATGTATGCAATGCCTTTTCTTCAGGGTGACCTGTATGATGAAATCTACATGGATCTACCTCAAGGATTTCTGAGTCAGGGGGAGAACAAGGTATGCAGACTCACAAAATCCTTTTATGGCCTCAAGCAGGCACCTAGCCTTGAGAAAGATGAAATTCACTCAAAGTCAACTTGATCATTCTCTCTTTTCAAAAAGAACTGACAGTGGGATCATAATAGTATTGGTGTATGTAGATGATATGCTAATCACTGGTGACAGCCTGAATCTAATCAGAGAAACAAAGGAAGAACTACAGCTAGCATTTAAAATGAAAGACCTAGGGGAGTTGAAATACTTCTTGGGGATAGAATTTGCCAGATCTGAGAAAGGAATAGTAATGCATCAAAGGAAGTATGCATTAGAACTAATATCAGAAGCAGGACTCAATGCTGCTAAGCCAGCAATTACTCCTATAGATCCTAATCTCAAACTGACAACAAAAGAATATGATGCACATCTGAAGTAGAAGCATATGGAATATGACAAGCTATTGGCAAACCCCAGCTCATATCAGAGACTCATAGGAAAGTTACTCTACCTAACGGTCACAAGGCCAGATATTGCCTTCAGTGTTCAGACTCTGAGTCAATTCCTTCACCAACCTAAGGAATCCCACATGAATGCAGCTCTGAGAGTAGTTAAGTATGTGAAGAATCAACCAGGCCAAGGCATATTACTGTCCAGCAATCCCATCGACACCATTAAAGCCTGTTGTGATGCAGACTAGGCATCCTGCATTTTTTCTAGGAAATCAGTAACTGGTGTCTTTGTGAAAGTGGGAGATTCCCTAGTATCTTGGAAATCCAAGAAGCAAACTACTGTCTCTAGAAGCTCTGCAGAAGCAGAATACAGAAGTATTGCATCTCTGACTGCTGAATTAATCTGGTTGTACTGCATAGTCACTGAAATTGGAGTGAAGTGTGAAGTTCCTATTAAAGTGCTTACTGATAGCAAAGCTGCCATTCAAATTGCTGCCAATCCAGTGTTCCATGAAAGAACTAAACATATCAAAATTGATTGCCATTTTATAAGGGAGAAAATCCTACAATGTCTGATTCAAGCAGTGTACATTCCAACCAAGCATCAGCCTGCAGACATGCTTACAAAAGGGCTCAGTCGACTGCAACATGTTTATTTATGTTTCAAGCTAGGACTTATCAATTTGTTTGAAGTGTCTAGCTTGAGGGGGAGTGTTAAACAACCTGAATAGTTAGGCTAATAACGAAATGGTAGTTTAGTCTTTACACAGTTCCGGAAAGTAGTTAAAGTTGTTAAGAAGGAATCTAGTTAGTTAGAAGTTAGTTACTACTCTCTCTTTGTATAAAGTCCCACACTTTGGGCATTGTTCATTATCAGAAAATAATCCAATGTTTCCTATTGTTCTCTCCATCATCTTCTCTCTCATTCTCTCATTCAGTTCATCTTCTTCTTACTAAATCCACCGCGACAATCCACACAACACAATAAGGGAAATAGAACCTCTATTATATAATAAGAATATCTATTACATCTGAAAGCAATAGGAAATAGAGAGATAGAAGGGAGGGGAGAGAGAGAAGAACAGAAAAAGGTATATAGGGGCAGGGATAGAGAAGAACGGAGAGGGAGAAGCCAGAGAAGGGAGGGGATGGGTTTAAGAGTTCACATTACAATAGTCTACCTATTGTTACTATCCCGTTGCTATTTAACTATGTCTAACCCGGGTCCCAAACATAAATTGTTAATATTCCCAATGAGCCCTCAAAGAGGATATTTTCGTTCATAACATTACTCCCCGACTCAATAAGAACCTTGTCCTCAAGGTTCGCATCAAGAGCATGGTTAGTAGCATGCTCCACACCAATTTTCGCTATGCCAAAGTGTTCTTTGTAGCTAAAGAAGAATATGTGACCCAGTGTACTTGCTGTAGCACTAGCAAGCACATTAGCTGCATCATTTATGTGATCATCATTGAAACAACCAAAGACAGACAATTTTTTCCCCAGCACATAAGCAGCATAGGCAGTAGCCAGAACTTTACCCATTGCTGCATCAGTTTTTTTATCTAATCTTATCTTAGGTATGGAAATAGCAAATAATGCCGGTTCTTGGTTCACAATGCCAAGCTGATCCAGCAACCGGTCAGGTTGTAATGTATGCATGTCCACAGTATCCAGAAAAACAAGACCACCATTTGGATCATAATATCTTTCTTTCGGAGAGACAATAGCGTATGGTCCTAAGACATTGTCATCTAAGACGAAAACTGACTTCCTAGCAAGAAAGAAAACACAGGAATGTAGAGCAGCCACAACTTTAAAATTGTATGAACCAGACTTGGGTAGTAATTCATCCATCATAAGCACATATAACGGATATAGATGTAGCGTGGCAGAAAGCGCATTTGATGCAGGCTCCTTCCAAAGGTCCAAAGCTTTGAGAACATTATCTGCCGCAATAGTATCTTCAATAGTCATAGTAAAAATTCCAATATTAGCTAGAGACTTGTTCTTAGCCATGTTAAGAATTTTAGCAACCTTAACCAGATTGTCTCTCGACGGACCCAAGGCGTGAGTATAAAAATACCACTGTATGGCACAAAGTAAAGCAAAATTGCTCACTTCTTTGACCTTCTTGCACTTGACAAAACTCCACAATGGCAAGGGCTTGTCGTGTAGAATAATTAATGATAACATCACTTTGTCTGTCAAGTTTAGAAAGTATGGAAGAGTAACCTTGACAAACTCTTTCCTAGAGCTCTCCAAAATTAGCAGCCCGCAGCCCCAAACTTAAATTCATCAATTGGAATTACAAATAGGCATTTTCTGTTGTTATAGACTAGACCAAGTGTAGCTCCACAGAAATCTGGCCACAAATACAACCACTCAAAGGCCCCTGTAGCATTGCAATATAGTGACTGTGTTGGAGCCTCAACACAAAGTAATGAAAAATTAGATCCACTAGGCTCCCAATAACAGAAAAAAAATACACCAAAAGCAGAACCTCCAGGATCAAACACTATACATGTGTAATCAATCCGAGCATAAGGGTTCGTGGGGATTTTATCAAACAGTGGGCCTATCGGAGCAATATCAACACCACCACGATACAAATGGAATAGCAGTGACTCACTGATATACCAGAGCACAAGTTGAGCTCTCATTAATGCACAAGTGTTCCTAGTAGCATCAGCAGCATATTGGAGGCAGTCAAAAGTGGCCATCGAGAAGTCAACAATTAACTTGCCTACTAGAAGCCTCAACTCACAAAAATGAGCAGGAGTCCCCTCTACACTTTTAAATAATTCTGCAGCTACAACATACCCAATAACACTACTCCAGTATGATGAACGCAAACGTGAACCAGGATAAAATAAAATGTCTATAATGGTCATAGGGCATGTAATCTCCAATAATGTGATAACAGAGCCATGTAGGGTCGTGTGGAGTGCATAATCCTTCTGATAAAAGTACCATAAAGGAAAGGCTACAAATAGTTGTAGTTCTTTTCCATTATCAAACATAACAAGGTTAATGGAAGTCACGAATGTTGAACCCATCTGGAGTTGAGGCGTTTCGATGAATCCAATAACAAAGCCCAGAGTTTCTTCTCCAATGATAATGACAAAAAGAAGTCCGTAGTCACCAAGAATGAGATCAGTACTACCAAGAAACTCACTTGCATACACCAAATCTTTTTCCAAAACTGGACCAACTCCCTGTACACAATTCCTTAAAACTCCAGGTTCAAAGGTAAAGTCTAATTTGAAATAAGTAGGTGAAACTCGCGGCAGAGTGAACGTAATATTAGCAAGACCGAGTGCACAAAAATAATCAAATATACCTCTCTCCAAAAGTAGGTTGTGGCTGCGAGAGGAAGGCATGCTAGTCAGTGCTAATGGATTAGCAAGCATACTAAGCAGTAGTAGGTTGTGGCTGGAAGCTTTTATTGAAGCTTTCATGTCCAAACCAAAAGCAATAGCGGAAGTTGACTCAAGGATCATCGAACCAGATTTATCAGGCCAGAACTTGTAAAGAGAGTACTTAGGCTCTACAATCTTATTCGAAACCCGACTTGATTCCATGGATGCAAGTGGACTTAGTTCAACCAATTTAGCTCGGTGGTAAGTTTCAGGGAGTACCTGGACCTCCTGCATTAATTTGTGTATGGTGTCTTGATTTCGTCCCTCCGACCAAATGTATGCTTTGTCCAGTGTCGAACCAATGGAAAATATGGAAGCCAAAGTCATTGTGTAGCCACCAGAACCTTTCATAAGCAACAAGTGCCCTACTTCCAAAATAATCTCTTGGACTAGATGCATTATGAGGGTGAAGCTTTAGGATGTCATTTATGAATTGGTCATGTTGATTAACAAAAATGACAACGTCACTGGACTCACTCGTAAGTGCTGAAAATGTTGGAAACATTTTGTCGAGCACTTGGGTGGTCATGTTTGATGAATCACTTTTTGAATTTTCCACCTTCAAATCAATTTCTATAACAGGCATTTTATCGAACACCTGACTGGCATAGCTTCTCGGATATTCCTCCCCTAAAGCAATGACCTCACTCTGTATTGTGTCCTTAGCTGCGATAGCTAAAATCCCAGTAGGATCGGATTTCGCAAACTCCACTACGTCGGGCTTGTGGTTGGTTTGTTGGGATGTTTCATCGAACATGTTGTCCTCGTCTGATGTAGCAGACTCAATAGCCGAGGTGAACACTGGCACAGCTGATTGTGCATCAGTTAACGCATTTGAACATGCTGCCAATGATTTTTCAAGTTTGGCAGTGGATGATAAAAGTTTGGCGCCTTGACGAATTATACGAGCATTATTTTCCAGCATCTCAAAGTTATTCTCCACCATCTTAATCATCAAATCCTGGATGGCGTTGAGGTGATAGTTGATCATGGGAGAAGAATAGAAGTCCATGTGGAGTCCGAATCGATGAAAGCACCAATGTAATATTCGCGACAATCCACACAACACAATAAGGGAAATAGAACCTCTATTATATAATAAGAATATCCATTACAGCTGAAAGCAATAGGAAATAGAGAGATAGAAAGGAGGGGAGAGAGAGAAGAACAGAGAAAGGTATATAGGGGCAGGGATAGAGAAGAACAGAGAGGGAGAATCCAGAGAAGGGAGGGGAAGGGTTTAAGAGTTCACATTACAATAGTCTACCTATTGTTACCCATTGCTATTTAACTATGTCTAACCCGGGTCCCAAATATAAATTGCTAATATTCCCAATGCGCCCTCAAAAAGGATATTTTCGTTCATAACATTAATGCTCATGAAACCGATTCTTTCTTATTCTACTCCTGTGTAGAATAATCCTCGAGTATTCCTGCGAATGCACAACTTACACTTCAACAATGACGTGTGGTTTGATAGTAAAAGCTCTCAACCTTTCTTCTATATGGATTAAAGCATTTATCAAAATGTTTCCATGAGTTAAAAATATCTGAGACCTAATATCTTCGTATTTTATCAGCTTTTTCTTTAAATCTTGTATGTTGGAGATGTGGAAGAAATATATAGATCTTGAAGTGCAACCGAGGTGTACGCTAACGTAGCTTTGTTTCAATAACAATAAGGTTGCTTGGGGAAAACTTTAAATAAATAAATAAATAAATAAACAAATATCCCTCCGTCCTAAATTAGTTGTCACTTTAGCAATAATCATTTGTCCCAAATTAGTTGACACTTTAGGATTTCAAGACTAAAATTGTTAGTCTTTTCCAATTATATACTCAATAATTAAAAAAATTCTCAACAAAATATAGTAGTCAAATATTAAATAGGAGTAACATAGTAAACTACACACTCTATTTAATGGTTTTTTTAATGGACGTGAAAAAACTAAAAGCGACAATTAATTTGGGACAGAGGGAGTACTAACTAGGAGAAGAATATGTTGACTTGATGTATCCTTTCTGTTGGCAAACTAAATACTAAACTATTCAATTAGACCTGGGAGTTAAGCACACGATCTAGGCTGTTTTCATCCTTATAGTTGAGCTGAGTGGCTTTAATTAGTTCTGTTTCCTTATTCCAATAAATATGATCATATTTCTAATATTTCCGAAGATATCGTAAGTGATCGAAAAACAAAGAACGTCTAAAGGAGCAAAAGTGGGATAATGAGAATTGTTATTCTTTGATTTGATTGATAGTTATCTGCTCTTCCACCAATCCCAAGCCGATAGAATGCGAAATGAACCTTCTTTATCCGCGTATATCTCCGTCAACATGTACCATACGCGGTTACATTAAAAGAAAATATCAATTTAGCTAAGGCAGAATACATGTTTTACCCACTAAACTTTACACGAAATCCCGCTGACACACTTATTCTTTGCGGGCAAATTTTGACACACTAAAGTTTTAAAAAGTGTAACTATTACACACTACTTTGACCCAGGTACCCGAGACTGTGCAACAACATGGCCAAGCGCGTGAAGCCTACATTAAAACCCACATCAGCTATATGTAACGGTCCAAACAGCTAAAAATAACGGATCTATTCCAATTTTTTGATAAATTGGGTCTCCTTCTTCCCCAAATCAAACCAAATCTTCCATTACCAAATTTTGAGCTTTTGCAAAATTCTTGTCCAAATCTTGCTATATTTTCCCATATATCTTTTCCTATTCTCTTTAGAACACTTATTTGTAATAGTTGTACACTAAATTTCTACATTTAGGGTTTGAAAAAAAAAGGCTAATTTTGTGAATTTTTGTTGTTGCGGTGATGAAGTGGTTTTAACAACGTCATGGACTACCCTTACTATGCAGCAGAATTAGAGAGTTTTAGGGTTTAAAGTTTTTGTTATGTTGGGTTAATTAGGATAAATGGAAAAAGGGTAGTTTTTAGGTCGGGTTTGGAATATAAAATGAGGGGTCGGATTGGAAATTAAATGTTAAAAGAGCTGATGGGTCGGGTCTTTTAACGCGTGTGTAACACAGCTTGTTTATTTAATGAGGCTGGGTCAAAGTAGTGTGTAATAGTTACACTTTTTAAAATTTTAGTGTGTTAAAGTTTGCCAGCAAAGAATAAGTGTGTCAGCGGGATTTCGTGTAAAGTTCAGTGGGTAAAACATGTATTCTACCATTTAGCAAATACTAAAGACAGACAACCAAGAAAAGCATGAAATAAATCCAACTGAACCAAAACTTCGATCGAGAAGTATCAATTCAAAAAAAGAAAAGAAAAACACAAGATAACCAAGAAAAAAGAATAGCTTAAATTTAAATAAGAATAACCAAACTGCAAAGTAACACAGAAAAAATATAAACTAAATACACCAATAATAATTACAAAAAAAAAAAAAAAAAAAAAAAAAAAAAAAAAAAAAAACACAAAGAAGAACTCGAAGTATATCTCTAGATAGTACATGGACCCCTCAAGTTTACCTTTTCCCCACATTAACCAAAAAAAATATACCAAAATACACAAAGTAAAATAATAAGCATGACTAAAACGATGAAATGTAAATTTAGAATTTTCAAAAATTAAAAGGAGTCCACCCATGAAATCAAAGACCTTTGACCATAGACTGATTCTCATCTCTCTCATTTCTTCCATGGCTGAATAGAAAGAACCACCACCAAGATGATGATAAGCAGAAGAATAATAGCAAAACAAGTCCATTTTCTTGTATTCTTTTGGTGTTTTCTTGCCACTTGCAATTGTTGAGCACCCCCTCTAACAAAAGAATTAGCCCTATTTACTTGACTTTCAATATCATCAAGTTGAGCTCCTTGACTCTCAACCAAAACAGCCATATCCAAGAAAACTTGATGAAGTTCTTTCAAATTCCTCTCCAATTCCTTCACAGCTTCATGTCTTTCTTGAATCTCCGCAACTGTGTCCATCACTTGTCCTCTTCCTTGTTCTTGTATTGCCTTTTGTAAAAATGTCTCACTTTGACCAGTTGATATTAATGTATCAAGAACTTGCTCATCTGGTTGTTCTCCAGTAACTGTATAGTATCTTCGTTGAACTGTTTCTCTATATTCAGAAGCCATCTTTTGACGTAACTCATTGAATTGGTTCATGGATTCTTGAAGTTTCTTTCTCAATCCATTAACAACACTAGTTCTTGTCCTATCTGAAGAACTTCCAGGGCCACATCCTGGAAGGCTTCTATTAGCAGCATTTGATCTATCTAAAGCTTCGAGACGAACTTTGATAAACTTGGCTTTTTTCAATGCCATGGAAACATCATTATCCATGTTGGATCTTAAATCTTTCACAGCTTTTGCATTGTGTAAAGTCTTGCTTTTTTCATGGGAAGCTTGGAGTTGGGAGTAGAGTTTTTCTAGGTTTTTGAGCTCATCTTTAATGGCTTCTACATCTTCAAAGAACTTGTCAAGATTGACTCCACCAGTGTCTCCCATCTCAATCCCATGAGAGTATTCTGGAGGTGGAGATTGATCACCACCTCTAAAAGATCCTGAAAAAAGATCATTCATATTTGATGTATATTAATGTTAACAAGTTCTTGGAAGAAAAAAAATAAAGCCTTTGAAGATTTGATACTATCTCGAATATTGTGAAGTGTATTGTATAAAGGAATATGCAATATTTAAGAAAGATTGGTTATGTAGGAAAGTGGAAAAGAAATGGGAAGGAAGGAACTAGGAAAAAAGGAGAAAACGCGGGGGCGGTTGACTAATAGAAGTCGTGGAATGGCAGTTTCTGGAATGGAAGAAAAGACTCGTCAAATAGGTGGTCTCGTTCAACGACGTAACTATCTTTAAGACTTGGCAAAATTAAAAAGTCTAATGGTCTCATCAACTTTTAATAATACTTATCCATATCGGTGTTTATACCAAATTATATCTTCTTATTATGATTAAGTGATATAATAATATAAAAGTACATAATAATTATTTATAATTAGGTGATGAAACTCTATTTTCAAACATATTGTATGAATTCATTGATTTGGTGTAAGCACCCGTTATGAGTTAGCTTTTACCTATATACTATTGCTCAGTGGTGGATCCACAATTGAATAATTAGGTGATGAAACTCTATTTTCAAACATATTGCATGAATTCATTGGTTTGATGTAAACACCCGTTACGAATTAGCTTTTACCTATATACTATTGCCCAGTGGTGGATCCACAATTGAAATTGTGGTTCCCGTGAACCCGTGGTCTCCGCATGAAACTAGATATATTATGTACATATTTTTCAAAATATGTCTAATATAATGTTCGGAAACCCATCTCTAAAAGTTTAAATCATTAAATGGTTCACTTGGTGAAATGATGGTTCAGTTACACTCAGAACTAGGAATTGATCTCGTTTAAATGTCTTTAAAATATTTTTTCTCACGACATTATCATATAAAATGTTGTTTAATCAGTACACACAATATAATTTTTTGACGAAAGTTGTTTGTCGTCCACTTTTGGAACAATCTAACTCATCCCATAACAGTGGTGATCTCATCCTCTTAAATCCTAGATCCACCTTTGCTATTGCCCGTGTAATGCACTGTAGTATATTTATGAGAAATTAGATCACCTCTTAAATCCTAGATCCACCTTTACTATTGCCCGTGCAATGCACTGTAGTATATTTATGAGAAATTTACGCAGACGATGCCAAATCAAGCCTTGTGTAACATAAAATCGAATTAATTTAGATTAATCAATTAAATTAATATTCAAGATCACAAGAAAAATATTATTATCAAGATATGATGAACCAAACTTCGTTATTATGGATGTAGATTAAATTAAGCAAAGCGTAAATGATGATAATGATGAATAGTCAATACTCAATAGAAGGGGAGAATTGCAGAATTATGACACAATAGGTAGTGGTTTTCCTTTTCAGCCTCATTAGCAATGGTTTAGTAAAATGACTTCTGCTAAGTTTAATGGAGTTGGATGAAAATATCCCTACAAAATTTTATAATGATGCTCGCATCCCGCCCTCCCTTTCTCGTAAGTATCGCCTAATAGGTAGCACTTGCCTTTAACTCCTTCGTGCACAGGCAACACTTACCCTTAATCTCCTCTCACATTCTCCTAGATAATTTGAAGTGTTGCCTGGACAGCACTTGCCCCCTTCAATTTCTTCCCACTTTCTCGGAGGCAACACTTGCCCTTTGATCTTTTTCGAACAGACAGTACTTGTCGATTCATAACTTGAAGTGTTGCCTACAGATGAAACGAAGGTCATTTTGCTAAAATCATCTTAAATGGAGACAAAAAGATAGCACCAGTCAGTAAAAGAAACAAACCAAAGAAAAAGGAAAGAGATTTTCATTGAGGCTGATTGGGAGTCGATTAATAGTTATAGTGCAAGATCTTCGGATACGTGAGAAAAAGCATTCATGGTATTCTCTTTTTCAACAAATACTTACTTCACATCATGCCTTGGCCGAAAATGCCGCCTACACACCCCAAGAAGCCTTTTATGACTTTTTGGATGAGAAACGAAGTGAACTTGACCAACAAGGCGGGAATGTATTAGTAAAGGACCAGAGAGAACCTGAACCATATCAAAGAAGCTATTTTCGTTCTGGCTTTTATACCCAGGTATAAAGGGATAGACAGTCTAAGAGAGTGCCAAGAAAGAATACATACCTATCATTTTTGGAAGGTTTGGAACCCTCGATTCATCCGACTCAAGGAGAAAAACCGCAGAGGGCCGCCCCTTTCTATGACTATGCTCTCCTTGGCGATGATATTCTTATCGCCGATGAGTTGGTAGCCAGAGAGTATAGCCTGTTACTGGAAAGACTCGGAGTTACTATTTCTCTGTCAAAATCCATTATTTCAGAGAATGGTACTCTCGAGTTCGCGAAGAGGTACTGGACTAAGGACATGCAAAAGGATTTGTCCTCAATATCTCTTCGTGCTTTAACAGGTTGTAGGTCGACCATTGGTTTGTCAGATGTACCTTCGGTATGTATGAGATTTTCTTTCCTCTATCTATGTCATACTTAGGATTCATTGACAGCCAATTCCAAGTAGATCCCCCCTCTCCCTCGCTCCACTTCGTTTCGCTCGTTTTCTCTTTCCTTCTGCCTGCAAAAAAAGTGATGAGATTGGTTTTGTGTGCGTTAGCGATCATCAAACCTGTGACATAGATAAGATTGGAGTTCATGCAGTTGGAATGCCTGAGACCTCCATTATTTATCATCAAAGTCAAAGCCATTTCAACTAGAACTATATGTCGGTGTTTTTTTTCGGACACCCCATTCTGCAGCGGAGTATGAACACACGACAGCTAGGCAAAAAGTATTAATGACTAATTAGACAACCTTCAAAAAATTTCACCTGGAGTCCCCAAAATTGACTGGAACTTAGAGTTAATCCATGTTTTAGACAGTTTTAGTAAAATGACTTCCGCTTTGCCTAGGCAAGAATTTTTCAGCGCCAAGTGTTGTCTTAAGTGTTGCTTAGAAGAGAATTTCAACCAACACTTCAAGTTATCTGGGAGAATGTGGGAAAAGATTCAAGGGCAAGTGTTGCCTAAGAAAGAGAGGGTCAATAGCAAGTGTTGCCTCTTAGGCAGTACTTACTATAATAAAAAAATTAAAAAAAAAAAAAGATACGGGCAAACCACTCTTACGGGGTCAAAAAGACAAACCAGTCCCTCCGGTGTCATAGATTTGCAGATATCATCACAACCTTATAAGCATTAAATTCCTGCGCTTAGTAGATACTTCTGGCTCCACTGTCATAATTTTTACCTCCATAAGAAAAATCTTTGGTTTTTAGTCCTAATCGCTAGTCTTGCTAAGGCAATTTGCCAACATGCACCAAACTTTAGTTTAAAATTCCTGGCAATCTCCGAAACCTGTCAGGAATTTTGTGTTGAAGTTTGGCGATTGAACCTAAAAATGTAACAATTTCCTATGGAGGCCAAAAATGTGAAAGTAACTTTGAGTATCTCATTTTTGTAAATTTTTCGATAAGCATACCCCATATTAGGCCTTGATTATTCAAAATTTCGCGTAGGGGCCTGTTTGGCGCGCGCTAATTGATTTGTAGCCGTCAAAAATATATTCGCTGAGAAATATCCACCTCCGGACAAGTCCCAGTATAAATACTGGGGCTTTGAACAAAACTTATTCAAAGCCCCAGTATTTATACTAGGAAGCTTCAGTAAACTAACCCCAGTATAAAATACTGGGGCTTTGAACAAGTTTTATTCAAGGGTCCAGCATTTTGTTATAGGTATTGTATAAAGCTTCAGTCCCATAACAAAATAGTGGGATTTATCCCTTTGATGGGACCTTTATTATGGGATAAATTTCATTATTTTGTTATGGGATAAAGTCACATAACAAAATAATAGGACCTTTGAACATGTTAGTTCAAGGTCCCATTATTTTGTTATGGGATTATTTTGTTATGGGACTTTGTATAAAGCTTCAGTCCCATAACAAAATACTTGGGCTTTGAACAAGTTTGTTCAAAGCCCCAGTATTTTGTTATGGGACTAGTCTGGGGTGTTTTTCCAACGCTAATGGAGCGTAAGTGTGCACGCGCGAATTTTTGGCTATTTCTCAATGAATTTTGAAACTGTGGATAAAACTCTTTGAGTGCGTCCAAAAATCAAAAAAAAATTCACCTAGTGCCCTCAATAAGACATGGTCTTACCTAATTGCCCCCACTTACAAATATTTTAAGTAAATGTCCTCCACATCATACCCCCCTTATGAAAGGACTATTTTGCCCCAACTTGTTTAATTCACGCAAAACATATTTCCTTCTCTCTTTCCCCATTCATGGCCTCCTTCTTTCTTCTTTGTGTGCTGAAAATTTGGGATTTTTTTCTTGTGTTTGCTTGATTCCAGTGATTTGAAGATTTTTATTGCCTATGGCTATTAGATATTCATGTTTTGCATAGAGCTTAAAATCTTGACCATGGCAAAGAGTTGCATAGACTTTCTCTGCAAGGTGCTTATTGCAGTAAAGTTTAAAGTCTTGGCTATTGCCAATACTTGCAGAGATGTTCCGTGTAAGTTGTCGCTTCCACCAGAACTTAGAGTCTTTGCTATTGCCAAGAGTTACAGAGACTTTGTCTCCAACTTGTTCACTGCAGTAGAGGTAGAAATCTTGGAAATTGCCAATACTCTTAGAGATTTTTAGTGTAAGGTCCCCTTGCAGCAGAACTTAAAGTCTTGTTATTGCCAAGAGTTGCAGAGACTTTCTCTGCAAGTTTTGCACTGCAATATAGGTAAAAGTCTTGGCAATTGCCAATACTTGCAGAGACTATTTGTACAAGTTGCTCCTTCCACTAGAGTTTAAAGTCCTGGCAATTGTCAATACTTGCAGAGACTATTTGTACAAGTTGCACATTCCTCTGGAGTTTAAAGTGTTGGCTATTGGCAATAGTTGTAGAGACCTTTTCTGTAGTTGTAGAGACCATGGCAACATGGCTAAAACTCTTGGCAATAGGCAAGAAGTCTCTACAAGCCTCACATTGCAGTAGAGTTTAAAGTCTTGGCTATTGCCAATACTTTAGAGATTTTCAGTGTAAGTTTCCCTTTGTAGCAGAACTTAAAGTCTTGGCAATGGCCAAGACTTGCAGAGATTTTTTTCCTGAAGTTGGCCAGTGCAAGAGGGCTTAAAGTCTTGGCAATAGCCAAGAAGTCTCTTCCAGGTGCCCATTACACCAGAGCTTAAACTCTTAGCTATAAGTCAAGGGTTGCAGAGACTTTCTCTGCAAGTTGGCACTTGCAACAGGCCATAGAGCCTTGGCAATAAGCAAGAAGTGTATGTAGGGTGTTGATTGCACCAGAGCTTAAACTCTTGGCAATAGTTGCAGAGAACTTTACTCGTGCAACTTGAAGAAATCTTACGTTAAATCTTCTCTTGAACAGAGCAATCTGTAAAAGGAATGGGGTTTTATAGTTTTCTTGATAGCGTGAATGGAGAAAAGGAAGGGGAGGGACTGGGCGCGTCTTTTTATTGGTTTGTAGGGGTATTTTGGTCCGAAAAAAGTTTCATTAAACTAATTAGGGCATTTTTGCTAAACATCTGTTAGTGAGGGCATTTTGGCAAACCAAAGCTTCCCGTGTTATATTTTTGCAAATGAGCCTCCAAAAATGGCTACGCATCAAAATTTCCCTCCAAGGTTTGTAATAAGAATTTGACCCTGTAACCAGTTTGCATTGTACTAAATAAAAATTAGCCGGCGTTTGAAATTTTGTAGAAAAATAGTTAGATCCAAGAAATACGAAAATACCCAGTATTTTATACCTGGATTACTGAACTAAAATTTTCAAAGTCCAAGTATAAAATACTGTAATTTTGCTAAATATGAAGTCCCTGTACAAAATATTAAGACTTTGAAAATTTTAGTTCAAAAGTCCAAGTATAAAATACTGGGACTTTGTTAAATATGAATTCCCGGTAAAAGATACTTAGAATTTGAAAATTTCAGTTCAAAAGTCCAAGTATAAAATAATGTGGCCAGCTGTGCGTTTTAAAATTTGACTACTTTTCAAAAAGTTTATCATTATTGGTTGATTCTCTTTAAGTGGTGTAAAAACTGACTAGTCAACTAAATTATGCAAGTTTGTTAGGCTATGTGATGAAATTGTGAAATTGTGGGTGGATAACCACTTTTCGCAAAGCTAGTCAACAAATAGTCCGCAGCTGTTAAATTGACATGCCATAATATTTATGTCACTATAACAGTTTATCATTAAAGGTAATGAGAAGTTAAAGTTAAATAATTTCTAAATATATCAAATGTGTCATATTTTAAGAAACTAATAAGGAAATAGCGTAATATAAAATGGGGTAGGTGGAGCATAAGTTTGCAGATTAATTGAATAAAAAAAAGATAGCTTGGTGCACAAAGCATGCTGCGTTCACGCACGGTCCAGGGAAGGGCCACATCCCAAGGGGTGTGATATACGCATATTATCTTGTTGCAAGTATTAGTGGTTGTTTCTACAGCTTAAACCCGTGACCTATAGATAACACGAAGACAACTTTACAAGTTGCTTCAAGGCTCCCCTTCAAGTTTGCAGATTAATAAACACTGCAAATTTAATTTTGATGTAGCTACGACCTATTCATGTTTTTCTTCCGAGCATATTGTTGGTAGCTAGTGGTTCATAGTGCTCTGTGTATACAGTATGAGCTATACTTTATTAAAAAGCACATCTCGATGCACAAAACATCTTGTATTCACGCAGAATTTGGGAGAGTGCCGCACCCCACGGGCTACATTCCATTCCAAGGAAATATTTTAACCTTCCCAATTTGTGATGCAATATGCTTCATGCAACTGCTTCTTCAAGACTTCCACTTTACCAATTAATTCCCAGTAACAATTACACCATTAATGTATATTAGTGCTGCCGCCAGATTTGTGAGTGATTTTTTTAAGGAAAAATGACACCAGATGAACATCTATAATTTTTTTCTCAAATTCTAAACACATTTTTCTTAAATATAGCTATATAAACAAATAGAAATTTTTTATTATATTCCATCCAATACTTTTTTTTGCAGGGTGATATTTTAACCCATTTATTAAGGAATAAGGTGATGTAGATGTCTTAAATTTAGAATCAAATGTTGTTTTGTCTTCCATTTTTCTGGATTTTATCCTTCTCTTGCACGATTTATATTCTTTATTAACTCCATTCACTGTATATTTATCATTTATCATGGTTTCTTACCATCTCGCTAGTTTGTTTAGGATGAGACCTGAATCAACATCTAGTTTGATATTGAGAGATGGAGACGACGATTCCGAGGACTTTACTACCATTTATGGTAATAAATTTTTCCAAGCAAAAGATAAGGAAAAGATAATTATGTAGGTATAGATTATATAATATTTATTCTTTAATCATTAACAATAGGTATGTATATATTATTCACCACATATTTAGCATACATTATTCATTATTTATTCATTAAGTATGCACTTGGTATGCATACATTATTCACCTTTTATTCATTAAGTATGCCTTTGGTATGCATACATTCTTCACTATGTATTTATTACGTATGCGCTTGGTATGCATACATTATTCACTATGTATTCATGACGTATGCACTTGGTATGCATATATTATTCACTTGGTATGCATATATTATAGTTATCTGACTATATTCACTTATATGCACTTATGATGCATCTGGTATGCGTATGCTGTTGGTATGCATTTTGTAGGTACTCCAATAGTGTTTCCATCAAGATATCACATTAGTAGAGAAAAAATGAAGTGAGCATAAAATATGGAAATATACGTTTCTCAACTTCAAATCCTATATTAAGCAAAAATAGTGGGTGGTTGTTAGGATGTGGTTACCCATTTTAACCAGCACATCAGTATCCCACTATTAAAATCCTATATTTTAGGTTACAAGCTCTTATCTTCATCTCTTCGTTTTTTATCTTAGGTAAAATATATTTTGGCTAGAGTTTGATACGTCTAACAAGATAGAATATGTAATTTTAACATGACTACTTATGTAGTTACCACTTTCTTTAAGCATATATTAACTTTTGAATATTAAGCGTGACTGATTTGTGATGGATTGTTTAAAATTTTCACCAACTAAATTTGTGATGCTTGCTTTAGGCCGTGTAAAAACTTGCATAGTCTACAAACTCTACTCTGTCGCTCTCTGGAAAAATCCTGAAAAATTCTCACACACACTTGTTCATCTCTATGAAGGAACGCATTGTTCATATACCTTTGCTGCTACCGCTGCTCGCAGGCAATGCAAGGTCCGCTAATTTTGCAACTGTATACAGAGGACATATCAGCCTATCTCTTTCATAAGGAAATAAATTAAATTAATGCTCTTAAAATATCACAGTACAGTATAGTTAATGCTCCAATTCTTGAAAGAAGAACTTTCCATTTCAAACATGAGATTGGAAGTACAGGAAAGATTTAACTTGATCAAATATGAAAACATAGTTGTAGTAATTTTTTCTGTTAGAACTAAAAAGTAATGTTGCATTAATTGGATTACTTAATTAATTGCATCACTTGACCACTGATGTATCACCCAGCCTGAGTTCAAGATCAATGTGATCTTCCATGGATTTTGTTTTTAACTTCAGCACCTCTGTCCTGAAATTATATTTATCGGTCGAAGCATATGGTTGATAACACACTACTGGGACTGATGAAACAATGGAACTACTTTTTTGTCTCTTTGATATGCTTATTGACAAACTTGTTTCAACACACTCCTCATCATCCACGAAAATAAAAGAGTCTTCTTTCCCATTACCTTTTGTATCACTTCTTTTCAAATTTGAATTACTGGAAAGTCTTACAGCTTCAGACTTCAACCATTTAGCAGCTGGAGATGAGGTTTGAGGTTCAACAGCTGTAGAAGTACTCTTGCTTTGGCTTTGAAAATGAGCTACTGCTTCTACATTTTGTGAGTTAAGTGATTGTTTGAGTCTGGCTCTATCCTTTCTATGGACATTCATGTGACCACCTAGTGCTTGAGCAGACCTGGAAATTTTGTTACAAAAGCTACAAATATAAGATTTTGAAGGCCATAAAAGTTCTTCCCTTGATGATGAGTAATAGTTGGAAGAATTCTTGATTGAGAATCGATAGTGTGAACTTAGAATGTTGTTGGTTTTCATCCACATTAGGTACTGGGATGAGTTATGGTCTGTTTGACTAGTACTTCTCATTGATAGGAGAAGGATGAAATTAATTAAGTTGAAAAGTGAGACAAATAAATTTGAGATGAAACGTACCTATATATAATGGACAATGTAGGATTAATATAGAGTAATATAATTGTACATATATAATTTCATATTGCCTGCACGGAAGTTTATCCTTTTTCAGTAACCATCATTTATCCAGTGCCTACTAAACCAACTAATTTGGATTCACACCACATATAGCTCATTAAAAAGGAAGTGTTTTCTACCGGAAATTTCTCCCTTCCTAAAGTTCAAATCCAAAACCTCTTAGTAAAATAGAGAAATCTCATCTATTCTACCATATTCTTTCAGCGTGCATGAAAGTTAGTACTAAAGAATCTGCGGGAGAATTGTACTCCATTGAATAAGATGAAAACTAAAATATTAAACTGACAAGCCTTCTTCTTGGTTTTGGAAGGTTCAGTAGAATAGCTAATAGGGCTTTACTAGTGTGGTTATTCACTGAAATTTAGCTTTGATTTCTTCAGTGCCCTTAGATCTTCTACCAATACTTTTTTTGGCAATTCATGTGAAAGGTCTTTGATTGTCAGTTCATTTGACTATCGTATACTTAGGAGCTTGTGCAGGATAAAATAGTACTGACTCATCAGGAAAGCAAAAGATTAACAAGAAAATTACTCTAGTTGTTTAACTAACCGATTTTAGTATGTTGGTTGTGTGATTAAGTCAATTTCACCATTATTAGGGTGTGTTGTTTCAATAACACAATAAAATAAAGATTACTTAGCTAGCATTTGGACATATATTTGGTTGAAACTTGGGAATTTGAATTTTTGAGGTTGAATTGAAAAAGAAAATTTGAAACTTTAACTTGGACATACATTTTATTTGGAAAAAAAGTTGAAGTTTGTGAGTGGAAAAAAGTATTTTTTCCAAAAATTCTCAAAAATTAGTTTCAATCAGTTTTTGGGAATTTTGAATTTTGAATTTTAGAATTTATCAAGTTTTATAAACAAATAACTTTTTCCCAAAAAATCCCCATAAAGTTACTCCAAAAACTATAAACAAACGGGCTCTTAGTCATATACGTTTATGTATCTGCATGCTAGCTTCAAAATGGATAAAGATCAGACCCCATTTGGATTTGGGTAAGCTGATTAAAAGTAGCTGATGGACAAAGAATATTGAGAAATAACTTTTTGGTTCAAAACTTGAATTTATAAATAAACAATTATGTGTTTATATAAAAGTACTAATAAGTAATTGATGTGTTTGGTAAAATAGTGTTGGTAAGCAATGTTTATAATAAAATGACTAAAATTTTCTTTAAGTTATTTACTAATAAAATATGAATAAAAGTTTTTAACATTTAAAATAGTAAAGAATGAATACAGAAGGAAGAAGTGTGGAAATTTTTGCTATATAGAGTTTATCTACGTTGATCTAAATTCAACCTAGATTGAACAGATACGAATAAATCTAAGAAGATACTGTTCGACTAATTCAATTCATATTTCATTACGCAACTTTTTGTGAACTACTTTGCAGAACCAAACCAAACTCTAACCACATAAGAAGAAGTAACATCTTACAAATGCACACTGAAGGAAGTAACTAAGCAGTTTGAAAATAAAAATACTCCGTAAACTTTTTATAAGCTAATAATTATAATACTGTCACCTTCACTTATTAACTAACTTTTAGTTTAGAAAGTCCGCAAAAGTTTGGCAATCGGTTATTTTCTTTGAAAGTAAGAATTGGTATTTCTTTGGCATATTAAATTAATTAACTTATGTTAACATTAATTGTAGGCACTACCTTGACCAAAGGCTTAACATAATCGATAAACTTGACCACTAGTGTTGCTGGTGATATTATATAGCTGGAATTCCTAAATTCCAAATGCTTAAATGACTGACCATAGAGCTGCCTCCCGTATAACTAAATTCTTCGACTACTAGTACTCTAGCTAATACCATAGTTAAGTATTTCAAAATACACCACCCGAGCATGTGGTAAGAATGATGAGATTCCTCCACCTGTACTAAGTCTCAAAATAGAGAAATTTCTAGTAGAAAGATTTCTTCTTACAATGGGTCAAATTTTGATTGGTTAGCTCAATAGACTTCGAATACCATATGGTTAAACTAACGAACTACTCTATGAAAATAATTTACCATTAAGAATGTCTTACGTTGATTGACTCCATCTGTAACGTCCTAATTCTAATCTTTCCAAGCAACAGAAGTACCAAAATAATGCTCCTTTATAATGGACCTTGGATTGCAAAACAACAAAGAAGAACGGTTAAAGCTTGAAACGATAATTCCCAAAGAGTATATAGTAGAATAATCAACTATGGTATAAATAAAATAAATAAATCTTGTCAAATAGTACTGCCGACTCGTTCGGAGACTAAGATTCTGTTTGGTCAAATTGTTAAAATCAGCTTATTTTGAGAAGTATTTTTTTATCAAAAATACTTTTCAAATAAGTGCTTTGTGAGATAAGCAGTTTGTGTTTGGCCAATTTTGGAGAAATACTTTTGTTATTAATTTGTGTTTGACCAATATTTAAAAAAAATTATCAAATTACGAAAGTGGATATATAATAATATTAATTTGATTAAATATGGAAGTTTGAAATGGGTATTCTTGTCCCAAATAATCAAAAGCACTTATTTTTTCAAGAAGCTACTTTTTTTAGCTTCTTCCCCCAGCAGAAAAACAGCTTATGCTGCCACTCAAAAGCACTTATTTTTCCTAGAAGCTATGTCAAACACCCCCCCCCCCCCAAAAGTTTAAAATAAGTATTTTTTGAGAAACATAAGCACTTCTGGCTCCCTAGAAGCTTGGCCAAACAGGCTCTAAGCCATGTGTGATTACCGCATCACGTGTGTGATTAATAGCGTGTTTAGTATTGTTTCTTCAAACCCAAAAGCATTTTTTTATATAAAAAATATATTTTTCTTTTTTAAAATTAGTGGTGTTTGGCCAACAAAAGAAATACGTTTAGGTAGCAGCAGAAGCAGTTTCTGTTTTTCTACTGTTGGGGAGAAACTACAAATATCTGCTTCTGCAAAAGCAGTTTATTAATTTTTTCAACACGAAAATATCATTACCAAAAATCCATAGTTTTACCAACTTATCCCTCATTAACTAACCATGTCTCTCTCAAAATAAAATTATTTTTCTCTTTTTTTTTATCACTTCCATTTAACTACATTTATGTTGTTCAAAAACTTAAATTTATATCTTTTACTTTATGTTTTACATATTAACTAAATAATTTATTTAATTAAAGTTTTTTACAATAAAAATTTAAAATTATTTTTTTATTTCTAATAATCCAAATGTAAAATAAACTAGGGTGTCATTTTTCGTAATTTGACACTCAAAGTACTTTTCGTAAAGATTAGTCAAACACAAATTATTTATCAAAAATACTTATCTAGTGAGTTGGCCAAACACAAACTGTTTATTATCCACCAGAAGTATTCTTTGCTAAATACTTTTACCAAAAGTACTTTTCAAAATAAGCAGTTTTTTGCATCAATACCAAACAGGTTCAAAATTCGAGTGGCAGTTCTTAGGGGTGTTCATTCAATTTTTTGGTTCGGTTTTTATCTATTCGGTTTCGATTTTGAAAAATTACAATCCAATCCGAACCAAAATAAGTTTGCTTTGGTTCGGTTTTCCTCTTTTCGGTTTGGTTTTTTTCGATTTGGTTTTTCAATTTTTTTGGTTATGTCATATAAGATAAAACTTTAAAACATTATACTTGAAAGCATATCAATACATGTCCAAGCGTAAAAATATAAAACCTGAAGTCTAAATCATAATCCTAGTTAAAAAGAGAACTTATAATTCAAGAAATAGATGTTGATGGAGGTACCGTACATATATTGAAATTTTAAACAAGAGCTTCAAAATGTTGTACCATTATACAAAGAGGTGTGATCATGAATAAAGTATTGAAGATAAAAAATATTGAAATATTAAAACTCTAATACTCTTAAACATGTGCTATATGTTAAGAAATAATAATAAACATATATATTTAATATATATAATTCGATTTTTTCAGTTCACGGTTTCTATTTTTGAAATCCGAAACCAAACAAAAAACCAAAATTTTAAAATCTTCAATTCAAACCAAACCAATTAATGAAAAAGAACCAAACAAAACCAATAAAATAATTCGATTCAATTTGGTTTTTTCGGTTTAATCTGAATAGTGCATACCCTTAGCGATTCTAATTTTTTCCGAAATTAAAATATATGGACTAGTTTACTAGATTTGTATAAAATATGATTAATTAATAGAATAGTACATTACTACGGCAAGTAGAGAAGATTGGGCCAAAAGACCCTCTCAAGTCTTTATTTAATAAAAGGGGACGCGCGTGGAGCGTAACAAAACGCGCACGTTTAACTTTAATACATGGGCCAAATTAGACACAACAAAATTTTCGGGCCTTCATTAAAAAAATTTTGGACTGAATTAACAATCCTAAAATCTTTTAATCAAAAGGTGGGAAACCGAACAGACATCAGCAATCATTTCAAACATCGAACCCCAAAACTTCTCTTACACACTTTTCTTTTTAAGTCGTTTTCTAAAGTCTTCTACGCAACCAACCTTCTGAACATCATCATCGGCGACCATCTACATTTCTCCGGTAACATCTAAAGGTAAATTTTGAACAATATTGATGTTTTTCAAGTGAATCGGGGTTTATTTTTTGCTATTTTGCTATTTTAAAAAATTATGGTTTTAACGCCTTTTTACTGGTACTAGAATGAAGTTCTTGTGAAAATCTTTGTTTTTGTTGATTTTTTCGTCAAATAATGCTATGTTCTTGTACAAATGGTGAAGTTTTTGCATGTTTATGTTATATTACCATATTAAGAGCATACTCCTTCGCAGTGTCAAACATCGTGAGACAGTATTCTAAACGTGTGATAGGATGTTTGAAGTTGGTGATGCATTTTAGATGATTTTCGTTAAAATAAATTAGGGTTTTATAAAATAAATATGCTAAAGGTTGAAAAAATATTGTACAAATAGTGAAGTTTTTACATGTTTATGTTATATTACCATGTTAAGAGCATACTCCTTCGCAGTGTGAAACATCGTGAGACAGTGTTCTAAACGTGTGATAGGATGTTTGAAGTTGGTGATGCATTTTAGATGATTTTTATTAAAATAAATTAGGGTTTTATAAAATAAATATGCTAAAGGTTGAAAAAATGTTGTACAAATAGTCAAGATTTTGCATGTTTATGTTTGTGCGTGCATGTTTAAAGTTCTGGAATATTTGAGACAGTGCTCCGACCGTGCGAGAGGATGATAATATTTAATGATGACTCTACTTGAATTAAATTTCCTTTTTAAAAAATTAGGGTTTGATAAAACATATGTATATTATGTTTCACACACCCATATTGCATGTTTGTACATCTTTAATTGATGAATATAAGTATACTTGTGATTTGCAGCTACAATGGTTTATACGCGGGGAATTAAGAGGAAGGAGACTACTCCTCCTAGTAAACAGCCTCCTAGGAAGAGGAGAATTATATTGGAGGACGAAGAGGAGGGGTCCCTAGACTATGATGTAAATGTAGGGCAACAAGAAGCTGTGAGGGGGCCGGACGATGGTAATCTATCGGAAGAAATAGAAGCGGTGTTTGGTGATGATGAGTGGGATGAAAAGGGAAATAAAAAATAGAGCCTTTTAAATATGGCAGAAGAATAGGAGGTGGGAAGGCTGGTAAATAATCTTGCAGGAGAATTTGCAGGAGTTGCAAATGTTGAAGAAGTAGATGATGTACAAGAAGTTATAGAGGTTGTAGATGTTCAAGCTGGTAAAGGAGGTAGGAATGGTTGGGAAGAAGAAGAGGTTGAGAGATGCGAAGGAGAAGGTCGGATGAAGTTCGTAGACGGCGTGGGAGCTGATTCTGCAGAGCCACCTAGAGAGGTATAGTTGTTGTCTAGAACATACATGAAGTTGTTCTTCACTTTACAGTAGAATGTTCAATATTTTTGTATGTGATTTGAGAACACTCGCGTGCATGATCAGATCAACCTTAAAAATGTTCAAAGTATTTTCTTGTAGTTCCTTAGAACATCTCAAGGGATGTTTCATGCATCTGATATTATGTTTTTGCTACCGTGGTGATTCCTTAAACTAACAAATTTCAAAATATTGTGCAGCCTGAGTACGTTACCAGTGTCATTCCACCAATGGTGCTGAAGACTTACTTGGATGATCATGAGCATTTTCAATCCAAGATAACTGTCCGCTCATCGCTTATTGGACGAATGTGTGAGTTCAGGATTGTGCTGCGTACAAGTGGTTTGTATGACAAGTTCAAAAACAGTATCTTTGGCCATTTCTTGGACTTGCCGGAGGAGCCATCGTTTCCAACCAGGTTGGTGCACAATATTCTGCTAAGAAGAGTTTTGTGCAATAAAGAAAAAGAAGCTTGGTTCAATTTCAATGGAGTGACTGTTCGTTTTGTCCTCCAAGAGTTTGCTTTGATGAAAAAGCTGAGATGCCAAGCCTATCCAAGTGTCCAATAGGAAGCTGCGATGAAAGAGAGGGGCAGGGAGAAGTGGGAGTATATTTCAACGGCATGGGAGGATGGAAAAGCAAGGGCAGTTACTGCTTCCCGGTTGCTGTGTTTGATAGAAAATGAGGAAGTTCCTGAACGGTACAAGTTTGGGCTTGTCATGGCTTGGTTTGTTCACTCAATATTGTGCGCCAAGGACAAAAAAGTTGTATTGATGAATTACTGGTCTGCCTTGCATATCTTCCAAATGAATTTGTAAAGTATCCTTGGGGGCGGAAAAGCTTCGAGCTGACCATTGAGTACCTGACGAAGCCCATGGCTGATCGTGCAGCTAGCAAGGCTAAGGACGGGCCAAATTACAATCTCTATGGGTTTCCTTGGGCATTTGTGGGTTGGGTATTTGAAGCAATACCTGCGCTTCGTCCCAGGGATTTTTCCAAGGAGAGGACCATGCCAAGGATGCACAGGTGGATCACTGAAAAGAATGAAAGAGACTCCCGAAGGCTGTTTGAGAATGTTGTAAAGCCTGTAAGTACTTTACCTATAATTTTCTAAATGTTGGAACATCTGCAATGTCGTTATAATCATTGTTGTTAATGTTAAGAACGTCTTTTCAGATGTTCGATCACGACAGATATGATGTTCCATTTTTACTGGTGTTAAATGTCGAACAGTAATAATGATGTTCTGAACACTCTTTGTGATATTAAGGTTTATTTCTCTTATACATTGTATTCTTAACAAATATTTATGGTATGTAGGTGGTGCACCCTTTCATTGACCCTGTCGATGCAGAGAGGGAAGATAATACCTTTCAGAATATTGAGCCGTTTGTTGATGGGGGCGATGAGGTAATTGATCAGCTTGTTGTGATGTTGGAGGGGGCTAGCTCGATAGTTGGTGGTGATTGAGAGACAGTTTTTAGGAATTGCCCCAGGACCCCTCCAAGAGAGGTAATTGATGCAGGACAAGTTGGTGAAGAATTTGTTAGAGGAGGTGTCGGTAGATGTGAAACACAAGTTGGTGATGAGATTGGTGGTAGGGCTAGTCGTTTTACTGGTGGTCTTTTTAGTGGTAGGGGTTTGTTCGAAGTTGGAGAAAGCTCTAGGAGGAGAGAACATGAGAATGTGCAGCCCAGTGTCTGCGGTTGCAAGTGCCACGACTGCCTTCAATGGCGACAGGGAGGAAGGTCGGCGAACCATTTTGTATTTTATATATAAATAAATAAATAAATAAATAAATATATATATATATATATATATATATATATATATATATATATATATATATATATATATATATATATATATATATATATGTATAGAGTTTTTTGAATGGTTTGATCGAGTATTTATAGGAAAAAAAGAGGTAACCGACTTAAGTGTGTTGTATCCAACACTAGCCGTTATGTATTTTTTTAATTTTTTTAAGTGACGCATTCGTTGCTTTGCTTCAGATTTGAATTGAAGGGGATAGCCGTTAAGTGTATTATGATGAGTAGTTTAAAAAATACTAATAGACGACTGGAAGGGTATAAATAATTTTCAAACATGAAGATCAATTTGAATTATAAACGTCAAAAACCAATAGACTAATGGAACGAGTATATGATGATTCGTATCGCCATGAAGATGTTCTGACTTCCGCGGGAAGGATTAGGAACCCCTGGTCACAATTACAACACGTGTACTAATCCCAACCATTCAATGTGAATAGGCACCTCTTCAAATCATCACATATACCGAAAAGGCACCAAGCCTGGTTTCTATAAATGTTAAATGTCTGCACAACAACAACAACAACAACAACAAGGCGAAACAACAACAATGCCTCGCAGAGTAAGGCACCCAAGAGCACCAGAACATGATAGTGGAGTTCCAAGTACTAATAGGTTCACTGAAATCGATCATGTCCGTGAAGATATCGCAGATCTGACCTCAGATGTTGATCAGATTGTAGTATATATAGGAAATGTGGAGGAGCAAGTGACGCGATTAAGGACTAGATTCGAAATTCCGTGAGGATATGAATCTTATTAAGCGTATGCTTCGTGGTATTCAAGCTGAACTCGAGATTGACCCCCAAAACTACCCTTCACCACCACGACCTCCAGCGGCACACATGTGAAATGAAGAAATAATCTCCTTTCAAGTCTAGTCATTTAAGAAGATTTTCTATTTGTTTTGAATGTCGTGTTTTGAAGTGTTGTCCTTTAATTTTCAGTACAATTTAGCATGTTTTGAATATTTATGAATGTTGTTTTGCATTACACTGAACATCCCGTTTGCAGTATTAGAACATCCGTATGATGATCAATTTGAATTATATACTACAAAAATAATAGACTTTTGGAACGCCATTGATAAATGCTCGAAACATTAACTTAAACGTTCAAATATATAAATCTTAGTAGTACTCGATGAACAACAATTGGTATCAAATAAACCTAGCTACTATGAAACAAAAAAAAAAACTGCCCAAGACAATAAGAAATACATCTTCACCGTTGCAATTTAGCCTCTAACTTACTGATCTTCAATAAATTTGTAGTATTACAAGCCCCTAATTTGTTAACTTCCTTCACCAAATTGGCCCTTTCTTCACAAACTTCATCAAGTAAAATTTTCAACTTATTTAAAACCAATGTAGTAGGCTGGGGATACTCCTCGTCACACCATTCCCAAAATCCACAATTGCTAATACCCTTGCGGGGACACTTGCAAAATTTTTGTCTAGCATTCGACTGTGTGCCCGCCGTGAATTGTATCGCAGGTAAGCCACACCAACATCGACGATTTTGAGAGGAGCTGCGAGAACAATTTGATCCTTGAGACATGGTTGAGTTAAGAAGAAGACGATGTAGAGGGGGTAGGGATAACTTATATTTTAATAATGGGGTAAAAAGACCTAATTAATTGAATGTTTGGGGTTATTCCACGTGTTATAAGGTAATAATTCCGTCCGGAGCGGGTTAATAGAATGGGTTGGATTAATGTAAGTTGTGGAGCAGGTCGCTCCACGTATTTAAAACGGGTTGCTCTACTTTTTTTAGCATTAGAAAACCATGTTTGGCACGTAGAAGAGATTGTTCTAATATCCCTAAACAAATGTATCTGTTGTATTAGTACTACAAACACCAAAAAATTTCCAAAGATTGATGCAAAAACATCTAATTTACGTCACGAACATGGGTTAGTATGTTCAGTTCAAATAGGTGCCTATTTTAATATGTAGTGTTCCAACCTTTAATATGATTGTAATAAGAAACTATATAACATGACAAGATTAATAAGTCTTTATATTTAAGGTTAAATCATCATTATATAGATTATCCATTAGTTAGAACAACATCTAATGAAATACTCAATAACTTAGTAATTGTTTCATTTGATATAACTAAGTAATCGCTTTCAATAGATATAAATGAGTATACTCTAGTAGAACTTTTATGAGTAAACACTTCCAATAGACATACTATTGAGTAGTCACCTTAAATACACATACTATTGAGTAATCTCTTTGAATATACATAAATTTCCAAAGATTGATGCAAAAAACATCTAATTTACGTCACGAACGTGGGTTTGTATGTTCAGTTCATAGTAGGTGCCTAATTTAATATGTAGTGTTCTAACCTTTAATATGATTGTAATAAGAAACTATATAACATGACAAGATTAATAAGTCTTTATATTTAAGGTTAAATCATCATTATATAGATTATCCATTAGTTAGAGCAACATCTAATGAAATACTCAATAACTTAGTAATTGTTTCATTTGATATAACTAAGTAATCGCTTTCAATAGATATAAATGAGTGTTCGCTCTAATATATTTAACACCTCCAATAGACATACTATTGAGTAGTCACCTTAAATACACATAAATGATGTATCACAATCAATACTTGTATGATTTGAAGTCTTAGTTGTTGTAGATACACGAAGAATGTCTGTAATTTGTGAATGAAATTGTTCAAATAGATTATTAATGTGTCTATCTAGTGATATAACGTTCAATCTATGCTACAATTCGTTAGAATACACTTCTTAATGATTAAAATTGTTAATTGAGCTAGAATCAACCCTACACTCCTTATCCAAATAACTTAATAATTATATTTTGGTATAATTAACGACATATATTTTGGTTTACTTACACATAGCATGTTTTTGGAATCTTAATAAACTACTAAATCATTGTTTATGCATTTCAAATGATCCTTATATTAGTACTCCCTCTGTCCCAATTTATGTGTCACACTTTCCTTTTTGGTCTGTCCCAAAAAGAATGTCACATTTCCTTATTTGTCAACTATTTAATACACTATCTCTATTTTACCCTTATTGGGCCCTACTTCCTTTAAAATACACAAACAACTTTTTGATTACTACAACCTTCTCTCTCTTACTTTTTCAAGGGTAAATTTGAACATTTACAAAGTCAACTTGTATTTCTTAAACTCCGTGCCAAGTCAAACACCGCCACATAAATTGGGACGGAGGGAGTATTTCTCAACTAATCCTCAACGGTACAAAAAAAACATCAGTATGAAGATCCAGAACAGACTTACGATGTTCGAGAATGTTCCGCACAAGGTTCAGAACAGGAGATTGGATGTTCTCTAAATGTTAGGAATTTTTGAGGTTTGGGGTTTGGGGTTAGGGTTAGGTTTTGGGGTTCAGGGTTAGGTTTAGGGTTCAAACATCGTTTATTATGTTCTGAACGTAAAAAAAGTACCTTTTATTTTTGAGCAAACGCGTTTCATTTTAAACGAACTACCTAATTGATAATTATGTTTGGCACGTTCAAAAGAACGTTCTAAAATCTCAAAAAAGAAATGTACCCCCGCCCCGGGCTCTATTTTATACAAAATGGGACGCGCGTGGAATTCGGAACAAAAAAAAGGTGGGGCCTTAATGGCAATTATGACAACCCCAAAAGTCAAGTTTTAATTAAAAATGTGGCTGGTCAGTCTTATCAATTCCATCATTTCAAACATCGAACACCCGCCTCTTTCTTCTCTTACACACTTCTCAAGTCTTCTTCTCGAGTATTCTATTTCCTCGCCGGCCATCTACATAATGTTCTCCGGTAACATCGAAAGGTAAATTTTGTACTATATTGATGTTTTCAAGTGAATCGGGGTTTCTTTTTTTGCTATTTGGCTATTTCGATAAAGCTATGGTTTTTACGCCTTCTTCTGGTTCTGGACTGAAATTCTCGTGAAAATCTCTACTTTTTGTTGATTTTTTCGTCAAATAGTGTTGTGCTGTTGTACAAATAGTGAGGCTTTTACATGTTTGTGTTAATAACGATTTTAAGGCCATACTCTTTCTGCTATGTCAAACATCTTCATACAGTGCTCTGAACTTTTGTTAGGATGTTTCAACTTGCTGATGCATTTTAGATGGATGTTGTTAAAATATATGCTAGCATGTTTACGTTAATAACGATGTCAAACATCTTCATACGGTGCTTGGAACATGTGTTAGAATGTTTCAAGTTGCTGATGAAGTTTAGGCGTTCACTTATATAGTGGAAGTATTATCAACTTAACACATAATCTGATAATTTTCATTCATACTTAAGGAAACAAAATACATATACAAAAGTACTTGACATAATGCTTAGACAAAAGTACTAGATATAATGCTTAGACAAAAGTACTAGATATAATGCTTAAATAAAAGTTCTAGTTGTCAGCATTGGGAGAATTTGGAGGAGTAACAAACTGCTCCGGATTCATCCCTTGTTGGAGAAGGAGTCCCAAAAGCATTCTTTCAATACGCTCCGAGCGCTGAATTAACACTTGCCTTATACTCCATACATCAGCAGATAAGCGGTCGACAGCATGGTTGATTGCAGTGATGTCAGTTTGTATACCGGCAATATCTCAGGCGATGTTTCCATAATATTCATTATGGTCAGGTTCGGCTGGGGCATAGTGGTCATTAGCGACAACTTCGTTTTGGTTATTTTCCATTTGTGTTTGTTGTCTATGAAGAAATTTTGATAATTCAAGTAGGAGGATAATTGTGTGTATGGAGGAACAAGGAAATGTATGTATTTATAGATGAATTTAAAATAAAAAACACCAAAAGGCGTGATATGAATATTGAAAAGACGTTCACTACTCTCTAGGTAATGTATCTGGATTAATTAATGCCTTTTTTCGTATGCAGGTTTTGAGGAATGCTTTCACACCTTTTAATTGCAGAAGGCAATCCTTCGCTTGAATCAGCATGACTATTGCATTATACTGAACATCCCGTTTGCAGTATTAGAACATCTGTATGATAATCAATTTGAATTATATACTACAAAAATAATAGAACTTTTGAACGCCATTGATAAATGCTCGAAACATTAAGTTAAACGTTCAAATATAAAAATATATAAAATTGTCAAGATTAAAATTCAAAAAGCAACACTTTGAGTTTGGGAGGATTGTCCAATATCCACTCGTTTTGGGCAAGTAGTTCTTTTGTGGCCTGACCTTTTGCAGATGCTATATTTGTTTCTCCTACTTGAAAATACTTCACCAACTGATGGTATCCGCTTTTTCCTTCGTCTACCCTTACCCACGTCGATGAAAGGAGGCAATATTCGTCTCTCAAGCAGCTCAGGAGAAACATTCCAAAATTCTTCCGGTGGAACAGCATTGATCGGTTCTGCATAGGCAAGCATATATGACTCTAACTTGTAATATGCAGAAGTGAAGTCATAGACGCAGGCTCCATAGTCTTCTGGACGCAGCATTCTGATAGCTGCCATAGCATGTTTACAGGGTATTAAGTCAATTTGATACTCTCTGCACGTACAAGTTCTGTTGAGTAAATCGACTTCTGCTCCCTGGCCTAGACTGATGATGGTGAAACCATACGTACCTTTTCGACTAATTGCGAGCTTACCCCCTTCCTCAGGTTGAATCTTATTTTTCCTTCAATTGAAGGGACACATATGGTTGAAACCTCGAGGAACTCCGTAGCTCTCACATGGAATTTTTCGCCAAATGTACGATTGATATGATTTAATAGGGCAACAATAGGATATTCTCTTTCATCCCTCAGCATTGCATTTGTGGACTCAGCAATGTTCGAGGTCATTACTGCAAATCTTAAATTGTAACAAACAAACAAAGACCTTAATGCTAAATACGTCTAATCCAAGTGCGAACATTAAGCATGCGATCAGAACATCAATAATTACGTCATACACATCATTGGTACTATTTTGAACGTCAATTAGAATGTTATCGGCTTAATTTGCCATATAAACATAGAATATTCCAACGCAACATTCAGAACATTTGGTATGAACTTTCATAGTCGTGTACCTTTGCTACCTGATGTCTTTTGGTGTTATTCCTTTCCCCTCAATGTACCTATCTTTCATGTATTCACCAACAACATCAGTTGTGGCATGTGTATGGTGGCTTTGCAGGTGCTGCACACCGCACGTGTGCTCGCCATTGTAGATTGTAATATAAAATGTATCACTACTATGATACCTCAATGCTCGAAGCCACCACTTGTAATTTGCATCAACACATCGGGCATAAAACAACTTTTTTGTATTCTTCACAGCTTTGAAAGAAAAAGGCTTCCTCACTGCAGCAAGGCTAAACTTCACCACTAATTCTCGCTTGTTCTTGAAAGTCATACCCTTTACAAAACCTGTGCCGTCTTTTCTAAAAAAATCGTTGCGGCTGCTCTGTGATGGTGCTCTTTCTGAAGGATTACCAACTACTTCTCCACCTTCTTCACCTTTTTCGTCTGCCTCTCCACCTTGTTTTAATTCATCTTCATACATCTCAACATGCATATCTTGTTCATTTGAACTTGAAATTCCTTCAGGCCTTGGAATCACACTAACCCTTAGTGTTGGCCTAGCCCCAGCTGGGTCTACATCAGCCATATAAAGCTGAACATCATCATCAGTCCTAATTTTAGATGGAGCAGTCTTTTGCTTTGCGGCAACACTCTGCATATATGAAATGCAAAGATCCCTAGGATCATCACTTACCCCCCAACTGCGTATGATTTTGTTGACAAGTTCATCATATGTAACATTCCTACTCTGCATATCATTTCGAACGCTCAACCCATTCACCGAGAAAATCAACTCCTAGTAGTATGTTGTCCCCCATTACTTTAACGATATCTGCAAGGTAGGATAAACATTCATCAAATGTGGTCCAGGTAGCAAAGGATACTGGAACATCGAAAAACAGATCCGAACATGCCCAAGGATGTTTAAGAATACAAGCATACCGATGTGAAACATCGATACATCAGTTCCGACCATCTACAAAAATGTTCCAACATTATGAATAGCATTTACTGAACATGCTGTAAGATTATTCGGGCAACCAAAATTATGTTCCATAACTCTGACTAGCACAATAGGAACATCAAAAGGATTATCCTGAGCATCTAATACAATGTTCCATAATTGTGACTACGTTGTACGAGTATTTGTAGAACAATCTTTATAATGTTACGATCGTCACGGTAAGATGTTTCAAAACAGCAACATACTGTTTAAAAGAGTTTTTACAAAAATTAGAATAGTAGAGATTAGCAAGACGGAGATTTACACTTACAGGAGATATGGGACTTGTCAAGCTTTCCAGTTTGAAGTAATGCCCAACGTTAATTCAAACAATTTCAACGACAAGCTTTCCAATTTCAAGTAATGGCCAACAGGTAAACATTATTCAAAGTATTTCAACATCAAGCAAACCAATTAAAAGTAATGCCAATCAGAAATTGTTATCAATTCAATGCTCAAGTCAAAGGGAGGAGTCCACTTGGAACTAGATAATCAAAAACTGCGTCTCTTTTTTTTTTTTTTTGGAATCGAGCGAGGAATTGCAAAAGACGTATTTATAGCCCCTTATGCTTACCCATACTAGTAGTAGAAAATGCTCGAATTAGATGTACATACGCCTTTCCATACCGCCACATGATTGATCATTGTGAGAAGCCAGATTCATTAACCTCTTGAGCGAAAGGCCTCCAGCTCATTCAAAGAATTGCAGCGTATTTTTCCCAAATTATTTTTTCAATTACAGTCAATAATACCTAATTAACCGAAAATGATTTAGATCTGACAATATTTTCCGTTTGGGAGAGTTGGAATGCAAGAATAATAGCGAAAGCGAATGGAGATTGAAGAAAGCAGATGCGCAGCAGCTATGGTGTTTTCAAATCGCGAGGGAGAAGAGAAGAGAGGAGAGGGAATAAACGGAGGGAATAAACGGAGGGAAAAATATTTTTCTAATTTGGCAAATTTTATTTTTTATATACGTGAGGACCAAAGTGTAAGAAATAAAACTTTAGGGTGAAGGGGAGTGGAGGAAAGTTATGTTTAAGAGCCTTAATTAGATGTGTCCATTCTACTACATTAATTAAGACTTTGTCCTTTTTACCTATTTACACTCTTGAGTGTCCCTTTTGACCAAATGTCCCGGTAAGCATAACATGTCTAATACCAACAAGCAGAAAGACAAACAAGTCATGGACCAGCAACGTTAGATAGATGGAAAAGGACATATCTTCCAACCCATCCAGTTCAAGTCGTTAACTAATTTTGTGATCTATTGATCAAATCCTTAATCCAATCTTTTTATGATGAAAATTATCGGATTAGATGGCTCTAATTCCGCGTCTTTAATTACATTTGCAAGATGTATGTAATAACATGCACTACAAGCTATAGTACATGAAAAGAGGACTTAAAACAGCCAACCTAAAAACCTGCTGAAAACAATATACGTAATACTTAGTACTAGTAATAAAAAGAATCCGACTGTATATACAAAGTATAAATTATTTATAAAAGGACTTTAATTAACGTAACTATTCTTGGTCCAGTATGGCTCCACAATCCATGTAGTTGTTGATTGCTGATACTCGTAAATGTTCTTATAGGATTCACTCCCAATTATCACTCAATAAGCGCAGTATCTGCTTCAAATCCTTGAAAAGATAACTAATGAAAATATATGTTGACTTTTTTAGGCACTTTCCTAGGTGTAGAGAATATAGCTATATATGGTGGAAATTAATGAAACCCAATGAGGTTCATTCCATTATACAAAGATGTAGGACGTACAAATAATTAATCCTAGACTGCTTTGGTGTTGGCTTCAGTTTTGGCTATTCTTGAGAGCAACTCTCCTTTTTCCACACGAGGAACTTGGAGGCTTAGAAGAAAATATTCAGGAATACATCAGATTTTACTGTGTGCACTAATAGGTGCTCATGTACAACGAAAGTGGCTTTCGTTTTCTTTTATTCTGGTTAATCCACAGCTTTTTTATATTTGACTGACCAATTCTGATCATATTTGCATATATATGTTATATATCAAAAAATTAATCTCTAAGTTGTTGATTATAATGAAGCTATAAACCATGCATAGGAATTCTAATTGTGACGTATACTAATTTAGCAATGACAAACAGCTAATGATGTATTAATTAAAAGACGACGTGAAATCTCGTTTGTCCAGTTTGATCATGTCCATGCAAGTAAACTAGCTATCCTTTGCTTATTTTTGAACTCGTCTATCCTGAAAGCTACTGTTAGTTGTTAAATCACTAGTTATAGCTTTGATTTGCGTGTATCCAAAGTTTCTTTTCCTTGCTTGCCAGAGTAAATAGGATATGATTTCATTAGGTAGGAACAATATGATGTTAAATTAGGTATAACGTGATCGTTCAAGTAAACTTTTCAAAGCTCGTGTTCATATTACCACACCACTCCGATTCAGAGGACTATATAGATGGAGAATATACTTATTGGGTTCAATTGTTGAACACAATATTTACGACACAAAATACCAATATATTTGAAATTTAATAAAATTTCAACGAGTATTTAATTTTGAACTCATAAATTTAAATGAGTTATGAGTTCCCTAGTAAAACTTAAAGATCGAATCATAAACTATGAATCTTGAATCCGCATATCTGGGTAGTACGTCAAATTTGACATTGACTCATTTAAAATGTAGAGTTGCTTAACATAAAGCCTGACAGCTATTGACAAGCGTGATCTGCATAAAAGACGACACACATACAGAAAGATGTGATGCTGCACAGATTTGTTATGGCAATTGCTACATTTATTTACATGTGCTATCATTGAAAATTTCAGACATACAGAATTAGTCCTCTTCCACGCAATTCTGATCAAAATGTAATCAGACGGTTAACGCGGAGAAAGGAACTCCGCTTTTTCTACGTAGATTCTAAGGCCAACTCAATAAGGTATAAAATAATGAAGGGAAAATTAACCAATAGTACTAACCGCTTATTAATTTAGAAGCTAAGAGAGAGTTGTAAAAGAAATAAGGAATTTTTACATTATATAGATATTTGGAAGTGTCTTTAACATAAAATAGATACATTGTTCCTAATTTATTGTATATAGATATTTAGACTTATGTAGATTGCTTTTTTTAGCCATTTTCAAAAACTGATTAATGCCCCTTAAACGTAAAAATTTCGCTCAGAGACCACTTTTAATATTGGTATTTAGTTTGAGGCCACTATTTTCAGTGGCTTTACACTAGAGGTCACTCTTGTGCCAGTACACTAAACGTGGGTATATGTAAAAGCCCAAATTACCCCTCATCTTTTTTGAATTGACAGGGGTTTTTAAAACCCTTCTTCTTCATTTTAACCGGTCATTTCATGCATTTTAACTGGTCTTCTTCACTGAATCTTCATGCAAAAATAACCACTTCGTTTGCTCAGTTGCATTACGTACGTTGAATTACATTTCTCTCTTCACCTTTGCAGTCTGAAATTTGTATTTTGGCAGGTATAACATTTCTCTCTTTTCATATACGACTTTTTTGTACTTTTTTTTTTGTATTTTTTTGTGAAATATGCGGTTGTTAAGTTAAGTAACGTTATTTAAGTTTAAATTTGTATGTTTTTTTCGTATTTAGTAGTTACTTTTTATTGAAGTTCAAGTGTGTTTGTAGTAAACTTATGTGTGTGTGCGCGCGTGTGTGTGTGTGTTTGTCTCTGTGTACGTGCGTGTGTGTGTGTGTTTGTGTGTGATGGACTGAACTTATGTGTGTTCTCAGTCCACTAGGATTGAACTTCTGTCTCCAGTGATTGAAGTTTATTCCTAGTGGACTGAAGTCCTCTCCCCCTCCTGCGTATGACTCTGTGTGTGTGTGTGTGTGTGTGTGTGTGTGTGTGTGTGTTTGTATGTGTGATGGACTGAACTTATGTGGGTATTCTCAGTCCACTATGATTGAACTTTTGTCTCTGTGTGTGTGTGTGTGTGTGTGTGTGTGTGTGTGTGTGTGTTTGTGTTTGTGACACATACTGTGTTTTTTGCTTTGAGATGGTGCTTGTGCCAGTATGTGTCACAAAGGAAATGTCACCATTAGGTAGAAAGACCTCCTTAGGAACTCCAGACTGTATTGAACCTTTATCTAGCAAGGAAACATCTGAGACCATATGATTTGTAGCCCCAGTGTCAATGATCCATTCTTTTGGACTATTTGAAACTAGTAAAGCAGAACTAATACCTGCCACATTAGCTTCTGATTCAGAGATGGAGTTATTATCGCCCAGCATTTGCAAGATCTGTGCATACTGTTCCTGAGTGAAAGTGCAGCTTCCAGTTTTGACTCATCTTTCCAATCTGTGGAGGAATATTTTCACTTTCTGATTGCACATTATAAGCAGAAGGACCAGTTTTTCTTTTCTTGTAATCTTGAGGGTAGCCATTTAGTTTCCAGCAACTATTTAGTCAGTTTGCAGAAATCACAGTACAAATTCTTTGCCTGTCTCTTGAACTTTTGATTTCCCTGGTTTCCTCTGAACTTAGTGTACATTGCAGCCTGATCCAAGTTGCAGCACCAAGAACTTATGTATGTGTGTATGCTCAGTCCACTAGGACAGATGTTCATTCCTAGTGGATTGAAGCCTATCCCCCATATGTGTGTGACTCAGTGTGTGCTCTCAGTCCACTATGATTGTACTTCTGTCTCCAAGGATGGAAGTTCATTCATAGTGGACTGAAGTGCACCCCCGCACATGTGTGCGACTCTGTCTGTGTATGCGCGCGCGCGCGTGTGTGTGTGCTCCATTCCTAGTGCACTGAAGTCTACACCCCACATGTGTGTGACTGTGTGTGTGTTCTTAGCCCATTAGGGAATGAACTTCTGTATGCGTGCATGTGTCTATGTGTATTCTCAAACCTGTATTTGTTTATTTTGTATGTGTGAGTGATAGTTTTTTTTTATAGTTAGCTTTTTTGCAATATGGATGTTGGAATGGAGGGGAATCTAGTGTATCCATTTGACCGCTGGTTCAACATGAATGCATATTGACAAGGGGAGCACAATTTGGATAATATCATTTCAAATTTCAGTAAAGCACAGCGTAAGAAGCTTTCAGATGGTGTGTTTGGAAGCTTTCTGAAGTTGCAGTCGTACAAAACTTCTATGAGGTTACTGCATTGTTTATTATTGTCACGTATTGTGAACAGTGATCCGAATAGATTAAGTTTTAATATTTTTGGTCATCTCATCCATTTTGGTCCTGAAGAATATCATGTTTACACTGGTTTGAAGTTTTCTGCAAACCGTGAGGAATTATTTGATGGACCTGCTATAAATATGGATCAGAGGCTTCTGAAGCAGTACTTTGGTGGCAAAAGCAATCTTCAGGTGTCAGACGTTCGTAAATTTTTAGTATCAATGACCACGGCATCTCTGGTTGATGAAGATGATGCAGTGAAGATTGCAGAGTTTTATGTCTTTCAGTCAATCATTTTGTGTTCTAACAAAAAAACAAGCTTGGTTGAAGTGCATTACTTGGATATCATTGACAACCAGGATCTTTGTAGAGTTTATCCTTGGGGGAGTGCGGGTTTTGAAGCATTAGTTAACTCTGCAATGAGACCTCTTAAAAGTGGTGTAAATTATTATGTGCTGGGATTCCCGTTTGTGTTATGCGCTTGGTTTCTGGATTTATTTCCAACACTTCGTTCTAACTTTTGTACATATAATAGTGATGGCTTCCCAAGGATGGTTAGGTTTATTAGTTTCAAAAATCCTCAGTATAACACTTTGGTTGAGCAGTATTTTCATAATGTAAATGTAAGTTTCTATCTCTCTCTGTGTGTGTGGTTGCTTAAGTTCTTTACCCTCATGGACTGAATTCTATCCTAATGTACTGAACTTCTTCAGCCTTACTGAAGTTCTATCATTATGGACTGAACTTCTTTTCCATCTATGTATCTGTCCTCATGGACTGAACTTCTAAAATAGTACCAATTGAAGTTCAGTCCATGAGGACAGAACTTCTATTTCTGCATATAAAAGTTTTATTCTTATTTTACTGTGGTGCTAATATATTTCTCATGGTTTTTTTTTTTTTTTAGAGTTTTGACAAATTTAAAATGGTTCCAATTGTTCTGTCTGAGGAAGAAAAAAGGTCGGTGGAATTGAATGTGACAGAAGCAGGTCCTGTTGTACTTGTTGTTGCATTTAAACGTTTAAAAGGAAAAGAAGTTGTTGAAGATAGTGAGGATACCTGTGATGATTTTGAGGTTGGTGGTGCTCAGATATATCATGGTGGTGCTGAGAGTGATTCTCAGACTGAGGATGGTGGCGCTGAGACTGAGGATAGTGGTGCTGAGAGTGAAGATATTGCTGAGACTGAGGATGGTTCTGAGACTGAGGATGGTGGTGCTGAGAGTGAAGATCTTGGTGTTGAGACTGAGGATGATGATCATGTGGGTGAGGATGATGTTGCTGAGACTGAGGATGATGATCATGTGGGTGAGGGTGCTTGTGATGATAGGCAGGATGCTCGACATGGTGTAGAGCTTGATCAAGATTTAGTTAATGCAATTGTTAAAGTGAGTTTTCAAGTATCATGTGCATTCATCTTTTTGTGTTTTTATTTTAATTGAATATTTTTATCAGTTCTATCGATTTTTTTTTATTTTTGCAGAAGGTGAATATAAAATTCCGGAAGAGGTTGCGTAGTCAGCGACGGCGCATAAGGGAGGATATTAGGAAGTATAATAGTGAGTATATTATGGAGTATATTCGTGGTGTAGATAACAAGGCTGATTGTGTTCTGGATTTTATGAAGAAGTTTGCTAAAAATTTTGAGGAAAAGGAAGGAAGTTGGAGGAAAGATGTTAGTGGAAGAAGGGGCAAGGAACAATCTGGCAGCTTTCGTAATTCCTTAAACTTGTATTCATGTGGAGGCAATGCTAGTGATGGAAGGAAGAGAAAGTCTCCTCCAGATGTAAGAAAAGACTTCAGTCATGGCGCTGTATCCGGGAAATCAAAATCTCCTTCAGATGACAGACAAGACTCCAGTGAAGGCCGTGTAGTTAGGAAATCAAAAAGCTGTTCAGATGTAAGAAAAGAAGTTAGTGGTGGTGGTACAGGTCTAAATTCAGCTATACAATTGCATGGAGCGTCGCAAGGTGTGTTTGTCAATGAAACGCCTAGACAAATTCTTGAACGAATTGACAGTGAATTAGACATGTTTGGTGAGTTTACTGCGGCACAGAATGAGGTGCTTGAAATTCAATTGCAAGTTATAAGTGGAGAGCTTGATCTGTCGACACCTCGCTTGCTCCCTCAGGATATGATTGTGGAGAAATCAGGTACAACTTCTGCACCCATCCAACCAAAAACCTATGAAAGAAAAAGGAAGAAGTTGAAGAAAAATAGTTCACATCCTGATATGCCTAATTTTAATATACTGCCACCGACTCAAAAAAGTGTTAGCGGGGGTTCATGTGATGCTGAAGATACACCAAGAGCTGAAGAAATTTAGCAAGATATGTCGAAAAATCTGCAATATGAGAGGACCGATGACGTTGAAATGGATAATGTTGATGTGAGTTATCAACCAGCAAGAGAAGAACCAGAAGGGTAGTCGGTCAACGAAACAGTAGAAGAATAGGTGATTTCGCACGGAAAAGAGATGCATGTTGATGTCGTTATGGAGAATGCTGACAGAAGTAACCAAGTTGAAAGAGATGGGGATATGACTGAAGATCAGCAGGCTCTTGCCTGTCAGTCAATTGATGAAGCACCCAAAGAAGAGGTTACGACACAGGAACAGGAGATGCCTCTTAAGGTTGTTATGGAGAATGCCCAGGCTATTGAGCAAACAAGAAGAGAAGTTGATTTGACTGAACAGCAGACTTTCGAAAGTCTTGTGGACAAACAACAGTCAGTCGGTATAGCGGGCAAAAAAGAAGTAATGACTCAGGAACAGGAGAAAGAGGAGCTGAATGAAGAACAACAGGCTGATAGAAGTAACCAAGTTGAAAGAGATGGGGATATGACTGAAGATCAGTAGGCTTTTGGCTGTCAGTCAATTGATGAAGCACCCAAAGAAGAGATTACGACACAGGAACAGGAGATGCCTCTTAAGATTGTTATGGAGAATGTCCAGGCTATTGAGCAAACAAGAAGAGAAGTTGATTTGACTGAACAACAGACTTTCGAAAGTCTTGTGGACAAACAACAGTCAGTCGGTATAGCGGGCAAAGAAGAAGTAATGACTCAGGAATAGGAGAAAGATGAGCTAAATGAAGAACAATAGGCTGATGGAATTGTTGTGGGCAAAGGTCAGTCGGTCGATGAAGCAGGTAAACAAGAGATGCTTACACAGGAACAGGAGAGGCATGTTCCGATTGTTAGGGAGATTGCCAAGGCAAGTGACCAAGCCCCTGAAAGTACTAAGGTAGAACAGTCGGAGCAGCAAGGTCTTCTGGGGAAAAGGGACCGAAAGCCCAGTCGGTGGTTGCTATCTCCATATAATACCACAAGGACTAAAAAGAAGACAACTGACTGGAAGGGTAATTACAGACGTAGTTGTCCATTCCACCACTTGAAGATTAGTCCAGCAGTGTTGGATGAGTTTAAATCTTTTTTGCTATTTCAAAGAAATGACACTGAACTTAAACAGTAAGTCTATTTGTATTTTTTTATGATTTCTTGTCTGTAGTTTTTTAAGTTCAGTGCATAGTGGATGAATTTGGAAACCTATAGTTCAATTCCCTATGGACTGAACTTCTTATCCCATGAGTTCTGCCCCTATGGATTGAAGTTCTGTGCATATGGAGTAAGTTCTGTCTGTAAGAATTGAACCTCAGTCAAAAGGCCATGGACTTTTTGTCCACAAGGACATGCAAAGTTCTGTCCCCTATAAGATTGAACTTCATTGCCTATGATATTTCTTAAGTTCATTCCTGATGGAAAAGTAACATGTGTTTTGTATTTTGTATCTTTTTAATTAGGAACAACCGTGCTTGTTATATACGCGATAATGATTACGACAGTAATCCATATCAGTTGGAAACAATCAAGCCAGATAAGCAGTGGTTTTTGGAGTTTATAGATGTTGCATACCCTTTGACTGATAATGTTAGTGCATATTTTGTTCTTTGGTTTGTTCCGTGTTCGTTATTCTGTGTATTGACTAAACAGGTTCATTTTTTGCAGCATATCGATGTTGCTATGTATTATCTTAGGAAGAGGGCATGCTACCATTTGTTCCAGTTTCCTCATACACTATCAATTACTGATATCGTTTTTGATAGTTATATGTGCTCTATTTATCAGTCAGAATTCAAAGACAAAAGTAAAAGACCAGGTGATGAAATCTGGCTTGACGGTATTGGACAGTATATGTGCAATTACCTTCATGGCATGGAACGGAGGTGTTCAGTTCCCATGGCATGGAACGGAGGTGTTCAGTTTCCTCATACACTATCAATTACTGATATCGTTTTCAAATATTTTTATATTTTTTTTGGAAATTTAGAGAGAGAGCTCAAGTCAGGCTCCAAGAGAGATTGCCAGTGACACTGTACAAGGCACTTAACATTCACAAGAAAGCTGCATTTGACGCTTTCTTGGAGGAGGAGAAGAAGGAAGAAAAGACTGCCTTCCTGTGTCACGAGTTCAATTACTTGGATTTTCTGGACTTCCTGGACGTGAAAGAGTGGATGTGGAATAGTGTAAGTGCATCTCTTTACTTCTATTATTTTGTTAGTGTTTGGTTTTTATCGAAGAACGAAAATTTTTTACTCCGTTCGGAACCTGATGGTCCTATGTTCGTTGAACATTCGACTGGCTGGTCCAAACATAAAATAGTATGTGTCGATATAGTTTTATTCACTACTTCTAATTTGTTTTATTCTGCAGTTTATGGATGAGTACTTGGCCTTGATGCATGTGAGGCATAAGGCTTACCCCCGGCATAATGATAGCTCTGATCTTATCCTCGATCTTTCATTCTTGACCAACTTGTGCGTACGATACAATGCGGCTGAAGAGGAAGCGAAGGGGTTTGATGTCAGCCTTGGCAAATACCTAGCAGAATATAAGTTTGAGGATACATTCCTTGATTATGCCAGAGGTAAGTCTCCATATCCGGGTGGAAGGAAGTGGGATGGTGTGAAAGACTCTTTGCCGTGTATAACATTGAAAGCACGCATTATGTTACATGTGTCTTTCATTTAGAGGAGGCAAGGATCGATGTCTACGACTGCAACATTGGGTTGTACAATGAAGACCGCTTTTATTCAATAATGGGGCCAGTAATGTACATGTTCCCAATATGCATCCGGCAGTCGGGGAAATTCAACCACCTCCCTCCTGAAATCCAATCTATGGAAATGTGGCCGTATGAGCGCATCGAAGGCCTTCCAAGGAATTGACTGGTACTGCATGTGGAGCGTATGCCATCATGTTCCTCAAACATTTGTTGACCAACACCCCGATGGAATTGTTGTGTGACAATGTGATAGAAGACTGTCTAGTTCAATTTGCTGTGGACATATTCCATGGCAAATTAGTCCCGTAAAATTTGGATAATTATGTTTTTATTTTTGATGGGTGTAATATATGGATGATTACCCATTTTTTGATGATATATATGGCAAATGATGACTATTGTTTTGCATTACACTGAACATCGAGTTTACATTATTAGAACATATGTATGATGATAAGATTGACTTAAAAATATTAAAAATTATAGACTATTGGAACAACATTAATTATTTTCGGAACATTTTGTTGTACGTTCAAATAGTCTTTAACTTAATGGATATTTGATGTTCAATAACTAGTAAATAGGGAAACAACAACAGATGTTCTGAACATTAAAGTTTATACATTGATAATCAAGAACCATGCAAAAACACTCTTGATTGTTCAAAGATTCAGAGTTTTACAAAAGTATGCTAATTATATTAGCATTTAAGACATTACTTAATAAATAGTCATATTAAAATCCTGGTCAGAAACCCAAAATATGTGTTTTCACTTCAACGCGATGCAGTCCCTTCTTGTTTCAAGGTTGCTATCTGGAGCATGGTCTTTATCCTCTTTATTTCTTTCAACATCATTTTGACGTCCCTATTGTAGTATTCGAAGAATTCCTCAAATTTTAACTTCCAACCCCAAACTTCAGTACGAAGTTGTTCCAAAATATCATTTTCACGTTCTTGTTGTTCCGCATAAGTGTTTCGACTTTTTCTTCCTCCTCTTAGCTTGGCTGATCCTCTTCCCGTTTTTCCTTCTTTTTGCTTGGCTGATCCTCTTCCCTTTCTTCCTTCTTTTTGCTTGGCTGACCCTCTTCCCGTTCTTCCTTCGTTTTGCTTGGCTTCACCTCTTCCCGTTCTTCCTTCGTTTTGCTTGGCTGACCCTCTTCCCGTTCTTCCTTCTTTTTGCTTTGCTTCACCTCTTCCTTCTTGTTTCAAGGTTGCTCCCTTTGTCGTTTTTGCTACTCTTGACGTGGATGCTCTTGTATTGGTTGCTCCTGTTCTTGCAGTAGTAGCAACTATTGAGGAGGAAGGTCGGCGAACCATTTTGTATTTTATATATAAATAAATAAATAAATAAATAAATATATATATATATATATATGTATAGAGTTTTTTGAACGGTTTGATCGAGTATTTATAGGAAAAAAAGAGGTAACCGACTTAAGTGTGTTGTATCCAACACTAGCCGTTATGTATTTTTTTAATTTTTTTAAGTGACGCATTCGTTGCTTTGCTTCAGATTTGAATTGAAGGGGATAGCCGTTAAGTGTATTATGATGAGTAATTTAAAAAATACTAATAGACGACTGGAAGGGTATAAATAATTTTCAAACATGAAGATCAATTTGAATTATAAACGTCAAAAACCAATAGACTAATGGAACGAGTATATGATGATTCGTATCGCCATGAAGATGTTCTGACTTCCGCGGGAAGGATTAGGAACCCCTGGTCACAATTACAACACGTGTACTAATCCCAACCATTCAATGTGAATAGGCACCTCTTCAAATCATCACATATACCGAAAAGGCACCAAGCCTGGTTTCTATAAATGTTAAATGTCTGCACAACAACAACAACAACAACAAGGCGAAACAACAACAATGCCTCGCAGAGTAAGGCACCCAAGAGCACCAGAACATGATAGTGGAGTTCCAAGTACTAGTAGGTTCACTGAAATCGATCATGTCCGTGAAGATATCGCAGATCTGACCTCAGATGTTGATCAGATTGTAGTATATATAGGAAATGTGGAGGAGCAAGTGACGCGATTAAGGACTAGATTCGATGAATTCCGTGAGGATATGAATCTTATTAAGCGTATGCTTCGTGGTATTCAAGCTGAACTCGAGATTGACCCCCAAAACTACCCTTCACCACCACGACCTCCAGCGGCACACATGTGAAATGAAGAAATAATCTCCTTTCAAGTCTAGTCATTTAAGAAGATTTTCTATTTGTTTTGAATGTCGTGTTTTGAAGTGTTGTCCTTTAATTTTCAGTACAATTTAGCATGTTTTGAATATTTATGAATGTTGTTTTGCATTACACTGAACATCCCGTTTGCAGTATTAGAACATCCGTATGATGATCAATTTGAATTATATACTACAAAAATAATAGACTTTTGGAACGCCATTGATAAATGCTCGAAACATTAACTTAAACGTTCAAATATATAAATCTTAGTAGTACTCGATGAACAACAATTGGTATCAAATAAACCTAGCTACTATGAAACAAAAAAAAAAACTGCCCAAGACAATAAGAAATACATCTTCACCGTTGCAATTTAGCCTCTAACTTACTGATCTTCAATAAATTTGTAGTATTACAAGCCCCTAATTTGTTAACTTCCTTCACCAAATTGGCCCTTTCTTCACAAACTTCATCAAGTAAAATTTTCAACTTATTTAAAACCAATGTAGTAGGCTGGGGATACTCCTCGTCACACCATTCCCAAAATCCACAATTGCTAATACCCTTGCGGGGACACTTGCAAAATTTTTGTCTAGCATTCGACTGTGTGCCCGCCGTGAATTGTATCGCAGGTAAGCCACACCAACATCGACGATTTTGAGAGGAGCTGCGAGAACAATTTGATCCTTGAGACATGGTTGAGTTAAGAAGAAGACGATGTAGAGGGGGTAGGGATAACTTATATTTTAATAATGGGGTAAAAAGACCTAATTAATTGAATGTTTGGGGTTATTCCACGTGTTATAAGGTAATAATTCCGTCCGGAGCGGGTTAATAGAATGGGTTGGATTGATGTAAGTTGTGGAGCAGGTCGCTCCACGTATTTAAAACGGGTTGCTCTACTTTTTTTAGCATTAGAAAACCATGTTTGGCACGTAGAAGAGATTGTTCTAATATCCCTAAACAAATGTATCCGTTGTATTAGTACTACAAACACCAAAAAATTTCCAAAGATTGATGCAAAAACATCTAATTTACGTCACGAACATGGGTTAGTATGTTCAGTTCAAATAGGTGCCTATTTTAATATGTAGTGTTCCAACCTTTAATATGATTGTAATAAGAAACTATATAACATGACAAGATTAATAAGTCTTTATATTTAAGGTTAAATCATCATTATATAGATTATCCATTAGTTAGAACAACATCTAATGAAATACTCAATAACTTAGTAATTGTTTCATTTGATATAACTAAGTAATCGCTTTCAATAGATATAAATGAGTATACTCTAGTAGAACTTTTATGAGTAAACACTTCCAATAGACATACTATTGAGTAGTCACCTTAAATACACATACTATTGAGTAATCTCTTTGAATATACATAAATTTCCAAAGATTGATGCAAAAAACATCTAATTTACGTCACGAACGTGGGTTTGTATGTTCAGTTCATAGTAGGTGCCTAATTTAATATGTAGTGTTCTAACCTTTAATATGATTGTAATAAGAAACTATATAACATGACAAGATTAATAAGTCTTTATATTTAAGGTTAAATCATCATTATATAGATTATCCATTAGTTAGAGCAACATCTAATGAAATACTCAATAACTTAGTAATTGTTTCATTTGATATAACTAAGTAATCGCTTTCAATAGATATAAATGAGTGTTCGCTCTAATATATTTAACACCTCCAATAGACATACTATTGAGTAGTCACCTTAAATACACATAAATGATGTATCACAATCAATACTTGTATGATTTGAAGTCTTAGTTGTTGTAGATACACGAAGAATGTCTGTAATTTGTGAATGAAATTGTTCAAATAGATTATTAATGTGTCTATCTAGTGATATAACGTTCAATCTATGCTACAATTCGTTAGAATACACTTCTTAATGATTAAAATTGTTAATTGAGCTAGAATCAACCCTACACTCCTTATCCAAATAACTTAATAATTATATTTTGGTATAATTAACGACATATATTTTGGTTTACTTACACATAGCATGTTTTTGGAATCTTAATAAACTACTAAATCATTGTTTATGCATTTCAAATGATCCTTATATTAGTACTCCCTCTGTCCCAATTTATGTGTCACACTTTCCTTTTTGGTCTGTCCCAAAAAGAATGTCACATTTCCTTATTTGTCAACTATTTAATACACTATCTCTATTTTACCCTTATTGGGCCCTACTTCCTTTAAAATACACAAACAACTTTTTGATTACTACAACCTTCTCTCTCTTACTTTTTCAAGGGTAAATTTGAACATTTACAAAGTCAACTTGTATTTCTTAAACTCCGTGCCAAGTCAAACACCGCCACATAAATTGGGACGGAGGGAGTATTTCTCAACTAATCCTCAACGGTACAAAAAAAACATCAGTATGAAGATCCAGAACAGACTTACGATGTTCGAGAATGTTCCGCACAAGGTTCAGAACAGGAGATTGGATGTTCTCTAAATGTTAGGAATTTTTGAGGTTTGGGGTTTGGGGTTAGGGTTAGGTTTTGGGGTTCAGGGTTAGGTTTAGGGTTCAAACATCGTTTATTATGTTCTGAACGTAAAAAAAGTACCTTTTATTTTTGAGCAAACGCGTTTCATTTTAAACGAACTACCTAATTGATAATTATGTTTGGCACGTTCAAAAGAACGTTCTAAAATCTCAAAAAAGAAATGTACCCACGCCCCGGGCTCTATTTTATACAAAATGGGACGCACGTGGAATTCGGAACAAAAAAAAGGTGGGGCCTTAATGGCAATTATGACAACCCCAAAAGTCAAGTTTTAATTAAAAATGTGGCTGGTCAGTCTTATCAATTCCATCATTTCAAACATCGAACACCCGCCCCTTTCTTCTCTTACACACTTCTCAAGTCTTCTTCTCGAGTATTCTATTTCGTCGCCGGCCATCTACATAATGTTCTCCGGTAACATCGAAAGGTAAATTTTGTACTATATTGATGTTTTCAAGTGAATCGGGGTTTCTTTTTTTGCTATTTGGCTATTTCGATAAAGCTATGGTTTTTACGCCTTCTTTCTGGTTCTGGACTGAAATTCTCGTGAAAATCTCTACTTTTTGTTGATTTTTTCGTCAGATAGTGTTGTGCTGTTGTACAAATAGTGAGGCTTTTACATGTTTGTGTTAATAACGATTTTAAGGCCATACTCTTTCTGCTATGTCAAACATCTTCATACAGTGCTCTGAACTTTTGTTAGGATGTTTCAACTTGCTGATGCATTTTAGATGGATGTTGTTAAAATATATGCTAGCATGTTTACGTTAATAACGATGTCAAACATCTTCATACGGTGCTTGGAACATGTGTTAGAATGTTTCAAGTTGCTGATGAAGTGTAGGCGTTCACTTATGTAGTGGAAGTATTATCAACTTAACACATAATCTGATAATTTTCATTCATACTTAAGGAAACAAAATACATATACAAAAGTACTTGACATAATGCTTAGACAAAAGTACTAGATATAATGCTTAGACAAAAGTACTAGATATAATGCTTAAATAAAAGTTCTAGTTGTCAGCATTGGGAGAATTTGGAGGAGTAACAAACTGCTCCGGATTCATCCCTTGTTGGAGAAGGAGTCCCAAAAGCATTCTTTCAATACGCTCCGAGCGCTGAATTAACACTTGCCTTATACTCCATACATCAGCAGATAAGCGGTCGACAGCATGGTTGATTGCAGTGATGTCAGTTTGTATACCGGCAATATCTCAGGCGATGTTTCCATAATATTCATTATGGTCAGGTTCGGCTGGGGCATAGTGGTCATTAGCGACAACTTCGTTTTGGTTATTTTCCATTTGTGTTTGTTGTCTATGAAGAAATTTTGATAATTCAAGTAGGAGGATAATTGTGTGTATGGAGGAACAAGGAAATGTATGTATTTATAGATGAATTTAAAATAAAAAACACCAAAAGGCGTGATATGAATATTGAAAAGACGTTCACTACTCTCTAGGTAATGTATCTGGATTAATTAATGCCTTTTTTCGTATGCAGGTTTTGAGGAATGCTTTCACACCTTTTAATTGCAGAAGGCAATCCTTCGCTTGAATCAGCATGACTATTGCATTATACTGAACATCCCGTTTGCAGTATTAGAACATCTGTATGATAATCAATTTGAATTATATACTACAAAAATAATAGAAATTTGGAACGCCATTGATAAATGCTCGAAACATTAAGTTAAACGTTCAAATATAAAAATATATAAAATTGTCAAGATTAAAATTCAAAAAGCAACACTTTGAGTTTGGGAGGATTGTCCAATATCCACTCGTTTTGGGCAAGTAGTTCTTTTGTGGCCTGACCTTTTGCAGATGCTATATTTGTTTCTCCTACTTGAAAATACTTCACCAACTGATGGTATCCGCTTTTTCCTTCGTCTACCCTTACCCACGTCGATGAAAGGAGGCAATATTCGTCTCTCAAGCAGCTCAGGAGAAACATTCCAAAATTCTTCCGGTGGAACAGCATTGATCGGTTCTGCATAGGCAAGCATATATGACTCTAACTTGTAATATGCAGAAGTGAAGTCATAGACGCAGGCTCCATAGTCTTCTGGACGCAGCATTCTGATAGCTGCCATAGCATGTTTACAGGGTATTAAGTCAATTTGATACTCTCTGCACGTACAAGTTCTGTTGAGTAAATCGACTTCTGCTCCCTGGCCTAGACTGATGATGGTGAAACCATACGTACCTTTTTGACTAATTGCGAGCTTACCCCCTTCCTCCAGGTTGAATCTTATTTTTCCTTCAATTGAAGGGACACATATGGTTGAAACCTCGAGGAACTCCGTAGCTCTCACATGGAATTTTTCGCCAAATGTACGATTGATATGATTTAATAGGGCAACAATAGGATATTCTCTTTCATCCCTCAGCATTGCATTTGTGGACTCAGCAATGTTCGAGGTCATTACTGCAAATCTTAAATTGTAACAAACAAACAAAGACCTTAATGCTAAATACGTCTAATCCAAGTGCGAACATTAAGCATGCGATCAGAACATCAATAATTACGTCATACACATCATTGGTACTATTTTGAACGTCAATTAGAATGTTATCGGCTTAATTTGCCATATAAACATAGAATATTCCAACGCAACATTCAGAACATTTGGTATGAATGTTCATAGTCGTGTACCTTTGCTACCTGATGTCTTTTGGTGTTATTCCTTTCCCCTCAATGTACCTATCTTTCATGTATTCACCAACAACATCAGTTGTGGCATGTGTATGGTGGCTTTGCAGGTGCTGCACACCGCACGTGTGCTCGCCATTGTAGATTGTAATATAAAATGTATCACTACTATGATACCTCAATGCTCGAAGCCACCACTTGTAATTTGCATCAACACATCGGGCATAAAACAACTTTTTTGTATTCTTCACAGCTTTGAAAGAAAAAGGCTTCCTCACTGCAGCAAGGCTAAACTTCACCACTAATTCTCGCTTGTTCTTGAAAGTCATACCCTTTACAAAACCTGTGCCGTCTTTTCTAAAAAAATCGTTGCGGCTGCTCTGTGATGGTGCTCTTTCTGAAGGATTACCAACTACTTCTCCACCTTCTTCACCTTTTTCGTCTGCCTCTCCACCTTGTTTTAATTCATCTTCATACATCTCAACATGCATATCTTGTTCATTTGAACTTGAAATTCCTTCAGGCCTTGGAATCACACTAACCCTTAGTGTTGGCCTAGCCCCAGCTGGGTCTACATCAGCCATATAAAGCTGAACATCATCATCAGTCCTAATTTTAGATGGAGCAGTCTTTTGCTTTGCGGCAACACTCTGCATATATGAAATGCAAAGATCCCTAGGATCATCACTTACCCCCCAACTGCGTATGATTTTGTTGACAAGTTCATCATATGTAACATTCCTACTCACAAGGATAGGTCTTGTCTCTTTCACCTTAGGAATCCAAGCATATCATTTCGAACGCTCAACCCATTCACCGAGAAAATCAACTCCTAGTAGTATGTTGTCCCCCATTACTTTAACGATATCTGCAAGGTAGGATAAACATTCATCAAATGTGGTCCAGGTAGCAAAGGATACTGGAACATCGAAAAACAGATCCGAACATGCCCAAGAATGTTTAAGAATACAAGCATACCGATGTGAAACATCGATACATCAGTTCCGACCATCTACAAAAATGTTCCAACATTATGAATAGCATTTACTGAACATGCTGTAAGATTATTCGGGCAACCAAAATTATGTTCCATAACTCTGACTAGCACAATAGGAACATCAAAAGGATTATCCTGAGCATCTAATACAATGTTCCATAATTGTGACTACGTTGTACGAGTATTTGTAGAACAATCTTTATAATGTTACGATCGTCACGGTAAGATGCTTCAAAACAGCAACATACTGTTTAAAAGAGTTTTTACAAAAATTAGAATAGTAGAGATTAGCAAGACGGAGATTTACACTTACAGGAGATATGGGACTTGTCAAGCTTTCCAGTTTGAAGTAATGCCCAACGTTAATTCAAACAATTTCAACGACAAGCTTTCCAATTTCAAGTAATGGCCAACAGGTAAACATTATTCAAAGTATTTCAACATCAAGCAAACCAATTAAAAGTAATGCCAATCAGAAATTGTTATCAATTCAATGCTCAAGTCAAAGGGAGGAGTCCACTTAGAACTAGATAATCAAAAACTGCGTCTCTTTTTTTTTTTTTTGGAATCGAGCGAGGAATTGCAAAAGACGTATTTATAGCCCCTTATGCTTACCCATACTAGTAGTAGAAAATGCTCGAATTAGATGTACATACGCCTTTCCATACCGCCACATGATTGATCATTGTGAGAAGCCAGATTCATTAACCTCTTGAGCGAAAGGCCTCCAGCTCATTCAAAGAATTGCAGCGTATTTTTCCCAAATTATTTTTTCAATTACAGTCAATAATACCTAATTAACCGAAAATGATTTAGATCTGACAATATTTTCCGTTTGGGAGAGTTGGAATGCAAGAATAATAGCGAAAGCGAATGGAGATTGAAGAAAGCAGATGCGCAGCAGCTATGGTGTTTTCAAATCGCGAGGGAGAAGAGAAGAGAGGAGAGGGAATAAACGGAGGGAATAAACGGAGGGAAAAATATTTTTCTAATTTGGCAAATTTTATTTTTTATATACGTGAGGACCAAAGTGTAAGAAATAAAACTTTAGGGTGAAGGGGAGTGGAGGAAAGTTATGTTTAAGAGCCTTAATTAGATGTGTCCATTCTACTACATTAATTAAGACTTTGTCCTTTTTACCTATTTACACTCTTGAGTGTCCCTTTTGACCAAATGTCCCGGTAAGCATAACATGTCTAATACCAACAAGCAGAAAGACAAACAAGTCATGGACCAGCAACGTTAGATAGATGGAAAAGGACATATCTTCCAACCCATCCAGTTCAAGTCGTTAACTAATTTTGTGATCTATTGATCAAATCCTTAATCCAATCTTTTTATGATGAAAATTATCGGATTAGATGGCTCTAATTCCGCGTCTTTAATTACATTTGCAAGATGTATGTAATAACATGCACTACAAGCTATAGTACATGAAAAGAGGACTTAAAACAGCCAACCTAAAAACCTGCTGAAAACAATATACGTAATACTTAGTACTAGTAATAAAAAGAATCCGACTGTATATACAAAGTATAAATTATTTATAAAAGGACTTTAATTAACGTAACTATTCTTGGTCCAGTATGGCTCCACAATCCATGTAGTTGTTGATTGCTGATACTCGTAAATGTTCTTATAGGATTCACTCCCAATTATCACTCAATAAGCGCAGTATCTGCTTCAAATCCTTGAAAAGATAACTAATGAAAATATATGTTGACTTTTTTAGGCACTTTCCTAGGTGTAGAGAATATAGCTATATATGGTGGAAATTAATGAAACCCAATGAGGTTCATTCCATTATACAAAGATGTAGGACGTACAAATAATTAATCCTAGACTGCTTTGGTGTTGGCTTCAGTTTTGGCTATTCTTGAGAGCAACTCTCCTTTTTCCACACGAGGAACTTGGAGGCTTAGAAGAAAATATTCAGGAATACATCAGATTTTACTGTGTGCACTAATAGGTGCTCATGTACAACGAAAGTGGCTTTCGTTTTCTTTTATTCTGGTTAATCCACAGCTTTTTTATATTTGACTGACCAATTCTGATCATATTTGCATATATATGTTATATATCAAAAAATTAATCTCTAAGTTGTTGATTATAATGAAGCTATAAACCATGCATAGGAATTCTAATTGTGACGTATACTAATTTAGCAATGACAAACAGCTAATGATGTATTAATTAAAAGACGACGTGAAATCTCGTTTGTCCAGTTTGATCATGTCCATGCAAGTAAACTAGCTATCCTTTGCTTATTTTTGAACTCGTCTATCCTGAAAGCTACTGTTAGTTGTTAAATCACTAGTTATAGCTTTGATTTGCGTGTATCCAAAGTTTCTTTTCCTTGCTTGCCAGAGTAAATAGGATATGATTTCATTAGGTAGGAACAATATGATGTTAAATTAGGTATAACGTGATCGTTCAAGTAAACTTTTCAAAGCTCGTGTTCATATTACCACACCACTCCGATTCAGAGGACTATATAGATGGAGAATATACTTATTGGGTTCAATTGTTGAACACAATATTTACGACACAAAATACCAATATATTTGAAATTTAATAAAATTTCAACGAGTATTTAATTTTGAACTCATAAATTTAAATGAGTTATGAGTTCCCTAGTAAAACTTAAAGATCGAATCATAAACTATGAATCTTAAATCCGCATATCTGGGTAGTACGTCAAATTTGACATTGACTCATTTAAAATGTAGAGTTGCTTAACATAAAGCCTGACAGCTATTGACAAGCGTGATCTGCATAAAAGACGACACACATACAGAAAGATGTGATGCTGCACAGATTTGTTATGGCAATTGCTACATTTATTTACATGTGCTATCATTGAAAATTTCAGACATACAGAATTAGTCCTCTTCCACGCAATTCTGATCAAAATGTAATCAGACGGTTAACGCGGAGAAAGGAACTCCGCTTTTTCTACGTAGATTCTAAGGCCAACTCAATAAGGTATAAAATAATGAAGGGAAAATTAACCAATAGTACTAACCGCTTATTAATTTAGAAGCTAAGAGAGAGTTGTAAAAGAAATAAGGAATTTTTACATTATATAGATATTTGGAAGTGTCTTTAACATAAAATAGATACATTGTTCCTAATTTATTGTATATAGATATTTAGACTTATGTAGATTGCTTTTTTTAGCCATTTTCAAAAACTGATTAATGCCCCTTAAACGTAAAAATTTCGCTCAGAGACCACTTTTAATATTGGTATTTAGTTTGAGGCCACTATTTTCAGTGGCTTTACACTAGAGGTCACTCTTGTGCCAGTACACTAAACGTGGGTATATGTAAAAGCCCAAATTACCCCTCATCTTTTTTGAATTGACAGGGGTTTTTAAAACCCTTCTTCTTCATTTTAACCTGTCATTTCATGCATTTTAACTGGTCTTCTTCACTGAATCTTCATGCAAAAATAACCACTTCGTTTGCTCAGTTGCATTACGTACGTTGAATTACATTTCTCTCTTCACCTTTGCAGTCTGAAATTTGTATTTTGGCAGGTATAACATTTCTCTCTTTTCATATACGACTTTTTTGTACTTTTTTTTTTTGTATTTTTTTGTGAAATATGCGGTTGTTAAGTTAAGTAACGTTATTTAAGTTTAAATTTGTATGTTTTTTTCGTATTTAGTAGTTACTTTTTATTGAAGTTCAAGTGTGTTTGTAGTAAACTTATGTGTGTGTGCGCGCGTGTGTGTGTGTGTTTGTCTCTGTGTACGTGCGCGTGTGTGTGTGTTTGTGTGTGATGGACTGAACTTATGTGTGTTCTCAGTCCACTAGGATTGAACTTCTGTCTCCAGTGATTGAAGTTTATTCCTAGTGGACTGAAGTCCTCTCCCCCTCCTGCGTATGACTCTGTGTGTGTGTGTGTGTGTGTGTGTGTGTGTGTTTGTATGTGTGATGGACTGAACTTATGTGGGTATTCTCAGTCCACTATGATTGAACTTCTGTCTCTGTGTGTGTGTGTGTGTGTGTGTGTGTGTGTGTGTGTGTGTTTGTGACAAATACTGTGTTTTTTGCTTTGAGATGGTGCTTGTGCCAGTATGTGTCACAAAGGAAATGTCACCATTAGGTAGAAAGACCTCCTTAGGAACTCCAGACTGTATTGAACCTTTATCTAGCAAGGAAACATCTGAGACCATATGATTTGTAGCCCCAGTGTCAATGATCCATTCTTTTGGACTATTTGAAACTAGTAAAGCAGAACTAATACCTGCCACATTAGCTTCTGATTCAGAGATGGAGTTATTATTGCCCAGCATTTGCAAGATCTGTGCATACTGTTCCTGAGTGAAAGTGCAGCTTCCAGTTTTGACTCATCTTTCCAATCTGTGGAGGAATATTTTCACTTTCTGATTGCACATTATAAGCAGAAGGACCAGTTTTTCTTTTCTTGTAATCTTGAGGGTAGCCATTTAGTTTCCAGCAACTATTTAGTCAGTTTGCAGAAATCACAGTACAAATTCTTTGCCTGTCTCTTGAACTTTTGATTTCCCTGGTTTCCTCTGAACTTAGTGTACATTGCAGCCTGATCCAAGTTGCAGCACCAAGAACTTATGTATGTGTGTATGCTCAGTCCACTAGGACAGATGTTCATTCCTAGTGGATTGAAGCCTATCCCCCATATGTGTGTGACTCAGTGTGTGCTCTCAGTCCACTATGATTGTACTTCTGTCTCCAAGGATGGAAGTTCATTCATAGTGGACTGAAGTGCACCCCCGCACATGTGTGCGACTCTGTCTGTGTATGCGCGCGCGCGCGTGTGTGTGTGCTCCATTCCTAGTGCACTGAAGTCTACACCCCACATGTGTGTGACTGTGTGTGTGTTCTTAGCCCATTAGGGAATGAACTTCTGTATGCGTGCATGTGTCTATGTGTATTCTCAAACCTGTATTTGTTTATTTTGTATGTGTGAGTGATAGTTTTTTTTTATAGTTAGCTTTTTTGCAATATGGATGTTGGAATGGAGGGGAATCTAGTGTATCCATTTGACCGCTGGTTCAACATGAATGCATATTGACAAGGGGAGCACAATTTGGATAATATCATTTCAAATTTCAGTAAAGCACAGCGTAAGAAGCTTTCAGATGGTGTGTTTGGAAGCTTTCTGAAGTTGCAGTCGTACAAAACTTCTATGAGGTTACTGCATTGTTTATTATTGTCACGTATTGTGAACAGTGATCCGAATAGATTAAGTTTTAATATTTTTGGTCATCTCATCCATTTTGGTCCTGAAGAATATCATGTTTACACTGGTTTGAAGTTTTCTGCAAACCGTGAGGAATTATTTGATGGACCTGCTATAAATATGGATCAGAGGCTTCTGAAGCAGTACTTTGGTGGCAAAAGCAATCTTCAGGTGTCAGACGTTCGTAAATTTTTAGTATCAATGACCACGGCATCTCTGGTTGATGAAGATGATGCAGTGAAGATTGCAGAGTTTTATGTCTTTCAGTCAATCATTTTGTGTTCTAACAAAAAAACAAGCTTGGTTGAAGTGCATTACTTGGATATCATTGACAACCAGGATCTTTGTAGAGTTTATCCTTGGGGGAGTGCGGGTTTTGAAGCATTAGTTAACTCTGCAATGAGACCTCTTAAAAGTGGTGTAAATTATTATGTGCTGGGATTCCCGTTTGTGTTATGCGCTTGGTTTCTGGATTTATTTCCAACACTTCGTTCTAACTTTTGTACATATAATAGTGATGGCTTCCCAAGGATGGTTAGGTTTATTAGTTTCAAAAATCCTCAGTATAACACTTTGGTTGAGCAGTATTTTCATAATGTAAATGTAAGTTTCTATCTCTCTCTGTGTGTGTGGTTGCTTAAGTTCTTTACCCTCATGGACTGAATTCTATCCTAATGTACTGAACTTCTTCAGCCTTACTGAAGTTCTATCATTATGGACTGAACTTCTTTTCCATCTATGTATCTGTCCTCATGGACTGAACTTCTAAAATAGTACCAATTGAAGTTCAGTCCATGAGGACAGAACTTCTATTTCTGCATATAAAAGTTTTATTCTTATTTTACTGTGGTGCTAATATATTTCTCATGGTTTTTTTTTTTTTTTAGAGTTTTGACAAATTTAAAATGGTTCCAATTGTTCTGTCTGAGGAAGAAAAAAGGTCGGTGGAATTGAATGTGACAGAAGCAGGTCCTGTTGTACTTGTTGTTGCATTTAAACGTTTAAAAGGAAAAGAAGTTGTTGAAGATAGTGAGGATACCTGTGATGATTTTGAGGTTGGTGGTGCTCAGATATATCATGGTGGTGCTGAGAGTGATTCTCAGACTGAGGATGGTGGCGCTGAGACTGAGGATAGTGGTGCTGAGAGTGAAGATATTGCTGAGACTGAGGATGGTTCTGAGACTGAGGATGGTGGTGCTGAGAGTGAAGATCTTGGTGTTGAGACTGAGGATGATGATCATGTGGGTGAGGATGATGTTGCTGAGACTGAGGATGATGATCATGTGGGTGAGGGTGCTTGTGATGATAGGCAGGATGCTCGACATGGTGTAGAGCTTGATCAAGATTTAGTTAATGCAATTGTTAAAGTGAGTTTTCAAGTATCATGTGCATTCATCTTTTTGTGTTTTTATTTTAATTGAATATTTTTATCAGTTCTATCGATTTTTTTTTATTTTTGCAGAAGGTGAATATAAAATTCCGGAAGAGGTTGCGTAGTCAGCGACGGCGCATAAGGGAGGATATTAGGAAGTATAATAGTGAGTATATTATGGAGTATATTCGTGGTGTAGATAACAAGGCTGATTGTGTTCTGGATTTTATGAAGAAGTTTGCTAAAAATTTTGAGGAAAAGGAAGGAAGTTGGAGGAAAGATGTTAGTGGAAGAAGGGGCAAGGAACAATCTGGCAGCTTTCGTAATTCCTTAAACTTGTATTCATGTGGAGGCAATGCTAGTGATGGAAGGAAGAGAAAGTCTCCTCCAGATGTAAGAAAAGACTTCAGTCATGGCGCTGTATCCGGGAAATCAAAATCTCCTTCAGATGACAGACAAGACTCCAGTGAAGGCAGTGTAGTTAGGAAATCAAAAAGCTGTTCAGATGTAAGAAAAGAAGTTAGTGGTGGTGGTACAGGTCTAAATTCAGCTATACAATTGCATGGAGCGTCGCAAGGTGTGTTTGTCAATGAAACGCCTAGACAAATTCTTGAACGAATTGACAGTGAATTAGACATGTTTGGTGAGTTTACTGCGGCACAGAATGAGGTGCTTGAAATTCAATTGCAAGTTATAAGTGGAGAGCTTGATCTGTCGACACCTCGCTTGCTCCCTCAGGATATGATTGTGGAGAAATCAGGTACAACTTCTGCACCCATCCAACCAAAAACCTATGAAAGAAAAAGGAAGAAGTTGAAGAAAAATAGTTCACATCCTGATATGCCTAATTTTAATATACTGCCACCGACTCAAGAAAGTGTTAGCGGGGGTTCATGTGATGCTGAAGATACACCAAGAGCTGAAGAAATTTAGCAAGATATGTCGAAAAATCTGCAATATGAGAGGACCGATGACGTTGAAATGGATAATGTTGATGTGAGTTATCAACCAGCAAGAGAAGAACCAGAAGGGTAGTCGGTCAACGAAACAGTAGAAGAATAGGTGATTTCGCACGGAAAAGAGATGCATGTTGATGTCGTTATGGAGAATGCTGACAGAAGTAACCAAGTTGAAAGAGATGGGGATATGACTGAAGATCAGCAGGCTCTTGCCTGTCAGTCAATTGATGAAGCACCCAAAGAAGAGGTTACGACACAGGAAAAGGAGATGCCTCTTAAGGTTGTTATGGAGAATGCCCAGGCTATTGAGCAAACAAGAAGAGAAGTTGATTTGACTGAACAACAGACTTTCGAAAGTCTTGTGGACAAACAACAGTCAGTCGGTATAGCGGGCAAAAAAGAAGTAATGACTCAGGAACAGGAGAAAGAGGAGCTGAATGAAGAACAACAGGCTGATAGAAGTAACCAAGTTGAAAGAGATGGGGATATGACTGAAGATCAGTAGGCTTTTGGCTGTCAGTCAATTGATGAAGCACCCAAAGAAGAGATTACGACACAGGAACAGGAGATGCCTCTTAAGATTGTTATGGAGAATGTCCAGGCTATTGAGCAAACAAGAAGAGAAGTTGATTTGACTGAACAACAGACTTTCGAAAGTCTTGTGGACAAACAACAGTCAGTCGGTATAGCGGGCAAAGAAGAAGTAATGACTCAGGAATAGGAGAAAGATGAGCTAAATGAAGAACAATAGGCTGATGGAATTGTTGTGGGCAAAGGTCAGTCGGTCGATGAAGCAGGTAAACAAGAGATGCTTACACAGGAACAGGAGAGGCATGTTCCGATTGTTAGGGAGATTGCCAAGGCAAGTGACCAAGCCCCTGAAAGTACTAAGGTAGAACAGTCGGAGCAGCAAGGTCTTCTGGGGAAAAGGGACCGAAAGCCCAGTCGGTGGTTGCTATCTCCATATAATACCACAAGGACTAAAAAGAAGACAACTGACTGGAAGAGTAATTACAGACGTAGTTGTCCATTCCACCACTTGAAGATTAGTCCAGCAGTGTTGGATGAGTTTAAATCTTTTTTGCTATTTCAAAGAAATGACACTGAACTTAAACAGTAAGTCTATTTGTATTTTTTTATGATTTCTTGTCTGTAGTTTTTTAAGTTCAGTGCATAGTGGATGAATTTGGAAACCTATAGTTCAATTCCCTATGGACTGAACTTCTTATCCCATGAGTTCTGCCCCTATGCATTGAAGTTCTGTGCATATGGAGTAAGTTCTGTCTGTAAGAATTGAACCTCAGTCAAAAGGCCATGGACTTTTTGTCCACAAGGACATGCAAAGTTCTGTCCCCTATAAGATTGAACTTCATTGCCTATGATATTTCTTAAGTTCATTCCTGATGGAAAAGTAACATGTGTTTTGTATTTTGTATCTTTTTAATTAGGAACAACCGTGCTTGTTATATACGCGATAATGATTACGATAGTAATCCATATCAGTTGGAAACAATCAAGCCAGATAAGCAGTGGTTTTTGGAGTTTATAGATGTTGCCTACCCTTTGACTGATAATGTTAGTGCATATTTTGTTCTTTGGTTTGTTCCGTGTTCGTTATTCTGTGTATTGACTAAACAGGTTCATTTTTTGCAGCATATCGATGTTGCTATGTATTATCTTAGGAAGAGGGCATGCTACCATTTGTTCCAGTTTCCTCATACACTATCAATTACTGATATCGTTTTTGATAGTTATATGTGCTCTATTTATCAGTCAGAATTCAAAGACAAAAGTAAAAGACCAGGTGATGAAATCTGGCTTGACGGTATTGGACAGTATATGTGCAATTACCTTCATGGCATGGAACGGAGGTGTTCAGTTCCCTAGGGTGGAGTTGATAAACTCTATTTTCCGTGCTGATTGCAAGCAAGACCTGGTCAAATGGTGACACGTTACTTTTTGGCAGTCTTTGATTTGCACGACAAGAAAATACGTGTATATGATTCGATGGTCAAAAGAAAGAAGCCACCAGCAGACAAATTCGACCACGTCAAGGCTTATGCTGTTGTGCTCCCACATCTTTTCAAGTATGTCAACTTCGGGTCTCTACATGATTCTTTCAAAAACGACAAGTTCAGCTGCCTATAAAGCCCATTGGGTACTATCACCGAATCAACTAGATTCGTAAGTCTTGTCTTTTTTGTGCAAGTTTTAGTGCAAATTAGATATAATTGACTGAACTTATAACCCCCTGCCTACTTATGTCTTACTCTTTGTTTTGATACCTCATTTTTTAGGACTAGTTGTGGCGCTTTTGCAATATGGTATGCTGATCTACTGACCAGAGGTAAAAGTGTTGACAAGGTTAAACCAGATCAAATTCATCATTACAGGGAGCGGTTTAGTTGTCAGCTTTGGGCTCATGGTCGTGCAAAGGCTAGGGATGGATTTGAGACTCCACCTGAATTTGTTGAGCATGATTATGGAGAACATAATGAAGACATGTGTCAGTTATAGATATTTTTGTTTTTATCTTCAGAATTCCTAGTAATATTTTTTGTAAAGTTTTTTGATAAAGTGTGGTGAAACAGATATTATATACAGATGAACAGATTATTATGCATAAATTTATGTAAATGCCATTTTTGTTGCAGTGATGTTTTTTACCGTTAAGGACTTCAATTCTATTCTCATGGAGTGAACTTTTTTTATCCCCCCTATGTGTGTGTGTGTGTGTGTGTGTGTGTGTGTGTGTGTGTGTTCAGTCCACCAGAGATGAATGTCTGTCTCCAAGGATTGAAGTTCAAACGACATTGATTGGACTTCAATTTACATGCCCTCAAATTCCATCCACAGGATGGACTGAAGTTTTATCCTTATGACAGAAGTTTTACATCAACTCTGTGTCTGTGTGTGTTTTCAGTCCACTAGGACTTCTGTCTCCAAGGATGGAAATTCAAACCACATGGACTGAATTTCTACCACACATGACACATAGGTTGGACTTCAATTTATATGCCCTCAATTTCCATCTACAGGGGGGACTGAAGCTTTATCCTCAGAGACAGAAGTATTATCTTCATTGATGCACTGAACTTCTATCATCATTGATTGAACTTTATTACGCTCATTGTGACTGTTCAATATCTATTTTACCTGTTATGGATTGGTGACTTTTGAACTAGAAGTTGCAACTTTAAAAATGTTATTGTGCCTTTTGAACTATAAGTTGCAACTCTTAGTATTTTATTGTACCTTTTGAACTACAAGTTGCAACTGTTACAATTTTATTGATTTTTTTCTATAAATACATAACCGACAGTTAATTCTTATCATCTTATTATTTTTAGGATTATCTATTTTGAGATTTCTAAATTTCAGGTGGAAGAATGTCTGAAAGTAGTGTGAATCAACCACCACAAGCAGAACAATCAGGTGCACCAGGGTTCGCCCCAGTACCAGGATTTGCACCAGTACCAGTAGGGATTCCAAATAATATACAATGGGAGATTGCAGTCCTAAGGCGTCAGATGCAGGACCAGGAGAATGCAATACAGGAAATGCGAAATTCGTATGCGTAACGTCCAAAGGCTACAAGTGCAAATGATCACCCAGGCTATTGAAGCTATAACAGCACATGTTCGTTTTGATCTTTCTGCTCTTCCACCACCATCTCCATAACTGAATATGTATGAAGTTTCTATGGTGTAGAGTTTTTTATAAGTTCTGTGACTATATATGTAACAACAGTAATTAATGTTTATTGTTAATTTTTAACATTTACATATATTCCAAGTATAGTCTTTTTTTAATTCTGTGAAAGAAGATAATCAAATGCAAGTGGCTAGAGACTTCAGTCCATGATAATAGGAGTTCTGTCCATGATGAGTTGTGTTTACTTAAAGACAGAGCTTCTAATTGAGTTATTTCAATTTGAAACTTAAAATCCTCATGGACAGAACTTCAGTCCATGATGATAGAAGTTTTGTTCCATGTTGATTTAAGTTCTACGTTTACTTAAACAAGGAGCTTCTAATCCTCATGGACAGAAGTTATGTCCATGAGGATGCTTCTACTTAAGTTATTTTCAGTTAATAATGAGCGATTCAAATATATAGAACATAATTAGGTTAAAGTTGATATATAAAAATAGACATTGTAATAACAAAACAAACAGTACTGCATAAACTAAAACAACAAACAACTACTAGAAATTATTCAATTAAAATTGGATTGTCTGCTGATGCTCCACCACCACCACCATCATCATCATCATCATCATCATCTCCTTCACCAGCCTGATTGTTTATGAGAGAAACACCAAAAACAACAGATGGAACACCGTCGATCATCTCGTGCCATAGGTGATCAAAACGAAGCGTATGACCTATCCTGAAGCCTTTCTTAATAAGCATAGCCTTCCAACCGTTACACAGCCTTGCGTGTCTCCCAACTTTGAAGTGCATCAAATGTACATCATCATCTCCATCCTCACAAATTATACACGCCAGTCCATTTATACTTGGCAGCCTCTGCTTCCAATTGTCTGGAAAGATCTAAAAGCAAGAATATTTCACAGTTAATAAACAAAATCACAAAAGACTGAAAAATTAAATGAAAAATATAAAAAATACTCTGGTCATTTCGTTTAACATACAAAATCATCTCTATTATAGTAAGACGATGTTATTTTTTTGTTGAAACTGCCTAGTTCCTCCACACGATTGTTTTCATCTGCCATATTTTGTTTTCTGAAAAAATAAACTGTGTAGTACGTATCAGATGAAGAGTGAATAAACTTTGTAGTTTCCTTTAACTGCAAAGGGGGTATTTATAGTTAAAAAATCAGTAAATGCCAAGTGGATTGTCTTTACAGTTTTCTGTAATGTTATGGTTTCTATGGTTCATTAAATGTAGTCAAAGAAGTTTATGTTTTCTATGTTGTTACAGTTTCTGTACAGTTATGTTTCCTATGGTGTTACAGTTTCTGTACAGTTATGCTTTTTATGGTCTTACAGTTTCTGTACAGTTATGGTTATTAATGGCAGTTTTTGACCTGAACTTCAGTACCCCCTCCATTGATTGAACTGCACTAACCAGATATGGACTGAACTTCACTACCCCTCAATGGGACTGAAATTGCACTGCACTTTGCTAAATCCTACAGAAGGTTATGTATTTTTTTTTATTAATTGCAGTTTTTGACTGAACTTAACCCCCCTTATTGACTGAACTTCAGTACCCACTAATGGACTGACCTTTAGTACCCCCTCATGGACTGAAAAATGCAGTGCAGTTGTTAAATCATACTGGGATTATGTAGTTTTTTTATTAATTGCAGTTTTTGACTGAATTTCACTCCCCCCTCATGGACTGAAATTGCAGTGCACTTGTTAAATCCTACTGGGGTCATGTATTCTATCAATTGTGTAGTTAAATCCTAGTGGGGTCATGTATTCTGTCAGTTGTGTTGGGATAGACTACAGAACAAAAGAAGAAAGAATCTGCAGCTTTATCTAACAGTAAAATGACAACACAAAAATACATAATATCTTTTCTATAATTATAGCAATAGAAATAGACCTTACTATTATTGAAGAGAACAACCAAATAATTTATATTTCTAAGATGGCAGCACTCATTGATGCAGTTTTGACTCAATTGAATACTGAATCAGATCAGTTTGTAAGTTATTCATACAATTTTTGTCATTCAAAAGTATTATTTTTGTTATTTGTTATTATAAAATAACAGAGTTCATTTTTTTTGTTGTTCCAAAGGTTTTGCCAGTGTTGTTGGCAATTATGCTTCCCAGACGTAATGTTCCAGCAACTGTAATTTGCCGTGGTACTCATTTCCGGATGAATTACCTAAAAGTGGGAAGAGAAAGGTGGTTCTCTAATGGATGGAGGGAGTTTGTCCGTAGTAATAATCTTGTAGTAGGAACTAGGATACTTTTTGGAGTTGTTGAATCCTCAAATCGTGTGGTTTTAAGTGCTACTATTTGGCAGGATGTTACAGAACCTTTAAGTTCCAGTTCTAGTAGTGGGTCTGATGTTGAAGATGCCTGATAAGATAACATCTGTGTGTTGTCTGTTATGTTTTGTTGGTAATAAATTGTGAGTTTTATAGATTTTCTTATTTTTCAAATTCACCAATGCTGCAACAATGAGTTTGAACTTTGGACTGAAAGTGTTTCGAATTCAAATACTAGTATCAAACTAATTAACATACAGACAGATAAAAAAAAATAAACTGCAATGCATTCAAAGTTTGAATACCTTCATTATCTTGAATGTTGGATAAGAAACTATCAGCAATTTGAATATCTTCATTTGTTTCTGCACCATCATTCACAGCCAAGCAGTTTCATGAAACAAAAAGAAGTTAGAAAATCAAATTAGTAGGAGGGACATATTTAGTAAAAGAAAGTTTATGGATAATGAAGGAAGTAGCAGTACCTATGTATCTTGAATAGGGTCGAGCTACTGGAGTATTTATGCATGAGGTTCTATCATGTCCGCTGAGTTTGCATCGACTACATTTGTTTCCTTTGACTCGTACAGCCTCAGCAATCGAGATGTATCTCTTTGTTTTCCTTCTTCCTCGTTGTATTTTGACATTAGGAGTCTCTATCCTCTGGCTTTTCATGATATCTGGTACAGTACAAGAGCTTTTGTGCCCTATCATATTCACCTCACCTTGATATGCGTTAAACCAAAACTCTCGTGTATACCATTTTGAGCAGAACTTAGATTTCAGCAGGCGTCTTTTCTCAATGCATGCAGTTTCATGTACACATGGGAGTTCATCAGTCTGGAATTGAAGACAGTCACAGGTCCTCTTCTTTAAGTCGACGTTGAAGCTTTTTCCTTCATCCTGCACATTGAATGTTGTTGTACCTGTGGGGAATACCTATTTCAAATGAAAAATAATAACTTTTACAGATGGTATGTAAAATCGGCTATTAGTAAGTCAGAGCAAGAGTTCTAATGGACTGATTGAAGTTCAAATCATATGGACTGGAGTTCAAATCCCACAAGGATCGAACTCTCTGTACTTGAACTTGCTTACTGTTATGGACTGAAGTTGTATCAACAAGTATTGAACTCCATCCCCCAGTGCATTATGTACAGAAGTGCTATCCTCAAAAGGTTGAATCCCCTCTCCCCTTTTTTACTGAAGTTCTATTCACAGTCCTGAATTTTCAGTCTACATGGACTGATCTTCACCCATCTTTATCTGTATTTTTTATACACTATTAGGATTGCATATTTGGCGCTGTATACTTACATTCATTGTGAAGGCCAGTTGAATCTTCTTGTTCAATTTATCTTCTGCCCACCTTGATAAGCTATGAAAAGTCTCTTGAGCAGTAGTTCTTCTTTCACAAAACCATTTCTGCTTCTTAAGAATGATTAATCCAAAAGGCTTAAAATGGGCAACTCTCTTGCTTCAAGTAATGCAGAATTCATCGATTCAACTATATTTGTTGTAAGCATATCATATCGTCGCCTCGGTGAGTAAGATCTAGCCCATCTTTCAGGTGGTTCTTCCATTATGTAGTTGTACGTGTTTCTATCCATTCCCTCTAATTCGACATGAAATAATGAAACTCTTCACGTTTATAAGCTCTTGCAGCAGTTTGAAACAGACTTATCACTGTGGTTCTCACGTTCTTTTGGTTTAGATTCTTTTCAAAGTGGTAGATGCAGATACCATGGTGGCTATCAGGATAAACTTGTGCAATTCCATGCGCGATTGATTTGTTTCTGTCTGATAGAAACACCAGTTCAGGACGAGTACCTATTGTCCTTCGCAGCTCAGTGAAGAACCAAGTGTAAGCTTCATTATTTTCAGAGTCTGCAATCCCATAAGCTAGAGGGAAGATTTGATTATTTGCATCTTTTACTACAGCAACGATGAGAACACCTAGATATTTCGCCTTCAAAAATGTCGCGTCTACTGCTATCACTGGTCGACAATACCGCCAACCGTCTATTGATAGCTTGAAAGCAATAGGACAAATTTAATTCTTAGAAAGTTTTCAATTTTCCTATAGCAATCGAACTCACTTTTGAGAAATGCTTACCGATTAAGACTGCCTATCTTTAGATTTGTGTGAGCGCCTGGATTTCTCTCTTTCAGCACATGCAGGTATGAAGGTAGCAGATGATAATGCTCATCAGGCCGTCCCCTAATTAATGCGTTTGCTGCTTGAATTGAGCGCCATGCCTTGTGATATCCTATTTCAACCCCGTGTATCCTTCTCATTTCGTTGACAATAAATGTTGGTCTAACATCTGTTCTGTTGTCGCGGATGTTTTCAAGAAAGTACTCACATATCAATGTTGACGTGGCATGTTTTTTATCAGCCTTCTTAACGTCAACAGAGCATGTATGTGTATTCTGAAACTTAATTACCTTAAACAGTGAGGAATCTTTTATCCTTCTTGCTCTAATGTTCCAATCACAGTTTGGATCGATGCATTTCAGTTCATATCTCATTCTATTTGATCTGATAACCTTGAACTCAAAATGCTCCTTGATTGCCATCTTGACAAAACACTTCATCATGGTTTCTTTGGTGTCAAATGTTGAGTATGCTGCTACATCTTTCGATGATACATCTCCTGTTAATATCATCGTTGGAGATTGTTTCTGTTTTACCCTGGACCTTTTTCGTTTACTCTTGGCAGCTGGTGTGCTACTAGGGCATTCAAATGTTGGAGCTGGTGACTGAAATTGAGTATTGTTTGGTTGCAGTGTCTCAGCAATGCCAGGCGTTTCAATTGCTAGGTTGGAGTCAATCTGCATTATCAAGCCTCCCTCTTGTTGTGGAAGCTCTGTGCATGGAGTATGATTATTTTCAATTTCTTGAATGCAGTCGATCTGCATTATCAGGGTCCCCTCCTAGGGTGAAACTTCTGTACGAGGAGTTTGATTCTCTAGCTTGTCAATCACGAAACGGCTATTCTTGAAAGTCGGGTCATTCTTCAACAAAAGCGTGCATGTCCTCAGTTCTTCTCATGTAGTTACAAGCATTCCTCTGCTCGAGTCTATTCTAATATCAAACCATATATTGACAGTGCCAGTGAAATGTGTTGCTTTATAAATCTTGTGCATGAAAGTTCTGAATTCGATCATTTCATTAACCAGCAGAAGTTTTGTTTCATGATCAATGTACTTGTAATCTTTTGTCCAATTCCCATTGAAAGCAATAACCAAACAAACTGTAACCATTCTGCATTGAATAAGTAAACCAGAGAAAGAATTGTGTTAGTATGAAGTTCAGTCTTAATAACAATGGCAATAAGTAATCACAAAGTCTTGAGGTTGCTTCTTTCAGTTTATAAAATGAATTTCAGTGCTTAAGCACTGAAGTTCAGTCTTAATGGACTAAAGTTCTATGCATAAGACCATTGAAAGCTCCACGGCATGTGTTTTGAAGTTCAGTTCATGTGGACTTAAGTTCTATCCATAAGGATTGAACCAATGAAGTTCAGTCTTATGAACTGAAGTTCAGTCCTAGTGTGCTGGTACTTAACACGGCAATGCCAATAAGTAATCGCAAAGTCTTGAGGTTGCTTTTTTCAGTTTATAAATGAACTTTTCATCCCTTAAGCACTGAAATTCAGTCATAATGAACTGAATTTTAGTTCAAACTTCAGTGGTAGTATGATGATACTTAACACGACAACGGCGATACTGATGTTCATTCATCAACGGCAAATCAATGTATTAAAACTACTAAATTTTAAACTAATTTCTCTGAATTCAGTTCACATAGATTGAACTTAGTTGAAACTCAGTCCTAATGCAGCATAACATAAAATTCAAACGTAGAATACTTAACATTGAAGTTCAGTCATAATGAACTGAATTTTAGTTCAAACTTCACTGCTAGTATGCTGTTACTTAACACAGCAATGGCGATACTGAAGTTCAGTCATTAACGGCACATCGAGGTATTAAAACTATTAAATTTTAAACTAATTTCTCTGAATTCAGTTCACATGGATTGAACTTAGTTGAAACTCAGTCTTAGCATAACGTAAAATTCAAACGTAGAATACTTGACACTGTAGTTCAGTCATAATGAACTGAATTTTAGTTCAAATTTCAGTGCTAGTGTGCTGATACTTAATACGACAATGGCGATACTGAAGTTCAGTCATCAACGGCACATCGAGGTATTAAAACTACTAAATTTTAAATTAATTTCTCTAAATACAGTTCACATAGATTGAACTTAGTTGAAACTCAGTCCTAATGCAGCATAACGTAAAATTCAAACGTAGAATACTTACAATTTTGAAGCAAAACTTGTGAAGAAATTTGAAAAATTGAGATTGGGGCGTGAAGAATTGGTGAGGAGAATTCAGCAGCAGCAGCGACAAAGTATGGAGAATAACGAACTTCTTGTTGTATATATAAAACGAGGGGTAATTTAGTCTTGTTCCTTTTTCATTTATTGTGGGTGTAACGTAAAGTGGCCTCAAAGTTAATGTTTTGGTTTTAGCGGCCTTTGCTATAAGACCAGTGGCCAAACTGGCCTTTTGCGCACTTCGCTCCCCTTAAACGTGTCTATTTTTGTGGGATATTGGGATTGACGGTTTAAGTGCATTTATTATTGCTAATTAATCTAAAATTAACTATTTAATTTACATTATCAAAAACTGATTAATGCCCCTTAAACGTGCCTATTTTTGTGGGATATTGGGATTGACTGTTTTAGTGCATTAATTATTACTAATTAATCTGAAATTAACTATTTAATTTACACTATGACTTATCTCCTAAATTTATGGATATATCTTAATTAAAGCGGTAAACGAAAAGTTAAAAATTTCAAAATAAAAATTAAACACAAATGTGCCTTTACATATTAGTGATATAATCACAGATTGTACATACTAGAGGGATATACCTTGCATATTAGTGATATTCTTATTTAAACATGCATATACACAGTATATACTACATACATATTAGTGATATAACAGAATATTGTACATACTAGAGGGATATGTATTGCATATTAGTGATATTAAACTTTCAACATGCATACATACAGTATATATATTACATATATATTAGTGATATTCACATTAGCATAATGTGAATACAGGAATATACAGTGTATACAGATACCTTATGCGTTAAAACTGTATGAATATTTCTGCGATATTTTTGAGAAAATATCATCGTATATATATATATATATATATATATATATATATATATGTGTGTGTGTGTGTGTGTGTGTGTGTGTGTGTGTGTGTGTGTGTGTGTGTGTGTGTGTGTGTGTGGGGGGGGGGAAAGATTCTTGATTACGTGCCTGGTGGGATTCCTTTATTTTCGTCTGGGGGATTCCATAAATATGTTCAGTTATGGTTATGTGATCTTTTGAGAAATTCACGCAGCTTTTTAAGAATACAGGATATGCATTAACCTATTTTTTAGAATCTTTTTGATTAGCCTTTGTTGTATATTAAATGTGTCTATTAAACAATAGGGACATGTTATATATTTGGTTAGTTATGAAATTTTTCTGAAATAAAAGTAAGAAAGCTAGTAAACGAGAAGTTGGATACAAATACGCTCAATCCACTATTTATTCAACTGACCCACTATCGAGGGGACATGACACCAGTTAGCCACTCAAAGGGATGTATTTTACGTTTTTAGCCACCATTTCCTAAACTTCAATTTTCGGCCAGCTAAAACTTTTAAGATATTGTATTCTGAAATTAAGTTTTTTAGCTCAAAACTTTATGACAAATAACTATGCGCTAAAGTCTAAGTACTTGCACTAAGGAATGGCTAATCATGCACTACACCCACGATATGGCTTTGCAGAAATATGACACCATAAGTAATAGTTTTTTTTTTTGCCCCCACATAACAGTGGTTTTACAAAAAATGCTCCTGCTAAGTTTATTGAACAAATTACGGACAGAAATACCCCTTTAAATCTTATAGCAAAGGGCAAGCACTTGTCTTTTGATCCCATTTTTATTAGGCAACACTTGCTACAAAATATGACATCCAACTTGTAATGTCCTAGATAATAAGCTCACGAGCTTGTATGTTGAATTTAGTGTTGCGCTTTGAAATGAACGAAACTAAGAATAGCTAGAGAAATTGCTTGTATTGCTATTTTAAAGCAGCTGGTAGTCTATAACATACTTTGCAGAAGCATATCTTCTTTCTAAATATACAAAGAATTGCCATTTTGTTCATCAGTAATATATATGCATAGACAATATAACAAAAATTAAAAAGAAATTCCGTTGCCGGGACTTGAACCCGGGTCTCTCGGGTGAGAGCCGAGTATCCTAACCAACTAGACTACAACGGATTTGTGTTATTTTTGACTAGTTCACTATTTTTATCAGTATATTCCGATTTACTCATTTGTTCATATAAAATTTCACATAAATTGCAGTGATAATTTTCTTGGGTTGGTTTATCTGTATGATTAAAAGTTTCTTCAGTACTATGTGATGAAAGTTGGTATAAATTTTCTTTACGACTAAATCGTACACAGTGTCTATAACATAATGTAAATCCCTTACATTTTTCGTAGCAAGAATTCTATCTCCATTGGCTGGTGAATTCAAATGCCTTTAATAGGTCAACTTCAACATTCTATCTTGGGCCAAAGATTCTTGGCTACTGTAGGTCTAGTCAGTGCCGGCCTTGCCTTGCGTTAGGCTCCACTTTTTCTAGGGCCCCATTTTTTATTAATTATTTATATAAATTAATTTTTAAAATTATAAAATTTGAGTAGAGGAAATAAATATTTGAGTTATCACTCTGATCAATTAATTTTTAAAAATAAAATATTGGAGTTATCACTCTGACCATTCAGACATACCTTAGAAATGTGGGTAGCCTTTTGAAAAATTTAAAAAAGTACTTCGGATGTCAATACATGTAAGGTATTTGAGTGTGCACAAAGTTTAAGAAGTAAAGAACTTCAAGACTTCTGAACGTTGTATAGAATAAGCCGAAAAAATTTATGTGGCTAGTAATAACTCCCTAAGGTAAAATGAGAAATTTAAAATTAAATTAATTAATGTATGAAGGTGTCATTCTTTTTTGAACTAAGTAAAAAAGAAAGAGCATCACATAAATTATATTATGCCAGAAAGATTATCTATCTATGAATCATTCCCCTAGACATTGCATATATGTTGATATTAAACTTCTTTTTCCTAGCGTACTTTCGACAAGTGACAAGTAACAAGTGAAATAACAGCCGCTTTATTTTACTTATCTTATTCCTATTCAGAAGATCAAGTATCACAATTTTGCTCCCCTTATATACAGGTGTTTGGACATAAATTTTGTTAGAATTTTAAAAATTATTATTTTTTACATTTATATTATGTTTTTACTTAAATAACTTTGGATCTAAAATAAAAAAAAACAGAAACATATAAGTTTCAACTAAAACTATATATAGGAACAAGTTTTTTCAAAAGTAAAAATTAAGGCATCCCGTCAAAATTTTGCTTTAGGCTACAAAAATTATTGGGCCGGCCCTGGGTCTAGTCTTTTAGTTAGTTAGGCAGTGAAAGGCTATGTATTAGTGATTAGTTTGATGCTCTATTATATAGCCGGGTGTGTTTTGCGTTGCTATGAATGTAATGGACCTTAGGTGATTAATAATATCTTTAATTACGAAGAAGAAAATAACTTGCACATTATAAATTAAATGATAGCCTTGTTGCACAACAATTGAATGAAATGAGATTTAAATGTAAATACATCCAATAATTAAGAAGAAAAAATAAGTTAAGTTAATGCTTTTGTATTTGGCCTAACTTAAAGGGTTGTTCGGTTGGAGGGATAAGGATTATAAACCCTCAGGATTGATTTTTTCCATGTTTGGTAGGTGGAAAGTGGGATATTCAAGTATCACAGAGGAGAGCATATTGGGTCGATTGGTTCAAGGGATTGCCAAAATTGATAATGCTCCCTCTGTTTCAATAAGAATGACACTATTTCATAATTAGTCTGTTCCAAAAAGAATGACACAATTCTGAATTTGGAATTAAACTTAAAATGTTACCACCTTACTCGTAATTAGGTGCTTTATAACTACACATTTATCTATAACTTAGTTTAGACCACAAGTTCCAAAAGTTTCTTTCATTTCTTAAACTCCGATCCCAGTCAAATTATGAAATCCTCCGTGAAGCGGAGGGAGTATATATTTTGGGATAAATCTTAACTAGGGATTAAAATTTAGAATAATTTATTACACTTCTATATGGGATAAGATAAGGAATTTTTACACAAAAGTACAATTTTTAGAACTTAATTACCAAATATAGCAACATTTTAGCAAAATAACTCTATATAGAGGAAAACACAAGTTAATTACAAACATAGCAAAAATATAGCAATATTTTTCCATAACATACCAAACCTTACATTTTTTCTCCTATTTCCCCCCACTATCACTTTTACACCTCCTGTTTCCCCCTATTTCACTCTTCCTCCCACCATTTTCCTTAATTTCACTTTTACTCCTCCCATTTCCCTTAATTTCACTTTTCCTCATCCATCCTACTGTATCTCACCATATCTCGATGTTTTTCAACTACCAACCACACCGTATCTCGTTGTATCTTTCCGTATCTGCATTGTTCTGCACCGTATCTAACTATTTATAGACAGTATTCAGTTGTTTCTAAATTGTTTTAGTATTTATTTCATCCCGTTTGTACGTTGTTTCTCATTGTTTCTAAACTATTTCACCTTTTTTGCATCGTTTCACATTATGTTTTATATTTTGTTTCGGACTTTCTCACTAGCTATTTTAGATTGTTTCAGCGCTGTATCTGCACTATTTTTGCTCTGTATCAAACTGCATCAAACTGTTTCTGCACTGTTTCAGGTAGTGCTCAGCACCGTATCAAACTAATTCTGCACCGTTTTAGGTTGTGTTCAGCACCGTATCAAACTGTTTCTACACCGTTTCAGGTTGTGTTCAACACCGTATCAAACTGTTTCTGCATCGTTTTAGGTTGTGTTCAGCACTATATCAAACTCTTTATGTACTGTTTCAGACTGTTTCAACATTGTTTCAAACTGTTTTAGTGCCATTTCAGACTGTTTCAGCGCCGTTTCAGACTGTTTTTCAGCGTATCTAACTATTTATAGATTATATTATACTGTTTCAAGTTGTTTTGCATCGTATCTAGCTATTTATAGAATGTATCTAACTGCTTCTACGCCCTTTCAAACTATTTAAGTTGTTTTCAGAAAAATATTTTCCATATTTCTACCAACCACGCCTCTGTTCAAGATCAATATAGTATTTGTCCAAAATCAGTCGTAAGCAATAGAACCTTAAATAAATATTTTTCAAAAAGGGGTAATATAAGTGCAGTATTGTCCAAATAAAGAAAGAACTAGCAAAAATAAATTAACCATGAAACAAGAGATCAAATTTATTAAATCATTATAACAAATTTGTACAAACAGGAACAGAAACAGAACAAATCCGAAGAAACATGAATAGAAATGGAAAAAACTGAACAAACATGAACAAAAATGAAACAGAAACAAAACAATTCTAAAGAAACATTAACATAAATGAAACAATTCATCATCAACTGCTCCTTCTACTAATGAATCTGCTTCTGTGAAACAGATATTTATACTTCAGTGATGTTGAATCACACATAAGTCACACTATTTTCCTTCCTTTTCAAAGAAAGCATAATCCCAAACAAAAGCAAAAATGCCAATGGAATCTCAGTAATCGACATGACAGAAGACAACCAGTACATAGACGACAAATGGGACTACGATTCATACGCTGTGTACGTAGGCGACCACCGTATCCTCACTATATACATCGACTGTTCCAAAACCACCACCGAATAGGTAACCGACGTTTAGGGTCAGAATTGAGATGTGGCAGTAGATCGGAATCTTTTGTTTGATAATGTGATTGGCGGTCGACGGCAAGGCTGAGGAAATAGGTTCGTCGGTGCCAGCGCCGTCGACTGCGATGGTGAGGTAATGGATCTTAGGGTTTGTTAGCGCGCGCGTTGGTAAGGTTTTCTGATGACGGGTACTGTAGGGGTAAGGTGAGAAGTGACGCGGTGGGGTTCGGCAGGGTGTTCATGGGTTCTAGGAGGGTGGGGTATGGGTGGTGGATTAGGGTTAGAAGAAGGAGAGAGAGTAAAGTGAGATGTAATTTGGTGAAATGAAAGGGGGAAATGAAACTGAAATGACTTATACTATTGTGAAATGTATTTGGGAAAAATAATGTTATGCATTGTAATTTGAAAATTTTTGCTATTTTTTTTATAATATAGAGTGTAAATTTGTATATATGTGTAAAAAACCCATAAGATATGACACGACCCGGAATCCGGTTAGGCCGTGCGGGCGCCCGACATCCTCCCCTAGACCCGTCGGGCGAACCCTTACCAATTAAATTAGGAAAATAAATATAATAATTCATAAATAAGGACAAGACCTAAAACAAAAACACAGACATACTGATACCTCTAAGCTGTACAAAAGAAATTACAGCTGACTACCCAACATACTAGGTTTAGGGCTATCCATACTAGGCATCTAAGAGTAAGAAAGAATACAGATACCTCCTGAAGGGAGTAAAATGCAACTGAAATGATAAACACAAAACTGGTGGCCATCCGGAATAAAGCTGGCTCACCCTGACAGCTGAAGTCGTCTTCGCTCCTTCAGAAGTGGCGAACTCAATCCTGGAGCGAACCTGCCGAAACGAACTAGATAGACAGGAAACAAACAACAAACAAGGGTGAGTCAAAAGGACTCAATAAGTGGGGTAGACTAGCCACCTCAAAGAATAGGATAGCTAGCCAGGGAGAAAAGAAACAGATAGACCAAATTCCTCTTATTTAAATTATAAAAAGGCAGAGCCAGATAATAATCGGAAACACGTAAGAAACTATAAACTCAACCAAGGATGTGAGCCAGAAACATATCAACAAATAAGCAGTGCACATATAAGCAGAACAGTAGTCATGTACCGCAAGTCTACACAATGGTATGCATTGAGATGAAATGAAATGAAATGTGATACAAAGGGTCACATGTGCCCCTAATCCCATCCCGAAGCGGAATACTCCTGCATTCGAGGGGAATCCAATCTGATAACCAACTGGAGCTGAATACTCCTGCTCTTGTGGCAGAATACTCCTGCACCCGATATAATGTAAACCAGAGGCGGAATACTCCTGCACTCTCCTGGGGCGGAATACTCCTGCACTCAATATCTGACATAAGAGCGGAATACTCCTGCTCCTAGGGCGGAATCCTCCTACCCTCAATATGATACAATGGAGCGGAATCCTCCTGCTCCTGAGGTGGAATACTCCTGCATCCAATATGATATGCAATGTAATGTATATGAATGACATATAATGCATATGAATAAAATGTGATGCAATAATAACCCTTTACCAGTGCGGGACTCTCATCGACAACCGGGAAGTAGATGCCAACTCACAGCCAGAGTACAATGTTCAGATCCTCAATGCAATAACAACAACAGGACATAATATATAATATACAATGTAAATCCAAGGCTAATGCGTAATGAGTACGCCTATCGGCAGCTACACACGTAAGGAACACGTGGTAGACAATCCACGAGGCCAGGTGCCTCCAAAGAAATGGATACAAACACTTACCTCTTCCAAAAGTTAGCTCTGTTAATCAACAACCGCTTTATCCTTTGGTTTCTTGCCAAACGATCTCGCTCTATTCAATAAGCAGAAAAATATATCAAATTAGGCTAAAGACTTCATTCCTCACATCTTAGGGCAAGCCGGTTAGGAACCTGATACCCTATTTGCATACGTAATACGCAGGTCAGGCCTATGTACAGGGTTTAAGGTCATATATCCAAACCCTAAATAAATTACATTTATATATTGCCCATAAATCACTGAGTACGAATATATAATCAATTTCATTATCGGGTTCCAATTGACCCTTTAAACTATTAATTGAACTTATTAAAACGATGTCTAATATCCCAGTTTTTACCGTCAAAATATATTTAAACACACGTAATAAACTCAAATAATGAATTAACATCAATACCTGAATGTTTCGGGGTGAAAATTCTATCTTTTTCCGGCTCTTTTCTCATTTTCTGGTATTTTTCTTAACCTCACTTTGTCTCTTCCCTGTTCTCGTTTCTCTTTATAATTTCTCATGTTTCAACATTCTGCTCGTCCTAAGCTAAGGACCCACTGCCATTCATTTAATTTCCTTTGTCCTTTTTCCTTTTTTTTTCCTTTAAAATTCGCTGCTACGGTAAAAATTAAAACGGTACCCTACGATATTCGAATAATTTCAACTTTTGCAAACCAGTTATACAAAAAATATATATATAGCATACTCGCTAAGGCGGATCTCAAATCGGATTCCCGAAACTCAAGATGCGAATTTAGATAGAAAAAAGTCTGATTATTTAACTTTCGGCATTTTAGCGGAAACTAGCCGAACTAAATCGAAATTCGCTTTCAAAAAATCAAAAAAGTCACAAATAATCATATGAACCTAACGGGGCTTTCGGATTTCGAATCGGAGCTCATTCGCCAAAACCGAGCTCGAAAATCTCTTTTTAATATTTATCGATAATAAAAACTGAAATCTTCTTCTGATACGTACCAAACGAGGTCTGATTTAGCTCAAATTATACAGGCATGTCCTAATGGACCTTACGAATATTTTAAAATTATCAGCACGCCAATCGGAGTCCTAACTTCCGAAACGACTGGCCGAGGTCGTTTCATTCTCCTCCACTTATACTTTCGTTCGTCCTCGAACGAGCCTAAGTCTAAAGAAAAATTCGCACAGATAACAAGAGAACTTGCACGACCTTTATAATCTACTCCACAGGCATTATCTCCTGATTACATGATCAGAATTATAACACGTGCACCGAACTCTTTGAATAAAACATATCTTGATAATATGATAATACCATTGCCCGGATTATTCTGACTAAGATGATCCTTCCTCGATCACGAGAGGAGAGTTCTACATTTTCGAAGCAAAGATACACGGAACTTTGAATGGATTAACATGATTCAGCCGATAATCACCTCTTCAATATACCTTTCGATATAGAACATGTCGATGGAACTAAGAATTAACTCACGCTTGATGCAATATAGGGAACTTTTGAAGTACCTTATCACTACACATTATAGAAGATTTGATGCAAGCTATATTATTTTTACAAACACACTATGCAACATCTCAGTTGATGTTAGTGTTGTTCCACAAGCTCTTTGTGGGAATGTAGTTACTCATATCCTAATGTATGTCAAAGGTTCATCAGAATAGGGTCTATCATATAAGGATAAGGATCATGCAAATACCACTGGATAGTATGATGCAGACCAGAAATGATCTTCAGACTGGATATCTACTTCAGGGTATTGTCTTTGAGTTGGAAATATATTGACTTGAAAAAGTAAAAATAAAAGAGACATGTAGTTGGACCTTCAGTTGAGGCAGAATACCAGCAACAAAGTTGATTACATGCGCACTTATAACGCTAAAGTAACTTCTCAAAGAGTTGAGGTGTGAAGGAGATATGCCAATGATGGATGGACGATAAGCTGCACTAGACCTTTAACTCTAAATTTTCATGAAGTAAACCAGCGTCAGTATGAGGATCCAGTTCTAGTTGAATACAGACAGATAGCCAGAAGAAAACTGGAGTCACCATACATTGTTACTAATGACGGTATTCTCATGTATAAAGATAGACTTTGTGTTCCTGATGTTGTAGATTTACATGGACAGATTATGATAGAGACACATTATTCCAAATAATTGTTCATCCAGGTTCGACTAAGATATACCATGATCTTAAGCAGATTTATTGGTGGGACAGAATGAAGTGTGACATAGCAGAATTTTTGGCTCAGTGTTCTAATTGCCAGAAAGTTAAAGTCGTGTCATCTTTCCAGATTTTATGCTTTCAGCAGATAGGTACGTACATATGATCAGGTTGCCAGCTTATCTCTATTATTAATAGATTATTAGTGGGTTTAGCAATGATCGACACTCATTGTAGGTTTCTGTCGTGGCCCTAGGTTGGGTCGTGACAAAAGTGGTATCAACGCCTTAGAGATTTAGTATTACCATTCAATATTTAGAGGGAGACTCCTTCACTTAAAGCACAAACTCATACAGCTATTTGAATAGGAATAACCATCCCCGCACAGTCTGCTGGACTAAAGAAGATTTAGCTAAAGGTTGAGCATAGGCAGACCTAAGCTACCAACTACCCTTTTGGGTTGCCAAACAGCTGAAACTCTCGAGTCACAACTCCATACATTTTCTATAAGCACCACCACCTTATGGATCAAATCAAAGGTCAAATGATGCCTCTCATTACCCTTAGTAGCCTTAGAACACAACAATGAGCTTACCGGACTACCTTGACACACGCACTTCGGCTCAACACAGGGAACATCACGAGTGGCTACTAACCGCCCAAGCTCACTAGTATCGGAAGAAGAACAGATGGCAATAAACTGAGGATAGAAACAATTAGATCTTTAGGAAGCTCATCTTCTTATTTGCTTGACTACCAGAGCTAGACTACTTCCGAGTCAGGCTAACCAAAGAATCACAATTAAAGAAATAGATGTTAAATAAGTTTTATGGAATGACATCTATGCCAATTTAACCTCCCAATAAGAAGAAAACTCTGACAATTTACCAGAGACCCCTTTTATACCAAGACAAACTTAAAGAATAACATGACTCTACTAGCGTCTTGAACCAAGAAGAGACACATAGATCGAGTATTACTTACTAATACTTTACACCGGAAGAAACAATAACACTTTCTGAAGGTGACGAATTAGGATCCCATTATCCTACCAACATTGAATTCCGACAAGAGAGGTAAACTGATTTGACATAATAATAGAAGGTGGCACAACAAGATGCCAAACAGGCAATACTGACACTCACTCCTAAATCTATCATATTTAGACCAAATAAATTAGTAGGGTCTCACAAATGCCAGGAATAAATCATACCAGAAGCTACGGGTGTTTATCGGTCGGTTCGGTTCGGTTTTGCACCTTATCGGTTTGGACTATCGGTTTTCGATTTTTAAAAGTGCTAAACCAACAACCGAACCAATAAGCTATCGGTTATCGGTTTTCGGGTTATCGGTTTTAGGTTCTTATGTGTTCGGTTTTCGGTTTAACTATTAAGAAACTTAGGCCTAACAAGTTTTTAAAAAAAAAAAACCCTCTTAAACGATTGCATCCAATACGAAATCGGCTTTATTTTCATAGCGAATTCAAATGCCTCTTATAGCATTCGTCATATTAAAAAAAGCAACCAATAATAGATTCAAATATACTTCATTATTCTATAAACTAATGGAGGAGGCAAGGAGTGAAATAGTAAATCGGTGGTTGAAATGGCTGGGGAGACTTGAAAGTTACACAAGTAAAAGTAGACTAGAGTTTGAGGTTTCCAAGTTCCAACTAATAGTAATTAAGTATACTACTTTTATGCACATAAGCACAATATAGTAAATTTGAAAAACTTATTGGGTTATCGGTTTAACCAATAATAAAATATACAAAACCGACAACCGAACCGATAACCCAATAAAAATTATTTGCAAACCGTTAAATAACCGATAACCCAATATTTATAAACTATTAACTTTTTATCGGTTCGGTTTATCGGTTTAAACCGAAAAAATGAACAACCCTACCATAAGCTCGCCCTTCTACCGCAACCGATTCTTAATAAAAACAATATCCAAGAAAATCATGGAACATGATATGACAGACCATCTCCATATCGATCAGAAGAATCAAATCTTACTCACATATAAGGGAAGAAGAAATACATGGGTCTACTACATCAGATGCATCAGCATCTGGCAGTTCATATAACTGCCTCTGTGGCTGAACTAAGCCGCTACACTGATAATTACCTTCTGAAGAATAACTGCCACCATGCTCTCAACCTTTACTGGATCATGGCATTTCTCTAGCTGATTGAGATCTAAATAAATCCCTGCGACTGGGCAGGTGCCTGAGGGCAAGAAGAATGATGACTGTCTACTTGCTGGAGTAAGGGGAAAACTCCCCAAAGGATAACCAAACTCACGAAAATGATAACACCTTTTTTGCTAAAAATGGAAACTGGACAGATTATTGATAACTACAAAGAAAAAACTGAGTCTATCTTGATGAACTACTAGCGCACTTTAAGAATTACGCTCTACAAGCTGAGATAACCTGGCAGGTGACCACCCAAAATAATCAGAACTCTTACCTCTAAATGAGGTACCATGGTTGCCCACTAGGGCCACGGAATCTCTTGCTCTCCCGCTCCAACTCTTCCCGCGCTAACTTATGGTATGCCTCGTACCTTCGGGCAATATCAACAACAACATCAAAAGAAATCCTGACCTCAATCTCTCGAGCCATCTGAGATCATAAGGAAAAAGAAAGGTCGTTAATAAATGTATATTCAGTCATTCTATAGAATTCAATCTCATATTCTGAAACACTAACATGCTAACCGATAGGCTACCCTGTCCAATCCATTCAAACTGGAAACACTCTTCATCTCGCTTGCTACTCGAAAGGAACTTTTCCACGAATCTAGAAGAAAAACGAACCAAGTCAGCTAATAAGAGAGCGGTCCACCAACTCAAGGCTGGATCATTGAAACTGGAAAGCAAAATAATAAATAGTATACTGCTCGAGATAACCAACAGTCTGAAGAATATGATGACATCATTTTATTATTATTATTATTTTTTAAATTACGAGGTTTATCTGATGCATTGCTTAAGAATATCGGAAGGTTCAACCGCGTAAAATAATGCAGCATCTTCTAGCACTCGGACCGAACTGTTACCTCGGCTAGCTAACCAGCCAGAATAACTAGAGGTACAATACATGTTGCTTCTGGAACATAATTTACTGGGCAACATCAAGGACTGAACTAGGAGCTCCTTGAGACCGAACGTCTCCATCTGCGACGACCTGATAAGCTGCTTAGCGAATAATAGGTTCTTTCGGTATCTGCGTCGCCAAGATTCTCGTAAAAGCATCGTAGAGAGCCACGGGAACCACAAGGCCCTGCTCCCTTGCCCATCGCGAGCTGGCACAGCTGGGACCTCCGTAACTAGATCGCCAGCACGATCAAACACTCTTGGGGCTTGAGTAGCTCTAGTCCCATGCTAGGCTACTTCGTCTTGAACTCATACCGTTTGCTGATTTGTCGTACGAGGGTTCACAATTACCACGAACGAATTAACGAAAATACTTTTGCATCTTAGACGGACGCACGATCAGAAAAGAAGGAAGTGAAACTTCCTAAATGCCATCATAGCCTCTCGTAGATAAGTACGGGCGTCTACGTACCCATCAGCGAGACTCTACTAGACACTGTCTTAGTCTGGATAGACTCTAAACCGGGCTCTGATACCAACTGACACGACCCGAAATCCGGTTAGGCCGTGCGGGCACCCGACATACTCCCCTAGACCCGTCGGGCGAACCCTTACCAATTAAATTAGGAAAATAAATATAATAATTCATAAATAAGGACAAGACTTAAAACAAAAACACAGACATACTGATACCTTTAAGCTGTATAAAAGAAATTACAGCTGACTACCCAACATACTAGGTTTAGGGCTATCCAGACTAGACATCTAAGAGTAAGAAAGAATACAGATACCTCCTAAAGGGAGCAAAATGCAACTGAAATGATAAACACAAAACTGGTGGCCATCCGGAATAAAGTTGGCTCACCCTGACAGCTGAAGTCGTCTTCGCTCCTTCACAACGTGGCGAACTCAATCCTGGAGCGACCCTACCGAAACGAAATAGATAGACAGGAAACAAACAACAAACAAGGGTGAGTCAAAAGGACTCAATAAGTGGGGTAGACTAGCCACCTCAAAGAATAGGATAGCTAGCCAGGGAGAAAAGAAACAGATAGACCAAATTCCTCTTATTTAAATTATAAAAAGGCAGAGCCAGATAATAATCGGAAACACGTAAGAAACTATAAACTCAACCAAGGATGTGAGCCAGAAACATATCAACAAATAAGCAGTGCACATATAAGCAGAACAGTAGTCATGTACCGCAAGTCTACACAATGGTATGAATTGAGATGAAATGAAATGAAATGTGATACAAAGGGTCACATGTGCCCCTAATCCCATCCCGAAGCGGAATACTCCTGCATTCGAGGGAAATCCAATCTGATAACCAACTGGAGCTGAATACTCATGCTCCTGTGGCGGAATACTCATGCACCCGATATAATGTAAACCAGAGGCGGAATACTCCTGCACTCTCCTGGGGCGGAATACTCCTGCACTCAATATCTGACATAAGAACGGAATAATCCTGCTCCTAGGGCAGAATCCTCCTACCCTCAATATGATACAATGGAACGAAATCCTCCTGCTCCTGGGGCGGAATACTCCTGCACCCAATATGATATGCAATGTAATGCAGATGAATGACATATAATACATATGAATGCAATGTGATGTAATAATAACCCTTTACCGGCGCGGGACTCTAATCGACAGCCGGGAAGTAGATGCCAACTCACAGCCAGAGTACAATGCTCAGATCCTCAATGCAATAACAATAATAGGACATAATATATAATATACAATGTAAATCCAAGGCTAAGGCGTAATGAGTACGCCTCGGCAGCTACACACGTAAGGAACATGTGGTAGAAAATCCACGAGGCCAGGTGCCTCCAAAGAAATGGATACAAACATTACCTCTTCCAAAAGTTAGCTCTGCTAATCAACAACCGCTTTATCTTTTGATTTCATTGTCAAACGATCCCACTCTATTCAATAAGCAGAAAAATATATCAAATTAGGCTAAAGGCTTCATTCCTCACATCTTAGGGCAATCCGGTTAGGAACCTGATACCCTATTTGTATACGCAATACGAAGGCCAGGCCTATGTACAGGTTTTAAGGTCATATATCCAAACCCTAAATAAATTACATTTATATGTTACCCATAAATCACTGAGTACGAATATATAATCAATTTCATTATCGGGTTCCAATTGACCCTTTAAACTATTAATTGAACTTATTAAAATGATGTCTAATATCCCAGTTTTTACCGTCAAAATATATTTAAACACACGTAACAAACTCAAATAATGAATTAACATCAATATCTGAATGTTTCGGGGTGAAAATTCTATCTTTTTCCGGCTCTTTTCTCATTTTCTGGTATTTTTCTTAATCTCACTGCGTTGTCTCTTCCCTGTTCTCGTTTCTCTTTATAATTTCTCATGTTTCAATATTCTTCTCGTCTTTAGCTAGCTAAGGACTCACCGTCATTCTTTTAATTTCTTTTGTCCTTTTTCCTTTTTTTTTCCCTTTAAAATTCGCTGCTACGGTAAAAATTAAAACGGTACCTTACGATATTCGAAATAATTCCAACTTTTGCATACCAGTTATACAAAATATATATAGCATACTCGCTAAGGCGGATCTCAAATCGGGTTCCCGAAACTCACGATGCGAATTTAAATAAAAAAAAGTCAAATTATTTAACTTACGGCATTTTAGCGGAAACTAGCCGAACAACATCGAAATTCACTTTCGAAAAATCACAAAAGTCACAAATAATCATACAAACCTAACGGCGCTTTTGGATTTCGAATCGGAACTCATTCGTCAAAACCGATCTCGAAAATCTCTTTTTAATATTTATCGATAATAAAAACTGAAATCTTCTTCCGATACGTACCAAACGAGGTCTGATTTAGCTCAAATTTTACAGACAGGTCCTAATGGACCTTACGAATATTTTAAAATTATCGGCACGCCAATCAGAGTCCTAACTTCCGAAACGACTGACCGAGGTCGTTTCAAGATAATACCATAATTATAATATAAAACTATAAATGTTATCTTATTTGATCTAATACAATAACCAAATTCGAAATAAATTTAATCACAACTTTAATACCCACAGGAGTAATAAATGAAACATTAGGATATTTTGGGAGCTTCATCTTGGATATTTCTCAACAAGATCAAGACTACTTTAGTAGATCATTTTGGAAGAGATCATTAGCGTTATACTTAGCTATATCTTTTATTAAGTTTACACTTAGTTTAGCTCTAGGTAGTAGGGTGGTCCTTGTAAAGCCCATAATTCAAGTGTTAACTTTTCTTCAATTGGTGGTATTAGCATTGTATAATGCTCAATCCAATGAGGGAGACGCAATGCTTGGATATGTTGCTATTTTACCACTATCAAGTGATTATTTAGTTTTAGCAATTTCATATTCTATTCAAAGATGTAAAGACCGTATTTATTATTTTTTCTTGTTTATTATTATTAATAAAATTAGCCGCTAAGCTATAAGCTTAGTGGTATTTGCTTTTTTCTTAAAAAAAAAAAAAAAATTACTTAGGATAGAGATGCGACATGATCTATAAATCAATACTTGGGAGTAATAAATACTTCAGTTTATACACACAGTATCCTCAACTATATTCAGAGCCCCCTTCTTCTACCCCATTTATAAACTTAAGAACTTGAAGAAAGTACACTATTCATGGCAAAGGTTACAAGCACTGGGAGCAGCAGTTCCAGATGGTCACTTTCAGGATTCACAGCTCTTGTTACCGGTGGCACACGTGGAATTGGGTAAATTCAAAAGCCTTTTACTCTTTTATTTTCGAACCTGTTTTTAAAACGCTTTTCTTTAGTCGAGGGTGTATTAGAAACCGTCTCTCGGGTACACCTCACCCTCCTCAAACCCCACTTGTCGGATGGCACTGGGTATGTTGTTGTTACTATTGTTGATAATATATTCAATTCATTTGATGTATGTCCATATATTCTTTTTTAAAGGCATGCTGTTGTTGAGGAATTAGCTGAATTGGGTGCCACAGTGTACACTTGTTCAAGAAATGAAACAGAACTTAATGAAAGGTTACAAGAATGGACCGCTAAAGGCCTTAAAGTAAAGGGTTCTATTTGTGATGCTTCTTCAAGGGAACAGAGAATTCAGCTCTTGGAAAATGTTTCTTTAGCTTTTGATGGAAAGCTGAATATTCTTGTGAGTCCTATGAACTCAGCCCCTTTTATTAAATTGTTTGTCAAATGGTCTTTATGTGAATACAATTGATTGTGCATATGCAGGGATGAAGACCAAGTAATGTTCAGAGTGGGCGAATTTTAACAATTTGTTAATGCTGTCATGCTAGTGCTTAGTAAATATTTTAGCTTGTTTGTTTTAACTGAGTAGTATTTTTTCATAACCACGGTGTCCGGCCCAACTTAGGTTCACCTTGACTAATTATATGGATATTTGCTATCTCCCACTAGCACTAATACCAAGTAACTCTGTCCACCTTGGGTGCTCTATCTTATTTTATGTAGCTTCCATGGGGTCCAATGTTGTCAATGAAGCTGATGTCAGTAGGATTAATACTGATTAATTGTGAAGGAAATGGAAATATAGATACATTAACATTCTTTATTTTATAACGGTGGTGTCCGGATCGTCTTACCACCCTCTACCAAAGCTTAAGTGGCTGGGAGAAAATCACTTGACTGTTTTGTCTCTGTTAGGATTTGAATTTTGAACCCTGGTCTTCTAGGTTTGCACCTGCATTATTGACCACTTGGTCACACCCTTGATTGTTACTTTTTGAGTTAACATCCTTTCGATTAATAAGGGTTCTTTGTAGGTTTACATTTGATTGATAAGGTTCTAATATAGATTAGGACTATTACATGTGTTTTCAAACTCTAAGTCCAATGGGATGTTTTAAGCTTCTTAAGGCCTATTACTAGTTATTGGTGCCGAAAAATCCTAAAGAAATCACTAGCTTCTAGAAGTGATGTGTTGCTCTTGGACATGTATGCTGTGTGTTGTGGGTGGCACCTTTTTCAGACATTTTAAATTGCTGAACCATGTTATTGACGTATCTTCTCACCATATAGATAAACAATGTCGGGACAAACATTAGGAAGCCCACCACCGATTATACTGCTGAAGAATATGCCCGTCTCTTTAGTACCAATTTAGAATCTGCATACCATCTGTGTCAACTCGCTCATCCTCTTCTTAAAGCATCTGGAAATGGATCTGTTGTCTTTATCTCTTCTGTTGCTGGTCTGGTGCACCTGTCCTCTGGTTCTATTTATGGAGCAACAAAAGGTTAGCTGTACTAATACTATCACTATTTCGCTGAACAATTGAAGCTAGAGTTGTGATATTTACTCTTTTGTTTTCAGGGGCGATGAATCAGCTCACACGAAATTTGGCTTGTGAATGGGCAAAAGATAAAATTCGGGTTAATGGTGTTGCCCCATGGTATATAAAGACGTCTTTGGTAACACATGTAATATTCTTGATCTTGCTTAAGAATTTAATTTATGAATCTATTTGCATTACTTGCAGATTGGAGACACATATTTTGACAGGTCGTGAGGCAAAACATATCTTTGATTTCACATTTTTCATTTAATAAATCTCTCAAGTTTGGTTTGATTCATGATGCAGTTCAGTCTAGTTTAAAGGCTGACAAAATGATCTCTTCAGAGTTTTTATAGTTCATGAGAAACAAACTTAATATACAGCTCTCAGCCACACAATGAACACAGGGTGAAGTATTCTTTTGCCTTTTCACCAAAGAATATGTGTGCTGCTGCACAAAGTGGCATGGGCCAAATTGATAAACAGCCAATGTACTCGTCTTAGCCATCATCTAAATTAGATACTTCTAACAATGAAATCTTTTGTATGGGTCTTGTATTTTTTTAAAATAGCTCTCTCATGAGCTTTAATAACGAATTAATTTCATTATGTATATCATCTGTAGGATCTTCAGAATTCTGTTTATGCAACTTGTCTTTGCTGCATTCATGTAAGGAATATATTGGATGTTGCATAAATTACAGGTGGCAATCTGCTAAAGCACTTATATTAATATATCCATAAAAACATTTCATGATTTCATGTGTTCACTTGGAAGAGGATAACATATGGCGTATCGTTTCCTGTGAAGTCATTCTTTTTTCTTTCTGGAAATTAAGGTTATTTACTTTCTTGGTCTTATATTGTTAGGCATATTTAACTGTAGTAAATCATTTCTAGATGTTGCAAAGTACTGAGGAAATGGTTAGCTGTGTTTATATCTTTTTGTTTTCCCCAGGAAAAAAAATCCCCTGAATGTGATAGGAGGCATTTGCTGAGTTTTCTTCGTGTAAACCATTATTATGATTGCTATGTTTTCAAAGACTAGGATTTGTTTTGGTTATAAGTATTCCCGAAGTAGTTGGATGATTCCTGTCACAAATGGGATCAAGTCTATTTCTTATGGAAAATGCTTCAGGATTCTATATATCTGGAGTAATGAGAGCAGTAGCATCTCGAGAGATCTGCTATCTGGAGTTAATGTTATTGAATCTAGCCCTTACTGTATTTATATTTATATAATCGTTTCACTTACCCACATTTTGCTGAGTTTCATGGTTTTGTTTTGCAGTTGCTCGAAAATAAAACATTTTTGGATGGAGTAGTATCTAGAACTCCCCTTAGACGCCCTGGAGAAGCTCAAGAAGTTTCATCCCTAGTGGCTTATCTGTGTCTACCTGGGGCATCTTATATCACTGGGCAAGTTATAGCGGTTGATGGAGGATTTACAGTCAATGGGTTCGAAATGACAAGCTACTGATATTTGTTCTCGTCTAGAGATGGTAGCGGAGCTTATGCCGGGCATCTCTTTTATGTGCAGATACTCATGTTCTTCGTTTTCCTAGTGATCGAGTTGAGATCATCATGAATAAACTCTCTATTTACTTCCTTATTTATGGGACCTAAAATGGCATGGCCCTGCTGAACTCTAGCATTTTTAACTTTTTCTTTTCTTGTTTACTCTGTGAACAGCATTTTCTGTATTTGATTTTGTTGGCTGTCATTTTAAGTTACTTCTCAGTTTGCACGTTCCTTGCAATTCCTTTAGCTGTTTTAAGGTGTAGGTTGGAAACTTTTTGAACATGTTTTTCAAGAATTTGGCGAATAGCGAGAGATTTTCTGAACTCCTTAATTCAATTCGAAGGAAAGTTCCAACTGATCGTATTTATTCTTTATCAGTTTCTCAAAGAGAGTTTCTTTCATACTAACTTAGCTGTTAGGCACAGCTATTAACACAGCAATCGATACATTATTAGTTTAACCCTATTTTCTTGCATTAAGATTTGCTCCTGCACTAGAAACCAAGCCCCTTCATTGTTGCTTTTAATTTAAAGAGATTCCAAGGTCGTATTATATGATGGTGAAGGTGCTCACCACTATTAACTACTTTTACCTACGTACTTTGTAGTAGATACTTTTGAAGGCAAAATTTTCCTGGCATGTCATACAAATTTAGATGTGTTAACAGCCAATACATTGTAGGTTCGTTCACTATAGTATTTTAGTTGGCTTGTCGCAAATCTCCCTTTGTATTAGGAACCCACTTCTGTCTTGCTCCAGTATTATGTAAAAGTATCTAAGAAAGTAGTACTTGCTCCATTATTATGTAAAACTGGAGACACATATATTCACTGCTTAGCTGTGATTTAACAATTTCGGTTTTGGTTAGTGCATTATGCTGTTTAGACTATATTGTATACCAGCTAGCAGAATGAACTTTTCAGAACTATTGTAGTTTACAAGAGGTTATATGCTCACTGAGTTTTTGAACTAGCTTGCTATCATGAGGTTTATAATTACGAATTAGTCTGCAACTTGTCTTATGATGCATTCATTGAAGAAATATATATATATAATATATATATATATATCAGTGGCTGGCCCAATGGTGAGGCTACTAAAGCCATTGCTTTAGGCCTCACTATTTTGAGGGCCCCATTTCTTAAGTACTTAATTACTACTAGGATTTTTTACACATATATATAAATATACACCCCTAATTACACAAAAATAATATTTTTAAAATTACCATACATAGCAATATTTTTTAGCACATTTTTTCAATAATCAACTCTTACACCCCACTCTCCAAAAAACCCAAAAACACTTCCCTTTTTTTCAAATCCAAACATACAACCCACCCCGACGCCGACCTCACCCCACCTCCACCACCATCACCCCACGGCATCAACCATCTCCTGATAGTGCTTCGATCAGAGTTTGGTGCTAGTGTTACTGCCGGAGTCGCTACTTCCGATTAGCAGTCTTCGCGAGCCGAAACACTACATGTCGTCTCGTCGACGCTGGCTGGCGGAAGGTCAAATGCGATCGGAAATGGATCTGGTGATGTGATGATTTTTGCCCATGTCAGAATAGCAGCGCCGCCACCGCTCGTTCACCAGATCCGACGCTGCAAAGTTCATCCATAACGGAGTTCTGGTGAGTTGCCGGTGGCGAGCTCGTCGAGTTCCGGTGGAACTGTGACGGAGAACAGATTACCTCTAAAAGCATTTTTACCGTAGGATTAGGTTAAATTATTAGTAGATTCGATTAGGTTGTTCGTATATATATTATTAGTAGTTTATGTTCCGTTTCTATTCATGTTTCTTCATATTTGTTCTGTTTCTGTTCTTGTTTGTGCAGATTTGTTATAGTGGTTTAATAAATTTTTGAACTCTTATTTTCTATTACTCACGACTAATTACACTGCTCATTGGAGCTTAACCACTATTTCAAAAGTAAATAAAACCTAGTCATTTTATATTTATTATTGAAACGGTCTTGATACAGTTTGAAATGACGTTGAAACAATATGATACGGTTTGAAACATCGTTGAAAAATTGAAACAGTTGTTACAACAGTTTGATACAGTCTAAAACGATGTTGAAACAGTATGATACGGTCTGAAACGGCGTTGAAACAATCTGAAACAACTGTTGAAACAGCCCGATACGGTCTAAAATGAGAGTTGATACAGTTTAAAACATTATGATAGAGTCTTGAACGGAGTTGATACAGTCTGAAACGGGACTTGATACAGTTTAAAACAGTCTGAAAAGAGTTGATACAGTCTGAAACGGGACTTGATACAGTTTAAAACAGTCTGATACAGTCTGAAACGGCATTGAAACACTATGATACGGTCTGAAACAGTCTGATACGATCTGAAACGGGAGTTGATACAGTTTAAAACAGTCTGAAACGACATTGAAACACTATGATACAGTCTGAAACGACATTGAAACGGTCTCAAACGGGGTTGATACAGTTTAAAAGTGTAATTGGGGGAAATAGGAGGAGTAAAAATGAAATTGGGGGAAATGGTGGGAGGAAAAGTGAAATAGGGGGAAATGGGAGGAGCAAAAGTGATAGTGGGGGAAATATGAGGAAGAATGTAAGGGTTTGGTATGTTATGAGAAATATTGTTATGTTGTTGCTATATTTGTAATTAACTTGTACTTTCCTCTATATAGGGTAATTTTACTAAAATGTTGCTATATTTGGTAATTAAGTTATAAAAATTGTACTTTTGTGTAAAAATTCCATACTACTATTATATGGTGTGTATATCTGTGTTTTTAAAACCTTTTGCATCTCTTAATTTCAATTGTTGTTTTTTTTTATATATTTTTACTTCATAAGTATATATTTACCTAAAGATTAAAGGAAAATTTACACCATATAACTACCCTAATAGCTTAATTACAAAACATAACGATATTTTTTGAATATTTACAATACATAACGATACTTTTCCCTAATTACCCCACATAACAATTTTATCATTTCCACTCTCCCAAACATTAAACCCTAATTTCCTCTCTTCTCTCTCCTTCTCTCCCTCCTCCACCATCCCCCACCCATCGCCGCCCCTCCCCCTTCCCCTCCTCCACCATCCCCCACCCATCGCCGCCCCTCCCCCTTCCCCTCTCTCGCTGTTCCTCGCCGAATCTGCTGCCCCCGTCTCTGTTGCGGCGCTGCTGCACTGTGGTGGCAAGCAGCCCCGATACGTGTGTTTTTGATGTTTTTCCAGTGAGTTTTTCCCGATCTGCTCCCTTTCTTCTTCTTTTTTCTTTTTTCCTTTTTGTATGTGTATATATATGTATGTTTATGTATATATTTGTATTTTGTATATAAATTCATATTTATCTTTGTATATTTTTGTATTTTGTATATAAATGTCTATATTCACCCCTTTTTGTATGTGTATGTGTTTGTATATATGTGTATGTTGTTGTATGTTTGTGTAGAATGGATAGTTATTTGTATTTGTGTATGTGCAGTGCATATCTTTTGTATGTTTGTGTATATTTGGTTGTGTATACTTTCAAAACAGTAAATTTTTAAAGTTTTGGAATGTATATATTTGTATTTTTGAATGTTACATCTTGTAGATCCAAAAAAAAAAAAAAAAAAGGTTTCCGGTGGTCGCAGCGGCGCCGGCGGCGGCTTTCCGGTGGTCAGCGGTGGCTGGCCGGCGCTGGTGAGTGGTGGCAACACCTGCAGGCAGTGTTGGGTGGGTGTTGGGTGGGAGAAAGTAAGGAAGAAGGAAATGAAACCATAAATTGTAGGTTTTGTTGAAATTTGTATATGGAATGTGAAAAAACTATTGTTATATTGTGTAAAGTTATAAAGTATTGTTATTTTTTGTAAATATGGTGTTAGGGTTGTATATTTGTGTAAATCTCCCAAGATTAAATGGATTGACTATATTATTAATTCAAGAAGAAATATTTAAGGAAATGAATTACTAAAAATTATTAATCTAACAACTTTACAACTCCAAAAGTTAGAAAAATTACAATTCTAATAACGCGCACACGTGTGTGTGTTTTTCTTAATGAAAGTTTTTCTTAAAACAAAATAAATTTTAGGCCTCTTATCAAAAAAATAAATTTAAGGCCTCTTATCAAAATTTGGCTTTAGACCATTAAATTTGTCGGGCCGCCCCTTATATATATATATATATATATATATATATATATATATATATATATTGTACGTACACTTGGAAACACACACACTCCTAACTATATTCGTTGTTTCCAGTATTAACCAGGAAAGGAATAGCACATGGCGAATAATCGTTACGTGTAGGGCTGCCCATAGTATGGTAAATACCGAATTACCGTACCCAACCGAAATATTTTTTACTTTGGTAACGGTATTTTGGTATTTGGTACGGTATTTGGTATGAAATTTTAAACTTTTTTTTATTTGTTACGGTATTCGGTATCTATAAAGAAAATACCGAAATACCGAAAATACCAAAATATTTAATTACATATACAAATTATATATATTATATTATATAAATCATAATAACTTAATTAATTTAAATATGAGCTAATAAAATTCTAAAAAGAATATCTAAAACTTGTGATATGATTATATATTAAATTAAAATTTATAAATATTTGTAAATAAAATAAATAAAATAGTATAAATACTATTTAATCTAATTAAGTTCTTTACGAGAGAGTTGTTTTTCAAACACCATCAAAATTCAAAAGCTTGTTGTTTTGTGTGTAAAAAATATATTAGCTTATCATAAGTAAAATTAAAATTTCAATAATAAATTTTTTTGTATAAGCTTGTGTAGTAAAGTTGGTTTAATTAGATCTCGGCTAGTGTTATTTGTACATTGGAGCTTTGCTACATGTTTTGTGGTATTTTTGTATTTTGCGCTAATGCATTGTGAAGGTTTATTGTTAATTGCCAGATGAAGTTTCGTAGTTCCTTTCGCATTTCTTCTCAACATATATATCTATTATATGTAAGTCGAAGTCGAACAAACTACAGTTACCGACTTACCATACCGAAATTACCGAAACCGAACATGAAAATACCGAGCCATACCAAATTAGTTTGGTACGGTAATGGTATGACATTTTTAAAAATCGAAAACCGAAATTACCGAACCGAAATGTGAGCTACCGTACCGTACCACGGGCACCCCTAGTTACGTGCTCTATCCAAGTCCTTGATCTCTTCTTCATCATTTACGTGTGAACTATTTTTTTCTTTTCTGGAATTTTATTGATTTTCTTGTTCTTATACTGGTAACTGTAAGTAGTTTTGTCAAAAATAGTTATTCATGTAAGTATATTTGGAGATTAATAGTTTGTGTTTAGCAAATTCATTTGAGATATGTCTTTTTAAATAAACTAATTTTTGTACAAGCAAGTTGCGCGTGAACCCATGTCAATAAGAACAATATGTATGAGTTACACGAAAAGAAGATTAAAAATAATGAGTACATATGACTTATAAGTACGCTTTTGTAAATAATGAGAGATATTTCTGTTTAACAAACACAACAAAGTAAACATTAATAATATTAGTCCACTTACTACAAAGGAATTGGTCTAAAAATCATCTTGGGAGGATGCATGACTCAACCTTAGAATAAGTTATTGTGCATCTATTTGTATTAGACTCTATCTTAACATTTGAAAATTAAAATCTAATAATATTTCTGGCTCCTTCTATCCATAAACATAATTGTTATTCTTTTCTTGAAATTATAACAATTGTTCATGAAAATATGATTATAGGTCTCTTGCGATTCAAAAAATGTAAGAGAATATGATACAATTTTAATTAAATGAGTAATTCTAAAATGTAGATATCTAATTAGAAAAATAGAAAATTTAATCTAAAAAATAAACTGGAAGTTGAAGAAGGAAAAAAACATAAAAATAAAGAAAGAAAACATACATTTTTCTTCCAATTTGCTGGATCTGCAAGCGGAAGGGACACTCCTTAATTTTTTAGAGAATCTATGATTTAAGCTAAACAAAGGAGACCATTCCCATCTCCTTTTTTTTTTTTTTTTGTAAATATTATTATTTAAATTCAAATTTGAAAGAAAAAATTTCTAGAGTGAATCCATAAAAATGAAAATATAAATGAAAAAAACAAACATCATAACAATAATAAACTTTCAATATATGAATATACATGAATTTTCTACTCAGATAATATATTCGATTTAAATTTATTTTAGTCCGTAGTACAAAGGTGGCCAACACCACCAGTCCTTCATGACTATATCAAAACTTCAATGATGTACTTCAAGTATATTAAGAAGTATGTGTTGTAAAGTTGACAAAATCGGTTTTTGAAGCTATAATCATAATTGAATAGAAGATTGTGTGTATCACCACATAAAAATAATAAATGAAGAACATGGCTTAAGGCTATTTGTAATTGTTGCTTTTAATTAAATGTATTTATGAGACAGAGAGTCAGACAATAGTCTCTTCACTTGCTCACAATTTTAATTATGTGAACTTAGATGTGTAATTGTTCAAGTATCTTTTATAAGTATTTGTAAAATTTGCATTAATTTTTATAACACAATAATGGATAGAAACTGAAGAGGCAAGCAACAGTACCACTAATAATTTACTTAAATGCTATAGCTGAGTAGCCGTGTATCAACATTGTATTTTTTTTATTTGTATATGCATGTGAATCGATTCACCTACTCTGAAGCCTAATTGAGAACCTAGATTAGATTAACTTGTAGGATATACACATCTTACTATTAGTACATTGATTAATTGTTAGTTTGGACTAATATACTAAATTTATGAAAAAAAGATTATTATTTATTTTGAAGAGCATTATATAATTAGTCAATTTTTAGAGGTATTTTGGTCTTTCACTTTTTATTTTAGGGATTGTTGCTTTTATAATAATATGATAGTGTCGGATCAATCTTTTCAAAAACTGGTTTCAAATGTCACAAAAAAAATACTATTAAGGTTCGTTTTGCTATTATATTTAAGAGGAAAGGATTTAAATTATTTTTATGTACAAATTTATTTTTATTTAGTTAAAATTTAAACATAAAAAACATATATTTATTAAGTTTTTGATCAATATAAATGAATACAATGACACAAAAGATAGAAGGAAGTAGTTGTGGGTATATTTGAGAGAAATACAGGTTAAATTTATGAGATATATTGGTAAATAATAATTTTTGTTGAGGATATTTTAGTATATAGTAATTAATTTGGATAAGAGTTAATTTTACCTTCCTTCTTAGCATTGTATTATTGTCTATTGTGGTATTGTTGTCTTGATTTTCCAAATTGTCTATAATATTTTTATTTTTTCTTAGATAAGGGTCTATCGGAAACAGCCTCTCCATCTTGGTGGGGTAAGATCTGCGTACATCTTACCCTTTCCAGACCCCACGTGTGAGATAAACTGAGTATGTTGTTGTTGTTGTTGTATAATAATTAATTTTCTAATTTTTAGAAAAAATCATAAAGTTGTAGTTTTTTTCAATATGAAAAAAAAATTGCTTCTGCTTAAGAACAACTTTTAAGTTTTGCCCAAACACAACTAATTTTCGGAAAAATATGGGTTTACAAGAAAAACGTACTTTAAACTTCTTAGAAACTCGACCAAACATGTTCTAGAACCAAGATAAGATAATCTACATTTAAAAATGAAAAAATTTCATAACTAACCATATATAAGACATAGCCCTACTGTTTAATAGGCACATTTAATAAATATCAATGGCTAACCAAAATCAATGCTAAAAAGTAGGTTCATGAATATTCTAACATCTAGGCAGCCAAAATTACCCCATGTAAATAGGTCTACGCAAATTATTTTTCCTAAAAACTTGCCAAGAAAAACGTAATAATGTAAATTAATTTACCGTTATTTTTGGGAATCCAAATAACAATGAATTTCCTACTCTTTTCTTCCTAATGAATGTCATTTAATAAGGATACTGATATATATCCATCACTTTATGGATTTAGTAATGTTTTGATAACAATTAATTAGTTATTATTTTAATTAACTTTAGTGTGTAGAAGTCATACAACTTTCCTCATGCTTTCCATCTCTTATTAACACTCATCTCTTAATTATCAACATAGGTATTAAATTTCATTCGTTTTGCAAATTATAGTTATCACATAACATTCAATAAGTATGTACCTGGTATTCATACATTATTCACATAAAAATGCACTTGGTATGCATACAATATTCACTACACATAATTACTATATTCAATAAGTGGGTACTTGATATGCTTATATTATTCACTATGATAATATTCAACAAGTATATACCTGATATGCATACATCATTCAAAGTATCCAATAAGTGAGTACTTAATATACTTATATTATTCATTGTGATATTCTTCAACAAGTATGTACCTGATATGCATACATTATCCACTAAATATGCTAATTTTAGTTTAAATGAATGCTTGAGAAAAATAAGAACATCCTGCGATTACCGTGATAAAGCAACTAGCTATGGGCACCGTGCCATAGGTGTTCTATCATAGTAACAAGAAATAGACATCCGCTGCCCGTGAAATGCATTTATTTAGTAAAAATTGAAGGCAAATTTAGTTGTATACAAGATAAAAAGAAAACTGTAAATGAAATAATTACAGTTGGAAGAGATAAAAAGGAAACTTTGATTTTGATTTTGATTTCGAAATTTAAAACTTTTGTTTTACCGCTTTTGTTTTGATATCACCTAAATGTTAGGAGAAAGTTCTTAATGCGTGGGTAATTAATTGATAAGTACTCAATGCACAGTTAAAGAATATCCCATATCCCCACAATTGTAGGCACGCTAAAAGGGAGATCAAGAGTTTTTAAAATTGGCTATTAATGATAAGTAAATAAGTCTAAAAGTCTATTTGCAATAATATAGATAAAATGTATCTATTTTCTGTTAATATCCCTCCCAAATGTCTATAGAGTGTAAAAATTCCTTTAAAAAATATGTCAAGTGACAAAATGGGGATAGAGAATGAGAAAATTTTGATGCGTAGCCATTTTTGGACGCGCTAAGTAAGAATTATCCATCATTTCAAAATTAATTGAGAAATAGTTAAAAATTTGCACACACACTTACACTCCATTAGTGTTGACAAACACTCCAAGCTAGTCCCAGGATTTTATATTGGGACTTTAAACATTATTTTATAATGAGGTTCATGTTTATAATCCCATAGAGCTTTATATATATAAAGTCCCAGTATTTTATACTGGGATTAATATTTAAGTGATCCAGTATTTGATACTGGGACTTTGAACTAACATGTTCAAAGTCCTAGTATAAAATAAAGGGACTTGTCCGGAGATGGTTATTTCTCAATGAATTTATTTTTTGTGGCTACGAATCAATTGACGCATGCCAAACAGGCTCCCACACAAAATTTTTACTAGAGAATGGGGTAAAACCTTTACATATATCACGTATTTACACAAAATTATGTCGAATTTATTTGCATCTTGTATTTATTCTTACTCTTTGCTTTCCATCTTATGCCAATTAATCCTTTTAAAAAAGAGAGAATTTCTTAAATTTAAAAATAATTTACCTTTAAAATTCCTACTACTTACTCTTAGTGAAATAATTTATAACCATAAAAATATCTATGACTTATGTGACTAACTGTCTCAAAAGTCTTCATTCTATCTGTTCAAACTTTATCACATAAAATAAAATAGAGTAATAGATACATTACATGTGTATGTATATTTATTTTTCTCACTTAATCATGGTAATATACATATTTATCCTAACAAAAGCATTTAATTATGGTATGATGGTTTAGTATAAACATTCCATGTGAATAAATTTTTATTACTAACTTGCCAAGGTTAAGAAATGTAATAAATAGATAATAGATACTCCTTTCGTTTCAATTTATTTGAACATGCTAGATTTGACACAAAATTTAATAAAGTAAAGAAATTTTTTTAAACTGGTAGTCTAAAATAAATCATTGGTATTTGTATGTCTATAAATCATTTTAGCAATGACACAGTGGTAAATTTAGAGATGAATAGTTTCCACTTTTAGAAAGGGATCATTCTTTTTAGAACAGATTAAAAAGAAAATAAGTTCATATAAACTGAAACAGAGCCAATACTAATTAATCATGATAAAGTGAAAAACACATAAGACAAATACATGAATACTACTATTACTCCCTCCGCCTTATAGTGTCGGAGCCACGTGGGTTAAATTTAACTATTTATAACTAAATAATACTCCCTCTGTCCCAAATTAGTTGTCGTTTTAGGAGAAATGATTTGTTCCAAATTAGTTGTCACTTTAGAATTTCAAGACTAAATTTACTAGTTATTTCCAACTATACCCCTAATAATTAAAATAATTCTCAAAGAAAGTTAATAGTCAAACATTAAATAAGGGTAACATAGTAAAATACACACCTTATTTAATAGTTTTCTTAATGGGCGTGAAAAAGCTGAAAGCGACAACTAAAATGGGACGGAGGGAGTACATTTTGAACACCCTTGATACAGCTAGATAAATTTCATCACATGGTCGACCCACCACACGGGCACCCACACATACGGGCACCCACATAAGCCTTGGGCATAAGTCTACCGCAAAAGCTAGCTCAAAAATGAAGGATTGTCCAAAGCTTATATGGGTCACTTGTCCTTTATATTTTACCGATGTGGGAGACTTTTCACACTACATCAACTCATTCAACACAACTAATAGGGTTGGCTTAGTGATTTAGGGTGGTCAAATTTAGCTAAACAACCGGAGATCAAATCTCAATTACATTTTGAATAAAGATTTTTTTTTTGAAGCTTGAATATCCTTTAAAAAATTTCTGACTACGCCAATGCCGTCTCACTTTGTTTGTCATGCTTTCCTTATTAGTCCATCCCAAAAGATTGTCATGTTTCTAAATTTGGAAACAAATCAACTCCAAACTTTACTTTTGATTCATTTATGACCACACAAATATCTATGACTTATTTAGACAACAAATTTTAAAGGTCCTCATCTTTTTATTAATTTTATGTCAAATCAAACTACTATGACCCAAAAAAGGATAAATTGAGTAGTACTAATTTGATACCACATACGGATAAATTTCAAGAATAGATACCCATAACTGCAGAGTGCAGTCTGCAAATTAGAGGGGGTCCTTAGTAGATTTGCTGAGATATTGAAAGGGAGAGGACATAAAGGGGCGGGGAGGGGGGGACCGAGTGCACCAGCTTCCTTCAATCAGCTCTTCCTTCAGCTCATGCACATAATACGGAGTACTACTCTTCTGCTTGCCAGCTTATAGATGTACACGTGCCTTGTACATACTGAGTACTAGTTTGCTTTCCTACTTTAAACTACTACTGATTTTATGGTCCCACGAATCCTATTTAAATGTTCATCCCATGACACGTTACGTGACCATTTGCTCTACCCTTCTTCTTTTTCTTCTTTTGCCTGTACCAATAATTCGGCGTATCTAATACTCCCTCTGTCCCATTTACAGAAACTTTTAAGCATAAGATCATGAAATACGACTCTTCAACTCAGGACATGTTTAATTTATTCATTTAAGTTTTTTTTTTTAAAAAGAGTTTGATTAAAAGAAATTCAAAATGCTGGTATGATTTTCTCCCATTTTCTTATATTTTAAGTAGTACTTACAATTTTATTAGGAGTATCTCATTTGCCCCATTTTAAGAGTGCTGCGTAAAATATCTATACATTATGTTAATCACGATACTGTACACCTAGTCAACACTCAACACATAAGATAGGATGAGGGAGTACTGTTCATCCATATAACAATCAATAGCTTTATTATTCATCCTCAATGCTCAATCTTGTTCAAATTCAAAAATTCTATCTCCTTCGTCCCGCTTCCCCTTTCCCAGCAATAATTTTTTTTTATTTTTTTAATTATATAATAATACAATCTCAACCAATCCAGAAGTGCACACAGACCTTTGTCTAATCTTGTTAAATAGATAGGTTGTTTTTGAAAGATCCTCACCTTATGAAATAAGATAGGTTATTTCTGAAAAATCCAGCTTATGATAAATATTTCTGATAAATCATTTGAAAAATGCAAAAGTAAAAACTAAGGACAGAATTATGAAAGAAAAGAAAGTGGAAGAAACAACATTAGTACATATAAAGGAATGCTAGTACTAGATTAATACCACTCTTACTGGTAAGAATCAAGTAATGTATAATATCCGTTATTGCTAGAGGGATCGATTATCATTCTAAAACCATGCTCTACTTGTTTACGCACATAAAAAAGAGAACATGCTCGTCTACTTGCTATCTTTCAACCCTAATCCTTGACCTCTTTTATCTAAAGTAACGTTGTCGGTGAGTTGTAGGTCTAACTTGTCCTACCTAATTAGCTCTTTTCAATTCTTCTTTGGTTTACCTCTATCCCTCCATAAAACCATCATTATCAACCTTTCGCACCTCCTAAGTAGAGTATCTGGCTCTTCCTCTTTACATGCCCCGACCCGCCTTACCATTGCAGCCTCAGATGAGGATTTCACTCCCACCTTGTCTCATATATCTTCATTCGTAATCTTATCTATCCAAGTATGCCTACACAACTCTCTAATATCTTTATCTCTGACTCATGAGACGTGTCACTATCTTGTACTTTATGTGCTCCATTTAGACTTGCTCAGTTTGAAACTTTCCATTAGGATCTATCTCCAAACCTCCAAATCTTTAGCCTCCAATAAGGGTGTCTACCGGTCCAGTCTGCCCTGGTTCCGGCGCGTCTTGTCGGTTCTGGACCGGTCCGGCTTTAAAAAAATTTCGAACACCGATTATCGGTCCGGTGCTGGTCCGGTCCACCAGTTCATTTGGTCCCTGCCATGTCGGAACTAGTACCGGCAAGGGAGAAACGGTCTGGTACCAGTTCTACCCGTTTCGGTACCGGTTCGGTTTGTTTTTAATTTTTTTTGTTTTTTTATTTAATTTTTTGAAATGGATTAAAAATTATTGTAGATAAAAATAAATAACACAAAAATATTTTATTCAACAATACGAAAATACATTAAGTTGGAAATACATAATTAAAGTGACAAACTAGAAAATAGAAGTTAGAAAGTAGAAACAAGAAAAATACATAAATCATAGAAATTTCTCAAGTGCTTCATGCCTTCTTTAACGACTCAATTCAACGCAGATATATTCCCCCAGCTCGAGCAGCCCATTCGCTGCTATGTTGTCTTTCCAAGTGGTCCCTAAATTTCATAGTCCCTCAATTAGGTACTCCAGTTTGATGATTCCACACTCTCTGACAAAGATTACACTTAGCAGTGTTAGTATCACGATTTTTCGTGATAAATTCTACAACTTCGAATACACCTCTTGGTCGGACAGGGGCTTCAGCACCTTGAGCTTGAGTAGGTTGATTTCAAGACATTTTGATAGAAAATTTAGAAAATAGCCTTTGATCGAAATTTTAGAAAATAGCCTTTGATAGAAATTTTAGAGAGAAATTGATAGAAAATATTGAATTGTGACTAATTTGATGAAATATGAGAGTATTTATAGGAAAAAATAGGTGGGGGAAGGGGCTGTCGGGGCGCTTATGGGGGTGGGGGAGAGAAAAATAGTCGTTTACGGCCGTTGCCAACGGCTATTTTTCAAAATTTTAGATTTTCTTTTTTGAAAAATTTCAGATTTGTTTCTTGTTGGGCCGGTCCGAAACGGTCCGGTTTCGGTCCGGCCCGGTTTGGACGACCTTTTTTTTTTTTTTTTTTTTTTTTGCTTTAAAGTAGTTCTGAAATTTCAAATTAAGTATATAGCTAAAGAAAAAATAACAAATATTTATAAATTAATAGCAAGGCCTATAACTTGTTATTTTCTTATATAATTATATATACTATATAGTATATACTATAAGATTTAGTATTTGCTATTTAGAGTATTTACTATTTTATTAATGTAGTTAAATAAAATTGAAAATTTATTTATTAATAAAAACTTATAACAAACAACTATCACTTAATAGTAAGGTATAACACTTGTTATTTTTTTCAAAGTAAAATACTAAATAAATAATAAATTAGTATTTACTATTTACTACCATAGCTAAATAAAATTATAAAACTATTTTATTAATAAGAAAATATAACAAACAATTATAACTTAATAACCAGGCATAACACTTGTTATTTTTTTCAAAGTAAATACTAAGTTAGTATTTAGTATTTAAGTATTAAATTGCAAAAATATATAACAAAGGATAATTGAACTAAAGAAAAAAAAATCGGAGAATATAACAAAGAATGATAACTTAATAGCAAAGTTTAACGCATTTTATTGAATAATATTTTATTTTTTGCAAAGCACATAGATATTAAATTGCAAAACTACATATTAATAAAAACAACTTCTCATTTTCTGAATAATTTCTTCTGGCACCTCAAGAGGAACCGGTGGCAAAAATTCATCTTCTTCATAATAATTTTCATTTCCACACTTCCACCACCTGATAATATTTCAGATGAATATGTTGTATCTGCTTGTTCATTTTCTTTAGGAAATCCAAAATTTCTTCGCTCTGATCTAATCCAATCTCTTAATAATACGGCCGTCTCCATTGCTTCTTCCCTCAATGAATGTCTGTTATCTCCAATTTATAATCTTCCTTAGCTAAACGCGCTTTCTGAAGCAACTGATGATGCTTGAATTGTTAGAATATCCCACACCATTTTTTGATAAAACTGGAAACTGTGCTTGTTGATCCTTATAAAATTGCAGTAGTTGATCACTTCCAAAATGCTCAATTTCCTTGCAACCATGAAGTAAATAAGCATCAAGCTCGTTGAACCCTCCGCTACTCATTTGCCTGCTAGAAGCCTTTAATTAAGGCTGGAAAAACTTCCCAATCCGGCTGCAGCTCTTTCACTCGCATGCGTTGAACTTGAACCAGCTCTACTTGGAATACTTGGAACAACATTATCAGCTGCACTCCTATATATTTCATAAATCTGTTGGCAATCTGGAAATACATGCGCACAAGCTTGTTCTACACTTGGTGTTTCATCGACAATGATTTCCAAACTCCGATAAATTTCTCTAATAAGCATTTCGGTACTAAACCGTTTAAAACAGAGAGGTAATACAGAAGCAATATAATAAAGAGGTGGAATAGGAAAAAGATATATTTTTTTTAATTTTTCAATCATAGAAGCAACGGCTTGTTCATAACCAGACACTAATTTGTATTCGTTAAGTAATTCTCCTATTCCAGCTATAAAATACAACATGGTAGTAACTGTAGGATAATATTGATCAAAAAATTCTTTAGTAGCATAAAAAAACTTTTCTAAAAATGTAAGAAGACAGAGAACAAGGCTCCAATCAGAATCATCTAGGTGATACTATACAGTCACTTTACCATTAAAATAGCTAGTTATAGCCGTTCGTAAATTGTAAGCAACAGACAAAGAATCATATATAGTGTTCCACCTAGTTGAAACTTCCTTAGGAACTCTTCTAGGTTCCAAACCTTCTTTTACACACTCTGCCTTAAAGTCCCTCCATCCATCCGGTTTTTTAGATTTAAAAATATAACTAATTGCGAGTTTGGCCTTCATAATAATATGATCAAATAACTTAAGACCATCTTTTACAACTAAATTATATATATGACATGCACATCTAACATGAAACAATTCTTCAAAAGAGGTTCAATTTTGGTTTTAACTTACCAATAGCATAATCATTATTTGAAGCATTATCAACAGTTATACTTTGTTTTGGTTTTAAATTACCAATAACATAATCATTATTTGAAGCACTATCAATAGTTATACTTAAAATTTTGTCATTAATAAAATACGCCTCACAAATATCAGTTATTTCTCTCGTAATAAATGTTTTCGTGTGTGGTTCATCAACAACGCTATTTGTTTTGTTTTATTTTTTTTACATTACCCAGTTAGGATCTATCCAATGTCAAGTAAGTATTAAATAATCATACCCATTAACATCACGACCCAAAAGAGTAGTAATACAAACTCTACAATCACAATGATAAAAATATATATCGTAATTATTATCTATATTTATTTTAAATTTTATAATATTACTTCTAACCGTAGTTTTTGGAAAACCTTGAAAAAATGGATTATATACGGTTTGAATATAACGAACAAAACCAGTACAAGAAGCAAATGTAAAAGGTAAACACTCTACCGTAATCATTTTTGTCATTTGTTCCCTATCTTTCTTCTTATCATAATGCATAAGCCCCCCTCCCCCGTCACTGGGTTAATTTCCTGTTGAACTCCACTACCTTGAGATTGTGTCATTCTGTTCTCTGCTTGAGTTCCACTCGGCCTCCTTTCCAATTCTTCCTTATGATGTTTTCCTAAGTGTGTTCTCAACTTTCCAGTCCCACCATGATGCTTGTAGGTTTTAAAATTCCAAACTTTTTTACAAAGATTATATTTAGCGCTCTGAGCCGGAACATTTTTTGTTATAAATTTCTACACATCCGATCTATCCGCTCGTTTGACTGGTTGTCTACTAAGAGGCATAGGTGGTAATTCAAATGCAGTTTCTCAAGTTCACCATGAAATTGACTAGTAGGTGTTTCATCATCTAAATTAACTCCTTCGGTATTTTCTTGATATTGTGCCTCTAACATCTCATTATCTAGTGGTTGATCAAATATAAATCATGATAAAATTGCGAGTCATCTTCCTGAGTAAAATCATCTAGATGAGCAGGAGCACTAGAACTATCAATTGGTCTTTTACCTAGAGCGCGACCACGTCTATCATCCCCCCTCGATCAGCACGTGATCTACGACCGCTACCTGTACGCCCTGTAATTGCTCTCCACACTCTAGATATTATAAGTAAAGCAAACAAATAAGTTACTGAAATATGGCTATATGCTAAAAATAATATTGCAAAAAACTTAAAATAGATAATAAGAAGTAAGAACGAGTTTACTTGATGTCGCGTTAGAACTTAGAAGTGAAAGTTGAAACCGAACAATTTTTCACTCCACTGTAAGCAGTAGTGAATACTTTTTCCATGGAGACAAACCCCTCCGGCGGAAACGTTCCCTTTGTCACTATAGACTGAACTCGCTGTGAACCTTTTCGATTCTTAGTAGCGGCTCGTGAAGTAGCCCTCTTTCTTTACAAAAAAAGGATATATGCCCCTTTACTTGATATTAGATTAGTAAAGTCAAGCCTAAAGGCCCTTTACTAATCTAATAGAAGGTAAGGCAGTCAAGCCCTATCTAAGTAAAGCTACGGCCCCTTGGTGGGAATGAAAAGGCGGTACTTGCCGTGAAGTCCTTGGAGCATGTGCGATTTATTCAGGATCCTTGTCAAGAAAGAAGTCAGTCCCTTATTCTTGATTTTATGTTAAAAGGTCTGGACTCGAAGAGGGAGTCGATTCACGTACTTCACCATTTCCTGGGTCGTTATCGCCTTTCCCCGGTTCAGGGTATGGGTTCTTTCTCTATTAAGAAAGTCCCGGTGTGAACTCCCCTACTGATCTGACTCCAGCGGATTCTCGAGAAGCCAATTCTCTCTCTCGATCTACTTTACCGACAAGAGGTCTTTCAGCTGACCTTTCCAAACCATGCTTCGCAATCAAGCTAGAAAAAGACTAAACAAATATTTTGTAATGCAATTTAGAACTTAAACCCTTTTTGCGAGAGCAATTTTGAATTATTTAGCAAATACCCTTTGTAGAAATAAGAGAGATTAAGAGAGATTTAGAAAGAATATTAGAGAAATTGTGAATAAAATTGGTGAAAAATTGTGGTATTTATAGAAAAAATAGGTTTGGGGGGGGGGGGGGGGGTAATGGGAGCGCCTAGGGGTGAGGGAGCAAAAATTAGCCCTTTTTGGCCGTTGGCCAATGGCTGTTTGGTAAAATAACCGTTGTCAACGGCTATATGCAAGTAGTTTTTTTTTTTTTTTTAATTTCCAGTCTGGTCCGGACCGGTTTCGACCCAATTTTTTCGGGTTCAGTCGGTCCAAAAGGCGTGTCACGGGTCGAGAAACGGATCGATTGATTTAATGGCCGGTGGACACCCTTAGCTTCTAATCTAAATTTTACTCGGTCAATTAATTTAGATGAACATCTTGACTTTCAATGAGGAATTAAGCACTTCCCTTGGCCCATTACCCGCCTTCTTTCCATTTAATTTAATTTTCTTTTCTTACTTTAATTTGTATAAACTTGTAGCAAAAACATATCAAACCTTTCCCTGTATTATTAGCTTATTTATTTTCTTTCCTTTTCCTGATTGGCATAGTTGGCAACCAGACTACCAGAGGGCAAGGTATACCTAGAAGGACGGCTAAGAGTTTAATAATTGTAGTAAATTCCATGTTTAATAATTGCTCACTCTTTCTTCTCACACTAAAAGTTTGATTTATCTAATGGATTCTCCAAACTCAAACTTATATTACATGAGATATTGCATACAATTAATAAAAGAAATTAACCAAACAAAAAATAAAGTTGTACATGGATCGTTATATAGTAGAATTCAGAAAAACAAAAAGAAAAAGAAAAAGAAGAAAAAAGAATCACTTTAAATGCAACATATGGAGAAGAGTGGTTTAACGAGGTATATTGGAAAGATGCATCTCCATGTTTAAATATTTGTCATTTCCAAAATGCGGTGAGGGCGGCGATTATATTTTAATTCAACAAGTGTACTGATGCTCATAACGTGTAGTGTAAAAAATAGTATAGCAAGATGAGCCCCAACTCCATTGACACCGAGAGACACGTATCTCTTCTTTTGCCAGGAGGATGACCAAACTTCAGGTAGTATTATGTAAGCTTCAATTGATGTTGACATATGAATTGGTCCTACGCCCTGTTCAAATCGGCCTTTTGTTACGCATACACTTCTATTTTTTTAGACAGTATACTCTTCCTTTTGAATTTGACTCAAATAGGAGTAGTAGGATGATTGACCGGTATAGTAGGATTAGTATTCTTATATTTTTTGACAATAAACTTTATTTCTCATGAAGGTCCTCTTTAGTCCTTTCTCATAACATGTAAAATTTGAACTAAATTATTAACTTATGTAGCAAGTGATTGATACAGGGGCTTGTGTTCCACATCAGTCAAATGGAGAACTGGTGTGGGTTTATATAGTTCTACGCTCTCCTATTTTTTATAGTTAATTTATTTAAGGTGCGGTTCTCTCAATATTATTGTAAACTCTCAATATTGTATCAACCTTACTAGAGCCTCCCGCTACCCTCTATATTTTTCGTGGAGAAGGTGGTGACATCGACATTGTAATGTTCGCTTAGCTAGAAAGTGTCTAACGCATAGTCATCGGAGACGACATATCCAGAATGTGGTGGTTCGTTATGGTCCATTATAAGACACCACAACTTAATTTTCATATTGGTCAAATGAGGGTCTAATGTGAGATTTGTACTAACACTAAAATCTCGTACTTTAATAGCTAGCTTTTGAGGAAATACTTCACTCTGAATTGTATATTATTTTACTAACTAAAAATAAAAGACCAAAATAAGATAAAGTATGGAAACTACTCCCTCCGTGCCATTTTGTTTGTCATATTTTTCTTATTAGTCCGTCCCAAAAGATTGTCATATTTTCAAATTTGGAAACAATTCAATTCTAAACTTACTTTTTGACTCATTTATAGCCACGCAAATATCTATGGCTCATTTTAGACCACAAGTTTTAAAATTTTTATTTTATTTTATTAAACTTTGTGCTAAGTCAAACTACGATAAATAAAATTGGATGGAGAGAGTAGCTTTTATGAAATATACGTTATAAACATTCAAATATTAAGAAAAGCGATATCTTACTTAATTAATTCTTAATAGTACATGGATATGTGTTTAAACTAGAATAAATTAAAGTTAAACCAATGGAGTTAGTAACACGTAGAGTTTGACAATTGCCTAGGAATTCCACTGTGTATAGAAAATGCGTGGAACGAGAAGGACAAAGCAAATACGAATCCCCTTCTTTACCATACAGCCACGTGTTAACATCCTCCTAGAAACCGGATACCTAAACTATTTAAATTCAGCGTGATTAGAAAAACAAATCAACGGCGACGTCGTACCAAGACTCGTGTCAAAATGGACATCATTACACACAATTCGTGTTGTTAATTCATTGATCCACTTATCCATCCAAAAAAAACTCTTCTTTACACGTGGTCTTTTATCTAACTCATGAAGAGCATTTTTGAAAACGATGTTCACGGTCAAGATCTCTCCACCTGCTACATTGTGATGATGTGACAAATAACTTTTTTATTAGAGGCGAAACCATAATTTGAAGTTTAAAAGTTCAAAATTCTAATCTTTTGAAGTCAGGAATAAATATAAGATTTGGATTAAAACTAGGAGTTTGGCCGAACCTGGAACCCTGTCTAGCTCCGCCACTGCTTTCACACTCTTAATTAAAGGTCTCGAGGCCGAATGTGAGACAAAAGAGTATTTTATAGGAAACGATTTATATTCATAGTAGAACTTTTCGACGAGAATTAATAGGGAACGCTTTACTACATAATACGACTTTTCGAGCACGAATTTCGAATTAGTCCGTCATGAAAAATCAATATCATGCAATTTTTTAAAATGAATTCGAATTAGTCGGTCCAAAAAAACTAGCACCGGACACCAAATAGAAAATTTTAAAAAATACTATTCTATAATATTTGTTTCTGCCCGGGTCAGTGAACGGGCAGTTGCCCAGAAGTAGGCCGCCTTTAACACTTAACCCCTCCCTCCATTCTATACAAAAAGGTTCAGTCTAATAGCATCTCTTCTTCATCAAACTGAATCCTTAAACATTTCTTAATTTCTCTTTTTCATTCATCTAATTGATTAGATATTCTTAATTATAATCAAACAATTCCAATTCATAGTAAACATCGAGTGCGAGTAAGTATTGTTCGTATATTTTGTTCATATGGCGGGAATGTATTCAGGTGAAACTGAAACAGTTAGTCCAATTGAACCAAGTTCAGAAGGTGCAAGAAGGCGAAGAATGGAAATTCACCGGTTCAGATTTGTTGCTAGTGATGTGGCAGTGGCTCCACCGTTGGATAATGAAAGGAAGAGACAGAAAGTTAACAAAATTCTCACAGCCAAAAGCTTACCACAGCTGGAAAAATTTGTTTCCATGTCAAAATCTCTTCCATGCATTAAGAAAGTTGAAAAGAAAGTTGCTGAGAATAAAGAAACTGAAGTAGATTTATCGGAATCTGCTTCGATTTCGTCGAATAATATCGAGCCACAAGGAGTAGATTATGATTGTCCGAAATTCGGTGTAACGTCTGTTTGTGGAAGGAGAAGAGATATGGAAGATGCTGTATCTATTTACCCTTCGTTTGTTCAAGAAAACCATGAGAAATCAAACAACGTTCATTTTTTCGGTGTTTATGATGGTCATGGTTGCTCTCATGTAAGTTTCCTAAATTGTTTGTAGTGTCTTTCATTTTATTGTCTTTTGTTTTTCGGACAGTTGTTTCATAATGGTTTTTCTTTAGCCGAGGGTCTATCAGAAACAACCAACCCTAGAATACACTTGTAGGATAATACTCGGTATGTTGTATTTTTCGGCTAATTTTAAGTTATATTGTTGATTTTTACAGGCAGCGATGAAATGTAAAGACAGAATGCACGAGATCGTGAAAAATGAGATTGAAACTAATGCAAGGGAAGAAACTTGGAAGGAGATGATGACGAGGAGCTTTGCGAAAATGGATACAGAAGTAGTTGAATATTCGAGAGGGGGTAGTGGTGGTGGTTGTGGAGCAATGAACAGGGATTGTAGATGTGAACTACAGACGCCGCAGTGTGATGCTGTTGGATCTACTGCTGTTGTAGCTGTAGTTACTCCGAATAAAATTGTTGTCTCTAATTGTGGTGATTCTCGTGCTGTGCTTTGTCGAAATGGCGTTGCGATTCCTCTTTCCACTGATCATAAGGTGTGTGTGTAGAATTAATAGTTTACTCCTTAGTGATTTATATTGTATTTGATGGATTTGTGGAAAAAAGTTTTTCTAAATTTGTGTGTGTTTATTTTTTGTAGCCTGATCGACCTGATGAACTAAATCGTATTGAAGAAGCTGGTGGTCGTGTTATTTATTGGGATGGTGCTAGAGTTCTTGGAGTTTTGGCTATGTCTCGAGCAATTGGTAAGTCATATCACTCGATATTTTAATCCATGATCTAACTTATATACGTCGATGATGAACCTAATGTGGATTATCTGAAACATAATTACAAGAGACAAAGTGAAACTATCATCAGAAAAAATAAGACAGATCACCTGCTACGACTTGCTATAATAGCTTAAATTACACTTTTAGCAACTTAGATTACTTATACTGTATACTTATTTGACTAACAGAAGAATTTATTGCTATAATTAGATTAAGTTCTGTATAGACATACTACATATATATTAGAAAGTTCATGTATAGTCCATTTTCCTTATTATTCTATATAAACAGGGACTAAACTTATGTTCCTTTGAATAATTTTTCAGGTGACAATTATTTGAAACCATATGTTACATCTGAACCAGAGGTAACTATAACGGAACGATCTGGAGAAGATGAATGCTTGATATTAGCCAGCGATGGGCTATGGGACGTGGTCTCAAATGAGACGGCATGTGGTGTGGCCCGTATGTGCTTGAGATCCGGGAAGCAACCGTCTCCGCCACGGTCACTAGGAAATGATGTCACACCGACAACCGCCGTGGAGAACTCGGACAAGGCCTGCACTGATGCGTCAATTCTCTTGACTAGGCTGGCTTTGGCTAGGCGTAGTTCTGATAATGTTAGCGTTGTAGTAGTTGATTTGAAGAGGTGTCTATAGAATTATATTAATTTTACATGTACAGATTGGGTTTTCTTCTTTAGTAGGAGTATATTATAGTAATTATTTCATTATCCATTACCCTGTCCCTAAACAAAGGGAGAGCTAGAGAAAAATGTGCTGGAGAAAATGTATTAAAGCAAACTGTTATTTTTATTTTACCAGGCCTTGTTCACTGTTCCATTTTAGGTGATTACACAGGATGGTGTTCCACTGTACACGATGTTTTGAGGGAGAAAAAACATGTAGGTGTAGATCTAATGGAACTTGTAATCTTAAACAACGATGATGTTCTTATGTTAAATATGTTATTAAAATGCAATGCTGTTCGTAGCATTGTTAGACGTAAAAAGAATGAATTTTTACTTCTTTAATAGAAAGGACAATATTGGTAGAAATGAATAATTTTACATTGATATTTTAAAGTTGACAGTCAATTTAGGACACCAAAAAAGTGAAACTACCACATTGAAATGGAGGTTGTAGCAAATAGCAATGTCTTGCTTTCTTTAAGAGTAGATTGTTGAATAATGTGCCGGAAATGGGTTGCGTGAATAATGTGTGTGTATGGGTTAATTGATTTTATGAATAAGTAACTACATGTATAAATAAAAATACCATTACCGAAAATTAGATAGCTGGTTGTTGCTCCCAAACGCACACGCAAGTATACGTGGTCGACAAATAATAAAGTGATAAATCGAGTATCGTTTCCACGAGGACTATTCAGACTGAATTCTAGCAAACAATTTATATGACTATTCAGACTGAATTCTAGCAAACAATTTATATAAACTATTCAGGGATCTTTTTCCAATAGTGATGATTTAGTTAACTAAAGAACATTAATCAAGAGGGTAAAAGTGAATTCAAGCAATGGAGCAAAACTTGGTTGTTATCAGTAATAAGGAGACAGTCTAGGGTCAGAGTTACGAACAATCCAGTTGAGTTTTCCAATTGATTCCACTTTTCAAATCCCGGATTACTAACTAACAGATTAAATGTACCCGTGAAAACCTTTCGATTCTTCACGGTCTATGCAGGCTACTCCAATCCCTATATGTCTATGGGTTGAATCACGTGCATGCATTAACGATTTCTGTATTGAGTTAAGCTAGGCGAGCAAGTATATGTCTATCCTACTCACAAATTGGTTCCCCGATGCCCGGGTTCACAAACTAGCCCTGCTCTTTCTTATTGCTTTCATAAATTCTCTCTTTCGAGTTCAATCTAAAAACCATAGATAATGCGTAATAATCGGGCCCTGACAATTACACAAGTGAAATCAAGAAAGAATACTCTAACCCTAGAACGAGAGAATTAGCCACGCATACTCATAATAACAACACAAGGATTTGATGAAATAATGAAATAATGATGTAATAGATTAATGGAAGGAAGAAAAACCCTTGTTCAAGATGTTATGAGCTCTCCAATTTGCTCCAAAGTCTGAACTTCCATAAAAAATTAAGTAAAAGAGTATTTATAGGGTTTACAAACGCCTAGTAATAAGTTACACCTAAGTCTAGACGAAATAGGACTCCAAAACCCGCTCCAGGGGCGCTATAACTGGCGCCCCGCGCCCCGACCGCGCTGGGACAAGCAGAATACATCGAAAGTCACACGCCTTTGCCCCGCACCGCGCAACCAAACGCGCCAGAAACTGGGCGCGGTGCCTGGCGCGGCGCGCCAGCTGTGGCCCCAAGCCAATTTCCTGTTTCCTTGCTCCTGTGCTCGCTTCGTGTCTTGCCTTCGTGTGCTCGATCCAATCCTCAATCAAAATCCAATCTTTTCTTGCTCGATCACACTCTTTAAAGCTCCAAATACACTTCATAACAACCTACAATCATACGATACAAAATCAGTGCAAAATTACATTCATTAACTAGAAAACGGGCGAATAAAATACTCAAACGTGAGGAAATATTAAGGAAATATTAGCATAAAATGCCAAACATCACCGGTGTGTTTTGTAAACAATGTAGAGCATTTTTAATATAAAAATAACTAAAATATTCTTAAGTTTATTTACAAACAATATATACGTATAAAAATATTTTACATGAAAAAGCTAATAACAAATATTGAGCAAATCGGCATTTGGAAATTTCAGTTTAAAAAATTATGAATTATAAAGTACTTTAAGGATAAAATCATGAAATATTTGGCTAATTAAACATACTATTATTAAGTTAAAGAGACGACAACAATAACAACATATTCAGTGTTATCCTACAAGTAGGGTTTGGGGATAGTGAGATGTAAGCCAACCTTACCCCAATCAAGGTGGAGAGACTGTTTTTGATACACTTGGCTAGAAAAAATTTTGAAAACAAGATTAAAAACAAACAAGATAAGAAACACCATGATAGCTTAAATACTAAAAGCTACAATCAGAGCAAATAACATACACCAAAAGGTTAAAGACGTAGAACAAAATAAAACTATTATGTATATAAGAACAATGAAGCTAAAATGTTAGCAATCTTTCATCTACTATATAATCTTCTATCCTAATCCTCAACCTCCATATTTTTATATCAATGGTCATGTCTTTTGTGATCTGGACGGGCGACATGTCCTATCGAATCACCTCACCCCAATTTATACTTTTTTTATTTTTCTTTTTTAGCTCGAGTTGTATGATTCCATTTTATGATTGATTTTTTTACTCATAAACACCTTCAATGACGTGAATGCACCGAAAGTGTTTTTAAGCAGGGCCGGCTGAAGGTCCAAGCCACTAAAGCAGTGGCTTTGGGCCCCCCTTTTTTTATTAATAGTAGTAGTAAGTTCTATGGTTATTTAAAAAAAAAAAAAAAAAGCGCTACATCTATTTCATTATAAGTATCCAATTTTTTAACTTTCAAATCTATTTTTTCATTATAAATCTATGTATAGTATTACCACATTGCCTTTATTTGCATGTCTCGATAACCAAACTTAAGTAAAACTAATTATTTCTTATATTTTTAATAATAAGAGTAAGATTGAAGAAGAATAATTAATTTTGTATTGAATTTTTAAAACAACACTTATTTTGGGATAAGTAAAAAAAAGTAAAATACACATTTATTAAGAGGTACTATTTTTAGGTTAAAAAAGTATTCTATAAGATCCTTATAAGAACAAAAGAATGAAAACTCTAATAAAATCACGAAAATGAGCTTTGTTATTAAGAAAAATTAAAACTATTAAATGTCGGGAACTTGAAAAGTATTATTAAAATAAAGCGATTACAAATAAATATACATCTAAAAATATCTTATAAAATAGACTTTAAATAAAAATATACTATTTTTAGTATAGGTCTCTTAACAAAATTTGGCTTGAGGCCCCAAATGATATTGAGCTGCCCTATTTTTTAGAAACACCTTCATGTGTAACTCTTTGAAAGCCTAGGAGTCGCTAATTTATGTTCCCTTACGTCGTGTTGGCGGTCATGGCAAAAGTACCTTCACATTATGTTTAAAGGAAAGACATTAAAAACAAGTACTAATAAGTTAACTCATCAACAAGGCACATGGCTTCCATCAACTAATGCCGCCTATTACCATGATGACGGAGCTTTTCTAAAAAGTAGATAAATTGTTGAGCTAATAATAGCAATGTCGGTAGTTGAAAGTAATTGGGCATCAAGGTTGGGTGGTTTTATTCTTTGTTTTGTTTCATTTCGCCAAAAAATTTGTTAAGGTGTTAAAGATTGTTATCATAGTTAACTTTCTATTGAAGTTATACTATTGTATAACAGCGCTTTACCAATAGTCAACTTCTCTTTAGGAATGATCTTTTATGTTATGTTATATGTTCATAATAACTATGTCTACAACGGATCTAAAATATTCACTAAATGGTACCAACATGTATAGAAATAGGCTAGATCAAACTTCTGTCCAAGTTAAGGGGAAGTTACCCTTGTTATTTATCACTTCTTTTCTTCAGCTTGTTTTATACACGTATAAATAAGAAGAATAGTTTTTTTAAGGTGACACCGCCACTGCGCTATAGTAATTGAAACATAGCCCCTCTGTCACAGGCTCTCAGCGGTCATTTGAAGCTCTCAGTAAGCTATTAGTATCTGTTCTGCCAAAATCAAAATGACACCACACCTTTGAGGCCTCAAATAAAATGAAAAGGAAAATCAAGTCGCACATGGTGAAGGGCAGCAAAGATGACTCCACCATTTTTGATTTTGCAACAGAATGCAACATGAAAAACCTTATTTCTTGGAATTAACACATGCACAAGTTCTGGGAAAATAATACTACACCCTCTTTAAGGCTGGTAAACGTGGGAATATTGAAATCTCTTAACCGTACAAGTAAATAACATCAATGTGTAAAGAGAGTAAGAGTAACTAATCCAAAAAGTCTATCTTCTTGTCTCATAAACTCCAATCAAATTTGACTGCAATAATAACTGAATTTGAGTAAACTACGCCGCAAAATTTCAAAGGAGAAACAATCTCTCATGTCAAGGTTAATTATGAGAGAAAATTCCCCATGTAGAGGTTTTCTTAATGTTCTAGTTTGATCTGGGAGTAGCCCACTCAACACGAAGAATTAGATTGTCATATCCATACCCATTAAGCTTGTTGATAGCCCTTTGAGCATCCTCCTTGTTTACGAAATTAACAAATCCAAAACCTCTGCTGACACCAGTCTTCTGGTCTATAGCGACATAGACCCGACTTACTGCGCCGAAAGGCCTAAAAAGCTCGAGCAGGTCAGGTTCTCGGGTGTCTTCTGAGAGATTAGTGACACGAACCGAGTTCTCTTCATTCCTACGCCTCATGTCTGTTCCAGCAGATCTATCAGCACCTGCTCGCATGCTTGGAGGAACATATGAGCTGCTTCCCTTCACACCCCCACCGGATATATTTGCTTCTGATACTGGAGGTTTGTCAACAAAACCCTCAACTGGTGCAGCAAGATCCTTGAAAGGGCACTTAGATGTCCAGTGATCACCCTTCTTTCCACAAGTTCTGCACACCATCAGAACAGCACCTCCTTTACCAAGCTGAGCCAATGAATCTCCTGCTGCCTTGGGTTCTTCAGCTTTAGAACCTATAGGCGCACAAGCATTTATAGTAGTTAGAACATTCTACGTTTCGTTAACGAGGAATAATCTGTCTTCCAGCTTGGCAAGACAGCACAAAAACATACTTATGCATCACACACACACACACAGCTGAATAAACTCAAATATTCAGCTTTCCGCTGTCTTATGGTTTCCATTCCATAATAGAAGGGAAACGCAAGTAACTCTTGTTTAGGCAGATTATCCAACAATTGGTTCAGTTCAGCTGATTAACTCGAACCCAAAACTAACAAGAGCAGTACTTCACACATTTTCTCTGTTAGGTAAAATGAAGGACCATTAACATGGTGAAGAGACTGGTGAGATTCTAAGTTCTAACTTCAGAAAGCTTCGTGAGTGTTTTTTTTTACTGTTTCATAGTCTTACTTCGCCCTTTTTCTTTTGCATGGAGGAGCTTTAAATGTATAAACTCCCTTGTGTCTTCAGATTGTAACAAATAACCAACTGACCTGCCGAAATATAATACCTAACCCCTAACTAAGAGACTACCATGAGACACATTAGTACTTATTCCAGATCTACGGCAAGCAAGATGTACTACAGAGTAGACTGTGTCAAACTCTACTCCCCACCCCCCCCCCCCCCCCCCCAAAAAAAAGACCCAAAACTTTGAACCCTATTGATCTTACAAAAACATCATGTTCACAAAATCCCTTTGCTCCTCTTCCAGTCCCTCCCTTACTGGATTGGCTCCTAGCAACATTTTCCCTACTTTGAAACTTCCCTGTCTCCCTTCTATCACCAATCACCGGCATCAACACTATGCTCCCCCTTCACAACAATGGTTTGTCCCCTTCCTGCCTCTGCCAAACCCCACTGCGCAGCCACTCTTCCCCTCACTTTTCTTCTCTCGCCTCTGCCGCTTTCCTCTAGCTCTAACACCACGACCTACTGCCCCATACAATGAGCTTATGAAAACTGGAGAAGGAAAGAAGAAAAAGACAGTGGAAGGGACGTAAGCAAAGAAACAAGGGATGAATGGAAGTTTGTCTTTGCAAAAAGATATGTTATATTAAGAACTGCCATCTCATTTTGGCCATCAATTTGAGTAGTATTTAAATTTATCAAAAGGATGGTTAAAAAAGATGGCTACGTATAGCCCTTTAATATTGGTTGCTTCTAAAGAGAAGGAAATTGGGGAGTTTAGCACAAGACGATGAGATTATCACTTTGCAATGATCGACTAGTCAAAGGGGAGCCTTGGAGCAAAAGTTGTCTCCGTATGACCTATATGGTCACGGGTTCGAGCCGTGGAAACAACCACTGATGCTTACATCAGGGTAGGCTGTGTACAACATAGGAGTGCGGCCCTTCCTCAGAACCCTCGTGAAAGCGGGATGCTTTGTGCACCAAACAGCCCTTCAGTAATCGACTACTCCCCATGTCCGCTTTGTTTACCTCAAGTACCATTTAGAGAAATGTATCGTTTTACTTGCTCTTTATCAACATATGTTTCAAATTTGGTGGTTAGTAACGTTTTCATATAAAATATACAGTTCTTGTTAAAACAATTAAGTGGATTAGCATCTGACAATAGACAAACTAATCATGTAAGGTTGGCCTGCTAGGGCAACTATTCAAAAACCTATTTTTGAATATAATTTTGTTCTGTAATTTCTCAAACCATTAGTTGGAAAACGACCCACCTCAATCTCATTTACTACGAATTAGCGCAGTTAATTGGAGTTGACAAACGGACAATTGTTCCTTAGGTGACAAATGGGATAATTAGCATAAGGGAATGAGGCGGTGGGTGTTGAGGATAGCACGGTTCAGGTAAGGGAAGTTCAGAAAGAGAGTTTCTTTGGTGAACTGGTAAACCTCACCACCCAAACCCCTTACTGATAGGGTCACAATGTCGGAAGCAAAGATTCAACAATTAATACTAAGATTTGCAGTTGAATAGAATTTGACGATTTAAATAGTAATACGATCAACAATAGTAAAGATATGTGTTGAATGAAACTAACACAATAATAAGTGATATATGAAACCTATAACCTTGTAAATATTCAAGCTACAAATCAAATCGGGAAACCTAACCTGAATCTTAATTCAACAACCAATCCCCATGTAGGAAAAGAAAAAGATTAAATTAAAATAGAAAATCAATCCATTTTATCAAGAGTAAAGTATCTTAGCAAAGAAATGATCAGCATTGAGAAGATAAAGAGTTCAACAAAGAACAAAGGAACTTTTCCTCTCAAAATATCATCAAAACTTCAGATGAATGAGCTTAGGACTATATCATGCACATAAAGATCGTGAAAGCAAGCAACCACGAGCTAGTTAACACATATGCGTAGAGCTCATACAAAATTGAACATAGAGCTGCATACAAAATTGAGCTCACGGCTTCCTATATGTCAAGGTTGACTAGTCTATAACAAGGGCATAGCAACAAGTACTTGGTGATCTCTAATTCTTACCCCTGCTGACAGAAAAGGTCATAATATAGCTAGAGGAGTGAGCACTTCAAACTTAGTTCAGATTAGGGTTGAGTTTATATTAAACATTTTTTCGTACTTCTGGTTGGTACTAATATAACCCACTTATTAATATGATCTTGAAATTTCAAAGAACTCAAATCTAAATGGTTTCAATACCAGCAATATACCACATCAAAACATATCAACACCAAATTCTTGATCATTCTGTAAGAAACTTTGACTTAACTATCAACCCCTTAACTGATATTACTCCATATAAATCTCGGTTTCTCAGCTAAGATATTCTACACATTTATTTTGAAAAATCATTTTGGCATTTACCATGTAGTACAAAGTAACTAACTACACTAACGATATTTAATTAGCATACTGATACAGCAATGTTGAAAAAGTTAAGTTTCAATGTCTAACTGGGTAAAAATATCTACAAAGCCGGAGTAAAATTAAAGTGACGAAATTGAAAATGTAGAAATTTATCTTTTCTTTTTATGAAGGGTGGTATCTAGGGCAAAGTTTGCGCGCACCTCAACTATCACACTGGATACTTGCTACCTCTCACCTCCCTAAGGTTACTCTGTCATCAATCTACTCTATATTTCAAATCTTGAATTAACAAAATACTGAAAACATATGTAAATAAGAAAGTACTAGGAATCAACAACGTCAGGCGTCAAAAACCAGACAAATATAGTGCTACTCAGAAGCTCAAGATGAACTGTCTTCTTTTGTTTTGTTTTTGGTGTAAACAAGATATTCTGAATGATATGTGAACTGATTGATCTTATAGGAAACTTGTAACTAGACATTAGATCAGTTGCTCTGGTTTTCGCTTTAATGATGTACATAAGGATCTCAGCACCATCCTGGTGCTGAATTTGGATAATTTTAATATTACATTTATCAAAAAACAACCCCACGCTTCACATTTATCTAAAGCTACATTTAGCTACATAAGTCCAGAGCAATTAGTGCATAAATACTATTAGGTCCCTCTAATTTATCCACAAATACATTCCAACATGTAAAAGGGAAAATACATTTGAATATTAATCCGACTTCTGCCATAACAGTACTTACAAAGCCATAAAAATCACATCTTTCATTGCCCCACTGTTTTGATCTAGTGGGGTAAAAGCTCAGCTTATAAAAGCCTAGTCTTTTAGTGGAGAATGGTAGAGGAGCAGCCCATTATACTTTGGAACCGTGCACTATTGGCCTCGGAAATAGCAGGTCGGATTCACTATTTACATCACATATCCAATATACATAGATTATACACTGTTTATACAGGGCTATACACATATTATACAAGAAATATACAATTACACATCCGTAGGCTATTTTTTGTTTAAGCGATTGGGTGCGCCGCTATTTAAGTTAATTCCTCATAAAAATCACATCTTTCATCATATACCAAACCAAAAATTCCACAATGCACAACAAAAATAAATAAATAAATAAATACAAAAAAGAATTAAAATATGGGCCAAAATGAAACCTGGGGCCCGAGGTCTTTCAAGCAAGATCTCTTCAGTAGAAACCATAGTTAATCTACTACCAACATCTTCACGAACAGCATCACCAAATTTGGGCCAAGCCCGACGTTCAACAGCCCGTTTACTCAACCGGGCTTTCGCCAACTTTCGAACTCGAGACGTAGTAGTAATCTTAACCTTATTACCATCATCATTGAATTTATACTCAATAGTTTTTTTAATACCATTAATATCAGGCCCAATTATTTGTTTAGGTGGTAAAAGAAAATCAAGATCCTCTGTATCATCTTCTTCTAGTTCTCCCCATCGCACCTTGTTTACCGGTTTTGAATCGGGTCGATCCGATACCATTGTTGGGTTGAGTTTCGAGATTTGATTTGGAGAGGATGAGGAGGAGGATGGGGGGAAAAAAAAGAATTCGTTTGTTATACACTACTAGTGTTGTTTGGTTATCGGGATTAGAAAATAGGGATATTATATAAATTTTGAGATTATTACAATTTAGGATTATATATAATTACTAGCGGGGATGAGCCCGGGCAAGCCCGGGCCCAAGCTTAATATGGAGGGCGGCGATTTGTATAAGTAGGATGCTTCAATATTTGTGTTTAACTTTTGCACTCTCATCATTGGATAGGGACACTGTCTTACAGATTGTCAAGTAACTTTAGAAATTTGTATAAAAAAGATCTTGGTGAATTCTGGCAGATTGTCATAAACCACTAAAAGTTAAACACGATCAAACAAAATTTTCCAATAGTTTTATTTGTCAACTTTTATTTGAGACTTCTGCCACCATAAATGATATTTTTCGTGGGTAATATTGATCCTTTAAAAGAAGGTGGTTTTCCTAATAGTAATATCTTTTTCCCATGGTTGTTATAGACTATAAGAAAAAAAAAGTTATTAATATATTACCTAATAACTCTATCAGAAAACCAAAGGTATCTTTGTTTCTTTTAACTTTTTTTTCACTTTGTGTAGTGGAGTAATTGTTATTTCCCTACATTGTAGCTAAATATATAGCTCATGGCATTATATACTAATTTTCTTTTTCCTTTTTTTTTCTTTTTATGAGTTTAGCCAAATGTATCATTCTAATTAGCAAATCCTGATTATTCTTACTTTAGCATCAGCAAAAATGACTATTTGTCAAAATCATGAATTGAAACTTATTATTATCTGTTTTAATTCGTACTAATTGTTTCGCCGAATATAATTTAATGCTAATCTCTAAATACCCTAGCTGCATGTGTAAGTATTATTTAATTGAAGATCAGTATAATTTTATCATTTTGGAGAATTAATCAATCAACTTTAGGTGATTTACGTGTGTTTGAATAATCATTATACGTAAATAAAGAAGTTCAATACAGTATATAATTAAAGGAGATATAGAGTAGTTTACATAATATAATTGAAGGAGAATTATCATAATAAGATTTTATTTTTAAAAATAAAAATTGGTGGAAAAAGCTTAGCCTTAATGATTTACAAAGTCTCAACAAATGTCTCCGAATGCATTTATATAATAATAAGGTAGTAAACAAATAGGGACAAAATAAGATCTTTCAATAAGGAGCACAGTATATGAATTAGGCACAGACGTGTGGCAGCCAAAATGGAGTACAAAAAAGTATGCTTGTACAGTATGACATCAGTCATTTTGACACTTTTTGGAAACATATAAAAGTGTCTCAAACTATACTTAATTTACAGAAAAACCAAGGATATATGAAGTGGTATAGAGATAAAGCAAGGGTATATTATCTTCCCCAGGTGGCACCGACAGCTGTCTGAAAGGGATACATGGTTGTTTTTGTCAAACCAAGAAATAGTACAATACTTATCCATAGAAGTACAAAATCTTTCCAGCAACCTAACTTGAAATCCCGTAAATACCCTTTAGGGAAGCAGGCATGTTGACGGAGAGGTGCCTGCTATTCCCTCTTATAAGAAGTAGAGAAGAGATACGGAATAGTATTATTACTCCACAATTTAGGATTATATAATTAAACGGAATAGGATAATATCATGATTTTGATATAAAATTTATCTTAAATTGACTAATGCAACTACCAAACGTATACTAAATGCATTTCAATTTTATTATGGGGATTAATGTACAATACCACTAACTAAACGACCCCTCTTATTATCGTGTTTTGTTTTCTAATCATTGTAATTGAGACGATTCAGGATTGCTCCCGTGACGAAAATTTCAAACTTCAACTATGTTGATGGAGGTTCGAATCCTCGTGCCCCATTCTGCTATAAATTAAAATATATCACTATAAATACTCTTAACTAATGCTTATACAAATAGAAATTACCAACTATATAAAGAAAAATCTTCTAAGTTTTTACAAGAAAAATGTAACGATCATTCATAAAGAGGAAAATAAAGTATTTTGACATAAGTATTATCAAATCTCTTTATAACAATCTTGTTTGTAAGCAATTTGTGCACGATTGACAACAAAGATCAATATTTTAAAGATTTTATTTAATGGAGCCAAAAGCTCAAAACCAGCCCTTATGGTGTCATTTTGCTGCAATTTTTATGGGCAAGTGCATAAATAGCTACCCTTTGGCCTACCATTACAGTTTAAGCCACTAAGCGCAAACTTTTGCAGAGTTAGCCACTTTACCTATCCACAGACTATTGAGGTTGTATTTCTAACCAGATTGACCTAACTTCAGCTCCTTTAAGTAAGTTGAAATATGCTACTTTTACTTCTTCCTTTTTTAAGCTTAACCGCAAACCAAAGGTTTCAATATGGTTTGAAGGTGAGCCCGACTTCAAACTTTGGTCTTAATGTGACTTGTTTCACCATCAAATTTAAGTTGAGTTAACTCTAAATCTTGGGCTCATAACTTCAATTCCTCATGGTTTGAAAGTAAATGAACAAACTTACAAATAATTTTTAGAAGTGACCAAAACTAAATATGAAAGGTAAAAGTGACCCCTTGGTGAAATGTTTACCAATTTTTAAATCAGTAGAGTAGTAGAAGGGTTTTTTTTTTTACATATATATATAAATTTACACCTTATATTATAAAAAAGTAGCAACATTTTTTAAATTTCAACACATTACAATATTTTTAGCACATTTTTACAATAAACAAGACATTTCATTTTTAATAATTATACTTATACTCACTCTCCTAAAAATCCTAAAACACTTTCTCCACTTCCCCAAATAAACCAGCCTCCACCCTCATTCCCTTCTCTCTCCCTTCACCCTAAAACATGTCCAAATACACCTCATATCATCTCCACCATTTTCTCCGCCATCTTTGCCGCCGGAACTCTACAAGATATACATGCAGCCACCACCATCAGAAATTGACCGCAAAACCCATCTTCGGTGACCGTCGTTCCTCCTCTGTTCTCTTCGATTCAATGCTGAGAAAAAAAAGGGGGAGTGGTAGCGACACAGATATCGAAAGAGGGATACATGGTAAGGGGAATAGACATAAACAGAAAGATCCAGTAGTCATCACCTTCTCTGGCAGAAAATGTGTAAGATGATAGTGCTAGCAAAATTGGTGGTCACTAGTAGAAGAAGTTAGCCAGATATTTGAATGGACTTGATGTCACGTTTCTTAGCTTCTTCTTTAGGGAAAACAACAGTAAATACACCATGTTCCATAAAAGTTTTAATCTAATCTATTTTTTGCATTTTCAAGGCAACCTAAATTTTCTCATAAACTTGCTAAGCGTGATGCATTCTAAAAAGAGATTTGAAAAAGTCATTTTTTTTATAGTAGAAATAAATGGAAGCTACTGCTTTTGGATCTGATTATTAAAAGTCATTTTTAGTAAGTATAGTACAAGTTTGCATTATAAACTTATCTAAGAAAAGTCACATAAAGTACATACCTAAATATGAAACAGTCTAATACAGTTTGAAATGGTGTTGAAACAGTATAATAGAATTTGAAATGGCTACTAAAAAAGTCGGAAATAAAATGTAAAAAATAATGTAAAATAACCCAAAAAAAGGTAAATAGCTTAGAAACAGTGAGAAATAATGCACAAACGGGATGAAACAATATTGGAACTCTAGAAACATCTAGATACGGTCTAAAAATAGTTAGATATGGTGTGGTTGGTAGTTGAGATACAATGAGATACGAGGTGGTTGGTAGGTGAGAGACAACGACATACGAATTGGTTGGTAGTTGAGATACAACGAGAAATCGTGAGATAGGTTGGTAGTTGAGATACGGCGGGATACGATGGTTGGTAGTTGAGGTACGATTGGTTGGTAGTTAAGATACAATAAGATACAACGAGATACGATTGGTTGGTAGTTGAGATACAGTAAGATACAAGGAGATACGATGTGGTTGGTAGTTGAGATACAGTGAGATACAAGGTGGTTGTTAGTTGAGATATAATGAGATACAACGAAATATGATATGGTTGGTAGTTGAGATACGATGTGGTTGGTAGTTGAGATACGATTGATTGGTAGTTGAGATACAGTGAGATAGAACGGGATACGATTGGTTGGTACTTGAGATACAGTGAGATGCGAGGTGGTTGTTAGTTGAGATATAATGAGATAAAACGAGATACGATGTGGTTGGTAATTGAGATATATTCAGATACGATGTGGTTGGTAGTTGAGACACGATTGGTTGGTAGTTGAGATACATTGAGAGTTGAGATACAGTGAGTTACAAGGTGGTTGGTAGTTGAGATACAGTGAGATACAATGAGATACTATGAGATTGATAATTGAGATACAATGAGATGCGATGTGGTTGGTACTTGAGATACAATGAGATATGATGTGGTTGGTAGGCGAGATACGGTTTGATATGAGGTGGTTGGTAGTTGAGATATAGTGAGATACAATGAGATACGATGTGGTTGGTAGGCGAGATGCGGTTAGATACGAGGTGGTTAGTAGTTGAGATACAATGAGATACGAGATAGTTGGTAGTTGAGAAACATTGAGATACAACGAGATACAGTGAGGATGAGATGAGGAAAAATGAAATTGAGGGAAAATGAGAGGAATAAAAGTGAAATTGGGGGTAATGGTGGGAGGAAAAGTGAAATTGGGGGAAATAGAAGGAACAAAAGTGATAGTAGGGGAAAATAGGAGGAAGAATGTAAGGGTTTGGTATGTTATAGAAAATATTGTTATGTTTTTGCTATGTTTGTAATTAAGTTCTTCTTTCCTCTATAATGAGTAATTTTGCTAAAATATTGATATGTTTTGTAACTAACTACTGAAACTTGTACTTTTATGTAAAATTTTCATAGTAGAAATGTTAGGCCCAAATTCCAAAATTTTTTGCATCGGCCGCTTCATAGTGACAAAAAGGGTCTTTTTACAAAAATACGACACCATAAGTAATGGCTTATCTTTTTGCCCGCACTTAACAGAGTTAATGAAAAAATTCTGAACCAGAATACCTTTGTCAATCTCTTGGCATGGGGGCAAAACTTGCTTTTGACCCCTCTTTATTTGTCAACACTTGTTCCATAAAATTTTGGCAAAAGGCAATATTTGCCAGCACTTAGTAGTAAATGTTGGCAAAAGGCAATACTTGGCCTTTCCAATTTCTTCCTACATTCTCGCCATATAACTTAAAATGTTGGCAAGACAATATTTGCCGAAATCTTGGCCTCGTGCCACACTTACAAATTTGGACCTTGTGCCAACATAAAAGTATTTTGCTAAAACATTATTGAACGGGGGTAATTTTGCAAAACCACTAATGCCCCGTTAAAACTTTTTGGACAAAAACGCCTTCTGAGTCAATCATTAGGGCAAAGATCATAAATAGCCTATTTTTATAGCTCCATTTAAGTGCAGCACTTCTGGTGCAAATACCAAGGCATGATCATTTAATCAAAATCCAAAAAATTTAAGAGCATAGCTTCCTGGAGATCGTCCATTTAACTTTTAAGCCTATTAAAAAATATTTAATTTTTTAGCCTTCTGCCATAGTTCCTTCTCTTCTGCCAAAAGTTTTACCGACAATGATAGACAAGTCATGGCGATTCATCAAGATTTTAGTACAAAATATATATTAAAAGGACTTGTGACAAAAGTCATGGTGGGTCGTGGCGATTCACAATAACTTCTACACAAATATACTCTTTATTATGCATAAAACAATGGGAAAATAAATAGAGTTAAGTGTATCAATATGGATCAACTACATTTTACTCTCATTTTTGTTAATGTTGTATATGAATCTTCTATAATTAGTTTTTTTTTAAAAAATAAATAAATAAAAAACTCATCATACTTTGACATAATCATGCTGACTATTAATCTTCCACAGCCTTTAGTTCTCTTTATCTGGATATACAATGGACTATGTCTGCGAAAATAGGTGAAGTTTGATGGGGAAAACAAGTTAGTCATAGGAAATACTTAGTCAACAAATTCCGAGATATTGGCCCTTCAACTAAATTTAATTTTGACTAAAGGCCAACTTAGAAGAAATCTTCTTAAAATTCTAGTGACCCCCAACCTTGCATTTTCTCCTTAATCCAGTCAAAGAGTGTCTATTCCAATTAAGGACCAACACCTTTCAGGGTAAAGTTCTTACTTATTTAGACAGTGATTTGCTATCTTATGCTGTCCAATGTTTTTTTTTCTTACATAAATGATTGATACAATTGTTAATCAGAAAAGGATTAACCGTAGGTCTTTTAAGTATAAATGAATGAAAGAAAGAAAAGATGTGAAGGACACTACTTTGGTAAAAGAAAGGGAGCTATCAGCATTTATGTGGAAATCTATGTGCTGCCTAAGGTGTGTTGGGAGGAGGCTAACCGTGAAGCAATTTGTGAGCGTTCACACACACACACACACATGTAAAATAAATATGCTGAATTTCTTACTCAATTAGTATAATTTTATCTGTTATACTTGGTTACTTGCTATTTATTTTAGATTAGGAAGTAATAATGTAGAGTTATATGTAACTAGTTTGAGAGACCTTATTACAATTTTATTAAATACAAGGCGAGATATATCTAGATTTTACCCAACAAGGTAGAGAGATTGTTTGATCGACTCTCTCTAGAAAATTTAAACTCTATGAACTAACAGTGTAAAAAATATAAGGTACCCCATTATGTATTTTAAATTATATTAATAATGCAAAAATATTAAATTGTTAGTGTATATAACTTAATCTTTATCTAGAAATCCTAGATGACATAGTTGACTGCTCTTGAGCATTGCTGTACAATGTACTAAAGTAATATTGCACTAAAATTTGCACTGTCAATCATGAATTCATGATCGTCCTGCCCACTTACGTTGGTTAGCAATGTGCTCCCAAAACTGGTAATAACAGCAAGTGATGAGAGGACGAACTGATCCGTTTTCTCTTTTACCTGTGAGTTCTGAAAAAGAAAAGCTTGCTTCCATTGTCATTGTCAAATGTCAATGATATACCAGCATGTGAGAATTGCAGAGTAGCCACTAATGTGCCAAACACAGAGCTTTGCTGAATTTCTTTCCAATGAATGAGCTCGAGGAATTGCCACGAATAATAAAACAAAATGGAAATTGCACTTTTATCTAAGTCTTCATATTCCCTTTATATATAGTAGGAGTACTTAAATAATAAGATTCCTCTCCCAATATATTTTTGTTTGTTGATATATATATATATACTATTGTTTCGTACATGTTTGAACTCTATGTTTGCTAATCGTACGAGCTTTATGAAGCTCCTTCACACATATAGTTTTATTCTCCAACCGCACCATTCATTGTGGATCTGATAAATTTAGTTATTTCCGCAAAGCTGCTTCTTGAATTACTATTGAACCTCTAAATTTATTTCAGTGACATGTAACTATGGCATCCGATGGTGCCTGGTAATAGTTATGAGTAGCAAGTGGTGGAAATTACAAGCAGCCTGAGGAGAACTTTATGGCAAAATGCCAAAATGACTGCATAAGTCATGTCTTCTTAATTAACTTTAAGAAAGAAACAAAATAATATTTTATAGTATAATACTAAAAAGTGTGATAATATTTGTTTAACTTTATTTCTTAGAAACCATCCAAAGAGTTGCTGTTGTACGAGATGTTTTACCACAAATACTACTCCTACTCTACGCGGTACTTGTAAATTTAAAAATCGTTAATGCCACTCCAATTATATCATTTCACTAAAGAAAAATGCATAACCAATAAATCGTTGTTTAGTTGTTGTGAGAAATAATTTATGCCTGGAGGGGTATGGGATATTGCCTAATTGCAAGGCTTGAATGAAGCAAATCTCAAGAAAACACAAAGTGGAAAGGAGGAGGCAATAACTTTGTGCACATTGAAAGGGCAAAAATCAAATAGTCAACCCTTATTATAATGCTTCTAATTGTTTGGTAACATTACACACATGAATCCACAGTCCAAGGCATCTGCATACAAAGTCAATCTCCCTCACAAGTCACATGCTAATCCACATGAACAGTTTTAATTAGGTCATTAATAGTAATCATCAAGATTGAGGAGGACTATTTTCAATTGAACGTCAAGCTGCTAGAAGATTCTGTACACACACACATTGGACCTATAATTTGGATGACACTACACAAGTCTTAATTTATTTTTTCAAATAGTGAGTGTTTAATCGAATTGATTAGGCCATGTAAGAACAAGGTTCATATCAACCGATTTGTTAAAATGCCTCAACTAGTACATTATTATACTTCCACTTAATGCGTATTATCAAAGTGATAAACAGGTTGATTTCAAGACTTATAAATACGCCATGTGTTTATTTCAGATGCATCTGAGTTGGGAGTGTGTGGTGGGTTTGTAGAGTTAGAATCCAAAGACAATTTTTTTGTCAGATTTTGAACATGGTCTCATATGGACACGAGGAGTTTAATAAAACATCTGAATATTCTATTCCTTGTGTATTTTGCTAATGTTTTGACTTTCAATGTTTCTACATATTATTAGTCCTACATCTGCTTTAGATCTCTCATTTCAGTTATGAGGAAATTAAAAAATAGAGCTGTACCCCTGTATTGTTTGAAGATCCTTTAACTAGATCCGTTGGATAATTGGATTTAATGGTTTTCGAACCCACAATACTCTAGTTATACAGCTACTAGCTCCCACAATGTAAGGAAAGCCATCAATCTCAAGATCTAATGAAATTATATATGGGCATATACAACGCTAGGTTGGCTCTTTTCCAGTAATGACGTCTCTCAAGTCTCAAAAAGAGAAGAATAGTGTAATTTGCAAGTCAACATCGCTAATTTTTCAAATCTTTTCCAACTGTTGTACATATTAGATTTGGGTCAAGGAGCAAGACTAAGATCCTTGAATTTCTCTTGCGAAATCATTCAATATTCGATGCCCATCCGTTCGAAAGTTAGGTTTCGCGGTGGGTAAACCTATTGTGGAAGTAAAACAGTCTCTACCAAATAATTCATCATTCAAAAAGTTTAAATTTGAGTTCTCTTATTAAAAATAGGGGAATTTCAACCATCCCGCTACACCATTTGGGTAAGATTCATGATTTGACATCTTCAAGACAAACTTTCAAGAGCAGATTATGGTTCTATTTTTACCTGAGGCTGTTAAAATAAGACGACCTTTAGTTATGCTTTAAGCAAGCTTTTTAGTAGCACATAAAGAACAAATTTACGTATTGCACGAAGATATAAGGAATGATACTATTCTATCAGTAGTAGTAGGAAATAACGCAATTGTCAATGATTTAGCTTTAATGGCATTTATTTATATCGCCCTTGTTATCACGCCTTTAACAGAATTAACGAGAACGAAGAGTTGGTCAACTTGCTCATTCTCTTCATCCCTTGGTTCCAAATTTCCAAGTCATTTTCTCATTGGGACGAATGAATAATCCCCCTTCTTTCATTTTAGAACTATTTCGTGGTGTACCTTTATCCTTTCTAGAGATGCTAAATGGCCACACCAATTTGGCCCAAATTTGGCCACACCTGTCAAAATGACTTCTATATTCTTCAATCTATAATCTGTCATATTTTACTTAACCCTATAAATGACCTAGATTAGACAATAATTTACCATTTTAACCCTATTAGTGCCATTGTGGCCAAAATGAGTGTGGTCAAATGACCTTTTCGTATCCTTTTTATGCGGCTAATTGTAAAGTTACAAGGACATGTTAGTACTTTTAATAAAATAAGCTTACCAAAGTCTTTGCCAAACACACCAATTGTTTATTATCAATTTGGTAAATTTATTCAAACATAACTGCTTAGTTATAAAATAGTTTTAGCACTTAAAAAAGTGCTTTTCAAACCTTGATATTTATTGGTAGCTTTGATTAGCTAAGCTAATGGATTTCCTAATAATAAGAAATATTGTTTGTAATATATAGGCTTGACACACATCTAGGCTCGAATCGTGCTAAAGACACATACTTAGGGTTGTTTAGTTGTTGGGACTAAAAAATAAGAATATCCTATAAATTTAAAATTATAATTATTCCAGGATTATAACCCATCCAACGAGATTGGATAATATCATGATTTGGGTGTAAAATTCATCTCATATAGTAGACATAGGATAAATGCATTCCAAATTTAATATTGGAATCAGCAATCCAATCCCACCAACTAAATGATGCATTAAATTTTAAGTAATATGAATATTAAAGGAGAGAAACCTTTTATCGTCAGAATTTTGACCCATGTACCACTACTCTCAATATTTGTTAGTGATAAAAACAAAACTAATATAGGAAAAAACTAGGATAAACACGGTGTAAAAATGAATGTTTGGCCAACAAGGCAGTGTTATACGGCAGCGTCATGATTATCCTGTGATTAAAAGCAATCCAATCACAATTCCCCATAATGCCAACTCATAATACCATTTTCTAAAGTAAATAGAAAAAGATAAATGTTACTCCATCAAAAAAGAAACGCCAACCGATTTCTTGAAAAAGTAGAAAATGACATCCCAATATTATAACATAAAGTCATTGTTAGTTATACATATACTCCTTCTGTTCCAAATTAATTGACGCTTTAGAATTGTAAAATTATATTTGTTAATTTTTTTCAACTATATTTTTAATTATTCTCAAAAAATATTTAATAATCATATAACCTCGTAAAATATATACTCTATTAATTAATTTTTTTAATGGACGTGCAATACCTGAAAATTTGATACGAGGGAATACATATTACAGAGCTATATATATGAATGTGTATCCATTGGTTTATAATCTGTAAAGGATATTCTAACACCACACAAACTCCCTAAAGTCCCTCAACGACTATCCCAAACGTTGTTTGTTTGTTTGGGTTCTGTCTAAAAAAAAAAAGCGTGGGAAAAATCTCTGACTTTGGTCTTTTCTAGTCTTTGTATTTTCTCTCAGATCTATCCAATTAATAAAGGTAAATTCTGCTTCTCATTCATTAATTTGTTTCTTTGTTTTCTTGTGGATCTGCATTTAATCTCTGTTTTTTTGGATAATTTGATCATGCAATTAAGCTCATTATATGGTTTCAATGCTTAATTTTGTCAATTTGAAGTGTTGGTGTCTCCAGTAACATAATTAATTGGTGCTCCATTGGATCTGATGCGTGAGGTTCTTATTCTTTTCGATCAATATAGATTGTGCGGCCCTTCCTCGGACCCTGGTTAAACGCGACATTTTTTGTGCACCGTGTTGCCTTGTTCTTAATATAGTTCGAAAAGGCTATGCAGATTCTAATTCAGAATGAGCATGTTCGATCGTATGATATGATATTCCTTGAGCTTTTTTGGCTTCAATTCATCTGAAGATGCCCAAAATATGTTTGATCAAACGAATTAAATAGACTAGCATTCCTGTATATTTTGTTGAATCATATATTCATATGTATCTTGCACTTAGAGGCGAGAGTTGCAGCGATGTATAATTTTTTTTCTTCCTCAAAGAAGTTAATATGGAGTTGCATAGTTGTGCAAGCATCTACCTTTAAATGCATTTGTTTCTCTAATATTTTATGATCCATAGTGATGAAACAATGTTTTATTATTAGCAGGAGCTTTAGTATACCAAGATGAAGGCACTTATTCTTGTTGGAGGGTTTGGTACTCGGCTGAGGCCATTGACACTCAGTGTCCCGAAGCCACTAGTTGAATTTGCCAATAAACCAATGATTTTGCATCAGGTACTTTATGAGAATGCTCTTGGTCAGCCTTGTTTCTTTCATGTATACAGCCTTGTTGTTGTTGTTGTTGTTGTATTGTTACTCCGATCAGCTAAGAAAATTTGGTCTGTATTGTTATAGGCTTATAGCTTAAGGTATCATCGACAGTTTAAAAAGTTAAAGATATCTTTATGTGTAAGCATCTCGTTCTATATATCCTGTCATTGCTAGAAAATCCTCAAATATGTGTTATGTTCAGAATCTCTTGTACTGGGGCTCCCCTGCATCTGTTCTTATCATGATCCCAATGTAGAGGAGTCAAGTAGAAAACACGCAAAGTGTATCTAGATGTGCTATGATCTTTATATTTTTGTACTCTTTCTTCTCTAAAATATTTTGTGGATAAAGAGTCATGTTGACTAACAGCTTCTGTCTTCAGATTGAGGCTCTCAAGGCAGTTGGAGTAACTGAAGTTGTATTGGCTATTAACTACCAACCTGAGGTCAATTTCTTACCCAGTACAGATTTGTGATTATTTAGATCGTCTATGTGCTTGTAACTAACACAATACAAGTGTCATTTATTGCAGGTGATGCTGAACTTCTTGAAAGAATTTGAGGCAAACCTTGGAATTAAGATCACCTGTTCCCAAGAAACTGAACCACTTGGAACTGCAGGTCCCCTTGCTTTAGCTAGAGACAAGCTGATAGATGAATCTGGTGAACCATTTTTTGTTCTTAACAGTGATGTTATCAGCGAATATCCTTTCAAAGAGATGATTGCTTTCCACAAGTCCCATGGAGGTGAGGCTTCCTTGATGGTGACCAAGGTAAATTCCTAGCTTTAGTTCTATGGTTTGGATCTTCCAAGATTCTGAGGCAATGTTGAATATGAAAAGTTTATTCACCGTTTGATGTAGGTGGACGAGCCTTCTAAATACGGTGTCGTTGTCATGGAAGAATCCACAGGGCAAGTAGAGAGATTTGTTGAGAAGCCAAAGTTATTTGTTGGCAACAAGATCAACGCTGGATTTTACCTGCTGAATCCTTCTGTCCTAGACAGAATTGAATTGCGGCCAACATCAATTGAGAAAGAGGTCTTCCCAAAAATTGCAGCAGAGAAAAAACTATATGCAATGGTCCTACCTGGATTTTGGATGGACATTGGTCAGCCAAGAGATTACATTACAGGCCTTAGACTCTACTTGGAATCTTTAAAGAAGCATTCTTCACCTAAATTGGCTTCAGGATCTCACGTTATTGGAAATGTCATAGTGGATGAGTCTGCGAAGATTGGTGAGGGTTGTTTGATAGGACCTGATGTTGCAATAGGTCCTGGTTGTGTAATTGAGTCTGGAGTTAGACTCTCTCGTTGCACTGTGATGCGAGGAGTCCGCATCAAGAAACACGCATGCATCTCAGGTAGCATCATTGGGTGGCATTCTACTGTTGGGCAATGGGCTCGTGTCGAGAACATGACCATTCTCGGAGAAGATGTCCATGTTTGTGATGAAATTTACAGCAATGGAGGTGTAGTTTTGCCCCACAAGGAGATCAAATCTAGCATATTGAAACCAGAAATAGTAATGTGAACGATATGTTTTAGCTCTAGGAAGAAGTTATGTACTTAATTCAGTTTCTTGAAAATGTGTTTTCCCTGTTTTTATTCTTTTTCTGATTGCTTTCACTTTTAACTTCCTCCTCTTCAAGAATTTAATTAAGTACTGGAATTGTTGCTTTCTGGGTGAGAGGTATGAGAGATTGTAGAGAGAATGGGAAGTGTTGTAATTTTTATTTTTTATTTTTGAGTATATAGAAATAAAATTACTCCTAATTGTTTTCCTTATTTGTTTGGACTGATAATGTACGGATCAGTCCAAATAGTTGTGCTCTATAGAATATCATATTATGTCCATGATTTTTTCTGTATTTATGTCGTGAAAGCTTTACTGATTAAACAATGTTTTTGCTCCTATTATTAGTTTTGTTTGTTTCTTGCCAGTGTCGGTGATCTTCTGAATTAGGACAATGATGAGAGGTATAGGTAAGATATGGAGTAAATAAAAGAGGGAGGGTCCAACTGACAGCTCAATTTTGCTGTTACACCAACTGGAAAGGAACATAAGAAAATAGCATTTCGTACCTGTAAGATATATATATATATATATATATATATTTTTTTTTTTTTTTTTGGTAAACAAGACTTTTATTCATTCATTAAGGAAACATTACATTCTACTACAAAGGTTGGCTGCTTCTGAGGACATGCCATCAGACTGGCCAGGGTTCAAAGGTGCTGAAATATTACAAACATTAACTGACCTAGGTGAAACAGTTCCTAGGCAGTCTTTTACATAAACATCATAAGCAAAAGCAGGAGAATCATGATAAATCTTTAAGCTTTCAAAAGGTGTTAAGTTGCAGCCATATTTTGCTAGTGCATCCGCCACTCCATTGGCTTCTCTGTAGACATGCTGCAGTTCAGGATCTCCAGCTCTAGATAATAGCCACCTGCAATCGTTTATCAAATTTTGATGGGAGCCATTTCTGTTAGAGACAAGATTAATTACTTCCAGACAATCAGTTTCGATGGAGATGGGGGTTAGGTTCCTATCAACAACTATTTCAAGACCCTGAAGTAAGGAACATAGTTCGGCATAAACAGTAGTAGTGTTAGCGATACTCTTACTGTAACCCAATATCCAGTTCCCTTCGCTATCCCTTATTACTCCACCTATACCTCCTTTCCCCGGATTTCCCAAACAAGAACCATCTATGTTAAGCTTAAAGGTATTTGTTATGGGAGGAGTCCATTTGACTAAAATAGTTTGCTTCTTGAGAAGCTTTTCTTTCTCTGTGAATAGGATGAATTCCATTGCTTTTCCCTCTATATCAGCTCTGTTTGCAATCTTGAGATTATTCTTATGTATTTTAGCATTCCTCTGAAGCCAGATGTGCCATAAGATGAAGGGGATGATGTCAGTCCATTTGAGGAACCTATTATACTTTTCTTTAGAGTGCTTTTCCTTCTTAAGCCAATCAATAAAATCTTCATGTTCAATAAAGGTGATCGATAGCAAGATATTTCTGTTGAAAGCATTCCATATAAACCTAGCATAGATACATCTAAAGAATAGATGGTTTATGTCTTCCTTTTCATTACCGCATATAGAGCAAATATCAGAAGTAATGATTTTCCTGTTGGATAACATACTAGCTGTTGGAAGTCTATTAAGAGTTGCGAGCCATAGGAAAGATTTAAGTTTATTTATAGTATTCCATTTCCAGATCCAGGAGAGATCTCTATCTTCAATATTTGGGTTACTATGCGTTTGGGATATGATGGAATATGCTGAACTGGTACAGAAATTTCCATGCTTTCCGCTATTCCAGCTTAAACTATCTTTCTTATCCTCATATTTCTTAATGTAAGTACTGTTGATACTATGCTTAATGTCATCTGGGATAGGGAACAGAATTCTATCGACATCAAACTTCCCTTCGTGGATGATACTGGAAACCCGTTCGTCTTTTTGGTTTTTATTTAGAGGGCCTATAATATATTTGTTTAGCTCATCCTTGCCTAATATCCAACGATCACTCCATAGGTTGATCTTGTTTCCATCACCCACAGCCCAATGCATCCCTTTATGACATATTTCCTCTCCTTTTTTAATGTTTTTCCATATCTGTGACTTCTTGCTAGTCCGCTTATTTCTGTTCTTGTATTTATTCTCAAGAACTTTTGCCCATAACGAGGTAGAGCTTGAGTTTTTAAACCTCCAAGCTAAAGACGCTTGGAAAGACATATTTTTCCATCGAGTTGATAAATTAGTTTTTGTTGAAAGCGCATTTGTCAAAACATATTATTACTCATGTGTCCTAAATATCAAGTTCAGTATTTCTTCATATGTAAACAAATTGCGCCAACATAACTTACATCATTTGATCTAATTATAATACCATGAACTATAAGAGTAGGTATACACGTGTAACGCACGTGCCGAAATACTAGTAGTATAAAAATAAAGGAACGAAAGATACGAAACCGTACGTTTTGGTCTCTTCGGCCACTGACCCTCCAACCATTCAGTTCACTCAGGCTCAAAGCTTGTTTTTCTTTACTACTATAGTCTATAGTGATGTTGGATTTATCAGGACGTGATAGCTTTATCTTCCACATCAAAAGAACCCCTCAAGTCACGGGTTCATTGTTGTTTTTCTACATCTATATTTTTTGTATTGGGTGAAAAATCATCGAGGCCTTGAGCAAAGGCGCAAGACCTGATTCAAGTGTCGACTTTATGAGGCGAACTCACGAGGAGAGATGGCATGACTCTCCGTCTCGGAAGACCACCTCAGGAAGAAGCGAAACCAAACCCAAGTTGCAGAGCTCGGAATGATCACTACGAAACGATGTTCCTGAGCAAGCATGACGCCTCGTCAAAACGAGGTCTGACCTTTGTAACCGTCGACCGTTGCTCAGACATTTAAGAAGAAGATCGTGAGATCAAATGCAGAGTAATGACCATAAAAGCATGATTATTATGGTCATAACGTCACTTTTCTTATCAACTGTAAATAGGATTCAATTGTAACCAAGGGGATCATCCAAAACTAAAACACAATATTTGACTTTTTTTCTTTTTTTTTAAGGCTTTGTCTCGTTTTATCAGCCCTTTTATTTCTTGTCTCGTTTATTTCATTAAGCATTTGCCTTGTTTAAATTCAGTTTAAGTTCGATCATAACTTTAATACAAGCAAATTATCAATCAACCCCAAAACAAATTCGATTTATTGTCCTATCTCGATTTAGGCCAACACATTTTTAAACACCTTAGCGAATATTCATTACTTCGTCACTAGATGTAATACCTTTCTCTGAGGTGTTACGTTGTGGAAAGCAGGAAGTCTCCTTCAATTCTAGGTCTCGACTTTGCATTTCGCAATGAAAGAGCGCAACACAATGGTTTTAGTTGTATCGCAATGTGTTAAGTTGACACTACATTAGTCATTAGTAATTTTGGTTTCCCCTTCCGTTTGTAACTCGTCTTGCTAATCCCTTCTAATCCGTAACTTTAAGCTTTAGGGATGTTGCATTAACTTATGATGATTCTATGATTCTAATACATGTATTTATACCTCTTCAAGCCCAAAATCAAACGACACCTAAGACAAGGGAGAAGAAGAAGAAGAATTGATTGCTTTGTATGTCAAATGATCGATCCTTTAAATTATCTAACACCAATAAAAATAAAAAATAAAAAAAACTGCTAACATAGAGACAGAGTGTCATTTTTCGAGCTTGACTTTCTAGTGAAATATATTTTTGAACAATTAGCAAATAGTTAGTGACTTTAATTAGGCAAATGATACTTTGTAACTTTATTGATACAATTGGTCTTTTTCAATGATAAGACAAAAAACAGTTTTATAACTTCGGTGATACAGCGTGTAACTTTACTAACTACTATATGTAAAATACTCCTCTAGGATTTCCTTGTCAATGGACCAAGCCTCTTTCAAAAGAGAAAATGGAAAGACCGCAATACCATAAAACCGCAAATACATTGAAACTTCTCAACACACATTTTAATCAACGAAGAGATTAAAAAAACAAAATTTTCCTCATTTATGTCACGATCTTAGTCTTGAACTAAGTGAATCGTGCGACACTTGACAATTTTCACTAAGAAAATGGAAAAGAACATGAGAGATTTGTCAAAGGAAGCTTTTTATTATTTGTAAGATTTCTTGGTTGGTTGCTTGATGGTATATAAATGAATGACCCCTCTATTTATACTACCCACTTTGGAGCTAGTGTACAAATATTAATTGTTATAGAAGTCTTTCTCTAGAATTCTCCATAATTACAAATAGACCTCTCTCAAGAATTATCTCCAAACTAGAATAGGCATTCCCAAGGATTCTTCCTAGCAAGTCTATAAGGATCTAGAGTATTCCCAAATGAATATCTCCATACCTCTCTAGAATATTCTATCAAGGTGCTAGGCAAGTAAGATTCCATATGGCAAAAATATGCACCAAATGGCGCCTACGTGGCAGGTCATCACACTTAGCATTAAAGTTTCACTTTAAACTCGATGAAAATGCTCATGCCTATGCCACTCGTTCAATAGTTTTCTTTTGCTTTGATTGAATAAAGGCAGAATAATATGCCTCATGATCCAGGCTCAATCCACTCACCACGAAGAGTGTGGGGCGGTCGTCAAAGATAATAGTATGCAACAAGAGTCGGGGTCGATTTCCACATGGAGCTAGCAAAGCAATCTATTAATCTTAGGATGAATAGCAACGAGTTCTATGAATTGTCCGTATATTCCTAATAAGTAAATGTAGAATTAACTTAACTACAACTACAACTAGCAACTAACATAAACAAGCTAAATAATAATGGTTGATGTAAACGATGAGAATGAGCTAGGGGTTTACCCACTCCAACTAGATTCTCATAGCCCAATACTTGTATTAACCTCACAAATCACATGGATAACATCAATGGTCGGGCCTCTAATGTATTCCTCAAAACCCTCTCGGGATAGGGAGGATTTACTACATCAAGCCCATTAGGGTCAATGATGAAGTGCTAGAAATCCTAGTCTAAAGACCCGAACGGGGATGACCTTTTTAGGTCTTTCCTTTTAGATGGGGTAGGCCGCAGCCAATATAACCCATATTCTCGCTAGTTTTCATTAACCTACACCTTCAACCCCGTTAGGGTGATGAAAACAAGTAGGGTTAGGTTCAAGTACGGTCGTGCCTTAAACCCTAGTCAAGAAAGAACGATGGGGAACTAGATTTATGTTAACCCATTGATTTTACAAGATTAAGTACAAGATTTAAGCTAAGATAATCAATTTTGCATGAATAAATCCCTAATACGAGTTTAGCTACTCATATCAGAGTCTAACACACACATAGTATAAGATGAAATAACAAGAATCATGCAAGAATATATTTAAGAAATGGAATCTTCATAGTAAAATTCAAGTTGGAACCCTTCCTTAACCTCCAAGAATATTCAAAAGCATGAAAAGTAATATTCTAAGTTAAAAAAGGTTCTCTTTTTTCGGAGGCATAACAGCTTATTTATAGGCATGAGTTTGAAAATTAGTCTAATATTTACAAGTTTGCCATTTTTCCCTGTTTTACGCCAGGCCGCCGTCCATTTGGCGAGCCGCCTAATAAACTGTAGGCTCGCTGATGACCTATTTTACTGATCATTCTTCTGTCTTGCGATACAGGGTCGGTGGGAGCGCACTTATAGCGGCAGACAACTCTTTGGCTTCGCAGATTTCCAAAACTCTATGTGATCGTTGGGGGGGGGGGGTTTGCCTCTTCTTCTGCAGAGTCGCCGCTTGCCTTCAGCATTCCATTCGGTGATCCGCCCTTCGATTGGTTGGAAGGCTTGAACTCTTTCCTCCTTCGATTGGCTAGAAGGCTTGAACTCTTTCCTCCATTCGGTGATCCGCCCTTCTTCAGCTGCTGATTCGGCGAGGCGCCGGTCCTGATGCTGCCATATCTCCATTCTTCATATGTAGTCAAAGTATACTTGTTTTTGCTCTTTTTCATACTTTTTTTGGCTTTATATGTAAATTTCTTGAGTATCCTGAAACACGGAGAATAACATAAGATTCACTCAAATAATAACGCCTTAAGACATAAAAACTAGTTGAAAAGAGTTGCAAATATGCACAAAACACTAACACAGCACCTCATCTTGAAATTGGCATTAATGGGTTATAACGTCAAAGAAAAAAAAAAAGAACACGATTAGGCAAGTTTAGGCCGAAACAAGTTTAAACAAATATTAAGATTAGGCAATTTTAGGCCGAAACAAATTTAAACAAATGCCAATATGTTCACATGAAACTCAATTAAGTTGGAAGATTTTGCCCGAGCAAGGTGCTTCTGCGATTACATCTAACTGAGTTTCCATCAATGAACGGACAATATTTAAATTAAAGCATAACGAATGTCGATATGTTCACACGAAACTCAATTAAGTTGGAAAACTTCGTCCAAGCGCGGCGCTTGTGCGACTACATCTGACTGAGTTTCACTTGAATGAACAAGCAATATGAACTTAAAATCAAAGCATAACAAAGGTTTGACGTTTACATGAAACTCACTTATATCAAGATTCGAATCGATAACGCGTCCCCGGATAATCTCCGATAGAGTTTTCGTCAATGAACAAACGACTTTTATCCAAATCAAAGTGTAACAAATAATATGGCAACAAATATAATTTACAAAAGTCTAAATGCGTCACTAAAGCAACTGTACTTGATACAGGACTCGAGCGTACCTACCCCATTCCTGAGAGTCAACCGATATCCTTACCCGGAACTCTGACGCAGACCACTATACGAGTCAAAGGTGTTCTAGGTACACCACTTTGGTGACTTGGCGCACCTTTAACTTGTCAAGTGGCGACTCCAAATCTCTAATAATTTCTGTACCTTTAACACCCAGCCACCTGGAAAGGATATAGATACAATCTAGAAACAATATAGATACATTAAGAAGAAGAAGAAGAAGAAGAAGAAGAAGAAGAAGAAGAAGAAGAAGAAGAAATAACATCAACAATAAAATGATACACAATATACACTTTTGATATAATATATATGTTTGAGATACAGCGTAGATACAATCAGATACAAAGAAGAAGAAGACGCTATATCTGAATAAAATATATCAAATATCACCGAAAAATACAAGATTTTTGCAGAAAATTACTGCATCTTCATCAGAAATAACCATAATGAAATGGAAAATACCAAACATGAACAAAATTCAGCAAATCAGTAACAAAAAAACCACAAAGATTGGCAGTATAAAAGAGTTATGATGCCGGCGGGAGAAAGGTAGTAGTACTACCGGAGAAGAAAGCAACACCACTTAGGAGGGTCACGGTAGAAGAAAGGATGCAGCTGTGGGGAAGAAAGCAGATGAGGAGGCCATCGTCGGAGGGAGGAAAGCGGAGCTACGCCGGTGTCGGAGAAGGGAGGGTTGCAAGGAGAGAGAGGGAGAGAGAGAGAGAGAGAGAGAGGGAGAGAGAGAGAGAGAGAGAGAGAGAGAGAGAGGGGACTAGTGTTTTATAATGTGCTTTGTGTAGGAGTTTTTTACTTTTTTAGATTTTGTAGTTAAGTCCCTATTTCTTTTGTATTTTATAATTAGGATACATATCTCTGTATTGTTAAAAAAGAATTTCAAATTGCACTTTTATGTAATTTTACCAAAAAATAATTTAAAAGAAAAGGGTAATTTTGATGACTCTAGATAGGTGCGAGAGGTTGTCAGTGCTGGGTCTAAGGAGAGGTAGAGTTAAACCGAAGAAAAATTGGGCCGATGTGATTAGACAGGACATGACCCTTCTTTGGATCACCGAGGACATGACTGTAGATAGGAAGATATGGAGGTCGAAGATAATTGTCGAAGGTTAGATAGTAGTCGAGCGGGTTTCGTCGTATAAATAACAATATTATTCCCGTCAATTTGATTTCTGTGTTATTTCTGTCTTTTTTCTATTTGTATTTTTTTCCATTTGGTTTACTTCTATTTTTATTACTTTGCTTTAGTCTTATTTTCGCGTAACATGTTTTCCTAAATTGTTGTTCTTTAGCCAAGGATCTATTGGAAACAGCCACTCCATCTTGGTGGAGGTAAGATCGGTATACATTTCACCCTTCCCAGACCCCATTTGTGAAAATTAATGGGTATGTTGTTGATGTTTTTGTTGTTGATAATTGATGACTACCCCAAAAAAGGAGAATCGATTGCATTGTAGGTTAAATGATAGGATAACATAATAATGGAAGGTCATTTGTCAAGCTTGACTTTCTAGTGAATTATATTGTTAAACAATTAGCAAATAGTTTAGTGACTTTAATTAGACAAATGATATCTTGTACATTGGTCTTTTTGAATGACTTATATTACACAAAGGAAAAAAAGAGAACAATTTTACAACTTCAGTGATACAATATGTAACATCACTAATCATGTGTAAAATAACCTCTACAATTTCCTTGTCAATGGAGTTATGTAGAAATACCATAAACCCGCAATCTTTGAAACTCTCAACACACGTTTTAATCAATGACTAGTATAAGAACCTGCGCGATGCGCGGTATATATTAAATGAATTCAATCATATTATCCTTATCTTATTTTAATGAGTATAGCAGTCTCGATTAATTCAAAAAAGTTTAACTATCAAATTATTTCTCTATGATTTATCCAATTTCAAAAATCGTGTGAGATGAATCATATTTTTAAATGTACAAAAATAGTGTTAGGTTCTACTTAAGACTTTTAGATTTCATTTAGATGATTGTTAGATGCTCTAAAAATAAAGTGAAATGTTCAATTAACTGGCAATTGAATTACATTTTTCATCGTCAAGTCAATATACGTGTGACCTGATTGATCGTCACTTGATTTACTATTCGAGTTCATTCTCATTTGGCATATACATCTTCTAGCGATCTTGCTTATGACATGTTATGCATGAAATAAAATATATAATTTAGCCACTCCTAAACCCTCATCCATTTTATGATAACTCCTACCCAACATCCGTACGTCCAATTCTCATTATTAAAAGTATACATCTTTTTAACTTTTTTCTTTAATGCTTTTATCATTATAGTGTAGGAGAATATATTAGAATGAAATTACCTGGGAATTGCTATGTGACTCATGAATATACATAAAGCTAGTAAATGGACATTTTGAAATTCTTAAACCACCAAAACTGACTCGTTTAATTCTTGTGTAATGCTTCGGTGACTATTCTATCTATATATCTACTAAAAGTAGTTAACGCCACAAAATATTATTGCTACATCAACAAAATGTTATTCATTGATCTTATGTTGTTGCAAGAATTGATAGATAATTCATTCATATATTATGAATTATATAAAGAGACCGTCAGATTCAACCTTTGTATTTTTATTTGAATTGACTCATTTCATCACCCCAAATACAGGTCTAATTCCACCAACTATTAGAAATGCAATGGCAAAGTAGAAGCAAAAAATACAGTTAAATGTTGTTGAATCCCAACAAAAGGATTACAATAATTTGACTGTAACAAATAAAGTGCAATCGGATTTTAAAACTAACATTAATCTTTGAACTTTAGATCAATTCTGATCCAACTGGCCGCCTTTTGATAGGCGGCCTTTATAAGATTGCATGACTTTAAAATGGTTTAGTACCTAAGGAACATGTCAAGCATCACTAACATACACATTATCTATGCTAAGTAAAACTCTGTCAATAATCAATTATTATGTGCAGACACACATGAAACATAAATAAAATCCATAAAAGCATTATAGGGCCTTTGCAACTTGATTGCTTCAAGAGTAGTCATGTGCAGATACAAAGAAATAATAGTATTCATTTAGTAACTACACATATCAAGCTTGCACTCATTGCTACTTCATTCTTTATGCTGGGAACTATTAAAAGAAATGTAGAACTTGTAAACCAAGAAAGCTTAAGGAACGACTATTAGCTGCATAACAATAACGAAAGACTGAGAGATCTCATAATCAGTTGATGTATAACAAATCACCATCGAATTGAGCTTACATAACTGAAGTGGAAGTGTAAAGGAGGGGAGCCAAATTCTGCAAAGTTACAGTATAAAAATGATATATATGCATAAGAAGACGGGGAATTCTCAATACATATATTGCTCATGACTTCTAGCAACTTAATATTCCACTAACTGTAGTAACTCGATCACTAATCCAATATATATTCAATGCTGAATTTTTTTTCTCTCTCTCTTCACTCTCGTAAGGAATCAGTTAGCTCTCTAATAAACAGGGCCTCACAAACAGTCCTTTGAGTTCTTGCTCGTCCTTGCTTTTCTAATAAATACAAATTAAATTCAATCACATCAACATCCCAAAAAAAAATTAAGGATTCATTGAATATATGTTAAATTGCAAGCGCCATGTGGTCATATGATAACTACTAAGAATACCTGAACGTATTGAAAAATGAGCTAAAATATTTTTATTTATCAGATAAGATTTTTGAACTTGTTATTTTATTTTTTATCCTTTCATATTAAAGCATGACATATCAGATTCCAGTCCTGGCATATGTGAACTTACAACATTACAATCAGCGTCTAAAAAGAAACACGAGCAAAACTTGACATCACAAATTTCCTAACAAAACTACTAAATTCAAGAACAGGACATCTCATATATCGGTAAAACGTGATACAGTGCTAGTATTAATACCCGCACGACATTAAGAAATTTTAATAATGTAATATTATGATATGATGTATTCGAGCATAATACGCCATATACTGCTTCATAGTATTATTTTTTATGGAACTATCCAGCTTCCAACCTAGGACGTCTGTGAGAGATTTTATAAACCCAACTTAAAAGTTGTACAATGGATATATGTCTTGCTCCTTCATTCCATGAGAGATAGACAACTTCTTTAACTCTCATACAAATGCATGACTTATACTTTGAATATAAACTAAATTTTAATGTTTGACGCATGCGTTATATGAAGAGAAGACTCCTTCCTATTACAGTATTTACATATATGAAGTGCACTATAATGATGTATACAGTGCAATCTAATTGAGAAGAGGACTCCCTTCCTTTATATTGAGTTATTTTACAATTGAAAAATCCACTTATCTACTAAGCTTGTCTGTAACTGCATCATGGTGGTTAAAGATAGAAAGTAGAGTTCTTCGTTGTCCCGACTCTAAGAGCTAGAATATGCCATCTATCCATATTAAGTAAGCCTCGTACAACTTTAGGTAGGTCACTGTATTCATAAAATTGAATGCAAAAATATTCCATGTTCGAGAGTATACGTAAAACAATATTAGGCAGCTTGTTCCAAAAGTTCAACAATACATTTACGACTACATGAATGAAATGAGAGAGTCCGCCTTTACCCCAATAAATTATGATATATTTACCAACAATAAAACATGATATACACTAACAACCAACATATACATATACAGAGACAAAATTGTTACCCTAACTCAATTGTGTGTTTATAATATAAAATAGCTATGAAAATACTTTGAAAAATATGAATTGGTACATATTAAAGAAATTAAACCTTAAAGAGAGATAAGATAAAACTTTACCTACTGTCCAACTTAGGTTTTTCTGCTGCAGAAAACCAACTTGCTCCGAGAAGAACCCAACTCCATTAGAATAGTGGTGCTACAATTGTGCTTATACGTTTTCTGTCTAAAAGATTAAGAAAACTCATTAAATTCAAAATTAAAGAAATAGATAGACGTATGTTCCATGTTTTTAAAAAGAAAAAAATTGATTATGTTTAATCTAAAACATTAAAACATGTATGGATTAATTGATAGAAGAAAAAATTACTGTTGAATTAAATAAATGTTGACCATCTTTAAACCACAATATTGTCATTCCCGCTCCCAAATGACTAATGCCACGAAATCTTGTCGTGTTATGCAGCATCTGCAACATAAGCCTATCTACATAATCATACATGAAAAGAAGAATTTTCTATCATACGTCTGCATAATCGTAGTAGCAGAAATCATCTGCATAATAATTCAAGCAGGTAAACTTCATCTTTTTTTTTCTTTTTTTTTTAAAAGGAAGAAAATAGAGATAAACTTAATCTATTTCTCGCAGTAAATTCTCTGATGTGTCAAGGCTATTCAAGCGTGAAGCACAATAGCACATAGAAGAAATTGACCATAAAAGATCCAAAACAATAGTGTTTCAATTTAAAATAGTAAAAACGTAAACTCTCAAACTAAGCAAAGAAGTTTCTGCTAAAAATAGATTTTCAATTAAAAAAGTAATTGACAAAGGAACAATTATTATGTTTACTATACCTGTAAGTTGAAAAAGATGTATGATTCCAGAAGTGCAGTATTGACATCCTTCAAATGGATATAGCTGACTATAATATGGAGACGGCCTATTGCTTTAGCTTTGCCATGTTGACTACCAACTTTACTTGGATCTGATGGCTTGTTGTTCTCACAAATTTGATATTTGCCTGCAAATACAGTTAATATATACTGTACAAATTTTAAAATCTATCTAAGATCAAAGACGTGGAGTCCACAAAAAAGACATATAAAGAGTACCGCATAAGAAAAACTATATATGAGTTTAATTATCGAACCAAGTTTTGCGTCTTTGTAGTTGAAGTATATAACTTTTCATACAATTCTTGTAGACCCTGCAAAAATAAATTAAACTTTAGAATATCATGTATTCATATTTTTCACTAATATTGAAGCAAAAAAATAGTGTTCAACAAAATTAAGAAGATACCATAGTATTCGGCATAAAAAAGAATCAAAGTAAGAAAGAAGATAGGATACATACTTTAAAATTGATGTGATCAAAGGAAATAAGAGGAGTTGAGTCTTGAAATAGAGGCCTAGTTGTAAACTTTGATTATAGATATCTGGAAAGATAAATTCATTGAAGAAAAAATGTACTTATACGGAGGACTGCAAAGAAGCAGTTTTGTATTTGGTGAAAATATGAATTGCTTTATTGGTTACAGAGAGATTTTAAGGAGAATTTTAGGACTCCTACGTGCAAATAACTTCACCATCGTGCAAAACTGATTAAAAGAATTAGGACACCTATAATTTTAGCACCATCATTGTAGGGGTCCATTTTGTAAAGTAACTTCTTTTTTTTTCAACCGCAAAGTATTTTCAATATCTAATAATTTTAGCAATGATAAAACACCAAGGTAGTTACCTCAATTTAAATAGTACCAAATTCACACGGTAGTTTCTGAATTTAAATGCCATCTTAAATAAGTTGTTCTAAATTAGTTAAATTTGTTCTAATAAGCTACACATGTCATTCTATTTTGGCTTCCACTTGGCTTAAGGAGGGGCTTCACTACCCTCCTTTTAATAATAGATAGATAATAATAGAAGATTAGCTATTTTTTAGGAGAATTACATCATGGAGAACGTGATTTATTTAAAGTTAGTTTGATTTTTAGGAGTTATTTATTTATTTTTCAATTGAAGACAACTACCCACGTTCTTATCCATATCGAGTTTTTTTTTTCCTTCTAACACCCAATCTGTAAACTTTCTTTTTCAAAATTCAAATTTTAACTATTTAACTAATTAGTTAGTTGTTTGTCCTAGCAAACAATATGTGGTGCTTTCATGCTTTGACACTTGGAAGATTATTATTGGCTACAACACTCCTTTTAATATATATATAGATGTTAAAAGGCAATTTTCCCACTAAGCCAATGCACCAAAAAAAAAAAGTATTCAAATTTAGTAGGAAAATGAAATTCCACAACATTATAACCCTTAATTTGGATTCATCATTCTTGAATTAATGTGCTATTTGTAAACAAAATTATGTAATAATATAAAATTTAAAAAAAAATGTGGTATACAACAATGGTTGCATTCGCATATGTGAGTTGTTAAGAGTTCGGTAAATAAATCCACTAACATTTGCCTTCAACTTAAATTTTATTGTTTCAATAATGTTGATACATTTGGAAATATTGAAACCCAAATACTTCAATCTCGTGAAGATATTTCAAAAGTAAGGTCAATCATTTTATTACCATGATAGCCACCATGATTGAAAATTTTATGCGATATTACAATAACTTCTTTTTTAGAAATTTAATTATCATTAGATGGTGGTCCTTGATACGGGTGCACACATATATAAACATGATAAAATGGTATTGACGGACATCGTAGTTTCTCGAGTTGTCTTTTTTGTGTGATGTGGAGTAGCAATAATTGTTTTCAATTTATCCTTCAGAAAGATAAATATGTTGTCAACTTTTGTTCTTACTTATTAAAAATTCATCAAGATCTTTTCTTGAGTCAACCCTTCAATGTAGGAGACTTTTGACGGTCGTCGAAACCCAATCAACCCTGAGTATACTGTATAGACTCATCAAAATTGAGTGGGTCTCTGAATAAGATCAGAATGAATTTTTCAATAAGTAAAATAAAAGCAGTCCATTAAGACGGTTGTAACTCAAGGAATACAAACAATAATTGCTATTCCTACATCACATAGAATCGACAACTCCCTTTATTAAAGAGACGAATTACTATTGTCTTATCTAAGGTGAATTTTCTTACTCTTGAAGATATCTACGCCCCATATGCTTTTATTAGGGTTAAAATTTTGGATTTGAATACACACATAAATATTAAGATAGTTTTAATGTTGAATAATTAAGATGATTTGATTTCTCTAACTTTTTGAATGTTTATTATTTTGTATATAAATAAGGAGCGCAACATATTCATCATCATTGACGTCTGTCTTTAATAGCCTGTTTGGCATTGCTTCTCCAGAGCCAAAAGTATTTTTTTTTTAAAAAGTACTTTTTTAGAATTTTGGGGTGTTTGGCAACAAAAAAAGTACTTTTAGGTAGAAGCAGAAGCAGTTTTTCTGCTGTTGGAGAGAAGCTACAAATGTCTGCTTCTTCCAAGAAGCAGAAGTAGAAGCAGTTTATTAATTTTTTCAAGACAAAAATATCCTTACTAAAAATTCATATTTACCAAATTATCCCTCATTAATTAACCATATCTCTCTCTAAATAAAATTATATTTCTCTTTTTTCCATTGTTTTCCTACTATATATTTTTATAAATCTTCTTTCCTTTACGACTAGTTTTTATTTCTAGTTATTTCTATCAACCGTATATAGGATCTCCTATTTTTCAAATCATTTTTTAAAAGTAAATAATTACAATAAATTTTTAATTCAGTTATCACTTCAATTTAACTATATTTTCTGTTGTTCAATAGCTTAAATCCATAATTTTACTTTATGTTTTATATTTTAACTAAGTATTTTTTTAATTAAAGTATTTTATGATAGCTTAAAGTCTTTCTCATCATTCTCGTGGACTTGCTTCATCTAGCCATTCCACAACCACTACTAGAAAACAAGGAAAAAGCTACAAAAAGGTTGGAGACGGAATTCCCTCTCCAATCAGTTAGAGAGGGAATTCTGTCTCCAATCAGTGTTTGAGTAAAAAAACAATTAAATTTTTTAGAGTTGGAGACGGAATTCCGTCTCCAACTCTAAAAATATACACACCCGCTCCAAACATTTCTTTCAGATCTCAAAATATACACACCCGCTCCAAACATTTCTTTCAAATATTTCTTTCAGATCTCAAAATATACACACCCGCTCCAAACATTTCTTTCACCCCCAAAATATCAAAACCCTCCGGCGAAAAACCCCCCTCCCCGGCGAAAACCCTCCTCGGTGAAACTTTTGTATAACCTCCTAGACACCCTATTGTGTTGCTTCCAGAAGGCAGAGCTGATTTGCTAGTATGTCACTATTTTTGTATTTGTCCAAATACCAGACACCCTATTAGTTATTTGTCTTAGTGTCTTTTCTATCTGGTGAGACTATAAAAGCATCATTGCTATGAAATTCGGCAAGATAAACAGCAATATTATCTTTCTTTTACTATTTACATAGTGGGTCAATCGTACCATGACTATCGATTGAGTTTATATGGTTCCTATGTGTTTGGGGATGATCAGCTTGCAAAAGGGTTGACGCACTTTATAGATAGCTGCTGGTACTACTTGAGCCTACCCCAAAATCTCTTCAAGTAACACTGTATGTGTTCCCTGTGTCATATATAATTCTTTTATATATTTGGACAATTAACTGGAACTGTATTCGTTGTGCTTATGTTTGATTGTTGTTATTATTACCTGCGTGCAGAGCTATAGTTAGCGTGAACTTAGAAATACTTTAAGAATCGTCTTATCCTCTCCCATTGTTATTGTTGCAGGATGACTATTAAATGCAAAGCTAAGTGACATTTGATCCAGACAATATTGCATATAGGGAGATAGAAGTCTGTTCCTCATCAAGCACGCGATATAAGATGGACAATGGGGGCCAACGAGAAAATAGGAGACACAGAATCGATTGCTCCAAAGGAGGTCACACATCGGTAAGAATAAAAATAATATATACATTTCATGTTTGGAGAAGGAATTCCCTCTCCAAGCATTAAATTAATTAAATTAATCTAATGCTTGGAGAGGGAATTCCGTCTCCAAGCATGTGTCAGTGCGCTTTGGCTTTTTCATTTGGAGACGGAATTCCGTATCCAAGAATGTGTTCCATCTCCAAGTTGGCCAACGACGCGCTTTTTGGCGAAGGACGTGCAGAGACGTAATTCCGTCTCCAAACACCTTTTAGAGAGGGAATTCCGTCTCCAAACTGTGACGCAAAATTGATTATTTCTAGTAGTGAACTTGAGTTCTGTTAATTTATGAATCATTGAATCATAAAAGAAAAACTGTTCAAATAATACTCAATTCGTACCAATTTATCGAGAATTAAATAAGTTTTTACCGTAATTTTTTCATATGTTTTTTAAATATTTTAAATTATTTATTAAACACGATTTATAGTACTTTTTTATATTTTTTTGAATATGCAAATCATATTTTAAAAAATTTAAAGATTATATGATCAAATTCACATGAATCATGAATTCCCACCACCTTTATATAAATTGGGAACAATAATAATCTCTCAAAATAAACTAAATGCTTAGAATAGACAAAACTTAGATATCAAATGACAAAGAAATACAAAAAGAAAAGGTAGACCGACAGAACTCAATATTGAGAAGAAAAAAAACTGAAAACAAAATCTTTTATTCCCTTTCCATTTTACCCTTACTTAACGTCCAAAATTCCAGAAAAAAATATTTTTTTATATTTAATGGCGACCCAACTTTTATGAAATGAATTTTTTTATGATTTGTACATCATATAAATTGGGAATGAGTAATTAATATTTTATTGTCAAAAATAAGTCCTCACGTTACAGTAGAACAAACAAGTCGCTCAGTGTAATTTTTTTTGTTTCAAAAATATTTTTAAAATGTGATATTCCAATTAGACCTTACTGTAATAGCTAAGGTCAAGTATGACTTTCCACTCTGGTTAGGGAGTGTTTATGGAGTATTTGATTAAACTACGACTCTTTTTTCATTTCAATTTTGATATAATTGAAAAAATATAATTGTTTATTTACATATTTTTCCATTTTTGTTCATATAGCTATTGGTTCACTTGTGAATGTTTTTGCTTCAGGCTCTTTTAGCAATGCAATATGAAACAAACAATATTATATATTAGATCTGATTCATCTGACACGTCATTTATGAAAGATAACTTAACGAAATTCGGTATTTATGCTTATGAACATATCAATCTATTTCTCATTTAATTTGTTGGGTACATTGGTGATTTATAAATATAGTTGTATTTGGAAAAGTAAAAATTACGCCACATAACCGTTGGAAAAAAATAGTTAATGTTTTTATCCAGTTTTTGTTGTTTCTTTCTTTCCATAACCATTTTAAAAAATATATATATTTTAAATATTTTGGATATATATTTAATATTATGTATTTATTCCTTTAGATGTTGATCATATTTGAGCCTACATTTTAAGAGTATAAACTTTCCTTGTTTAATGACAATTAATGCAATAATTATATATTTTTCCTTGTTTAACTTCTACTGCACACGATTGAATCTTAACATATCTACATACAATTAGGAATAAAGCATATTTCCTAAATATAATTTTAATATTTACACAATTATATTTAATTTATATTTACATAATTTTACTTATATGTACGTACTTAATGTATATTAAAATATACTTTAATATTACTAGTAGACTAAAATATTATTAATATTTAATGTATGTTTATATAATTTCATTCAATATTGTAAAATGTATTTGAGATATAAATTATGCATATACAAATATCATAATTTGTATATATTAGTGCATTCAAATATTTTTTTTGATTTTCATTATATATATATAGACACACACACACACACACACACACACACACACATAATTTTCACATATATACTTAACATATATCCAAATATATATTTTAAAACTATTAGTGTAGTTGAGATTAAATTATTTATGTATAGAGATCAGTCAAATATATGTTTATGATAGAATTCTTAAGTTTATAGGACTTTATTTTTTAGACTAAAGTCATTCATATTCTATCTTTAGTGCAAATCAATTTAAGGATTGACTGTTTTCCTTTATTTAAGGCATTAAATTTTCACAAATATAGTACTAATATTAAAAGTTTACCTTTATTTAGGAAATTAATAATTACTAAATATTAATATTAACATTGATGATTTCTTTTATTTGTATTTGTATTGTGGATAGAGAAAATTGTAGATATTAAAAAGTAAATATTTATGTATGGACGGATATATATATAAACAACCCAAAAGAAAATATACTTTTGGATTAAGTTACTATCGTTATAAATGCGTAGATGTTTTTTTTTAACTTACAGAGTTGGGCTCAGCTTTCTAAAAACAATAGTACTAGTTGTTACGACTTACGAGTACTAATTTTCCTTTTCAATTGTGGTTTGGATTTTCCATTTAAGAATGGAATTAGCAATCACTAGTAGAATTATAATTGGTAAACCTATTTCTAATAGAAATTGGCCACTACACCATCTATATAAAGCATAAACCCGTAAGATAAAATCATTCTTCATAAGAAAGTAAAATTTCATAGACGTACTTATTACTGTACAATTCCAGTTGCCATCTTATCTCTCAAATTGTGAGTAGTAATGGAGAATTTAGCCATCAACAATTCTAAAACAGCAAGTTCAGCTAAACATTCCAATAATTATTATTTGGCTCTAGGGATATTGATCGGATTAACTGTAGCTTTGTGTGTTATCCTAGCTTCTACTTTGTTCTTCTCTGGGGTAACTATGGAATTCCAAAAACCTAATTTTCATCTTCTTTCAACCTCGCCCTCTCCCTTTTCGATGTCAAGGAGTTCCTTTCCATTTTCAGTTACAAACAATCCTGATAATTGGAACTTAACTTTTTTGATCAAGAACCCTAATGACAATTATATTTTATTTTATGACGATCTTGAGGCCGAGATTACCTACAATGGTGCCGTTTTTTGGCAAGCTAACGTTTCCGGTAACTCCTACCAAGAAAAGAAGGCTCAATCCTTTATCAATGCAACTTTTGGTGCTTTGTCCGAGACTGATAGTGATTGGATTGTTTACTCCTTTGCTCATGATATCACTAGTGGCCATTCCACAAAATTTTCTGTAAAATTAAATGGAAAAGTTCAAATAAATCACCATAACGCACGTTGTGGTGTAAGATGTGAAAAATTAAGAGTGTCTTGTGAAGGTTTGGGAGTTCAATTATCAGAAGATGTGAAGACAGGAATGTTGGGAGTTATTTCAAATGTATGTGAGGTTCATTTGGAGAAATCAACCTGCTGATTATCGTAATAGGAGGTGTCGGAGGGCTGAAGACTATGAAGACAGAGTGATTATAAAGCTAGTGTTTTAGATACTTTTTTTCTTTTATTAGTTCAATTTGTTGTATTTTTGTTTAGAATACATTGTTCTACGTAAATCTTTTTCTTTTTGTTGCAACATTTGTCTGGTTGTTTAACACAACAAAAGCCATTTTACGATGAGATGCAACTTCCCGACAATAGCAAAGCCGCTTTGTCAACAGTCTTGGACATTTGTTCAAGTTCCAAACGCAATATGCAGTCCCGACACTTCATCATATAATATGGCTGATTGAAATTACAAGAGAAAAAAATGAAAAAAAGAAAATCTTTAATACACTACTAATAAATAAGTCTAAGTATTACTCAACTACAAAAGGAAAATTCACCATATACGACTAATTAATTAGTACGTAGAGTCATAAACATATTACTACTTATTATACTAGAGATTTCTAAACCATAATGGTGATGATAGGTACTAGTGTTGAAGTTCTGTCTAGGGAAACAATTAAACAATCATCTCCAATACCTCATCACCTTAGAAATTACAAACTCTCTTCATTTGATCAAAATTCTCCTCCCATTTACATCCCTGTAGTACTTTTCTACACTAAAGAATTTGAAGAACCCAATGCAAGTATTACCATACATCAAGTTACTCATGCTCAAGAAATCTCTAGCTGAAATGCCTAAGTGAGTACTATCCATTGGCTGGTACATTCAGAGATCATTATTCTGTTTTGGAGTGAAATGATGATACATTGCAGTGTAACGAATTTTGCATTTATTTTTCAACAAATTACCAATAATTTTCAAGTTATAAATCATCTACTAAAGATAGTTACATGTAGTTTTCTTTTAGTGTAAAGATTCCTTTACACTATAAGAAGTGCTTAAGCAAAGAATGTTGACTTAGAAGTTGTTCAAAAGGACGCCCAAGCTAAGTGTGTTTAACTTAAACTTCTTCCTCAAATATAAATACCACCATTTTATTGAAAAAGAACCGCAAATAACACAAACATAGGGGGGCTAGACCAAAACACTAAGATCAAGTTTGAGAGAGGATACCTTAAATCTATACAGTAATTTGCTATGCTAAATCCAAACTAATCAAAAATGTCGTTGCACCCTGTTAGATCCTCCAAAATGCATTATAACTTGGAGGATCCAAGAGTGCGACGTTATTTTTGGAGAATTTGAGCAACATATAATAGATTAACAAATATAGAAGGATCTAGGATACACACTTCTAGTTTCTTTTTTCTGGCTCAGGAGGAATGCAAATTTAAATCTTGACACCCTTTCTTTTGCCTTTTTCTAATCAATCTGTCCTTCAATCTACTCTACAGGTGTGGTGGTTTGGCTATAGGTGTTTGCATTTCTCACAAGATTGCTGATGGCACTTCAACAGTAGCTTTCTAGAGACGAAGCCAAAATTTAAAGTTTAGGGGTTCGCGATTCTAGTCTGTTTAAGTTACGGGGTTCTAACTTAATAATTTGTAAATATTATATGAATTTTTTAAAACAAATATAGAGTTTAGACCAATGTTTGGGATTCGGCCGAACCCCCTTCACTACACTCCCTCCGCCCCCGCCTTTCTTGAATTCATGGGCTTCAAAATCTTCAAATACCATTCAAGATATTCCTAATATTGTCCCTGCTCCTATCTTTGATTCTGCAAAAGCTTTCCCTCCTGGTGAAATGCCTCACTAGTCTCATGACACTGGGATAACTGAAGAAACCATTCTGACAAAATGATTTGTTTTTTATTCATCTTCTATACTAGCCCTGATAAAACAAACAGCTTCAACTGAAATCAGTTTATTAGAAGAAAATGTTTAACTTCCCAACTCTAGTTGAAGCAGTGTCAGCTCTCATATGGAGGCGTGTTCTTTATAGATCAAAACAAAGGCAGCTAAAGTTTGTGTAGCTGTTCATGCAGTGAACTTAAGGGAACTGATGGAACCAAAAGTTCCAAATCACTCTTTTGGAAATTGCTGGACACATGGCCATCTCTACCATAAAGCCAATAAAGTAATGGCTTGGGGCCCCAATTCCCACTTTTTATTAAAGATGTATTACTATTTATATTGTACAAAAAAAGGTTCTTGTATATTCAATCTGAAAATTAAAGAAAAATTTAAGGGAGAGCACATAATAGAAGAGTGAAAAAATTATTACTTTTTTAGTAATTGTAGTATCCTCAATTCCTTATTTTTAGGTGGGTATCTATTTTGTTGTTGGCTAACTTACATCTTATAATTACCTTTTTTCACCATTCTTATTCTTTTCTTGCTGAATATTTGAGTCTTTTTAATGAAAATTCAAACTCTCTGCTTTCTACAAATTTGCTTCTTACAAGTTACAAAGATCAACGATGTTTCAAGAGAGATTAAATGAATTAGCTATGTTTTCAATTGAAATGAAATTGTTAGAACAAATTTATTATAAAGGCTTCGCATCCAAAAAAGTGACAAAAGTAGACTTTAATTAAAACTAAATATGACAATATTTCTTCTCCTTTTTTTTCTTTTTTTTTTTTTTTGAGAAAAAAGAAAAATCAGGGTCTTCCCTTGAAGTTTCACTTTAGGCCCCCAATTTGGTTGAGACGGCCCTGGCTGGACAGCTGCAATAGCTCCTGCAATGACACTGTCCGGAAAAAATGACATAACAATCTTGGTGAAAGAACTGCACAAAGCTATAAAGAAAATCAATGCAGAATATGTGGAGAGTCTTATCAAGGGAGGAAATACTATGAATATTGGGAGGAGAAAGAAGTGGAAACAACATTGAAAGCATTCTCAAAAGAAGAGATAGAAGTATGCAACTTCATTAGTTGGTGTAAATTTCCAGTGTATGAAGTAGACTTTGGATGGGGGAAGCCTTTCATGGGCTTGCAGTCCGATTAGGTCTTTCAAGAATTTGGTCGTGTTGATGGAAACAAAGGATGGAGAAGGAGAGAAGCATCGGTTAACTTGTTGGAATTAAGAGGACATGGTCGTGTTTGAAAATGATCCTGAGATTCTTTCCTTTGCTTCTTGCCCATAATTCGAGACTAACGTTGTGAAGAGACAGATTTTTAAGTTCGATATAGTTACAGTGTAAGTAAATTTTACACTATTAGATCAATTAAAAAATAGCTACATGTGAGATTTAGTATCTTGAAAACAGAGCAGGTAACCTGCTACAAGTTTAAACATACTGAAGTGTACATTATAAATTAATCGTTTTTGTATAAGTTGCGTGAACCGGGATGTTTTGTCCTATAAGTTAATTCATTTTTGTAATCTAGCATTTTAGCAGTGGTAATAAGTTGAGCAGCATGAGGTTTAATTAGCTACTACTTCCATGTACTTCCATAGCTGCAAGTGAGACTGGAGAACAATGGATAACACTGCTCCTGTCTGCTTCTTTTGAAAAAAAAAACAATGTGAATATAGATAACGGATTATGATAAGTTAGTTGTCATTAACTTTAAGGGGAAAAGACAACAATAACAATATTAGAAAAGAGGGAAAACAAATCAGGGGAAAATGCAAGATTTTCGCGGAAAAACACTACATCTTCATCGAAAATAACCATATTGAAACAAAAAACACCAAACATGAACAAAATTCAACAAACCAATCAAGACCACCAGGCATGGCAGTATAAAAGAGTTGTGATGCTGGCGGGAGAAAGGTAGTAGTACTGCAGGAAAAGAAAGCAACACCACCAGGAAGGGTCACCTGAAAAGAAAGGATGCAGCGGTGGGGAAGAAAGCAGATGAGGAGGCCAGCGCTGGAGGGAGGAAAGCGGAGCCATGCCAATGTCGGAGAAGGGAGGGTTGCGAGGATATTCTCCGGTGAAGCTCTGACGAGAGAGGGGGAGAAAAAGTGGGAGAAAACAGTTAGAAGTTTTATAATTAAGTTCCCATTTTCTTTATATTTTAGGGTAAATATCTCAGTATTGTTAAATAAGTCTTTAAATTGCACTTTTATGTAATTTTACCAAGAAATAACTAAAAAAAAAGTACTTTTGACGGCTAGCCAAAAAACGGAGAATCGATTGCATTGTATGTCAAATGCTAGATCCTTTAAATAATCTGTATCGATATAAATCAAATTGTATTTCAGTCCATAAAAATAAAAAGTAAAAAATAATTCAAAAAGTTGCTTAAAAGCCACTTATGACTCATAAGTCCAAACATATATTAATGGGCTTATAAGCTTATAAACCATTTTTAAGTAAAAATTTCGCCAACAGGCTACTTTTGTCTCTGAAATTTGGTTTGAAGCCACTTTTTTTATTGGTTTAAATGAGAGGCCACTTTTAAAAACTTCAATATTTATGGGCTGAAGTTCAAACCTTGTGGATTGAACTTGAGAGATTTACAAATATATACAATCCAAACACCAAAATTACAAAAAATACCAATATTATTCCATTTTACAAAAAATACCAACATTTTTTTACACATTATATACAAAAATCAACAAAACTAATAAATTAGGGTTCCTCCTTCCTACTGTCCCCCCCTCCACTGCTACCACCCCAGGCGGCGGCGCCGCCTAGTCACCACCAGCTGCCGCCGGCCGCCGCCATCCACCACCGGTTTTTTTTTTTAATCTAAAAAATAAGATACACATAAATACACATATAAACGTTGATTTTTTTTTTTTAAAATTAAAGTTGGAAAATACATATAAATAAAAATACATGTAAATACACAAAAAAAATTGTGTTATACATACACTAAACACACACATACATACACGAATCTACAGATCTACAAACGAAACATACAAATTTATGTGTGTGATATTTATTACTTGACATACACACAAAATTAGATGCTCGGATATACACGTTCATACAGTGATATACACGTACATACACTTGTATGCTGAAAATTATTACATGTATATACACGAACATACAGATACATACACTTGCAGATCTGAATAAGCTTCTTGAACTTGCTGAAATTTATGTTGAGCTTCTCCACTAATAGAAGGGTCCTTCTTCATCCACCAGGGTGACATTTCTTCAACAACACATAAAGAAATAAAAAAAACATGCAAGTAAAGCAAAACACAGAAAAAAATGAAACAGAACAGTAAGATCAATGAGGTAATTTAGCTTTCAAAATTAAATACCAAAGCAAGCTTTCTATAAGCACAACGAATTTCAGAATCTGAAGCTTGTTTGCATATTCCAAGAAGAAGGAGAAGCAAATCTGAATTTGTATTAGCGAAATACATATGTATACATAAAAATACACACATATACACGTATAAAATGAAAAAAAGAAAAGAAAAAAAGAGGAGTAGATCTGCTCCACCACAGCGGCGACCGGCGATGGGGGTGGGGAATGCACGAGAGGATGGGGTGGGTGGATGGGTGGAGGAGAGGAGAGAAACAGAGAGGGAGAAGTTAGGGTTTTGGGTAGAGAGGAAAGAAAGGAAATGAAAAATTGTATATTTTGTAAAATGTGAAAAAGTGTTGGTATGTAGGGTAATTATTTAAAAATATCGGTATTTTCTGTAATTAAGTGGTTTAGTATGTCAATTAGCGTAAAAATGACATTGAATTTCATGCCTAAGTTATGAAGTTCAACTTCAATCCATAAGGGCTGAACTTTTAGGCATAGATGCGTAAACTTCAACCCTTATGGGCTAAGTTGAACTTCAACTCTTGTGGTGGACTGAAGTTGAACTTGTGGGCTGAATTTATGTGAAGTTCAACCCAAAATGATTGAAGTTTCAAAAAGTGATCTCTCATGTAAAACCACTAAAAAAGGTGGCTTCAAACCCAAGACCACTGGTAAAAGTGGCTATTCGTGCACTTTGCCCCATTTTTAAGCTCACACAAACGGGCTCTTTAGTATTACTTTACTATATTAGAAGAGCCTTGTGTTTCGACCAGGGATAGTTTCTTCATTCCACATGATTTAAGATTAAATTAAAAATCTAATATATCAAGTATAGAAAATTACAGCTTACGTCCATTGTAGGCTTGTAACCTGTACATCCCTATATACTTTGACCCCACTTTCCCATCCAAACATCATGTCAATAACATGTTTACATAGTAGTAATTGCTAAAAATAACTTGATACTTTAAAGAATTTAAGAAATAAGGTACAAATTATTTACGTAATTGAGTTTTTTATGATATGTAGTGAAGGAAAAATTGTTCTTCTCAAATAACTTATTTATAAGTTCAATAAAAAATAAAATAGTACTCCAGTATACAAACTCTTCATACTTAAAAAGCCGCATAACTAAAAAAATACACTTAATACTCCAAAAACAAACAAGATATTTATTTCATTAGCTAATATGGAATAAAAGTAAAATAAACAAAGCACACACAATAATGGAATAAAATTTGAAGAAACTATCATAATTATATTGTTTATTCCTGTCTCATGAATATTCAGTGTTGAATTATCACAGAAATATGATCAAATGGATTAAAGTTTAATTGGAAATAACCATATAATCATTAAAAGCACGTATATTTGTGATAATAAAAGAAAAATAAGGACTGAACAATTTCATAATAGTTAACAAAAACGTTGAGAAAAAAAATTAAAGAGAGTGGACAGTCGAGGATCTATCAGAAATTACACCTTACCTATCCCAGATCCCGCTATTAAAACATATTGAATATATTGTTGTATAAAAAAGAGACAACATTACATCAAAACGTGATTTAACACTTTGTTTAATTCATTTATTCCTCCACAGATTTTGATTTTTGAAAAAACTTAATGTAAATTTTCAAACAAGATACTAAGAAATCTGATGTTTGGCATTTTATGCCAAAGTTTCCTTAATATTTCCGCATGTTTGAGCTTGTTATTCGCTCGTTTTATAGTTTATGAATGTGATTTTGCACTGATTTTATGTCGTATGATTGTAGGTTGTTATGAAGTGCAATTGGAGCTTTTAAGAGCATGATTGAGCAAGAAAAGATTGGATTTTGATTGAGGATTGGATCGAGCACACGAAGGCACAACACGAAACGAGAAAAGAAGAAACGAAACAGAAAAATTGGCTGCGCGCTGTGGGGCACGTGGGGCGCCAGTTATAGCGCCCAGTGCCCCAGCGCTTTTACTCACGTGTGGCGCCCCAAAAGCGCCCAAGTTTGGCGTGTTCTGCCTTGGTGCACGCGTTCCGAGGCGCGGGGCGCCCGTTATAGCGCCCCGGGAGCGGATTTTTACTTCCTATTTCATCTAGGATTAGGTGTAAATTATTACTAGGCCTTTGTAAACCCTATAAATACTCTTTTACTTAGTTTTTGATGGGAGCTCAAACTTTGGAGCAAGTTTTGGAGGAGAGGGGAGAGCCCTAGATGTCTTCTACACAAGTTCTTTCTCTCTTTCTCTTATTCTTCTCTTTAATTCTATAGTTTGTTTGTTCTAGGGTTAGAGTAAATACATGAAGGTTGATGTTTGAAAGTTGATTTCTATATATTGATTTACCATTACAGATTGTTTATTCTTTCTGGATCATAATTGTTTGATTATTGAGGCCTGATAATTGAACACTATCTATGGTTTTTAGATTGAACTCGAAAGAGGGAATTTAATTACGCGGTAAGAAAGAATAGGACTAGTTTGTGAACCCGGGCATCGGGGAACCAATTTGTGAGTAGGATAGACATATACTTGCTCGCCTAGCTTAACTAATCACATAATTCGTTAATGCGTGCACGTGATTCAACCCATAGACATATAGGGATTGGAGTAGCCTGCATAGACCGTGAAGAAACGAAAGGTTTTCATGGGTACATTTAACTTGTAGTTAGCAATCTAGGAAATCAAGAAGTAGAATCAACTGGAAAACTCAACTGGATTGTTTGTAACTCTGACCCTGGACCGTTTCTTCTTTATTGATAACAACTATAGTTTGCTCTCGAATACTTGATTTCAGTTACTTGTTTTAATTATTGTTTTAGTTAGTAAAATCTCAACCATTGGAAAAAGATCCCTGAATAGTTAATAGGAAATTGTTTGTTAGGAGTCCAGTCTGAATAGTCCTCACTTTATTACTTGTCGACCACGTATACTTGCGTGTGCGTTGGGAGCAACAAAATCAAAATAAATTAAATAAGAAAAAGATAATTCATTGGGCCCGTGTTGTGCACGGGACATACAAGTCTAGTGAATTGAATACATAATGATGTTCTAACTTAACGGATGCACTAGATAAAAAAGAAACCAAAAGAAATCCAAAATATTATCTCTATTATTAGTTTTGTTGAATTACTCACAAAATCTTAGAGTTTCATAACGTATTTACATGTTATAAAAAATATTTAATATGTTTAATTAAATTAAATTTAAAATAGAAATATGTAACTATGTAATTACACTTGTGTAATTAAACATGACACTAAGAATTACACTGTAATTATGTTATGACAAACAAATAGGTATTTGTAATTACTATGGCATATAATTACCAGGCTGTATAATTTCTAGGGTAGTACTCCCTCGTTCCATTTTATGTGTCATAGTTTGACTCGGCATAAAGTTTAAGAAATAAAGGAAGACTTTTAAAATTTGTGGTGTAAAATAAGACAAAGATGTTTATGTAGTTGTAAATCATTTCAGTAATGACAAAACTGTAATTTTGAAGTTAAATTGTTACCAAATTTAGAATGTTGCCATTCTTTTTGGAACAGACGAATTAGCAAATGCTGCCACATAAATTGAAACGGAGGGAGTAATACACAACCTAATAATTACACCGTGGCTTTTAAACAGACCCTAACGTTTGCCTTCAATTTAAATAGGCAGAATAGGCAAAGTGGCACCCAACCTTGTCACCAAATCCCTTTTACACACCTCAAAAACACGGGAATATTTGGACACACTTTCCTTAAAACCTTGTGTGTCTTATACACACCAGTTTTGACCAAATCCATATGCGTGAAAATCAGTCGCCAAAGGGCGAGTGTAGGCACAACTTAACGGTCAAAAATTCAAAAAACGGGAACTTCTCCTACATATAAACGGGTCTCATACCCAATTTACAAATTAGGGTTCCAAATTCTCTTCTTCTTCATTCAAATAACAAAAAAGGCAAAATTCATTCCTCCTCCATTAAAGACCCAAATTCAGTTCTGCGGGTCTTCTTTTTCATCATCTTTTCCTTCATTGAAGACCCAAATTTTAGTCGTCATTACACTTTGGCAATTCGGAATAGCTAAGAAATGTATAACATACAAAATTTGTGTCGTTGTGGTGAAGAACCAATTCTAACAACATCGTGGACTAATGAGAACCCTGGTCGTCGTTTTTTGGGTTGTCGAAACTATGGGGTAAGCATTGTATGAATGTTAGTATGCAATTTCTTTGTCAAAGTTTGATCTTTTCTAGTTACATTAGTTTTTATTTTTTTGCAGATTAATGGTGATCCCGGCTGTAGGTATTTCGTATGGTTTGATCCCCCGACTCCACCACATGCAAAAATTGTGATTTTGGGGCTTCTTAAACGGAAGAAAGAGTTTGATGCATATGTAAAGGCCAATAAAGATCAAAAAAAATGGAGGAGAATTGTTATGGTGATTGTAGGCATGGTACTTTTGAAGGCTATACTATTTGGAAGATCTAGTAGCTGCTATCTTGTGTAAAATTGGGTTACATTTCTGTTGTGTAGAAGGTGTTAGGTTGGTGATTAAATGTTGCAATTGTTAGGTAGAAGGTGTTTGGGTTGGTGATTTAGGCAATGGTTAAGTATAGTAGCTGCTATTGTTATGGTTGTATTGGTATGTAGGTTTAGGCTTTTTAGTGTTGTGTCAATTTGTAATCGGATTCTTGTTTGTGTAGTGTAAGTTCTTTGTTATTTCATCTTCTTTGTGTTACATAATTGAATGTCCACACTATCAATCCAAATTCAATGAAGACAATAAAAGTGAAGACACAAAAGTAAAGATAACTTAACTAGGACCATTCATTTCCATTGCACAAAATATGAGTTCATCACAAAATAAGCTTGTTGTCCATAGCAACAAATACTAATAGGCTGCACTTAACAAAATAACCTTGTTGTTCATAGCAACAACTAACAAAATAACCTTGTTGTCCAAAGCAACATACATGTTTAGCTGTTCAAAAACTTCATAGAAACAAAGTATAAGCAAACAGAACTTAAACAGAACTAGTTGTGGTTGGATGGCATGGCTGATGAACTTCCTTGTGTGTTCATGGAATGGGATGCTGCAGCATTTCTCTGCAGCTGAGTTCTTGTGATTGCTGGTCTGCCATTCCACTTGAGTGCCTTCTTTTTTGGCTGGAAAGCACACTCTTTCTCTGCAGCTGAGTCCCTTTTCACACCAGCATTGATCACTCTTGTAGTTCCTGTACCAGTCTGCCAGAAAAAGTGTGATTAATCCACTTGAAAGTTTAGAAGTTAGAAATAGTGAAATAAAACTCACTTACAGAAAATGAAGAGAATCCATTGCTCCCCTGGTATAGGCCAATGCCACTGCTGCCTCTACCTCTAGCTGCAGCTCTTCCCCTTCCACAACTTGCACTTGCACTTCCACTTGCATTAAACCAACTTGCAAATGATCCCCTACCAGCACTACTACTTGCTCCCCTACCTCTACCACCACCTACACTAGCAGTAGCTCCCCTACCTCTACCACCACCTACACTAGCAGCAGCTCCACTTCCCATGCCTGCACTTACACTAGCAGCATTTCCCCTTCCTCTACCTGCACTACTACCAGAACTCCCCCTTCCCCTACCAGCAGCATTACCAGAACTCCCCCTTCCCCTACCAGCAGCATTACCAGAACTTCCCCTTCCCCTACCAGCAGCAGCTGTTGCAGGAAATGTCATTGGACTCTTTGGACATCCTCTTTTATTATGTCCAAGACCTTTGCAGTTAGAGCAAGTCATCTCCATACCCCTCTTGGACAGTTTTCCATGTTTAGGGTGTTCAGTTTCCTCTTTTCTTTGGCCTGCCAGGCAGCTTTCTAATTGGAGGGGGTTCAATTGGTGGATTGTTTGTTGCTGGCCACATTTTCATGTTGGTTACAGGTTGGATAAAAGTGGAGTAGGCTTTCATGTAGGTAGACTTGTGATACCAGTGAGCCATGAAATCTAAGGGGTTCATGTTTCTATGGTGAAATGCAGCTATTGAATGGGCACATGGAATGCCCTTCAACTGGAATGCTCTACAGCTGCATGTGTAGTCTTCAAAGTTAACAGTGTGTTTGTATTTATCATCTAGAACTTCAAAGCCTTTATCACCATTCCATGTAAGTGTGCATTGCATGGAATGGGCAGCATTGTCTTGAAATACTTTCATAGCTACTAGGGAAAACTCACCAGGCCATTTTGTAGGAAATTCCCTTAGTTTTGCAACCCTCTCCATCATTTTCACCCTAATTTCCTCTAACATTGTGATTATAGTCTTGTGTCTCTCAGCTAGGATCCATGCATTAAAGGTTTCACACATATTGTTGTCTATAACATCACACTGAAGATAAATTAAGGGCATAAGTTAGTTACTAAGTTTTAATGTAACTATTAATTGCTAAATGTAATATAAACACATGCTAAAACACATACTAAATGTTAATTACTAAGTTTTAATTTAATAACCATTACCTGCACACCCTCCTTCTGATAAGCTCTACACCAGGTTTCCTTCTTGTACAGTAACAAACTTTCACAAATTTCATCCCCAAGCTTGTCAAGTTCCTCCAAATTGGTGTTCAGTTCAGCAACACATGAAGACCTTGCACACCTCCAAAAGTTGTTTCTCCTTTCCAGTCCTCTCCAATTTTTTGACCAGTTTGCAAGGACATGCCTAGCACACATCCTATGTTCAGCAGCAGGCAACAAGTCCTTAACAACATTAATCAAACCCTTATAAACAAAAGTGTATTAGAAGCTGTCATATGAGTAAAAAGATAAACAAAAGTGTATTAAAGTGGATGACCTTTTGCATGTCTGACATTATTGTCAAACCTGCCCCTTCTTCCAAGTGCAAGTCATGAATCAAACACTTAACAAACCAACTCCAAGTTGCAGTATTCTCAACCTCTACAACAGCCCAAGCAATTGGAAACATTTGATTGTTTCCATCCTTGGACACTGCAGCAAGAAGTTGACCCCTACACATCCCTTTCAAGAAACAGCCATCCATCCCAATTATTCTTCTACATCCTTCCAGCCAGCCCTTCTTCATGGCATGGAAACAAACATAGAAACTCTGGAATTGAAGCCTCCCTTCTCCTTTGTCCACTGTCTTCACAACACATGTAGTACCAGGGTTTGTTTCTAACAGAATGTCCCTATAATCAAGTATCCTCCTAAATTCTTCATGCACATCTCCAATGATTTCCTTTAGGATCTTTGCTCTAGCTCTATGGACAGTAGACCTACCAACATACATGTCTAGTTCCTCCTTGATCTTTTTCTTCAACTCCCAAACCTTCATGTTTGGTGTTGACACTATGTCCTTCCTATAATATTTGGCCAACCAATTAGAGTTGCAAAATCTGTTTTTGTTAGTCTTGTAGCACTTGTGCACAGGATTGTACCTGAAAGATAAAAACATATTAGTATAGAATTGAAATGAGTAAAGAAAACAACATAATTGAAATGAGATGAGAAGTACTTCTTAATCTTGAAATTGTTGCTCCTTTTGTGTAAACTAGCAGCAAGCATCCATGGACAGCCATCTTTTAGGCACCTTACCCTCACTCTTTTAGGCTCATTGATGTATTTTTCAAGCTAAACTCCTTTTTGAATTGCATAGCAGCTAACAGCATACCTAAACTGCTGAACACTCTCAAAAATCAGTCCTAACTCCCATGTTATTTTCTTAGCAGTTGGATCAAATACCAAGTTTCTTTTCCTAATCTTCTCATCAACTCTTCTCATGTGTTCTTCACTAAACTCATCTTCAACATCTGAAGCAAAGCTTTCAGCTTCAGAAGAGCCAAAATATGGCTCATCAGTACCAACTAAACCAGCATACCTATTTACCTTACTACCTGTACGCAGGTCATCAAAGCCTATGTCAACCCCAGCATCTCCCAAATTAATGTCATTCTTATCCTTAGGCCTTTCACTTCTTCTTCTTCTCTTATACTTCCTCAATTCCTCTCTAACTTCAGCAAATTCTTCATGGACATCAGATCTATAATTATTATCATCAGGAACATCTAAGTCCACACCATCACTCTCCTCACTAGAAGAGTTGTCATAGTCTGAGTCATTCTCCTTTTCATCCTCACCATCACTACTCTCCTCACTATCAGATTCATCTACAGGGTCACCACCAGCTGTTAAGTCTACAATCTCTTCCACATCATTAACATTCCTACTAGGTCTAGGACTAGTGTCAATGACTGCAAGAGGAGGGGCATGGGTTACATATATGTTAAGGGTGTCCCCATCTTCTAACTGATTGGTAATGTCTAAAACATCCTTGTCTGTCACAATATTTACCAGTTTGTCAATCCTATCCATGGGACAGATGTACAACTCAGCAACATTTTTTAAACCCATGTCCCTAGTGTAGTCCATTAACTCAAAAAATGATATTTTGTCCACATCAAATTCTGTCATTATTGTTTGGTTACCACCCATATACTGAGGGAATGGACCACCTATTAAATTCCCATCATGATACCACTTCAAAGAAATTATTTTGAAAGACATTTTTCTGCAAATAAGGGAACAAAAAAAGACAAGGGCTCACTATCACATACAAAACAACAAGTAAACAATTACACTCAGCTTGCAAATCTAAGCATGTGCATACCTACCAAACGACACAAATACCCTACATGTAAGAAACTGGAATTAAACTAAACAAAAGCTTTAACTTTACCACATACTTTAATAATTAAAAATGATTTCCCTTTACAATAGACAAAAACCCTAGTCGAGTTGTAACAAATATCCAAAAACCCTCAAATCAACCCACCCATATGCACAAAAAATACGGGTAAACAAGTAAAATAGACTTACAAACCATTAAAAGATGGAATCTACTACTGGAAGTCACGATTTTGAGTGCAGCTTTTGAAACCTCGTCGAAATCGCCACTAGACTTGTTGAAATGGCGCGGAAAAGGAAAAGATTTAGGGTTATGTTGCTTATATTCTATATTGTTGATGGGGCGGGTTACGGGCGGGTTACGGGTTACGGGTAAATTAAAAGTCGGGGAATGGTCAAACTGATTTATTTATATTTTTGTATTTTTAATAGGAGCGTGAGTTACACCAATTTTATAAAATATGGGTTTGGTCAAAACTGGTGTGTATAAGACACACAAGGTTTTAAGGAAAGTGTGTCCAAATATTCCCGTATTTTTGAGGTGTGTAAAAGGGATTTGGTGATAATGTTGGGTGCCACTTTGCCTATTCTGCCATTTAAATATTATGTTTCAATAATGTTGATACATTTGGAAATATTGGAACCCAAATACTTCAGTCTCTTAAAGATATTTCAAATGTGAGGTCAATCATTTTATTACCATAATAGCCACCATGATGAAAATTTAGTGCTATATTACAATAATTTCTTTTTTAGAAATTCAATTACCATTAAAAGGTGGTCTTGAATACGGGTGCACACACATATAAATGTGATAAAATGGAGCTTTTTGACACCGTAGTTTCTCGAGTTATTTATTTTGTGTAATGTAGAGTTGGGATAATTGTTTTTAGTTTATCCTCCACAAAGATAAATTTGTTGTTAACTTTTATTCTTATTTATTAAAGATCCATCTAGATGTGATTCCGAGTCAACACCTCAATATAGGATAGGCTTTTGAACATCGTCGAAAACCAATCAACCCTGAATACACTATATAGATTCATCAAATTAAGTGGGTGACTTACTATTCACAACTATACCACTTTATTAAAGAGACGACTTATTATTCTCTTATCGAGGGTCAATTTTCTCACTCTTGAACATACTTAGGCCCCATTTGTTTATATTAAGGTTAAATTTTTGAATTTAAAATACACATCAAAATATTAAAATATTTTATTATTAAATAATTTAGACAATTTAATTTCTCTAATGTTTGAATGTTTATTATTTTGTAGATAAATAAGGAGCGCAACATCTTCATCATCATTGACATCGTCTTTGACTCTTGTCATCATCCTCGTAGGCTTGCTTCATCCAACCATCGCACAACTTGAGTTCTGTTAATTGATGAACCATTGAACCATAACAAAGAAAATGTTTAATAATACTCAATTCTTACCAATTTTTCGAGAATTAAATTAGTTTTTTGTTACTACAATTTCTTCATATTTAAATTATTTATTAAATACGATGTATAGTACTTTTTATAGTATTACTTTTGAGTATGTAAATCGAATTTCAAAAAATTTAAAGAATATATGATCAAATTCACAATCAAAACAAAAAAGTTCGACTCTTGAAATTCCAACACTTCATATAAACTGAGACAAAACGAGCAATAATAATCTTTTAAAAAAACTAAAGTCTTAGAATAGACAAAATTTGGATATCGAATGACAAAGAAATACAAAAAGAAAAGGTAGACGGACAGGCTCGTTATCCGTAAACCTCGTGAATTTCTTCATATTATATATTAAAAAGAAAACCAAAAATCTTTTATTCCCTTCCCATTATACCCCTACTTTATATTCGTAATTCCGAAAAAGTCCAAAACCCCCTTATAAATAACGTCACCTATAGACCTAAAACCCTAAACCCAAAAGCCTCTCTTTCTCCTTAAACCCTAAATCCGCAAAAATGGCAGTGACTAACATTATCAGAAGAACAGCTTCACAAGTTGTACCTTTCGCTGTTCGGGTCATTGGAAGAACCCAAAATTACCATCATGGATCCTCTGCTCTGTTCTCCACCGTGGTTAACCGTAGTGCTGCTTCTAGAACCTTCTTTCGAAGCTCGGTACCGTCTACAGTTCATTGCTATTCTACTAAAGGGCCCAGTTCTGATGAAAAGCTTCTCAAAGTTATTGAATCTGAAATTCAATGTGCTGAGGAATCCGATGAACACGACGAGGTATAATTTATGTATAATATGTGTATAATCGTGTATAATTAGTGTATCGTTTGTGTGGATGTAAATAGTGAACCCGACTAGCTATTTGTGTAATGATGCCCAAAAAAGAAGGTTGTTGTGTTTGCTACCATGTAAGGTTGCTTATAATAGTCTTCTGTTTTTGCACTGCCTGAACAGTGGCTAGGTGATGTAAACGATGAATCCGACTAGCTATTTGTGTAAAGATCCCGAACAGTGGCTAGGTGATGTAAACGATGAACCCGACTAGCTATTTGTGTAAAGATCCCGAAAAGAAGGTCGTTGCGTTTAGCTACCATGTAAGGTTACTTATAGTAGTTCTCTGTTTTTACACTGCCCAAGCAGTGGTTAGGTGATGTAAACGGTGAACCCGACTAGCTATTTGTGTAAAGATCCCTGAAAAGAAGGTTGTTGTGTTTAGCTACCATGTAAGGTTACTAGAAGTAGTCTTTTGTTTTTACAATGCCTGAACAGTGGCTAGGTCGTTAAACAAAATTTAGCCATGTAGAAGATGTGTATAGTATGTGTATATTGGCTAGAGGATGTAAAGCGTGAATCCAACCAGCTATTTGTGTACAGATCCCTAAAAAGAAGGTTATTGCATTTCTATCTGAACTTTCTCTTATGTCATATTGTAATAGCTACTATGTAAGATTTCTAATAGTAGGGCCTTTGTGTTTATACTGCCTGAACAGTGGCTAGGTTGCTTAAACAAAAAATACCATGTATAATATGTGTATAATACGTATATAGTTTATGTATCTTGACTAGGCCGTCTATTTCTTTTCACTTTTAAAGCCCTTTTAATTTAGCTTCTTAATCCTATCCCAATGTCTTATGTACATGGTCAAAGCTTAATATATTAATTCCTTAAAAATACTTGTAGTCGCGACTTTTTATAATTTAGGATATGTAGAAGAGGATTGAAAACTTGTAGTCAATGAAATATTTGGACTACCAAATAGGGTCAGATCAGATGATTGCTACTTGTATATCTGCCTTTCAACTGTATCCAACAGTTGGAGTATTCACAATTTGGCGCTCCAGCTTTATATTACTGGTTAGCTTGAACTCTGGTTACTGTCATTCTTTTTCTTAGGTTGAGGAGGCTCCTGAGGGTTTCCCTTTCAAAATTGAAGACCATCCAGGACAACAGACTATAACATTGATAAGAGAATATCAGAGTGAAACTATTACTGTTGAAGTTAACATGCCTGACCTTATTACTGGTGATGAAGACAATGAAAATAACGATGCTGATGATAGTGAAAGAGCCAATCAGTCTCAAATTCCTCTTGTTGTAAGTGTCTCTAAGAAGAACGGACTATGTTTGGAGTTTGGTTGCACAGCTTTCGCTGATGAGATAGCAATTGACACCTTGACAATCAAAGATCCTAATGTTGCTGTAGATCAGATTCCTTATGAAGGACCTGATTTCGCGTGAGTCCCGAAATTTATAACTGTCTTTTATGCTTTCTGCTTTTTTCTCTGACATACATATATATGCATAATTGGCCTTTGTATACTAATAGAAGATTTGATTCTCCAATAGGGATTTGGATGAGAACCTTCAAAAGGCTTTCCACAAGTATTTGGAGATTAGGGGGATCAAACCCAGCGCAACTAACTTCTTGCATGAGTACATGATCAACAAGGACACTAGGGAGTATGTAATGTGGCTTAAGAATGTGAAGAAATTCATTGAGGCTTAGATTCTATGTTCTCTGAACAATTGTCGTGAAAGTTCTAATGTTTTAGTAGGATAATATTATATTGTTGCTACATCTTATAGTTTGTCACTGATCAATACCGTGATGAGAAGTCTTGTGGTTATTTTTGCTGAAGTTTGAAGTTAATGTAGCATGACATCCAAGTCTTTGGCAAGTTGAATTTGGTGAATTCTATAGAGCCCTATGTTATAGTTTTCCATTGGGAGTTCTTTATTATGCTTTGTTCTAGTTGTCATTACTGTCCCCTTTGCAGCACATGGCTGCTTGCATTGCTTTTCTTAATTATGCATGTTTTACAAAACATTATGCAAGTTTATGCACTAATTGGAGAAGCAGGTCTGAACCACGCCTCTTTGAAATATACTTATCGTTCGCGTTACCTTTGTTTTGGCCTGTTTTGCCAAATTCAGTAATTTCCAGAATGATGATCCTACTAGACTCTGCATTATAACTGTGTCTGTCAATTACAAATTCCCATCTTTAGTTGGCCCCTAGCTCAGGCCTCTGTTTCCTGAATTTGTGTCGTTTTGATGTTGAACAACTCTCTATTCCTACTCTTTAGGATGCCTCGTCTTGCTTATACGACTTCTACAATAGTCTCAAAATTTGATGCCTTGCATCCTGATACAGCTTGTCATGAGCTTCAGCCTGGTACCTTGCATTTCGTACTTCTACAGTCTTATTCACCTGTTCCGTTAATGTCTACTCGGATAATTGGTTGTCCTATACAATATTTTCGACCATAAGCACTCTGGTTATCTTTGTTTCTAAACTCGACTCTTGGCTGTCAAGTTGTACCATAGTCTCTCCTTGTATATTGATCTGCTCACTCTATTGTTGAAGAGGCAGCTACCATGGAGAAGGAAATAAGATTTTTTATTCTTGATGTTAGTTTGCCTCAAATGCGGTGCTGTGTTGTATCATTTGCTGCTTATACCAGTAGGTTTTGATGCATCTACTATCCATGTAGTTTAGGATTTGATAATATGCCAGATAGGCCGACAAAATCCCCAAGCACAATTACCGCAGCACTAAGCACATTACGAAGCACTAAACTTTATGCTTAGCCAGTTCCACAAATTGCACACGAAAGAAAAAAGGGCAAAAGTATGTAAGTAATCTTGTTTCTAATGAGAAAACTGAACACTCAAACACCATCTATTGGGAATTATCTATAACATTAGAAGTAGACCATGAAAATCTTAACAATGAAATGTATGCAGGGTACACATATGACACATGCTCCGACTTGGATGGAAGTATTTGAATCAAAGTGAATCAAACGATCTGTACATTAAATTTCTAAAAATGGCCAAGCCAATTCTGTACATAGCCATAACAGCACACTAATTGTCCAGTATTGATCAGCCTCCACTCTCTCTTTTACTATATTAGGGTAACATAAACCCCAATTTCTTCCACATTTAGATAAACAAACAATAACACTACCGTACTCGCTAGTCATTCCACATCTGTCAGTACAAATCTCCTAAAACAGCATTACAGTACATGGCTAAAACTAAAGGAATGCATAGTGACAAGACCTACTCTGGTCATAATAACTGTTGAAGCTGCTGTATTTTGCTCTCAAGAGATTCAATCTTCATCATCATCTTTGCTTGGTTTTCCAAGCTCAGCTTCATAAATCTAGACATTTCCATCTGCGTAATGTTTTCCAAAATCTAAGTAACCGATATTTACAACAGAAGAACTAGGGAAGTGCAAAATTACAAAATGTACCTGCTGCAAATGAAATTGTCTTAACATATCTAAATGAACATTCCTCACATCTGCATGCACAGATTCTTGAACGGAAGAAAGGCTTTCTTCTTGTGTACGTTGAATCAGCTGGAGTGTGAAGTTACTTCCCTGCTGCGATTCATGCAGAGTGGACTTTTGTGATTGCTTGATTTCACCCTGTAAAAAATTGTAGGTTAACTGCAAACTTTATACTGAAATGATAAGTTTATGGCATTTGGAATGATTCATCATCAAGGCTCTTCTCACACCAGTTTATGTCCGAGGTTTTCCTCAAAAGACACAAAGGTGAAGACGTAGATGATGAAAAATAAAAAAATGCCTAAAATAAACAGAAGAATAACCAGCTTTTCCTGTTTCGTACATTCATTGCTTGGAAACCAGCAGCTGTTGTAGCAGATGATGTGTCAGACCTAGACAACAAGCTATTCAGAAGCTCCTCCCTTGTTTCAGCTCCAGTCTTCTTATTTTTTGGGGAACCAACTGAAAGGGTTCCATCACTGAAGGATGGTGTAGTGCTTATTCTCTCAGCATAACTGGAAAATCTCCGTGGAAGGGGCATAGTTGAACCAAGAGAATCAAGAGTACCCTGCCCCATAATGCCTTTTGTTCCAACTGAAAAAGACGGCGAACTAGAGGGAAGATGTTCTGACGATCCCAGAGAAGTTTCTTCATTTGAATTTTCTCTGATGCGCAAATTTGCCAAGGTCAGACTAGAGCTAGTCAAAGAGCTGATACCCTGAGTAGCAGGAAAAGTATCCTGTAATCCAGAAAACATTGTTCCTGCTGCAAGAGGACCAGATGTCGAGATTGCAAAACGAGAAGGCATGTTTCCTGACTGCCGAAGGTGAGTTAATCTATCAGATAATCTCTCACCACCCCAAGCTTCTGGAGGAGTTATGGAGGAAGCATCATCACTCCGGGAAGCTGTAGGGGTAGAAGACAACGGTGACAAAGAAGAAATATCCTCCTGCAGGAATGTCAAAGACATGAAATACTTGTCAAAAAAGAAACTCACGCACTTTGGTGGTAAACCCAGTTATACTTCAGCAGAGTACTGACGCCAATTTTTGGACTGACTTCACATATTATTTTAGCACCCAAGAGTCGGAGTAGAAATTGCTCTGATGGACTTAAGGAATTAATAACTTTGATTAGATAGCTAACACACCATTTTGCAGTGAACCAACTTACAAAATTTCAATAAAACAAGCCGCCCACTTCTGAATATAGAAGAGCCACTCAAAGTTTCACCAAATGTCTGACAATCAAGGATATAGTTTGTTTTCCAATAGCAAATAGATCAAAGTACATAAATCAGACAAGATGCAAACCTGTTTGGGCAAGGAACTTGATTTCCAATCAAATACAGGTCGGTTCTCATTGCCACCCTCAACTGGTTGAGGAAACCTTAAAGAAGAAGGAAATAGCAAAGACGATCTCTTATCAAGATCCTTTTTAAAACCTTCATGATCATCCCACAACTTATCAAGAGAAGGTGTAATTGGCTGAACTTCAACAAGAGGGGAAAAGACTTCCATATCATCCTTGAAGTTCCGAGGAGCGTGTAATCTTGTCAAAGACCCACCTCTCCATAAACTACTTCGTATGGGTGTTTCCTCGGCCGTAGATGAACCGAGTGTCCCAGAAGTGGATCCAGTACTTCCTGCTGGAAAAGAAAATGAGTCCACAGAGCCTGAGTGAACAGTTGCTCTGGAACCTGATGTTGTCATGGAACTTGATAGGCTTGATGATACCATAGCAGGAAGTGGATCAGGCATTAAAATTGAGTCCTCCACAGCACTTCCGAGAAGAGCCATTTCTGTAGTGCAATTGTTTTCATTGACCAAAACAGGTTTTGATCTTTGCCAGCATAGACTTGTCACAGCCTGTAAACTCATAACACAGTTGGCTAGTAAGTGGAAATAAATCAGAGAATAATTAGAAGGCTAAGATTCAGCAATAAGGAACAGAACTAAATTTGACAAGATGAACAACTGATAAAATATATAAGAAATCCAGAACATGTTGGTCTGTCCATACTGATATGCACATAGATACAGAAATACCAAGTTTTCTTCTTTTGGAGAGAGAGAGAGAGAGAGAGAGAGAGAGAGAGAGAGAGAGAGAGAGAGAGAGAGAGAGAGAGAGAGAGAGAGAGAGAGCAGAAGAAGAGGAAGAGGAAGAGCTTCACAAAGCAGCTCTCCCCCCCACCCCCCCCCCCCACCTGTACCAAATGCCAACATGGGGTACCATCTCTTCCAGCTTATCAATCAGATTATACATTTGTCTACCCTTAATATATAAATAATACTGAGGAACGTTTAGACAGGAAGCAAGAAGGATATCCCTTAAACAATATTTATTTCTGGAAATTGAGAAGTGTCTTCAATTCTTTTCCACATTTGACCATTTGGTTGTCATGCTTGACTAGTGAGGTGCTGCTATGAACCCTATATTGCCACATCCTGAGCATATCCAGGTAGAGGTGGTCGACAACTCATGGAACCACCTCCCCCTCCCAAAAGCCAATGCCAGCTATCTTTAACCTCTCAACATCCATATGCCGAATTGAGAGGACCACCAGTGGATCACTTACATATCCACCTCATCTCCTCTTGCCGCATAGACCAAAAGACAACCAGTAGACATACTTAGTAAAATTAACTTACTATAATTCTAAAAAAAAAAAAAAGGCATATTATATGGTCATCTCCATCCTTTAGCAATAGCGAACAGTATCTGTTCTTTTTTTCTTCTCCCCCATTTCTTGTCAGCCAAGGTAATAAAATGACAAAATTGAAGTTGACAGTCAAGGAAAAATTGATCCTTAACCCAAAAAAAAATAAATAAATAAATAAAAAAAATTAAGAGAAGAGTAAACACCTCAGAATTTCCATAAGCGCGTAAAACAGTCAAAGGTTGTGGTTTTCCACGAACATCGTAGAATACCACTCGGCCACTACTTGTTCCAGCTGCTAGAGTGAAGCCATCATCAGTAAATGCCAGTGAAGAAAAGGGTGCCTCGTAAGCAATGGAAAATGACGGCCTTCTTGACCCCGAGTCAAAAGTGTACAACTTCTTATCCATACCAACACTAGCAACAATCTGCAATCATTAGAGTAAAACCATACCTAAGAATCTGCAAGAAGATGGATCTATATTTCTTCTACTTGTTAGTAAATATAATAGAGGAAAAAACCTTGTCATTTGACGGTGAGATACTAATGCCGGAAGTTGGTGCAGAATGCTGCTTTAGCCAAGAAACCTATCAAAGGTAAAAAGATTAACGAGAAAAAAAAAAAGATTTACTAGTTATCAAACGCAAGAGACACTAATCCAAAGAATTCAATCACTACATTAAATGATAATAAAAGGACAACACAAAATGCAAAGCAAGAAAATGGAAGTACTTGCGGAAAGGATGGAGAGAAGAACATTCACGTTAATCTTTCAAAGAAATGAAGTGATGGAAGAGCAGGAAAAGGAAGGGCCCGGGGGAAGGATCAGAAGAATGACCATAACACGTTCTTAGTTTTAGCAGGTAGGGAGGGGAAGTATGTACTGAGACAAGGACTGGGAGATTCAGAAGTAAGAATCTCTCAACAACAACAGCAAACCCAGTGAAATCGCACAGGATGGGGTCTGGGGAGGGTGAGATGTGCGCAGATCTTTCCCGTACATTGTGAGAGGTAAAGAAGTACGAATCTCTAACTGCATAAAATTCATAAGCACTAAATCAGTGCTTTTTTTTTTTTTTGAGAATACTTAAATGCACCAAAAGGGTGCAAATCTAGTAGACGGATCCATCATCCAGTTCTTTTTGTAAAGCACATGCAAGCTCACACTCCAATTTTGAACTCCACAAGCTATAAAGGACAGAGTTCTTACAGCCACAGCCCCAATAGCAGCGATAAGTGTTCTCGTTTTTTAGTAGAAGACTGCCAAACCCCAAAGTGCAAACGATTATGTCTCTTTTTATGAGTAAAATATAGCCAATTTTTTTAAAAGTAGCAGTTGTAAGTTGCAAATGGATAACCAATGCTTGTTTTAGCAAAACTCTGACGGAAATGTTCTATATCATAGCTTAGTATATACCAAATTAGCGAAGTTAGATATAAGACGGCGAGGAGAAAAGGAAGTCCCTAGTAATTCTCCAGTGATAACCCCTTTTACCAAGACGGATCCAGGGAGTACAAAATGTAACAAACTCGATTTCATCAGCTGAGAACACCAAAATGTCGTACAACAAACCTTCGGACAGCGGCCAGTAGTATCCCACAGGTGGATAGATCCATCGTCACCGGCCGTCACCAATAAGTGCCTGCTAATCTTAGAATAATCAAGCACTCTCAAAACCTGGTATTGCAGTAATCACACAAAGATCAATGGCATTAGAAAACGATACGTCATTCAAGTACCAAAAAAGAAAAATTGCTGCTGTAAGCAGCTTTACAACAAAGAGGGACTTGGAAACAATGATAAACCTGCCCACTTGGATCCTTGAGTTCAGCAGCCTTTGCACCAGAAGCAAGGTTGTGAAGTATAAGATTCCCATTAAGACTGATAGAAGCTAAGTGCTCATCTTTACAATTGTACATTACACCGCTAATAGTATCAGTATGCCCTTTCAACCATTTGATGCAACGCTTCCTCTGCAAATCCCATATTCTTACAACTTGACCACTGCCTCCAGAACAAATGTATCTGGATGCTTTGTTGCTAAAGTTAATTGTTGAAATAGACTCCTGCAAGTGAAATGGAGTAACTTCATTAGGGTAAATTGATTGACGGCCTACTTAACAAGCTGGGCTAAAAAAAAGTGCAACATTCAATTGTGTGTGTGTGTGTGGGGGGGGGGGGGGATAGAAAGCTAACGTTCTAACCAATCTTCTCAACTTAACCTTTTCCCACAAGATAGATATGTAGCACACACTTATCCAGCATCCTTATTTAAATCAACTATATGCCATGGGATAATCCAACCTTCAAGATTCCATTTTTTTATCCTATGAAGCTCCCTTATCCAAAAAAAAAAAGGGCTCTATTTTTGTCCCATTTCAAACCCAACAAATACAGCAAGCAGATTCTGTGTATAATTATGTACACTACTGGTTTTTCTTTTTCTTGATCAGTAAATGGAGTAATTAACTATGGTTTACTTGATATGTCAATGACAAAGATGCTGTTTTTATATAGCCAAAAGTACATAATGCTGACTTCTACGTAACAATTTATTGTGAGTTCAACGATGTTGTCCAAAATATCTTTCTGAACTTGAAACCACAAGCTTTCGGTTGGTGTTTTAACACACCTAACATTATTTGCAAAACTTACCATTTAATACCTGAAGTAAGGAAGACCCCATAGACAACAAAATAGTGGGAAATATCAGAGTGCAATGATCGATGCATAACTTCATAATCAATGTTCGAATCAACTTTATTTAAAAACCCGGCTGAATACATAAATGGCCCCTCAAACTTGCCAAAAGAAGATTCACTTAGACACCTCAGCCTAGAACTTGACCTATTGGCCACCAAACCGCTGTTCAAAATGTGCCTATTTATGAGCACATCACAGTAATATCCTCTTGCATAAGATATATATTGGAAAAGGCACCATTGTCTTAACGGTAGAATAGTTTTCCCCCAGGGCTTTGGTCTACTAGTAAGAGCTCTGATCATGACGTATGTCAGGCGCACATCACATATTTAAACCCTATCACTGACAAAAATGGTATTTAAGTAGACAATGGCAGAGGCGCGGACCCATTATCCACCAAGTTCAAAACCATGCACCACTAACCGTCAAGAGTTAAAAAAAAATGTGTATAATAGTCTCAATGTGTCACTATGAATTTAACTGAAATCGGTCATTACATAAAATGAGTCTTTCCTTTCTTACAAATCAATGAATTTAACAATTCTATAAATTCTGATTAACACTCAAAATATTGTGTGCCAATTTGCCCCTCATTGACTAAAAAGAGACGCTAATGGTTATATCAACTAGTCTTTTGGGTTGGGCTATCCTGTTTCGGTCTATAACACAAAAAAAAATACTCCTATATCAAAAACAACAATACAATACATTACAATAAAATGTGTAACATAACAATCATCCAAACAAGCCGTAAATTTCATTTACAACAACATTCGACTGCAAAAATACCTCGATATTGTCAGCACCATCAGTACCAGCCAATGTCCCCAAACTCTGTCCATTTTTCCGCCACAACGATATCGTCTTATCGTCACCAGCACTAGCCACAACTAAATCTACAAAATTAAAAACAAACATTTACATTAAAACTGCAGTAAATATATTCAAAATAAATATAAAAAAATAATGAAACTTAACTAGTGTGGTTCCATTTAACGGAGTTAACATGGAAACCAGGTGAAGGAGTGTAGTTTAAAATACAAGGATCACGGGGTTCTAAAGATAGATCAAATAATTTAACAGTGTCACCACCGCTTGTTGCTAATAGGGATTTTATTGAATTCATTTTATAATGAAATGAAATGTACAATTTTTGTGAATGTTAGGAAATGGGAAAGTGAGAAATGGATGTAAAAGTGTTTGATTTGAAACCCTATTAATAGAAAGGGGATTGGAAATTCAAAATTGTTGTGGGCCAAATGGTATAGCAGCCGTTACACTAAATTTACTTACTATAATTTGCACAATCAGAAAGTTTTAAAATTTGATGTGCACCTATTTTCTAACTATTTTGAATTATTACTATTGTGATTTATAATATTTTTAATGTAATTTATAAATATATAAATTTTATTTAATAAAGTTTAAAATTTTGATATATAAATTCCTTTTGAAAATTAGTCAATTTAACCCTCGTACTTTGCAAAGGTTCATTCTTTTTGAAATAGAGGGAGTATTACTTTAAATTTCTATGGTTTTAAACTTGATACGTGGGTTTTCAAGCTATATTATTGTGTTTTCCATCTAGTTTCGAGAGTGAGTATTGGCTATGCTATAATATTGTTGAAGTTTTATGGGTTCAACAGTTTTACTTAATCTCCTTAATTATCTATTTCATCCGTCCCGAAATAAGTGTTTACTTTTTATTTTAGTTTGTCCCAAAAAGAGAGTGTCTCTTTCCATATTTGATAATTCTGTAATTTTAATATTTGTTTTGGACCACAAAATTTAAAGGCACTGACAACGCTCAACACACACCTCGGTTTGAGATATGAACGGTCATCGCAATACAATTTACCCAACTAGGAGTCGGGGTCGAATCCACAAGGAACAAAGTGATACGATCAAAGTAGTGGAGGAACTAAATCTATTTGACAAAGCCAAACTAGGATAACGAGGTGATGGAACGATATTAACGACTACAAACTACACTAGGAAAGCAAGTAAATGTGATCTATGGCCTTCTCACAACCAAGGAAGTCAAGTTTTGAGCCTAGGATACAATTATAACACGGGGTTTATATATTATGGCCGAGTCGTTCTAATGTAATCCCTAGAATCCTTCCGGCCTAGAAGGGATTTACCTCAACGGCGCTCGTCAAAGCCATGGTTGAGCTTATAAAGCACTACCCATTACCCGAGGAAAGAAGACCTCTTCCGAGCGTAACTTCTTTTAGATGAGTTAGTCTATGAAATAGCCTATCAATCCAAATCCTCGCTAGCTTCACTATTCTATGCTAACTAATCTCTCCCGAGTCTTTAATTAGCAAAGTAGACGGGCAACTCAAGTGTCGCGAGCACAAGAGTCAAGCAATCAAAACAATGGAAGCTAGATAATCAAAACCCAACAATATAAATTCCTAGTCATGACTCATTCATATATTCATGTCCAAATCATATCAATTAATAACATAAATAGCCATGAATATATTCACAAAATCAATTCTTCAATAACATCAACAACACCCAATATATTCAATACAAAACATGAAAGTAAAGAAAGGAGTACTAATGGTTGAGAATTTCTCAATGGGTTGCTCCAAATCTTCACCCTCTTGGTGTTCTTGTTGATGGATCCTTGCTCCAAGATTGGAAAAATGGCCAAAAGATGAGCCCTAGGTCGTGCAAGGGCTGAACATATGTTCCCCATTTAGGCTGCTGTGAAATTACAATACTGTCCATTGCAGTCCAGACGCGCATCTTCGCGATCGCGTTACTATTGGCGCTATCGCGCTACAGTGCCTCTTCCTTCTGCGCGATCGCGCGTACACTGGCGCTTTCGCGTTGGATTCTTTTCTACTCTTCGCGATCGCGTCATACAGGACGCCTTCACGATGACTTGTACAGACCTCTTCGCTATCGCGTGTGAAATCAGCGCGATCGCGAAGAACAGCTTTCCAGGCAGAAACAGAAACTTCACAGATTGCCTTGTTTTGACTTATTCTCATATATTCATCACTACAGCTTCAATATCCTGTAATATGCAACTAAAACATGATAAGTGCGCGTATTTAATCAATAATGCACAACAAAAGCTCAAGTAAATTAAAGGTAATGTGTGGCATTTTTCCCACACATCAGGCACTAGCCTTAAAAGTCATATGATGCCCAATTAGCTAATTTGATTACAAATGGGTCCTTAAGGAGTCATTTGGGTAATAAGGGTAACTACTTCCACCATTCAATTATGCATAAGATAATGAAGTGTTTGGTTGGCACTTGACCATATAAGAAAAGATATTTGTGGCATAACTAATGCAAAATTTGGTTAAATAGAGTAATAAGTGCATTAAATTATTGATTTTTTTGCACTATATACCCATAAAATTGAAAGTATTTACAAGTCATGCTCATTAAAAAATACACTATTCATGAAATTAAAAGTATTTACCTAATCTACCCATTTATTACTGTATACCTTTGTTATAACTTATAGGTGTATACCTTTAAGATATACTGTATAAATAATAGTATGCAAGTCTACATATGTGTGTATACTTTTAAGGTATACTGCATAAACAATAGTAGTATACAAGTCTAGATGAGTAAGACATGTAAATAATTTATAGGTAGCGCTTGTAAATATGAAACTTAAGGATAGCGTTGAGTAAATATTTTAATTTTGATGGGTATTTTCGTAAACCTCCAGTATTAGGTAATTTATGTACTCCTATTACTTGAGTGAAAATAACACTATATGTCCTTCTAACCGGCTCTATGTATTTTTTGGTCCCATTTTTTTAAAAATAATCCCAAATAAATATTTAACCAGCCCAGGTAACTTTTTCGTAGCCAGTAGGATTTTTTTGGTCTTCCCCTTCCTCTTCTCCTTTTTCACTAGCGCCGCCCGCCTTCTGTCTGATCACCGGCCACTCTCCCCTCCCCCAAAGTCACTAGCAACGGCGCTTCCGTTGCTCTGCTGCTCTGCAGCAACATATCCGCTTCTCCAACGCCTTATGCTCAAGTAATCAGCTTCTCTGATACCTGCTATTCTGGGGAATGCTTTGCTCCAGTTATGTAGCTGGTCCGGTGAAGCTGTTTTGCTCTGGCGAAGCTGCTTTTGCTCCGACGAAGCTGCTTTTGCTCAAGCAAAGCTTCGTTTGCTCTGGCAAAGCTATTGGTGCTTTGCTTCGGTGCGAAGTAGCCGACCGAGATTGGAAAAATCAATGTTTTGGCAAACAGCTCCGGCCACTATTTTTTTTTCTTTATTTAGATGGATATAAACAAAATCTATCTATCTATACTAATATAAAAGTGGGAATCCTTAAAGTAAAAAGTGAATGACAAAAATACCCCTAAAATATTAAACTCTCATTTTTGCCTCCAAAACTAAATACTATCTTTAAGTTTTGTATACTAAATTAAATTAAATAAGTTGCTACATAGTTCGTATTACTTTCATCTTCCTATACAGATTAAAAATTTTGGAATTTGAAGAGTTAGTAATTGAAAGGTCAATAAATTAAATGAACAAGAAACAATTAGGACTCCAAAATTCTCAAGATTCGATACATATAAATTCATCCATGTCATGCAAGCGTTTATTAAGATTTTTTTCCCTTTTTGCTTAGTCTGTAGGCTCTTCAGTACCTTTGTAGTTCATATTATTAAATTATTAATAATATTATAATGATTATTATTATCAGGGGTATTTTTGTAACCTAAATAATTAATGGAGGTGGTCGTCACTTTTAATATGATATGATATGATGATACCGTATACACATGTTTTAATGATGTTTATATCATTTTAAAGTTAGATATTCATGAAATATACGTGCAACACGCAATTTGTACTTACTAATAAGTACACACGCGCAATGCGCGTGTCCAAACACTAGTTCTATAAAAATGTGTATATACTATAAAAAAAGTGTGTATACACAAAATATAAAAACGGATAAATCTGAATGTATACACCATAATTTAGGATGTAAACATTATATATACGCGAGGAGACCATTTGTATACCCATGCAGGCCATGCTATCGTTGATACACACTTGTAATTATTATTGTGTATAAAGTATATAAAAAATAAGGACTAGTCAAAAGTAAGAAGGAGGAATTAACAGACTGCTTTGATAATTATTCCATTACTTTATGCATAGTAAAATACGAAATAAGAATACAACCATCAACACTGCAAAGATAAAAATATCCTCTTCAATGATAACTAATACTATATGAACCAAACAACCCCAAATGATTAATAATTAGGAGCCAAAGAGTAAGATTAAAGAAAAGAAACCCCACTTGTGAAAAGCACATCCTTTTCCCCGGCATCCAACTTTCGAAAATTCTCACATGAAAGACAATTTTTGAATGTTCATAATATTTCGTTATATGGTAAAGCTTCACTCACACTCCAATATTTCTTAGAACCAAACTGCCAGTTTATCTTTGCCTTTCTTCCTCTCCTTTCCATCACAATATGTCTCAGCAGATTCCTTCATTTAATAGTATAATAATGCACTTTATTTTTTCTCCAATCCCAAAACCTTTACATATCTTTCTAACAAGCCAAGAATCTCTTTCTCTCACAAATATTCTCTTCTTTCTCTTATAACTTAAGCTATTTTTATCAATGATACCATTCTTCTTGTACCTGTTCCATTGCATTACCATTCATTCTCTTTATACACAAAAAATTTTCCAACTTTTTTTCCATGTCTTCTTCAACTGTCAACCATATTTCTCAGCCATGCATATATGGTAAAATGTTCTATAAGTTCTTGTTCAAGATTTTTTTTTTGTATTTTTTTTTATTAACGTATACCATTTAGAGTATTTCACTTGAATATTGATTTGTTTAAACAAGTTGGTTTATGTTTGTTGGTTGATATTATATATTGTGGGGTTTATAAGCAGGTCACTTTGTTTCTTCATACGCAGAGAGGAAGTCAAAGTTTATGAAATGGTTGACTAAGATATTCAAGGGTGGGTCATGTACTAGGGACATGCCACGTGGACATCAACCACAGTTTTTAGGAGATGAAAATATGGCTTGGCGCGCTCCATTAAGATCATTGGTAATTTTCTTGTACTTTCTATTTTTGGTTCAAAGTTTTACTATATATACTTTCTCAAATGACTTTTCTATGTTCAAAGTTTTTGTGCGTGTGTGTGTTTTCTTCTTGTAGAAGTGAATTTTTTGTTATAGGTATGTTATTGATTAAATGAGTTAGGGAGCTGGATAGAACGTTGTGAGTAAAAAATGTAAGTATGCATTCAAAGATAGAATAAAAAGTACTACAAAAAGAAATGTCAAAAGATTGTTGTAGGTAGAAAGATAATGCATTCCTAGTTTTTTCATCTGCTGCTCTGATCTTTTGAGATTTAAGTGTATAACTAACATAATTAGGAGCATTATTAACATCCTTCCTGTCCAAAAAAGATATTCCAGATATGGTTTGACAGATGTTTTCAGTTTTGAGACTGGCAAATGGCAACATTATATGTGCTCCATGTACCATTTAGCAGCAACTATGGTCCACATTGGATATGCTGCAAAAGTGACTATACTAAAAAAGGTTGCTTTACTAAGTAAGATAAGGAAGGTGGCAAGGGATTAAGCTAGGCCAAAGGTGTTGCACCAACTTCTTTCTAAGTCTCTCGTTGTTCCGGCAAATAAACAAAGAGATTGAAGAAGTATATAGCAAATCGATATCCTGTTCACGAAGAAATGATCTAACATTCGCCTTGGCCTACAAAAATTTAAAGAAAGCCACTTCTATGTTTCAGCTGGTCTACTTGTTCCGAAGGCAGGAATTTCAGCTACTTCAGTAGTTACTGGTTAAATTCTTAGAGTGATGACTCAAGTTAGATTTTTGCATTGTCATTACTACATCTGTCTGATATTAGCTCATAACTACATCTAATTGGTTAGCTGAATTTTGTAGTATCTAGCAAATTGAATTTGACGTCGCCTCTGATAGAATGTTTCTTAACACAATTTTTTAAAGTTCATCAGGATGATCGCTCTACAGCTAGTAAAGAGGAAGAGGAACTGGACTGTACAACTGCAGTTTCTTTGACCGAAGATTTGAAGAGACCAAGTGGTAACTAATTTATCATTAGTAGATTTTCAAGTCTAGTGGAGCTAATGTTCCATGTTCTTGTCCTCCAAAGAGCTCTTTACTTGTTGAGTTATCTATTAACTTAATATGCGACAATATGACTAATATCATTCTTTTGAGGTTCAGACTGACTATTTGTGCTTCACAGGAGACAAATGGAGGACTGACAATGATCAGGATCTTGGAAGATCACTTAACGATAACTACAATTCATCGGCATGTCCTCCATATCCTCCTCCATATATTCCTCCTTATGCTCCTTCATATAACCCTTGGGAATATAATCCCAGAAGTTATAGGTAATTGATTTTGTTGAGATATCCTCTTGTACATTGCATCATTTGAAATTAGAGTAGCTTAGCTATCTGCCACTGCCTTTTATGTTATCCTCTCTCAAGCTCAAGCAGCTTAAGGGATAAAACTTAAAAGGAAAAGAAGTCCTGCATGAGCCCCTGTTTCTTTTGTAATTTTACTTTTAGGAATTAGAAAAGGGAGCAAAGAAAAGAAGAAAAAATGCTGCTTCATAGTATTTTAATGGATTTATTTCATGAAAGGCTGCCTCTAGAGTGGTAAATTGTTGGGCCATCAAAGTCAAGTTGTGTTACTGAGAAAATGATCAATTTTCTTTGAGTGGTCACTGAAAATGGAAACTGTAGCATGCCAATACCTGTTACTGCTGAATGCTGATAACTTCAACCCATTCCTGGAACCTTTGGTGGAAACTGGAAGATGAACAAATTTCAAATTTTAGACCAAAATTGACGTCCACATATATGCAAATTTTCGTGTCTTTTAGTAGAAATGCTCTCTTAGTTTAAAGTGTTGAAGGAACAGCTGTTGCTTTCTGGTAGAAAACTGCTGCTTGCACAAGCCACAACTCAACATTATGGTAACTATCAGGTTTAGACAATCAGTAGTTATGTATATGCACACTATTCTCGGGATGAACATATACCATCTTGGAGCATTGTTAGTTCTTGAGTACTAGAGATCTTATGCTTACATGTATAATTTGCAGAATATGTAGTGGCTGCCATGGGGATATCGGTTCTGGCAATTATTTGGGATGCATGGGAACTTTCTTTCATCCACAGTGCTTCCTCTGTCATGCCTGTGGTTACCCAATTACTGAATATGAGGTACATTCTTCTCCTTGGTCTTGTTAATACTCTCTCCCATAAAAGAAGTTAAAATTAAACTTGTAATTTCAATTCTTGTACAGACTGAATTGTTTTAAATTTTTTCTCAGTTTAGCTCATTGGTTTCTTTGTTGATTCAAGTTTTCTTTGTCAGGAAACTTTACATATCACAAATCATGCTTCAGGAATATGACTCATCCCAAATGTGAAGTCTGCCACCAATTTGTAAGGACGCGGTGTTTTTTTTGTAAATTGGTTAATGGAAATTGCTGGGGATTTAGGCTTCTTCAGCATGTTTAGTATGGATAATGTTGTATTCTTCCTCTTAGTTCCATTGGAAATACAAATCCGAGAGACTATACATATGCATAGCTGTGCTTGTACACGTATGCACTACGGACAGATGCATATACTGGCACATGCAAGATGATTATTTGAAGTGCCATGCTGATCTTCATCGATTTAAATCATCACTTGCCACTAAAATATCACTGATTGAGATGGCATGACTGCATTATTATTTCGTCCATTAATGTCTGTGAGTATGAGCTTTGCCTAGTTCAACCAGCTTAAAGAGATGTTTTACACTTCTATTGCGGGGTCTATAGTTTTTATTCTGCATTTTTTATCAAATTGTTCTAGAATATCTCTGTTGTGATCAGAAACCAGCTTATTGTTTGTGTGGTCGGTAAAAGTTGCACCGTCTTTTAGTGAGCAGTGTAGGTATTGGAAATATACTATGAAACTTGAAAATATTTGCAAGCAGATGTGGAAACGGATAGTATTTCTCACTGTTTAATCCCTCATAGTTGATTTTATGATCCACCATTTCATTGTCAGATCCCAACAAATGCAGCAGGCTTGATTGAGTATAGATGCCACCCATTTTGGTCTCAGAAATATTGCCCTTCACATGAGAACGATGATACCAAGCGATGCTGTAGTTGTGAACGTCTAGAGGTACGGTTGTCAGCTAAAATTGAACAGTTGGATCATCTATTACTCAACCTATATGCTTGATGCTGATATTGTTATTATCTTCTTTAAGTCGCGGAATGCAAAATTTATATCACTTGGGGATGGTAGGAGCTTATGCTTAGAGTGCATGGAATCTTCCATCATGGATACTGGGGACTGCCAATCACTTTACCATGCCATCAGAGACTACTATGAAGGCATGAACATGAAAATAGATCAGCAAGTTCCTATGCTTCTTGTTGAAAGACAAGCGCTTAATGAAGCCATTGAAGGGGAGAAGCATGTAAGAGTGACATTGTACTGTAATTTTCTGTTCTTATAGTCTGGACATTTCTGACTGGAAAATATTTTAGGGCTTCCATCATATGCCAGAAACCAGAGGTCTATGCCTATCGGAAGAGCAGACAGTCACCAGTGTAAGCTCCAGTCACTTGCAATCATTTTTCAAATTTATGCTAGATTACAAATGTCCACTTCTAGGTAACCTATTGAATTGTGCAATACGATCTATGACGTTTATTCAACATATCCAGATACTCAAAAGGCCGAGAATGGGTGGTCGTGAAGTAGTAGGAATCAGAACACACCCTCAGAAGCTAACTAGAAAATGTGAAGTTACAGCTATCCTAGTATTGTATGGTCTCCCAAGGTAACTTCTTTGTGTGTACTTCCTTTTTCAGTTTATTTTACTCTAACATAATTGTCGAAAAAAGAAAATCCTTGCTTGAAATGTGATGCACCATCTTTTCCCAAACAAGAGGGAAGGAGAAGGAATAGCCTCAAGGCTCAAAGGATGAGGAATTAAAGAAAGTAAACCTTATATGACATTTAGTTTAATTCAACATTTATGGAAATGGCTGGCTCTTCACGGACATATACATTCTAGGTTGTCAAAATCAATTCCTTTTTTGTAGTCCACTGTGATCATACACAACTTAGCACATTTAGGCTCTAAAGAAGAGGATGTAGAGTTTCTAAATGAACAAAATTATTATGTTTAATGTGCTTTCTGATGTATCAATTTAGTGTTCCTTTAGAGACTTCGAAGCAGAGTGAAATTGTAGTTAATCTACATTTTAAGGTGATAAAGAGAAAGAAGGGCTGGTATGTGAGAAAAAAGATCACTCCTAACTAACCAGTCTACGCAGATCTTTAGCTACTCCTTGCATGTCCTATTGACAATAATATGGCATGGTCTATTTCCAACCCTCGTTTAACAGTGAAGATGCTTTCTAAAACGATTATGAAATTCGAGATAGACTTACTATGGTTTTCAATTTGCAGATTACTTACTGGTGCCATTCTTGCTCATGAACTGATGCATGCATGGTTACGTCTAAAAGGTAATTTGATAGTCTTCCTGTCTACATTCATCTGCAGCATGTTCAAACATATAAATAACCAAGGAAGGCGTGGGGCAGGATTGGTGACAAGGGGACTAAATGAATTCTGAAATGTTACAGCTAGAAGTCAAATCCATGAGCTAAAATATTTTTTGAACCCGCTTTTCCACTACACTGGAAGCTTTCCTTGTGTTAATGTGATTCAACTATCAACATATATACATAAGATAAAATTTGACCTATGTAATTTTCTGGCAAAAGGGGATTCAATTGACCACCCTTAGGCCAATGTGGCTCGGCCACTCCTTGAAGGGAAGAGAGCCAGATGCTTCATCATCAAACTTTCATGATGCTTGATATCAGATACTATCTTTTTGAGTTTGATTAATCAAGAAAAATTACCACCTTCGGAATTTGCAGGATTCCGCAATCTCAGCCTTGAGGTAGAGGAAGGAATTTGCCAAATGCTTTCCTACATGTGGCTGGAAGCAGAGGTAATGCCTGGATCTAGAGATATGCCATCGACATCAACTGCTTCATCCTCGTCGATGTCATCATCCAAGAAAGGTGGTAAGTCTGGAGTAGAGAATAAGCTGGGTGAGTTTTTCATGCACCAGATCGCCAATGATACTTCTCCAGCATATGGTGGGGGATTTAGAGCTGCTAATGAAGCCGTGAATAAGTATGGTTTAAGACGTACATTGGATCACATTCGCTTCACTGGAAGTTTTCCTTTATGATACAATCATCGTTACATCTCTTGCCTAGTATGGCAATTCAAAACTCATTGAATTCTCTGATGAGAAAATGAGTTGATCTTGCAAAGCTGGATTGGCTCCCTTATTTTTTATGAGGTCCATCTGTGGATACTCGATAGATGACAGCTTCAGTCAGAAAGAGAAGATCATATGTCTCAATGAAAATGAAAAGAAAATGTATCATGTGTTGAAGATTGCTGCATTTTAACTGAAATAAAGATTGAATTCAAACTCGAGTCACTGCAGATCAAATTGTGATCTTTTGTCTCGGAAAATGTAGTTGCTTTCACAGAAAGTAATGAGAATGTCAAAAAATATTACAAAATGTTTACCTATGTTTAATTACAAGTTTTAAGCAGCAAGATTCCTATGCCAATCCTCAACTCAACTCAACTCTTACACACATAAATCTGATCATCACACATGTAAATCTACACTTACAATACACAAAAAAGAAAAAAAAAAAAAGAAAGAGGAAAGGATCCCCATTTTTAGTTAGAACAACATGGTCTATTGTTGGAGTTGGCAGAATTATCTCCAACCTTAATAACAGTTCCTTGACCTGGAATATTAGCAGCTGCTTCTTGAGCTGCCAAAGCTTTTCTGCTTATTATCTGATAAATGTCTAACAAGATCGTCTGGAACGCCTTTTCAACATTCAAAGCTTCTAATGCAGAGGTTTCAAGAAATGACAGCCCTTCTTTCTCAGCCAACATGCTTGCATCTTGTTCTGGAACTGCTCGAAGATGGTTCAAATCGGACTTGTTTCCAGCAAGCATAATGACAATGTTGGAATCAGCATGGTCCCTGAGCTCGCGGAGCCATCGATGCACGTTTTCAAATGTTTGTCTCTTGGTTATGTCATATACCAAGAGTGCTCCCACAGCTCCTCTGTAATAAGCACTTGTTATGGCTCTGTATCTTTCTTGGCCTGCTGTGTCCCATATTTGTGACTTTACTGTCTTCCCTTCTACCTGCACCATGCATGTGTCCCATATTTTTCAGGTTACTACTCACTGTGTTTGTGGACGATTGCCTGTAATTATCTCTAAGCTAATTTGACAGTGTAAAACATGTTTACATAGTGAAATAGAAGTTGACTTGATTATATTCTTATGAGGATTGATAATGATGCTTTTATTGACTTTTAAGGTGATCTGATAGTGTAAAAATAACATGCATCATATGTATATTTCTAAACAATCGTGCAACAATGCATGCATCAAATGTAATTGTGCATTATCAAATCTTATTTCATGGAAATTAGAGAATAAGAAAGAACCTGAAGTGTCCTAGTAGCAAATTCGACGCCAATGGTAGATTTAGATTCCAAACAGAATTCATTTCGCGTAAATCTGGAAAGAATGTTAGATTTTCCCACACCTGAATCTCCTATCAAAACAATCTTGAATAGATAATCGTACTCATGATCCACCTTGTATGCCATTTCCTCTTCTTAACAAGACAAAGGAATTTCCTAACAAAAATCACCAATTTCTAATCATTCTAAGGTCAAGGCTAGCTAAGAAGAGGAGAAAGGAAACTCCACCATTAAAAACTACAACTATAAAATTGTGGCTTTGGTAAGAATAAAGGAAACTTTGTGCAAATGTGCTGATTCCAAATGAAAAATATAGCCGAAGAAACAGGAAGTTGAATGGCTATAACAAAGACATCTTCCCACGTTGTATTACTCTTTGCCTTGACAATATCCATGTACAAGACCAACCTACATTCATTTTCTTAAAAAAAAAAAAAATTATTCTTTTCATTTTCATTTCTTATTTCCAAAAAATATCCACTAACTTTTTATATTACAATTTCATTATGCAGTATCGCACTCTAGTGATGCGAGTTCAAATTAATATCACCAAGAATTTCTCCTTTTCCATTCCTCTATGTCCAACCCTCCCTAATAGTTTTGAGTGATTATATATAAAAGCTTCTCATTAAAAGTAAATAAATACTTCAAGTAAATTGTTACCGAAGAAGGCTGGCATTCTTTTGGAACGATTTAAAAAGAAAATATTGATAATACTCCAATTGAAAAAGTAACTAACATGATGATTTGTTAAGTTATACCGATGATCATATAAAACTTTGATTAGAATTGCCAATGTATAACTAACTTAAGTCATTCTCTTAAACACAATTCCTTCATTTTGTTTGAGCAGTCTTGTTTGTGTCTTTCCAAAACGGCTTAAAATGCTTCCAAACTGAGATACCTTGTTACAGTTAATTCCTCTTTCCTTTTTAAAAATCTTTTTACTTTTAGGAGAGGCCAACGTGACTTTGTAGAAGCCGGCTTTGGTTTCATGTCAATGTGACGAGCATTACTATATACAATTGAGAAACCAATGGAAAAGGTTACTTGTTTCATAATCCTATAAATATCATTCACAGTTTCTTTTTGCATGGATATATCAAACTCCTTTAGGAAGACATCTAGTCAAAATGGTCACTCAGTTTTCTTCAGCTCCTTGGTTTATCATATATGTCCTTTTATCCTCTCTACTAGCTTGTAGTGTACTAGCATATGAATATGACCAAAAGGCATGTCCTTTCTCTTCTTTTTCTTTATTAAATTTTCAAATGGTCATACATATATTTGGCACGACCTAAGTCATTTTTTTAAAAAAATATTTCCGGAAGTCATTTTACTTGATCTATGTCTAAAATGTTATAACTACATGCAGGAATACATTGTGTACATGGGCGATCGTCCAAAGGGTGGCCTTAATTCTGCAGCATCTATGCACGCTAGCATTCTGCAAGAGGCTCTAGGGAGGTTAGTTGTACAAATATTTAATTTACTTGTTGTTCATTCTAGAATAAATTTAAAAAAACAGTCCATCTCTTATATTAGGAAATGTATCGTATATACTTTCAAATTTAATTCCTGATTAGTTAATTAAGCGGCTTCATTTGAGAAATTTATCCCCGTAACGTAGGAAGATAAGTGTAAATCAATGCCCCCACATCATGGCTTATATACGTATAAAGTCACTGTAAAATGAAGAATTGCAACTCATCAAACTTTCTGTTTTAACATGCATCCAGCAATAGTAGAGCTTCAGAGTCTTTGATGCACAGCTATAAGAGGAGCTTCAATGGCTTTGTAGCCAAACTAACTGAGGAGGAGAAGAACAGAATTGCAAGTCAGTCAATAAATAATGACCCCTTAAATTTTTAAATATACTGTATAGTGTATATAGAAGGCCTTTTTTTTCACATTCAATCATAATGTCTTAATAAGCTTTGATTATTCAGACATGGAAGCGGTTGTATCAGTGTTTCCAAATGGTAAAAAGGAGCTGCATACAACAAGGTCATGGGATTTCATCGGTTTTCCACAAGAAGTTAGAAGAGCTAGTGTCGAGAGTGACCTTATTATAGGAATGCTAGACACTGGAATTTGGCCAGAATCACAAAGTTTTAATGACAATAATATTGCTGCTCCCCCAAGCAAGTGGAAGGGCAGTTGTCAAGTCTCAGCCAACTTCACTTGCAATAGGTACTAAGCACAACAATATTGTTTCTCTGTGTCCATCGACAAGTTTAAATTTTTGGAGACAGCCTGCACTTATATCATGATGAAAAAAATTAAATCATGTTAGTCCATGACACGTATTGTCCGCTTTGGGGTTACACAACAATGCCACATAATTTCCCAAAAATATACGTACTATATGAACTTGAGATGTACCTTATAAAGCTCTTCACTTTCCTTTCCATTCTGATGTTGGATTCGTCTAAGGTGTCATGTGCTCCTCATCTCAGAAGCTTGTCAGTGTAGCAGCCCGCCTGACCTGCTTGGCCAGCCTTCGTCAGCCCGTCCATCCTAGGGGCGTCACAAATCAGGCCCCCATCAAGGATTTTAACTATATGAGTTTGGGATGTCATTGGACCCTCACACCATACTTGGTTCATTTTAATATTGCATATTGTGATGAGTGGACTTCTTAACACACATGCAGGATTTGACCTAGAGCTATTAATTTCAGCTGAACATGTACCTTATACATTGCATCCGCCCCTGCCTGCATGAAAGGGAACGTGTTGAAAACATAATTAATTTAACAAAAGTGTGTTTTATCTAATAGTTTATACTTTTAGATGATATTATCAAACAGTTTCAATAGATATATTTCACCACATACTCTACAACAAAAGTCACTAACTAAAGCTGGAAAATCTGCAGAAAAATCATCGGAGCAAAATACTATAGAATTAACGGACAATATCCCGAAGGGGATATCCAATCTCCAAGAGATACAGAAGGCCATGGATCACACACAGCATCAACAGCGGCTGGCCGCTCCGTTAGCAAAGCAAGCATGTACAATCTTGGTTCAGGAACAGCCAGAGGAGGGGTGCCTTCAGCAAGAATAGCAGTGTATAAAATATGTTGGTCTGATGGTTGTTTTGATGCTGATATTTTAGCAGCATTTGATGATGCAATTGCTGATGGAGTTGATATTATTTCACTCTCAGTAGGAGGAACTTTGCCTTATGAATATTTTGAAGATTCAATAGCTATTGGAGCTTTTCATTCTATGAAGAATGGAATCCTCACTTCGAATTCTGCTGGCAATTCTGGACCATATCCACAAACTATAACGAATTTATCACCTTGGTCACTTTCAGTTGCTGCAAGTACTATTGATAGGAAATTTGTCACAGATGTGCAATTAGGAAATGGTAAAGTCTATGAGGTGAGGAATTTCAACCCTTCCATTATTTTGAGTGTTTAACTTATATACATGGTAATGTAAAAAAAAAAAAAAATTATACTAATCCAAGGTAAACTTTCATTTTAGACGAGCAGTTAAAAAAGGATATTGATGCTAAATTAAAGCACAACACTACATATATTTCTACTATAATTAACAGGGCTTAAAAATTAGCAGAGTACAATTATTTTTCTCAAATCATTTTGATGTGTTGTAGTCAATTATGCTATCCTCTTTCTTTCTTGATCATGATGTACCTAGAATATTTAGTTAACGGATGATACATACTCCCTCCATTCCACAATGGATGACATGTTTCGGATTTCGAGAGTCAAACGAGTTTAACTTTGACCGTAATATTTTCATATATTTTTTAAATATTTTGAATTATTAATTATTATTACTTATAGTACTTTTTATGTAATTTTTAAATATATAAACGTCCTTTTGAAAAATTTAAAGATTATATATTTAAATTTATGGTCAAAATGAACTCGTTTGACTTTCGAAATCCGAAACATGCCATCCATTTTGAAACGGAGGGAGTACAAAGTAGGGATGTCAAATTTAGTGTAGAAAAATATAACCTGCCCAAACTTCGACATGTCAATTGGCAGGTTGGTTTGGACAAAATCCAAGTTGGTCTTTCGAGCCAAACATTAGAATGCTTATCAATATATAAAAAAAATAATTTTTGGATTTGGTTGGTTAAATACATTCATGATATAGAAAAGGTTGAATAGAAAAAACCTTTGTTAGTTTGATGTGGTAGTTAAACAATTTATAAAAGAACAAATAAACAAATGCAAAATATTTTAGTTGAGCGGGTTGTGTTATGACTCATTGTTTAGTCTAAATTGATCAGTCCATCCTGACACAATCAAATATTGTAATACGGCTTATGATTCAGGTGTCTTCTGTTCGTTTGACTTACAATGTCATCAAACTTAGGTGGAATTCACTATTGTCATTTGATTTTACAATTTGTTATCCTTCTTGAGCAGGGTGTCTCCATCAACACTTTTGATCTCGAGGACGAATATCCACTAATATATGGTGGAGATGTTCCAAATACTAAGGCAGGGTATAATAGATCTCAATCTAGGTATATTATACTGAAACAATATACTACTACTACTACACTAAAATTGATCAATATAATCCTTTTATTGTATAGAATATATAAATTATTATTATAACTCTATAAAGGTACTGTGAAGAAAATTCATTGGACAAAAGAAAAGTTAGAGGCAAAATTGTCCTATGCGATTGGTATTACAATGGAACAGTTATTGCTGGAGCTGTTGGAGCTATAATGCCAGATGATGGCATCAATGATGCTGCATTCTCTTTTCCCATATCAGCTTCATACTTGACCTCAAATGATGGTAGCAAAATTTTCAATTACCTAAATAAAGCACGGTATGCAGACAATAATCTGGTTTTAGTGGATGATTAATTATGTAACAAAGGCTAAGTTCATTCTGATATACTCTTCTAATTTTTTTTCAGTAAACCAACTGGAAGAATTTTGAAAAGTACTGAAAAGAGATTAGAATCTGCCCCTTTTGTAGTTTCCTTTTCATCAAGAGGACCCAATCCAATTACAAGTGACATTCTAAAGGTAATTCACTTCATTATCGCGCTAATTGATCTTGCATAAACTCTGGTTTAGTTCCGACTTAATTAATTCGAACATGAGATGGGTAGTAGAATCTTTATATGATCTTGGACAATCTTTACCTTATGAGCTAGTTTTTTGAGATTGAGTCACGCCAAATATCTATTCAATTTATCATGATATGAGAGCAAGACTCATCTCAGTTCTTGGTTTATCCGATGTTGAATCCCAATATTATGTTACCCATACTCTCATTGGGAAATTTTGAGTTCCTACTTCTAGTCATGGGATGAAGTTAAGTCTGAAGTCCATTTCGTTCACAATCTTTCCCAATGTCACTAATTGCCCATTATTGTTTTGTTTTGTGTCCCCCCCCACCCCCCCACCCCAAGCCTGATTTGAGTGCACCAGGAGTGGACATACTAGCAGCTTGGTCTGAAGGTACAACTGTGACAGGTAAACAAGGAGATAAACGGGTAGTTGCATATAACATAATTTCAGGCACGTCTATGGCTTGTCCTCATGCTACTGCAGCAGCTGCATATGTTAAATCATTCAACCCAACATGGTCTCCTGCTGCCATCAAGTCTGCTCTAATGACTACAGGTATATGTTGCAATTTTGGTTATGAGAAAAGTTTGGGTTAATCTCACGTACGATTACTGAATTTTACCCATTATAATTATAAAATAAAAGTTTGCATACAAATAAATTTTTTGTCACATTAAAGTAAATCAATTGAGTAACATGAAGTCATACGACGATTTTTTGTTACATTTAATAGCTGAACTGTTGTGATAATATTTCAACATATTCAAATGACCCAAGAAGGTCAAATTTTGTTACATTTGATAGCTGAACTGTTGTGATAATTTTTCAAAATATTCAAATGACCAAGAAGGTCAAATTTTCGGCTATGTGTAATCTTTTCTTTTAAGTGATAAAATATGGGTAGTCAAGATTTTTACACAATGATTTTTTTTTTCTAATTCTGCTATTTTGTATTTTACTAAGTCAGAATTTTGACCTTCTAGTCATGTGTATTTCATGAGTGACTCATATATTATTCAATAACTTTAGACATGGAAAAATAGTTTCGTGACTCACATATTCTAATAAGTAAGTTCATCGATCATACATGAAATTTTTTATGATCATACATGAAATTAATTCGATTAAACTTTATCCATAGTTTTAATATTTCTGTTTAATTCTTTCTTTGGGTACAGCTACACCTATGAGCTCCAGTTCAAACACTGATGCAGAATTTGCATACGGATCTGGTCAAATAAATCCTATAAAGGCAGCACATCCTGGTCTAGTATATGACATGGGAGAAAATGATTATGTAAAATTCTTGTGTGGTCAAGGATACAGTACCAAGAATTTGCAAATTATTACAGGGGCTAAGACTACTTGTACAACAAATGCAACTGTTTGGGACCTAAATTACCCTTCTTTCACAATTTCATCATCTAAAATTACACGAGTTTTTCATAGGACAGTCACCAACGTTGGTACTCCAGTTTCAACTTACAAGGCAACTGTTGTTGCACCTGAGGGGCTCAATATTTTAGTAGAACCAAGTCTTCTATCATTCAGATCATTAGGACAGAAGCAATCATTTGTGGTGGCGATAAGTGCAGACAATATTAGTAGTGATTCTATGTTATCAGGTTCTTTGGTGTGGGATGATGGGGTGCATTTAGTTAGGAGTCCTATTGTTGCTTATTCTTCTACTTAAAGCTTCATATACATGGTATTAGCTTCTTTTTTGTTTTTAACTTCTTTAGATCATCCCTTTTTAATTATAACCATATTGTTATTTTTAAGCTCAAAGAAAATGGGTGGCGTCTTTCAAAGGAGGGGAAAGGGGATACTATTGAACCCACCACCTCAACCATGGAAGGCACGAAACTCATCAAGTGGGCTATGTTGGATGTTGCTAGCTATTACCAAATTTGTTATTATATAGAGAAGCATGATAAATAATAAGGCATTTTTCGATTATATATACGCTGAAATATGTTATTGAGCTCTTATGCTAAGACGTTTCAATATTGTCTTTGCATTTTGGTGCCTGTCTATAACATACTCTTAACTTTAGCTAGGATTTGGAATGAGACATGCATGTGTGCTGTATGGAATACAAGATAAAGTCACCTTCTAGAATGTGACATGCATGTGCACTATATCATGATGGTTCAGTCACTAGCTCATCCAATCAGTCAGGGATGAACTTACACTGCGATAACACGTCAACTATAAATACTCGTACTTCTAGATCTTGTGCCACGACCTATGTAGGGTTTTCAACATTTTTTTAGAAATGAATTAACGATCAAACTTTGACATAGAAAAATAACGAAATTCACGTTTCTTTGTTGCTAGCTAGTCTTGCGAATCTTGAACTCCATGTTGACTAAAGAATATTGGAATTGTAACGTTATATAATATATTGTTGTAACTTCGCTTCGCACTACTTATTGGTGCAAAACTTCAATCTCATTGAAAGTCTTCTTTTCCCACAGAATTGCAGGCTTCACACCTATGCTCTGAAAGGTATAAAATTTGACTTTAAATTGAGTAGGTGAAAGAAATCAACATATGAATTGATAAAGAGAGGAGTTGAAGTCCTCTAATAAGACAAAGCCATGTATAAAGATAATGACTAGTTCATAAATATGAAATATCGTTTGTTACGTTATGAAAAATGTAAAATAAAATACCAAAAGGGTTTAAATTTTATCAGCCGATCGTGTGAAAATATTTATAGAATCTATATATAAATCTCTTGGATATAGGCACTAAAAGTGATTCAATAAAAATGGTATGTTACCTGCGCATCTCTATCACGCTGTTTTTGATGCTTTTTGCTTGTTCATCTCAAGTCATATTGATAGGGAATCGAACTTTGGACATTCTTCATTTTTTTCTTTTCTACGTCAAAACAAAGTATGACATTCTAATCTTGCATGTGAATGGCCTTTGCAATATTCTGAATTTCGAATGTTAAGCTCGAAATCGTACTAAAGAAGATTATACTAGTACTACTTACATTCGCCAGTCAAAGTGGCACTTTAATTTGGTTGATTGACTATCTTAACCTTTAAAAAGAAATTTACCTAAACTCTGTTGAAAAGAGATAAATATTAATGGGAGCTAGATTTAGTTTATAGTTAACTAAAAGTGTTTATTTTAGTTATACGACCCTTTTTCACAACGATTACTAAGATATCACATAAGAAATTAGTAAAAATAAAACAAGAACCCATTCTGGAGTCAATTTGTTTTATTTAAAGTCTATGAATACAAATCCACTTAGCCGTGTTTGATTTGCGGGACTAAAAAAGTGGGATATTCCACAAATTTGGGACTATAATAATTTCGAGATTAACAATCTCACCTCCTATATGGGATAGGATAATACTATGAATGTGGTATAAAAATTGTCCTATTTTAACTAATCCCACCACACTACTAGAAAAGTTAAAAACTGGGACGGACGGGTACAGACGGGCACCCCTCTGTATTTGAATTGAGAGGGCACGCCGTCGTAATCACTCGTCAAATAAAAAAATTAAATCAGGAAGGGCTAGCCGTCGCATAATATCGTCAAATAAAAAAAAATTATCCCAGGGAGAGCGCACGCCCTCCTCCATAAATAGAAATCAGATCTAAAACCGCTCTTCACTCCATCACACCCCTCTTCCTCTCTCTCACGCCTCTCTTTCATCAAAAACCTCTTTTTCCATCTCTCAATCCTTCAAACACCCGAGATTCTCATTCAAGTCCTTGAAATGTAAGTTTCTTCCCTTTCACTACTAGAAAAACCGCCTTTTTCGACCGCCAAATCGGTCGGAGAACGGTCGACATTTCGACCGATCTTCGACCGATTGCGATGGTCGAATAAATGATGGTCGAAAAAGCAGTGTCGACCGTCACCGGTCGAAAGGTCGACCGGCTTTCGACCGACAGTCGGTCGAAGAACGTGTATTTTTTTTTAAATGACGAGTTCTTCGACCGAAGTCGGTCGACAGGCCTGTTCGACCAACTTTCGGTCGAAGGGCCTTTCGACCGAAAGTCGGTCGAAATGTTGGTAAAACGTTTGACCAACTTGTCGACCGAAAATCGGTCGAAAATCTGTAAAAACCTGCAATATAAAATCTGCAATTAGCCCTACACCACCTGTAAATTCAGCAACACCCAGAACATGCAGCAAAACCAGCCAAAACAGATTCATAAACGATATTCAACAACAAGGCTAACAAGCCAAACAATAGAAACAAGTCGATCAACATCAGTAATAGTGTTACAATTATCAAATAAACTTAACACAGAGTTTATGGTTCAACTATCACTACTGGTTAGAACCCGAACTAGACTCGGCATCAGACTCAGACGACGAATTGTGTTGACGTCTGCTCTTTCGCTTTCCTTTGGATTTTTTTCTGCGCTTAAGGAGCTTTTGCAACATTTCTTGCGTTTGTCTTTGATGAGCCTCATTTGCTATGCGCATAGCTTCATTTTGTCTCTTGAGCTCTGCGATCTCCTCTTTCACCCGAGCCATTTCCTCAGGATCAGCAGAGCTTGAAGGAGCAGTAGCACACGAGCCCAAATAGTTTGACTTATGCTTATCTGATGAATGGAGTGTTGCAAGGCCATATGCGGACCCCTTCTTCACCCCTCCATTAACCTCCAACCATAAATTGGTTTCTTGCTCGAGCGTTAGGGGAGCTGGGGTACTGCTTCCGCATTCAGATTGTTGAGTCGAGGTCCACTCTTCAACGGCCTTTGTAGCTCTTTCCTAAAAAACAGAAATATATCAACGGTACAAATATGAAGTATAAACGTTGAAGGATTGACGCGAAAAAAGTTTAAATTTAATAACTTACCCAGGCCTCTTTTGCGCGGGGCTCGACCCAGACTTCTCCGCCCTTTTTATCATTCTTGATATGTCGGATCTTGTGCATTTCAGGGATTATAATTGTCCGCTTTTCTTTCTTTTCCTACAAATTAAAGAAGAGAAGAAGTTAGATTAAAAAAAAAAATGATTATAGTAATTCATATAAATTAAATTACTTTACCAATCGCATCTTCTGCATCGCAGCGCTAACTGAGCCACCGGTATAGAGCGATCCACCCTTACTTGATGCTCGCGCTTTCTTCCCTTGTTCGCTCTTCTTCAAGAATTCGGGAGTCTGCCAATATTGCTGCAGATCTTTCCATTGATGATCATAGAGGAAGCCGGACATTTTTTCTTTTTTACGCACATTATACATTGCGTTCTTGAATAACTCACCGCATTTCTTTGGGAAGTTGGAACGGACTTTATTGTCCAGAGGCGGATGCCACTTACACTCAGCCTGAAATAACATCAAAATATTTTATTTAAACATAATCATTAGAAAACCCGCAATTAGTAATAAACCTGATGCATATTTATCACCTCAAAAGCCTGCATTATCCGCTTCTTTACATGAGGGGGCACCGCGCCCCAGGTTGGCCAGGATTCTTTCCATTGAGATCTCATGCATCTCGTCAGTATCGGAGTAGCATCAGTGTTGGCGCAAAAGCTACATAAAAATCACAAGAGTTAATAGAAATACTAACAATTAAACGTTAACTAATTATTAAATAGATAAGAACTTAAAAAATAAGATACTTACTTGTTATCCTCCTCGGGATAAATAATAAACCGCCCTCCTTCCCATGTGCCAGACTCACCGATGTAATAGGGTGACCTCGGATCATAGTACATGATCTCCTGCTGGACCGATGGGCCGACAGAGCTAGATGGGTCTGAAGGCGGCTGAGTAGACCCAGACAGAGTAGCTCTAGCAGGGGACTGTGCGGGATCGCCCTGTGGGGATCGCCCTGTGTGGGAACGGCTTGGGTCTCAGTTATATCATAACTAGTGAAGTCATTCCGCCAACCAGGAGGAAACTGAGACGGGCCAGGGGGCCTGAAAAAATCTGGATCATATCCTACAGGGGCTTCTGTAGGAAGCGAATGCGGCACCTGCGAAGTAGGAGTGTCATCAGCCCCATCAGCTGATGTCTCGCCTACCTTTTTATTTCCCTTCTTTTTTCTAAAAAAATGCTTCATACCTGTTGAAACATTCACATTACTTTAGGAAAGAAAAAGTAAATACGTAATATACTAGCTTGTCGTTGTCATTTGGAGTAATTAATTACTTAGTGTTTTTGTATTTTAATGACAGTAATGTTATATAATTTGAGCAATTTTACCACGATGAGGCATCAATTAAATAAACACATTCCTTGCACAAAATAAGAATACATATATCTTCTTATGTTGATACGTACATTAAACTAGCAAATTAAAAAAGTTAAACATCAAAGTACAAATAAGGTCAATCATCATCATCAGCCAATTCTTCTTCCTCATCCTCATCGTTAAATTCTTCCTCGGCTGGCTCGTCACCATCTGTATATTCATCATCCTCATTTGCCCTTGAAGTTCCTTCTCCAAAATTAGCCGTGTTTTTTTCTCGACTAACTACAGATGCATCTAACTGCTGTCTGCTCATATATGCCATCAATATGCCATCTCATATGAGGAGCAGAACTCATCGAAGCATACAACCTCTTTAACCTGGGTATAAAGGGCAAGTAATGCATCGACTTAACTGGCTTCTGCTTCTTTTTAGGATTTTGCTCAGGCTTGTATCGAGGCTCCTCACAAAATCTACATGTCACGAGGTCTGCATCATCCTTATAATACAACATGCAACCATTAACACAACAATGAATCTTCTCGGGAGAAAGGCCTAACGAGGAAACCAACTTCTTAGTGTAGTAATAATTAGTTGGTAAGGCCATCTTAGTCGGATTGAGTTCATTCATAAGGCCGATGATGGAATCCATTGCAGCTTGAAAAATACTAAAATCTGATTTGATACTTAGCAATCTAACAGCAACCGACAACTGGAAATGCACCGAGCCCTCATACAATGGACGACTTGCTTCCTCCAACCGTTTATAGAATTGATTTGCCTCAGCATTGGGAATGTACTCAATGTTTGGCTGTGATGTACCCGGCTGCAGGGGATCATTATCCGGGTACATCCCAAAAGCATCATGTACCATATCCTCCATTCTATAATTATTAAGGTCTGGTTCCACAACCGGAGAACTTTTACCACCATGAATATTTTCTAGATTTTGAAGGTGCTCCTGCAAATCCCACGGCTCTCCATGATTATACCAAACATAGTAATTTGGCATAAACCCCTTCTTATAAAGATGTATCTCTACCTTCGTCAAATCTTGTGTCTTTACGCATTTGCATTTTTCACATGGACACTTAATTTTGCCATGCCTTAAATAATCGTCTGTTGTACGAACATTATTAAGAAATTCCTTAACACCCGCTACAAACGAAGGCCTCAACCCCCGCCGCCCGGGAAAATTTCTATTATCCATCCACAAACGACGTCGATTAATGTCCATATCTACACAAACATTGCAAGATTGAGAAACAATATGTATGATTTTTTTAAATATAAGATTATCAATTTTTAATTACTAAATTATAAAGTTTTATGTCATATACTTTGCCTAACGCAATAAATTTTTTATCTTAGTTTGCCACCTTTTTATAATCACTATAGCAAGATTAATGTGGTCGGGTTTGTTAATGCTCGCAACTTGTTTGATGAAATGCCCCAAACAAACAATATTTCTTTCTAATACCCTATTAATTACCATTATCAAAGCAATTCAGACCAACAAAAACTTATTCGTTTTAGGCATAACATGTTCATCTTTTCAACAATACCAAAGCAACAATACATTCCAAACACCGCTACCAAACAATTCCAACAATCCCCAACAACTACAACAATCCCAAACAACACAAATCTAACTTTATAAGAGATAACAACACCAAACAAGTTCTTCGACATCAACAATAACTACAATAAACTAATTACTAATAATTAACTACCTATGCAACATTATAGGCCGAAATTAAAAAAATTAAATTCGGATTATATATAAAAAAAAACTTACCTTAAGGTTGATTTGTGCTCCAATAGCACTTAATTATGATTCCCCACTAGTTATATGCTTAAGAACTACAAAAAAAATGAGTTAAAAAGTTAGGATTTTAGTTTTAGAAAATAATTAAAATAACACTAAAACTAAGAATTTACCTTGAATTTGTTGTTATATGTAGTGTTTAGGAGGGTACAAAGTGATTTTTTTTTTTTTTTTTTTTTTGAATTTGGGGTGTTATGGTGGTTTTCGGGTATAGAGGTTGGGGGGGGGGGGGGGGGGATAGAGAGAGTATATGTGTGTTTGGGGAAGAAGATGAAATGGGGGAAGGGGTTTCTGCCGTAATTTATTTCGGGGGTTTCAACCGCTCTTTCGACCGATTTTCGGTCGAAGCCTTTTAAAAAAAAAAAAAATTTCTTCGACCGAATATCGGTCGAAATCCGGCGGTCGAAAAAGCCGGATATTTTAGTAGTGTTTCTTGTTCTTTTTCTTGGTTAAAAATGTACCCGAGATTCTCACTCGAGATTAATTTTTTTTCTGTTTGTTGCAGCAGACCACCGACGTATCTTGGAGTCGCCGCGGGCAGTCCGCCACTGGTCAGAGTTTCATTTAAGTATTTTTTCAGTTTTTTATTTAATATTTTCCCTAATGTCATGACATTATTTTATTGTATGAAATATGATAGTTAGTAAGTACATTTTGAGTTGTGATTAAAAATAAAACTAATCCCCTAAATTTATTTTAGTCCGCATTTGTGAGTTTGTATGTTGGGATTGATTGGTAAAGCTAGCCTTGCAATAGCTATTTGTAACTTGATATGTTAGTATTTGAAAATGCTTATATGTTGTTATTGGAAGAAATGCATAAGTTATTTTCTTGAGTTTATTTGGATTCATCTTAATAATTTGGAATTTAATTTTTGTGTAATCATTGCTAAGAGAACTTTGAATCTTTGATTAGCTTTCGATTATTGGATTTATACTCATTGGAAATATGCAATAAATTTTTTAAAGCTAAAGGAAGAAACTAAAAAGTTAGAATGTTAAGAAGAAAGGAGAATAAGTGACAAAGTAAATGTGTATTATATTGAATTTGGCTAATTGAATTATTTAAGTTGCTAAAATTTTTTGTGATGAATTAGAAGATAAACTTGAGCTACACAAGATAATTTTAGAGTGGTTGTAATTTTTCTGAATATTCTACTTTGTATTATTTTATGTAGATGGAACGTCATGAAAATCGTAGTTGGATGTATAATAGGAATAACCCAGGATGTTGGGTGTTGAGGAAAATTTTTATAGATGGGGTTGCAGAATTTGTTGCCAAAGCTAAAATGCTTCTTGAATATATAAGGGAGGGGAATATCAAATGTCCTTGTTTGGATTGCGAGTGTTGAGACGTGATTTTTTTTGATTTTTCTATTTAATATATAGTTTTCTAACATATTATTAAATATTTCAGACGAAGGTTTCTTAGAGTGATGAGAATGTTGGTCATATTATGATTCAGTGTTTTGAACAGAGAGCGGCAGATCGGCTTAGTGTACATTTCATTCTGTAAGAATATCGGGAAAAAGTCCTACGTGGGTGTATGAAGATGCTTGGATAAAACTTCTAGCATATTGGGAAACTGATGAGTTCAAGGCAAAACAAGTGCAAGCCAAGGCTGCCCGAACCTCCGAGAAGGGTGGCTCTTTACACATTGGCGGTTCACTTAGCTGGGCGACCCATAGGCACAGACTTGTAAGTTGTTAATTGAGTTTTTCTTGAATATAATTAATATAGGTCTTTTAAATTTTAGCTAACGTTTATAAGCTTGTAGGAGCAATCAAATGGAGGACCTATGTCTGATGTTAATTTTTTCTAGAAGTATCATGTATTCTATGACGAGGAAGGTAATATCATAGCCTATGTGGAGAAACGTGTAGAGAAAACCATTATAAGTTACTAAATTAAACCCTCTATTTTTGTTTAACTTGAAGAAATTATACTTATCCTGAATTTTGTTTATTTCAGAAAATTTTTAGAGCTGCACAGGAGCAATGGACTCAAAGCCAAGAATCCGATGTAGACGGTGGATCAAGCCAGCCCACTGAAGAAGAAGTTACATCAATGTTTGTTCAAGCGAGTGGTGGCTACAACAAAGGAAGAGTCTACGAATTCATACCTAAGATTTACAAGGAACTATCTCGTATAGGTATCTCTACTTCTTGCTCCTCTTCTTCTTCACAGGTTCCCAATGATGAAGTGCTTTCAGAGTTACAAAGGCTAAGGCAAGCAGAAGCGGAAAACAAAGCTTCAATCAAGAACTCGGAAAGCCTTGTGAAAAAGTAGATGTCGCGGGGGAAAGGGTGATGGTATTGACTTCGATAGAGTCGAGGAGATGGTTGGTTTGTTAAACTTTATGTTCTAGACTTGGTTTTTATCCCGTTTATGTTGTGAGACTTTATGTTTAAAACTTTATGTTCTAGACTTGTTTTTTATCCCGTTTATGTTGTGAGAGTTTATGTTAAGTTTGTTAAGGTTTATTGTTAGGACTTTATGTTCGAGTTGGATTCGGCCCAAGGGTTATATGCTTTATGTTTAGGAGGTTAAGTAAGTGTATGGAAGATTTATTAGACTTATTATTATAATGTTTGTGTATTATAGTTTAATTCACTGTTCGGCTAGCTGTGTTATGGATGTGTATTGGTTGTTGGCAGGCATGTATCTATTTTTTGATATTTTATTATGCAGGTTTACCACTTTTACAAACGGCTAGTCGTCTCAAGCTTACCAAAAATGAATTAATACTAATGGGCACCCCTCGCTAAACAAAAAAAAATTCCAGATTTTAGTGTATACCGACGGCAATCCATCGGTATATTTATTTTTAATGAAATTTTTTATCGTGCCTGAAATGGAATACCAGAGGAAGGCCCTCGTAGTTGTCGCCAGTATGTACAACGGCTGGCCATCGCACTGTTTAGCGACAATAGTTTTACAGACAGACGTGTCTTGTGACGGCGTTCCTACGGTATTGACCGTCGGAAAAAACGCGTTTTTTAGTAGTGCCAACCAAATATGGAATTGATGTAGTCCCAAATTTAATCCTGAAATTATTAGTCCAATTCCACCAACCAAACGATCTTTAATGGTATAGATAAAAGTAGTTATTAGAAGCTAGCTCATTTGTAATCCAACTGCATGCGCAAGTGAATTGAGTGCGTACATCAAATTAATAAGTACAAAACTTGTGTCTTTCGTATATATATTTATTGATTGATCATTGATTATGTGATACGTAAATTTTAATTTATAATTATTAAAATTTACTATTGATTTAATACGCTCAGTGCAAGATAAGTATTTATGGAAGTGAACAAACTGCCAACTTGGTCAGTGAGCTGAGATTGTTGGGGAGGGTGGGGCGAGTGGAGGTTTGTATTTTCAATAATCCACGGATCCACCTCCCACCTTCCACCTTTTTCCTTTAATTTAGTTGGCCAAATATGAACATGGCATTTCACTTTTCCAAAGCCTGTTTAACTCTATAGGAGAAAATTTACGCACCTATAGCTAGTCGTTCTTCTGAGAGAGGAAGAAAACAGACAGTCACTCTGTCAGTGATCCTTTTTTTTTTTTTTTTTTTTTTTTTTTTTTGGGTTCTTTCTTTCATGTTTCATAGTAGTTTTCACAACTTATTAGCGTTTTGTAACACCGTCATCGTGGAGAAGTTAACAAATGGATGGGAAGACACATGACATACATATAGAAATGTATATATTGTTGGCTTGTTGCGCTTTATTTTTACACTATTTGTGTAATTTGACATATTATAGTAGATCATATGTCTTATTTTAAATAATTTTATTTATTATGAGCAGTTAATTGCAGTTATTATTTGAATGACCTTATAATAGAAAAAGATGTTTACACACTGTCTGTATACATTTTAAATCTATAGATTATATAATTTATCTTATATATACCAAAATAACTAAGATAAATTCGTACACTTTCAGTGCAGTTTTTATATATATATATATATTAGTTGTGTAATGATGTAGAAAGTAGATACATGCATGTGTGTATTCATTCTGGTCCTTCTTACACGTAAACAAGACAGGTATTTGCATGCTAACTATGCAGAATATTATTCAATCATCAATCCTGATTCTCATGATAAGGTCCCACTACTAAGGCGACTAATTGCATATTAAAAATAGAGTGTAAACCGCAAGGCACGCTGTTACTTTACTTTTTACCAATAATTTTCTGCTTACATTCGAGAAGCCCTTACCATCCGTGTATAAATATTACTAGTACTACTCCAATTATAATATATTTGTAACTGGAGTGCCCTCCAAAAATTGATTGAACTTCTTCTCTTCATTTCATTTGTTACTAGTGAAAATGGGCATTCCCAAGTATTTTCTGTTGTTTGTTCTTATAGTAATACTTATGATAACCACTAAAAATACCACTGGACGCCAGCTTGAAGCCAACCGTGTATTTGTTCAACATCCACAACGTAATGTATCCTCCTATAATTACTTAAATTTGGACATATTCTTTTCTATTTTCCATTAAATGAGTAAAGGTATCATGTAATATATTGTTTTTTTCTTTTAAATAATTAATGTGTAGGTGATTATTCGAAGATGTTTTCAAAGATTGGTTTGGACTGCAAATGCTGTGATGGTGTAGGAGGTGAATGTACAAAATCATGGCAAGGACGTTGCTTAAATTTCCAGTGCTCTTCTTGGAAACAGCATTCATTTCGAATCCCTAATTAACCACACAGCTTATTCATTTGGTTTGTATTCTCAAGCTGTAATGCTTTTGAGTATGGATATATTGCATGTCCTCATCATATTACTATAAAAGCATGTCCTCCAAAAAATTAAAAGTTAGATTACCAAAATACCCTTCTAATTACTTAATCCTAACAAAAGTGTTTGATATATTTAGCAATAATGTTTAAGGAAACAAATTACTGTACTTAAACGTGTCTCCTCTTGAATAGTTGTGTTTTTCAAATTGCTTCACAGTAATTTTGTTTGAATAGAAGCATATTCTAACCTCTGGATTTACTTCAACCTATTATTAATCTTTCTATTGGACAAGTCAGAAAATATCGCAAACAATTGGTGCTTTAGAATAGTTACTCCAACATAATACATACACAATACACGCATGGCTAAATATGAAGAAAAATGAATTAAAAAATTTTGGCATAACGTGTCTCCTCTTGAATAGTTGTGTTCTTTCAAATTGCTTCACAATAATTTTGTTTGAATAGAAGCATATTCTAACCATTGGATTTACTTCAACCTATTATTGATCTTTCTATTGGACAAGTCGGAAAATATCGCAAGCAATTGGTGCTTTAGAATAGTTACTCCAACATACTACATATACAATACACGCATGGCCAAATATGAAGAAAAATGAATTCAAAAAAATTTGGCAAGAAGTGCTAATCATCAAAAGTCATGTCTAACTTGAAGAGGTGCACAATACATTACATGGCTTCACTTATAGTTTCTGTGTTCACGGAAGATGGCATCCCCAAGATTAAGTTACTTTGGTCAAAAGCCAAACAAATGTTTAGTGACATTGGTAACGAATCTCTGCTAATACGCCATTGCTGGAAGATTGGAATGGCTTGAGGACAATTAAAGCAAGTTATGCAATTTCTTGCTTGCCCTAATCTTTTCAAGTTCTCTTGTCATCGTGAATTATGACATTCAATTTAAGTGCTACTAGGTCAGATGTTTATTTTATGATGAGAGCCCATCGAAAATATATTTTTTAAGTTGAATGTACATATGTCATGATTGATAATAACATGTGGTTAAGATTAAATTGTTGTTCTTTTTTCAAATAATTGAAATCGCTTGATATTCCATTTGGTTTTTATCATTTAATGTGCATGAAAACATATGTGAAAGATAATCTTCAAGTTTTTTTCATATGAAATGGACTTACATCAGTATTTGAGTATAATTTTGAGATCATGAAAATGACAATCCCACATTTATCATTTAGGGAAACTTAAACTTTATTCATTAAGAAGCTAAGCTTTGTTTTAATAGTATTGATTGATATTATTTTAGTATACCGTGTGTTACAAGATTCAGCATATTTACTTTAAATATATAATTACCTCATAAGTATTATATTTAATTATAATACTAAAGGGGACAAAATTAAGGTAAGTACTACTCTGAAAGGTTGTGTTATATATTTTTTTTAGTACTACCTAATATGAAGCGCCTAATGTAAAATGTCGCTTTAAAGTGTAACTATCTTATTTGGTTGTATCTGCTGTCATCATATTTTTATGAGGATGAAGAGTCAATAGGCCTTAGGAAAATGGACAATAAATACACTTTCGTTGTTTGGTTTGTGGACAAGTTATACAGGGACTATTAGATAGTGATTATATATGAGTATTTAATTGTAAAATTATTAATTAGTGAATATGCTTTTTGTATATATTTTGTTTACTGCATTAGAGATGGAATACACATGGCCACATTATAAAATATGTTCTTGATTTTACCTACATAATTTCGAAAAAACTTTTATTTTTAATATTTTTCCATTCTTCAATTTAGAGGAAGCTGGCCAGCATCTGATGCTAATCGTTCATTTTCGTATTCAAATGATTTTCGGTCATTGTGACTCGATATACAATTCACTATACAGCGACATTGGTAGTGGCATAAAAACTCTTTTACTTTATTCTTTCATTTATTATTATTATTTATTCACAAACTTTGCTTTACTAATATTTTTGTAATTATTTAACTCAATTATGTACTGTACAATTCGACACACACGTGCAACGCACGTGCCGAGAAACTAGTCTATATAAAAGCATAGTCATCCTAGAGTGCTATATATAGGGAATTATATCTGTAACGAGAATAACATATGGTCGTTAAGTTTTATGGTACGTGATCTATCTCCTTCTGAAAAGTAGGATCACCTCTTGTATTGGCATGTAATTCATTCAAAAAATAAAATCAGAGACTTTGCTCAAGTTTATCAGTTTGATGTCCACTCGAAAAATATAAGTTTAGTTGGTGATGTGTGTTATAGACAAAATAAGAGAGTCAAACTCAAAAGACTAGTCTAGTAGGTGGGAGAACTCATTTAGTCTTATATACCCATTAGCATCTCTCTTTTTTATCAATGTAGGAGAGGTGCTCACAACAATCGTCACGCTTGAGGACCAACAACATCGTTGGTCACGGTTGGCACCCCTCTTAGGTCCAGGCCACCACTCCTAGCACAAGCCACCACTTCGAGTTGCGGCCCCCAAGCGCGAACTCTCAATGAAAGCACCAATGTTATAGACCAAATAGGAAAGCCCAACCCAAAAGACTAGTCTAGTAGGTAGGAGAGCTCATCTATTCTATATACCCATTAACATCTCTTTTTTTTATTAATGTGGGAGAGGTGCTCACAACAATGTGCATGCAACGTAATATCATCTTTCAGGCACTGAAAAGTTGATTTTCTAGCTAAGAACCCTCATCAGGATTAGTGAGTTAAGTTACATTATTTCTATGGTTTAGATGACCATTTAGGTTTAACTTCAATTTTGGAATATATTTGGATCAACTCCTTTAATGTCCGTAGGGGCGGCTGTTGAGAGCTGGTTTTGAAGTATGACAAACAAGAAGGACTCAGAGGTTCCCACTGAGAACCTAGTCCTTGGAATAAAGGGCACGCTTGATCGAAAAAGATTACGGATTGCAAATCCCTGCGGAACTAGGAGTAGTGGCGCGTGATTGAATATGCATCCTAGTCAGACTAAAAGAGGCTGTGTCCAGGCTGTGTCTTCGAAGTGTGTAAAGGAGTTGGACTTCAACAAGGAAAAGAGTTACTAGGAATCCTGACTTGCCATAATTAAAAGGATTCCTTGTAGAACTCAACTAGGGTTTCAATACCCATATAAATGCAAGTAGTAGAGGCAGCCGAAAAGCAGTTATTCACAAACGGAGAGTTGAGAGCACGAAAAGGCAATCTAGCATCTTTCTACGTGAAAAACTGGAGAAGACAACTTGAGTGCATGCAGAGTATTGAGTCTAGATATTCTGTCTAGGTTCGTCAAATTGCAAGTTGTCTTTAATTCGAGCTTTCATAGTTTTACCTATTGGCTTATTCAGAAGCATATGTATTAGGTGAACTTTTGTGTAATTACTGAGAAGCTAGAGTTTAGCTTTGAGTAGTGATTAGGGTCTAGAGTGTAGCCCCTTTGTTACAGAGTTTGTAATCAGAAACGTTGCTCTTGTGTTAGTGGATTCAGTTCTAAAATCCCAGAGTGTGGGTCGTGGTTTTTCTCCACTGAGCAAGGAGTTTTTCACGTAAAATCCTTGTGTTCCTTGTGTGTGTGGTGCTGTGAGTTATAGTGTTCCATGCAGCATAAAAGATAATATAAGAACTAGGTTCTACGTTAGAAGAACCAGGTTCTCGTGACGAAAATCGGTAGACACTATTCAACCCCCCCCCCTTCTAGTGTCTTCAGGAAGTGCATAGAGTGTAACAAGTGGTATCAGAGCAGGTCTTCTTGTAAGAGGTTAACACCTTGAGAAGGATCAAAATGAGTGCACCACCTACAATCACTGAAGGACAGTCAGTTCAGAGGCCCCCACAGTTCAATGGGCAATACTATGCATGGTGGAAGAACAGGATGGAGAACTACATATGTGCTGAAGATTATCAACTCTGGCTGATAGTCTCTGAAGAAAATCTGATCCCCACCAAAGTAGTAGGTGAAGGAGCTACTGCTAAGCAAGAACCAAAACTGAAAGAAGAGTTTAATGAGACGGACTATAAGATGATTGAAAAGAATCACAAAGCCAAAAGACTGGTCATTTGTGGTCTTGGTCCTGAGGAGTTCAATCGAGTATCATCTTATAAGACGGCCAAGGAAATATGGGATGCTTTGCAGGTTGCGCATGAAGGAACCACAGAAATGAAGGACTCCAAACGGAGAATGCTGAAAAGACAATTTGAACTTTTCACCATGGGTGAGAAAGAATCAATTCAGGACATGATGACAAGGTTGACTATCATCACAAATGAAATGAGATCTCAGGATATGGAATTTCCTGAAATAGAGATGGTTGATAAAGTCCTAAATGTGCTGCCTGAAGCATGGGAACCAATAATGACTGCCATCATTGAATCCAAACCTCTGAGGTCCATCAAACTTGAAGAACTAGTTGGGAGTTTGAAAACTCATGAGATGATGAAGGACTCAAAAGCTAAACCAACTGTAAAGAAGGACAAGGCCCTTGCTCTTAAAGCAACTGAAGAAACTGATGATTATATTGATCTTCAATCAGTTGAAGCAGCAATGGTGAGTGCCTTAAGACAAAAGCTCAATCTGGGAAGGTTCAAAGGATTCAAAAGAGGTGGAAAGGAGAGTTCTAGCAGGAAGAACATAGTTGACAGTCCTGACTATTCAGGGTGCTTTAAATGCTTCAAAAAGGATCATGCTGTAGTAGACTGTCCTATGTGGGAAATAGAATGGATGAAAAATAGAGCATCCAAGAAAAAGGAGAAGGAGACACCAAAGGAAGCTGATAAAGATAAGAAGAAGTCGAGACGACCTCCAAACTTCAGAGCAGAAAGAAAAAAGAAGACGGAGGCATTCTATGCTACATGGGGACCAACTGACAGTGAATCCGACCATGAAAAGGATTCTGGAGATGATTCGCCGCTGGCACTAATGGGTATGTCAGACAATAGCTCCGATGAAGAAGACCTTCGAGAGTTGGGAGGAGGAAGAGATCCGTCTAAACCTCCTGTGTTCAATGGAACTTACTACAGGAACTGGAAGAAACAGATGAAGACCTTCTTGCTAGCCGCAGACTATAGTCTATGGCTAATTGTGAAGAGAGGACCTCATGTCCCTGTAAAGAGAGCTGCAAATGGTGTCCTAGTGCCAAAGAAGGTAGAAGAACTGGATCCTCAAGACCTAGACTGGTTACAGGCAAACTCCAAAGCTGAATGGTACCTGAAAAGAGGACGTACCTATGATGTACTTGCTAAAATATCTGAATGCAAGTCGGCCAAGGAAGTCTGGGAAAGGCTGAAGGAGGTGTACTCAGATGACGTTCAAAAGAAGGACTCAGCTCTTATGGCAACGGATGGAACTGAAGATGCTCACTCAGCAGAGGTATGTCTATCTGAACTGAAGGAAATATTGCATACATACTCTTCTGAAAACCTAATTTTAATCACTGCTACCTTGATCAAGGGTTATGAAAAGGAGAAGCTTGAAAAAGATAAACTAACTGAAGAACTAAGTAGTCTTAGAACTAAGCACAAGAGTCTCCTAGAACAGAACATTGAACATGAAGAAGTCAATGCCACCTTGAAAGGACAGACTCTAGTGTCAAATTCTAAGATCACTGAGCTAGAACTGGAATGCAATCAGTTAAAAGAAAGTGCAAATGGTAAGCAAGTAATAAGTGAAGTTCAAATCTTTTTGGAAAATGAATTGAAAAGAGCAAACGAAATTCTGTATCAGGAAACTGAGAAGAACAAGGTCCTAAGTCAAAAAGTTGAAAAATCAAAATTTGAGCTTACCAAATTAACTAAGTGGAATAAATCATAAGAGGCGATGAACTAAGTTCTTGAAAATTAAAACAGAGGAAAACAAGGATTAGGATTTAAGAAACCACTGCCTCCATATAACCCTAAAAACAAGTATGTGGCATTACCTTGCAACATGTTATGTACTTTTTGTGGTGAAACAGGTCATATCAAACAAAAGTGCATACATGTCAGTAAGGCAAAGGCCAAGAACAAAAGAAGTGTTTTACCTAAATGGGCTAGACAAGACTTGATTTACCCATTTTCTAATAAGAAGGGACCCAAGCTTGTCTGGGTTCCTAAGGCTAACCTCTGATTTGTTTTGTAGGCTGGAGTGAGAATGAACAACCCAAGCTGGATTCTTGACAGTGGGTGTTCGAGGCACATGACTGGAGATAGAAGAAACTTTCTCTCACTTGCAGCATTTCAAGGAGGCAGTGTGGCCTTCGGAGGAGGAAAGAGCGGTCAAATAGTAGGAATTGGAAAGATTGGGAGAACTCTGGATCATGCTATTGAGAATATTTATTGTGTTGATGGCCTTAGACACAATCTGCGGAGCATCTCCCAACTATGTGATAGAGGAAATGAAGTGAAGTTCTCATCTGTAGGATGCATTGTGAAGAACCTACAGAGTGGAGAAGCTGTAATGGAAGGGAAGAGGGTAAACAATGTATACAAAGCATCGCTGAAGTCATTACCTGAAAACAACCTAACATGCTTGAATGTACAAGAAAGTGACTCTCAGCTGTGGCATCAAAGAATGGGTCATGCAAGTCTCTCACAACTAAATAAGCTTGTATCAAAGGAGCTGGTTCGTGGACTGCCAAGTAAGAGATTTGAAAACATTAAGATGTGTGATGTGTGTGTAAAAGGAAAGCATGTGAGATCATCCTTCAAGTCCAAGAAAGTGGTAAGCACATCAAAACCACTGGAACTGTTGCATATGGATCTGTGTGGACCTATGAGAGTCAGGAGCAGAGGAGGAAAGAGATTCGTGTTCGCAATTGTTGATGACTACTCTAGATACACATGGACTCTGTTCTTGGCAACTAAAGATGAAGCCTTTGACAGTTTTAGAGACTAGGCTGGTGTTGTTCAGAAGAGGCTAAGCCATGAACTCATCTGTATCAGATATGATCATGGGACTGAGTTTGAAAACTCAAAATTTTCTGAGTATTGTGCAAGAAACATCATAGATCATAATTTCTCCGCTCCAAGATCTCCCCAACAAAATGGAGTGGTGGAAAGGAAGAACAGATCTCTGGAGGATATGGCCAGGACTATGCTGTTTTCAAGTGGACTTGCAAGAAACTTTTGGGCTGAAGCAATAAATACCGCATGCTACTTGCTGAACAGATGTTCAATTAGAGCAATTCTTGACAAGACCCCATATGAGTTACTCAGAGGTAGAAAACCAAATATTGCTCACCTAAGACCTTTCGGGTGTAAATGCTTTGTTCACAATAATGGATAGGAACCCTTGGGTAAGTTTGATGCCAGGAGTGATGAGACAATATTTCTTGGTTACTCTACTCAAAGCAAAGCATACAAAGTGTTCAACAAAAGGACACAAACAGTGGAAGAAAGTATGCATGTTGTCTTTGATGAATCAGACAAGGCATTGGAGGAAGGTGAGTCAGATGATCAAGTGATTGGCCTCAGCAGGGAAGAAGGAGTGAATGAACTGGAAGGCTCAGAGGACAATGAGAAATCAAGTGAAGATCCAAGTACATTGGAATAAGGAGTCAACTTGACAGGGGGAACTGCTGATGAAGCTGATGATTCAGCAAGTCAGGAAGAAACTCCCCAGGATAATGATGCTAGTTCTTCCAGTCATATGAAACTCAGGCCATGGAAACACCAACGATCTCATCCCTTGGAAAATGTTCTATCAGAACTGGATACAGGAATCATGACCAGGTCAGCCTTGAAGAACTTCTGTGCTTTCTTTGCCTTCCTCTCATCTCTAGAACCAAAGAACGTGAAAGAAGCCCTAGAAGACCCAGATCGAATTCTAGCCATGCAGGAGGAACTACATCAATTCGAAAGAAGCAAGGTGTGGCATCTAGTTCCTAAGCCAAAGGATAGATCAATAATTGGAACAAAATGGGTATTCCGGAACAAACTGGATGAGCATGGTATAGTGACAAGAAATAAAGCAAGATTAGTAGTTCTAGGTTACAGTCAGGAAGAAGGAATAGACTACGATGAGACTTTTGCACCAGTGGCAAGGATGGAGGCCATCAGGATGCTAATTGCTTTTGCTACATACATGGAGTTCACTCTGTATCAGATGGATGTGAAAAGTGCGTTCTTAAATGGCTACCTGAATGAAGAAGTCTATGTAATACAGCCACCAAGTTTTATAAATAATGAATTACCTGATCACGTTTACAAACTGGACAAGGCTCTCTATGGATTGAACCAAGCTCCCAGAGCCTGGTATGAAAGACTCTCAGGATTTATATTGAAGAATGGGTTCTCAAGAGGAAAGATTGACAACACACTGTTTCTTAAAAAGAAAGGAAAAGATCTGTTGGTGGTGCAAGTGTATGTCGATGATATCATCTTTGGAGCCACTGATGAGGGGCTATGCAAGGGCTTTGCTGATCTGATGGGAAGCGAATTTGAAATGAGCATGATGGGAGAACTAAACTTCTTCCTTGGACTACAGATAAAGCAATTGCCTGAAGGAACTATGATTCACCAGCAAAAGTATGTCAAGGAACTACTGAAGAAGTTTGACATGGAAGGAGCGAAAGAAATGACTACTCCCATTGCACCTGGGACGAAGCTGGACTTGGACGAACTCGGTCCTTCAACAGACGAGACAAAATACAGAGGAATCATAGGATCACTTCTTTATCTCACAGCCAGTCGACCTGACATAGTATACAGTGTAGGACTGTGTGCTAGATTTCAGTCCAAGCCCAAGGAGTCACATTTGACAGCTGTGAAGAGGATCCTGAGATACTTGGAAGGAACTCAGGACCTTTGTCTCTGGTACCCAAGAGGAGGTACTTTTGAACTAATTGGTTTTGCTGATGCAGATTATGCAGGTCATTTGGTGGACAGGAAAAGCACTTCAGGAATGGCACACTGTCTGGGTCCTTGTTTCATCTCTTGGGCCACAAAGAAGCAAAACTCAGTTTCTTTATCAGCTGCTGAAGCCGAGTATGTGGCAGCTGCATTATGCTGTTCACAATTGCTGTGGATTAAACAATAACTGGAGGACTTTGGTATCAAGTGTGGTGCAGTGCCAATTTTCTGTGACAGTACTAGTGCAGTGAACATTGCCAAGAACCAAGCACATTGATATTAGACACCATTTCTTGAGAGATAATATGGAAAAGGGTCTGATTACTATGAATTCGTGCAGGACTGAAGATCAAATTGCTGACATATTTACCAAAGCATTGAACAAGGTACAGTTTGAGAGGAACAGGTTGGTATTAGGGATAACCAAAATACACGGATGACCCAGCAGGTAATCCCCTTGTGATTGGTTAGTTAAGTATTCGATTGTCCATGTTTGAATTTTGTCATTGATATCCAGTCTAACATGGTACTTGAATTAGTACACTTGTTCAGTTTTTGAGCACCAGGTAAGAATAATGTAATCCCATGAAGAACCTACTATGTACTAAGAAGGAACCAACCAAAGCATGAGGAATCATGTCCACGTACATTCACACTACCCTGCATGTTAAAAGTCATAACTGAATTGAATTGTCAATCATACTGTGTCAAGGGAGATCCTCCATGTTCTTATAACTGTCCTAAATTATAGGAACACATTCCTTTTTCGGGTAGAATTCTATTTGATGTGTTGGACCCCACTACTTAAAAAAGGATATATCAAATAAGGCCATAACCGTCAAAACTTTAACTCTTCCCGGTTATCAAAAAGTTCAAAAAGCTGCTTCTCTTCTTTTCATCATTACTGCTTTGTCTTCCCTAGACCTTGTCAAATCACAAAACCTCTTCTCTCTGTCGATACACCCACACAATCATCCTTCATTCACCCACTTCTAATCCATTGCACTAAAATCTTCTCTCAAGCCCTAAAAACAGAAAATTCCCTAGAAATCTCACAAATCATTCATAAATTCTTCAAAATGTCTGAAAGACCACCCCCCATCCACTCTTGCCCAAAGAATTGCGAGGGCTCGCACAAAATTTCTTCAAAAAGGGGACAAGAAACTGGTAAAGAAGATGAGGTCAAGGGCAGCTCCTACCACACCCATAGCACAAAGTTCATCACAACCACCGCATGAGGTAATCTCTGATCCTATTTCATCTACGCCCGTCGTTTCAGTAGATATAAACAGCCTTGAAACTGCAGAAACTGAAACCCTAGTTACAGGACTAGACAAAATAATAGGTGTTGAGCATGATGATCGAATAGGTAGGAGGAACTCATGTGAGGCAGAGCGAGACAGTGTAAAAGATGAACTTAGAAAAGACATACAGGTGCCTGTGGTTGTTGAGTCCGGTGTGGAATTGAATATTGCAGAAAGAGTAATAGAAAAATTTAAAAAAGATGATAGTGTTGAGAAAAATAAGGAAGAATCTGTGCCAGAAAGTCCAGCTGTTGGAGGACTTGGATCTGCTAAAGCATCAGAGAATTTGGTGCAAGAGCCTGTTGCTTGTCCAAATTCCACTGAGGCTGATGATGCAGATTTAGACTGGATAGACTCTGAGGAAGAAGGGAAGAGGGAGACAGTTTTAGAAAAGACTGAACCAAGAGAAATTGTCAAGATAGCTGAAGAACCAAAAAGAAAAAGGAAGTTTGGTGAAGAAGATGAGAGAATAGCAGGAGAGGAAGAGGAAGAGGAAGTGAAAGTTGTGTTTGTGAAAGAAAACATAGTGGAGCCTGAGAAAAGAATGAGATTAGTGAAAGGGGGAAAGCCTGTGCTGAAGACAAGACTGGTTGATGAAGCTTGTGGAGAAAGTGATGACAAGGTTGTAAATGAGCCTGTGGTCAGGAGGGTTGGCACCAGGTCTGCATTAAAACAACAACTGGAGAATGTTGGAGAGAACAGTGACAAATGTAAGAGATAGAGAAGCAAAGAAGAAGGAAGAAGAAGATAGAAGAGCTGAGGAAGCACAGGAGGAAAGTGATGATGCTGGGAGTTATGCAGAGCCAAGTGATTCTGATACAGACAGTGAAGCTGAGACCAGAAAAAGGATGAGAGGTAGTGAGGATGAAGCTGACACAGTGGCCTTCTTCTCTAAGCATCAGGTGTTGCCTGGCAGCATCCTGCATGATGAGAAGGAGTTTCATATGAAGCCACTACTCAGAATGATTGGTCACCAGGGCTGGTTGGGGTTGTTTGCCATCAAGGAAAGAAAGCTGTATACTGATGAGATCAGAGAATTGTACACAAATTGCTGAGTTAATGCTAGGAAAGTGTTCACCACAGTGAGAGGTATAAAGATAGAGTTTGGGAGACCTGAGCTTGGAGTGATTCTTGACATACCTGCTGAAGGTTATTGCTGGTATATAAAGCTAAAATGGCCAAAGAGGACTGATGGAGTCACTCCTCTAGATGTTGTCAAGAAGTTCTCAAGAAAACCCAAGCTGAGAAAGGAGAGGAAGGTAGACAAGAAGGAAATGGAACCTGCACATCAGTTGTTATTTGAATTTGTGCACAGGTTTCTTCTACCTAGAGGAGAGAGGAACTGCGAGGCTAGTGCTCTGGACCTGACATACATGGATCTGCTGGACAAGGGGGTAAAGATTAATTTGCCTGGGCTGATAATTAGACACATAAAGAGGATTGCTGACACTGATCAGAAGCCACATTCCCTTGTGCATTCCTACATCCTCCAGCAGGTACTTGAGCATTTTGGGGTTCCTTTAGAAGCTGGGAAGAAGCCAACCATTCACCAAATGTTTGAGATTAATGTGCTTAAAAATTGTGACTTCTTCAAAGAAAGCAGAGCTTCAAAGAAACCAATGCAGGCCAAGCAAGAAGAGGAAAGTGAGGACTATGGACCTGAAGAGGCCATTGATACAGTGAAGGAGCTGGAGACGCATGTCCTTGAGGTTAATGCAGAAAACACAGAGCTCCACAGACAGCTGAAGTTGAAGGATCAAGAAATTGATCATTTGAAAATAGACTGCCACAAGTATGAGGCCGAGCTGGTGATGGAAAGGGCCAAGAATACGAAGCAACTTGAGGCGCTTGTCAAACACTTCAACATCCAGCTTTGAGTCCTCCTATCCTATTCTGTCCTATCCTCCTTCTTCTAGCTGTCGTCTACCTCCTCCTATTCTCTCCTGATTGCATATGTTGGTTGTTTAAAACAATTTGTTCTGTTCAGTTGTGTACTTAATACTGGGGTTGTGCTGATATCACAACCTGGATGATGGTTTTAAATTTCTTGCGCTTATGAATGTTTCCTGCTTCAGTAATTGGTTCTTGATTGGGCCCTTATTATTGCTTATGTTTGCTCTTATTACTGGCTTGTTGCCTTGTGCTTTAGACTGGATATCATTGACAAGTTCGTGCAGGTATTTGAATCTTTTCGATGATGCCAAAAGGAGGAAGAAGGAAATATTGGAGTGTTTGTGACCTAATTCATCTGTTCGTTTTTTTCTTGAACTTGTTACCTTTTATTTTCTGTTGGTATTTATGTCTACTCAGGTTCTTGGGCAACATTTGTTTGTCATCATCAAAAAGGGGGAATCTATTGAGAGCTGGTTTTGAAGTATGACAAACAAGAAGGACTCAGAGGTTCCCACTGAGAACCTAGTCCTTGGAATAAAGGGCACGCTTGATCGAAAAGGATTACGGGTTGTAAATCCCTGCGGAACTAGGAGTAGTGGCGCGTGATTGAATATACATCCTAGTCAGACTAAAAGAGGCTGTGTCCAGGCTGTGTCTTCGAAGTGTGTAAAGGAGTTGGACTTTAACAAGGAAAAGAGTTACTAGGAATCCTGACTTGCCATAATTAAAAGGATTCCTTGTAGAACTCAACTAGGGTTTCAAGACCCATATAAATGCAAGTAGTAGAGGCAGCCGAAAAGCAGTTATTCACAAACGGAGAGTTGAGAGCACGAAAAGGCAATCTAGCATCTTTCTACGTGAAAAACTGGAGAAGACAACTTGAGTGCATGCAGAGTATTGAGTCTAGATATTCTGTCTAGGTTCGTCAAATTGCAAGTTGTCTTTAATTCGAGCTTTCATAGTTTTACCTATTGGCTTATTCAGAAGCATATGTATTAGGTGAACTTTTGTGTAATTACTGAGAAGCTTGAGTTTAGCTTTGAGTAGTGATTAGGGTCTAGAGTGTAGCCCCTTGGTTACAGAGTTTGTAATCAGAAACGTTGCTCTTGTGTTAGTGGATTCAGTTCTAAAATCCCAGAGTGTGGGTCGTGGTTTTTCTCCATTGAGCAAGGAGTTTTCCACGTAAAATCCTTGTGTTCCTTGTGTGTGTGGTGTTGTGAGTAATAGTGTTCCAGGCAGCATAAAAGATAATATAAGAACTAGGTTCTACGTTAGAAGAACCAGGTTCTCGTGACGAAAATCGGTAGACACTATTCAGCCCCCCTTCTAGTGTCTTCAGGAGGTGCATAGAGTGTAACAGCGGCCAAAGCCCTAAAGCCATTAGGCTCCAATTTTTGGGAGCCCCAAATGTTTCTGTAGTTACAATTTTATTTTTAAAATGAAATATTGATTTGAAGAGAAGAACATAAATGAAAAGAAAGATACTTTTTCACTCGGATTCACAAACATTTTAACATGCATATGGAATCAAGTTGTATAATACAACTTCTAGTACTTGTAACTTCAAAATTAGCTAGTGAAAGTAGTATATAATTTGGAGAATTTTTAGTGCTAAAGTAAGAGCTCATGAAGTAAAAAATGAGCATATTATTACTATGAGTGTGTGGATTGATTTAGAAATAAGATTGCACACAAATAAAATAATTGATAAAGATGTTCAAGAACAAATTAATAGAAATAGAGAGATTAATGAATAAACTATATTGGCAATTGAAAAAGAAATCGAATATGAAAAAATTATTAATGAGAGATTGATGACAAACTAATCTTTAAGCCACTCAAAGAGAAACAACTATCATTTAATTTATTTTTTTTAAAAAAAAAAATAGCCACCAGCTAAACAAACATGGAAAATCTCAGGAAAAATTTCCGGAACCTTGAACTTCTCTAGGATTTTCCTGCAAATTTTTCTGGAACATCATATTTCAAAGTCCCAGGAAAATTTCTTGGGATTTCATATTTGGCACTCATAGAAAATTTTTCTGGAAATTTATTGAATTTTTCTATGTTTCTTAAATATGGTTGGTTTTTTTAAAAAAAAAAATTAGGTGTTAGTCATTTCTCATTCAGTGTATTACAAATTGATTACAAGGCCTAATTTTTACAATTAAGGGAGCAAACCTCAACTCCTTTTGAATACAAACAACAACAACATACCCAGTGGTCTTCCACTAAGGTCGGGTTTGGGGAGGGTGAGATGTACGCTGACTTACCTCCACCAAGGTGGAAAGGCTGTTTCCAATAAACCCTCAGCTAAAATTACATCAGTGAGAAACATACTTGAGAGAAGCACGACGACAATATCAAAATAAATGAAATGAAATACTGTTGGGAAGCATTCTAAAATGATCAAGATAAACAGAAAGTAAGCAGAGTAAGCTGAAAGCATAATATATCGAAAATCACACGATTACTATCTATCTCTCTACCCTAATCCTCGAGCTCCACTTTTTCCTATCTAGAGTCATGTCCTCGGTAATTTGGAGATGGTCCATGTCCTACCTAATCACCTCACCCCAATTTTTCTTTGGTCTACCTCTACCTCTCTATACAGTTAGCACTGCCAACCCCTCGTACCTTCTCACTGGCGCATCTGTGCTCCTCCTCTTCACATGCTCAAACCACCTCAGCCTCGCTTCTCACATCTTGTCCACCACTGCAGCCACTCTCACCTTTTCACGTAGGCCTGGGCAAAGAGCTGAGCCGACTCGGAGCTCGGCTCGGCTCGAATGCCTCTCGGCTCGGCTCGGCTCAGCTCGGCTTATTTTGAAAAGAGGCTCGGCTCGGGCTCGTTTAAAGTTTGGCTCGGCTCGGATAAGCTCGGATCAACTCGATTAGCTTGATTACTAAAAAATTAGAATTTTACATTATATTTAATGTTTTAATGCAATAATTAACAATTGATAAACTAGTACTTCTATCGTTATTTATGATTATGATAAAAAAAAATTAAAAATATTATTTTCTATATTACTAAGTATAGGAACACAAAATAATAAAGTCGGCTCAAGCTCGGCTCAAGCTCGGTCAAACTCTAGCAAAGCTCGGTTGAGCTCGGCTCGGGCTCGGCTCCGTATGATATAAAGCTCGGTTTGTTTCAGCTCGGTAGCATAGTAAGCTCGGTTAGGCTCGACTCGGGCTCAGCTTGCTCGCTCGATGCCCAGGCCACGAATGGCTTCGTTCTTGATCTTATCCATCTTAGTATGCCTACACGTCTATCTCATCATTCACATTTTTGGGTCTTATAGAAAAATAATTTGTTTGTTTTTTTGTTTCATAAATTTGATAATTAAGAAATAGAAGAATGACAAATCATGATTATTGCTGACCAATGCAACACTACCAGCAATGGAGAAAGAGGGACCACGAATTATGTGGGATTCGTTACTAAAATCTGAATTTTCTAATAAGAAGGTCCTTGTCCCTCCTTGAATAGATGGAGCTACACTATGTGGAGGGGTATCAATTGAATAAACGGACTTATACTATGTCAAGGTATAAGGTATTAATAAAGTTAGGCGCGTACAAAATCGAATCGGTACTGTTAGTCGAACCGTTACCGCTATTGATAAGCTCAGCGGTATCGGTAAATGCTTATTGGTTCGGTAATGGTATTAATTTTCAATACCGATAAGATATCAGTACTTTAACGGTTTCTATATCTCTTTACCGTTACCGTACCGATAAAGGTATTTTTTTATAATTTTTATATATTTTATTTTATTTATTATTAATATATTAAGTCATTTAAATTTTAATTTACAACTTTAATTTATTGATTAAACTTCAACTATTATTATTATTGGTGGTTATATATCAATCCTCATACACTTTAACTATTGCGTCTGACCCATTTTATAATTGATTTTGCTTTCTCGGGTCATTGATCAGACTTTATTATCTTATCTTTTTCTATTTCATTATTTTGTGTTATGTTAGCTAATTGTTAAGACTTGTTGATTGCACTTGTTTACTTAATTTGTTTGGATGGTTTGTCTGTTACTTTAGTGGTTGTTCGTAGTAATGTAAAAATCTTACTTATGACAACTATCCACCGAGAATTCGCGTATTACTTTGGTGTACCGATTTCCGAACCGTTAACTACCGAACCATTAAGAACCGATAACCGATAGCTTATTGGTACAGTATTGGTTTTACATAATTACATACCATTAACTGATATACCATTACCGATAAGCTCAAACCCGAGCCGTACCGCCCCATAAACACCCCTAAATAGAGCTAGAAAAGAATACAAAAAGGTTGGATATATAGCCAACTTAAGGCAGCATACATAGATAATTAAACACATAAATCTCTGTTGCATATATACGTACTTTTATAAGGAAACTGTATATACCAATTAGAGTAACATGTCATCTAATGAGCAAACAATTGAGTGTATATACTTTCGACCTCAAAGAAGCTGGTTAAGAGTTAACAACGATCTAGTGTTAATCATCAGTAACTATATATGATGTAAGCGTATATTGATCCAACTAACTAATTACATACCGTGAGGAAAATCAATTGGAATTCAATTTGTAGAGCACTTTTCTGAATTTTATGCTCTGTATTACTCTAAATATACTACAATAGTGCTCGAAATGACTAACGTTGTATCATGTGTCCAAGTTCAAGATAAATAATTCAAAAGGGCTTCCATTCCCTGTAAGTTGAGTGGAAGTTGCAAATCACTAATGGAAAAGATAAACGCGCCATCATATCTTCATTGAATTAAGAAGATACAAGTTAAAACACAAGATATTATTATATTTAATCAGAAGTTTTACATGGCATTTGTTCATACGTTAAGCCAGAATAACTAAAGCACAGTAGTGCTGCCAGACATAAGTACATAACTTCCAAGGAACACATGCATCCAGTAGTCTTCAGTCTTCAAGGCAATGTGTAAGCTGCACAAGAGGGAAGGTTTAGTAGTTATCAGAAAATGAAATATGAAATGACTCTCTTGAGGATAAAATTAATGAGTATTTAACTACTGTATACTAGTCCCACTTTTTATGTGTTAAAGTACTAGATAACGTAACAATGTAAATTGTTTACGCTGTTAGTGTATAAAAGTTAAACTTGCTTAAAAAAAAAGTAGAAGATGACATACGTCCACACTTGTAGCCAACCGGGCGGTTGGCAAGGTTGCAGCGCTTGGGAAGGGTAATAGCAACTTCAGGTTTGGCTCCAGCACTCTTAGCCATATTAGAGAGCATAACAGCACATAGACATTTTGGGTTTTGTCCCAATTTCTGTATCTGTGCGCAGCAACTACTAGAAACAGAAGCATTTTCATCTGATGCAGCTTCTGCACAAGGAATTAGCTTCATAGCTTCCATATCTGGAGAATTTTTCCCACATTCACCAGCTCCATTAGCTGAGTTAAATCCAGCAGTTGCAACAAGCACAAGAAATCCAACAAGATACAAGTATTTCATATTGGAAGAATATTTGTTCCTGATATTGTTTTACAAGTTCTTGACCCTCAGTGCCCTTTATATTGAACATTTAGTCCAGTTAGTGTTGACACGTGAAATCCACAAAATAACATAGTGGACGAGGCACTAAAGCATACTATGATAAATAATGCAGCTGCTTCATCAAAAGCCAATACTTAATTTGTTAACATTGCCATCATTTGAGATGCACTAAGAGGTGTTCACAGTGGCAAATCATGACAATAAAAAACAATCAATTCCACTTTAAGTACAGACATAACTCTAGAATTCTTATCTCACCTACCAATTAAGAGAAGTACTTTAAAAAGTTGGAAATATCTAAGTGCATACTGTAATTAATTAACCGGCCAGCCTATCAGAGGCGGAAGGGAACCGGCCTATGTCAACAAGTAGGTTTAACTGAACCCGATACTTTTGACATCCGACACATTTGCCATAGAATGTTGATATATACGTAAAAATCAGCAAAATATTAACAGATAATAAATGTTGGACCAACATTTTAAAAGTACAACGAATTCAATACTAAGAACTATAAAGACTGAATCATGATCTCGCCACCTAATACATTACTATACAGTCCATAGAAAGCTTTGTAAAGGGTCTGTACAAACCTGAATGCTTTATTCCATAAATCATAATAACATACAAATAATACATTTAAAGACAGGACCCTGCAGGTTCAACAATTCTTCCATGAAATTTCAATTAAATACACGTCCTTAATTAGTTACAATCTTCTTATCAGGCTGACGCTCTCACTCTCACATATCATACTATTGACAATGTAAAGTCCTAAAGCTATAAGCTAAAATATATTTCAATTCAATTAAACTTGAATTACCTGTGAAGCATATTCTGCTTTTTAGTGTTATTGATGAAAACAACATACCATAAAAGCAACTAGGATCGTCGTGCATAGTTGCATGTAATAATAATATTGATAAGAGATACATAAGCTAATTACATAAAACTTATACCTCTTGAAGGGTGAAACCCAATGGAATTGAATTTTTATCTTCTGTTGTGTTATCACGGATTTAAGATTCGTGTGGTCAAGTCAGCTTCATAGAAAAAGTTTGAAGCTCTATTTTTTTGTTGGAAAGACCCATATATGTAAAATTTTGTTTCTTGCTTTCTAAGAAGAAATGATTTATGTGTATATTTTATCTTTCCCTCCAAGTAACAAAAACATAATTAATTACTACTAACAGCCAAAATTATTTTTACCATAAAAATTTCGGATTCAACATTTGCACTCCTTTAGTAAATTTGTAATTGCACAACTTATCAAATCTCCTAATTAAAGTCTTTTTCTCCCTTCTACTGCAAAATTTTATACTATAATTAGTGGTTTTTTGGTAAGATTTTCAACTTCTTATTATATAAACTGAAAGGGACATGGATTAGTAAGCTAATTGAGGGAGCATAATACTGTTAGTTTTTTTCAACAAGCTGATCAGAGCAAATGAAAGACCAACAAAGCGATGCCAAAACAATTGGAGTACAAAAAAAAAAAAAAAAAAAAAAAAAGGCAACGCCGTTGCCGGGGATCGAACCCGGGTCACCCGCGTGACAGGCGGGAATACTTACCACTATACTACAACGACCTGGTTGCCTAGGGACAGCGTATGGTAGATTATAAAACAAAACAAAAGAAGGGCAAAAGAGACAGATACGCAGTACAACAGAGAGTGGCTTTTTTTTATTTTATTTTTCCACATTACCAATTATAGTTTAAGTTCTTTTTTTTTTTTTTTTTTTGGTGACAGCTCCGCTAATCATAGTCTTCAAGAATAACAAGAAGTAAATCTACATAATGTTTGAATAACGTAAGGGACCTGCTTGCTAATTCGTCAAGAGAGTCTCAAAAAACGGTGATGTATATCACCATGTTCCGAGTATGACACGTGAATGTGATAGTATTTCCTTTGTTTAAAAAATATTAACTATTGTTTAAATTTACTGATATATTAAATTGTTGGTTGGGATTTATGGGTAAGACATGGAAGAATATGAATCTCAATTGAAAATGGAAGGGTCAGATTACGAACAAATTCCTGAATGTGTGTTGGATTCCAACATACTGTCGCCTCTACTCCATCAAATATTGTTTTAGCAAAATGAGTCATCCCTCCCTCCCCATCCCGAATTTGTACTCTATCTGCTTGTCACAAACAAGTCTATTATATATATTGTTTGCATGACATATATACTGTTTGCTTTGGGCCTAAGCTCGTATGAATTTGCCATTTAAACTATGCCACGAGGCTCGTATGGATTTTCCATTTAGAGAATGACACCCGACTCGTATGGATTTGCCATTTACATTACGCCACCACGAACCCTTAAAATGCGCATACCATATAAATTTGTGTTATGCCTTATAAAGTCGTTCATTTTCCTCTCTCATTTCGGTGTGGGATTCACCTTAGGTCTTATGTGCACCACATCCTGAGAAGCCTACTAGTTTTGATGTCTATTAGTCCTATTTGACCCGTCCTCATTAGCTCGCCTCTTTCAAAACTATCACTATTAAAATGGGATTAGCAATATTATCTCCGTCTCTTGCCGCCTAAAAAGAGAGAGAAGGTTGGTTAAAATGTGCTTTTAGCTTGACTTTTGGCTTCTTGTGGCATTTTTTGATTCCAATTTTACATATGGATGCTATCTTATGGTAATGGTTCTCTCTTCCTTTTGGCTGTTTGCCGCTCTCCCACATGCTCCCAGTCTTCCAGATTACAACAATATCAAATTAGTAATTGTAATTGATCAAATCCTTCATGTTTGCTTCCATATATATTATAATTAACTTCTATTTTCTTCTAATCTTTTGGAGGAGAGGGAGACAAATTGAGGGGCTAGCATGTGCAAATTTCATTCCAATACCGATTCAGTTCATGCACATAGGAAGAATGCTACATAAAGGTTTTTGGAACAATTTCTTGTCGTGGAAAACATAAAAAAAGAAAGAAAAAAAAAAAAAAAACTAACCATGTTGTATGAGATTCAAACATTGACACTGCAAAGGTATTCATACAATTGATGTAGTTTAACTTTAAACTAATTTTATTGGGTAGCAACTAATATTTTTCATGAAAATTTATTTATTATTAGCTCGTAAGCGATGTAATCGTATAATATTTAGTTTTTTTTTTTGGAGCAGTAATAGTTTTGAGAAAGTGGACCATAGTTTTATTTTGACGATCCTAATTCAGCGTAAGTGCTCTTCTCAACTCTCTTGTACTTCTTTGATATATCCTTTCTTCGTTTGGTCCATTGTATAAAATCATCCTTCAATGTCTTTGATCCGCATCTTGCAGTATTTTTCCCCCTTTCCCTTTTTTAATTTATTTGTCTCCAGATTTTTTGGGTCACGATGGATCTTTAGATTCCAAAGTATAGCCCAATTCAGTGAACTTGAATTTCTTTTGATTTCATTCTTACTCTTGTTTTCTGTTGAGAATATAAGTACCTTAAAAATTACTATAGCAAGACAATTTATATACAATGTATCCAAACGATTGTGTAATTGTTAAAAGAGCTAGAGTAGTACATATTTTATATGGAGAATTATACAAATATACTATCCTAATACCAAATTTACAAAAAATATCAATATTATACTATTTTACAAAACATACCAATACTTTTTGTACAAATCAAATACAACTTCCATTAAAACCATACAAAGGAAGGTTTTAAACCCTCCCACACCCACTGCTCCCAGTCACAGGGTTGCCGCCGGTGGCCAGTCGCCGGCTGCCGGTGGTGGTAGCCGGATTTTTTTTTTTAATAAAAAAATCTGAAAAAATATATAAAAAGATATAAAACATACAAATTATACATTCATACAAGATATACACTTATACAAAATAGAATATACAAAATATACACTTCAATATACCCCAAATATACAAAGATATAAACATAAATTTGTGGATATACAAAAACTTATTCACATACATTTGAAACACACATACACATAAAATACCAATATCTACAAAAATATACAATATACAAGCCACAATTTTGCCAAACATACACTTGAAAATATAAAAATACACAAAATATACAACAATATACAACGATATTAAAAAAAAAAATTGATGTATTTGATGCACCAAAAACATACACATACACATAATACAAACCTTATACACGTTTATACAAATAAAATACACATACAAATCACAAAAAAAAAAATGATGGAGGAGCAGATCGGGGGGTAGCTGCCGGAGCAAAAAATCAGATCCTCGCCAGTGACGAGTAGTGGCAGTGGCAGATCCACTGCGCCGGAGGAATAGCAGTAGCGATGGGGGTAGTTGCCGGTGAGGCGGAGGGGGACAGCGGGGTGGGTGGGTGGATAGGTGGAGGAGGGAAGAGAAAGAGAGAGAAAGAGGGAGAAGAAATTACGGTTTTGAGTCTGGGAGAGTGGGAAATGAAAATTGTATGTTTTGTAAAAATGTAGAAAGTATTGTTACATAGGGTTATATTTAAAAGTATTGGTATATTATGTAATTAAGCTATTAGGATAGTTATATGGTGTAAATTTTCCTATTTTATACTATCTAATAGGACTAATTCTAAGGATAATTACATTAAAAGACACACATTCCATGAAAATTATCAAAAAAATCCCTATTTTACAATATTACCCGACCTAGCACCCCTCCCTCTCTTTTATTTTTTCTTTCACACATATCACCCCTATTTAAAGGCAAAAAACCCGAGCCTCATTTTTCCTCTCTTCTCTTTCCCTACTTCCCATTTTTCCTCTCTTCTAATCCCCTTACAATATCACCGCCACCTCCCCCACTCTTTCCACCACTGCCTCACCTTCATTCCCTCTCCACCAAGCCACTATCGCCGCCGCTGCTGCTGCTTCTTCTTCTTCTTCTTCTTCTTCTTTTATTTTTACTTTTTTTTTATTTTTTTTTTTGCTTTTTAAATAACAATGTCAATTTTCCGTTGTATATATTGGTTAAAACTCCGGTGAGGAGTTTGTTTATCATGTTTCTTCTTCTTTTTTCACATTTTTCATAAAAATCCGGTGAGATCTACTAGTTTTTCGTTAAAACTTTTTTCTAATGTTTAGATCTAGTATTTTTCTTGTATAAAACTGTGTAAATTTTAGATATTTGTTAAGATTTTGTGTAAAAGCTGCCCGAAACACTTTATAAAATTATTTTTGCGAGTTTATATAATTTTATACAAGTTTATACGATTTTGTAAACGTGTATAAATATATATAAATCTGTATATGTATGTATATACAGTGAATAGACATAATCTGTGCACTTCTGTAAATTTGTATACGCGTGTATAATCAATGAATAAATTTGTATAAATTTAAATTTTGTGCACTATTAATGGATGTTTGTATAAAATTTATATTTTTGTGTATATTTTTATAATTTTCTTCTTCCATACACATTTTTCTATTTATTTATATGTATAATTTATTATTTTGTGATTGATTTATGTGTATAAAATTATCAAAAAAAATTATTTAAAAAAAATTACCAATAAAATAAGCAATCCGATGAGATCCGGTGACTTTTCAATTTTTCGGCCACCAGCGACTGGGTTGTCGGCGGCAAGTCAGTTGTGGGGGAGGGTGGGGGAGTGGCACCTAGGGTTTTTTATTTGAGGTAGAGTTTAAAGGAGTGTTATATTATGTAATTTAAAAATAAGGGGTGCTATGTTATGTAATTTAAAATAAGGGGTGCTATGAATGAAATATGGTCACTCATTCGTAATTTTTGGCAGTGAGAAATTTTCCATAATTCTATGTGATTAGTGCAAGAGTAAGACTTTACAAAAGCGACACTCTTCCTTTTTCTGCAGCCACTGCTTGATACAATCTTCATGAAAATCATGTCCACATGGCAGAATTGCGACAATATCTCCATCTTAATATTTAAGGAAGCAAATGAAACATGCATCTCGCTCCAACTCTATATCCATAGCAGAAGAAGCATAATAAGTGAATGTTTTTAAATACTTAGATATATTGACATCCTCCGCAAACTCATTCTCCTCCTCCTCCTCATCATTATCTATGTCCTCGTATTCTACTTTTTATTAATGGAGGAAATTAGAAGATGTTTACTATTCCGTCAAAGGTTTATATAGGGTTTTACAAGTAAACCTAAAAAAATTCAGAAAAGGAAAATATGCAATTAATCCTAAAAGGAAAAGGAAATAATTCATATTAATTCCTAGGTACCTTTGTGAACTTTTTTTCTTCGAAAACTGTCTTGAATGCAACATCACCGACAAACTTTACACAGTAAAACATGAGTATGACTAGTTAATACCTTATCACCCCGCTTTAATTCAAATATATTAATATCTCATGGATAGTGGCTTCAAATTCCAGTTACAACATTTATGGGTGGCTCAAGAGTAAGGGCAGTAAAGCTTTCGCTTTAGGCCCCAAAGAGTTTAAGGTCTCCAAAATTTTATTATTGTATTTATTTATATTAATAAGTGTTCTTTCAAACTTACAAATTGTTGACCATTTATTTCAATACGTTACATTGATTATAGTTGTCAAAATTTAATTGACGAATATTAAGATTTGAGTAGTTTAATTAGATATTTCTAAGTATTGGACAAAGTTGAATTTTTTTTTTTAAAAGAATCTTAAAACCTTGGAAAGAAGCTTTACTATATTACTATCATTATCATTATACAATTTTAACTCATTTATCTAAATCAATCTTGTTTATTTAATTATAAAAAATATTTAAAGGAATTAATTCTTAAAAAAATTAGTTTCATTCCAAAACTTAGGTACCTTGTAGCAGTTTTTTGCTTCATTTTAACAAACTGCTGTTATTTCAACTCTTTTGTAGCGGTATATTCACTTGCCACCAAAAGAAGCATATAACAGTGTTTTTCAATTACTTCCTGGCGGTTTTGATTTTGTAAATAGGTCGCGACGCTTTATAATTTTTGTGTGCGGTATTTGTTTTGCCCTGCTTCTAAACTTTAAGCAGATATACACTGCTTTATAAGCAAAACGTAACTAGCTAACGCCAAGTAATCCTATCACGTATGTCACAATTAATTTAAGTGTGAGACTAGTGATGAAAGTGTAGGAAGACCCGGCTTATCAAGTGGATCAAAGTTGGATTGAAGCCCAAAGATAGCTCAAAAGGAGGCCATACACTGCCGACATTGAAAGACTTACTGTTTTAGCAGCAGTTTTTATAAAACTGTCTATATTAAAAGCAACTACTAGTGGTTCTGCCAACAGTGCAGTTAAAAACGCTGCTATCAACAAATTTTTTTGTAGTGTTTTTAGGTTTTCAGCTCAAAGAATTAAAATAGTGAACTTTAAGTTAAAATATACACAAATACTATATAAAAATATTATGGCATCTTATTAGAAGCCCGTTTGGGTGAGCTTAAAAGTGACTTATAAGCTTATAAGCTCGCTAATATATGTTTGGTAACTTAAAAAATTTTGGACTTATAAGCCATAAGTGGCTTAAAAACTACTTTTTGAGAAGATAGGCAAAAAGTGGTTTTTAAGTCACTTTTTAACTTATAAACCACTTAAAATAAGCTGCTTATAAGACCATCCAAATAGACTCTAGGTGTTGGCTTTACGCCACCAATTTGATTGAGCCGCCCTTGACAACATTTTCTTACCTTAAGGCTTATTTCGACGCTACTAACATTCGTGAGCAAGTAGAATGTTGACATTGGGCATCTTTGGAGCAAACAATTACTGATTTTAGAGCTTAAATCTTGTGTTTAAAGCATTTTCCACGTGTGTGTAAACGCATTTTAGGCTCCTCGTTCAGAGGTGAGTCTTGAAAAAATGTTATTACGGCCCGGTTTGGGTGGGCTTATTTTAAGTAACTTAAAAGTAAAAAGTTACTTATTAGTTGTTTTTAAGAAGTTAGGAAATCCTAACTTCTTATTTTTGGCTTCTTTTAAGCACAAAAGTGCGTATAAGTACTTTATTTTTCTAGTTACCAAACACTCACTTTTTACTTAGATACAAATATACCTTTGAGTAATTTCTTAAACTTAACCAAACGGGCTCTAAGCCTTAAGCGTCTTTCTCCCGGTCCGCTTAAATTTCAGCACAAAATGGTATAATTTGTAAGATCATACCGATTTGGCAATTTATGTTTAATATAAAAAGGAACCAGAATCACTAAAATAGCAACTGCATCACGTTTGAATTTGAATATTTTTTTAGAATTAATATCTATATAAACAAGTGTTTAACTTTTTGAGCTGATAAAAACGTCATGTCCAAACCCATTCCCGATAATTGATAAATTTAAAAACATTTCAAAACCAAAACCAAATTCAAACTGGTTGCGTTGGAGTAGTTTATGACATATGGCAATTATTTTTGCATAAAAAGGACAAATGTTTGCAACCACACCAAGTGTTATCCTTAACAGTGGAGTGGGAAGCTTTTTTAAAATCCGGCAGACAAAGAGGGAAAAGCAATTCAAAGACACCATTTGATTTTTGAACTGTCTCAAAACAACCCTGAAACCTTATTTACAAAAGCAAGTCAACCCTAAAGTAATAAAAGCTACTCCTATTACATTTGAATTTGAAACTCTCTTCAGCAAAATTTCCAACAGTAAAGTTCTTTTACTTATTTGAAGCCGTGGGACCAAAGCGTAAAGTTAATCAAAACAATGAAACATATCATTTGAATTGTTTTGTTTAAGTATTAAATATTACTCCACTAAAATACATTAGTTCGACTAATTTAAATTTGTATCACGTAAGATATATTAAATGACAAATATTACACTTACTAGGAGTAATATTTATCTAGAACTTGTTTTTCGATTAGACCAACACCTAAAATTAAATAAATCATATTCATCTCAACATATTCTTTGTGCCGGCGCCATCAGACTTTCGAATTTTATTCAAAATGATATTCATTGAAGCAAAACTTTGTTACTACTAATTGTTAATATTTCTCCACCCATTATTCTTTTTCTCCTTTTTCTTTAATCCTCTTTGCGATTGGGCCCACTCTAAAAATTTAAAATATTCATTTTCCCTCCTTATTACTATTTATACAAATTTTCTTCAAGTAACCCCATCATCTTCAAACTTCATTTCCCTTCTTTGCTTTTTTGACTTCATTGTCCTTTCTTAGATGGGTCATAAATTGGAATTAGAACCAGAATTGTGGCTACCTTCAGAGTTTCCTTACGAATTTAGTACTCTTTCCACAGAAAATGAAGAAGACAAATTTCTTGCCGAGTTAACTTATAAATCAAAGCTTCTCCAGCTTCAATTTGAGGTAATTTTCTTGTTACTTTATTTACTTTTTTCATTTTTTGACAAATATGTGATTAATTATCTGAAACTTTGTTTGGTTCAAGCTGACTCAGCAAAGTTGGGTTCAATCTGGGTCGCTCCATTTGTGGAATCGGAGCACCAGGTCCATCAATCCAAATGCCCACTCTCAGGCTTATAGCTTCAACAATTGTCATGTACGTAGTTTATTTTTTATTTTTTTATTTCTCACCCGGTGATCGGTACCTCACTGGAACCCAACTAATTCAGATTCGTGTGGTGTAATACTCATTTTTTTGAGAAAGCGCTTCCTACCATGATTTTTTTCATTATTTAAGCTCGAACCCGAGATCTCTAGTTAAGGATGAAAGATATTATCCATCTCACCACAATCACAATCCTTGGCAGTAGCTATATTTGTAGTTGTTTATAGTTATTTGGCTCATTTTCCCCCCTCTTTTTACTGATTTTAATGTTTCCTATTTGGGTTTTTAGTTTCATCAAGTAGTGGGAGAGCAACACAAGTGTGACATGTTCAAGTATAGAATGCAAATTGAAAAACAAAATCAGTATCATCATCATCAGCCTAGTTGTACCAAATCGATTATTAGAACAAGTTTTATTGGAAAGAAGAATGAGTGTGCTGGTACGGGCGTGTTTTTGCCTCGGAGTTACGGCAGCACTAATCCTATTGGTTCTCGCAACAAACCAGGTACTCCCTCCGTCTCAATTTATAACGAAGTTGATTGGTCATACAATTTAGAAATAAACATGTGATTTGTTAGAAATTTATGTGACTGTTAATTATTCATATAGTTAAATTGTTAATGCTAAATATTGAATTATGTCATTCTTTTTTAGACTCAATAAAAAAAAAGTAATGTGTATAAATTGGAATGAGAGTGCATTTTTTGCACTTATGTCTATTTTGTTAGTTCGTTTACCAAGAGTGCCTAGTTAGAATATTTGGTTCCTATTTCTTTATCTTAGTTTAAAAGGGAAAAAAAGGAAAGATAATATAAGTAGGGAAGTGATTCAATTCTAGATAATTTTCAAATCCAATACTACTCTAATCTTTTTTTTTTTTTTTTTCATTTAAATATTTGAAGTGTGGTTGGTTTAATATACTTTTGAACAATTCTTACTTAGTTAAGTTATTTTAATGTGAAAAAACAATATTTTTGTGATTTTATTGTTGTATGTAGGAGTAGTAGATAAAAGTTTACTAATCTTCCATTAGACGCATTGACTAAATTACTTATTTTATTAATTATAGCTACGCATAACACACGGGTGAAAAATAGACGGATCTAGTGTATTATTTATGGGTTCATCTGAACCTAAATACTTTGGTTCATACATGGAATATGGGTTACAGATTTCACTAAATAAGTACAAATAGCAGATTTTTAACTCGATAAATCAAATGGGCCGTGGCAAAATCTTTAACTCGAACTCATAATTTTCAAATTTTGAATCTACCTCGGATGACTGGAATAAAGTTTTAAACTGCTCTGTTTCCTTGCTGTTGCAAACAGGGTGCTCCACTGCTACCCATCCTTGTACAATGGTTCAGCCATTGCATCCTCCGCTCCGTTGCCAACCTCAACCTGGGTTCAATGGTGGCACCATCACTGATTTTGGTATGTCAGTAACATCTCATATCAATCAGTTACTATTTAGTTTACGAATTCGTTTTATAAATGTTTATAGTAACACGAATATTTTGCAGACATATTAATGGCTAGGACTGCATTGCTTGCACAACAAAAGAGATACTTATGCCAAGGATTAAGGAGCATTGAATCTTGAAATACGCCTTCCACAAGAATGGACTTATTGACACATGGAGGAATTTGTAGCTATCAAGTTTTTATCTGGAGATGTTTTTTTCTTTGGTTTTCCTTTTATTTTAGGAAGGATGTAAGTAGAGAAATAATTTGCTTTGGGTGCTAAGAAAGTAGAGTATTCAATGTCAATATTTCATTTATCCAGGCAAAACTAGTTTGAATTCGAGTGAATTATGCCTTGTAGTTACATTGTGATTGGTAATTTGTGATTTCATAACTAAAGCCTATAGGTTACAATTTACTTATTTTGTTATCATAAGCGTGTTCATATATGTGTAACATTCACTGCTATTGAGTTTGACAGTCCATTAAACTTGATTGATTATTTCAAGCCTACTTGAGCCAGTATTAGTTTGCTAATGTATCTTAGGAGTATGCAGGGGCGGAGCTATTCTATACTAAGCGGTTACTATAAGGTAGAGTAGAATTAGTTTTGCATGGATGTATTTTCTATGTTGAACTCTTTTCACACAAGTTAAAATTTTATCTTGGTGGATAAGGAGGTTTTAAATTACCCTTAGTTTCGATACACATTTCCAACATGATTTATTTTTTGTGAACCCCGGAAGTCCTGCCTCCTCCCTTGGGACTAAGGGTGGCCAGCGGTCCGGTCCGGTCCGGAACCGGTACCGGAGTCCGGTTCCGGTCCGGAACCGGGCCAAAAAAATTTCAAACCGGTGGAATTCCGGTCTACCGGTCCGGTCCATGCCGGTTTCAAATACTGGAGCCGGATCGGAACCGGTTCCGGCGACCGTTAGGCCGGTCGGTACCGATCCGGTCCGGCCGGTTAACGGTTTTTTTGTTATTATTATTATTATTTTTTTTAGGCAAATAAAACTAAAATTTGAAAAACTTAACAATTTATTTAAACATCATTTGTGATAATTAGGTAAATTATATTTTTTAATGAAACAAATTAACAAAATAATTATGTAAATTATATTTTAAAATTTATTAATGTAAAGTTTATTGAATGAGAAATAAATAATTGAACGACGTCTTCTAGTTTGTTACTTTATCAGTGTAAAGTTTATGAAACAAAACAAACGTTTATTGAATGAGAAATAGATAATTGAAATGACAAAACAAACTAGAAATCGAAAAATTACAATGATACTAAATAAACTAGAAATTCGAAAATACATAATTGAAATAGATATTCCCTTAGCCATCTCTTCAAATTTTCAATCACGCGGAATAAAGCCATTTATTATATCCCATTCGGTTCTGTGGTTTTTTTTAAGTGTTGCCTAAATTTTCCCGTCCCTCCATTGTTGGGTCCAGTGTAAAGTTGTCACTCTTTGTTACAGATGCTACATTTAGCTTTATGAGATTCAGTATCTTTCGTAATAAGTTCCCACACTATAGAACGACGTCTTCGTTCAGGAGCAGCGGGAGCTTGATTTTCAGCCATTATAATTGTTTGAGTTTTGGAAGAAATTTAGAAAATAGCCTTTGAGAGTAATTTGAGAGATAAATTGATAGAAAATGGTAAATTGTGTGATATAATGATGAAATAATAGGGTATATATAGATAAAAATAGGTTGGAGGGGGGGGGGGGTTATGGGGGGCGTTTAAGGGGGGTGATAGGCAAATATAGCCGTTTTTTGCCGTTGGCCAACGGCTATATTTGAAAGAGAGCCGTTGGAGGGCAGTTCGGCCCAAATAAGTTTTTTTTTTTTTTTTTTCCATTGAGTTTTATTTAAAGTGATGGAAACTTTGAAAAATATTACAATAAAATATTATTTAGTTTTTACTTGTATATATTAAAGTTTAAACTTAGAATAAAAAAACTTGTAGTATTTTTTATAATTTGAACTTGTAGTTTTGAATTAATTTGTTATGTTCAATATTCAAAGTTTCAAACTTTGAATTAATTTTAGTAAATTCAAATTTTTGAATTAATTCTTTAAGTTCAAAATTCAATATTTGAACTAATTTACAAACTAGTAATTAATTGTAGTATTTTTTGCGCAAACTATAAATTAAAAATAAATAGTATGAAGACAATAGTTGTGATTGAATTCCAAGACTTGGAGCAATTTTATTGAATTGTTTAAGATATAAGAAGTGCAAATTACATCTAAACAAAAACTTGTAAATTCAAAATTCTTATTTAGAATATTACATTCTTTTAAACATATTAGCTAGTTTCTTGAGGACACTTGTAGGCTTTTCTTTTGGAACTGGCCGTTGTTGATCTTGTTCATCATCTCCTTCTGGTTCTTCGTCTTCTTCTTCTTCTTCATTGCCGGTTTGACTCCCTTCACTTGTTCCGTCGCTCAAAATTTGATCGATATATGCTCTGCCCCTTTCCTTAGTAAGTTCTGGTAGACCAAAGTTTCTTCGCTCTGCTCTTATCCAATCCCTGAATAAAACTCCTGTCTCCATTGCCTCCTCTCTCAATGAATATCTGTGATCTCCAATTTGAAATCTTTCTTGGCTGAAAGCGCTTTCCGATGCAACTGATGAAGCTTGAATTGTTGATATATCCCGGGCCATTTTTGCAAGAATTGGAAATTGCGATTCTTGATTCTTCCAATAATCCAACAAATTCGCAGTTCCAAAGTTGTTAAGTTTCTTTGGATATTGAATTAAATACACTTGGAACTCGCTGTATTCCTCTCCGTACTCGTCCTGTTCTGAAAGCAACTTTTCGTCAAGTCCCCCAAAAGTGCGCATTCCTGCTCCTGCCTGTGAAGAACTTTGCCCGGTGGATAGTATTGGTTCCATTGGCTCTACAGTGTCTGCCCAAGCTCTATACTTTCCAAAAACAGCCACGGTATCTGCATAAACTTTAGCAACAGCCTCGTCTACACTTGGAAACTTGTTAGTAGCAATTTCCCCTGGAGTAATTTCTAAATTTGCATATACTTCTCTAACAAGTCGTTCAGTTAACTTAATTTTAAAAGCAGGATGCAACACAGAAGCAATGTAAAAAAGAGGAGGAATTGGAAAAAAATATTTTCTAAACTTTTCAATCATTAACTCTACAGCCGGTAAGTAAACTGCATATTGTTTATACATTTTCAATAATTCCGATATTCCAGCTATATAATATAACATGGTAGGAGTAGTTGGATAATATTGACCGGAAAATTCTAAAGTAGCTTGATAAAATTTATGTAAAAACTGAAGAAGATGTTGAACAACTTGCCAATCCTCATCTTTAAGGTGATGATTTCCATAAAATATTTATTATACATTTGAGAAATAGGCAGTCTATATTCATAAGCAACATTCAATGCCTCATATAAAGTGTTCCACCTAGTACAAACTTCCTTTGGGACTCTCCTAACTGGCATTCCTAATTCTACACATTTTCTTTTCCATTCTCGTCTTCTTTCTTGGTTTTTATTTCTAAAAATATAAGTAATAGCTATCTGCACCTTTTTGATAATGTCGTTAAACAAGGTAAGACCATCTCTGACTACTAAGTTGTAAATATGACATGCACACCTAACATGAAAAAATTCAGGAAAAGGAGGGTTCAAAATAGGTATCAAGTTCCTAAGTGCGTCTGTGTTGTTTGTAGCATTATCTACCGTAATACTAAAAACTTTGTTAGACAAACAGTACGTACGACAAATTGATGAAACTTTGTTACAAATATAATTTCCCGTGTGTGGTTCATCAACAATTTTATAAGCAATAATACGTTTTTGAAAAACCCAATCAGGATCTATCCAATGACAAGTCACAGTAATATAATCACATCCATTAGTAGAACGACCCATATCCGTAGTAAGACATACTCTAGTGTCAAAGTTATCAAACATATATCGCAAATAATCCTGATATTCGTTCTTAAATTTAATAATATCATTTTTAACAGTAGTTCTTGGAAAACCTCTAAAAGAGGGATTATATACAGCCTGAACATAACGAACAAAACCAGTAGAAGAAGGAAAACTATAAGGTAAACCCTCGAGGGCAACTAGTTTAGCAATTTCTTCCCTATCCTTTTGTTTATCATAAGTAAGAAGCCCTCCTGTTAAATGGTTAATTCTTGCTTGGATACCCGAAGAAGAATCATGCGCTACTCCCCATGTTCGGTCCCTAAATATATACCACCCGCCCGCGTTGCCCATTCTTTAGGATGTTTATTTTGTAAGTGCTTCCTAAGTTTACCCGTCCCACCCTCATTACCCCCAGTTCTAAAAACACACACCTTATCACAAAGCCCGCAGGAGGCCGTCTGCGCTTCAACATTCTTTGATGCAAAATCCCACACATCAGATCTATCCTTACGTTTAGCCGGTATTCTAGTAGGAGGTTCAGGAGGCAAGTCTGACTGAACTTCGGGTGGACTAGCTTGAAATTCAGGTGTTTCTTCTAAATTACCCCCGCTTTGATTCCCATATCGTATTTCTAACATTTCGTGATCAAGTATATTATCAGCGCTAATATTATGATAATGTTGAGAATCATCTATGTGGTGGGTATTCCGACTAGAACTACCAGCAATTTCTTTACCCCTATTTCCCCTACGACCACGTGCCCGCCCCCCACTACTAGTTCCAATTGAACCTCGTTGAGACATAATAATAGCAAATAAAATAAATATATATGACAAAAAAATAATAAAAGAGTAGAAGTAGGAACGACCAACCAAATATAACCGTATAATTGAGGTGAAGTTGAAACTTGAGCCTCCACTTCAATTAATTAGTTGAATACTTGATAATCGAAAAATTGCAAAAATAGCCAAATTGATATTTTCAATCACGTAGCGCCTCCAATTAACCCAATACTTGATATTTATAAACTTCACCAAGTAGCACAATATAATTTTGATAGAAACTCCAAATAGAACTTGATAAAGTAGCCAAATTATAAATTTTTAACAAATAGCCAAAGTAGAACAATAGCAATATTGTAGAAAATTTGAGAGAATTAGAGAGAATTGGAAGATTTGTGTGAAAAATATGATGAAATAATGGGGTATTTATAGAAAAAAAATAGTTAGGGGTGGTTATGGGGTGGTTATGGGGTGTATTTGGCCGTTTTTGGCCGTTGGACAACGGCTAGGAGGTCAAAACAGCCGTTGCCCAACGGCTAGAAACGGGCAGTTTTTTTCTTTTTTTTTATTTTATTTTTTTGACCGGTCCGGTCCGGCCGGTTCCGGTCCGGTCCGGGCCGGTTCCGGTCCCATTTTTATCCGGTCCTCCCGGTTTTTTTTCGAGGCACCGGTTCGGTACCGGGATCGGGGCCCGTTAGTGGCCAACGGTCCGGTTTCAACCGGTCCGGACCGGTCCGAGCCGGTTTCCGGCCCGATTCCGGTCCGATCCGGTCAAAACCGGACCGTTAGCCACCCTTACTTGGGACTATGATACCAAGGTAGCAAGGGAAATCTACTTTGAAGACGCCTTCCATAGCATCCCTCATACCCATTTTTTTATATTAAAAAATTTCCCATATCTTTTTGTATTGTGGATTGTTTGATCTTTTTTATTTATGAAGTGTTCTTCTAAATATACTTTCATCTCTAATATTTTTCAACAGTTTGTAGTATGTATATTTTCTCACAAAAAGAAGTGAGCAGATTGATGTTAGATATTGGTAAGGCATGAATCATGATACATGCAATTTCAATGTCCCTGATATTCTTTACGTTGCAAATGCTCTAGCCAAGTAATTTTTGATCTAGTATGGAGCATCTGCTTCTTATCTTCTTTATGTTTTCTTACTTGCTCAAAATGTTAGAAAAGAACCTGGGAGTTTACTATATTTAGTTAATAATACGCTTTCAATGTGATGAATCTGAAAGTTAACGTAGAAGCCATTTCATACCCCTAATTTAGTAGTACTATATTAGCATGTACAGAAAGTTATAGATGAAAAGCCTGCATGATTATTAAGATCTGTGGATAAATCAAGTACTACTAAATAGTATAGATCTCGATTATTTTTACTAATTACAATCGGTTACAAAACAAAAATCTGATTCTACATTAAAGTGATATATGTCTTTATTTCCTTTTGATGCATCACATGTCCCTTTATGGTTTATTCCTTACTATGGAACCAAGGCTTAAAATATTCCACCCTTCATGACTCATGAGCCTTTAAATATGGCTGGCTACCTTCTTGAACTATTTAAAAACATCTGGATAGAAAGAGCACCACAAAATCTAGTATACTGGTGAGTAATGTATTCAATATATAAATGTTTTTTCAGTCTTGAAGAATTAAGTATTATTTTCTTTTGTCTCTTTTAAATTTGTCAAGATGCTATTTCTTTTAAAAGCAAGTAATAAATTGCTCCACGAACCAAGTATAATTAAATTTAGGAACAGTTGATGATTAATTCTGCCTAATTTCCTATCATACAAATCCGATCATGAATGTCGATATGTCCATATGAAGAATTTTATTTTCTTAATATAACAGAAAAAACTAGCCAGAATTTGAAATTTTTAGTTACAGCGAACTAAAACATATTGTAAGAGTATTATATATGATGTCTAAAGGTTCTATAATAGTCTTGAAGGAGAAAAGAAAAAGACATGTAGTATAGTACTACTTTTAAGCCTATAGGGACAAAAATCTAAAACCTTGAAGTTTATTCTTTCCAATTTGCAGAAAGTGCCTTTTTTTCCTCTTCTTCTTTCACACTTTTTTTTTTTTTTTTTTTTTTTTAAATAACAATAGTGTGAGAGTCAATTTGTATACAACTATACTATTCTATAGTACCAAGTGTATGCTATCTCCAACTAAATTAGATACTGAGTAATTCTATCTACCAAAATTTAGACTTATAAAGATAAATCGTTAGAATTTTTCTTTAATTTGATAGCTTCGAACTTAGGGGAATGAAAAGTTTTCAGATGAAATATCATTTAATTTCACATGTTTTCATGAATTCTATGTTCTCTTTGTCACATTTTAAGTGTCGTTTTAACCCAAAGTATTCAACTGCTTTAGAAATTCAAGAACAAATTAATTATCTTTTTTCAATTTTACCTTTTCTATTAAAGAAGTCAAAAGTGATCATTAACAATACTGATTACTTTCTAATAGTGGAGTAACATTCGACAGTCAAGAAATAAATTAGATTATACCTGTACTTCATATTTTTCTTAATGGACGTGTAAAAACTTTAAACGACACTTAAAATGTGAGTGAGAGCAGTATGTCCTGCTCCAAAGTCCAAACTACTAAGTGCAAGATGTTCTAAAACTTATAGTTGGCCTGATCACCTCCCACCCCAGTTTCATTTTTCCTTGATTTCTTTACTGTTGGTTCCAATCAATATTTGTTTACTGTTAATGATAGTACTATTGAAATTCAGTTTGAAAAAACATTTGATTTTACTTTAGCCTATCCTATGTGATCAATATAATAAATACTTGCCTACTCACTCATGAAGGTTTGAAGAATAATTGTCCTTAGAATCTGAAATGGCCGTGAGTCTCCAAGTCTCAGAACTACAAGCTAAACATGGTAAAATACCAAGGATTCCATTATTACTGAAATATGAGAATAACCAAAATGATGACTATGATCCAAAAGTGGTTTCGCTTGGGCCTTACCACTATGGAAAAGAGCGCCTCAAGTTTGTTGAGAATTTCAAGCCCAAGGCCCTGCAAATGTTTATTCGAAGTGAAAATGATGAAGAAAACTTCCATGATGCGATTCTCAACAAGATTGAGGATGCTAGAAGTTGTTACGTCGACGAATTTAGGGATACTATAACTGACTCTAATTTTGCTCGAATGATGCTTCTCGATGCATGTTTCATACTAAATGATATCGAGATATCAACATCTTGGCCCGATGCAAAACAAGCTAGTACTAAAAAGCGCAAGACAATTCATGACCATCTTGGTAAAGCAGTTTATTCGATCACTAGACGTGATTTATATTTACTTGAAAATCAAGTGCCTTTCTGGATTCTCGACCTCTTGGTTAGTTTGAGATATGGTAATGAAAAAGCTGGAAAAGTATTTCGAGAGGCAGTGGAAAAGTATTGTTATGAAATGTTTTTCGAAAAACAAGGTGAAGAGCAGCACCTCAAGAGTATGAGAGAATATTATGCCAATGCAGAATCACCAAGTCACCTTCTTGAAATTTTCCGAAGAGTGGTTCTGCCAGGAAAATATCAAGGTGTGGAGCATTATGGAAGGTATGTGTTTCGTTCAGTGACGGATTTGAAATCTAAGGGCATTGATTTCAAGCCTAGTAACATCAATTGTTTGAAGACGGGTGTAAGTTTTAGCTCTGCTGTGCTCTCACTTCCACGTTGGTATGTTACTATATACACCAAAGTATTTTTCAAGAACATGATAGCTTATGAGTTCCATCCTTTCAGTACTAATAAGGATAACGTTGTCATTGCTTATATTAATTTCATGAAATCACTCGTCAATACATCCAACGATGTGAAAGAGCTACGAGAAAAGAAAATTATGTATAACAGCTTAGGAAGTGATGAAGAAGTGGTACAAGTCTATAATTCTTTACATACTTATGGGGCAGATGATCCTTATCTTTTCCAGGATGTTAAATGGTATATTACACAGCACTGTGAAAGCAAATGGAAGACTTGGTTTGCTGAATTTAAAAGTGACTACTTTAAGAGTCCCTGGAGTGCAATTGCTTTTGTTGCTGGTATTTTGCTCTTTATCTTTAATATTGTCCAGATTTACTATGCAATCAAAGGTGATGATAAGCCAAATGGATCAGGGTCAGGATCAAGACCAGGATCAAGATTATGATTTTACTTTTTTTGTCTCATATTTTTAAGTTGATTGGAATCATCTTTCCATTTAGTCATGTATTGTATTGTTGCTTCTTCCTGAGCTTGTAAACAATAATAAATTCAATATTCTGTTCTGAGTTCACTATCATTTTGAACATCTTGATTTTCACATCCCAAATACTTACTAGTACTTAGAAGCTGCTACTGTTGTTTTACCAAATAAATCAATATTAAGAATCAGGAAGGAAAAAAAAAAAACACAAGGGATCTTTTAATAAATGCTACGGCCTTACTCTGGAAATATAAAGAGTTTAACCATCATAAATAATATTTTATATTATCAGCCCACTCGAAGAATATATATACGTTAACCTCTATAAATAATGAAATTGTAATGATGTAAATTACCTCAATAATAGATAAATGTGACAGGATAGCATCCCTGGCAACATATTTAACTTGAACTCAGAAAAATTAGACATTTGTCCAAAGACAGCCCGCTTTGCAGGCGCGTTGCCCTGTTATTTGTATCTTTGTTTCGCATTTCTTACTCTTTTATCTTGGCATTGGAGCAAGAAATGAATTTTCGTGAGATTCCTAGTAAACGTTTTTCTGTTCCGCAGATTCCTAGTAAGCTGAACCAGTTAAAAATGTGTACTTCAATATGGACCTACTTCTTCATACATATAAAGTTCTCCCTTTGTCCCAATTTATTTGGCGGTGTTTGACTTGACACGGAGTTTAAAAAATAGAAGTTGACTTTGTAAATGTTCAAATTTATTCTTGAAAAAGTTAGAGAGAGAAGATTGTAGTAATCAAAAAGTTGTTTGTAGCTTTTAAAGTAAGTAGGGTCCAATAGGGGTAAAATAGATATAGTGCATTAAATAGTTGATAAATAAGGAAATATGACATTCTTTTTGGGACAGACCAAAAAGAAAAGTGTGACACATAAATTGGGACATATGGAGTAAAAAACTACTCCATCCGTCCCAAATTAATTGATACTTTAGCAATAATCATTTGTCCTAAATTAGTTGACGCTTTAGAATTTCAAGACAAAAATTGTTAGTCTTTTCCAACTATACCCTTAATAATTAAAAGAATTCTCCACAAAATTTAATAGTCGTACATTAAATAGGGATAATATAATAAAATACACATTTTATTTAACAATTTTTATAATGAGCGTAAAAAAGTTGAAGTTGTCAACTAACTTGGGACGGAGATAATATATTTTATAAAACTTATAATCTGTAAGTACAGTACATTGAAATTCGGAGTTCTGCAAATAAGAACAGGGGATTTCCATTTCCTTCTTAGATTTCAAACTAAAACGTGCAAAATTACTCGTAACTCGCATATATCCATTGTTAAAGCGAAGGCACCAGGACGTTTTACAAGGAACAGTCCGACGAATTTTGTGGCCTAAAGCCAAACTCAATAAGGGACCTTACATATTTTCTTCTTAAAAAGAATGATCATATTATAAAAGAAAAAGTAAGTCTATTTTTATTTGAAATCTATTTTTCTAACTTTTTGAGATGCAAAGTGATTAACAATTGTTTTATAATCAATCTCTTCTAATAAGTCTTTCTCAATTGATAATACAGCTAATCCATTTAATCTCTCTTGAGACATTGTTGATCTTAGGTAAGATTTTATCAATTTTAATTTTGAAAAACTTCTTTCCGCTGAAGCAACAGTTACATGAGTTGTTAACATTATTCTATAAGCAATAGATGCATTTGGAAAACAATCAAGTCTTTTTATTTGATTGAGTATATCGATTAAAGTGTTATCTTTTATTTGTACTACTTCCCTCAACACTTTCAATTCAGAAAATAAATCTAAACCATTAATATCAGATTGATTATTATGCTTTCAGGAACATTCCAGATTAAGGCAATGTTTTCTCAAATTTTCATCATCTAGTGATCTTAGCTTTTTACTGCTAAATAAAAAATCAAAAATATTTTCATATGCTTCGAATTGTTCAAATCTATTTTGAAGTGCAAAAATAGCCTTGTCGACTATGTATAAAAAGTAATCACCTCTAAAGGACTCTTCGGGAGACTTTGAGATTTCATTATCAACATTCTCATCAAATTGTTTTTTCCTATATATCACACGTTTCTTACGAAATTCAGGTTCGATATTCATTTCAAATGCAATTTCCTTAGCATATATCATGGCATTTGCAAATCCTTCTTCTCTATATTTGTTAAAGAAAGAAACCAAACCTTTTAATTGATCTAAGACAACATCAATATGCATGTCTTTTGACTATAAACTTTTGCTAACTGAATTAACAGCAAATAACACATCATACCAAATAGTCATACTCAATAAAAATTCAAAATTTTCAAGTTCATATGTTGCTAAGCAATTAACTTCACTTTTAGTTTTTGGATCATCACTAATTTCTACTAATTTCAATAAAGCATCTCTTATTTGTGGAGTTTGAAATCTTACTGCTTTAATACTGTCAACACGACTTTCCCAACGAGTTTGGGATAGTAATTTAAGAGTTAGACTGGGTACACTATCCTTTAATACTTTCCATCGCTTAGTAGAAGATGAAAATAGTGAATATATACGTTGTACCACTCCAAAGAATGATATAGCTTTAGTACAAGAATTAGCCATGTCACAAAGTACCAAATTTAGGTTATGACAACCACATGGTGTATAAAATGATCTAGGATTTACATCAAGAAGTCTTTTTTTGCACTCCTTGATGTTTTCCTTTCATGTTGGACCCATTATCATATTCTTGTCCTCTTTATCAATATCAAGACCAATATTTTTTATGTCATCCATAATAACTTCAAATAAACCTTTTCCACTTGTATCATCCACTTTTAAAAATTCTAAAAAATATTCATTAATTTTTATTGGAGTTGCTGAAATATCTACACATCGCAATACAACAGACATTTGTTCTTGATGAATTGTATCTGGAGTGCAATCTAGTATAATGGAGATACTTTGCTTCCAAAATTTTTCCTATAATTTTATTTCTAATTTCACTTGCCAATAAGTTTATTAATTCATTTTGTATTCTATACCCAAGGTAGTGACTATGAATTTCATCATGCTTAACTCGACGAACATGTTCCTGCATGATGGGATCAAACTCTGCAATCATTTTAATTAGACTTAAAAAATTACCATTATTCTCTTGATATATCTTTTCATTTTTTCCTCTAAATGCTAAATTATTTTTACCAAGAGTTTTAATCACAACAATAATTCTTGACAATACATTTTTCCAATGCTCTCTATCTCTATTAATTTGTTCTTGAACATCTTTATCAATTGTTTTATTTTTTTGCAGTCTCATTTCTAAATCAATCCATGCAGCCATGTTGATAATATCCTCATTTGTTGTTTCATGAGTTTTGAGCTTAATACTAATATTTCTCCAGTCATTACTACCTTCACTAGCTAGTTTACTATTACAAGTACCAGAAGTTGAACTAAACAACTTACAACAAAAATAAAATACTTTATCTAAGTCTCTAGATTAATTTAACCATCTTCTATCATGTCTTTCACCATTCGCTAATTTTTGAATATAATGTGTAGTAGAAAAATGTCTTGAAAAATTATCATTTGGAAAAGTAGTATCAATAATTCTAATCGGTCCCTTTTCTACTAATAGATCTCTCAGCTTTGTATCTACATTAGTCCATTGACTAGGATCATATATATTTATAGGAGTTGAATTATCTAATTCATTTATATGCTCTTGATTTTCTTGAGGATCTATATCCAACTTGTCACTTACTTGTTCTCTTCTTGAATGTCATTATTTTCACAATTATCTAACTCAACTGAATTAGTGACTTGCTCATCTAGACAACATTCTTCCAAAATTTTTTGACTCAAGATTTCTCTTATTTAACAAAAATTATCTAGAGTACCCTTTTGGGATTTTAGGAAATTCTCAATTTTTTTTCTTGAATTTTTCATAACCCCATTCATATTTTCTATTTGACATACTTATCTTCTTATAAATAATAAAAAAAAAGCACTATATACATATGAAATAACAATAGCAAAAAGATTAAATTTTAGATGATAAAAAAATAAAAAGATAGAAAGATAGATCCTGATTCAAGGATAGAAAACTTGAAATCAAATTGAATTTTTCGCTCAAATATACTTGTTGTAAGAAAGTGTTTCACTATTTTGTAAATCTTTAAACCAAACCTCCACAACAATATTTGGTCTTTAGCTATTGTAAAATGGAGATAATTCAAGAATAAAGCTCAAAAATAGCATATTGCCACAAGTTTACTTTGCTGTGAGAGTAAGAAGGTGTTGATGAGAAAATATAAAATATTAGAGTGAAAGTGTGTGTAACTATAGGAAGAAGAGATAATTTCCTTAACAAGAGCTCTTCCACAACTAAAAAAAAAAAAAGAATAAAAAATAAAATAATGAAAAGAAGTAACGTTCACCAAGTGCAATTAATCAATAGTCAAAACTTTGTTTCCTTTCAATGTCTTTCACAAACAGTACCTATATATAGTATCTATTTTGATGACTTGACCAAAACGGGGCCCCCAAATCAATTGTTAGTGAAAATCTTGTTTCCTTCTCTTGCTTTCACAGGTACAGACATATAGTACAATGTCAATTTTTTTTACTTAATACACTATATACTTGTAACAAAAAATGGGGCCCTCCAAATGTGGGCCCTAAAGCAGCTGCTTTAGCTGCCTTAGGATAGGGCCGCCCCTGCATTTTACCTATCTGGGGTATGAAAGTATTATCGACCATACTACACTTATTAACATGGTAAAGATTTATTTCCAAATGAAAATTTGTCCACTCTGGATCCAGGCGTAGTCAAAATTTTTTTCAAGGATGTTCAAGCTTTTGAAAAAGTAAAAACTTTCTTCAAAATATATAAGCTGTGATTTGATTCCGAGTTGTTTAGCTAAATTTGACCACCCTGCATCCATAGACAGATCTGCGCTTTAAAGCGTGGTTCACGCGAACCCATGATGCCTCGACGAAACTTGATATATTATGTAGTACTAAAATATGTCTAATATGGTATCCGAGAACCCATGCTCTAAAAATTTAAATGGTTCACTTATACTTAGAAGTAGGGATCGATCGACATCAAAATCCTGTAATATTATTTTCTTTAATATATCATCATATAAAATAATATTTTACCCATATACACAATAAAAAATTCGGCGAAAGTTGTTCGCCCAATATTCTTGAGATGCGATAACTCCGCCTCTAACAATGGTGAACTCATCATCTTGGAATTCTAGATCCGCCTCTGCCGGCATCACTAGGCTAGCACAGTTAGTTATGTCAAAGGTGTTCAAAATGTAATATTCAATCATAAATAGTTAAATTTAACACGTGTACATAGTATAATTTTTCGATGAAAGGTGGTCTGACCACCTTTGCCCCCATGTGGCTCTGCCATTGTTGGACCTACTTCCAAATGAAAACCTAACATGTCCCAAACTCGACAAATGAGAGTTGCTCAGATGGTAAATACCCTCTACCTACATTCAAGAGGTTGTGGGTTTGAGTCACTATAGGAGTAAAAAACAGGGGTCACTATTTGTTCCGAGAAAGGAAAAATAGTGGAATTAAATAAATAAAAAATAAAAAAATAAAAACTCTAGAGCTACTACCAACGAAAATATCCACACACTCCAGCAGTTAATGCTAGAGGTAGTAGAGTACCCTCAAATTCATTTAAGATAACTTCTTCCCTTTTAAATTTGATTCCAACTAATGAGACAGTTTTCTATATAAAAGCTTCTTAATTACTATAAATTTTCTACTTTATGCATGGTGAAAAGTCTATTCTTTTAGTCATACAAATATTACAAAAAATTTCACCTTATACCCTCCATAAGGAGTGGTTTTACAAAATTACCCGCGCTAAGAAATGTTTTAGCAAAATGACTTTATTTAGTCCGCAAGCCAAGACTTCAAGGCAAAAAATTTGTAAGTCTTGGCAATTGGTAATACTTCAAGGGCAAGTGCTGTTTTGCCAATACTTCAAGTTATATGGCGAGAATGTAGGGAAAACTGGAAGGGGCAAGTCTTGACAATTACCGAGACTTACGACGCAGTGTAGCAAGTGTTGCCTATTGCCAATACTTGTCGTGCAAGTGTTGGAAAATCGAGCAGGGGTCAATGTCAAGTCTTACGGCCAAGTGCGGGAAGTATTGGCTATTGCCAATACTTGAAGGGATAAGTGTTGAAAAACGGAAAAATATAACGGGAAGTCTTAACTCCAGATTTTTTTTCATTAAATCTTAACGGGGGCATTTTTACAAACCATCTCTTAGCGCGGCAAAGAGGCAAACCATTACTTCCCGTGTCATATTTTTGCAAATCCCTCCAAATATTTATCATATTAATACAAGTTCTAAATTTTTCACTACCCTTGTTTTTCATTGGTTTCTCCCACCCCAGCCCCCACGCCCCCTTCCCCACCTCCTCCCCCCCAAACTATTTTTTTTCTAGTTTCTGTACTGGAAAACCTTCCTCCTTTCGAATGAGAAAGATTAATCACTTTAACCTACCTCAATGAACAAGAATTGACAATCGATAACATAAGTAGTCTTTCTCAGAAAAAAAAAAAATCTTCAATCAAATACGTATAAAACAAAACGAATACAACATTGTTTACTGGTCCCTAAACTGCAAAACACATGTGATGTCTATAACTTTTTTTTTTTGTTTTTTTGAGTAACCAATACTTACTCCAAATCCTAGATGTAAGAAAACAACTCTAATTTTCTTCAATTTGCAAGAAACCAATAGAAGAGTTCAATGGAACAAGGCCAACTACAACCTGAACTACAACAAAGAAATGGCAAGCGTCTATTGCTTTTTCCACTACCCTTACAAGGCCACATAAATCCTATGCTTCAGCTAGCAAATATCCTTCACTTAAGAGGCTTTTCAATAACCATTATTCACACAAACTTCAACTCTCCAAATCCATCAAACTATCCTCATTTTACTTTCCATCCCATTTCAGATGGTTTATCTGAAGATGAAATTTCATCAACAGATGTCTTTTTTCATCTTTCTTTGCTAAATGAAAAATGTGCTCCATACTTCAAACAAGCATTGGCACAGTTGTTGTCTGAAGATGAAAGTGCAGATCATATTTGTTGTTTAATATCAGATTCTATATTGCATTTTACAAGAGGTGTTGCTGATAGTTTTAAGCTTCCTAGGCTTGTTTTAAGGACTGGTGGAGTTTCTTCATTCTTGACTTTTGCAACTTTCCCACTTCTGCTTGACAAAGGTTATTTTTCTGTTCAAGGTAATTTCTTATGTCTTCAACTTTAATATAGTTGGCTCTCTTGCTTATCATAATTACTGTCCGAACAAGATAATTAAAATTTGGTTTTCAATACGGATTTTTAATTTTGTATTGCAATCATGGGTAAAAATACATGTACTAGATAACGGGCAAAAATCATGGGTGAAAATCATTTGCACTCCTAACTTTGTTCTAAAAATCAAACTCATTCTTCAACTATAAATTATTCTATAATTGTAGGTCTGCTGAATTTGTGCACAACTTAATTGTTGAAACAGAGTCTCTCTTCCCAAAGAAACTTTTCAACTTAATTTAACGTTTCCAAAAAGAAATTTTCATATGTAAACATGTCAAAAATCTATTTTGAATTGGTTAAAGATCATTTTGATCATTTTCAATTACTTTAAAACATTTTAAAAATTCGCTCTCATCATAATTTTGATCCTATTGGTAGCCAACCATTGTATAGCAAAGGACTCACCGACACTTTAGTAGGGCTGATAATAACAAGAACCATATGTTGTTCGGATGAAACAGCCAAAACATATTATTAATATGGTGTGATATTGTCTGCTTTGGCCAAGCTCGTACTGTCTTTCCAAAAGAGATACCTACACCTTATATATAACTTATTTTTCATGTCAACTTCTAATGTGTGACTTGGTTAGTACTCCATACAATCACTATACTTATAGTACCTTCATTATTAGTCTCTCAAAAAGTACGCCAAATTTCTAACACTTCAAACGTGCATTTTACCCTTACTGATATATTTTGTAGCCACAAAAATATTTAGACTTATTTTAGACAAAAATTTGGTAATAAGTGTAACTTGGATGATAGTAAGACCTCTTGATTTTGTTGAAATTTGAATTTGGTTTTGATTAGAACACGTTGCCGAAGTATTCAGATTACAGTTTAAGTATTGAATTTGGAAAGAGAAACAAATTTTCCAAGACATGCAACATTGTAACTTGGATGAATCTGTTTATTTGAGTTTCTTATTTGCTTCATTTGTTTGTGTACATAGAGTCTCAATTAGAGGAGCCAGTTGAGGAACTTCCTCCACTCAGAATTAAAGATCTTCCTGTATACAAGACATGTAACTTGGATGCACTCTATGAAGTAATGAAAGGAATGATAAGAGAAACCAAAGCTTCTTCAGGCCTGATTTGGAATACATTCGAAGAACTAGAACAACCATCAATGGCTAAACTCCGTGACGACTTTCCTATCCCAACATTCCCAATAGGCCCTTTTCATTTGCACTTTCCAGCTTCTTCTAGCAGCTTGATGGCACAAGACCAAACTTCAATCCCTTGGCTAGACACAAAAGCACCTAATTCTGTAATTTATGTCAGCTTTGGAAGCATTGCAGCGATAGAAGTAAAAGATTTTCTTGAGATTGCTTGGGGCTTGGTAAATAGCAATCACCCTTTCTTGTGGGTAGTTAGGCCAGGACTAATCCGTGGCTCAGAATGGCTCGAATCGTTACCTAATGAGTTCTTGGAGACGGTGGATGGAAGAGGACACTTTGTGAAATGGGCTCCTCAGCAACAAGTGTTGGCACATCCTGCTGTTGGAGCATTTTGGACTCATAATGGATGGAATTCAACATTAGAGAGTATTTGTGAAGGGGTACCAATGATTTGTATGCCATGTTTCAGTGATCAAATGGTGAATGCGAGGTACGTTAGCCATGTTTGGAAAGTTGGGGTGCAATTGGAGAATGGGCTGGAGAGGACAAATATTGAGAATACCATTAGAAAGCTGATGGTGGAGGAAGAAGGGAAGCAGATTAAAGAAAGAATGTTACAACTGAAGGACAACGCAAATTCCTGTCTGAAGCCTGGTGGATCTTCTTATGAATCTTTGGGGAGCCTTATTAGTTACATCTCATCATTTTGATTATGTTTTTATCTTTTGTTGATTGATGCTTGCTTCATATTTTTGGCTTGTCTGGATTACAAAAAGCTTTGACAATGAAAATTTTCTTATCTATTTATTGCTGTGGAGCTGCTTGCAAAATGCACAGGACTGCTGTTCTTATATAGAAGCTACATGTTTTGCTCAGAGTTGTTTAGAAAATGCAGAGTAAATCTGCTATCTCTAGGCAATAATTTAATCCCAGCTAACAAACACATACATAATCAAGATTCAGCTATGTTTCTGTGGCAGACTCATCAATCTTATGTCTTGTATAAGATGGTCCAAATTAATGTATGATGACCCACCTTCATTGACAGCTCTTCTAACCAAACTTGCCATCTTCTCTGTTGTTTGCAAGAATTCACCTCTTCTCTTCTCCATCAGTTCTCTTATTGATTTTTCAAAAGTGACTCGGTCACGTGTATCTTTTATGTCCAATCCAATCTTCCAAACCTCTCCAACAAATCTGCTATTCACTTGCTGATCAGCAAATGTTGGCCAGCAAATCATTGGCACTCCTTCAACTATACTCTCCAATGTGGAATTCCACCCTGAGTGGGTCAAGAAACTCCCAATTGCTGTATGTGCCAAGACCTTCTCTTGTGGAACCCAATCAGCCATGTAGCCCCTTGCCTTGGTACCCTGCTCCAGCTCCTCTGGAATCTGATCTTTTAGCTCTTGCCCAATAATTGAGTCCGGCCTCATGACCCATAAGAATCTATGACCACTATTGACCAGACCATACCAAAATTCTAGCAGCTCCTCTCGTGCCACCCCCGCGATGCTTCCAAAACTTACGTATATAACAGATTTTGATGGCTGAGTGTCGAGCCAATTCATGCAACTTTTATCTTCTTGCCACAAGCTATTTGATGAAGTAGATTTTGTTTCAAGTCTAGCTTTTAAATGAGCATGAACTGGTCCAATTGTGTGAACATTTGGGCACACCTTTCTTATTTGTGAAAGTATGTGCCCTTCAAGATCTTCAAATGTGTTAAGTATGAGTCCCCGGGCTCGAGGAGTTTGTTGTGTTTCAGTGAATACTAGCCTGAAACCAGGGTTGTTTATCAAGTCACTCATCCGGCAAAAGCTTGGAAGGTCTCGACCTCTCAAAAAATCTTCCATGCCTTTTACTTTCGACAATGTCAAGTCCATTGCATCTTCTGTAATTCATGTATAACCACACTAGTTCAAGGCAAAAAAGGCATTCTTCTTTGAAATATAAACAAGACTTTAACTTCTGTACACAGATGAGAACACAAAAATGTTTTACACCGTCTCAAACACTTAGGGTAGATAGACGTTACAGTTTATAGTTTGGATTAGTAAGATAAAAAAGATGTGTAACATGTTACAAATGGTTATATACTGACATCAGTTAAATCCTATAGACAATCCTATATACTAACATCAGTTAAATCCTATAGACAATCCTTTCCTTTTTGACTTTAAGTTAAATACACCGTTAGCATAAATAACTTTTATGCTATCAGGTACTTGTTCTGACAGGTAACCTTATTTTCAAGATTATAAAATCAACCTTTTATGGAGGCTTACGTGTAGATATCTTTTTGTCAACCTGACAATTGTAAGCACATTCTTTACAAAGACATGAATATAACTTAAAACTGTTCCTTTTTACCTTTGAGGGGAAGCTCGCCAGCTTGAATTAGATCAGGGATTCAAAAGTAAGACCAAAAGGCACAGGCACTGATGGTGCGGAAAAAGATGATGGGCAAGTTGATTTCTTCAGCTACATCAGCGGACAAGCTTAAGATTCCATCATGTCACCGGGGGCTTGGAGCAGCGATCCTGAGTTAGGAATTCTCTTAGAAATGGTTTAACAATGGTCTTTATAGCATCTTGTAGTTTTTCTCCTCCACCACGAGTATTCAGCCAATGAAAATAAATCCCATCAGGTAGTGGTTGTAAGTCGAATTCGCTACCAAATCTGGACATAACATCAGTGTGGTTTAGGAGGCGATCATGAGTGTCAACTGTGACTAGAAAGGATATGTGAAAGTTGGAAAGAGAAAGAAGCTGTGCCAGTTTAAGCATAGAGTTTACATGGCCTTGTGCAGGGAAAGGGAATATGACTACATGCGGTGTGAAAGCCAATGGATCCATCACAACCGGAGTGTATATGTCAATTTAGGAGAACTGGTGGACTAGTGTGTTTTCTTTAATTACATCTTCTTATACTATAACTAAAAGGAATCAGAAGACATGTAATATACTATTCCTAACTCCCAAGGCTGGCCAACTTTTTGTTTCTTTTCTCAACTGCAATAGGGGCCAAAAATAAATTATCGTATTTTGTAAAATGGATCCATTGAAAATGGCTATTTGGGAAGAAGTTCCAAACTATGTAATATTCCATTGATCCATTTTACATGACGATCTTGGTTTTTTATTCTGAATAAAAGAAGTATTTTTTTGAGTCTTTAAGCTTTCAACTTCTCACTTCACTCTTACTGAAGTGCTCTTGGCCATAAATATGTCATGGCATGCTTAAGACCACAAGTTGTAAGAGTTTGTTTGATGCGTGCCATTAGAAGTTAGAAGGTGATGGCGGAGAAAGAAGGGAACCAAATTGAAGAAAGAGTGTTACGGATAAACTATATTATGAGTCTTGGTGAACCCTTAGTAGTTACATCTCATCATTTTGGTGATTTTTATCTATTTGTTAATGGAGAGCTCATCTTTTTGACTTGTCACAGTTCCTTGTCTGGATCTACCAATCAGTTTAACGACGACAAATCAGACTAGCAAATGATTGCAGATCTAAAAGTCAAGATACATTATTTGTTTGCGTTATTTAAAATGTTCAGTCTCTAGGCAAAAATGTAATCTCAGCTAACAAACACATATAATCAAGATTCAGCTATGTTTCTGTGGCAGACTCATCAATCTTATGTCTTGTATAAGACGGTCCAAATTAATGCACGACGACCCTCCTTCATTGACAGCTCTTCTTGCCAAACTTGCCATCTGGTTGGTTCTTTGTAAGAATTCAGCTTTTCTCTCCTCCATCAAATCTCTAATTGATTTTTCAACAACGACTCTGTCACATGTATCTTTTATATCCAAGCCCATCTTCCAAACTTCCCCAACAAATCGACTATTCACTTGTTGATCAGCAAATCTTGGCCAGCAAATCATAGGAACCCCTTCAACTATACTCTCTATTGTGGAATTCCACCCTGAGTGAGTCAAGAATCCTCCAATTGCTGTATGTGCTAAGACTTTTTCTTGTGGAACCCAATCAGCCATGTAGCCCCTTGCCTTGCTTTAGTTCCTCAGGAATTTGATCTTTTCCCTCTTGTCCAATTATTAAGTCTGGCCTCATGACCCATAAAAACCTTTGATCACTATTCACTAGACCATACCAAAACTCTAACAGCCCTTCACTTGTCAACCCTGCAATGCTTCCAAAACTAACATATATAACAGATTTTGGTGGCTGTATGTCAAGCCAATTCATGCATGTTTCATCTTCTTGCCACAAACTATTTGATGAGGTAGATTTTGTTGCAAGCCTAGCCTTTAGATGAGCGTGAACTGGTCCAATAGTGTAAACATTTGGACAAACCGTTCGAATTTGTGAAAGTATGGGGCCTTCAAGATCTTCAAATGTGTTTAGTATGAGTCCCCGAGCTCGAGGGGTTTGTCTGGTTTCATCCAAAACTATTCTGAAGTCCGGGCTAGTCAAGTCAGTCACGCGACAAAAGCTTGGTAGGTCTCGACCTCTCAGAAAATCTTCCATACCTTTCACCTTCGTCAATGTAAAGTCCATCCCATTTTCTGTAATTCTTGTACAACCACATCAGTTCAGAAGCAAAAAGACAATTTTTAGAAATATATAAACAAGAATACACATACGTATAAGCTAATAGTGGCTTAAGAACTGGTTCGCCAATCCAAACACCCTCATACATATAGAGTCCAAACTAGATACAATGGGTTCTAACTGACTACGTCTTATCTGGATCCACCATTGCTTTTTAAATACTTTCACATAGACATTAAAAGATTTTTACTACTCCCTCCATTTCAATTGATGAGGTCGATTTTGACTCAACATGAACATGTTATGACATTTGTGTAGCTGTAAAAGCATGTCATTAAAGATAAAATATAAAGTAAAACTAAATTGTTTCCAAATATTGAAATACACAATTTTGATAGAACGAGCTAACAAGAAAATAGTTTCACATAAAACGAAACAAATCGAGTAACTATCAAGAGTACACTTAACAGCCATATACATACTTATAACTGTCTATAGTGCAGATTGGCGCCTTGAAAAATCAGATGAGTAACATGTTACATAGAGTTAAATGCACTGAAAATAGTTATATCCTTTTACATTTTTCCATCTTACCTTTGAGGGGAAGCTCTCCAGCTTGAATTAATTCAGGGATGCAAAAGTAAGACCAAAAGGAACAAGCACTAATAGTACGAAAATAGATGATGGGCAAATTAATTTCTTCTGCTACATCAGTTGCCATGCTTAATATTCCATCTGCTATGACACATGTCACAGGGGACTTAGAACATTGATTCCGAACTAAGAATTCTGTTAGAAATGGTTTGCCAATTGAACTTAATGAATCATATAGCTTCGATATACCATCACGAGTATTCATTACATCTAAAGAAATTCCATCAGGTAGTGGTTGCAACTCGAGTTCGCTACCAAATCGAGAAAGAACATCTGTGTGATTAAGTAGACGGTCATATGTGTCAACTGTGACAAGAAAGGTGATTTTGAAGTTGGACAGGGAAAGAAGCTGAGCTAGTTTAAGCATGGAGTTTACATGGCCTTGTGCAGGGAAAGGGAATATGGCTACATGTGGTGAAATAGCCAATGAATCCATCAAGAACAGATAATTTTCGTTTTCCACTAAGACAAATGTAGTGGGTGGTGTGTTTCCTATACATCTTATAGTACACAAAATGTGTACAATTATTAATAATGTTTAAGAGGCAAGCCAACCTTTGTTTTATTATCTACTGCGGCTTGGGACCAAAATAAATCGGAAAAGGGTCATATTTACCCCTCAAGTATTTTTTATTAATTACTAGTAGCCTCCGTTATACTTTCCTTCACTATTTATCCCTACCGTTAGCCATTTTAGTATTTTTGCCCTTCATTTTAACGGAGCATTGGGGCCCGCTTCCCACTCCCACATGGAACCATCTAAGCCCTCGCCCCATTCAAGCTGACCCAACTGAAAGAACCGGATAATTTCTACCTGATTTGATTACCTTTAACCCAAAATTAAATTTAGAAGGAAGAAGATGACGGGAACCTTACCGGAGATTTTGGAGACCACTGATGCTCAATCTTTCTCCACCATGTGAGCTACAGTTTCACACCTTCGTCGCGACTAACTACAATAGTTTACTATGAATTCAAACTCAAAATTTATTAATGTAATTTATTGTTTTATGATTGTTTATGTGTAGAGTGAGATTAGAAATTTCAGGCTACGGCATCAATGGAAAAGGGATAAAGTTGAATATTTCACATTACCTCTATCTTTGGATTTGTTATGATGAAAAGAGTGATTATGGTGCTGAAGTTCCTATCAAATTGAATGCATTGGAACCACTAGTCCAATAACGTGTGCCTTATCTTTCTGCCGTTCAAATCTTTACCAGGTCTTCTATACAGTATATTTTACTAAGAAAATTTATTGGTTCTGCATTTTTAAACTGACCCCAAGATCACCACTTCTCCGCTGCCTAGGACTATCACCGTGATCCGTGAACCACCTCTCTGCATTTCTACTTTGACCCTTCATTATTTTTCTAATAAATTCAACAACTCGAATATTCAAGCTAAAAAAAACAAATCAGTTTCGGATTTCTTCGAAGTCCAAAATAAAGTTCTTCTTTACTTCAACCAGTTTTAGAAACAGAGGACGCTCAAATTTTTTAGCTAAGAATCCTAACAAAGATAAGATTCAACTAATGATTTAACACCCACTTTGAGTATTAGTAAAGTTTAAATTCCAAGATGCTAATGGGTATATTAATGAAACAAGCTTTCAAATGATTGTTTTATAGATTATCTACAGTTTAGAGAAGCAATTTCTTAAGAATTGGTGTTTGATTTTATTCATTTTTCTTGTGAGTTGTAATGATAATTTTTTCAGCCAAAGGTTGTCTTGATTGTGAATTCTGACTGTTCTGACGGTGGTTTGACGTTGATTTGGTTTGGTGGTGTGTGTGGTAGTGGGGTGGGACGTCTTTAGAGTATTTGAATAGTTCTTGGATCGGGTTGGGGAAATTGAGCTATAAATTGGGTCAGGGTTTAACTGAGGTGAGCTCTGATGGTGACACGTTGAAGTGGGAAGCGGGGCCCTCGTGCTCCGTTAAAATGAGGGGTATAAATACTAAAATGGATAACGGTAAGGATAAATAGTGAAGGAAAGTATAACGGAGGCTACTAGTAACTAATAAAAAATACTTGAGGGGCAAATATGACCCTTTTCCGAAAATAAATTTATTATGGGACCATATTCATGGAAAGAAAGTTTACGGACGCCAGGTATTTGTCACATCATATTATTTATTCATAATTAAATAATGAATTAATGTAAAACCTATATGTTATTACTGAAAATTAAGTGAAATACATACTTATTGGTTTACCTCAAAGTGGTGGATAAGCTGAAGAATACCATTGTTATGCCTGCGTTCAAAAACCTTAGAGAAAACCAAAAACAAAAATGCAGAAACGGTATAGGTTGGATCGTTCCGAGCTCACCAGTTACTTTTGTCTCCTTAAGGAATCTAACCCCATCACTGTTGTCCAACATTAATAGGTTAATTCCTCTCTGGATGGAACGGGATAACAATTCTACGGTAGTGGCACTTCAAACTGTAAAACTCGGGCCAATTCAAAGAAACGGAGCAAATCACACGACACACTTGCTTTTTGCGTTGGAAGTAATGCAGAAAGAGAGGAGGCAATTTCAGAATTTTCATAAGGAAAAATCTGTAAGGACAGATATTTATAGCCAAAGGAGAAGGTAGGTTGGAATGAAGGTGTCATTTGAATGACAACCTTTTAAATGTGGTTGTTTACGAATAATATTACTTTAATCGTTGTTTGTAAAACATAACTAGAAATATTAAAACGGGAAAAGAAAGGATTATTAAACAATATTACTTTAATCGTTGTTTGTAAAATATAATTAGAAATATTAAAACGGGAAAAGAAAGGATTATTTTTCAAAAATTTAAGTCAATCAATCATATCAATTCACCGAAGTTGAGCGAGCAACAATGACGACGGCACAAGGCTTTCCTTCTTCTCAAGCCCTTTAAAAGTTTGAAGAAGTGCTCCTCTATTTCAACCCAATTAACAAAAACCTTTTCATCTACCAATGTGGGAAAAAGTGCATTTCCTTTATAAAAGGAACCTTTTCACTTTTTCCGCTATTTCTCATTCATACATTTCTCCTTCTAAATCCAACAACCACCCCCTTAGTATTATCAGAGAAGGATTCATGATTTGAACATTAAGGGTTTAAGTTCAAAATTCTATCGAAGTGTATTTGATTTATTGGGTTCTAAATCTATTGTTTGTACTATCTAACGGTCGATGGTGGAGGTGGTCAACCATTAGAATAAGCCACCAATTATTTCTAAATATTGAAATGTGTCTTTTTTTAAACGGACTAAAAAAAATAATATCACATATAATGAAACTGACTGCGTAACTATCAACAAACTTAACAGCCAACATACTTATGACCCAATAGTACAGATCGACAACCTGGAAAATAAGACTAGTAGTAACATGTCACTGTTAAATCCTATAAACAATCCTTCTTAAGTTCTTATTATCCTTTCCATTTTACCTTTGAGTGGAAGCTCTCCAGCTTGAATTAATTCAGGGATGCAAAAGTAAGCCCAAAAGGAACATGCACTAGCAGTACGAAAATAGATGATGGGCAAGTTAATTTCCTCTGCTACATCAGCTACCATGCTTAATATTCCATCTGCTATAACACATGTTACAGGGGATTTGGAGCAGCGATCTCGAGCTAGGAATTCTCTTATAAATGGTTTGCTAATTAAATTTAGTGAATCATATAGCTTCGATATACCATCACGAGTACTCACACCATCAAAAGAAACTCCATCAGGTAGTCACTACTAGAAATTAATCATTCTGCGTCAAAGTTTGGAGACGGAATTCCGTCTCTGAGCGTCCTTCGCTTTTAAGCGCGTCGTTGGACTGCTTTCCGTCTCCAAATGCAAAAGTAGCTGACACACTTCCGTCTCCAAGACTGTATCAGTACGCGTGATTTTTTGCATTTGGAGAGGGAATTCCCTCTCCAATCATTAAATTAATTTAATTAATTTAGTGCTTGAGAGGGAATTCCCTCTCCACGCATTAAATTAATTTAATGCGTGGAGAGGGAATTCCCTCTCAAACATAAATTATATATATTATTTTTATTGTTTAGAGGCCGATAAAAAACTTTACTGGATCTATTCCATCAACCACTTGATCATTAACTGGTTGATTAGCGCCTCCATCTTGTTCAATAACCTGAATCTTTGGAAGAGTATCCCAATTAACAAGCTTGTCCCTGCCACAAACAATAGTAGTTACATTAATACCTACAGTATAAATCATATTTACGCCTACGATTTGCATTGCATAATGATAAAAAACTGACGTTTTCATCAAGAATCTTCCTTCTTCAACATAAGTGGGTGGACTTGGATCTGCAGGGACTGAAATCTGGAGAAATGATAAATTTTGGTTAAAGAAAGAACTGCAAATCTTGTTCATGAAAATAAATTTTGGTAATATTAGCATCTTACAAGTTTCAACCCAAGCAGTGTATGACATTCGGCACAACAAGTATACAAACATGATAGTTGGGGTGCCAAAGTTGGTATTGGGGTGGGAAAAATGGGGGTCGAATTCATGGATGGAAAAAATGGAGAGGGAAAAATAATTTGAATTATAACTAAAAATAATGGGAAAAATGAAGAAAAAACTTACTTGAATAAGTTGGGGATGTTTTTGCCGGGGATGGAGGAAATTCGCTGGAGTCAGTGATGTTTTCGCCGGAGCAGTGAAGATTTCGCCGTGGGGGGGGGGGGGGGGGGGTTTGGGGGGTTTTTTAATTTTGGGTGAGGAGATATACTGAATGTGGATCGGAAGAGAGAAGCAGCGGGGTATAATCTAAATGGGTTGGAGACGGAATTCCGTCTCCAACTCTAAAAAAATTTATTATTTTTTTATTCTTTCTGTGATTGGAGAGGGAATTACACTGATTGGAGACGGAATTCCTTCTCCAATCAATTAGAGAGGGAATTCCGTCTCCACCCTCTTTGTAGCATTTTACACGATTTCTAGTAGTGAGTGGTTGCAACTCGAATTCGTTACCAAATCGGGAAAGAACATCCGTGTGATTAACTAGACGGTCATATATGTCAATTGTGACAAGAAAGGTGATTTGGAAGTTTGAAAGAGAAAGAAGCTGAGCTAGTTTAAGCATAGAGTTCACATGGCCTTGTGCAGGGAATGGGAAAATGGCTACATGAGGTGACAAAGATGATGGATCCATAAAAAAAACTGAGTTGTCCACAATGACTATGTTAGTGACTCGTGTGTTTTCTCTTACGTCTTATAGTAGAACAAGGAAGCAAGACAAAAACATGACTATGACTAATGTTTAAAAGGCAGACCAACTTTTGCTTTATTACGTATTATCTACTGTGGGTTGGGACCAAAATTAAATTAGTGTAAGACCATGCATGTTCATGAAAGAAATTGTATGGGAGCTAGGATTCATGATTTGAATATTTAAGTTTGAGTTTGAAATTCTACCATGGTCTATTTGATTTACTCGTTTCTAAATCAATTGTTTGTATTTACTTAGTAAGTAAATACACTATTTCTTTATTAATTTATGTTAAAGTTTGAATAGATACGGATATAATAAAAAAAGAAGACTGAAAAGTTGAGGTTGAAAAAATATCATAACATTGTGTAAATATATTACTTTTGAAGCTTGTGGTATTACACATTCAACAACATTTTGGTGACTATAAAAGTTTCTCCTTACAATTAAAATAAAAAATTTAAATTATTTCAAATTTAGAAAGTTGTTATTTTTTTTAAATTGATTAAAAAAATTAAAAATATTGCTACATAAGTTGAAATTGTTATAATTTGGAAATGGAGAGGATCAGGAAAGGAGGGAGAAGAGAGAGGATGAAGAAGAAGATCAAAACAGATTCATTAACCAACTGAATGAAAGATACAATCAGATTTCCTATAAGTAGTTAGGATAACTAACTCTTAAAATCTGTTTTTAACTAACTAACTAACTGATTTCCGGAAATGTACTTAAAAGACTGAATTGCCCTCGCGTGTTAATCCTTCAGCTAAGCAACTACTTAATCAGACTTAAGCTGATTCATTTGATCCCTCAACACTCCCCCTCAAGCTAGTGGGTGCAAAGATGTTAAGCACACCTAGCTTGGACATCAAGTGAGTGTGCTGAACTCTGTTTAAGCCTTTTGTTAACACATCAGCAGGCTGATCTTTTGTGGAGATGTACTCAGTCTGAATCAGCCCCTTTTGGATCTTCTCCCTTATGAAATGGCAGTCAATTTCTATGTGCTTGGTTCTCTCATGGAAGACTGGATTAGCTGCAATTTGTAGAGCTGATTTGCTGTCACTGAACACCCTCACTGGAGAGTCAAATTCTACTCCAACTTCTTTGATTAATCCCACAAGCCAGGTCAATTCTGCAGTTACTGAAGCTAAGCTTCTGTATTCAGCTTCAGCTGAGCTTCTGGATATGGTGGTTTGTTTCTTGGATTTCCAGGAGACTAATGATTCCCCTAGTTTTATTAAGAAGCCAGTGACTGACCTTCTAGAGAATGAACAAGCTGCCCAGTCAGCATCACAGTAGGCAGTTACTGCTAGCTTGGCACTGCTGGATAATAAGATTCCTTGTCCTGGTTGGTTCTTGATGTACTTAACCACTCTCAGGGCTGAGTTAAGATGAGATTGTTTGGGTTCTTGAAGAAACTGACTCAGTGTTTGTACACTATAGGCTATATCAGGCCTGGTTACAGTCAAATACAGAAGTTTGCCTATTAATCTCTGGTATACTGCTGGGTTGGACAGCAGTCTGTCATCATCAGCTTTGAACCCTTTCTTCCTTACAAAGTCATCATATTCCTTTGTAGTTAGTTTAGTATTTGGATCAATAGGTGTGGCTACAGGTCTTGCTCCACTTACTCCAGCTTCAGAAATTAGTTCTAATGCATATTTTCTCTGATGCATTAGAATGCCTTGGTCTGATCTAGCAAATTCAATGCCCAGAAAGTACTTTAGTTCCCCCAGGTCTTTCATCTTGAATGTTTGTTGTAGTGCACACTTGGTTTTTTCAATTATCTTCAGATTATCCCCAGTGATCAGCATGTCATCAACATATACTAGAACTACTGCCACTCCACTAATAGTTCTCCTGGTGAACAGTGAGTGATCCAGCTGACTTTGACTAAACCCAAACTGTAGTAAGGCTTCAGTTAGTTTTGCATTCCATTGCCTTGGTGCTTGTTTGAGCCCATACAAGGATTTAATGAGTCTACACACCTTATTCTCCCCCTGACTCTTGAATCCTTGAGGTAAATCCATGTAAATTTCATCATATAGATCCCCTTGCAGAAATGCATTGTATACATCCATTTGATGAATGTGCCAGTGTTTTGCTGCTGCAATGGATAGTACTGTCCTGACAGTTACCATCTTCACTACAGGTGAAAAAGTTTCTTGATAGTCAATGCCTTCTTTTTGGCTATAGCCTTTTGCAACTAGTCTGGCCTTGAGCCTTTCTACTTCACCAGATGCCTTGTATTTTATTTTGTAGATCCATTTGCAACCTATTGGTTTCTTTCCTTTAGGTAAGGACACCACCTCCCAGGTGTGATTGCTTTCCAGTGCTTCTATTTCTGACTTCATAGCCTCTATCCAGTTAGGGTCCTTAGCAGCCTCTGAGTAAGACGTAGGTTCAGTGGTTGTGGAGAAGGCAGAGAGATAGGCTTGGTATTTTGGAGAGAGGTTATCATAGGACAGGTATTTGTTAAGTGCATAGGGCTGATCCTGGTGGACATTAAGTGAGACAAAGTCCTTTAACCAGACTGGAGGATTGGTGTGCCTTCCTGACCTTGTTTTGTTCCCTTCAGGTTGATGAGGTAAGTTAGCAGGAACCTGTGCTTCTGCATTATTTTGTGCTTCTGCAGCTGGTATATCTTCTTCAGCCACCCCATGTGGTGCTGCTTCTGGTTGAACAGGCAGGTTGTTGACTTCTTCCAGTTGATTTTCAAAGTGGAAGTCTAAGTCTACCTCCTGACCAGCTTGCATTAGGTCCTCATGCAATTCAGTGTCTAGTAAATTTTGTAGGTGACTATCATCAGCTAATATGCTGAATGGATTTTGTAGAAATATGGGAGCTGTTGACTGTTTCATCTTGAATGGAAAGATGTCCTCTCTGAAGGATACATCTCTATGTACAAAGAATTTTTGAGTTTCTAAGTCATAGAGTAGGTACCCTTTCTGTATGTCAGAGAAACCCATGAGTACACTAGGCTTACTCCTAGGCTTTAGCTTGTCAGTTTCTTGCACTATCTTTGCATGACATAGGCACCCTAAGACCTTGAGATGTTGTAGAGAGGGTTTTCTGTTATATAGTACTTCATAAGGTGACTTGATTCCCAGTACTGGAGTAGGCATTCTATTGATCAAATATACTGCAGCTAAGACACACTGACCCCAGAACTTGATGGGAATATTTGCTTGAAACCTGACAGCTCTTGTTACTTCTAGGATATGCCTGTGTTTTCTCTCAGCAACTCCATTCTGCTGAGGAGTATAGGCACATGTCCTCTGATGGATCATGCCTAATTTCTTGAACATATCATTGCATACTGAGTTCAAGAATTCTGCTCCATTGTCAGTTCTGATTACTTTAACAGTTGTATTGAACTGATTACTGACATAGGTAAAGAACTGTTGTAAAGCTACACATGCATCTGACTTGTTTCTTAGCAGATAGATCCAAGTCATTCTGGATTTGTCATCCACAAGAGTTAAGAAATACTTATGACCATCCACAGTTGGAACCTTGTAAGGTCCCCACACATCAGCATGAAGCAATTCAAAACAGGACACACTTTTGATATTACTAGCAGGAAATGGAAGTCTCACTTGTTTTGCACAGGGACACACAGTACACTTGTCTATTACATTAGTTATACTTTCAGATTTAACATGAAACATATTCTTGAGTACACCAGATGATACATGTCCAAGTCTCCTGTGCCACAGATTTATGTCAACATTACTTAGATGACTTACATTCAGACTGACTTCAGCATTCTTTTCAGCATCAGTTCTCACAAGTAGATACAATCCATTCTTCTCCTTACCAATCTCCTTCACCTTCCCACTGTAGAGATCCTGAAACACACAAAAAGTAGGATAGAAGGTGACTGAGCAACCCAACTCCTGTGTGACCTTTGAGACTGATAATAGATTATATTTGAACTGAGGTATGTGAAACACATTGTGTACTGTGCTCTTGTCAGATAGTGAGCTTGCACCAGTATGAGTCACATGTGACACATCACCATTAGGGAGAAATACTCTTTTTGGATTATCACTCTTAATCACTGTGGTCTGATCTAACAAGGCAATGTCAGACACCATGTGATTTGTGGCTCCAGTGTCTATGATCCACTCCTGAGTCCTACTAGTGACTAAGGATGCACTGCTAGTACCTGCTATATTTGCTGCTGAGACTGGTGGCCCATTGTTTAGCATATGCATGATCTGCTCATACTGTTCCTGTGAGAAGGTACAGGTCTTCAGCTGGTTCACATTGTTGCACTCTTGCTGATTAGACCATGCAAGACTCTGTTGGGTCTGTGGCAAGATACTTGCAGAGTTTCCTTGACTTCCTGTGCCATAACCTTGATTCATCTGATAGTGTTGCTGACTTCCTATCTGATCAGCTACAACATTATATGCTGTTGTTCCAGGATTGTCCCTCTTTCTCTTACCTCTATGATCAGGAGGATACCCAATCACTTTCCAGCAACCTTCTCTACTGTGCCCTTTGATCTTGCAGATATCACAATACAAGTTATTCCCTGTCTTCTTGAACCTTGAATTACCTCCACCTCTATTATTAGTGTACATTGCTAGTGGGTCCAAATTTCCCAGAACTGGAGCAGCTCCAAGTACACCTGTGTTATTCACAATCCCTTTTTGACTTTCATCACTCACAATCATGTTATAAGCCTGATTCACAGTAGGCAAGGGGCTTATCATTAGAATCTGACTCCTAGCTTGCATGTAAGAATCATTCAGCCCCATTAGAAATTGGTACAACTTCTGCCTCTGTAGGTACAACACAAATTCCTTAGACTTTTCACAATCACAGCCTGGAGCAGGAACAAGGGCCTCAAATTCATCCCAGAGATCCTTCAATCTTGAGTAATACACAGACACTGAACTGGTTCCTTGAGTCAAACAAGCAATTTCTTTGTGCAGATTATAGGTTCTTGAGTCATTTATTTTGTTAAACCTCTCACCCAAATCTACCCACACAGCATGTGCACTTGTAGCATAGACAATTCCTCCTAGCAGACTACTAGACACAGAATTCATGAGCCAAGAAAGCACTATAGCATTACATCTTTCCCACTGTGTCCACAGATTCTGATCATACAGTTCCTTTTTACAGGTTCCATCTACAAGCCCTAATTTGTTTCTTCCTAAGAGAGCTATTCTCATGGATCGACTCCACACAGCATAATTTTCAGATCCAAGAAGTTGCACAGAAATAAGCGAGATTCCACTTACATCAGATGAGTGCAGATACAAGGGATGATTGTGGTCCAAGACATTGATTGATGAGTCTGCCATTGTAGTGAGATCACAGCTTGCAACACAGTTCTTGATCTTCTAAGGAAGTCAGTTTGTGAGTCCAAACCAGATATCTTGAAGAAAGGTTGAGATTGAAGAAGCCTGAGTGTTTACTGAGTGTTCAGTATAGTTTTAGTACCAGATCAGTTGAATCCGGCCATTGCTCTGATACCATGTTATAATTTGGAAATGGAGAGGATCAGGAAAGGAGGGAGAAGAGAGAGGATGAAGAAGAAGATCAAAACAGATTCATTAACCAACTGAATGAAAGATACAATCAGATTTCCTATAAGTAGTTAGGATAACTAACTCTTAAAATCTGTTTTTAACTAACTAACTAACTGATTTCCGGAAATGTACTTAAAAGACTGAATTGCCCTCGCGTGTTAATCCTTCAGCTAAGCAACTACTTAATCAGACTTAAGCTGATTCATTTGATCCCTCAACAGAAATAAAAAAAAATATAGGATTTGAGTCAGAACTATGGGTCCAGATAAACCTATACGTACTGCACTACATCCACCAGCGAGGTGTTGTTATGTTAGCTTGGCTGCCATTTGTATGATATTTACTGTCCTGAATATACATTGACCAGAAGAACGTCCCCGGATTTTGGTTCGAGAAATGTTGATCAGATATTTTGTAGTTTTAGGAAAAGAATTGTACTGATGAAACAAAAATTAGAGAAAAGTGTTCACGTCGTATCCAAAGTTTGTAATTAGTTTCTCCCAATGTTTTTCAGTTTCCCCAAACATCAATAGGCTCATTTGTACTGTTTATTTCATGGGAGTTATAAATATAGATATAGAAAGTACCTAGTGGAAATTAATAGTAGTAATTAAGTAGGGAAGAGATTTCCGAAATGCGTGGAGAGTTTATTGAATAGCGCATTGCCGGTGCAGAATCAAACAAATTTTGAAACAAAAACCATCAAAATATCCATTTAAAAGTTTGTTGAAGAGAATAAACACTATTAATTAATACACCAAATAAAAGAAGATTGGCCAGGCATGAAGAGCCAAAGAATTCTATAGCAATGTGATGGTTATATCCTCATCAGCTTAATATCCTCAACTAAACAGTCCAAATCTTTGTATGAAGAACCACCTTCAGTAACACTTGCTTTAGCCAAGTTGCTCATTTGACTTGCCCTTTCCAAAAACTCATTATTTCTCAATTCCATCACTTCTCTCACCATATTCTCAACTATAACTCTATCACATACATCTTGCATGTCTAGCCCAAGTTTCCATACTTCACCAACATACCTACTATTTACTTGTTGATCAACAAAATAGGGCCAACAAATCATAGGCACTCCCTCTAATATACTTTCCAAAGTTGAATTCCACCCACCATGTGTTAAAAATCCACCAATTGATGGTGAGCTAGAACTTTTTCTTGCGGTGCCCAATTGACAATATAACCTCTCTCTTTTGTACCTTTAGACAGTTCCATGGGAAAAGTATTGTTATCCTCTTCAAGTCCACTAATTGAACCAGGCCTTTGGACCCATAAGAACCAAACCTTATTATTCATTAAACCAAACCAAAATTTCAAAAACTGGGCCTTACTCATTGTTGCAAGACTACCAATGCTTACAAATAGAACTGATTTCTTTGGTTGCTCATGAAGCCAATCCATACAACTCATATCCTCTTTCCATATACTTTTCGACGTGTTGGACATTGTCGTCTGTTGTATCCCGGCCGGGCTAGTCTTGTCCTTAGGTGAACGTGGAGAGGCCCAATCCCGTAGATGTTCGGACATAGAGCTCGGAATTGTGAGAGAATGGCCCCTTCAAGGGCTTCAAATGTATTGAATATTAGACCTTAGACTTGGACAATGTGCTTACCTTCCTTTAGAACAAGTTGGATAATTGGGTCATTTAGGTCAAATGAACGGCAAAAACTGGGAAGGCCTCGGCGCCTGATTATACCTTCCATTCCAGGCACACTATTTACCAATTCATCCAAGTGATTTCCTGTACAAAGCCAAAAACAAGAGAAACTAAATTATCATTCTTTGTGCTATAAGGAACAAAAAGGAGAAGAAATATACATTGTGATCATTGTTTTGTCAAAGGCGTGCTTAAAGTGCGCATAAGCTCTAAAGCAACGCGCAAAATATTGCTAAGAAAGGGTATCTTATGAACCCTAATCTTGAGTGGGGAAGAGGAATTGAGGCGAGAAGATGAGAGGACAGGAAATGTAATACTTGATTATGCAAAACTGAATACAATGTGTACAAGAGGAGTTATTTATACATCACTTATCTTAGCTCAATTAACTAACTCTCTAACTAATCCTCTAACTAACTTTGTAACTAATTTTCGGAACTGCTGGTAATTACTAAACTGCCCTTCATGACTAATCAGCAATACTGTATCCCTTAAAACTCCCCCTCAAGCTAGGTGGTGTGAAATTATTGAGCATACCTAGCTTGGAACTTAGATATGCATGTTGAACTCTATTCAGTGCTTTAGTTAGGATATCAGCTGGTTGTTCTTTAGTTGGAACATAGACAGTCTGGAGTAACCCTTGCTGAATCTTTTCTCTAATAAAATGGCAGTCTATTTCTATATGCTTGGTTCTTTCATGGAACACTGGGTTGGCTGTTATTTGAATGGCAGCTTTGCTGTCAGTGTGCACTCTTACAGGGAGTTCAACTTGAACTCCTATTTCTATGATCAGTCCCACAAGCCATATTAGTTCTGCAGACAAAGTGGCTAGACTTTTGTATTCTGATTCAGCTGAACATCTGGATACTGTTGTTTGTTTCTTTGGTCTCCAAGAGATAAGAGAGTGACCTATTTTGATCATATAGCCTGTTATAGATCTTCTTGAGAATGTGCATGCTGCCAGTCAGCATCACAATAGGCACTCACTGTATGTATAGGCTGCCTTGACAACAAAACTCCTTGACCAGGTTGTCTCTTTGTAATCACCTAATTTTGGCACCAAATTGATAGTTACTCAGAAATCGTTGTGAGATTTTTAGGATTATTCCCTAGACTTTTCCCGATTTTTATCTAGCTTATTAGTTGATTAATTAGGAGAAATAAACTAAGAAAATACCAAAAATATTTTACGTTTGTGAGTAATGCGTAGTTGAAATTTTGTTACATGTTAAATATATGTTCATGTGTTTGTCTTGGTAATTAAATGTGTTAGCAATTGTTAATGGATAGTTTTGTTTTGGCAATTGGGCTGGCCATTTAGGAAAAAACAATGAGGAATAATCCAGACCAATATGTAGCCCAACCCAATTTCCTTCGACCCGGCCCAATGACCATCATATATAAACTAAAACTATGCTATTTTGGTCATTTTGGAACCTCACCCTTTAGACTAAGGCAATTCTTTGCCAATTTTGCAAACCCCACCGGAAATCGCCCCACCACCTCTCCGCCGGTTCTCCGCCGTCGAACCACCGGCCTCCGCCGCGGGAAAATTTCAAAAAATACACCTCCCATCCCGCCTTGGCCTCCTCTTCCACGTTCTCACATCAGTTTCCCCGAAAACACACTGATTCGGCGTAGATCGAAGTCGAAAGTAGCGGAGGAACTTCGACTCCGGCAAAAACTCCATGTTTTCCGGTGAGATTTGCATAAAAGGACTCCTCATGTCTCCCTCTATCACCCCCTCTGCTCCGTTTAATAAGACTTTGCCTTTGTCTCAAGACCCGATTTGGCATCCTTTACAAGGTTTTGGTTTCCTTAACTCTTTCTTGTGCCGTTCTTTCCATTTTCTTCTCTTGTTCTAATTGAGACGATCCCAAATGGGATCGCTTCAATTAGAGCGAGAAAAGGATGATAGAATTTGCCCGCTTCTGCCGAGATGATGACGTTACTGTGGGATGGTGAGACTGTGAGGGAAGTCGTGCGATAGTGAGCTGTTGTCGCTGTTGGTAACGGGTTTGGTTTGAGGGATCGGGGCTATTTTGATTCAACTCATGGTGGTGATGAGTTGAGAACAATGTTTACTATGATGACGACGGTGTTGACGAGGCTGCTGTGCTTGTCAAATCGAGGCAGTGGTGACGATGCTATTGTGGATCGACATCGATTGGATGGGTTTGTGCGTGGGTGATGGTATCGGGGCTTTCTTTAATTCAGTTCGCCTATGGTTTGTTGGCATTAATGAGGAGTGGTGGTGCTGCGATGTTGATTGATTTGGTGTGATAAAACTGTAACAGTGGCGTTGCGATACTATGACATTTTGAGGCCGTCGAGGTAGCAACTATGGTGTCGACGATGAACTGATGTTGCTCGGGTTTGCGATGTTGTGGGCTGGTTAGTGGTGGCAAAGCGATGGTGGAGCTGAAGCAAGCAACTTGGGTCTTTAGCGTTTAGCGTCGACGGGTTAGATTGAAACTGCACCACTCTGTTCCTTTGTCTCTTTTTTATATATATATATATATACTTGTGCGATCAGTTTAGCTACTGGAAGACGATATTTGTTGGTTTCTTAAACTAAAAAATCAGTGTGTCTAGTTGCTTAGTTTTCATTGTTTTGGCTAATGTAGTTTTGGAGAAATAAAATCATCTTGTCTATAAAGGTTAATATTTGAGTTAGTGATGGATGCTGTTTCGTATGCTTGAAGTTTTATCCCTGTTAACTAGCGGATATGATCATATGTTAGTATGTAAATATGTGTGTGTTTGTGTGTTGCCATTTAGCTAGAATGAAGCACGAAGCCATCTATCGTTGATCCATCAAAGCTTTGTTCAAGTCTAATTTTATCTAAACATGCAGGGTGTTTCTAGTGTATAGTTGGTCCTGCTTTAGCCATGATTCTACCTATGATCCTGGGTAATGTGTATCTTAAAGCATAATTCTGAATATCTTTGTGTAAGTTTAGTTGTATCGTGAGTTATACTTGTCTATTTAGGAGTTGAATTCAGTTTAGTGAGTCCAAGTTTGAAAGTCTAGTTAAGCGCTGAGTGCTTTATTGTGACGAGCATGAACTGTTGTAGGATTTGTTTAGTGGTTTTTAATGGTAGCTTAGGTTTCTGTAATAGAGTTGAAAGCTAAAAAAGACATTGGATAAGATCTGAAAAGTGTCTGAAGAAAAGGGTCCAGAGTCAAATATAAAAAGGGTATGTATAGCTTTTAGAGAAAAGTCTTTGTCTCTCTTCCTTTTTGCCATTTTGGTGCAACTTTGGCATGCCAAGTTGAATTTTCAGAGGGGGGTAAAAACATTGGCACATGGGTGTCCTTTTACCAAAGATTTTACCCCTTTTTTCTGAGTCTATATAAGAGGAGGGGTCTGTAAAAGAAGGGATCAGATTTACCTCCCAGGAAAAAAAAGATCTCCCTTATACACTTTACAGACTTTAAAAAGAAAAAGAGAAGACAAAGACACTCTCTACTAGTCTAAAACTCAGATCTGAGAGAAAAATGCAAGGAATCTGAGAGAAGAAAGAAGAAAAATATAGAAAGTTTAGTAAAGGTTAGGGGAAATTGTCTAGCTGGAGTCTGCTGTTGTGCTGCTGTTGCGCTGCTGTAGCTGGCTGTTTACTGTCTTCTTGTCTTAACTTCAAGCTTGGGATTTCATAGCTTGAACTTGTGGAAACTTTGGCACTAGGTAAATTTTCTTGACTTTGTAAGCAACCTTTCTGAGTTATATATGAAATGACTTGTTGAGGCCCAAATCAACTTTACTTTGTATGAATGTTTCATTTCGTTTACATACACGTTGCTACTGCTTTGCTTAAAATTAAACTGAGGATTTGCTTTGAGTTTAGGCCATTTTAGTGGGCTGCTGTGATGTATCCTTTATGCTAAATAGTCAGCCGAATGTAGGATGTTAATATAATTAGAATGGCTTGAGTATTAGGTTTAAAACACTTGACAAATCCTGAAGATTGAATGGAGTGGGTCAGATCCGTAACTAGTTGGCAAAATAGGACATAACTGTAAATCAGCCCACTACTTAAGTGATCTCAACAATTTTGAAGGAACAATGGATAATTTTGATTAAGCAAATTAAAGGAAAGGAAAATTGATTTGAAAGAGAAAAAATAAAATTGAGCTACTATTACAAATCAACATGTTACCACGTTAATCAGACATGAGAATCAACCTGCGTCGATTAAAAAAATGTGTAACTATAGCCCCTCTACTTTTAATAAACAGCCACTAGTTGAATATATATATATATATATATATATATATATATATATATATATATATATATATATATATATATATATACACACACATATATATGTGTTATAACCTTTTTTGCAAAACACATCATAAAGCAGTTCATTTGCGCAATTGAATTCAGCCCACTTCCAACGTTGTGTAACTTTTCTTAGTTTTGACAGATAGCCACATGTTAACAAAAATAGTCCTTAATTACACAAACAACCATTTTTTTAATAAATAGTTCTATTATTTGGTAAAAATCAATTATTTTTTCTTTTAAGTTAATTAAATCCCGTAAAAATAGACCAGTCCTCTGTGAGGTTGAAAATGCGTAATATATTTTATCTATTATGATTTAAAGTGTAAGCCTATCCGATCCTCTGTGAGGTTGGATAAGAATAACACTTTAGATTTTTTCTGAATGAAAGTTTAAATTTAAATCAAACGGCAAAATAATACAACCATACTTAATAAATTAAAATTGCGACAATAAAGCAACTGTGCTTAGTACAGGACTCGAAGGTGCCTAACACCTTCCCGAGAGTCAACTGAGAACCTTACCCGAATCTCTAAACGCAGACCATTAGACGAGTCAGAGGTGTTCCAAGGTACCTTTTGGTGACTTGGCACACCTTAAACTTGTCAAGTGACGACTTCGAGTTTCTCTAAATAATTTCGTACCTTCTTGAAACACCAGTCACGAGCTTTTAAATAATAAACAACTCGTTAATTAATTTTTAGGGCGTGACAGCTTGGCGACTCCGCTGGGGAAATTAGTGAAAACTAGAATCTCCGGCTTTGATTAAATTGTCGCATGTTTTAATTTATTAAATATTCGGTTGTTGTATTATTGTCGTTATTACATGAAAAGTTGAATGTTACTGCTTTGATATTTTTTTAAACTGTATAAAAACTGTCTTCCTTCGCAACCCTCCGAGTCTCTGAAACACACACACACGTGCACTTACCAGATTGCTTGTGGCATCTAGGACTTTCTTACTAAATTGCCCATGATTTAGGAGGAAGGCGTGACGGGGTTTTAGGCCGGACACACTGTCTCCGGATGGCCCTGATGCGCTTTCCGCCCGGTTTGTCCACCGGGTTTTCAGCCAGTCTAGACACTGAGTCAGTTGTGTCACCTAGAGTTAAACCTTTAGGCCCAATTATCTGCATCATATCCGACTTAGTGAGGTGCGATACACCGGTATTGCATTTGTCTAGGCTGACTACCTTTTGTCTAAACGGGACCCACGTCCTGGGAAAGACTTGTCTAAAAGGCATTTCTATGTGTTGCATGCGACTAGGAAAGGTTGTTATGCTGACCAAATTGAAGAGAGACGAATTTCAAAAGAAAAAAAAGAAACAAAAAAAAAAAAAAAAGAAAAATGAAAGGAAAAGTGAGGAAGCAGGGTGAATTTTATGTTTTTAATGTAAATGTCTTGTTATTTTTATAAAATTGAGTCATACTGCTGTAATGGCAAATTTTTGTTAAAAAAAAAAAAGCGCCAGTGTTGGCCGTCTTTTATAGATGTCAGTTTTGTGTCGTTATAATGACGAAAATTTTACAAAAAAAAAAAAAAAACATGTACATACTTAGTAGTTAGAAAGTCGAACAAATTTTGGTGTCAATTTTCACGTCGTTATAATGGCGAATTTTTAGAAAAAAGGCTCATATATCGATGTTGGAAGTTTTTGGGATCCAGTTTTTCACGTCGTTATACCAGCGAATTTTTGCAAAAATACTGTAGTGTTCATCACTGGAAATGATTTTTTTTTTTTTTTTTTTTTTTTTGTGTTTTGGTGTCAATGTGGCGTCGTTGTAACGTCGAATTTTTTCTTTTATAAATTACATCTAAATACCAATGTTGGTAATTTCCTGGAATCAGTCCTGATGCCGTTATGATGGCAAAATTTTTTCGATTCTCTTAGGGTCAACTTTACGTCATTACCATGACAAAATTTTTGTTAGAAATTGGAGTTTCGAATTAGCAGTTTAGGCATCTGTTTTGCTCTGTCGGTCAGTTGTTTTAAGTTGTTCTCAGGCTTTCAAACATTTGACACATTTTTTTATTAGGAACAATGGCTGCATCATCTTCTAGGACAGTCAAGAGAAAATATCCTGCTGATGCCACTCCACCCTCTATTATGATGACTGATGGCTCACCCAAATCGGATAAATCTCTGAAGTCTTGGTGGGACGCAATGAGTAAAATGCAGAAAGATATAGTCCAGGAAAAGATTGGTTTTCTGACTGACCTTGTGACTAAACCTATTGTCCCGCGTCGAAACTTGATCAGTGCACTAGTTGGGTTTTAGAATCCAAACCAAAATACCTTCTGTTTCAAGGGGTTTGAGATGACGCCGACCCTCGAGGAGATCGCTGGGCTTCTTAAGCTGGATTTTGAGAAAAAGAATATGATTGCTCCAAGGAAGGTTAATGAGCGGGATTTTTTCAGTAATATCAAGGTACGAACAGACCTCTCGATCGCTAGTGTTCGTCAAGGCTAGATTTCATTTGATTACCTGTATGATCGTTTTGGGGCTGATAATGGTTTTAAGAAGTATGGATTTGAGTTCCATGACAAGCTGAAATATGAAGATTGGGTGCTACTTTGCCCTAAGGTCTTCGTGTTCGCTTTGCTAGGGTTGTTGGTTTTTCCACTACCGGATAGAGCGATATCTATTAAGGTCAGTTGGATAATGGCAGCTTTATATGGTGGAGCACCAGACGCCACTATCATCCCGACGATTCTGGGTAGCATATTTCATGCTTTTACTCGATGCCACAAGGGAGAAAGCGGTTTCTTTGAGGGGGTGTAACCTTCTATTGCAGGTCTGGTTCTTGGAGCATGTACGCTCTTGCCCACCTCGTGATATTCTTAGGTATTGTGACATCGATTATCTTGAATACCATCTCGAACACATCGAGAAGTATAAATTCCCAGAAAATGAGCCAGATTGGAGGTCTTTCTTGAACTCTCTCACGCCGGACAAGATTTTGTGGTAGTGTAGCTGGTTTCCTAAGAGGGAGGTTGTACACAGATGTGTGGACCGTCCTTTTCTCGTTTTGATGGGTTTGACAGCATCCCAGCCTTATGTTCCTCTGCGTGTACTTAGGCAGTTGGGTCGAAAGCAGGATATCCCAATAGTTGAGGACATGAGTGCATATGTCTCAGACTATCCTCTCAACCCAGCTACTCTTAGAGGTGAGATCTTGCGCTTGTGGGATACTAGGAGGTGCCTCGCAGAAAGCACACAGGTTCAGGATAGACTTAAGGGGGAGGTCGTTCGGGAGTACAAGTTTTGGTATTACCACCAGCCCATACCTAGAGAGATGCCCGCGAGGTCGAGAGCAGGCATGGTCGACACTGAGGCCAGGCTGGATATGCAAGTTCAACTTGCTAGGCGTGAGATTGGGGAAGAATACCGCGCTACCATACAAAGCTTAATTGTAGAGAGGGATGCCGCCAGAGCTGCTCAGTCAGAGAGTGAGGGTTTCGCGCATCAGCACCTAGACACAGTCAGACGACTCCGTGTCATGCACTCACAGGCATTGACAGAGCGGGATGCCGACAGGGCAGCTTTGTTGGAAAGCAGGAGAAGGGAGGATTATCATCGCCAGGATGCCATAGATTCTCGAGCTCAACTTGACAGGGCACTAGAGCAGGGTGAGCAGCTCAGAAGGCTAGCACAGGACCGACTTCGAGATATACAGGCTGCAGGACAGACCAACAGTGTAGCTTATCGGCAAGTTTATGACTCTGCTACATATGTTGCACGATCCATCAATGAGTATAGGAGGCTTCCCGCGGAGGACATACTCCCACATGTGCTTCCCTTCGTCACTAGAGTTGCAGCAGATTTGAATGGATTGCGTCGTACCTTTGTAGAAGGCCCGCCAGTAGATCCTGAGGAGCCATTCGAGTTCGACCCAGAGGAGCCAGCTGACTTTGTGCCCTTGTCACCTTAGTAGATACATCAGGCCAAGATGATGCAGATTATTGTTTTTTTTTTTGTCATTTATTTTACATCTTGGCATTTGTTGTACTTTATGTCGCTTCTGAATTTGGCATATTGTAATTTATTTTCACTTTATTCAGTCATTTGTACGTTTCTTTTGGTCGTGCTCCGGAAGCATTGTATGTACTCTTTTTTAGTAATGAAAGTATTTTGCTTATTTTTATGTGTCAATTCATTTCACCCTCTAGCCTCACTTGAAAAAATATACAAAAAAAAAAAAAAAAAAAAAGAAAGAAAGAAAAAGAAGAAAAAAGAAGAAGTCAAACAATACACTTGGGGATCTAATCTAAACCAATTTGGGATGACGCATAACGACCTTAGGCATTGTTTAGGCCGACGAGCAAATTCATGTTCCATGCTATCTTGTTGCACTAACGTGTTTTGATTTGCAATAGAGCTTGAGCAACTGCCGTGCTGGCGCCACATTCCTATTCCACCAGAATCAAGGGACCACTGCCTGTTCCAGAAGTGGTTGAAGCACCTCTTCAGGAAAACACTCCAACAACGATGGCCGAAGAAACTGAGAACACTGAGCTGGTTCGCTTGGCTGAACAACAGGCTAAGATGGCCGAGGATTTCACGGCCATGAAAGAAATGATGATGCAGTTGGTTCGTAACTTGGCGGCGGTTCAGGCACCCCCTGCTCCGCCAGCTGCTGCCGGTTTCATGGCAAATACTCAGCCACCAGGGCAAGGGCAATCCACAGTGGCAGGAGACCCCCGTTACCTTCCGGGTTTTGGTCCACATCTGGCAACTAACAATGCAGCCGGACCTTCTACTGTACAACCTGGGGCACAATTCCCGCAACATGGACAACAAGGCCAACCCCAGGTTCCTGCCGCAGCATTCACCGTTCCCGCAGGTCACACCTTGCAAAGATCGAACAGTGACCCACAGTTGAGGGCCCATGATCAACAGTTTGACCAAGCTCAGGGTAATATCTTCCGCCAAAATGAGTCACATGATCAGGGACACCACCCAGAATCACACGCTGATATCGAGAGGCTGGGAAAAATGGAAGAGAACGACTTTGCTCGGAAATTGAAGAGTTTGGAGCAAACTGTGAAAAGCATACAAGGGCAAGGGGGTAAAACCAATATCTCGTACAAAGACATGTGCTTGTTCCCTCATGTGCCGTTGCCTAAAGGTTTTGTTGTGCCCAAATTTGATCCGTACACCGGACAAAGTGATCCAAGGATCCATGTGAAGATATACCTTAACAAAATGAGGGGTATCGAGAAGGATGAATTATTGATGGCGTACTTTGCGGACAGTTTGGGAGGACCGGCAACAGAATGGTTTGTGCAGCAAGATGTTTCAAAATGGGTCACCTTTGATGACATGGCCAGCGCTTTCTTGAACCATTATGGCTACAAAATGGAGGTTGCTCCTGATCGTTCTTCTTTGAAGACGATCACAAAGAAACCAGGTGAAAGTTTCAGAGAGTATGCCTACAGGTGGCGCGAACAGGCGGCGCGTGTGAGCCCTTTGATCCCAGATGATAAAATGATTGAAGAATTCGTCGAAGTGCTTGACGAAACATACTACCAAGCGATGGCCTCTGCCCTTGGGAAGCAATTCAGCGAAGCAGTAAAAATTGGGGAGATGATTGAGAGAGGAATCAAAGCAGGCAAGATTGTTAGCCAAACAGCTTTGAGAGCCACGACCCAAGCGTTGCAATCAGGGTCAGGTGCTTTTGGGAAGAAGAAAGAAAAGAAAGATGAAGTGGCAATGGTTGGTCCTGGACCGAGAAGAAATGAAGGAAGATACAATGACTGTCAAGGGTACATTCGGACACCTCCGCCACAACAATTCTATCCACCTCATGGCCAAAAATTCACAATGCCACAGTTCTCATTCCCTGTAAATGCAGCATCCTATGCTCAGCCGCTATCTGGTCCACAATGGCGTGCACCCCCTGCCCCAGTCCAATATAACAATCAACATGCACATGCTCAATTCCCGGCTGACCAGGATATGCCTTATCGACCACGAGGTCCGCAGGGTTTTCGCCCAAACATGCAACCGAGAAACATGCAACGAGAGAAAATGCAGTTTACCCCACTGGGGGAAACTTACACTAATTTGTTTGAAAAGTTGCAACAAGCCAATCTGTTGAAGCCAATCCCGGGAAAAGTGAACCCCAATGGAAGAGTTGATCATTCACGCCATTGTGCGTTTCATTCTGGAGCACCTGGACATGACACAGAATCATGCTGGGAACTCAAAAGGGCAATCTAGGCAATGATAGACAACAACCAGATAAAAGTCGTGGGGGATGAAACACAAAATGTGAATCAAAATCCTTCACCAGCTCATGATGTTCAAAACAACGTACACATGGTAGGGATGGTATGCATAGAAGAGGACTTGAAAGGGAAAGCCGCCAAGCAGATTGTGGCAGTTGGTCCCTCCCCAGACATCAAAGGCCCTGAGCCATTTATTGTTGTAATTAGGGGGAAGTCAAGTGCGTCTGTTGTCAACAAAGCAAAGCAAGATACTGCTGTTGAGCCAAGTTTCACAATTCCGGCTGCAAAGCAGGAAAAAGTTCATGACAGTGCACCAACATTTATTGTGCAAGGGGTATCATGCCAGAAAACTCCGGTCTTCGAGGTTAAGGCAAAGAAGTGTGAACCGGTTATCATCACTCAAGCAGCGCAACTCCCTGTCAAAAGTACAAAAGCTGTTCCTTGGAACTACAACAAGACAATTGTGTCTTACAACGGGAAAGAAATCATGGAGGTTGCTGCAGACGTAAATGGTCTAACTCGGTCCGGGAGATGTTTTACCCCGGAAGAATTGAGAAAGGCAAAGCCAGGTCGAGAAGACCAAGGACCCATCAAAGAGCCGGTGTCTGAGAAAGAAGCTGAAGAATTTTTGAAGAAAATGAGATCGACGGATTATTCTATCGTCGAGCAACTGAGAAAGACTCCAGCTCAGATATCACTTTTGTCTCTACTTATGAACTCTGAAGCACATCGCAATGCACTGTTGAAGATATTGAATGAGGCCTACATTCCTGAACAAACTACTGTGGCTAATCTGGAAGCACTTGCTGGCAGAGTATTTGAGACTAATCGTGTGATGTTCACCGATGAGGAGCTGCCAGCAGAAGGAACCGGTCATAATCAAGCGTTTCATGTCTCAGTTAAGTGTGAAGACTCCTATGTCACACGTGTTCTAATAGATGGTGGCGCGGGATTGAACATTTGCCCTCTGTCTACATTGAAGAGTCTAAGGGTAGATATGAGCAAAATCAGGGCAAGTTCCTCTGCTGTTCGTGCTTTTGATGGTGGAGTTCGAGAATCTTTGGGCATCATCAATCTTGAGTTAACCATTGGGCCCGCTACCTTCAGCATTGAGTTTCAAGTCATGGAGACGGATGCATCGTACAATCTGTTACTGGGCCGACCGTGGATTCATATGGCTTGTGCTGTACCCTCCATAGTTCATCAGGTGGTCAAGTTTACTTGGGATAATCAAGCTGTCGTGGTTTATGGAGAGGATGACTCGCAGTTTAACAACATCCTGGACGTACCAGCCCTAGAATCCGTCACTACACGCCTGACCATCATGTATCAAACCTCCGATGTGGTGTATGTGGAAAAAGTAACAGAAGGGAAACCTATACCCATCCCAAGAGTGTCAGAGACGTCTATAATGATGGCATCCGAAATGTTAAAGCATGGTTTCCAATTTGGAAAGGGTTTGGGAGCATCACTACAAGGCAGGGTAAATCCAGTTTATCCAAATGGCGTGCAAGGCACGTGGGGACTAGGGTTCAAGCCAAAAGCAGCTGATCGCAAGCAAGCAAAGAAAAAGAAGTCAGAAGTTTGGTCTCTCCCAAAGCCAATTCCCTGCCTCGCTCAGTCTTTTGTGGGATATGTCATGAAACCAGAGGTGGTCGCTACAAATGTCAACACAGTGGAAGACAATCAGGAAGCACCATTTGATCTAGGTGGCATTTTTGAAATCTGCATGGTACAGCCGGGTGAAGGCTCCAGTAATGCTTCAATACAGTACATTGGCCCGGACGTGCACCTGACTAATTGGAATGCAACTCCCTGCCCCATCAGGAAGGGGTCTTGGTAGACTGTTGTTTTACAGTTTTTCTTTTGAATACACTTGGATATTCTAAGGGTTGTATGCCAAGTGTATTATTTTGCTCATCTTTCCTTTTGTAATTCAAACCCTTTTTCATTAATGAAAAGCCAAGAGCCAAGCTTTCTTTCAATCTCTGTTCATATTCCTAATTTTTATTCTATTTTGTTTATTTGTAGTGATATATCTGCTGGTCCTGATATCATGACATGTTCAAGGAACTTATCGTCCATCCAGGGATCGCAATCTGATTTTGGCTTCGTAACCATAGTTGAGGTTGAAAGTGATGAAGAAAACATTGAGGAATTTGTTAATGAGATCGAATATGATGGGGAACAGGCAGATTTTGAAATAGGCCTGGAAGTTGAACGCCATGAGGGTAAGCCTAAACCCAATTTGGCTGATACAGAGGATGTTAATCTTGGGAACCCTGATGATGTGAGGGAAACCAAGATAAGCATGTATGCCCTACCTGAAGTGAAGAACGATATTCGGAAAGTGCTTTTTGAATATCGGGATGTTTTTGCATGGTCATATGATGAGATGTCGGGTTTGAGTTCCAAATTGATAGTCCACGAATTGCCAATTCAACCCGGTTTCCCTCCAGTGAGACAAATGCAACGGAAGTTCAAAACTGATATGATCAAGAAAATCCATGATGAAATAATGAAACAGTTGGATGCAAAAGTAATTCAATCGGTTCAGTACACTACTTGGGTTGCAAATGTTGTTCCAGTTCCTAAGAAAGATGGAAAAACAAGGATATGTGTCGACTATCGAGATTTGAACAAGGCAAGTCCCAAAGATAATTTCCCATTGCCTAATATTCACACTCTCGTAGACAATTGTGCCAAACATGAGATATAATCCTTTGTTGACTGCTATGCTGGATATCATCAAATCCAGATGGATGAAGATGATGCATACAAAACGGCATTCACTACTCCTTGGGGAACCTATTGCTATAGAGTGATGTCGTTTGGTTTGAAAAATGCTGTGGCAACCTACGTGAGAGCTATAACTGCCATTTTCCATGATATGATGCCTAAAGAAATAGAAGTGTATGTGGATGATGTGATTATCAAGTCCAGAACTGCTGAGGAACACGTGAGAGATCTCAGAAAGTTTTTTGAAAGGCTACGTAGGTATAATCTAAAGCTGAATCCAGCCAAGTGTGCATTTGGTGTGCCTGCTGGAAAATTGTTAGGTTTCATTGTTAGCAGGCGAGGTATTGAACTGGATCCCGCAAAGATCAAAGCAATACAAGAACTATCTCCGCCTCGAACCAAGAAGGATGTTAAAAGCTTTCTAGGCAGGCTGAATTACATCAGTAGGTTCGTTGCTCAACTTACCACAATATGTGAGCCGATCCTCAAGTTGTTGAAAAAGAATGCATCAATTGCATGGACCGAGGAGTGCCAAGAAGCCTTCGACAAGATCAAGCAATACTTGTTAAATCCTCATGTTTTGGTTCCGCCTGAGCCTGGTCGACCATTGTTTTTGTACTTGTCAGTCAATGAAAACTCCTTTGGTTGTGTACTGGGGCAACATGATGCCTCGGGAAAGAAAGAACAGGCCATTTATTATCTGAGCAAGAAGTTCACAAATTGCGAGGCCAAATACACTTTGTTGGAAAGGACGTGTTGTGCCCTAACTTGGGTTGCACAAAAGTTGAAACATTATCTCTTGTCCTATACCACTTATCTGATTTTCCGGATGGACCCATTGAAGTACATATTTCAAAAGCCAATGCCAACAGGCAAACTTGCGAAATGGCAGATCCTGCTCACAGAATTTTGACATAGTTTATGTTACCAGAACTGCAATGAAAGCTCAAGCCTTAGCTGATCATTTGGCTGAAAATCCGGTGGATGATGATTATGAGCCATTGAAGAGGTAGATGTGCTCGAAGAGTTGATTAATGAAGAAGAGAACGTGTGGAAAATGTACTTTGATGGTGCTTCTAACTCAAAGGGCCATGGCATCGGAGCAGTCCTCATCTCCCCCACGGGACATTACTATCCGGCAGCTGCCCAACTCCGTTTCAGTTGCACTAATAACACATCTGAGTATGAAGCATGCATAATGGGTTTGCGTATGGCTCTAGACATGGACATCAAAGAATTGCTGGTGATCGGAGATTTAGATCTTTTGATACGCCAAATGAAGGGTGAATGGGAGACTCGAGATCTTAAGTTGATCATGTACAAGCAGTGTATGGACGATCTTCGCCAAAATTTCGATGTTCTAAAGTTTAGACATGTTCTCAGAATACATAATGAGCTGGCTGACGCATTGGCTACATTAGCCTCAATGCTTGTCCATCCTGATAAAGCCCATATTGATCCGTTGGAGATTCAAGTCCAAAGCCAACATGCATACTGCAATGTGATTGAAGAAGAAATTGACGGTCAACCGTGGTACTTTGATGTCAAGAATTTCCTTCAAGATGGGACGTATCCTCCATTGGCGGAAAACAATCAAAAGAGAACCCTTCGACGACTAGCAAGTGGTTTCTTTTTGAGTGGAGGGGTGGTGTACAGAAGGACACATGATCTGGGACTGTTAAGATGCGTAGATGCAGCTGAAGCCACAAAAATTCTCAATGACATGCATTCGGGGATCTGCGGACCCCACATAAACGGGCACGTGTTAGCTAAGAAAGTACTCAGAGCGGGATACTTCTGGCTTACCATGGAACATGACTGCATTACTTTTGTGCGAAAGTGTCATCAATGCCAAGTACACGGTGATTTGATACATTCACCTCCTTTAGAGTTGCACACAATGTCAGCCCCTTGGCCTTTTACGGCATGCGGGATGGATGTTATCGGGCCTATTGAACCAAGAGCATCAAATGGGCACGGATTCATTCTGGTTGCAATAGATTACTTCACTAAATGGGTTGAGGCCGTGACTCTCAAATCCGTGACCAAGAAAGCCGTGGTGGATTTCGTTCATTCTAACATTATTTGTCGCTTTGGTATCCCAAGTACCATCATCACTGATAATGCGGCAAATCTGAACAGCCATTTAATGAATGACGTGTGTGAAAGATTCAAGATCATGCACCGAAATTCCACACCTTACCGACCAAAGGCAAATGGCGCGGTTGAAGCAGCCAATAAGAATATCAAGAAGATCCTTAGGAAAATGATACAAGGATCTCGTGATTGGCATGAGAAGTTATCTTTCGCTCTCCTTGGTTACCGCACAACTGTGCGCACTTCCATAGGTGCGACCCCGTATTCATTGGTATACGGAACTGAAGCAGTCATACCCGCTGAAGTGGAAATACCGTCTCTCAGAATCATTGTGGAAGCAGAAATTGAGGACACATAATGGGTCAAAACCCGATTGGAACAATTGTCATTCATTGACGAAAAGAGGCTCAATGCAGTTTGTCACGGTCAATTGTATCAATAGAGAATGGCCCGAGCCTACAACAAGAAAGTGCGCCTCCGCGACTTGAAAGAAGGGCAATTAGTCTCGAAAAGAATCTTTCCTCATCAGGAAGAAGCTAAGGGGAAATTCGCTCCAAATTGGCAAGGGCCGTACCTGGTAAAGAAAGTATTGCCAAATGGCGCCTTGTACCTTACAGATCCAGAAGGCAGGACAACTGAAATACCCGTCAATGCAGACGCGGTCAAGAGGTACTACATTTGACTCCAAGATGGCTTTCAACTCGGGATGAATGCAAGGCTTTTGTTCTCTTTTGCTATCCCAAATTGTATCCCTTATTAGCGTTTTGAACATTGTATTTTCGAGACATGTTCTCAATTGGAATCAATGTAATTGTACCAACATGAAATGAAACTGAAAAGCATCAAAAAGAAACCTGGGCATTTGCCTAGAGCTACGTCTGACCTGATTCCTCTCAAAAGGATACGTAGGCAACCATTTCGGTGCGGTCACAACAAGAGAAAATTCCTCTTTCCCCGTTTTCTTTTACCCGCGCAAAGCTTGCCTCCAGGCTTGCGGGATATGTCAAGAAAATCAAATACCCCAGTTTATCCTAAACTGAGGCAGAAGTTGTTTTCATTTTTTAAGAGAATGGAGGAAATTCAATATTCCTCCCCATTTTCTTTGTGTTCACAACAGTGAAAAGCTCATTCTTTCCTATCTCATATTGACGCAAAACTTGCCTCGAAGTTTGCGACCAACATCAAAAGAAATTTGGATCCCCCTCTATGCTAAACTGGGGCAGAAGTTTATTTTTATTTTATTTTATAAATAAAATAAAATAAAAACAAACTTCTATCATTTTTGTATCATCTATTCACACATTTCATGAGATGTTTGGCATACCAGTCTCGAAAGCCAAGGAAGAAAACAAGGCGCCCCAGTTTATTCTAGACAGCAAGTCAAGAGATGTAAATGGAATTGAAAACAAAAAAAGAGGAAGAAGAGAAAAGAAAAAAAAAAGAGAAAAAAAAAGAAAAAAAAGAAAAGAAGTCTTGCCGGTGAAAACCTGAGAAGGCGCCGCAAGACAAACAGTGAGGCAAAAGATTAAAGAGAGAGGCTAGTTGGCGAAAACCCGAAAGGGCGCTACTAGTCGACTTGAGAGTCACCTCAACTTGGTTATGGTTTGATATCTTCCGTGGATCAACTCTCAACAAACAAGTGGCACTGGCCGGACAAGGTTATCCAAGATACATGTCATGATCATCAAGGCCGCTAGTATATTGCCAGATAAGTTTCCCTTTTCAGAAAGACGTTCCTTGTCCAAGCGACTTTCGCCCTTAAACTTTTTTTTATTTCACTTTGTACGTCTTGTCTCACCATTAATTCCTCGCCCTTTCGGCGCTAACCTCCCATGAGCAACAAAAGAAAATTGCAAAACTCTGTCTTACAGGATTCAGGTTTAATTCCAGCGAGCAGGGCACACCCTCGACAATGGAAAGTTCTCAGCAAGTCATGATCAACATTGATGATTGAAGCCCAGCACCACACATCAAATCGGAAGGACGACATACCAAAATTGTGTCATGAAGGGTGGGTATGTTTGGGAGAAGCTTTAGGCGTTGTTCATCCCACGGTGCTGTGAAGAATAGAACAAGAGTCACTAAGCTTATTTGTAAGATCCGAAACAGGGTGTATCCACGATGCAGAAAGTAAGCGTGACATTTGCTATGTTGCCAAGAAAGAGCTAGGACCACTTGAATTGAGGTAGTTGCGCCGAATATCAGACGGAACTCCATTCTCTCTTCGAGTCAATTCCCGCTAAAAGACAGTGTCATTTCTTTTCCATATCAAGATCTGCCAAAAGATAGCGATCATTTTCTTTTCGAGTCAGTTTCGCTCAAAGATAGCATCATTTATTTTTCATGTTAAGATCTGCTAAAAGATAGCGGTCATTTCTTTTTCGAGTCAGTTCGCTCAAAGATAGCGTCATTTATTTTCCATGTCAAAGATCTGCTAAAAGATAGCGATCATTTCCTTTTCGAGTCAGTTTTGCTCAAAGATAGCATCATTTATTTTTCATGTTAAGATCTGCTAAAAGATAGCGATCATTTTCTTTTTTTGAGTCAATTCGCTCAAAGATAGCGTCGTTTCCTTCCCATGTCAAGATCTGCTAAAAGATAGCGATCATTTCCTTTACGAGTCAGTTTCGCTCAAAGATAGCATCATTTATTTTTCATGTCAAGATCTGCTAAAAGATAGCGATCAGTTCTTTTTCGAGTCAGTTCGCTCAAAGATAGCTTCATTTCTTTCCCATGTCAAGATCTGCTAAAAGATAGCGATCATTTCTTTTTCGAGTCAGTTTCGCTCAAAGATAGCGATCATTTCCTTTTCGAGTCAATCCCGCTAAAAAATAGCGTCATTTCCTTTCCATGTCAAGATCTGCTAAAAGATAGCGATCGTTTTCTTTTCAAGTCAGTTTTGCTAGAAGATGGCACTCACATCTAGTTCAAGTCATTTGCGCTCAAAGATAGCAACCACTTACTTTTCAAGTTGGTCCCGCTCAAAGATAGCAACCATCCCCAGCTTCAAGTTAAAGCCCGCCCGAGCGGCAATTTCAAGCTTCAGAAATTTCAACATTCAAGTCAAGCCCGTCAAAGCGGCACCAAATTGATAGTTACTCAGAAATCGTTGTGAGATTTTTAGGACTATTCCCTAGACTTTTCCCGATTTTTATCTAGCTTATTAGTTGATTAATTAGGAGAAATAAACTAAGAAAATACCAAAAATATTTTACGTTTGTGAGTAATGCGTAGTTGAAATTTTGTTACATATTAAATATATGTTCATGTGTTTGTCTTGGTAATTAAATGTGTTAGCAATTGTTAATGGATAGTTTTGTTTTGGCAATTGGGCTGGCCATTTAGGAAAAAACAATGAGAAATAATCCAGACCAATATGTAGCCCAACCCAATTTCCTTCGACCCGGCCCAATGACCATCATATATAAACTAAAACTATGCTATTTTGGTCATTTTGGAACCTCACACTTTAGATTAAGGCAATTCTTTGCCAATTTTGCAAACCCCACCGGAAATCGCCCCACCACCTCTCCGCCGGTTCTCCGCCGTCGAACCACCGGCCTCCGCCGCCGGAAAATTTCAAAAAATACACCTCCCATTCCACCTTGGCCTCCTCTTCCACGTTCTCACATCAGTTTCCCCAAAAACACACTGATTTGGCGTAGATCGAAGTCGAAAGTAGCGGAGGAACTTCGACTCCGGCAAAAACTCCATGTTTTCCGGTGAGATTTGCATAAAAGGACTCCTCACGTCTCCCTCTATCACCCCCTCTGCTCCGTTTAATAAGACTTTGCCTTTGTCTCAAGACCCGATTTGGCATCCTTTACAAGGTTTTGGTTTCCTTAACTCTTTCTTGTGCCGTTCTTTCCATTTTCTTCTCTTGTTCTAATTGAGACGATCCCAAATGGGATCGCTTCAATTAGAGCGAGAAAAGGATGATAGAATTTGCCCGCTTCTGCCGAGATGATGACGTTACTGTGGGATGGTGAGACTGTGAGGGAAGTCGTGCGATAGTGAGCTGTTGTCGCTGTTGGTAACGGGTTTGGTTTGAGGGATCGGGGCTGTTTTGATTCAACTCATGGTGGTGATGAGTTGAGAACAATGTTTACTATGATGACGATGGTGTTGGCGAGGCTGCTGTGCTTGTCAAATCGAGGCAGTGGTGACGATGCTATTGTGGATCGACGTCGATTGGATGGGTTTGTGCGTGGGTGATGGTATCGGGGGTTGCTTTAATTCAGTTCGCCTATGGTTTGTTGGCATTAATGAGGAGTGGTGGTGCTGCGATATTGATTGATTTGGTGTGATGAAACTGTAACAGTGGCGTTGCGATACTATGACATTTTGAGGCCGTCGAGGTAGCAACTATGGTGTCGACGATGAACTGATGTTGCTCGGGTTTGCGATGTTGTGGGCTGGTTAGTGGTGGCAAAGCGATGGTGGAGCGGAAGCAAGCAACTTGGGTCTTTGGCGTTTAGCGTCGACGGGTTAGATTGAAACTGCACCACTCTATTCCTTTGTCTCTTTATATATATATATATATATATATATATATACTTGTGCGATCAGTTTAGCTACTGGAAGACGATATTTGTTGGTTTCTTAAACTAAAAAATCAGTGTGTCTAGTTGCTTAGTTTTCATTGTTTTGGCTAATGTAGTTTTGGAGAAATAAAATCATCTTGTCTATAAAGGTTAATATTTGAGTTAGTGAATGGATGCTGTTTCGTATGCTTGAAGTTTTATCCCTGTTAACTAGCGGATATGATCATATGTTAGTATGTAAATATATGTGTGTTTGTGTGTTGCCATTTAGCTAGAATGAAGCACGAAGCCATCTATCGTTGATCCATCAAAGCTTTGTTCAAGTCTAATTTTATCTAAACATGCAGGGTGTTTCTAGTGTATAGTTGGTCCTGTTTTAGCCATGATTCTACTTATGATCCTAGGTAATGTGTATCTTAAAGCATAATTCTGAATATCTTTGTGTAAGTTTAGTTGTATCGTGAGTTATACTTGTCTATTTAGGAGTTGAATTCAGTTTAGTGAGTCCAAGTTTGAAAGTCTAGTTAAGCGCTGAGTGCTTTATTGTGACGAGCATGAACTGTTGTAGGATTTGTTTAGTGGTGTTTAATGGTAGCTTAGGTTTCTGTAATAGAGTTGAAAGCTAAAAAAGACATTGGATAAGATCTGAAAAGTGTCTGAAGAAAAGGGTCCAGAGTCAAATATAAAAAGGGTATGTATAGCTTTTAGAGAAAAGTCTTTGTCTCTCTTCCTTTTTGCCATTTTGGTGCAACTTTGGCATGCCAAGTTGAATTTTCAGAGGGGGGTAAAAATATTGGCACATGGGTATACTTTTACCAAAGATTTTACCCCTTTTTTCTGAGTCTATATAAGAGGAGGGGTCTGTAAAAGAAGGGATCAGATTTACCTCCCAGGAAAAAAAAGATCTCCCTTATACACTTTACAGACTTTAAAAAGAAAAAGAGAAGACAAAGACACTCTCTACTAGTCTAAAACTCAGATCTAAGAGAAAAATGCAAGGAATCTGAGAGAAGAAAGAAGAAAAGTATAGAAAGTTTAGTAAAGGTTAGGGGAAATTGTCTAGCTGGAGTCTGCTGTTGTGCTGCTGTTGCGCTGCTGTAGCTGGCTGTTTACTGTCTTCTTGTCTTAACTTCAAGCTTGGGATTTCATAGCTTGAACTTGTGGAAACTTTGGCACTAGGTAAATTTTCTTGACTTTGTAAGCAACCTTTCTGAGTTATATATGAAATGACTTGTTGAGGCCCAAATCAACTTTACTTTGTATGAATGTTTCATTTCGTTTACATACACGTTGCTACTGCTTTGCTTAAAATTAAACTGAGGATTTGCTTTGAGTTTAGGCCATTTTAGTGGGCTGCTGTGATGTATCCTTTATGCGAAATAGTCAGCCGAATGTAGGATGTTAATATAATTAGAATGGCTTGAGTATTAGGTTTAAAACACTTGACAAATCCTGAAGATTGAATGGAGTGGGTCAGATCCGTAACTAGTTGGCAAAATAGGACATAACTGTAAATCAGCCCACTACTTAAGTGATCTCAACAATTTTGAAGGAACAATTTTGATTAAGCAAATTAAAGGAAAGGAAAATTGATTTGAAAGAGAAAAAATAAAATTGAGCTACTATTACAAATCAACATGTTACCACGTTAATCAGACATGAGAATCAACCTGCGTCGATTAAAAAAATGTGTAACTATAGCCCCTCTACTTTTAATAAACAGCCACTAGTTGAAAATATATATATATATATATATATATATATATATATATATATATATATATATATATATACACACACACACATATATATGTGTTGTAACCTTTTTTGCAAAACACATCATAAAGCAGTTCATTTGCGCAATTGAATTCAGCCCACTTCCAACGTTGTGTAACTTTTCTTAGTTTTGACAGATAGCCACATGTTAACAAAAATAGTCCTTAATTACACAAACAACCATTTCTTTAATAAATAGTTCTATTATTTGGTAAAAATCAATTATTTTTTCTTGTAAGTTAATTAAATTCCGTAAAAATAGACCAGTCCTTTGTGAGGTTGGAAATGCGTAATATATTTTATCTATTATGATTTAAAGTGTAAGCCCATCCGATCCTCTGTGAGGTTGGATAAGAATAACACTTTAGATTTTTTCTGAATTAAAGTTTAAATTCAAATCAAACGGCAAAATAATACAACCATACTTAATAAATTAAAATTGCGACAATAAAGCAACTGTGCTTGGTACAGGACTCGAGGGTGCCTAACACCTTCCCGAGAGTCAACTGAGAACCTTACCCGAATCTCTAAACGCAGACCATTAGACGAGTCAGAGGTGTTCGAAGGTACCTTTTGGTGACTTGGCACACCTTAAACTTGTCAAGTGGCGACTCCGAGTTTCTCTAAATAATTTCGTACCTTCTTGAAACACCAGTCACGAGCTTTTAAATAATAAAAAACTCGTTAATTAATTTTTAGGGCGTGACAGTCTTCACATATCTTACAATTCTTAGTGCAGCATCCATGTGTGACTGTTTTGGCTGCTGAAAAACTGGCTAAGTGTCTGAACACTGTATGCAATGTCTGGTCTGGTTATAGTGAGGTAAAGTAACTTTTCTATCAGTCTCTGATAAGAGCTAGGATCAGATAGCAGCTTGTCATTGGTTGACTTACCAATTTTGTGTCTCACATGATCATCATATTCTTTAGTAGTCAGCTTCAGGTTCAGTTCCATAGGAGTGCTCATTGGCTTTGTAGCACTAATTCCTACTTCAGATATGAGCTCTAATGCATACTTTCTCTGATGCACCAAAATTCCTCGAGAAGATCTAGCAAATTCCAATCCTAAGAAGTACTTTAGCCCATCCAAGTCTTTCATCTTAAAGGTCTGTTGTAGAGTAGCTTTGGTCTCTTTAATTAGCTGTAGGCTAGTACCAGTGATTAGCATATCATCAACATAGACCATAATTATTACCATTCCATCACTGGAATTCCTGATGTAAAGAGAATAATCCAGTTTGCTTTGAAAAAACCCGAACTTCAGCAGAGCTTGTGATAGCTTGAAATTCCACTGTCTAGGCGCCTGTTTGAGACCATACAGAGATTTGATAGGTCTGCACACTTGATTCTCCCTCTGACTTTTAAATCCCTGTGGTAACTGCATGTATATCTCATCATATAGATCACCCTATAGGAATTATAGACATCCATCTGATGTATATGCCAATGTCTTAATGCTTCTATTGAAAGAACAGTTCTTACAGTGACCATTTTGACTATAGGACTAAATGTTTCTTGATAGTCAATCCCTTCTTTTTTGACTATAACCTTTAGCAACCAATCTTGCTTTGAACTTTTCTATTTCTCCAGAGGCTTTATACTTTATCTTGTATATCCATTTGCATCCAATTGGCTTCTTCCCTTTTGGTAGAGTGACTATTCTCCAGGTATGATTATCTTCAAGTGCTTGTACTTCTGCTTGCATTGCTTCTACCCACCTAGGATCTGCAGCAGCTTCAGCATAGGACTTAGGTTCTGTAATGGAAGAGAATGCTGCAATGTAGGCTTGGTATTTAGGATTGAGTTGATCATAGGAGAGATATTGGTTCATGGCATAAGGTAGATCTTTGTGTACTGATAGAGAGATGAAGTCTTTCAGCCAGACTGGGGGGTTCCTAGTTCTGGATGGTCTAAAGTTTGTGTGTACTTGTTGTTGTGGTAACTGGTTCATTTGAATCATAGGTTCAGGTACTGGTTGTTGCTCTTCCTCTATGTTAGGCTGTTCTGCAGAAATTATATCAGACACTTCTTGTTCTACCATGCCTTCATCCATCTTTGGTGGGTGTGTAGGCTGAGGTGCTGCATTTTGAGTGTATGAGGTAGGTGATTCTTCTGAGATATAGTCAGTAGGTGTGTCTGCAAATACAGGTGGAGAGGATTTTGCACTATTAAAAGGGAACACATCATCTCTAAATGTTACATCTCTGTTTACAAAGAAGGTGTTGCTATCTTGATCATACAATATGTACCCTTTCTGAGTCTCTGAGAATCCCATAAGAATTGCAGGCCTTGACCTAGGCATTAGCTTGTCATTTCCTGTCGGTATTTTAGCATAGCTTAGACAACCTATCACTCTTAGATATGTCAATGAAGGTTTCTTGGCATATAGAACTCCATAGGGAGAGACATTTTCCAAGACTGTGGATGGCATCCTGTTAATAAGATAAACAACAGCCAACACACAGTGTCCCCAGAATTTGAGAGGTATCTGGGCTTGAAACCTGATGGCTCTTGTTACCTCTAAGATATGCCTGTGTTTCCTTTCAGCTGCACCATTTTGCTGAGGGGTGTATACACAGGTTCTTTGATGTAGTATTCCCAAATTTTTGAACAAGGCATCACAAACTGAATTAATGAATTCAGCACCATTGTCTGTCCTAATGACCTTAGCTCTTTTATTAAATTGAGTAGAGACATAAAGAAGAAACTGTTGCAGAGCTACATAGGCATCAGACTTAAGCTTTAATAGAAAATTCCAAGTCATTCTTGATTTGTCGTCAACCACAGTGAGAAAATACTTGTGTCCAGCAAATGTAGCATGTTTATAAGGACCCCATACATCAACATGAAGTAAATCAAAGCAGTTAATACTCCTAGCTGTACTAGCAGGAAATGGAATTCTAGTTTGCTTTGCACAAGGACATACACTACACTTATCAACAACACTTCTAATACATTCAGTTCTACTGTCAAAATCTTCTTCAGTACTGTAGTTGACACATGCCCAAGTCTTCTGTGCCACAGATTTACATCTACTTCTTCTCTGACTGAACAGCTAACACCTTGTTTCTCTTGACTTGCTTTATTCACTAACTGATATAGTCCATCCTTTTCTTTACCAATCTCCTTCACCTTCCCACTGGAGAGATCCTGGAGTACATAAAAGGTTAGATAGAAAGTGACTGAGCAATCTAATTCTTTGGTGATCTTAGAAACTGAAAGTAGATTGTACTTAAATTGGGGTAAATGAAACACATTGTTCACTGTTGTTCTGTCAGAGATAGAGCTAGAACTGGTGTGAGTGACACAGGCTACATCGCCATTAGGTAGATGTACCTTATTTAGAACTGCACTTCTCACTAGTTTTGACTTATCTAGCAAGCTAATATCAGACACCATATGATTAGTGGCCCTTGTGTCTATAATACAATCTTGTGAATTAGTTGAGGCTAACAATGCACTACTGACACCCGCAATGTTTGCAGCAGAGAAGGATGAGGCATTGTTGTTTCCCAGCACCTGCAAGATCTGCTCATAATGCTCCTTTGTGAGGTTGAGTGGGTGGTTTCCTGCTTCACCAGTTTTCATCTGCACTGCTTCAGGGTCAGCTATTGCATTATGTGCTGAGGAATTTCCATGATACCCTTTTCTTTTCTTGTCTGGATAACCAACTATTTTGTAGCAGTTTTCCCTGTTGTGATTCTTTAAGTCACACAGATCACAGTACATACTATCTTTGCTGGGGTATTTCCTCTTAGGCCATCTCTGATTTCCACTAGCTTTTGAGTACATAACTGCATTTTCTACATTGCTAATCACAGGTGCAGCACCCAAGATATTTGTATCCCTCTTTTGACTCTCATCACTCATGATCATAGCGTAGGCTTGTGTAACGACCCTCAAATAGTCGTTACGGGATCCGGGACCTCGATTTGCATGTCGACAGTCCCAAAAGCTCCGTTAGGTCATTTATGACCCGTCTGTGAAATCTGAGTCGAAACGGAGTCCGTTTGATAGGTTTTCGAGAAAATGATCCGTTTATGAAATTCCGGAAAGGAACTTGGGGTTTCGATAGGTCGTTTTGAGTAAACGAACCCCGATGGAAAATCCGAGCGCACCGTTAGGTCCGTCTCGTCATTTATGATATGTAGCAACCTTCAAAATTGAAAACGGACCTCGTTTGATAGGACTTTTGATAAAGTCCCCGTTTCGGAAGTTTAAAAGAGTTAAAAGAGGTTTCCGAGCTCGATTTGAGCAAATAAGCTCCGATGAGAGATCCAAAAGTTCCGTTAGGTTCGTATAGTCATTTGTGACTTGTAGCAACTTTCGAAATTGGATTCCGAGGTCGTTTGGTTAAATTTCGCTATTTTAGCGAAAGTCGAAAATTGAACCTTTGCCGTGGGACCCACTTTTTGAGTTCTGGAGGTCCGAATTGAGTTCCGTCTTGACGAGCATGTCACCCAAGTATTTTATGGCTTGTGTGCAAAATTTGGGATCATTCCGAGCTTCGTAGGGTCCCGTTTTGCCCCTAAAACAGTAGAAAATCTGGTGCGACTTTTCTGTTATGTTTTGGCGCAAACAGCCGGATAAAAGCTGATTTTTCGGCCAATCTGTAAGGAATTAGGAAAAACTAAAAACATGAAAGTTGTAGCCCTTTGCATTGTGGTTCTAATGCCACCAGTTTCAGGTCATTTGGACATTCTTATCAAAAGTTATGATTTTTTCAAAAGAAGCTGTCACAGAGGCCAAAAAAAACTGCTATAAAAAGGCCATTTCGGGCCATTTCGGTTCATAACTTATAAAAATCATTTGGTGAGCTCTTGAGGCGATTTTTGGGTATTTCTTGAAGACCCAATCATACTTACACTTAAGGTAAGCCCTTTCAATCCATCTTTATGTTGATTAACACAAGAATCAAAGGGTTGATTCTTGGAAATGGGTTAGAACCCTAGATTCTTAAGAATTGGGGAAAGACATCGAGCAAGGCTCGCATGTGGAATCTAAGTGTACTTTTGGACTCACGGGAGCGTGGGGAGTCCGGAAAAGTACATTTTGTAAATTTAGGGCTCGGCCCTACCCGGGGGCATTTTGGTAATTTTTACCCTAGGATGCCTATAGGCTTAAATAGCTATAATTGAGCACTCATATGTGCTATATCTTGTCTTAATAGACCTAGTGGAGAGTCCTTCGCGGACAAGGCGAGCGGGAAAGGAGATTCTTCCCGGCATTTGAGCCCGAATTTCGAGGTAAGTGAGACTTGACCTCTATTGTGCTTGTGGACTCTTCCTTCATGCTAGTATGCTTCATGTACGCATATATATACCTAACAATGGTTAGGATTAATGATGTGAATTACTTGCTATTATTGTTTGTTATAAATAGCGAGATTGTGACTCGACCGAGGTATGTGCGGTCTAAACGCTACGTCGAGGTAGCTTAAATTTATATCGTAGTAACGCTTGCTACGCCATGCTTAGATAGCAAGAACTTTGGACATGGCCGAGGATGTTGCCGGCATGTCATGATAAATGTCTTGCCGAGGATTTTGCCAGCTTTTGTATGATATTGGTACTTGATTTGTTCACGTGCCGGGTTGGGTAGTGCTGTCTATACGTAACCTTGGGTTGGACGACATGGGAGTAGGGATTGTACCCCCAAACTGTGGTCGGGTTAACCTTCGCCTTACGTTCAGCTAGCATAACCAACCTGGGTTACGGTGACTGTGAAATATTATCGTTATTAATATTTCTGTTATTATTTCTGTTATTGTTATTAATGTCGTGGATATTAATACTGTTAGAGGGACACTTGACAGGGGGTGTGGTGTCGCCTATACTATGAGATGTGTCACACTTGACAGGGGGTGTGGTGTGGACACTTGATCTTTGAGATGTGACACACTTGACAGGGGGTGTGGTGTGGTCACTTGATTTATTGAGATACGACGCACTTGACAGGGGGTGTGGTGCGATCGTAGACAGATTTGAGATGAGCCAACGACTACGGGTCGTTGGTCTACTTATTCATGATTGTGATAGTGACTTCGGGTCAACGTATATGGTTGATACTTAGTAGTGGTGTTGCTAGTCCATCGTAGGTCTAGGTTAGTCGGCACGGGAGTAGAGATTGGAACTCCAAACCGCCGCTGAGTTGACCTATGCCTTACGTTGGATGGGCATAATCCTTGAGACTTCTGGTTACTACTTGTGTGTATGGAATGTGTTACATCTATTTGTGATTTCACTACTTTATTGTATGATTACTATAGTATGTTGTTGCTTATGATGCATGTATCGACTTGTCCCGCAAGGGTACCTTAGCAGGCCTGTCGGTGATCTTACTGGGCTTCGGCTCATAACTTACTCTGCTACGTGCGCAGGTCCTTCATCCAGTCAGCAGCCCGGACGTTAGCGGTTCCCGAGGCTTCTGAACTTTTGATTGAGGTGAGCCGACCACACAGACCGTGGTGGCATACCGCCGGAGTCACTTAGAGATAGGACTCAGATTTCTTTGATGTATATTCATACTTTATTGAGTCACTCTTAGAATGCTCCAATTCTTTTGTGGATATATTCTTTTGGACTTCACCCTTTTATATTTATATATCCATTTATGATCTTTTCACATTATTGTTCTTTTCCGCATCTTGTTTCATTGGTTCGCCTAGGCAAATGTTGTTTAGGTGCCATCACGAGCCCTTGGAAATTGGGTCGTGACAGTTTGGTATCAGAGCCCTAGGTTCTAATTCGAGTCCTAGGAGTCTTGGAGCAGTGTCTGAGTAGAGTCTTGCTTATGGGTATGTTGTCGACCATACTTATGAGCGAGAGGCTACAAGGGCATGTTAGGAAATGTTTTCCCTTCGTTTCATCTCTATTCGTGCTGAGTAGCTTATATAGGTGCTGACTCTTTTTCGTGTATTGTATCAGATGGCGAGGACGCGAGCATCCTCAGCCAGGAGGGCTGCATCTTCTACACCCGCGTCTGTGGGAGAGCCATCAGCACCTACGCAGCCGCCAGCTGCTAAGAAGACTCGGGCAGGTCGCCCGTCAGCCACTAGGCAGGACACAGCTATCCCTGCGGTGTCCGCAGCGACTCTGTGAGCATCTATTCCCCCTGTGCCTGCTGTTGTGCCAGGCACCGTTGTGATCTCTTCAGAGGAGTATATGAGACTGATGGCCTTGTCTAGCCATCAGGTCCCTGTCAGAGATGATGTTGCAGCTCCTGTTTCGGCTCCTCAGCCGACCACACCTGTTATGAGCACGCCTACTTCTGAGGCTGCTCCTGATCATATTGCCCAGCCTTCTGCTTCTGCTCCTCAGGCAGGTCCTGTTATTTCTACTCCTCCTATGGGCACTGAGGAGGTTGCCAAGAGGATAGAGTCATTCATGAAGCTTCAGCCTCCAGAGTTCGACGGTACCTCAGCTACATGTACTGCCCAGAAGTACATTCAGAAGTGTGAGAAGATTTTGACAGTTCTTGGTACTAGAGACACCTTAGGGGTGCAGTGTGCTTCTTTCAGATTATCGGGAGATGCGGAGACATGGTGGGTCTCCATGATGCGGCAGAGGTCTAGTGACCTCCCTCCTTTGTCTTGGGCTGAGTTCGTGTCTATGTTCATGAGCAGGTTCGTGCCCCAGAGTCAGCACGATGCTCAGAGGCGCGAGTTTGAGGGGTTGAGGCAGGGAAACCTGTCTGTTTCAGAGTATGACACCAGGTTCTTGTGGTTGTCTCAGTTTGCGCCGGCTATGGTGGCTCAGGAGAGGGACAAGGTCCTCCGGTTTGTTGAGGGTCTTCATCCCCGCTTGCAGGTAGCTGTTGCCCCTGATATGGGCAACAAGTCATATTTTGAGATAGTTGATGTGGCGCGGCGGATGGAGGATATCTTCGCCAGGGCTGACGCGGAGAGGGCGGCCAAGAGATCGCGTCAGTCTGGTGGGTATAGTGGATCCGCTCAGAGGGTCAGGGTCATCAGGGCCGTTCTCAGTCTAGGCCCCAGGCTGCTGCTTTGCCTGCCCAGGATTTTTCTTCAGAGACCCCGAGGCCTCAGTCATCCCAGAGGCGGGGTGGCTCTTCGCAGTCTGGTCCGCCGCAGTGCGGGAGGTGCCATCAGAGGCATCATGGGAGGTGTTCGTCTGGAGGTGGTCATGACAGAGGTGGTAGAGGAGGTAGAGGTGATGGATGTTTTGAGTGTGGGTCTCCAGAGCACTATGTCAGGAGTTGCCCTTATGTTTCATCAGGTCGCCAGGGATCCGCAGCTATGGTACCATCTGGTCCTCAGGCCGCCAGGCCCGTTTCTCAGATTCCTCCTAGACAGCAGTCTTAGAGAGCTCCGGGTTCAGGAGGCTCGGCGCAGGTCTATGCTATGACTCGTCAGGATGCTGAGGCATCCAATGATGTCATCACAGGTATTATTTCTGTCTGTGGCCGCGATGCTTATGCTCTTATTGATCCGGGGTCTACCTATTCGTATGTGTCGCCGGGATTCGCCCCTTGCTTGGGCAGGGATCTGGTCTTCTTAGATGATCCCTTTATGGTTGCCACCCCTGTCGGGTCTTCTATATGTGTAGATAGGGGTTATCGGCAGTGTATGATCTCCATCTGTGGTGTAGAGTCCTTAGTGGACCTGATGCTGCTCGATATGTCTGATTTCGATGTCATTATGGGCATGGATTGGCTGGCTTCCTGTCATGCGACTTTGGATTGCCATGCCAAGTCCGTGACGATCGGGGCAGAGGGTGAGTCTCGGGTTGTATGGGGAGGTTCCAGGCCTTCTCCGAAGAGTAGGATCATTTCTTTCTTGGAGGCGCAGAGGATGATATCTAGTGGGTGCGAGGGATATATTGCTTCAGTTCGGGATATCCGGGCAGATGAGTTATCCCTTGATAGAGTTCCAGTTGTTTGTGAGTATCCGGATGTGTTTCCTGATGATTTGCCGGGTTGCCGCCTATGCGGGAGATAGATTTTTGCATTGATCTATTGCCAGGCACTCAGCCTAAATCTATTCCCCCGTATCGTATGGCTCCTGTTGAGTTGAGAGAGCTGAAGGAGCAGATTCAGGATTTGCTCGATAAGGGCTTCATTAGGCCTAGTGTGTCTCCATGGGGTGCCCGATATTATTTGTGAAGAAGAAGGATGGCTCTATGCGGATGTGTATTGATTACCGGCAGCTGAATAAGGTTACTATCAAGAATAGGCATCCTTTGCAGCGTATTGATGATTTGTTTGATCAGCTTCAGGGTGCTACCTTCTTCTCGAAGATTGATTTGAGGTCGGGGTATCATCAGTTGAGGATTTGGTCCGAGGACGTTTCCAAGACTGCTTTTCGTACCCGATATGGCCACTATGAGTTTTTGGTGATGTCTTTCGGGGTTACGAATGCCCCAGCTGCTTTCATGGATCTGATGAACCGAGTGTTCAAGGCCTACCTTGACTCCTTCGTCATTGTGTTTATCGATGATATCTTGGTTTATTCGAGGAGCAGGGAGGAGCATGAGCAGCATTTGAGAGTTGTTCTTCGGACTCTGAGGGATCAGCAGTTGTATGCCAAATTCTCCAAGTGTGAATTTTGGCTCAGTTCTGTATCTTTCCTAGGTCACGTGGTGACCAAGGATGGGGTGTGTGTTGATCCGAAGAAGATAGAGGCCGTTCAGAGTTGGCCTAGGCCTACTTCTCCTACAGAGATTCGGAGTTTCTTAGGCTTGGCAGGTTATTATCGGCGGTTCGTCGAGGGGTTTTCTTCTATTTCAGCACCTCTGACGAAGTTGACCCAGAAGAATGTTCCTTTCCTGTGGTCCGATGCCTGTGAGTCTAGCTTTCAGAAGCTTAAGACTCTGTTGACTTCAGCGCCAGTGTTGGCCTTGCCTAGTGGATCCGGGGGATTCACCGTATATTATGATGCTTCGGGTGTTGGCCTGGGTAGCGTTCTGATGCAGGAGAGTAAGGTGATAGCTTATGCCTCGAGACAGCTGAAGGTCCATGAGAAGAATTATCCTGTCCATGATTTGGAGCTGTTAGCTGTCGTGTTTGCACTGAAGTTGTGGAGGCACTATCTTTATGGCGAGCCATGTGAGATATTCACCGATCATAAGAGTCTCCAGTACTTGTTCACTCAGAAGGACTTGAACGGGAGACAGCGCCGCTGGTTAGAGCTGCTGAAGGATTATGATCTTTCTATCCGGTATCATCCCGGAAAGGCTAATGTTGTAGCCGATGCCTTGAGTAGGAAGTCCATGGGTAGCCTCGCCTATCTTGATGCTGATATGAGGCCGTTGGCCCGTGAGTTGCAGGCTTTGTCCATTAGTGGAGTTCGATTTGATGATTCTGTTCCAGGCCGGGTGCTTGCATATGTGGGGTCTCAGTCGTCTTTAGCTTCCCAGATTCGGGAAAGGCAGTTCGAGGATCCTTATCTGAGAGATCTCCGGGACAGGGTCCTGAGTGGGGGAGTGTCCTCGTTCGTGATTGGTGATGATGGTGCTTTGCGGCTTAACGGCCGGGTATGTGTTCCAGCCATTGTGGAGCTGAGGCAGATGATTTTGGCAGAGGCTCACAGTTCTAGATATTCCATTCATCCGGGTACTGCGAAGATGTATCATGATCTTCGAGAGCTGTATTGGTGGAAAGGGATGAAGAGGGATGTTGCTGATTATGTATCTCGGTGTTTGAATTGCCAGCAGGTGAAGTATGAGCACCGGAGGCCAGCCGGGGTGACCCAATCTATGCCCATTCCCGAGTGGAAGTGGGAGCAGATCACTATGGATTTCGTAGTTGGTTTGCCGCTGACCGTGGGTAAGCATGATTCGGTGTGGGTAGTAGTTGATCGACTGACGAAGTCGGCTCACTTCATTCCAGTGAGGACTACTTATACCTCGGAGCGTCTGGCTCGTATCTTCATTGAGCAGATTGTGAGATTGCATGGTGCTCCTGTTTCTATCATTTCTGACCGAGGTGCTCAGTTCACAGCTCAGTTTTAGAGATCTTTTCAGAGAGAGCTGGGTACTCGGGTCGATCTCAGCACTGCATTTCACCCGCAGACTGATGGCCAGTCTGAGCGGACCATTCAGATCCTCGAGGATATGTTGAGGGCGTGTGCTATTGATTTTGGAGGCCATTGGGATAGCCATTTGCCGCTACCAGAGTTTGCGTATAATAATAGCTATCAGGCTTCTATCCAGATGGCTCCGTTTGAGGCATTGTATGGTCGGAGATGTCGCTCGCCTATCGGTTGGTTCGAGTCTGGTGAGGTCCAGGTGTTGGGGCCCGATTTGGTGCAGCAGACCTTAGATAAGGTCCGGGTTATTCAAGATCGACTCCGCACGGCTCAGAGCCGGCAGATATCGTATGCAGATCGGAGGCGGAGAGATCTTGAGTTCATGGTTGGGGACCGGGTATTCCTCAGAGTGTCGCCCATGAAGGGTGTTATGAGATTTGGGAAGAAAGGCAAGCTCAGTCCTAGGTTCATTGGGCCTTTTGAGATATTGGAGCGCGTTGGGGCCGTTGCTTATAGACTGGCTTTGCCTCCCTCTCTGTCTGTTCATCCGGTGTTCCATGTGTCCATGCTCCGGAAGTATGTTCACGATCTGTCTCATGTGATCGATATGGCTTCCGTGGAGGTAGATGGCGACTTAGCTTATTCGGAGGAGCCTATTGCTATTGTGGCTAGAGAGGTCCGTAAGATGAGATCGAAGGTGATCCCGCTTGTGAGAGTTCAGTGGGGGCATCACTCCATTGCCGAGGCCACTTGGGAGCTTGAGTCCGAGATGCGTGAGAGGCATCCGCGCTTGTTCGATGATTCAGGTATGAAATCCTTGTATTTTCTAAGCCTGAATTTGTATTTTTAAGTTTTATTGATTTCGGGTGGTACCGAGGGGTCCTCGAAATCCGTGCCAGCTCCGTGGCTAGTGTGTGGATCCTACCTGAGACTTAGGCTCGTCCGAGGACGGCCGAGAGTCTAAGTGGGGGAGAATGTAACGACCCTCAAATAGTCGTTACGGGATCCGGGACCTCGATTTGCATGTCGACAGTCCCAAAAGCTCCGTTAGGTCATTTATGACCCGTCTGTGAAATCTGAGTCGAAACGGAGACCGTTTGATAGGTTTTCGAGAAAAGGATCCGTTTATGAAATTCCGGAAAGGAACTTGGGGTTTCGATAGGTCGTTTTGAGTAAACGAACCCCGATGGAAAATCCGAGCGCACCGTTAGGTCCGTCTCGTCATTTATGATATGTAGCAACCTTCAAAATTGAAAACGGACCTCGTTTGATAGGACTTTTGATAAAGTCCCCGTTTCGGAAGTTTAAAAGAGTTAAAAGAGGTTTCCGAGCTCGATTTGAGCAAATGAGCTCCGATGAGAGATCCGAAAGTTCCGTTAGGTTCGTATAGTCATTTGTGACTTGTAGCAACTTTCGGAATTGGATTCCGAGGTCGTTTGGTTAAATTTCGCTATTTTAGCGAAAGTCGAAAATTGAACCTTTGCCGTGGGACCCACTTTTTGAGTTCTGGAGGTCCGAATTGAGTTCCGTATTGATGAGCATATCACCCAAGTATTTTATGGCTTGTGTACAAAATTTGGGATCATTCCGAGCTTCGTAGGGTCCCGTTTTGCCCTAAAACAGTAGAAAATCTGGTGCGACTTTTCTGTTATGTTTTGGCGCAAACAGCCGGATAAAAGCTGATTTTCCGGCCAATCCGTAAGGAATTAGGAAAAACTAAAAATATGAAAGTTGTAGCCCTTTGCGTTGTGGTTCTAATGCCACCAGTTTCAGGTCATTTGGACATTCTTATCAAAAGTTATGATTTTTTCAAAAGAAGCTGTCACAGAGGCAAAAAAAAAACTGCTATAAAAAGGCCATTTCGGTTCATAACTTATAAAAATCATTTGGTGAGCTCTTGAGGCGATTTTTGGGTATTTCTTGAAGACCCAATCATACTTACACTTAAGGTAAGCCCTTTCAATCCATCTTTATGTTGATTAACACAAGAATCAAAGGGTTGATTCTTGGAAATGGGTTAGAACCCTAGATTCTTAAGAATTGGGGAAAGACATCGAGCAAGGCTCGCATGTGGAATCTAAGTGTACTTTTGGACTCACGGGAGCGTGGGGAGTCCGGAAAAGTACATTTTGTAAATTTAGGGCTCGGCCCTACCCGGGGGCATTTTGGTAATTTTTACCCTAGGATGCCTATAGGCTTAAATAGCTATAATTGAGCACTCATATGTGCTATATCTTGTCTTAATAGACCTAGTGGAGAGTCCTTCGCGGACAAGGCGAGCGGGAAAGGAGATTCTTCCCGGCATTTGAGCCCGAATTTCGAGGTAAGTGAGACTTGACCTCTATTGTGCTTGTGGACTCTTCCTTCATGCTAGTATGCTTCATGTACGCATATATATACCTAACAATGGTTAGGATTAATGATGTGAATTACTTGCTATTATTGTTTGTTATAAATAGCGAGATTGTGACTCGACCGAGGTATGTGCGGTCTAAACGCTACGTCGAGGTAGCTTAAATTTATATCGTAGTAACGCTTGCTACGCCATGCTTAGATAGCAAGAACTTTGGACATGGCCGAGGATGTTGCCGGCATGTCATGATAAATGTCTTGCCGAGGATTTTGCCAGCTTTTGTATGATATTGGTACTTGATTTGTTCACGTGCCGGGTTGGGTAGTGCTGTCTATACGTAACCTTGGGTTGGACGACATGGGAGTAGGGATTGTACCCCCAAACTGTGGTCGGGTTAACCTTCGCCTTACGTTCAGCTAGCATAACCAACCTGGGTTACGGTGACTGTGAAATATTATCGTTATTAATATTTCTGTTATTATTTATGTTATTGTTATTAATGTCGTGGATATTAATACTGTTAGAGGGACACTTGACAGGGGGTGTGGTGTCGCCTATACTATGAGATGTGTCACACTTGACAGGGGGTGTGGTGTGGACACTTGATCTTTGAGATGTGACACACTTGACAGGGGGTGTAGTGTGGTCACTTGATTTATTGAGATACGACGCACTTGACAGGGGGTGTGGTGCGATCGTAGACAGATTTGAGATGAGCCAACGACTACGGGTCGTTGGTCTACTTATTCATGATTGTGATAGTGACTTCGGGTCACGGTATATGGTTGATACTTAGTAGTGGTGTTGCTAGTCCATCGTAGGTCTAGGTTAGTCGGCACGGGAGTAGAGATTGGACCTCCAAACCGCCGCTGAGTTGACCTATGCCTTACGTTGGATGGGCATAATCCTTGAGACTTCTGGTTACTACTTGTGTGTATGGAATGTGTTACATCTATTTGTGATTTCACTACTTTATTGTATGATTACTATAGTATGTTGTTGCTTATGATGCATGTAGCGACTTGTCCCGCAAGGGTACCTTAGCGGGCCTGTCGGTGATCTTACTGGGCTTCGGCTCATAACTTACTCTGCTACGTGCGCAGGTCCTTCATCCAGTCAGCAGCCCGGACGTTAGCGGTTCCCGAGGCTTCTGAGACTTTTGATTGAGGTGAGCCGACCACACAGACCGTGGTGGCATACCGCCGGAGTCACTTAGAGATAGGACTCAGATTTCTTTGATGTATATTCATACTTTATTGAGTCACTCTTAGAATGCTCCAATTCTTTTGTGGATATATTCTTTTGGACTTCACCCTTTTATATTTATATATCCATTTATGATCTTTTCACATTATTGTTCTTTTCCGCATCTTGTTTCATTGGTTCGCCTAGGCAAATGTTGTTTAGGTGCCATCACGAGCCCTTGGAAATTGGGTCGTGACAGCTTGTTTCACTATAGGCAGAGGATTCATAAACATAATTTGACTCCTAGCTTGCGGGTAAGAGTCATTTAACCTCATCAAGAATTTATACAACTTTTATCTTTGAAGGTATAATTTAAAATCTTTGGATTTCACACAATCACAGCCTGGAGCTGGCACAAGGGCTTCAAACTCATCCCACAAGTCTTTCAGTTTAGAGTAATATCCAGAAACAGAATTGGTTCCTTGGGTTAAAGTAGCTATTTCTTTATGGATGCTAAAGGTTCTTGAATTATTAACTTTGTCAAACCTTTCTTTCAGATCTTCCGATACAACTTGAGCATTTGAAGCATACACAATCCCTCCTAGTAGATTACTAGTCACAACATTCATTAACCAAGACAAGACAATAGCATTACATCTTTCCCATTGAGTCCATAAGGTTTCTGGGTAATTTTCTTTAATATAAGTTCCATCAACTAGGCCTAGTTTATTTCGTTCTAACTAGGCAATTCTCATGGACCTACTCCAGAGTGAGTAATTTTCAGTTCCAGTTAATTGAGTAGAAATGAGTGATATACCACTTACATCATTTGAGTGAAGATACAGAGGGTGATTATGATCCAAGATTTGAGCAGTGTTTGTAGCATCAGATGTGACTCCATTGTTGGCATTTGTGCAGAATTCTTGAAGAATCTAGTGAGAAATTTGGCAGCGAAATATGCAACTAGATTTGAGAAATTCTTGAAGAATCTTGTGAGAAATTCTTGAAGAAGAAGAATGAAACTTCACATATTTACAGAATCGAAAATGTAACTAGATTCTCTGGTTATTGCTCTGATACCATGCTAAGAAAGGGTATCTTATGAACCCTAATCTTGAGTAGGGAAGAGGAATTGAGTGGAGAAGATGAGAGGAAATGTAATACTTGATTATGCAAAACTGAATACAACGTGTACCAGAGGAGCTATTTATACATCACTTATCGTAGCTCAATTAACTAAATCTCTAACTAATCCTCTAACTAACTTTATAACTAATTTTCGGAACTGCTGATAATTACTAAACTGCCCTTCATGACTAATCAGCAATACTGCATTCCTTAACAAATATGTTGAGCGCTTCACTACGCTTAATGAGCGCTTCAATGTCGTCATCAAAGCTCAAGCCTTTAAGCATACTTCTCCTTGTCGATGAGCGTTATCGAGAAGATGTAACACTAAATAATTGATATTTCACTTTATCTTAATTTTGTTTCAATTTCTTTGTCCATATATTTGTTGCTCCAATTCAACATGCTTATAATTATTAGTCTTGGAGAACACATATATCTGGTATACTTTCTTCAATTGTGTCTTTCTTCATTAAAGCTCAGCTTTTTGAAGCCCAAACGGATCTTTGTGCTTTTTTGAGCATTTCGCTTTTGATAACACATACAACAACTACACCTCGACCCCAAACAAGCCGGGTCCTCTATATGAATCCTCGCTGACCATATTTATCCATTTTAGCTTAACTCAGGTTATCACAATACATTCAATGTGTTGAGAGCGGGATATCCTATAGACTATATAATATAATTGATTGCTCAAACTTATCATGGATTGGTTAAACCATCCTACTTATTATAATTCCTATTATCATTGTACTCATAGAAAGGAAAATGTCAATGCCCCATGAATCAAAATAACGGATAATTCATGTATATGACATGAAAAAATGTCATGTCTTAAATGAATATGTCGACAAACCTGTTATCTTTTCTAATCTTATCAGGCTTGCAGATCTTTGTGTTAGGATCGTGATCTGAGATAGTGCGGAACAAGACAAATCAGCGTTACAACGACAATAATTAAGTTAGTGGAAGTTGATAATAACGGCAACTAAAGCAAATAAATGAGACATAAAATATACGTGGTTGGGTCAAAAAAATCTAGTCCATGGGCGGAACGGAACAATTTCATTACACCAACAAATACACAAAATAGAGTACAAAATTAAAGTAAATACTCTAATTAATCTCAAATCCCTAAGAGAATAATCTCACAAAAAGAAAAAAAAAAAGCACTCACAAAGATGTTCACACAAGTGTTTTCCAAAACCAACTCTCTTACAAAATACTTTCTATTAAGAAAGAAAAGGGGAAAGAAATAAAAATACTTCTCAAATTTGGTGTTCTTTTACGAAAGAAACTATGGCCTATTTATAAGGAATAAGATGGCAACGGATTGGAAAATATGTTATGGCCTATAAAGTGAAAACATGTTATGGCCTAACAAGGCATAACATGTTTTGGCCTAACAAGGCATAACATGTTTTGGCAAAACATGGCTGCACAACACTTTGAATATTTGTCTTTATTATTTTATACATGGTTAAGGACTAAGATAGTACTAGAGGAGAATTAAACATTTGAACAATCGGAGACCTCGGATTTGAAAAGAGTCTGCTAAAGTTTAATATCGTTAACGTAATTAAAGTTGGAGAATTCAAATATGGTGGAAAAACAAAGTTCCAAGGGTGTTTGATGAAGAATAATTGAAAACTTTCTTGAAATTGTATGCTGCTATGACAACCAAATATTTTATTGCACCTGTGTCGGATCCTCCATAAATGATGCATTTTTGAAGATTTCTACAAGGGTATTATGGCGACATTTTTGGAGAATTTGAGCATTCCTATATTATTGTTGTAATCTGTTAAATGAAGACTGATTACTGACCTTTAAAAGGAACTTCACCAGCTTCAATGAGGCTTGGAACAGACAAGTAAGTCCATAGAGCACAAGGACTAATAGTATCAAAATAAATAAGTGGGATTTTAACCTCTTTAGCTATGTCACCAGCAAATGTAAGTACTCCATCAACTATAAGACAAGTCATTGGCTTCTCAGAATTTGAACTAGAAATCATCATCTCTCTGAAAATTCGGCTGCTAACACTCTCAACACCTTCAATTAGCTTCCCTATTTGATCTGCAGTTCTTGGATTATCTTCTGGAAGTCCATCTGGAATTGTCACAAATTTGAAATATGGATATTTCTTGAAACAGATTTGAACGTCTGCGCAATCCAATAGACGTTGTTGGATATATTCAGTGTTGAGGAAAGTGACATGAATATCTTGGTGAAGACAGAAAAGTTCTGCTAATCTTAGCATGCAATTTACAGGACCTTGAAGAGGATAGGGGAAAATGAGTACGTGAGGCGTAAGTGCCATTTTTCTTTTTCTTTTTTCGTGGCTATACTGCAAGTTCTGATTGAGTTTTTAATGTTGATGTGCTGATTGTTATTAGTGAAGAAATGAGCTTTACGTCCAATTGGCTTGATGGGTAATCGATGAAGCACCATGGGTCGCTTGGTTGATTGTATTGGAATAAATAATTCTAATATATAATTCCGTATAAACAATTCGGCGTTTGATTAACCACACAAGAAAATAATCGATACTGACTAATACAGTATTTGGTTACATGCATAAGGAAAGAGTAATCACCTCACACCTAGCTAATGCATCATTTGTTGACGATATTATCTACTATAGTACTTACTAGTGTCGAGTCATCGGGGAAGTTTATAATATTTATGTGGGATAAATTATAAAATAAAGAATATTTGTATTAGCAGTGTACCTATTTAAGTGCAAAAATGATCCATCGTTGATACGAGGCTAGATATTACTATATTTTCTTTATTTTCGCCTTGTATTCATGCTTCTACTTGTCTTATTTGATAGCACTTTGAGCTTCACTTCTCTCATTTGGTGTGTCATGTTGTAGGAATTATTTTGACGATATGAGGCGTTTATGGAGCAAAATTTAGTGAAAACAAGGGTTTTGAAGTCTGAGTAAAAGCCCGAGGGTCAAGCGAACCAAGGCGTGGAGGAAAAACAATAAAAATTGGAGAAGCATTAAATTAAGCATGTTGCGCCGCGCTGGGCATCGATGCAACAGGGGAGAGATTAAGAGAATATAGAATTTCGAAATCCTGCAGAAATTGACCTACTGCGCAGCGCGGTGCCGTAGGCTTAAAATTCTTACATTCTCATTCCAACTTTATTTGGATTCCCCACTTGTGTGGGTCTAAAGGGACGGTATAAAAGCCCTAAAACACGCCCCAAAACAGAAGCTTTGACCTGAAAAGGAGCAAAAGGAGGCTAGAGCTTTGGAGACTTCAAGAACACAAGAGTTTTTCTTAAATTCTTTTGTTCTTCTAGTAATTTATTCATTCATGAATTACTTTGACATGAGTTGCTAAGTTACCCATTCTAGGATTGATTGAACCACTCCAATACTTATGTGTGACGAATATTTACTTTGATGAATGAAACTTGTTAATTCTTCCTATCTAAGCATTTATGATTTGTATGCTACTGATTGGTAGAGCTCCCAATTGATTGCGCCATTTATTCTTGTGCATCTAGGGATAGATTCATGAGTTAGGGTTAAACACTTAACAATATTTCAATCTAAAATAAAGGCATTACTTAGGTAGTCAAAAAGGTGATTTATAACCATTGAACCCGATTGTGAACAATACTTGTAGTCCTACATATCTTCATTAATGAATTGAAAAATTGGTTAGTGAAAGTTATAATTATTACACAGGAGTGAATAGTTGTGAATTTGGAGCAAGTGTTCAATATGAAGAACCAAGTTGAATTCGTTAAATGTTTATTCTAATACATATGTAGGAGTTGTGAAGATCAATCCTAGGTTTCCATCTCTTGAATTAATCTATTTCTGACTACTTTGCTATTTACTTTGTTGTTAATTAGTTGTTACATTGAAACCATCATAAGAATATAAACTTCCGAAGTTAATTTATTAGATAAGTTAGTTAGATTAGTAACTAGATTTCGAGTGTTTTCTTGTGGGATTTGACCCCGGGGCTTTAAATATCGAGCTATATTTGCCGCGACCGCTTAGTCTATTTTATAGGGTGTAGTTGGGCGTGATAAATCATTTATATGAAAGTATTTGTTTAGAGAGTAGGAAGTTTAAGAAACAAAAAATAAATGAAACTTGTGGTCTTCAACATATTATATATATAATATTTATATATGGCTATAAAGTAAGACCTAGTAAAATAGAGATTAGATTAAATTGCTTCGAGAAAGAAAATATATAATTTTTTAACGACAAACTAAAAAAGAAACCATGTCACATAAAATGATAAAATGTGATAGAAAGGAGTAATTCATCATATATAACAATCTACAATATTAATCAGCGGATAACAAATTCTTCATTATTGATCATCAGAGTTAATTTTATCGGTGGTCACTCAACTATTGCTTCATTACCACAAAGTCATTTTTATTTTTTTTGTTACCCAAAAGTCACTCAACTTTCCTCCGGTCTACACCAAAGTCACTCGAGCTGAATTTTAAAATTCGGCTAGACAAAGTCACTCGAGTCTAAAGTGACTTTTGGTGAGTTTTAAGTAAAATTCGGCTAGAGTGACTTTGGTGTTGAGCGGAGGAAAGTTGAGTGACTTTTGGGTAACAAAAGAAACAAAAATGATTTTGTGGTAATGAAGCAATAGTTGGGTGACCACCGGTAAAATTAACTCTCGATCATCATATATAGCAATTTATTCATTATTAATCACCACATATAATTATCGAGTCATCTCTTACATCAGGCCACATTGAGATTTTCTGTACAATATTTCCTAAAGTAGTATGTTAGCTAACTGACCCGTACAAGATGAAACTCAGACGCTGGGAGAAGCCAAAATATTTTATGTAATCAAACAGAGTGGAAAGATGAAGATAGGGTCAAATATAATTGCATACAATATGGACGTAGAATTGGTCCGCATGGCTGATGGTGCCTCTGTGGTTTTGTTGGCTTCTACATATATAATGAAAAATATTAGTAGTAGATTTTGCTTCTCTGTTTCAATGATACTGTTCCTGACTTTACAGGATTTGGATATGATTTTACAACATCTTTGTCCCATAGAATAATTTTTGGTCCATCATTCGTCAATATTTTTATAGAAAGAAAAAGGACAAGGTTGCCTAAGTTTTGAGAACAATTTCGCTCTCCTTTCGTCTCGGATTAAAATATTCCCCCGCCGTTTGTTAACTAGTTAAAAGATGCCCTCTCCTCCAATCATGTGCTTCAAACATGCCCTGCCCAATAATAAGTGCTCCAAAAAAGAAAAAAAAGGCTAACTTCGCCCTTAAACTATTAGAAATGGATCAATTGTACCTTTTGTCTAAAATTTTGAAATACACACTTTTAATTATAACAATTTGAGTAAAAATATAAAATGGGAGATTATAAGATGACTTTTGACAATTAAAATGACAATTTAGTATACTACCAATTGTGCTGCTATTGCTAGAAACAATCTATTGGTATACAACCTCTACTGGAACAAAGGTGTCCGAGTAATTAACACAAAAAATTTGTCATATCCCTTGACAACTAATCTTTTTTTTTTTTTTTTTGAATAGAATCATCAAAATTATACTTGATTCTAAATAACCATTTTACTTCAATAATCTTAGCTTTCTATCCTTCAGCCAGTCAACTAACTCCAAAATTTTTTCGTTAGTATCTCATACTCCCTAGAAAAAGGTTTTAGTTTGTTATATGTCTCAAACAACAGAATAAATAAGCGATAACAAGGTGAGATTAACGATGAGCTTGTCTTCTAAGCTTAATTTGTGCACGAAAGCTACAACCTAAGAAACTGATAAAGTTGACTCATAAGTCGTAGGAACAAAATAAACGGAAGGATTACCCAATCCGCAAGAACACACAGTTCAACCAGAATCAGTCTGTATTTATTTCACTAGTCGGCAACACAATAACATATATTATATAAACTGTATTGATTAATTCACAGTCTAAGTCGTATGCATTACAAAAGTTTATTCCATACTTTTCAGAGAAGAATCTTCACAATAATTTTTTACAGGAACTTGAACTATCGAGAGAAGAGGAAGAAGAAACAAACTGTTTGTTTGAGAGAAAAGGAAGATGTTGTTTTTCTATGTTTCACAAAAATAATGTTCCTTCTCAATTGAGAAGTTCCTAACATACATATAGGACTTCTCTTATTACTTACCATGAGACACAACTCTTTCCAATAGTTTCAATAGTTGTGTCCTTTTAACTTTATTTCTCTCTTTTATAATTAATATTTTAATAAATATATAACACATATATATATTTATATATATTTAACATGGATCCGGGTTGACTCACGTTGATTGCCCAATTCCAAACATAAACTTTGAACCAAAGCCATCAAATTGTCCATTTTAAGAGTCCCTTTAAACAAAGTAAAGAGAATTAAACACTACGATTACACCAAATAAAAAAAAATTAGCAAGGCATGAAGAACCCAAAGAATTCAGCAGTGCGAGGTTATATCTTCATCAGCTTAATATCCTCGACTAAACGGTTCAAATCTTTGTATGAAGAGCCACCTTCACTAACAGTTGCTTTTGACAAGTTGCTCATTTGACTTGCCCTTTCCAAGAATTCAATTTTCCTCACATCCATCACTTGTCTCACCATTTTCTCAACTATCACTCGGTCACAAACATCTTTCATATCTAACCCAAGTTTCCATACTTCACCAACATACCTACTATTAACTTGTTGATCAACAAAATAGGGCCAACAAATCATAGGCACTCCCTCTACTATACTTTCCAAAGTTGAATTCCACCCACTATGTGTTAAAAATCCACCAATTGATGGATGAGCTAGAACTTTTTCTTGAGGAGCCCAATTGACAATATAACCCCTCTCTTTTGTACCTTTAGACAGTTCCATGGGAATACTATTGCTCTCTTCTTCAAGTCCATTAATTGAACCAGGCCTTTGGACCCATAAGAACCTAGTCTTACTATTCACCAAACCATACCAAAATTCCAAAAACTGGGCCTTACTAATTGTTGCAAGACTACCAATGCTTACAAATAAAACTGATTTCTTTGGTTGCTCATGAAGCCAATCCATACAATTCATATCTTCTTTCCATATACTGTTGGACGTTGTCGTATCTTGTATCCTGGTCGAGGCGAGTCTTGTTCTCTGATGAACGTGCAGAGGCCCAATCGCATAGATGTTCGGACATATAGCTCGGAATTGTGAGAGAATTGGCCCTTCAAGGCCTTCAAATGTGTTGAATATTAGACCTTGGGCTTGGAAAATGTGTTTACCCTCCTTTATAACAAGTTCAATAATTGGAGTATCAATGTCAGGTGAGCGGCAGAAACTAGGAAGGTCTCGCCGCCTGATTATACCTTCCATTCCAGGCACACTGTTTACTAATGCATCCAAATCATTTCCTGTACCAAGCAAAACCAAAATAAACTAAATTTTATCATTTTCTTTATACGTGTGTATTATAATATCCCAGTGAATCCCTCAAGTGGTGCCTGGAAAAGTGAGGTATACTCATACCTTATATTATGTGTATATAAATTGAGATATAATTTACAAAAATTTGATGTAAAATACACCTTAACTTATGGCTCAAGATATGATCAAGGATTTATTATGCTTAAGATAACATTTTGAAAGGAAAATGATAATAGCGTGTGACTCAAAACAAAAGATAAATTTATATGATCCATACAAAATGTTATCTTAAGCATATATGTCAAAACACACCTTAGTATTTTTTAACGATCACTAGGAAGGAAATGATCTGTTATGCCGAAAGCATCTCCTGTGCTATTTTTGACTAATCTAAAGTTAAAAAGGCCATATAACTACAAAACAATTTCCCATTTCCATGAGAAATGTATGTTTGTCTTTAATTCTTTATTCTTTTACGTGGATAAGAAAATTTAACCAAGACGGTGGTGCTAAAGCAATTTAGCTTTTCTTGAAATTGAGTTGCAAGATTGATAACTGACCTTTGAAAGGAATCTCTCCAGCTTCAATAAGTTTAGGAACACATAAGTAAGTCCATAGACCACAAGGACTTATAGTATCAAAATAAAGAAGTGGGATTTTAGCCTCTTTAGCTATATCAACAGCAAAGGTAAAAATTCCATCGACTATAAGACAAGTCACTGGCTTCTCAGAATTTGAACTAGATATCACCATCTCTCTGAAAATTGGGCTGCCAACACTCTCAACACCTTCAATTAGTTTCCTTATTTGATCTCCAGTTCTTGGATTATCTTCTGGAAGTCCATCTGGAATTGTCAAAAAATGGAAGTTTGGATATTTCTTGAAACGGATTTGAACATCTGTGAAATTTAATAGGCGTTGTTGGATATATTCACTATTAAGGAAAGTGACGTGAATATCTTGGTGAAGACAAAAGAGTTCTGCTAATTTTAACATGCAATTTACAGGACCTTGAAGAGGTAAAGGGAAAATGAGTATGTGAGGAGTAAGTGCCATTGTTTTCTTGGCTATACTGCAAGTTCTGGTTGAGTTTATATAATCTTGATATATGCTGATTATTATTATTGGTAGATGAAAAGGAGCCGGGGTGGTTTGGTTGATCGTATTGGCGTAGGTAATTAGTCCGAACAAAAAATTCAGCATAAAGTAATGAGTATTGTGTTTAGTTAGCTGTGTATGAAAAACAATCTATGCATAATTAATGCTTTGGTTGGTTGCATAAGTTAAAATAATCGCCTAGTTCAATATTTGATTGGCGATATTAAATAATAGTGTCTTTACATTACAGTGAAGAAAATAATTTAGTAAATGAAAGTTTATTCTCTCTATTAGTTTAATCCTAATCTTCATATGAGAATTGAGATGGTTCCATAATTTAATAAGCTATGTTCACATACATGTAGTACTAATATTTTATGCGAAATAAAATAGGAAACAATACAAAAGCGTCCTTAAAGTAAGTAATTTGCTACATATCTATTCATTCATTACTCCTATTAAATATGGCACAATAACTTCTGTCTTTATGAATCATTGTATAACCAATCTCTTCACAGTTAACCACTATACAAACAATCTTTTTACTATAATTCCTAGACTAGTGTGTGAACTAAACGACCCTAGCCTGCAGAGAAACCAAAATATATAATCTAACAGAGTAGAAAGATCAAGATAGGGTCATGTTGCATATAATATGGACGTAGAATTGGACCTCTGGGCTGATGATGAAGGCTGGAAAGTTAGGCAAATATTTGACCTGGTCTGTGGTTTGCTGGCTTCTGCATATTGGATATTGTTTTTTTTTTTTAAAAAAAATAGTATTTCTTCTCTAACGAAAGATTGGAAGCTTGGATTTACTAGGCGGATGATGATACTGTTTCTGACTTTACAGGATCTGGAAATGATTTTACGAATTCTTTGGCCCACAGAAAAGTTTTTGGTCCATCTTTCGTCTTTATTTTATGGAAAGAAATAGGACTAAAAGTTAAATAAATATCTGGCCTTTTTACTTTTCAATGCAGTAGGAGAAGTGGCATATTATTCTTATCAATTTGTTGAACAAAGATAATGATGTTCTACTGAAACTATGGCTGGGAGTGAATTTCTTATACTACATTTCCTAGAGTTATCTGTATTTGGTGAAAAGTCACCGAAATCTCAAACAAGGCCTCGAAGCCTAATATGAAATCCGCTCAACGAGACAAACCAACGAGGGGAGATTGTTTGTCTCCTTGCCCCGGGAAATCGCCTCAGGAAACGAGGAGGAATGAACTTAAAATATTGAGCTTGGAGTAAGCAGCATAACAACGAGGTCCCGAACAGATGTGGCGCTTCAGAAAATGAGGCCCAGCCTTTGTAACTGTCGACCATTGCTCTAACATTTAAAAGGATAGATCGTGAGTCAACTACAATTATGTATGGAATAATGGCCATAAAGGCACCATTATGACATTTACAACATCATTCTTACTTCTGATTATAAATAGGGCTCGTTTGTAAACAACAAGACACGATCAATTCAATATTCAACTCTACTTTTACTTGTTGTCTCGTTTATCTTTTAAAATATTTCTTGCCTCGTCGTTATCTAAAGATTTTCACTCTGTTCGAATTCAATTTAGCTCGAACATCACTTCGATACAAGCAAACTACCAGTTATACCGAATACAAATTCAATTTGTTGTCCTATCCTGATTTGGGCCAACATAAATTAGCGCCGTCTGTGGGGAACTGTTAATAACGTTTGTTCTGAAGTCGAAGTCTTTCCAGATTTATATAAAATGTTGATAGGCTCGACATGTCGAAAATCTGTAAACGTCATAACGGGCGGTATAGAAATAAACGGTATCAATCATTCCTCGACGAGGAAATTTGCGAAACTCTCAACCGTTATGGAGAAAAGAACTCAAATGGAGAGAATCGGCGAAGAAATCATTTTCGACGAAAGAGACCGCCACGAGGCAATGACCCCTCATTATGAAGCTTTGGTTATTACCTTAAGGGTCAACGATTCAGATGCAAGATGAGTCCTAGTAGATCCTGGGAGTTCCGTAAATATAGTTAACCTCAGAGCCATTGAACAGATGAGGTTGAAGGACCTTGTCATCCTGAAAGAGACCACCTTAGCAGGGTTCAATAACTCCATGGAATGAACTCTAGGGGAAATCACGCTCATAACCACCACCGGGGGGGTTGACAAGGAAACAACTTTCCAAATAATAAACGAGGACATGGCATACAATATTATCCTCGGAAGACCTTGGATTCACGAAATAGAAGTTGTGCCACCAACCTTTCATCAAGTCATTAAGTTTCCCACTCCATGGGGAATTCGTGCATTTCGAAGTGACATGTCAATGGCACGAAAGTGCTATGCAGTCGTTGCGCAAATAGGAACACGCGACCTCCAGCGCTCGGTCGGAGAGAGCTCGCCCTAAAAAGCAACTCCCTCAAAGAAGGAAGAAAGGAGTACAACTTTCATCTAAGAACCTCGAAAGCAAAAGGCAGAGGACTCGACGGTGGAAGAGCTGGAATCACATGCATTATCAGAAGAATTCCCAAAAAGAAAAATATTCGTGGGCTTGGAGCTGGACGCCGAGTCCAAGGGAGCTCTCATCAAATTATTGAAAGCCAATGACGATTGCTTTGCATGGTCCCACGCAGACATGGTAGGGATCGATCCCAAAATCATGACACACAAGCTGAACGTAGATCCCAACCATCGCCCGGTGAAACAGAAGAAAAGGCCCCACGCCGGAGAAAAGAAGAAAGCGATCCAGAACGAGACCAAGAGGTTACTTGACAACGCGTTCATAAGAGAAGTCAAGTACCCAGATTGGTTTGCTAATGTAGTAGTGGTGCCCAAGAGAAATGGCAAGTGGAGAATGTGTGTTGATTACACCGACCTAAATAAAGCTTGCAGTAAAGATTCCTACCCTTTACCCCAAATAGACAGGTTAATAGACTCCACGGCTGGACACAAATTTTAAACCTTTCAGGATGCGTATTCGGGGTACAGTACAATCAGATCCTAATGGACCCGAGCGATGAAGAAAAAACTTCTTTCATTACAGATGAAGGAACATATTGCTGCAAGGTGATGCCATTTGGCCTCAAGAACATCGGGGCAACCTACCAGAGATTGGTGTATCAGATGTTCAAAGATTACATTGGAAAAACGATGGAAGCCTATATCGACGATATGTTAGTAAAATCTGCCCGGCTGGAAGATCATTTAAAACAACTAAAGGAAGCCTTCATGATTTTGAGACAATATTGCATGAAGCTTAACCCCAAAAAGTGCGCTTTTGGGGTCAGCTCGGGTAAATTCTTAGGATTCATTGTCTCGGAGAGAGGCATTGAAACAAATCCTGACAAGATCAAAGCTATACAAGAAATTCTCGAAGAATTATCGAGTCCGAATGAAGTACAATGCTTAACTGGCCGATTAGCCGCTTTGAGTCGATTCATTTCGAGGTCATCAGAGCGGTGCTACAAGTTCTTTTCTGTCTTGAAGAAGAATACTTCCTTCGAATGGACGCCCGAATGCAGGAGGCCCTGAAAGAGCTGAAATATTATTTAGCTAACGCTCCGTTGTTGGCCAAGCCAAATGATGGCGAGACCCTATTGGTGTACCTAGTTGTCTCGGAGGTGTCAGTAAGTGTTGTTTTGGTTCGAGTAGAAGAAGGAAAGCAGCAGCCAATATACTATGTCACCAAGGCCCTCCTCGATGCTGAAATAAGGTACCCATATTTAAAAAAATTAGCACTTGCATTAGTCATTGCTGGTAGGAAATTACGCCTCTATTTCCAATGTTATCCTATAGCAGTAGTGACGACTTTCCCCTTGAGAAGTATATTGCATAAGCGAGAATTTTCGGGGAGATTGTCTCGGTGGGCAGTCGAGCTGAGTGAGTATGACATCATATACCAACCCTGCACAGCCATCAAATCTCAAGTGTTGGCTGATTTCGTAGCCGACTGCAGTGTTAAACTTCTTCCCAAGGTAGAAAAAGAGAGTTTAACTTCGAAAAGTCCTACCCCCGGAATATGGAAGCTTTACATAGATGGGGCAGCCAACTCCAACGGTTCGAGGCTCGGAATAGTGCTCGACCTCACCTGGGAAAAGTTAAGGCAGTCAATGAAATTCGAGAAGCTGACCAACAATGAAGCCGAATACGAAGCCGTCATAGCAGGATTAAGTTTGGCCAAAGAGATGGGAGTTGAAAATATAGAGTTAAGGTGCGACTCACAGCTAGTGATGAACCAAGTTCTCGGTGGATATACGGCTCGAGAGCCCATAATAAAGCAACTCGTAGCAAGAGTGCAACAAGCGCTCGAGGCCTTTCAAGAATGGAAAGTCATGCAAGTACCCTGAGAGGAGAATGCCGAAGCCGATGCACTAGCTCATTTGGCCTTGGTAGTGTTAGCAGACGACTCGGGGACTGATGCACAATTTAGGGTTCTCGCGTCGGCTATAGGAAAAATGAAGCTGGAAGTGAATATGGTGAATCAACATTGGGACCGGCGAACCAAATTCATCTCTTATCTAGAGTTGGGACTCTACCACCAGACAAAAAAGAAGCGGCAAAATTCAGGAAGCAAGTTGTCCCATACAAAATAGTGTGTGGACAGCTATACAAAATACTTTATTGCGGCCCGATAGCCAAATGTCTAGGCCCTGGAGAATACGAGTATGTGATGAGAGAAGTGCACGAAAGAACATGTGGCAACCACTCGGATGCCAAAGCCCTCGTTTGCAAACTGCTTCGAGCCGGCTATTACTGGCTCGAGATGGGCGAGCATGCCAGAGTGATCGTTAGGAAGTGCGACAAATGTCAAAGGCATGCTTCTATGATTCACCGACAAGTCGAACCCCTGCATTCTGTAGTTTCACCTTTCCCCTTCATGAAGTGGGGGATGGATATTGTAGGACCTTTTCCCAAAGCAAAGGGTGGTGTCAGATACATACTCGTGCTCACCGATTATTTTTCCAAATGGATCGAGGCAGGAGCCTTTGCCAGGGTAAGACAGAAAGAAGTTATCAATTTCATATGAAAGAATATTATATGCCGATTTGGAGTCCCAAAAGAAATTACTTATGACAATGGTACACAATTCGCTGGTTCGGAGGTCATAACTTTTTTCAAAAAATAGGCAATCAAAAGGGTAACCTCGACACCCTACCATCCAAGTGCTAATAGACATGCTGAATCATCGAACATGATAATTGTTGACAACCTTAAAATGAGGATGAACGAAGCCAATGGTTCATGCCCTGATGAGTTTCCAGAAGTGTTATGGGCAATGAAGACAACAGAGAAGAACAACACAGGAGAAACGCCATTCTCTCTCGTTTACGGAATCGATTTACTAATCCCTGTCGAGGTGAAGAAGTCGAGCCTTCGCTATACACACTCCTCCGAATAGTCAAATCAAAAAGCGATGAGGATAGAACTGGATTTGCTTGAGGAACGAAGAGAAATATCGCTGGTATGATTGACAGCCCAAAAATAATGAATCGAGACCTACTTAAAGAAAAGGCCAAGCTGCGAGAGTTTAAGGTTGGCGACTACGCCTTAAGAGCCTCGAATCAAACAATCAAAGAGAAAAATGCAGGAAAATTGGCCGCCAATTGGGAAGGGCCTTACCGGGTGAAAGCATTTGTAGGAAAATGATCATATCAGCTAGCAGATCTTAAAGGGAAATAAGAGCCTTTGAATTGGAATGTATGTAATTTAAAGAACTATTACTTCTAACTACACGAAGCACGCTACCGAGGTCAACAATCCTCGAGTCTTCATCCTTCACCCTCGAACACTGGAGGGTGGACAAGGGAATGAAATCAATCTGCGATCGACTCACCGAACTCGCAGACTCACCGAGCTCGCAGTTCAAGTACTCTTCGGAAAAATAACTCAAAATCGGGGACTGAGGCCCGAAATTTGAGATCTTCGCCCGAAGCGGCTTCTTATAAAACAAATTATGCCTAAGTATAGCTAGGCCTTGTGCAAATTGACTCAATTTTTATCAATGGAATAAGAATCGATTTATCTTTTTATCCATTAAATTTTTAGCTTCGGCTCGAGGGTGAGACGTCGCCCTAAGCTAGCTCTCTAACACATTCAAAGTCTTGCAAGCAAACGAAAAGAAATAGTGGATACTCGAACACTCATGTATTCACAAGGCCCGAAGGCCAAAATAATTACAAAAAGTAGCCAGAAGGTACAAAAACAAAAACTAACGAGCATTTACTCATGATTCACTATCACTACCCAAAGCCTCTTCTTCAGACGAGCTGTCACTGCTCGAAGGAAGTCGGTCTAAAAATCGCCGAGCTTTAGCAACGTCAATTTTAACTTTGGCAATCTCATCATCCAAGCTAATTCCCTTCTTGCACTATTCAAGGGTCCTCAACTTGGTTTTGAATGATTGCCCAACTCCTATCAACCTTTGCTCGGGTAGCCCTCAAATCTAACTTAGCTCTGAATTTGGATTTAAGCGCGGAGGAAGAAGATGGTCTCTTAGCCCGAAGGACTTTTACCTCGGCTTCGAGAGCCTTATTCTTAGCTTCAACCTCGACCACTTTTGTGGTAAGTAGTAAACTCTTCTTTCAAACTGCTCGGTCAAACCCCTAAGTGTTGCATCGACTGCATCAGCTTGCTTGCGAAGATCGGCTTGATGATTCTCCTCTTGGGACCGCATCTCGGCCGAAAGAGTAGCAACTTTACCACGAGCCTGAGAAAGTTCAGCACCAAGTTACTCAACTTTGCTTTGAGATCGGCCCAAGTTAGCTTCCGAGCTAGAAAGTTGTTCCTCGAGCTCAGCAACAAGAGCCTCGAGCACGTTCCTCCGACGATCCCACTCATCCCCAACCCGACGAAGATGATATGCTCGTTGAGCTTCAACGTCAACTGCCTTCATGGCATAAACATAACCCTACAACCAAAGGAAAAAAGAGTTAAGGGTTTGAAAAATAATCAGAATAAAGAGCAAGCAAAACAAAACATCATATGAATTGCATGAAGAGTCGAGTAAGCCATCAGATCGTCCAAGGGAATGTCCTTCAAACGGTCATTCTCTAAAAGCCCAAGTAGCCCTTTACAACTGATGGCAACCCCCATGCTGGCATCCAATAGACAAACATCTATTGGAACTGTGATTCATCTAATCCCTTGGGAGGGATTCATTTTTGCCCGAGGCGGGTCTGCATTCGCTTGCCTCAGAGGCGGTGTCGCCTCGACAGGATTAGTGGCCTTCTCGGCAAACTTCGCCTCGCTGGACTCCAAGCCCTCGCGAACCTTGTAAGCCACTTGGCTCGGCTCCCCTACGACCGTCCCCTTAAGTAGGCTCTGAACCAACACATCATCAGGTTCTTATCTTCTTCCTGCTCCGCTTCGGCAGGCAAGGTGGTGAAATCTGAAAAAAGAAGGGGAAAAAAGCTAGAAGTGAGGAAAGACGCATCGAGAAAATAAAGAGACAAAATTGGGAATATACTAACCCAGACGTTTGCCCGACCACTCATTTCCTTCACGAGCGGCTAAAACCATCCAATCCCTATCTAATCTCCCCTCGGTGCTAATAATGTCTTGCACCCAAGCCTCCAAATCCTTGGGAGGATTAATTGGGGGTCTCCTTGCTGATAAACACGGCGAAAGGTCAGACTTTTCCGCATTCAAAAGCTAAGTATAAAAAGTAAAAACAAAGGCTTACGAGTCATATTCCACGCCTCAGGAAAGCCAGGCTCAGCTGAAAGAGAATAGGTGGGAAGAAGAACAAACCAGTCACACCAATTCCGATCCTCGGTGTCATCGCTCTTGGTGATAAGGGAAAACTGACCCCGTTTGTTCAACTGCACAACCCCATCCTTGTGCAGGGAAGGAGAAAATAAAGAAATTAAGTGGTCATACCCAAATATGACCCCAGCTTGGCGACTAATGCAGTCGAGACACTGTACAACCCTTCAAAAATCGGGGCCAAGCTGGGCCAAGCAGGCATTGTGCGTCCGAAAAAAGGTGTCTGCTATGAGATGAAGCGGAAGAGAGAAACTAATCATAAATGGGTAGGTATAAACAAAGGACCGCCCCGGGACACTATCGCACATACGTTGCTCGGGGGTGGGAATTGAAATTGGAACCTCGGGGCTCTAACCACACTCCTCTCGGACCAAAACTATGTGTTCCTCCAAAGCCAGGCTTGGAGAAAGTTGAACGGGGAGGTTCCTTTTCCTTCTAATGTCAGAGGCCGATTGCCCCCTCATTCTAAATTCTTTACTCGAGTCAAATCGTCTTGGATGACCCACTGAGTTTCAAGCTCCCCCTGGTAAACTTGTTTCTTCTTTTTTCTCTTCTGGGGTGAGGTCTCGACTACCTCATTGTCATCAATAGCCCCTTCAGCTGCCAGCTCATCATCGCCGATGGATGGATCTTGGCTGGCAACGCTACGACTGTCTTCCGAGCGAGAAGAAGTTGCCGAGGGTGGAGAATCTAACAAATCCTCCGTTGAAGCATCAATGGCATTTTTACGAAGGGATGGATAAGACATTGTGAAGTTTTAAAAATCTGAAAGGAGGAAAGAAACGTGAAAAGCTCTAAAAAGAAAATTTTAAAATGCTGAAGATAACAACAAAAATGGCCAAATTATAGCAAAGCACAAGTGGATCAAAATGTAATGATGGCGGTTACCTAGGGAAGATCAAACGAAAAGACACAACCGTTCGAAACTGAGTCACGTGCAAAGGATGCGACATTGAAACGACGTCGGCCTTTTCAAATTTCCTGGCCGAAAACGCGCCACGTCACTCTCCCGCTTAAATTCAATTCCACCCCTTAGAAAATCCTAGCAATTATCCAAAAGGTGGGGGGACTATCTGTATTGGGTAAAAAGTCACCGAGGTCTCAAACAAGCCTCGGAGCCTAACACGAAGTTCACTCCATGAGGCAAACTAACGAGGGGAGATTGCTTGTCTCCTTGCCCCAATAAATCGCCTCAGGAAACGAGGAGGAATGAACTTAAAGTATTGAGCTCGGAGTAAGCACCATAACGACGAGGTCCCGAACAGATGTAGCGCTTTAGAAAATGAGGCCCAGTCTTTGTAACTGTCGACCGTTACTCTAACATTTAAAATGATAGATCGTGAGTCAACAACAATTATGTATGGAATAATGGCTTTAAAGGCACCATTATGACAGTTACAACGTCATTCTTTCTCCTGATTATAAATAGAGCTTGTTTGTAAACAACAAGACACGATCAATTCAATATTCAACTCTACTTTTTACTTATTGTCTCGTTTATCTTTTAAAATATTTCTTGCCTCGTCGTTATCTAAAACTTTTCACTCAGTTCGAATTCAATTTAGCTCGAACATCACTTCAATACAAGCAAATCTATATATATATATATATATATATATATATATATATATATATATATATATATATATATATATTAAAAGGAGTATTGTAGCCAACCATGTTTAGCCAAGTGTCAAAGCTTGATTGGAACACCTATTGTTAGTTAGGACAAAAACAAACTAAATTCAGGTATTTAGTTGGTAGTTTCTCAAATTTAAAATGTTTGTTAGTTTTAAATTTTTAAAAAAGAGTGAGAAACTGTTATGCAGTACCCACGATAGAAACTGTTTTGGATTCCAAATACCGCATGTCTTATCCTAAAAATTTTGAAAGTTTACAGTTTATAAACTACCCCTATGCTGCAGTTTCATCCATGATGCCACTTCCTAAAAAAACTCCTATGTGAAGGATAAGGCATTTATCTCTTAACACTTTCTTTATCAGGATTTTATCGCTTCCATTTGTGGTTAGGTTGCAATGTTGAAGTTATGAACTAAGAGAACATAAATTTACCATCTCTTGCACACGTATTTTGCATAGATTTTCTTGATGGTTTATGTTTTCTATACTTAATCATTAAGATTATTGTGAGATCTAAAATTAGTTAATTCACTTATTTTTTTCTATGTGCTTTGTGCAGGACATAGAAATTCTAGATCCATCGAGAAGTTTGAGAAGTGACTGATACGAGTACGACTCTTCATTTGACTATACAGACGTTGATGATGTCTAAGGTACTGAATTTCATGAAAATATTTTTATGCTTTATGATAAAACATTCTCAAAGTATGAAAAACTTAATTTTTATCTTCTTTTTTCAGTGCTAAAATGAAATTGATAAAAGAAAAACGTAATCCGTTGTCTTTTTCTTATCTTCTTTATTTTTGGAAACTTTTTTTAAACTAAAGTTTGGGTAAGTAGTCACAACTTTACTGCAAAATTTATAAGTTAAAGTTAGATTTGATTAAATTTTTGTGAAATATTCTCAAAATTTTCTTGAAATGAATTAATGTTATATGTTAAGAAAAGTACATTTCTAAAGCTAATTTTTCATTTGATTGTCTCTTATTTTCTAAAGCCAATATTTCATTTGGGCGGGACCACTGGTAGCCTTTATCACATAACATGGTTTCTCTGACTTTGCTTTATATCAACAACCTCATACAATAACGACATAAGGTTGATGAGTAAGTTTTCTATACTTAGTTTCTTGAGAATGCATTCGTACTTGAATTGCTTCAACAATATAACATGTTTCATATAATTCTTATTGTAAATGCAACTGAAAGTGCAACGTCTTAATTTTATACAAAATTTATTCCTTAAAATTATATAATTTGTGAGAAAGAAAGAAAGAAAGAAAGAAAATTGTCATTATGTGGAGTGAATGGAGTAATTACTTTAGAGGGAGGGAGAAAGGAATACGCTAAGTTGAGAGGAAAAAAATATATATTTCTTGCATTTTCGATGTTCCACTTTTTATCTTTCTATTTCAATTTTTATCAATTTTGACAGTATACATGACCTCGATTTTCTATAATATCGAAATTATGAATATTTTTCTTTCATCTTAGATCTCAATGCAAAAATGCGAAGAGAAAATATCTATTCAGGGCCTTGGTGAATGGGTTTGTCTTCTTTCTTTTATATTATAAATTTCTGGTACGTTTAAAGATTGGGTTTCAATATCTTTATGCAAAATTTTGTCAAATTGTTCGAATTTAAATTTATTATTTACTAATTTTAAACAGTGTGCTATTGGGTACAGAAGCTATGAGATCACAACAAGATTAGGTATGTTAATTGTTCGTTTTCATCCAGAGGTTTCCCTTAACAAGAATGCTAATCTTTTCATTATTTGGAGGCATTAGATTATGAGGTTCATAAGCTATGGCAGCACAGCCATGTTGGAGTTATATTCTAACTTGGCTTTAGAATTTGGCAAAACCTTTTAAAGTAAAGCCATACTTTAAAGAATTCGACGATATCATGCATATGATTATTTTGCTTATTTATTGTTTCAATTATTTTGTTTGTTGCTGAATATGTAGTATGACCTGACGTCAAATTTATGAACAACTAAAAGGAATTTGAATCGACAAGTATGGCATAGCTCATTTCGCCCCTTGCAATTCGAGAGACAAGGTAGTTAATGAAAGTCATAAAGAAATATACTTACACTAATTAAACATAGTTAATGTTATTGAAATGCTCAATACCATAACATAAACAGAAATGTTGTGCTTAAAATCTGCCACTAACTGTTTCACCACATATGATTCTTCTGTTTTTTATTGTTTCAATTCTTTGCTTATTTGTTGGTGAATATGTAGTATGACCTGATGCAGAATTAATGAACAACTGAAAGGAATTCGAATCTAGGAATATGGTATAGGTCATTTCGTCCCTTGCAATTTGAGAGATAAGGTAGTTGTGGAAGTTCATTGAAATATACTTATAGTATTTAAACATAGTTAATGTATTTGAAATGCACAATACCATAATGTAGATAGAAATTTAGTGCTTCAAATATGCTACTCTATATGTTTCGCCCATGTTATTTTCTCTAGATAGTAACTTGAGAACATCTCAAGGTGCATATCGAAATCATATTATTTTTAGTAAATTTGATTTAATTCCTATGTAACATTTGCTGAAAGATAGCATTCTGTACAGGTATATAGGAGATGATTGGTTATTAATTAGTTCGAAGAAGCAAAACATGTGGTAAAATGGCCTGTCATTATGAAGTCATGGAAGTATCTATGTGCAAGAATTATACAACTCATTTGAAGAATGCTCGGATCAAAAGTTGTTCAATAGCATAACAAAGATATTACATTTATTAGAATCTCTTTGTTTCATGTATTGTTTTGGTATAAAAAAAGTATACGTTTAGTTGGTTTGATTTAATATCATTATGGTTATACATGATTAGTAATTACTACTATATTGGTCGCAATTCCTTTATATTAGACTTGCAAAAAAGTTGTGAAAGTTATAACCAACAATTTTAATTGTTATTTTTGTGGAAGTAACTTACAAACTTTATATTTTTCCTTTTAGGATAGAGTCGGATGAAGGAATCTATTATATTAATTCTTTTTTCCTCAATAGAGATATTATTACACATTCTTGAATCATGTTAATATCAATTGCATCACGAATAATATGGTTTTGATACTTATGTTTTATTCAAATACTATTTACTTTTCACTTGATTCATTCTCTTTTATTGTTATAAACTTTTGTCTTGGGGTACATTGTGTGGAGAATCTACAGTCGCAATTGTTAAGGTAATTACCTCTAATGTGCTAAAAAAGATAACAATTTTCTATGATTTATTTAATTTCATAATTTCTGCGCATCGCGCGGGTACTATACTAGTTACCAGTTAAACTCAATACAAATTTGATTTGTTATCCTATTCTGATTTGGGCCAACACATTATCCTATAGATTTGTTTTGCCGAAATCGTTTCCTTGGAGGTTTCTTTTTTATTTTCGTTATATATAGAGTAAGGCTCTTTCATTTTTTGGTGTCCTTTTCGTTTATTGGTTGTTTTAGATGGTACTGGAATTTTGTTTTGACTTGCACTTTGCAAAATGATGTTATAAAATGTTCGTGAAAAAAGTGTGTGCTGGCAAATGGTCGTATCTTAATTAAATTTTCATAGTGAGGCTTTAAGCCACAGAAAAATGGAATGGATCTCCAAAAAGTGGAGTGAGTTCGTTATTATCTATCTATTTTATACTATATTAAAAATATAAAATAATAGTAAATGATGATAATTTTTTACCATTCGCTACTATCTTCCACATTAGATATAATTATAAATTTAGTTATATAAAGAACTATAAATAATATTATTATTATAAATATTAAAAAAGAAACAAATCTATCACACGGCTACAACCAACTATAAAACAACTATTACCAAATTCTTTGCCTAATTTAGGGGTTTGAAAACAACTAAAGTTAGTAAATTAGTCCATTTTCTACTTAAGAAGGTTACCTGGTTCCGAACAATTATGAGAACTTTTCGAAGTAATAGTTAGACTTTGATGCCAACTAAGAATCGTCGACTAATACCTAATTTCTAATTTCTTTCTAATTTCTAATTTCTAATTTCTAATGAATTCTAACTTATGAAGTCATATCTTGTAAAGAGACGTTTGTCTCAAAATGTCTTTGAATTGGATAAAAAATACTACACCTCCAATACACAGAGTCCTAGGGATATTTCTTGTTCTTTGGTGCAATTGATCACATAAATGGTACATCTTTAAGTATTGATAAATTATTTTTTTTATCACTCGTGGGATTATATTGGCTATGTTGTTGTATTGTTGTTGTATGATTTGATATGCTTATTTATTTCATAACTGCATTTGTATTTACTTTGCTCTAATTTACATTTGTTAGCATAACCTTGCAAATGGATATGATGGTCCACAAACTTATAATGGTAAAGTCTACCACGTGCTCTTTGTGATGTATTTCATAGGACAAATTTCATTAGATTTTCCCCTTTATTTTCTTAATAAATATTTTCAGCTGATGTTATTAATGGAATAGAACTTGGCCTCAATTTGGTCACTTATCTATGTTTAGTTTTAATATATTCATGTGCCCAAAGGTATTGAGCATATATCATATCGATTTTGCTCCACATATTGATTTATCCGCCGATTCTATTTTGATTATCTTCAGCTTATGTTGGAGTTATCATGCTTTGCTTCCATGTTTTTATTCCTGCATGGTCAATGTTTCCTTGCTAATTGGTTTTAGGAGTTGATTTTAGTGTGTTTAACATGTTTAAAATAGTCATACGAGTTGAACTATCAAATTACATTATTCATGGTGACAAAATGAAGTACGGTACTATACGAACAACACATCATGAAACAATGAGAAACGACAATCTAACTAAACAGGGTATTATAAATCCGTACATCAGATAACAATATGATTGTGTTATTGAAAATAAATAAGAATGTAGAGGAATTTCTCCTAAATAATTCCTTAAAGTACATACTTCTAGTTGCCATTCCTCATCAACTTTATGTCCCTGATCAGACTGTCCAAATTAAAGTAAGATGAACCATTTTCACTCACTGATTTCCTAGCCAATTTTGACATCTGACGGGCAAATTTCACAAACTCATTCTTTCTAGTTTCCATTAAATTCTTCACCATATTTTCAATCATAACTCTATCACAAGTGTCTTTCATATCAATTCCAATCTTCCAAACCTCTCCTACAAGCCTACTATTAACTTGTTGATCTGCATAAAATGGCCAACATATCATTGGAACCCCTTCATATATACTTTCCAATGTTGAATTCCAACCACTATGTGTCAAAAAACCTCCAATAGCAGGATGAGCTAATACTTCTTCTTGTGGAGCCCAGCTCACTATGTATCCCCTTTTTCTTGTACTCTCTAATAACTCCTCAGGAATTTGATAATCTCCAGCCACTGATTTTGGCCTTATAACCCACAAAAAAGGCTTTCCACTATTCACAAGTCCATGCAAAAATTCCAAGAATTGGTTTGTTGTTAGCATTGTCATGCTCCCGAAGCTAACATATATTACTGATTTAAATGGTTGTTCGTCAAGCCAATCTATGCAACTTATATCTTCTTCCCAAAGACTGCTTGAATATGTACATGTTGGGCCATTTTTGGTAGCTACTCTGGCTTTTAGGTGCAAGTGGAGTGGTCCGATTGTGTAGATATTTGGAATGTGCTTGCTTATTTGGGCTAGTGCTGGTCCTTCAAGTTCACCAAAAGTGTTGAGAATAAGCCCGTATGCGCTCTTAGTAAGTTGAGTTGCTGACATGACCATCTGAAGACCATGGTCACTAAGATCATTAGCACGACAAAAACTTGGAAGATCCCGAAGACGTAGAAAGGTCTCCATACCAGAAACACTGAAGAGTAGTTTATCCATGTCACTTTGTCCTGCATATATAACATAGTTTCATGGAAATTAAAGAATTAAAGCTAAAAATCTGTACACTCTTTTTTGCTTTAATATATGTGTGTCTGGATTCGGAATGCGAGAGTAAAACTACTTAATTTCACTGTGAATCTAATAAAAATACATGTTTGTCAAGTTTTCAAAAATAAAGTTTACATAATGGGAAAAGGAACTACACAGAGTAATCCTTCTGTTTCATGTTATATGACACTCCAAGATATTCATAATATCATGATCGATGAAGAATCTGTTTGGCTTTCCAAAAATAAATTGAAACATCAGGATTCAGGAGTAACAAACTCAGAGAAAAAATAGTAGTCCAGGAATGCATATATGTATTTGACTTAGTGGAGTACCAGTTATTGGAAGATCCCCTGCTTCAATGAGCTTTGGGATGCAAAAAAAGGCCCAAAAGCAACTAGCACTGACTGTTCTGAAAAGTATGATTGGAATATTGAGTTCTCTTCCAATATCTATTGTAAAACACATTATTCCATCAGCAATAATGCATGTTAGGGGTGGCCTGCCAAGTTTACTAAATCGACCAGCAATGAGCATCTCCATTAGTCGCGGTTTCGTGACCTTGTCAATAGAATTAAAAAGGTCTACTACACGGTCACCAGTTCTTGGATGATCATCTGGGAGCCCATCAGGAATTGTTTCAAAGTAAAAATTGGGATATTGTTTTAAACGTAAAATAATGTCAGTGTAACATAAGAGACGACGATGTGTGAATTCTGAGTTGAGAAATGTGACATGCAAGCCCCCGCGACAGAGCAACTCTGCTAACTTGAGCATGCAATTGACATGGCCCTGTACAGGGAAAGGAAATATCAAGACATGACAAAGACAAGGCTGATCCATATAAATTTGTGATTTTAGAAATGTCAATTTGACACCATATGGTATTTACCATTTATATTGAGGCAACTTAGTTGTTATGAGTTCAAACCTTTGTGAATGCTTATATTCAGGGAAATGCAATGGACATGCTGGTGGTTACCTGCAATCAAGGATAAAAATCATCGGAGATGTTACTGGAGAAATGGAGATGTCACTTTCTGTTGCATACTTCTTGTTACTCAATCCTCACACTTCTCATATTTCTAGCTAAACCTTTGGACTCCTAGGAAATAAGGTAAGGCTTGAGGACAAGGTATCCTGGTACATTAAAACATATACAGCTTCAGCATATAGATAGATTTATAAAATATTACTCCATATAATATACAAACAACAAAAATTAGTTATAAAACAACAATATGAACATTCATACATATCGGAGTAACTTCTGTGTTGGATAGTTACAATTACTAGGCTGGTAAGAACATGCATGGGATATAATCCATTACCCCTCGGTGGTCACAATGGACTATTGAGTGTTTACAATATTCCATAGAAAGAGTTGTCTCTAGCTTGGTTCTGCTCGGCTCCATATTGTAGTAAGTTTAGTCAGACGTTGCACAACTCTGCAATCTGCGTCACTCCATACTACAGCAAACTGGACTCAACATCTGAGTAGTGATGAAGTCCATTTTCCCAACTTTAGAATTTCCATTAATAAACCAGAACTTTAATCTAAAATATCTTGTGCTCGACCCCTATTTCTATGAATATGAAGGTTCGTTCCTAATACATGACAAGATAATGTAGCTGATTTCTTTTAATTATTTATATGTTGAACATTAACTTCTTTCATCAGTTGTTCTGGAAATTTTGTATTAACCATTAGTATAGTCTCCTCACCAAGAAAGGCACTGATATATCCTTCCTCCGAGCTTGCATGAAATGTACAAAGCACTAGCTTAGCAAATTATTTGACCTCACTAATATCTGTCAGGAAAACACAACCTTTCCGACTGAATCACTGAGAATTGTGTCCATACATATAAAATACTTATGAGGTAACATATCCTGTGGTTCTCTATGTACAAAAATGAGCACAGAATATTAATTAAGAGTTTAAGTCTTGTGCACGTATAAGTTTCTTATACCACCAGGTTAAGCTGACCTACGACAACATGCAACTCTTCATAGAGTGCCCGATATAATAACCTAAAAATTAGAGGAATCATCTACTATCCCCGGTTAAATTGCAATGGCAGTGTTATAGTATAAACTTTACGATTCTTCATCTGCTTCATAGTCTTCAAGATCTTCTTCATCAATAGCCATAATTTTAGATACACTTCTCCCAGAAGTTCTATGTTTATGAGAATTAGCATGAGTCTTGAATGATCCCAACCTTGATTTCTTGTTTACCTCATGACTCACGTCATCTTCTTTTTTCAAGTCACTAGGTGGTAAGAAACAATCCACAGAAAGTCCCTTTATATTAAAATCAACTTCTTCTATTGTCCACACCTCTTCCATCCTTGTCCTTGTATGCCCTTCTGAGTTCTCACCAAACCTGAATAAAGAAACAGATGTCCTGCCACCATGTGCAATGTTAATTACACCATCGATTGTTCGATAATCAAGAATTAATGACTCCATTGTTGTTTCCCAAAAGACATCATTTCCTGGAGCTTTGATTCTTAACAGATGAGTGTCTTCAAGTTGGAGCAGAAGTCCTGTTCTTTGGCTGAAGTAGCCCCATACAGTGTGCCTCATTACCTCAACATTGCTGCTGCTTCTTGCTTTTAGAGATGAGGGCTCTGCCTCTAGCTTTAGTACAAAGCAGTCTTCTTCAATCACTGTCTTCTCTCCAACACATACGGAACTGGAAAATAAATTAGCAACGGACTTGGGATCAAGACCCTGTTAACATGATTAGTTTCAGCAGGTTAGTTCGTATATACAATATTGGACTGAATAATTAAAGTGATATGGACAACCCGGATTCATATAGTCGAACAACTTGTTTAGGATTGAGACGTAGTAGTTGGTATTGTTGCAGTTCATATATAAACAAGTAAAACACCGGCACTATACTCGTCCAACAGTTTTCTTTTCTTTTCAATTTGTGGGCTTTTATTAGTCCAAAAACTTCACCATTTCAAAAAGTGTCTGCGTCTAGTTTGTTACTCTCACTGTTTCATTTTATGTGGAACTCTCTCGTTTTTAAGTGCTCTGAAACGAGTGACACTTACTATATTTAGAAATATTTAACTTTAAACTTCTCATTTTACTCTCAATGACATGTTTTTATATCACACATTTCAGAAATTTTTCTTCCTTCTAAGGTTCTAAATGAAACTAAAGTAATTAGATATTTCTCAGCTTGCCCTGCTGATCAATTTGATGGGGTCGACTTGTTTAAATTTGTGGACATTGAGGTTATTCTAGCGATGTGATCTGGCCTTATAAAATACACTCAAGAAAAAAAAAGAGGAAGGATTCCAATTTCAAAACAACCATAAAGCAAATGTTGACTTGTTGGTCTACATACCGGATTTAGAGGTAGGGGCTAAAATCTTAGCACATTCTCAATAGATCACAATTGGAGCAGTCATTAAACAATCACTGATTTGGTCATTTGGTAAAAAGACTCAAAGACAACTCAGGTTCTCTTGGGAATATGTCAGTTGGAGACAGGAAAAAGCTGCCATGACTATGAAAAATCAGCTTTATAAGTAGGCCCTCCACCTCTAAAGTAAAAGTAAAAGTAAAAAGAACACCAAAGGAATTTCGATCATCTTGATAATGATTTCACAACTCCAAGATAGATTAGACATGAGTCCCCAGTCCCCACACAAAGTGGAATTAGAACAGTCAAAGAATTTTGGTATTCTCACCAATCATGTGGCAAAAAGCACCACTCTATTTGGCAATTATTGTCCCTTCAGATATGGCATATAATTTATGTTGTGCTCGAGTTTGTGGTTTCACTTGATTCTAGATTGTATTAGATCATGACAATTTAAAGGATAAATTGACCATTATTCATGGCTTGATGTGAGAGGACTCACAATTTCTATTTCAACACGTTATTGTCCGTATATATAACTTAAATCGATTAATAAAGTACCTGTAACGAGCGACGAAGAGGTCTAGCTGGACCACGAGATGCATGAGAATGATGCCATGGAGTTTGTCTCCAAGCAACTTTACCATCACTTCCAGCACTAATTTTACACCCTGAAACTACCAACTCTATGCTCCATAAGTCAGGTCTCTTTTGCCACAACACAAATCCTCCCATTTCACCAGGCCCATTTTTCACACTCTTTATCTTCATCCCATTGCCATTGTTCAATCCCATACCATCTCCAGCTAAAAACTCAGATGCCACCATCTTTATTTTCCCCATTGCATACATACTATCAATGGAATTCAAAGCATGTTCTCCCCCTGCTGCTGCTATGTACTGTTGTACTATATATTTCGCCATTGAAGCCTCCTGAACATACACCAAACATTTGTTAACTAACAGTTCAACTACAAATTGTACTCTATTTGTTCAATTTTATACGACACACTTAGTTTTATTAATGTTTTTAAAAAATGACACATTTATATATTCATTTTACTAGTAAATAGTAGGAGTAGTACATATTTTTATATAGCCAGAGGCGTACAATATTTTAATTTAGTGGTTTCAATTTTTAGGTTCTTGTATTTGAACTTATTACACTTTTAAATAACGTTTCAAATTCACTATTTCTTTTAATTTTTCATGTATGTGTCTATGTTACGTGTCAAAAATACCATTAAGTTTAGTTGATTGTATACTCTATATGACGACATTGCTTATAGCTATAGAGAACTAACAAAATCTAATGATGTAGTACTTATAATATGTGTCAAGCATTTTAATTTATATAAATTGTGCCAAGTCGAACTCAAACACCATCATATAAAATGAAATAAAGCACGTAAGAAATGTGAACAATTATTAACAACTTACGATGGGATGATCATTGATCTTTTTGTTGAGACATTGGTCATAACGAATAGGATGAGGGATCAAAGGAGCTCCAACAACACCAAGCAAGAGTTGAATCTCAGCATCTCGGCTACCAAAAACTGAAGCAGCTGACTTATCACTTTGAGACTTAACCCAAGATTTCATGTTCTGCCTTGTCCTTTGCTTATGTGTAGGAAACATTTCTTCAGGTATAGGAACTTCAAGCACTGTTTCAAGTCCATCTTCTCTATCCAAGTTGGGACACAATGTCCTCATTTCAATATATTGTCAAGATATAGAGAGAATAATGTTATTTGATGAATGAGAGATGAAGTGTTTATGGAAGAGAAATGGGGTACTTATATTTTGTTTTTATGATAGTTGAGGGGTCGCTTTTGGAGTTGGGATTTAGGAAGGGGAGAAAGAGACTAGTAGAGTACTAAAAGGAAGAGTCTTCTATTCAAAAAGAGTTTTTTGAAACCAACTAGGCGTTTAGCTATAAAAAATTTCCCTTTTCTCTAGAAAATTTTTCAAAATGTATTTATCCATGACACGCGGGTTAAGTTGTAACAACTAGTAAAATTATCTTCGTGTGACCTTTAATTTATGAAAATAGCCATTGATTATCAGAATAGACCCATACATCACACCCTTTTGATTGAGACTCTTCCTCGAATCCTGCATAAATACGGAATGTCTTGTGCATCGTACCGCCATTTTTGTTTATTTATGAAAAAGTATAGGATTTTTGGAGAAGTGGTTTTGGTCACCTTCTTAAGTTTTGTAATAAGAAAAATTTTTTAGACATAAAATATAATTTTTTCCAAAAATAAAATATATATGTTCATGTACAACTTTAATTTTCTAAAATAAATTTTCGACTTAACTGCATAATCTATCTTTCCAAAACATACTGTATTTGATATCTATGACCAAACCGACAGTGGGCGGGCACACCGGTACGTGCTTTTCTTTGTCTTACGACGTGACAGCACGCACTTCTTTGTTTATCTTGCTTGCTGCTCTTTTGACGGTTGGTCGAAAGATTATTAGGAGACTTTGGAAAAAAGAATTACGGGAAAATCAGTGATTCTTGGATGCCAAGAGAATCTAGGACAAGTTAAAAGGATTGATTACTCACATCTAAACAAAGCATAATTAAAAATTTAGGGCAGTGATACATACCATTCCATTTTGCCGGTAAATTTGCCGCGCCATACGTGACCTACGTGTGAAAATACGAAAATGTCCTCACTTACTCTAGCTCGCCATTCAGTCGCGCGAGTAGGATTGCAAATACACAAAAGCTGAGGTAGCGTGTGACATATCATCTTTTTTTCAGTCACATTTGAACACTGTGAATGGATTTCCGTTCAGATCTGAACGAAAGAGGTCGCCGGAACCCCAACGATGGCGACTGTCAGTCTTCGTCTCCAACTGCACATATCATCTTTTTTCAGTCACATTTGAACATTGTGAATGGATTTCCGTTTAGATCTGAACGAAAGAGGTCGCCGGAACCCCAACGATGGCGACCATCAGTCTTCGTCTCCAACTGCTATTACCTCACAAAATCCTCTGAGCTACAAAAGTAATAACGGGTCCGTTCTTTGAACATCGTCTAATCACAAGATTTTTTGTTCTTGCTGCACTTGTTTGTACCGGAAACTTGTCTAGTTACAGTATTATGTGGTGTAGTATTCCGTGCACAGATGTTCCTCCAAATACTCCGCTCTTGACTAATATTGATCTATGTTCCCCGAATGTCATACGTTATTAATAAATTTTTGTTTTCATTTCCAATTACTATTGACGAATACAATTAAAGTCAGAAATCAGTCCATTAGACACGAACTAAATCAAAACCACAAATTAATAAGTACTGCATCAGGATTGAGCAGGTACGTTGTCTAGACACCTATTCATCCAAAGTAGAAGTAGGTGTTTCGTGTGAATCAACGACTTCTGCTTGACACCATCTCAGAGCGGATAAGTTAATGCGAAAGTTTCGATGTCAACAGCACGTAGATGACTGTTAACTAACGGGTGCAATATTGCCATGAATTGCATTATAAATTCATGTGTCCTGCTCCGACTTCGCCTCAGAACTTAGAATCCATTAATTTGCTGCAGTTACCATCACTAATGGCAGGTCCTCTGGTTTTAACCACCGTACGTATACCGTCGTCCTCAACCAATAGGGTAATCAACGAAACCATTGCCGTATTAGTTCTAATTTGTTCATTCTGTCAACAGGAGCAACGCAAACACATAATTGGACTATTTGTGGGCCACAGCTAATTAATTAGCGAATTGGGCCGCTCCATCAATGAAGGCATGTGCTCGGCCCATGTAGGGTAAGCCCTCCAACACGTTTTCGGCGAGTCCCCAGGAGTTGGGTCGCATAATCTATTCCTGCACGTATGAATCCTGATAGGAATTCAACATTCCCAAGCTCGCTGTCGTTTAAGTTTAGTCAACGACATGTGTAAAATAAGGACACTTGTTTAATCGAATTTTAGGTACTCTTTAATATTGAACAGTTATCACATGCCCTGGTACTTCTTTATTAATCAAGATGGGTAGAACTTGTTTTGGTTAGTAGACAAGTTCTTTGCCCTTGCAACAATACAAATAACGGGAATGCACGAAATCAGCCCAGCGTATGCAAACTTGGTGTATTCTACATGGACAAAAAGGAGAAAGTCAATGCTGCTACTAAGTACTAAATACATTACAACTTCAGACTGGACAATCGCTAGCCAAGTACAAGCGCACGATCAGTCCACGATGAAGTAAGTACTACATATATAGAGCCCAAAAAGGTGATACAAAGTATATATATCCCTAATAATCCAGACTAGAACCAAAGCTACCATCATCCGAACTTAAATCTGAATGACAAGGAGCTCCCATCTCAAAGTCAAACATCGGAAAGGTTAATTTCGTGGTTTCAACGTCAATGAGACATAGATCACAATTGACAAGTAATCCACGGCAGCCGTAAATATCTGTCATATATCCGTTCCAGTGCCCCGGCCCTGAAAGTGACAACACCCAGTCTCTACGACTTTGCTGCAGTTTGCCGAACCAATCATCCTTTTGAGATGTCTGTCGTCTTATTTCTTCCGTCGGGCTCCTTCAATAGACTAAGCAGCACTTCCATCCCCGAGTTGATGCTAATTTCATATTCCCTATCAAACATCAGCAATGCAATCCCGTAATTGTACTTTGCTTGGGCCACAACAGAATTATTAACGAATTGGGCCTCGCCCCGAAGAATTATTAGCGACTTGGGCCATATAGTGTAACCCCTCCTTGTTACCGGCAACAAAAGACATATGAGTCCCGAGAAGTAGGGTAGCATAATCAATTCCTTTGCTGCTCAGTCCATATAGAAATTCAATATTCCCACGGTCGCAACGTTGCAGTTTATCCAAGATCTTCTCCAGAGGCAGGTATCGTTGAAATTGCCCTGTAAACACCAGCTTACGTGTGAAGGTCGCACCTGAAATTGTAAAATGCATGCATGATAACGTCGTGGCAAGTACTAAGGTATAAAAAAGTGCATTAAAGAATCAACAAATCATTCTTGAACTCACACTAAGGTCAGATTTGAGATATCAGCAACAGAAGGGTCGGATTCCATAAATTTATGGATTATCGATTCTACAACTGTTGCTGGAAGGTCCAGTAGACACGGTTCTTGCTTCATCACGTTTGGACAAGTATACGAGAACAACAATTATTTTTTCAAGATGGAGGACTGAAACCCCAATATAGTTTGTGAGAAGTATTTAAAAGCTCCACTTGAACTTCATAGACGATGCATTGAAACCATACACAAAACATAAATACTACAACCCCAACTACCCTCATCAAAAGTCCAACTACACTGGATGCACTAAATACGCCAACTACCGCTTTAAAACGCGAAACGTCAACTCAAATGACTAAATGGAGGTCTGCAACTATATTTTTGGAGGAGTACTATTACAAGTTTCACTTGAAATCAACTCAATATAAATAAGGTAACCTTGTGCTGTGAAAGGTGTATGGGTGGCTAGTTAATGGTTATAATCAACAAGTAATACGATGATCAAGATTGGGTTTTTACATCTACTAACAAGAACCACCATACCCCCTTAATGCTCATAGAATAATATGTTCTAGTGTTGGTAAAAAACATTGCTTTAGGAAATTTTTCATCAAGAATATTCAAAATAATATTGCTAGTTCTGAATTTTTTAAACTTTTGTCATTAATAAAGAGAAACCGAAAAAAAAAAACATTAGACCGGCTTCGAAAATTTACAGGATGTTATAAATTCATTTATTTGTGTGGATGACCACTACTCACCATTATTCAATTGTAACATATGGTTTACTACCCCACTTTCTCCTACTTAATTCCTCCCCACTAAGTGACCACTAATTCCTTATTAAGTCACTACTTAATTCTTGTAACCTTTGGGTTGATTTGTAACCTATGTATTTGTATCCTATAAATAGAGCACATTTGGCTCTATGGAAGACAGACTTGAAACACTTTGAGAATACAAGTTCTACCTACTCCTCTCATATACTTTTGTATTGTTCTTACTTTACTATTAGTTTTACAACACAGGAGTTTTTTTTAGTAAAATGACTTATGATTAGGGGATTCCCCCTTTAATATTAATAATAAAGAAAGAAGTAAATATTATTTTGTTATAATAAGTATATAATATGATGTCATAAAATATTCAAAAATATTTTGTTAAATGTAATTTGTATAGAGTAATTAATTTAATTATACTGTTTAATTTTAAATACAAATTTTCAACGATTTCACCAATTTTATAGTGCCTTATAATAACAAAAATAAATTAAAAGAAAAAATAAAATATGTTCTGAATATTATGGCAGTACAAAAATATTTTTGATACAATTTTTCAACGATTTCTCAAATTTCATAGTAAAAATAAAATTGTGACCGAAAATAAAACAAAAGAAAATCAGAAAGTGAAAGAGTCGTTTAATAACAAAAATAAATAAAAAGTAAAAATAATATATGTTCTGAATATTATGGCACCACAAAATATTTTTGATACAATTTTTCAATGATTTTTCTAATTCTAAAATTGTGTCCGAAAATAACGACCTTATTTAAAACAAATATTTGAATATAGGCCCTATTAAGATTTCTATAATTTAAACTAAAATACTTAAAATTGGGCCCGCAGCGGTTGAGTGAGAGAGTGAGAGGATTCGAGTGTGCAAGTCACGCGCCTAATACGGACAAAATAAGACTCAAGGATATTTCTGTCTTTTTATACGGCAGCCACGTATGGTGCGGCAATTCGCGCGCCAAAATGGTATGCCGCGGTTCTTTTCCGAAAAATTTATACAATTAATTATAAACTGAAAAGTAAAGCTAATAGTAGTAATATACTCCACTAAGGCCCTATTTGTTTGCACTTAATGGGAGTCTGAATCTGAATGATTTAGATAACTACCCATTAAGTGCATTTGTTTTTTTTTCTTTTATAAGTACTTAATAAATCTGAATACCTCTTAATAAAACAGATATGCAGTTAAGTCTGTATGTTGTCCAGATCTTTAAACCCACGTTTTTTTCAGCAATAGCCACGCTTCCTATTTTCTTCTTGTACGTCTCTCTTTATTTCGTTCTCTCATATATTCTTGCCTGCAACTCACTTTTGTTATACTTAACCCTTCACAACCCAAATACTTCAATAACAGTAGAATGGAGTTATATGCACAGATAAATCGAGATAGCTAAAGTATAATTGCATAATTAGATTGTTGGTTTCTTTTCTAGTCCATCTCACTTTCTTTTACATTAATTTGCGACGAGACCAAATTAACCTGAGTTTAATTTCTTCTTAAAGTTGGAAGCCAACGTCTTTAAGATAAGAGATTTTTGTTACCCTAGATATTTCTAATAAAAAGTTTATGATTATATCTTAAAAATTGTTATATTCATGTAAAATTTTAATTTGTATTTTGTAGTCTCTAATTAGATGAGTTCAAAAGAATTTCAAACATAAAATACTGATTTATATTTAAATATTTCAACTTTTTATCAAATAATTTTATTTTGTTTAATTTAGTATTTGTATCTAATATTGCATTGTTATATATATAATGTTTAAATATGTGTAAATTCTGCATATTCAGACGTTGAAAATCAAATAGCCTTAATCATTCAGTATTCAGGTCCATAAACCACATCTTAATATTCAGGTATGTATTCAGATTCAGACATCTTAATCTTAATAAAAACAAATGACCTCTAAGTTCAGTTCTAGAAACTGTCGGACTCAATACTTCAATCTTTTTGTTTTTGTTTTATTTTCATGTTTTCTAAATTGTCTTTTGTTTAAATATGGGTGGTTACATATATGATGAATTCTCTTTTCTGGCGCGAAATATACGGAGTTGCAAAGTACTTACTGTTTGGACAGGAAAGAGTAGTACCCTCAGTCATTCATTTTCTCTTAAAAGAAAGGAAATGATCCTTTTATGGAATATTTCGCTCAAGCTTAACCCATACAATATGGCTATCGTGTCAACTTTTTCAATCACATTGTCTTTGTACCTTATTCAATTTTAACTTTCTCACTTCCTCAATCATGAAAAAAAATGCATGCATCTGACAACACTTAAAACACCTCTCCAAAGAGTGGTGAAACGACCGTTGTAATAATAATATCCAATTAGGAATCACAATCGAATCCATAAAGGATAATTTGATGCGGTTAAGACAGTAAATGAACTAAATGTATTGCGGTAACAACGTAACTAGAGGACCATAGTTTATGTTAACACCTACTAACTATACTACGAAAGCAAGTAAATGTGATCTTTGACATTCTCACATACATGAGAAGAAAAGCTCGAAGCCAAGGATACAAATATAACATGCAGTTTATATATTATGGTCCATTTGTTGATTACTTCTTGTAATAGTTAAGTCTATTGCAAAGCCTATCTTATTAAATTTGTCAAAGTCAATAACAAAATGCAAGAAGTCCCAATTAATATGATCTAATGAAAGAAAGCCTATTCCTAGTGAACTCTTTAGATGGATTAGGCGAATCACCAACAAAACTCATATCCTTGCTAATTGTCACAAACCCAACCTATTCTCATGGTCACTCAACTTATGTTAATTGGTTACCATGCATGGTCACTTACCTTTATTTTTTCTTTCTATGATCACTCTACTCGTATTAATTGGCCACCATTATAACTTATCTTTATTTTATCTTTTTATGGCCTCAATTAACTTCTATGGTCATCCTACAAAAAAAACACAAACCCCGTTAGTTTTTTTATGACATGCCAACTATAGTGTATAGAGAAAAACTACAATAAAGAAAAAACTAAAATAATTTAGAATCCAACACACTTTAAACCCGATCTGCTTATATGGGTCAGCTATATAATATAATAAGGGGTGATTACATAACTATGCAAACTATAACAATTCACTTTACACAAAACTATCAACATTACGCCATTAAAAAAAATAATTATTCAATAATGGTGTGTTTGTATATTCTATTGTATGGTTAGTGTATGCACAGTATATACATATTCTTACACCGGACACACACACCATAAAAAAAATAGATTAATCAAATATATTTATCGTATGTCAAGTGTATATCATTGTACGTCTGGTGTATATTCGTTGTATACATGATAAGTTGGTATTTTACCAACTTGAATACTACTTTAAGCTTTTGTTCTTGAATCCAAAAACAATAACAAGTGTGATTAATGCTGTAATTGCTTAAGTTTCAGGTTTTGATGAGTGTGTCCGAGAAATGGTTGAAGATTGAAGTTCAAAGCAAGAATTGAAGCCAAAAATATGAAGATCTTGAGTCACAGCATGAGGCGCTCCGCCTAGAAACTGAGGCGGAGCGCCTAACAAAATACAGAGAGCAAGTTTCCCTCAGGCGCCCCGCCTGAAATGTGAGGCGCTCCGCCTGGAAAAATACAGAGGGCAGCAATGCAGGAGGCGCTCCGCCTAAATCATGAGGCGGGCGCCTCAACAAGGACCTGAAGAAGCCCAGAAAGAGGCGCTCCACCTACTCCTTGAGGCGCTCCGCCTCAGTCACTGTAACTGCGTTTTCTCAGCTTGTATAAATAGCAAAAGCTGGGGTTTAACAAGACCAACTTACATTACAATTTAGTATATATTTTTGGGGCGATTTTGAGAGCCAAGTAGGAGGTTTAACATCATTTTGTAAGCTTCCAATCTTGTAACTTTGAATCTTGATTCCATATATCAATTCAAACTTATGTTCAACATGATTTCATCTTTTCATTACATCTTTATTACTATGATTCAAACCCTAGTTATGAGTAGCTAAACTCATAACTAGGGGTGTAACTATGCTATTGTGATAGAAAATTAATGGGTGTTGTTCTATTTCACTAACTATAACATAAGTAACAATTATCCAACTCCCCATTACAATAACATCAAAAACTCCAAAATCCATGATATTTGGGATTTCTTGTCTACATTGCTAGTTAAAGACTCGGAAGAGATTAACTAGTGTAGAATAGTGGAGTTGGCGAGGATTTGAGTTGATAGGCTATTCATATAGACTAACTCATCTAAAAGGAGTTACGCTCGGAAGAGGTCTCCTTTCCTTGGGTCATTGAGTTGTGCTTCAAGCATTCAACTAAGGCTTTGACGAGCGGGTTGTGAAAGATCTCTCCTAGGCCGGAAGGATTCTAGAGATCACGATCGGAATGCTCGACCATAATTATACTTGTGTTGGGAAAGTGAAGGAAAAACACCCGTTAGTTGGAAATCACTATTAGTTGGTTGCACCCCTAGTCTAGTAATATCGAACAACTTACTCGCTTAATTGCTTACACTTAGAATTAATCATAGTTTCTTTAAAACAAATCATATTTCTAGGACTCAACACTAAACCTCATTTGAATATCTATTTACAACTCTCTTACTTAACATGCTAGTTCCCTTGGGAAATCGACCCCGACTCACATCGGGTATTATACTTTGACGACCGCCCTTCACCATTAATGGTGTAAGATTGAGCGTGGATCAAATTTTGGCGCCGTTGCCGGGGAACTACGGTTTTAATATTGAGTTGCATTAGTTAATCAAAGTTGTTTAGTTCGCTAGTCCTAGCATTTTACTTTTGGTTTTGGTTTTACCTTGTGTAGGTGAAACATGGCTTATCGGAGAAATCCTAATCGGAACTTGCGGAACCCCAATTACAACCATTATTACAATCAACAACATGGGGGTCCGCAAGGTTATGAAGAGCAATATGATGAAGAGTTCCATGTAGAACTCAACCAAGAGGGCTATCCATTCCATGTTGAACAAGTGGATGAAGACGAGATACAAGAGGAAGCTAATGACCCTCAAGTGGAGAATGTGAACCCTCATGATGACAACCCTTTTGGCCAAGCAAATGCGGGGGTCCAAGCAAATGAAGAAGAAAATCTTGGAGGAAATGAAGGTGTTGCGGGTAATGCTAATCGGGGTGGCAACAATGCAAACCGAGGCGGCCGAGGTGTGAACCAAGGGGGTCGAGGTGTAAACCATGAAGGTAGAGCAAATGTCAACCGAGGGGGCAATGCCAATAGAGTGAATGCTCGCAATGTCAACCGGAACCAAGAGTATGGAAGAGATGCTCGAGACTATCAACAAGAGTATGCTAGAGGTGCTCGGAACTATCAACAAGAAATGAGAGACTATGAAGATGAGGAGGAGGTTGAGGAAGAAATTGATATGAATTGTTTTGCAAGTGCCATAGTTCCTCCCCCTATTCATGGCAATGCTAGCTTTAGCATCCCAAATGTAATTCTCCAAGGTCTTGAACAACATGGATGCTTTGGTGGTAGTAAGAATGAAGATGCAAATGATCATTTGAGGAATTTTGTGCAAACTTGTAACCTCTACAAGTCGGCAAGAGTGTCGGAAGAATCATTGAGGTTGAGAGTGTTCCCTTACTCTCTCACCGGAAAAGCTAAAGAGTGGTTGAACAAGTTGCCGAGAAATTCCATCTTCACTTGGCAAGAGTTGGTAAAACAATTCCTTGGGAAGTTTTCACCAAAAGGGAAGCAAGCGGCGTTGCGAGATAAAATCTACATGTTTGAACAAGAAGCCTCCGACTCTTTGACCGAGGCTTGGGAGGCTTTCCAAGATGGGTTGCTCCGGTGTCCCAATCATGGTTTCAATGGGAACATGTTGTTGCAAAGCTTCTACCAAGGTTTGAACAAGATGAACCAATCCGCTTTGGACACCTTGTGTGATGGTGTCACAATGGACAAGCGGTACGAAGAAGTAAAAGATATTCTAGACAAGGTGACCAAGCGCTCTCAAGAATGGCAATCAAGAGCTAAGAACCCGGGAAGAGAAGTTGGGATTAGTCCAATGATGCTAGAAAGACTTGAAGCCCAAGATGAGAAGATGGCAAGAATATTGACGTCGGTGGACCTTATGAACAAGAACTCAAAGGCCGATAGGGAGGCCAATGAAAAGAGAGTGCACAAGGTAGAAAATATCCACACTACAAATGCCGGGCATCAAGTGGCCCCAATGGGTTATGTTACTCCCGGAGGTGTTCCTATGACCCTTCTCCAACATGGGCAAGAAGGATACTATCCGGAACAATGCTATCAAATGCAAGAAGGAGAAGAGGTAAATTATGTGAGCAATTACCAAGGGCAAAGAGGGTATGATCAAGGTGGTTATCAAAGACCTTATCAACAACCCTACCAACAACCATATCAACAAGCCTATCAACAACAAGGGCAATGGAGACCAAGTCAAGGAAGAGGTAGTTGGAGTAACAACCAAGAGGGGAGAGGAGCCGGTTCTTCTCAACAATATGCTCCAAGACCTCCGTCTAAGCAAAATGATCAAGAAGCAAAGACTACCTCAAAATTGGAAGAGATGATGAGTCAAATGCTTCACAATCAACAAGGCATAAAGGAAACCATAACATCCCATACAACATCAATCAAGGAGCTTGAATCACGAATGAGTCAATTGGCTCACCAAGTCAACCAAAGGCCGCATGGTACGCTACCAAGTGACACGGTAGTAAATCCCAAGAAGAGCGGAAAAGATCAAGTCATGGCAATAAAGACTCGAAGCGGCAATGAATATGATTATCAAAAGGCCAAGAATGATGATAATGAAAGGTGGAACATGCAAGGCAATGATGAGGGTGCCGAGGAACATTCTAATGATGCTATTGGGGATGAAGTGTTGCAAGAAGAAGGAGGGCAAGGTGAGGTGTTTGTACAAGACAATGATGATGATGTTCAAGAAATTCCAAAGCCTACACCCCAAAACACCACTACCCAAAAAGCTAAACCAAAGAAAACTCCACCACCCAAAGAAAGCCTTTCCATTCCAAGCTCCATTCCAAAAATTCCCCTTCCATTCCCACAAAAGAATAACAAGCAAAGAGAAATCACACATGCCAAAAAGATATGGGAGAAAATTGCAAACACTTCAATCAATATTCCATTGGTTGATGCATTGGGACAAATGCCCAACATTGCTAAATTCATGAAAGATTTGGTGACCAAGAAGATGTATGGAGATTTCGAGACAATCAAGGTGACGCATCAAGTGAGTGCAATTGTGTCAAAACATATAGCTCCAAAGATGGAAGATCCCGGGGCCTTTACCATTCCATGCACAATTGGTGGAAGACACTTTGAAAAAGCTTTGTGTGACCTAGGTGCAAGTATCAACTTAATGCCATATGCGGTGTATAAGACATTGGACACCAAGGCACCTAGACCAACAACCGTGAACTTACAAATGGCCGATCGCTCAATGAAGAGTCCGATTGGAATTATTGACAATGTGTTGGTAAAGGTGGACAAATTCGTCTTCCCGGCGGATTTTGTGATTCTTGATTGCCCCGTGGATTTTGAAGTACCCATCATTCTTGGGAGACCATTCTTGGCAACCGGGAGAGCTCTTTGCGATGTGGAGAGAGGTGAACTTACTTTTAGGTTCAATGGAGAGAAGGCCGTTTTTCATATTTGCAAGGCCTTGAAACAACCAATGGATAATGACGCGACTTGTTCTTATGTTGATGTTGTGGTTGATGCCCTAGTAGAAAAGGAGAGTGTCTTAGCCAGTCAAGAAGACACGTTGGCGGCGGTGATATGGAACATGGATGTAGAAAATAAAGAGAGTGTAGCGGAGGTAGTGAAGGCATTGGAAGGTCTTGGATCAAAACCCTATGTACCTAAAAAGCTATCCCTAGACCTTGAGAACCGAGAAACACCACCAACAAAACCATCCATCGAAGAACCACCGAAACTTGAATTGAAAGTCTTGCCATCCCATTTGAGATACACCTTCCTTGGTCCCAACTCCACTCTACCCATAATCATCTCATCTCATTTGACCAAAACTCAAGAATCCCAACTTGTTGAAGTAGTGAAGAGGAGGATTAAGGCTATAGGATGGACCTTGGCGGATATAAGGGGCATTGATCCGGGGGTATGCACTCATAAAATCTTGCTTGAAGAAGGGTGTCGGCCAAGTGTAGAACACCAAAGGAGATTGAATCCTCCTATGCAAGAGGTAGTGAAGAAAGAAATCATCAAATGGCTAGATGCGGGTGTGATAGTTCCATTGTCCGATAGCAAGTGGGTGTCACCCGTGCAATGTGTGCCCAAGAAGGGGGGTATGACGGTGATTCTAAATGACAAGGGTGAGTCCATTGCAACTAGACCCGTAACCGGGTGGAGAGTGTGTATGGATTATCGAAAGCTCAACACCGCTACAAGGAAGGACCATTTCCCCTTGCCATTCATTGATCAAATGCTTGATCGGTTGGCGGGTCGTGCTTACTATTGTTTCTTGGATGGGTACTCCGGCTATAACCAAATATCCATTGAGGCCGAGGATCAAGACAAGACCACTTTCACTTGTCCCTATGGCACCTTTGCATTCCGCAAAATGCCATTTGGCCTTTGTAATGCCCCCGCCACATTCCAAAGGTGCATGCTAGCTCTTTTTCATGATATGGTGGAGAATTTTCTTGAGGTTTTCATGGATGACTTCTCGGTAGTTGGAGATTCATTCGATGATTGCTTGTCAAACTTGGAAAGGGTGCTAGAGAGGTGCGAAGAAACAAGGCTTGTGCTCAATTGGGAGAAATGTCATTTCTTGGTGCAAGAAGGTATAGTGTTGGGACACAAAGTTTCTAAAAGAGGCATCGAAGTAGATCAAGCGAAAATTGAGGTGATTTCCAAACTTCCACCTCCAATGACCGTGAAGGGTGTCCGAAGTTTCTTGGGGCATGCGGGATTTTATCGCCGCTTTATCAAGGACTTCTCCAAAGTTGTGAATCCTATGTGCAAACTTTTGGAGAAGGATGCCAAATTCGTGTTTGACAAAGCTTGCTTAGAGGCTTTTGAAGAAGTGAAGAAGAGGTTGACAACCGCACCGGTAATTGTGAGTCCTAATTGGGAGCTCCCATTTGAGCTCATGTGTGACGCTAGTGATGTGGCTTTGGGAGCCGTGCTAGGTCAAAGAGTGGAGAAGATGTTTCATCCTATCTACTACGCAAGCAAAACGATGAATGGAGCTCAAATGAATTACACGGTGACGGAAAAGGAGCTTCTAGCCATAGTTTTCGCCTTTGAGAAATTCCGAGCATATTTGGTGGGGTCGAGAACAATTGTCCATACCGACCACTCCGCTATCCGGTACTTAATGGCAAAGAAGGATTCAAAGGCAAGACTCATTCGTTGGGTGTTACTTCTTCAAGAGTTTGACATTGAGGTGATAGATAGAAAGGGGACCGAGAACCAAGTGGCGGATCATTTGTCACGGTTAGAGGAAGAAGGTCGCCCGAAGGAAGAAGTGGAGATAGATGATACCTTTCCGGATGAAAGGATCTTGGCCGTGTCTTGGGAACCAATCCCTTGGTATGGCGACTTAGCCAATTTCATAGTTGGGGGAGTCTACCCCGAAGACTTCACATTTTATCAAAAGAAGAAGTTGGCAAAAGATGCAAGGTTCTACTATTGGGATGAGCCCTATCTCTTTAGGGTGTGTGTTGATGGAATCATCCGACGGTGTGTTGCCGAGTCCGAGCAAGAGGCCATTATGAATGGGTGTCATTCTTCGCCTTACGGCGGACATCATGGTGGAGTTAGGACGGCGGCTAAGGTGCTACAATGTGGCTTCTTTTGGCCAACCTTGCACAAGGATGCCCATGCTTGGGTCAAGAATTGTGATCAATGCCAACGGATGGGAGGAATTTCGAGAAAGCATGAAATGCCAATGAATCCCATTGTGGAAGTTGAGTTGTTTGATGTATGGGGGATTGACTTCATGGGACCCTTTGTGAGCTCTTATGGTAACAAATACATCTTGGTGGCGGTTGATTATGTATCCAAGTGGGTGGAAGCGGTTGCGCTCCCCAACAATGAAGCCAAGAGTGTATTGAATTTCTTGAAAAAGAACATCTTTACAAGATTTGGGACTCCAAGGGCAATCATTAGTGACGGTGGGAGTCACTTTTGCAACCGTGCCTTCTCAAACCTCCTTCAAAAATATGGAGTGAAACACAAGGTTGCAACTCCCTATCACCCTCAAACAAGTGGCCAAGTCGAGGTTTCAAACCGGGAAGTAAAGAATATTCTTGCCAAGACGGTTAATGCAAATAGAACCGATTGGGCAAGGAAGCTTGATGAAGCTCTATGGGCTTACCGAACCGCATACAAAACCCCAATTGGGATGTCCCCATTCAAGTTGGTGTTCGGAAAAGCTTGCCATCTACCGGTGGAACTTGAACACAAAGCCCTATGGGCATTGAAGAAATTGAACATGGATTGGAATGATGCCGCCAATGCAAGAATCTCCAATTTGCACGAGCTTGATGAATTCCGGTTCCTAGCCTATGAGAATGCACTGATCTACAAGGAGAAAATGAAAATGCTCCATGATTCTAGGATTTGGAACCGGACATTCAAAGAAGGAGATGTCGTGTTGTTGTTCGATACCCGGTTGAAGTTATTCCCGGGCAAGCTCAAGTCAAAGTGGAAGGGGCCTTTTAAGGTGGTAGGAGTTACCCCTTATGGTTCCGTCGATTTGCAATCAAGAGAAGGCGGAAGAACTTTCCGGGTTAATGGGCATAGAGTGAAGCACTATTTGGGATGCGACGCCAAGGTTGGTGAAGTGGCTTGCATCTACCTTGATGAACCTTGAAAGGAAAAGCCAAAACCGTCGTGCCGCGACGTTAAATTAGGCGCTTCTTGGGAGGCAACCCATGTTTATAGAGTAATTAGTTGTTATTTGTGCAGGGGCTCGAGAGTTGGTGAGTTCGAGAGCGGAAAGTGTGGAAGGACGCTAAGAATGTCTCGGTACAAGGCTAGGCGGACCTCCTAATTTGTAAGGAGGACCGGCCAGGTAAGATTCAAAGCAAAAACTGAGAGAAGAAAGAAAAAAAAAAAAACAGCTAGGCGGCCGCCTGGCCCATGAGGCGCCCCGCCTGGCCCAGCAGGCGGCCCGCCTGGCCCAATAAAGATCCCACCCGTCGGCCAAAAGGGTTTATACCCAAGAATTGTTCCCATTTTGCATTCTTTCAAGATTTTAACAAAAGAAAAGCACCCTTTGGCCGAAAATCATCCCCCATTGCATAAAAAATCATTATCATCCATCTACATCACACACAAATCATTCCACAATCACTTTTCATATTCAACTCACTTTGATTTCGGGTATGTGTTGCACTTTTATCTTTATTTTATTTTCTTTTGCTTTAATCTTCTCCAACTTTGTAGAAACATGATGTAGGATTAGGAGTAGTTAAAAATAGATCACTTTAATGATACTTGTGCTTAAATGCTACATAATTGAGGTAGAGGAATTGATAAAGCTAGGGTTCATAGAATAAAATTGGGAATTTGGATGCAATTGAACCCTTGATAATTTCCCCATGAATTTTGAGGTGTTTGGGTCGTGTCTAAGCGGATGAACTTGAATCCCCATGAATTGCCTCCATGAAATTGCTTGAAAAATTAGTGGCCAATACCTGAGGCGGACCGCCTCTTCCTTAGGCGGCCGCCACTGCCTAAGTAAGCTGCAGTGTTTGTGTGAGGCGGACCGCCTCTGTCTGAGGGCGGCCGCCTCTTTGCTATGTACCTCTCGGCTTCTTCTATGAGGCGGACCGCCTCCTTTTGAGGGCGGACCGCCTCCCCCTCTGTCACCTCACTGCTTAGTTCTCTCCTCTTCAATTCCTAGGGTAATGCAATTGTACACTTCTAACTTGCAAATGCGGATGTTTCAGGCACAATGACAAGAGCTGAGAAAAGAAAACTTCAAGCGTCACCTCCCCACTCCGATGAGGATGTAAATGATGATGTCCCCTTAGCTAATCTCTCAACCAAAGCAAGGGTGGAACTGAGAAAGAAGAAGAAACAAGAAGCTTCATCCTCAAGAGCTCAACCACAAGTATCCATAGAGTCTGAGTCGAATGACGAGGAGGGGGAGGATGACAATGCAAGCAATAGAGAAGCGACACACCATCAAACTCAAGCATCTGAATCTGATGATGATGATCTACCAGAAGAGTGGCCAAGACTGTTCAGAACAAAAGCAGCTTGTAGGTTATACTACAAGTCATTTCAACACAGGCGGGTGAATCCGGAACGGGTCATAGGAATGAAGGATGTGCAAAGGAGGAACCCCGACATTTATGCAAAATACATGGCAACGGGGTGGCACAAAGCACTTGGAGCACCAATGGGCAAGGCGAATGAATCTATGGTTGCAGAGTTCTATGCGAACTTAGCTACAAATCCCCAGAACAACATGAAAGTGTACTGCCGGGAGAAATATATTGATGCATCTTCGGGGGCGTGGATGAAATTTCTGAAGCTTGGAAAGAACTTTTCGCCGAGGCAACACATGGCGAAGTTGGCAATGACTGAAAAAGAACAAAGGGCCTGGTTGGTACCAATCATTGGGAGAAAGAAGGATGCACATTGGGAGAAACCGGGGGTGCAGATTTGCAGGGCTGATTTGAACTTTGAAGCCAAAGGATGGCATTCCATCATTATCTCCAGAGTGCGGCCAACAAGTCAAGACAATAAGCTTACATTGAGGAGGGCAGTCATGATAGGATGTTTGATGTCCGGAATTAAAGTCAATTTGGGAGCTGAAATGGTCAAGCAACTGGTGGAAGTAGCACACTCAGAGAAAGATAACTTGTCATTCCCACAGACATTGACCGCATTCTTGACTCATCACGGTTGTAGCGAATGGGGTTATGATGTCAAGTCAAACCCGATATCCCCATTCAACTGGTATGCCATCAAGGAAACTCCTCCATCACCTTCAGGTAAGCCTACCCTGTCTGCTACTGATCCACCTTCCACTTCGGAGGCAGACCCTCCGCATTCTGAGGACAGCCCCGCTGCACCTGGGGGCACTGATGCTGAATTTACCACAGCACGAGACTTTGATGCCAAGTTGGATGAGATCCGGACCCTTATCTCCAACTTGCCACAGGTCCAGCCTCCACCTCCACCTCCACCTCCAGCAGCTACTCCAGAACAGTTTTCAGCTTTACTTCAGGCAATGCAAGCTCATACGTTGGCTATTGAGCGCAACACTGATGCTCTTCAACTCCATACCGTAGCTCTTGAGAGGACACAGAAGGAGATAGCTGACATGAAACTTGTCATGACAGAGATGACTCGTTCCCACAATGCACTGGAAAAGAAGTTGGACAGGGGTTCTCACCTGCCTAAAGGATCCGATACACCATTGAGGCGTACCTCACCTTCTGAAATCCGGACCACTAGGCCTCCTACTGGGACTCGTGCTACCATTGCTCCTACATCAGTCCAACCAGCTGCTCCGACAGTCCAGTCTACTACCCCTCGGGTTCCACCTTTGAAGGCTTCCAGTCCTACCACAGTTGACTTACCAGGTCCCTCCAGCTCCAAGGCTCATCGTAAGCATTCACAGAAAGCTCGGGTGAAGGACGCCGAAGAATTGGTAGAGGATATTGCAGCTACAGAGGCTATGCAGTTCGATTGTGATGAAGATGATGTTACTGAGGATGATCTAACCTTGGCTGACCTTACTAGCATGCCCGAGGATACACAGTTGGAGTTAGCCACTCATTTGTCTCTCGAGGAGGCTCTCCAGCGACAGGCACAGGGTGTGCAGACCGATGCCGAGCCTCCACTTGCTCATATTGGAGGCAAAGGCAAAGGTCTTGCTTGAGCACCACCAGGGAGTCCCTTTGTTACCCCCCTTTTTGTCTTTCATTTGTCTACTTAGCATGCGGGACGATGCTAGAGTTTTTAGTTGGGGGAGGGGTTCGAATGTATATGTGTATTTTGGATTGGGTTGCACTTGTGTGTTATATGCTATCCATGTATACATTCGAACCACTTTTGGTGTACATACACTTTATGTTGCTAGTCTAGCTTAATTTTTAGTTATGTTCCAAAAATGCTTAGTTATTTTCTTTTTAAATAAGCCTCCGGTTTTCTTCACTTGGTTCTTTCCGGAGGTTCTCTTTGAACCAAGCATGTACATTGAACTCCTTTTGAAATGCAGTAGTGATTCATGTGATACCGTCTTATGTTTCTTCATTTTCATGGCAAATGACAAGTGAGCTTATGTTCTGATTGATATAGCTAGAGTTGTAGACTGTGAAGTTCTTGTGTTGGCTTATTGAGTTGTTGGCGTGGTCCAAATTGGACCATTGCATGCTTTGCGAGTAAATGTCCGTCTTGTGTGTCTGAAAAATGTGCTTGAGAAATCACTTGCTTGTGTGGTAAGGCAGTTTGTTCAATAAATTGTGTGGGTGAATTGAGAGTTTAAAGCTTGCCTTTAGTGTACTTTGAGGCGAAATCCTAGGTGAACTTGGCTTGAAACATGATTTTAGGCTTTTCTTTGGACCGCTACTATCCTAAATGGCCTACCTGTACATATTCACCCCAGTTAGCCCCTCTGAGCCTTAACCTTTCATTTGGCAGTCACTAAATTGAAACCCGAGCCAATTCTTGTGTGCTAAGGCACCGACCCTCTCTTTGGCCCTAACCTCCATGTGTGCATTGAAAAACGTGCAACTTAGGCTCAAACCTAAGTTTGGGGGAGATGGTAAAAGCTTGGAAATCCATGGCGAATGTCAAATTGAAATATATAAAAGAAAGAAGAAAAGTGAAACAAAAGAAAGAGAAAAAGAAACAAAGTATGCATATATAAAAAAAAAAAAAAAAAAAGAAAGAAAGAAAAGGAGAGGCAATAAAGAAGAAGAAAAGAGAAGTATTGAATAAAGGAGGGACTAAAGTGGCACCATCTCCAAAAGAAGAGTAGGATGAGCCTAATGAAAAGAAAGAAAAGTTGCACAAAAGAAAATGAAATGATGTAGTGCTATGGAGGTATTAGTCACTAATTAGCCAAATCTACCACACCTTAAACCAAAAGCCTACGTTACAACCTGTCAAGTCCTAATTGATTTTGAGTCAAGGGAGCCTACATTAGTGGAGAAGTACAAGAAGGGCAAGTCTTTGAGTTCTCGAGAAGCACACATGAAATTTCCTTGCGAGGGTGAGAGCTCAATTTGTTAAGAGTCCCAAAAGAATTTTTATGAAAATATTTTTGGTGAGTGAGGGACTCTACTCTTTTCGGTGAGAATAGCAAGTGAGTCTTGAGCACAAGTTCAGGTGCATGATAAGGAGCATGAACAAGTGAAGCAAGCTGACGACCTTGAGGCAAGCCTTGAAAGTCATGTGTTTCCTCTAGCCGTAGTTGATTAGACATGAGCAGTGCTTGTCAAATGTCCATGGGAGTGATTGAGACTAGTTAGTATCAACTGACTCATTAACGCAAAATGATGTTCATAACTTTGAATCGAGGAACATAACTGAGTCTTGAGCTTTAACTGGAGCATGATTTGATCTCTTTGATTTTGAGTTGCTTGAGGACAAGCAAGGACTTAAGTTTGGGGGAGTTGATAAGTTGGTATTTTACCAACTTGAATACTACTTTAAGCTTTTGTTCTTGAATCCAAAAACAATAACAAGTGTGATTAATGCTGTAATTGCTTAAGTTTCAGGTTTTGATGAGTGTGTCCGAGAAATGGTTGAAGATTGAAGTTCAAAGCAAGAATTGAAGCCAAAAATATGAAGATCTTGAGTCACAGCATGAGGCGCTCCGCCTAGAAACTGAGGCGGAGCGCCTAACAAAATACAGAGAGCAAGTTTCCCTCAGGCGCCCCGCCTGAAATGTGAGGCGCTCCGCCTGGAAAAATACAGAGGGCAGCAATGCAGGAGGCGCTCCGCCTAAATCATGAGGCGGGCGCCTCAACAAGGACCTGAAGAAGCCCAGAAAGAGGCGCTCCGCCTACTCCTTGAGGCGCTCCGCCTCAGTCACTGTAACTGCGTTTTCTCAGCTTGTATAAATAGCAAAAGCTGGGGTTTAACAAGACCAACTTACATTACAATTTAGTATATATTTTTGGGGCGATTTTGAGAGCCAAGTAGGAGGTTTAACATCATTTTGTAAGCTTCCAATCTTGTAACTTTGAATCTTGATTCCATATATCAATTCAAACTTATGTTCAACATGATTTCATCTTTTCATTACATCTTTATTACTATGATTCAAACCCTAGTTATGAGTAGCTAAACTCATAACTAGGGGTGTAACTATGCTATTGTGATAGAAAATTAATGGGTGTTGTTCTATTTCACTAACTATAACATAAGTAACAATTATCCAACTCCCCATTACAATAACATCAAAAACTCCAAAATCCATGATATTTGGGATTTCTTGTCTACATTGCTAGTTAAAGACTCGGAAGAGATTAACTAGTGTAGAATAGTGGAGTTGGCGAGGATTTGAGTTGATAGGCTATTCATATAGACTAACTCATCTAAAAGGAGTTACGCTCGGAAGAGGTCTCCTTTCCTTGGGTCATTGAGTTGTGCTTCAAGCATTCAACTAAGGCTTTGACGAGCGGGTTGTGAAAGATCTCTCCTAGGCCGGAAGGATTCTAGAGATCACGATCGGAATGCTCGACCATAATTATACTTGTGTTGGGAAAGTGAAGGAAAAACACCCGTTAGTTGGAAATCACTATTAGTTGGTTGCACCCCTAGTCTAGTAATATCGAACAACTTACTCGCTTAATTGCTTACACTTAGAATTAATCATAGTTTCTTTAAAACAAATCATATTTCTAGGACTCAACACTAAACCTCATTTGAATATCTATTTACAACTCTCTTACTTAACATGCTAGTTCCCTTGGGAAATCGACCCCGACTCACATCGGGTATTATACTTTGACGACCGCCCTTCACCATTAATGGTGTAAGATTGAGCGTGGATCAATACATAGTGTATACACCGCACATATATTAAAATTAGACATGTAATACATTCCCACAATCAACAAATACCAAACATACACCACCATCACCATAAATCCATTGTGTACCACCAGAAAAAGTAAAAAAACAAAAAGAAAGAAAAAAGCAGCAGGCGAAGCCAGACCACATCGCCGGAAAAGCACTACTGATGCTCTGATGTAACAGATCTGAAACGCAGCAGGAGTACCACCGACGGATCTGCCACGACGTGGGTGCTCTATAAAACCCCATTGATGGCGACAGGCTCGTCTGCGACGGAGATAGGTGATGCACGGCGGAACAGGAGGAATTCTGGTGGGGCCAACGTCAGTGAATCTGAAGAGGGGGGGGGAGAGAAGATGAAAAGAAAAATTAGGGTTTTTTTTATAATTATGTTATGTTTGGTAGCATTTCAAAAAAATGCTATATTTTTAACAAAACTTTCCTTCAATGACATTAAGTGTAATTTTTTCTTAAAAGACATAGCAGATATTCATTCCATAGCCACCCTGTAGCAGAGTTTTTATTCAATAGCCACTTTTTTGTGTTGACTACTTATCAATTTTCTGCTGAATAGCCAAAATGGAGACTACCCTCTACATTTTTTAGGGAAGCTTCAAAACTACCTTTTTACTCTTTGCAATGGACAGACACCTTTTACATTTTTTCAGTTTTGGCCTTCTTTTCAGTTGTTTCACTCCAATCTCTACCGCAACTCAATCAATCAATAATATGCAACTAAATCGTGATAAGTACACTTATTTCATCAAATTAACACAACAAAAACTCAAGTATAAATATGTAAAGTGTGTATTTTAGCCATGAATCAACATCATTGATAATATGAACAAGTTTTATATTTCAACATCCTTTTGTTAATCCCGATTCAATAATATCTCAAGTTTTCTTCCTCAACTCGTCTAAGATTCCACATCAGCATTCTTGTCGGGAGTTAGGATTGTTTTCATCTTCTTCAAAAAAACCATCTTCATCATATTCTCAAAAGTTTTTTCTTCTTGAGCTTGAGGTTGTCAGTTTTACTAATTGTGCTTCAAAAGAGACATCATCAATTTTATTAGAATATTTCTCTTTAATACTACTTTTTTTTGTGGAGATTTTCATTGTAGTATGAGAAGTTCTTCTTCATTATTTTATCAAATATCATCTTTACTCTGCAATTTTCCAAATATTTGTAGGTTTTGCAAAAACATATGAATTTTTAAAGGATCTTTTTCATTATGAACCTCTTCATCAAACTTTTCATCAGAGCTATCGTTGCTAGACTTAAAATCAGCAACACATTTTCTCTTGGCTGAATCAAATCAGAACTGAAATCGTCTTTTTCATTGGAGATAATAATCCACGCTCAATCCTACACCTTAAATGGTGAGAGGCGGTCGTCAAAATATAATACCCGATATGAGTAGGGTTCGATTTCCCAAGGGAACTAGCTTGTCAAGTAAGAGAGTTGCAAGTAGAAATTCAAATGAAGTTTAATGTCTTAGAAATGGGATTGTTTTTAAGAACGCTACAAGTTACTACAAGACATACAATTAAGCAAGTAAATTGATTAGATATTATGAGGCTAGGGGTGCAAACAACTAATAGTGATTTCCAAACAACGGGTGTCTTCACTTCACTTTCCCAACACAAATATAATTATGGTAGAGTATTCTGATTAAGATCTCTAGAATCTTTCCGGCCTAGAAGAGATCTTTCACAACTCGCTCGTCAAAGCCTTAGTTGAATATTCAAAGCACTACTCAAAGACCCAAGGAAAGGAGACTTCTTCCGAGCGTAACTCCTTTTAGATGAGTTAGTCTATATTAATAGCCTATCAACTCAAATCCTCGCCAACTCCACTATTTTACACTAGTTAATCTCTTCCGAGACTTTAACTAGCAATGTAGACAAGAAATCTCAAATATCATGGATTTTGGGATTTTGATGTTATTGTAATGGGAAGTTGGATAATTGTTGTTTGTGTTATAGTTAGTGAAATGGAACAACACCCATTGATTTTTTATCACCATAGCATATTTAAACCCCTAGTTATGAGTTTAGCTACTCATGACTGGGTTTGAATCAAAGCAATCAAGATGTAATGAAATAATGGATTGAAATCAAACATGAGTTTTGAATTGATATATGGAATAAGACTCCTCCTTAGCTCTCAAAATCGCCTCAAAACAAGTAGCTAATGTAATATCTAATATGTTTGTTAAACCCTAGCTTTTACTATTTATACAAGCTGAAAAAACGCAGTCATAGCGACTGAGGCGGAGCGCCTCTTTCTGGGCTTCAAAATGTTAAGCTTCAGGTCTTTGTTGAGACGCCCATATCATGATTTAGGCGGAGCACCTCATGCATTCTTGCTCTCTATATTTTTGTTAGGCGGAGCGCCTCATGAAATCTTACTCTCTGTATTTTTGTTAGGCGGAGCGCCTCAAACTTTAGGTGGAGCACCTCACGAAATCTTGCTCTTTGTATTCTCTCAGGCGCTTCGCCTCAAATTCTAGGCGGAGCGCCTCATGTTGTAACTCAAGATCCTCACACTTTGGCTCCAATTCTTACTTTCGAACTTCAATCTTCAACCATTGCTCGTGCATACTCATTAAAACCTGAAACTAAGCAATTACGACATTAAACAACACTAAACGTTGCTTTTGAATTCAAAAACAAAAGCTTAAAGTAGTCTTTAAGTTGGTAAAATACAAACTTATCAACTCCCCCAAACTTAAGTCTTTGCTTATCCTCAAGCAACTCAAAATCAACAAAACCAAAGCAAGTTCCATTTTGAATTTGGCACCAAGGCATGTTCCACGTTTCGAACTTCTCAAACAATGCATTAATGAATTAGTTGTTAGTAACTAGTCACACATACTCAAATGAACAATTGACAACCGACTATGTACTTTACTCGGACTATGGCAAAAAGGAAACTCACGAGCCTTTAGAGTTATCTCAAGGTCATTGGCTTGCTTCGGTTGTTCATGACCCCTTGCTTCCTCACGAAAAAGAATGGAGTCCTTTGCTCACAAAATACTTTTAAATGCCAAAAATCGGACTCCAAAAATTTTAACTCTCACTCTCACAAAGGAATGCTCATGTGTGCTTCTCAAAGATTCAAAGACTTCCTCTTCTTGTACTTCTCCACTAATGTAGGCATACTTGACTCAAAATCAATTAGGACTTGATAGGTTGTAATGTAGGCTTTTGGTTTAAGGTGTGATAGATTTGGCTAATTAGTGACTAATACCTCCATAGCACTACATCATTTTGTTCTCTTTTGTGCAACTTTTTCTTTCTTTCCATTAAGCTCATCCTACCTTTCTTTTGAAGACGGTGCCAATTAATCCCTTCTTTATTCAACACTTTTCTTTTCTTCTTCTTTCCTTTTTTTTTTATATATACTTCCTTTCTTTTTCTCTTTCTTTGTTTCTCTTTTCTTCTTTCTTTTATATACTTCAATTTGACATTTACCATGAGATTCCAAGCTTTTACCATCTCCCCCAAACTTAGGTTTTAGCCTAAGTTGCATATTTTTCAATGCACACATGGAGGTTAGGGCCAAAAAGAGGGTTGGTGCCTTAGCACACAAGAATTGGCTCGGTTTTCAATTTAGTGACTGCCAAATGAAAGGTTAAGGCTCAAAGGGGCTAACTGGGGTGAATACGTATGAGTAGGCCATTTAGGATAGTAGCTCTCCAAACAAAGCCTAAAATCATATCTCGAGTCAAGTTTCACCTAAGATTTCGTCTCAAAGTACATTAAGAGCAAGTTCCAAACTTCCAAGTCATACACACAAGCTTATTATTCAAGAGCTCACCACACATGCAAGTAATCTTTCAAGTTCAAGGTCTAAACACACCCTAAGGACACTCACTCACAAAGCATATGATGGTTCAAATTTTAAACCACGCCAACAATACAATTGAGTTAACTAGAGAACCTCGTGGTCTATAACTCACGCCATGCCATTCAAAATACACATTCATTTGTCAAAGTTGCCATAAAAGTAATGTAACAATAGGTAGTACCACATAATCCATTAATATATTTTCAAAAGGTTTTATATACAAACTTGGTTCAAAAAGAACCTCTGGAAAGAACCAAGTGAAGAAAACAGGAGGCTTATTTGAAAAATAAAAAGTCAAACATAATATAACTACTAGCTATACTAAACAAGTGTGTATACATAAAGATGGTCCGAATTTGTACATGGATATCATTAAACACAAGACACTATCCAAAATACATATACGAATTCGGACACCTCCCCCAACTAAAAACTCTAGCCTGAAGCAAAGCCGAAAACTGTTCTGGAGTAGCTGCTGGTGGTGGAGGGGGGTGGGGGCTGGACTTGTGGCAAGTTGGAGATAAGGGTCTGGATCTCATCCAACTTGGCATCAAATTCTCGTGCTACTCGAGGCATCTCCTCGGGTGTAAAGCCAGTATCAGTGCCACCAGGTGCAGAGGGGCTAAACTCAGAATGCGGAGAGACTGCCTCCGAAGTAGAAGGTAGATCAGTAGCAGAAAGTGCAGGCTTACCTGAAGGGGGTGGTGGAGGAGTCTCTTTGATGGCATACCAGTTGAATGAGGCTATTGGGGTTTACTTGAAATCATGTGGCCATTCTCTACAACCGTGGTGAATCAAGAATGCTGTCAATGTCTGTGGGAATGACAGGTTATCCTTTTCTGAGTGTGCTACTTCCACCATCTGCTTGACCATCTCAGCTCCTAAATTTACCTTAATACCGGTCATCAAACATCCTATCATAACTGCCCTCCTCAATGTAAGTTTATTGTCCTGACTTGTGGGGCGCACTCTGGAGATAATAATGTAATGTCATCCTTTTGCCTCAAAGTTCAAGTCGGCTCTGTGAATCTGCACCCCCTCCTTCAACCAATGCGCATCTTTCTTTCTCCCAATTATCGGTACCAACCAAGTTCTTTGCTCCTTTTCGGTCATAGCCAACTTTGCCATATGCTGCCTCGGGGAAAAGTTCTTCCCGAGCTTAAGAGATCTCATCCAAGCTTCTTAAGATGTATCAACATATTTTTTTCTACAATACACTTTCATGTTATTTTTGGGATTCTTAGCTAAATTAGCATAGAACTCTGCAACCATAGTTTCATTTGCGTGGCTCAGTGGTGCTCCAAGTGCCTTATGCCACCCTGTCGCCATGTATTTTGCATAAATGTTGGGGTTCCTCTATTGCACATCCTTCATCCTTATGACCCGCTCGGGATTCACATGCCGGACGTGAAATGTCTTATGATATATTCGAAAAGCTGCTTTTGTTTTGAAAAGTCTTGGCCACTCTTCCGGTAGATCATCATCATCGGATTCGGACGCTTGAGCTTGAGGTTGTGCTTCCTCACCATTGCTTGCATTATCATCCTCCATCTCCTCATTATTCGACTTAGTCTCTGTAGATGCTTGTGGTTGAGCTCTAGATGATGAAGCTTCTTGTTTCTTCTTTCTCAGTTCCACCCTTGCTTTCGTTGATAAATTAGCTAAGGGAACATCATCATTTGCATCATCGTCGGAGTGGGGAGGTGACGCTTGAGGTTTCCTTTTTCCAGCTCTTGCCATCATGCCTGAAACATCCGCATTTCAAAGTTAAAGTGTATACATGCATTGCACCATGAAACTAAAAGAAAAGAATGAAGCAGTGGGGTGGTGCAGGGGGAGGCGGCCGCCCTCAGACAGAGGCGGTCCGCCTCACAGAGATACAGAGAGCAGTTCAGGCAGAGGCAGCAGCCCTCAGACAGAGGCGGTCTGCCTCTCAGAGATCCAGAAGCAGTTTCATGCAGAGGCGGCCGCCCTCGGGCAGAGGCGGTCCGCCCCAAGCAATTTTGGAGAAGCATTCGAGCGATTTTTCAAGAAATTTCCAAACCATCAACTCACTTTCGAAATTCTAAGCATGTTCAAACACTCATAACCACTATCTAACTTCTCCTAACATGTCAAGCACTAGTTGTAGCAATTTCAAAAAAAGGAATCAAAGTTCATTAATCCAAACTACTTCTAAAGCTTTACAACAAAGTATTAGCAACTTAGAGCCATTCAAAGATTCAACAAGCTTAGAACTTCACACTCAATTCCACTTTCAAGTGCACATTGTAGTTTTTCATGGATTTGTTTCTTCTCCCAACTTAATAAATTGGAAAATTTGAGCTTTCAAAGCATAACAATCGCATTCCCTTTATTTCAAAACAATTCAAGCAATCACTTCATAGGAGATCCAAGCATTCACAAGACATCAACTCACTATCAAGTTCAAAGTATGCTCAAACAACTAAGCAATAACAATAGCAAATTCAAACAAAAAGTGCAAGGTTGCAAGATTTTTGCTTTCCCCAACTAATTGTGTCTGGTATTTTTGAGTTCTTAAAGCCTCAAGATTTGTCCCTTTACAATTAGTATTTTAGTTTTAAGGAAATTTAGCATTGTATTTTAAGTTCATGACCCTTGTAAGACCTACATATTAATAAAAAAATTTCAAGTCAGCATTATATTCTTTAATTTGCAAAGAAGGTGCTAAAAAATAAGGACTGTCATGCAAAATAGGAGGGTATCTTGAAATTAAAATATTATTTACTAATTTTGGTTGCAAAATATACGATCATGGAAGGCAAAAATCAACAGAGTCCCGCTTTTTCCTGGGAGTGGCTGGAACAAAACGATCATACACGAAATCTTGACCTAGAATCTATCATTTGAAAGCTCCTGGAACTTCCATCCCTACAAAAGATTATGGTTTTAAGTTCAAACAATGGAAGATTATTGTTTTGAGTTTTGAAAATAGCTGTCTTGCATACGGTTGTTTTGAGTTCATATATTGCTTGGTAAGTAACACAATCTATCAAGTTCTTTTTTATTTTCTTATGTGGATTAAATATAGAAGTAGGAGAAGAACTCATAGATGGGATAAACTAGAAAAGAGATTTGATGGTTTTAGCAGGAGATTTGTATGTTAGACGTAGGAGAACTTAGTATAAAGCATAGGAGATCTTTTTACATATACCCGAAAAGAGATTTAACTACTAAATCAGGACATTTATATATTAAAGCGTATGAGATCTTAATACAAAACATAAGTTATCTATTTGCTGAAGATGGGAGATTGGTACAAATTAACTTTTTATTTTTTATTTTTTGCAGGTGACTAGTATTTAAAGATATCAATGGGTGCTTTGCTTATTTGCATTCAATTTGAATCTAAGGAGGAGAAAGTTGCTAGGGTGATTCACTGTCGTCAAGAAATATGTTATGAAGGTTTGGTAGAACTAATACGTCAACGATGCAAGATAACATGTGAGCCTTGCAACATTAATATGAGTTACAAGCCCATGGTTTTAGATAAAAATTGGCAAGAGATACCATATGCTCCATTAGAAGATGATTTTGACTTAAAATCTTATTTGACAATTGTTGATGCGCGAGGTGCTAGGCCAACACTAAAAGTTTGTTTACTTGAGGAAGGAGATGGACAGTTAAAAATAAATCATGGAAATAGTGAGACAGAGATTCTTGTGGAAAACAAAGAACACAATGTGGTTGAAGAGCTTTATCGTCCTATTTTACTAGAATATGAGGAAATAATGGATAAGTTTGACGAACCACAATTAGAGCAGAATGTAATTCCCCAAGTTGATAATTCTCAAACTATTCATACAGGTGGGGGCTGTGCTAAGGAAGGAGTGAGTGTTGATACGGCATTTTTTAAACAATCAATTGCTATGGAGGATATGGCTTGGGAAGACAGCTTTACAGTCATTCTGAACGACGAGTGCAACAACGGTGGTGGATTTAGTGATCTTTCAGATCTTCATTTGGGAAAAATATTTGAAAACAAAAAGGAAGTTGTGAGGAAGTTAAGAATGATTGCTATTACAGCAAAGTTTTAGTTCAAGACAAAGAAGTCTACACCTTCATTAGTTTTTGTGAAATGCATTGTTGAGGAATGTACTTGGCGTGTACGTGTTGTGAAGTTGGCGAATTCTTTACGCTTTGTCGTTAAAAAGTACTGTGGAATGCATAGTTGTGGGGTTAAAAGTGCAGCAAAGTTCCATAAATAAGCTTCTTATAGTGTGGTTGCTGATATGATGCGCAAAAATTTTGATTCATCCGGACAAGGACCTACACCAAAAGAGATCAAAATATTAGTCCACAAAGAAATTGGATGTGAAGTTAGTTACTGGAAAGCTTGGAAAGTGAAAGTGGCAGCTTTGGCAATCATAAGAGGGACTCCAGAAGAAGGTTATTCATTATTATTGGGGTACATGCATATGTTGGAGCAAACAAATCCACGTTCGAAGACAGACTTAAAATTGGATAAGGATCAAAAATTTAGGTATTGTTTTCTTGCTTACGGGACAACTATAGAAGGTTTTTCTGATATGAGAAAAGTAATTTCTGTAGATGGTACACACTTGACAGGAAAATATGGTGGTGTACTTATTTCAGCTTGCGCACAAGATGGTAACCACCATATTTTTCCAATTGCATTTGTTGTAGTTGACTCGGAGAACGATAAGTCGTGGACTTCTTTTTTTTGAGAAGTTAGCTGAACGCATTCCCGATAGTGATGATTTGTGCATTATATCGGACAGAAATAAAAGTATAAGGAAAGCTGTTGTTGATGTCTACAAGCTTGCAACATCACGGATTTTGCATGTTTCATATTAGCTTGAACCTGAAATTCAAGTATGGTGATTGTGACATTATTTATAACTTTCAAGAAGCTGCAAAAGCATACAGAGAGGATTAGTTCTCTACTTATTTTGATGCAATAATGGAAACAAACGTAGATGCTGCTTGGTACCTTGAAAATGATATCGGGTTCGAAAAATGGTCAAGAGCTTATTTTCATGGAAATAGGTACAACTTGATGACAACAAAGATATCGAAATCTCTTAATTCAGTTCTAAAGTTTCAAAGAAGTTGGCCTATAGTGTCTGTACTTAAAGCTATCCAAGAAAATATGACCAAGTGGTATGTTGAGCACAAAGGCAAAGCACAAAGCAACACTCATTGCTTAACTCCAACAATGGAGGATCTGGTTCATAAGCGTTATGTTACCTCTTGTTCGCTGGCTCCTACTCGTTTAAACGACTATGAGTTTAATGTTTGTGGTCGTGATGTGGATTATCGAGTTAATTTGGAGCATAACACATGTACTTGCAAGGTTTTCCAGGTGGATAAGCTTCCTTGTGAGCACGCAATAGCAGCTTTGAAGCTATGCCCAGGCCAAGATATATGGGAGGAGATATACAATTTGTGTGATCCTAAATACAAGAATGACACATGGAAGAAAGCTTGGGATAGAACAATTTATCCTGTTCCGCATCCAAAAATATGGACGACACCAGTAGAGAAAAGAAGAGTGGTCTATCCTCCTGCAGTTAAATTGAGTAAAGGGCGCAAGAAAGTAAATCGCATTCCCTCAGTTGGTGAGAATCCAAAAAGGAAGAAGCAGAAGCGAAGTTGTTCCATATGTTGGCAGACTGATCATTATAAAAGGAATTGTTCGAGAAAGAGTGATTGATGAATTCATATCAACAGTTTATTGTTTTGGGTGATTTTCTGGATTTGAAATCTTATTTTATGGATTGAACTTGTTTTATGGATTTAATCTACTATTTTGTGGATTGAGCTTTTATTTGATGGGTTTAAAGTTTTGTTTTATGTTTTGATCTCTTATTTTATGGATTTGATCTCCTGATGAAGTCATAGTTTGTTCTTTACTTTGTGCCTTTGTAAGTCCATATGTTCTCTTTTTAGGTAAGCAAGTGCACTGCTATATTATAAAGAGTGGCTTTGATTTAGAGATTTCCGTCTCGAATACCTTACTTTCAATGTATTCCAACTATTCATATCTCATACCTTACTTTCAATGTATTCCAACTATTCATATCTTTGAGATGCGTGGGATAAGAAACAAGGCAGATTTAGTCTCTTCGAATGCTATTCTTACTGTGTTTCTAGAACAGAGTGAATATGAAGAAGTCTTCTCATTATTTAAAATGATACTTCTTTCTTCTAATAAGCCTGATCATATTACATTAGTTAATATGCTCGGTGCTTCTGGAAAAGTAGCGTCTTTGGAAATAGGACACCAGGTTTATTGCTATATCATGAAAAATGGGCTAAGTGAAGATAATTTTACAATGACGAGATAATGAGTGTTACGTCTTTATCTCTTACGACCAAGAATGCGATCTCTTACGAATAAAAATTTAATCTCTTACTTTATGTGTTAGTTCTCTTACATTGTATGTAGTTGTCTTCCTCGATTAATTTCATTAGTTTCTGTGAAAGAGCAACTTATCTTAACTACTTCCAAGTTTATTATAAATGAGATGGATCAAAATTGGTTGGGTTTAAATTTACAACGACAAGATAATGTGACGTCACGTCTTCATCTCTTACGAGCAACAGTATGATCTCTTACGAATAAAAATTTAATCTCTTACGATAATGTTAGATCTCTTACATTGTATGTACTTGTCTCCCTTGACTAATTTCGTAAGTTCTTTAATAAGAGCAACTTATACCAACTACTTCCAAATTTATCAAAAATGAGGTGGATCAAAGTTAGTAGGTTATAAATTTACAACGATGAGATAATGAGTATGTTACGTCTTTATCTCTACGAGCAAGAATGCGATCTCTTACTAATAAAACTTTAATCTCTTATATTATGTGTTAGTTCTCTTACATTGTATGTAGTTGTCTCCCTCGATTAATTTCATTAGTTTTTGTCTACTTCCAAGTTTATTATAAATGTAATGGATCAAAATTGGTTGGGTTTAAATTTATAATGACGAAATAATGTGACGTCACGTCTTCATCTCTTACGAGCAATAGTATGATCTCTTACGAATAAAAATTTAATCTCTTACGATAATGTTAGATCTCTTACAGTGTATGTACTTGTCTCCCTCGACTAATTTCGTAAGTTCTTTAATAAGAGCAACTTATACCAACTACTTCCAAATTTATCAAAAATGAGGTGGATCAAAATTAGTAGGTTATAAATTTACAACGATGAGATAATGAGTATGTTACGTCTTTATCTCTACGAGCAAGAATGCGATCTCTTACTAATAAAACTTTAATCTCTTATATTATGTGTTAGTTCTCTTACATTGTATGTAGTTGTCTCCCTCGATTAATTTCATTAGTTTTTGTGAAAGAGCAACTTATCTTAACTACTTCCAAGTTTATTATAAATGTAATGGATCAAAATTGGTTGGGTTTAAATTTATAATGACGAAATAATGTGACGTCACGTCTTCATCTCTTACGAGCAATAGTATGATCTCTTACGAATAAAAATTTAATCTCTTACGATATATGTTAGATCTCTTACATTGTATGTACTTGTCTCCCTCGACTAATTTCGTAAGTTCTTTAATAAGAGCAACTTATACCAACTACTTCTAAATTTATTAAAAATGAGGTGGATCAAAATTAGTAGGTTATAAATTTACAACGACGAGATAATGAGTATGTTACGTCTTTATCTCTTACAAGCAAGAATGCAATCTCTTACTAATAAAACTTTAATCTCTTATATTATGTGTTAGTTCTCTTACATAGTATGTAATTGTCTCACTCGATTAGTTTCATTAGTTTCTGTGAATGAGCAACTTATCTTAACTACTTCCAAGTTTATTATAAATGAGATGGATCAAAATTGGTTGGGTTTAAATTTACAACGACGAGATAATGTGACGTCACGTCTTCATATCTTACGAGCAATGGTATGATCCCTTAAGATATATGTTAGATCTCTCACGTTGTTGTTAATGGTCTTTCGCTTAATTTTATTAATTTATAAACTAAATTGTAAGTTACTCTTAAAATACTTCTATATTTATTATCAAATAAAGAGCAAGATCATATTTTTATGTTAGAAGTGCATAACAATGACAAACGACGTTGAAAACGGTCGCCTAAGATCATGTATAAGTTATAGACTTCATATCTTGTGAACGTATCGTAAGATCTCTCACTTTGGTAAGGTCTCCGTTGATTTATCTTACTATTCTTAAAATTAAAGCTATCTCTTATTCCAAAAGATTTTCCAAATTTATAAATAACGAGTATGATCATATTTGCAAAGGTAAAAATTCATAACAACGATAAATTGTTTTGAAAATGTTCGCCTAAGATAAAGTGTATTATATCGTCTTCATCTCCTATGAAAATATGATTTCTTACGATATGTTATAGATATCTCACACTATAAATAATGGTCTCTCTCGATTAATTCGTTATTTTTAAATTAAATCGAACTATAACAAAAGAGATCTTAAAATATAACTTAAGAGACTTATAATATAATTGAAGAGATCATAGTCACTTTCACGAGATATAATTATTTTGTTAGTGAGATATTGTATTTTGGTCAATTTTAAAAGTCACAGTTTGTTCTAAATACTTCCAACTCTATTGAACGAGCAAGATCGTATTTTGAGGGTCAAAATTAACGAGAGTACAATCTCTAACTAATACTCCCTCTGTTCCAAAATGATTGTCACAGTTCAGATTTCGAGAGTCAAACGAGTTCATTTTGACCGTGAATTTAAACATATAATCTTTAAGTTTTTTGTAACGATGTTTATATATTTAGAAACTACATAAAAAGTATTATAAGTCACAATAATTAATAATTCAAAATATTTAAAAGACATATAAAAATATTACGGTCAAAGCTAAACTCGTTTGACTCTCGAAATCCGAACTGTGACAATCATTTTGGAACGGAGGGAGTAATATAATTATCTCTCGTGAAATTGAATATGATCTCTAACATTAAAAAAAGTTACAATGATAATGGTCGACTAATACAACGATGCCTAAGATGATTAGTGGTCTCTCATTTTTTTTAAAACATCGCCTAAGATGATTAAAGTTCACTTGCCTAAGATAAGTTACGATTAAAATGGTCCATCACATTTTCTTTTTAAGTGATCTCTTACGCTATGTTTTAGATCTCTCAAGTTGTATGTAATTGCCTACCTTAATTGATTTTTAGTTTTACCAAACTAGAGAGCAATTACTTTAAAAGTATTTCCAAATATGTTACATAACTAGTAGGATCATATATTTTAGGGTCGCAACTAAGATCATCTTGGTACTATTAACTGAAGCGATATCAGAATACAATAAAAGAGAATATATACATAACATATAAGAGATAATTAACTTTAAACACGAGAGAACTGATAACAAAGCAGAAAAGATCACACAATAACTTAAGAGATCCTAGAACATAGCAAAAGAGATCCCAGCATATAGTAGAAAGTTTTATATTACAAATTGTTCCAAGTCATAACTATATGAGAGTTTCGACCAAAAAAAAAAATCAACTTTCTTGTTCTTCCTCATTTAATTTTTTGATTCATCGACGCTTAAATGACTGCCTTATCATCTCAGCTACTTTATGCTTCCTCTTTGGTCGACCATCATCCGTCCAACGTCTAATGTTCTTAGGAGCTCTAAAATCATGCAAATTCACCAATAAAGTTAATTTATTATCAATTTCAACGAACATCTTATTCACAGTGTCTATCTCCTTCTCAACCTTCGTTAAACGCTCATTACATTTATCACAACACAATCCACCAAAACTTGAATCCAACATATCAACACCTGAAGCAGTAACCCTACAAGTACCAAAATCATTCTGATCACCTGCCATAGGAGTCTCATGTGCACATGTATAATTTTCATTCACCTGCATTTTCTCAACACATAAGTCTTTGTTAACTTCATTTATTTGTTCAAGCACCTGTCGTCGGTCTTCTCTTTGTTGTGGCTGCTCATCTATGCCATCAAGAGGACCTAGAATATCTATTTTATCCAACTCGCTCACTAACTCATCAATAGTTTCGTCCTCCTGATCCACCAGATCCTCAAAAAGTCGTACCCATTCAGTTGTAGCCTCCTCCTTAGTTGGCTTCATTATCGGAACACAAAATACCTGTAAGATAACACCACACAATTGATGTGCAAAAGAATAATCCAACCCTTAACAATAAAAGACTTGAAACTTAATTATATAGAGACACTCCAACTTCGCACAAGTAACTCTAGAGGGACAATTACATATATATGAGTACATCCACTATTATTATTTAACATGATATTTAAGAGATTCATCATGCAAGCATAGAAGATTAATAACAATAACATACCTCATTTTTACTTATCAAATCATCATACCAACTGTAACACAAGCGTTTAGGAGTTTTTTCAGAATGCCATCGAACAATCCGGGGCACTGCATCACCCAAAACCAAAGAGTTCTTTCCAAGATTGACTTCAAAAACATCGATTGCTTCATAAGCCCATACCTATTTAGGGATGTTTTATTAGAATATAAAGTTTTACTGAAAAAGTATCAAGAAGGTACTAAAGCAGTACATAAACCAAAATTACAAAAATTACATCTACTTTATCTGCTATCTACAAAGTTCTCCTAACAGCTGTACGAAATTGATATACCATGCTTTCTGTTGTATTACTTTAATACCAACAGAATGAAATAATGCAGACACTTATATTTTACTCTAGAAATGTGATTTATCTTTGCTTCAAAGCAGATTTATTTCTTTCCAGCCATGTAGTCCAAAATAAGCATATGGGGATGGTTTTCCAAACTTGTTTGTTGCTCCTTGAGACTCATTGTCTTTGCCAAAACTCCAGTACATTTTTAATATTTTGAGACATGTTAGCGGAACAAATTTATATGGTTACATTATTCAATTATACAAAATAATAAAGAATAGTATTAACTAAAACCATAAAAGCAGCAGCGAAGCCGCCTACAGTGTATGGTTGTGGCTTCCCCCTTTTTGAGTTACTTATTTCTACCTTTTGCTTCCACTCTTCTGCCTTAGTGTGAAGATCCTTCTTCAAGCTACTGAGTGTAAACTCAAAGCACACTCGACCCCAAGGATATGATGCAAAGAATGTTGGATTGACCAACCATGCTAGGTAATTTTCTTTCACTTGTTTATTATCATCTGCCGCTAATAAGATTGAGTGAATAATATATAAAGCAGCACAACCAACTCTCTCTAAAGCCTTGAATTTCTTTGACCTACATCCAATAACCTGTAGCAAATCCTTAACCACCAAATTTTTTCTCATTTTCTTTCTTCAACGAAAAACAATAATCTTTTACTTTTTCAACAAAATCCATACCATCCTTAATACTTCCATGCATTGGTTGTCACTTGGTAAAGGGCCATAATTTAACCCGGTAACAAGGCAAATTTCTTTCATTCCAAAGCGGATAGGTTTGTTGCGAATCAAAAACCACATTTCATTTTCTTTATTTGTCTTGATCTCCCTCATCAACAAATAATGACACAAGAGACCGTGAAAGCAATTTTTCCAGCAATCGAAATTTATCTTAAGAAAATAATTCAACCCAATTCTATGCAAGAAATCAAGTATTACTGTATCACTCATATTTTCAGTGACCTTTTTCAAACTCTCAATTGCCGAACCCATCCTACACCTAACTGTCACTCTACCAGGAAAATAACCAACTTCATCTTGAACTGTTCTAAAACAGTATCTCAATTTTACAGATGTTGGTGGATCATCCAGCAATTTTTCCTATATAATTAAACATAGGAGATATTAGAACAAAATAGAGAAGGTTTATAAACACACAAGAGATTTTAATAACTCAGTTGATTTATAAGTTACAAAAGATCATTAACATTGAACATAAGATATCAAATAAGATGTAACAAAAAAAGAGCAGTTATATTGATAGAGTGATCATTAGTAATTTGGGAGATTATTAAATATAAGTAGAGGAGATAATATAAAAAATATGAGAGATCTTATTTATAATATAGGAGACTAGGAATGAAACTACAGAAATATTCGTAATCTATTCAATTCCCCTCAAGCAAGTGAAAACTAAGGCTCTTTGATCAAATGCTTTAGTTAATTAGCCATTGCTCGTTTCCTTATGAATGCTTAAATGGAAAAAAAATGCAGTAAAAAAGAATATATATCCTCACATCTTTACATTTATTCACTTCTCCCTCGTAAAAAGGAAATAAAGCGACACCATCCAACACTCTTCAGCAAATTTATGTCAAAATTTTGATAATATTGCGTATGTTTCCAGATGTTTTTCACTTCAAGATCACTCAGAAGAATCAATAACTGAATATCATATTATCATTACCATCATCTCGTCTTTTTATCAAATAGTCAAGCTTAGCATTCAGTTTACTGCAATATCCATTAGTGAATCTTTTTTCTTTAAAAACTTACAAATTGAGTTATACGGACAAAATATTTTCCTGATATATATAGTTACTAGTTTGAAAATTTTCATCACTAATTCCCCTCTTTGTTTGTAGTATACACACATTCAGTTAATAACACTGCATTCCTTAAAAAGTTATATTGTCTTGCAATTTTGCATCTTGCTTCTTTATTTTCTTTGATCGGCTGAAAATTGTGTCCCTTTTTGCTTTACCTCGAACATCAAATATCTCTGTATATCGATAGTACATGTATTCCTTGCACAATGCCTGGTTTTTTTAGCCAAAAAAAGGGCGGGTGAAACTACTATACTTGTAGCTATAATTGTACCTACTAGACAAAATGAAACGCATATTATGTCAGATCTTTTAATTCAACTATGTTTTGTGAATGATCATAGGCCATATATATAACTTACTTCGGCATTAGCAGTAAATTTTTGTTCTTCAGCCAACACATCCTTCTCTAACTCGTCATCTGATGTCTCCTCCTTTGTCTCGTCCTCAATTTCTTGATCATCTGTATCCTCCTCCGTTGTTCGCTCCTAGTCTGTCTCCTTCGTTATTTTCTGAGAAAAACCTTCATTAGAATCTGACTCAGAAGCAGCTTTAGACTCCGAGTCGTAAGCCTCCAACCCAGACAAAGATATAGCTTCCTTTATCATCTGATCCCTTAGGTTAAATTCCTGGGCTTTGATGGAACTGAAAAGTTTTGAAAGGAGAAGATGATGGTTGCCGCGTATTGGGAAATGGGAAAACATACTGTTCTTTTCTTCTAACAAATTATGTAGGTTTAATCTTACCCAAAAAAAAAATTATGTAGGTTTAATTTTTAATTGTAAAGTTTTGTTTAGCAAATAAGTCCACACTTTAAGTTTTGTTTGCAAGCATAGGCTTGTTAAGATGCCACATAGAAAAATAAGGGGGAAAACAAATGAAAAAGAAATCCTGAAAATAAGGAGGGTCATTTTCTTAAAATCAAATTGTAAAAGGTTATCTTGTCCAATTTCCTCGGAGACTTTGGAAAAAAGAATTACGGGAAAATCAGTGATTCTTCGATGCCAAGAGAATCTAGGACAAGTTAAAAGGATTGATTACTCACATCTAAACAAAGGATAGTTAAAAATTTATACAATTAATTATAAACTGAAAAGTAAAGCTAATAGTAGTAATATACTCCACTAAGTTCAGTTCTAGAAACTGTCGGACTCAATACTTCAATCTTTTTGTTTTTGTTTCATTTTCATGTTTTCTAAATTGTCTTTTGTTTAAATATGGGTGGTTACATATATGACGAATTCTCTTTTCTGGCGCGAAATATACGGAGTTGCAAAGTACTTACTGTTTGGACAATTTTGGGAAGGAATAGTACCCTCACTCATTCATTTTCTCTTAAAAGAAAGGAAATGATCTTTTATGAAATATTTCGCTCAAGCTTAACCCATACAATATGGCTATCGTGTCGACTTTTTCTATCACATTGTCTTTGTACCTTACTCAATTTTAACTTTCTCACTTCCTCAATTCATGAAAAAAAATGCATGCATCTAACAACACTTAAAAGAGTGGTGAAACTACCGTTGTAATAATAATATCCAATTAGGAATCACAATCGAATCCATAAAGGATAATTTGATGCGGTTAAGATAGTGAATGAACTAAATGTATTGCAGTAACAACGTAACTAGAGGACCATAGTTCATGTTAACACCTACTAACTATACTGCGAAAGCAAGTAAATGTGATCTTTGACATTCTCACATACATAAGAAGATAAGCTCGAAGCCAAGGATACAAATATAACATGCAGTTTATATATTATGGTCCATTTGTTAATTACTTCTTGTAATAGTTAAGTCTATTGCAAAGCCTATCTTATTAAATTCGTCAAAGTCAATAACAAGATGCAAGAAGTCCCAACTGATATGATCTAATGAAAGAAAGCCTATTCCTAGTGAACTCTTTAGATGGATTAGGCGAATCACCAACAAAACTCATATCCTTACTAATTGTCATTAACCCAACCTATTCTCATGATCACTCAACTTATGTTAATTAGTTACCATGCATAGTCACTTATCTTTATTTTTTCTTTCTATGATCACTCTACTCGTGTTAATTGGTCACCATTGTTACTTATCTTTATTTTATCTTTTATGGCCAATCTACTTTATTCAGTTAACTTTTATGGTCATCCTACAAAAAAAAACCACAAACCCCCGTTAGTTTTATTATGACATGCCAACTAAAGCGTTTAAAGAAAAACTACAATAAAGAAAAAAACTAAAATAATTTAGAATCCAACACACTTTAAACCCGATCTGCTTATATGGGTCAGCTATATAATATAATAAGGGGTGATTACATAACTATGCAAACTATAACAATTCACTTTACACAAAACTATCAACATTACGCCATTAAAAAAAATAATTATTCAATAATGGTGTGTTTGTATATTCTATTGTATGGTTAGTATATGCACAGTGTATCCATATTCTTACACACCATAAATAAAATGGATAAATCAAATATATTTATCGTATGTCAAGTGTATATCATTGTACGTCTGGTGTATGTTCGTTGTATACACAGTGTATACACCGCACATATAATAAAAATAGATATGTAATACATTCCCACAATCAACAAATACCAAACATACACCACCATCACCATAAAACCATCGTGTACCACCAGAAAAAGTAAAAAAAAAAAAAAAAAAAGAAAGAAAAAAAGCAGCAGGCGAAGCCGGACCACATCGCCGGAAAAGCACTACCGATGCTCTGCTGTAACAGATCTGAAACGCAGCAGGAGTACCACCGACGGATCTGCCACGACATGGGTGCTCTATAAAACGCCATTGATGGCGACAGCCTCGTCTGCGACGGAGATAGGTGATGCATGGCGGAACAGGGCCGGAGCAGGAGGAATTCTGGTGGGGCCAACGTCAGTGAATATGAAGAAGGGGGAGGGGAGAGAGAAGATGAAAAGAAAAATTAGGGTTTTTTTTTATAATTATGTTATGTTTGGCATCATTTCAAAAAAATTCTATATTTTTAACAAAACTTTCCTTCAATAACATTAAGTTTAATTTTTCCTTAAAAGACATAGCAGATATTCATTCCATAGCCACCCTGTAGCAGAGTTTTGATCCAATAGCCACTTTTTTTGTGTTGACTACTTATCAATTTTCTGCTGAATAGCCAAAATGGAGACTACCCTCTACATTTTTTAGGGAAGCTTTAAAACTACCTTTTTACTCTTTGCAATGGGCGACACCCTTTGCAATGGACAGACACCTTTTACATTGTTTCAGTTTTGGCCTACTTTTCAGTTGTTTCACTCCAATCTCTAACGCAACTCAATCAATCAATAATATGCAACTAAATCGTGATAAGTACACTTATTTTATCAAATTAACACAACAAAAACTCAAGTATAAATATGTAAAGTGTGTATTTTTGCCATGAATCAACATCATTGATAATATGAGCAAGTTTTATATTTCAACATTCTTTTGTTAAACCCGATTCAATAATATCTCAAGTTTTCTTCCTCAACTCGTCCAAGATTGCACATCAGCATTCTTGTCGGGAGTTAAGATTGTTTTCATCTTCTTCAAAAAAGATATCATCATCATATTCTCAAAAGTTTTTTCTTCTTGAGCTTGAGGTTGTCAGTTTTACTAATTGTGCTTCAAAAGAGACATCATCAATTTTATTAGAATATTTCTCTTTAATACTACTGTTTTTTTTTTTTTTTTGTGGAGATTTTCATTGTAGTATGAGAAGTTCTTCTTCATTATTTTATCAAATATCATCTTTACTCTGCAGTTTTCCAAATATTTGTAGGTTTTGCAAAAACATATGAATTTTTAAAGGACTTTTTCATTATGAACCTCTTTCATCAAACTTTTCATCAGAGCTATCGTTGCTAGACTTAAAATCAGCAACATATTTTCTCTTGGCTGAATCAAATCAGAACCGAAATCGTCTTTTTCATTGGAGATAATGATCCACGCTCAATCCTACACCTTAAATGGTGAGGGGCGGTCGTCAAAATATAATACTCGATATGCGTAGGGTTCGATTTCCCAAGGGAAATAGCTTGTCAAGTAAGAGAGTTGCAAGTAGAAATTCAAATGAAGTTTAATGTCTTAGAAATGGGGTTGTTTTTAAGAATGCTACAAGTAACTACAAGACATACAATTAAGCAAGTAAATTGATTAGATATTATGAGACTAGGGGTGCAAACAACTAATAATGATTTCCAGCCAACGGGTGTCTTCACTTCACTTTCCCAACACAAATATAATTATAGTCGAGTATTCCGAATTAAGATCTCTAGAATCCTTCCGGACTAGAAGAGATATTTCACAACTCGCTCGTCAAAGCCTTAGTTGAATACTCAAAGCACTACTCAAAGACCCAAGGAAAGGAGACCTCTTCCGAGCGTAACTCCTTTTAGATGAGTTAGTCTATATTAATAGCTTATCAACTCAAATCCTCGCCAACTCCACTATTTTACACTAGTTAATCTCTTCCGAGACTTTAACTAGCAATGTAGACAAGAAATCCCAAATATCATGGATTTTAGAATTTTGATGTTATTGTAATGGGAAGTTGGATAATTGTTGTTTGTGTTATGGTGAGTGAAATGGAACAACACCCATTGATTTTCTATCACCATAGCATATTTACACCCCTAGTTATGAGTTTAGCCTCATGACTAGGGTTTGAATCAAAGCAATCAAGATGTAATGAAATTATGGATTGAAATCAAACATGAGTTTTGAATTGATATATGGAATAAGATTCAAAGATACAAGATTGGAAGCTTACAAAATAATGTTAAGACTCCTCCTTAGCTCTCAAAATAGCCTCAAAACAAGTAGCTAATGTAATATCTAATATGTTTGTTAAACCCTAGCTTTTACTATTTATACAAGCTGAGAAAACGCAGTCATAGCGACTGAGGCGGAGCGCCTCTTTCTGGGCTTCAAAATGTTAAGCTTCAGGTCTTTGTTGAGGCGCCCACCTCATGATTTAGGTGGAGCGCCTCATGCATTCTTGCTCTCTGTATTTTTGTTAGGCGGAGCGCCTCAAACTTTAGGCGTAGCACCTCATGAAATCTTGCTCTTTGTATTTTCTCAGGCGCTCAGCCTCAAATTCTAGGCGGAGCGCCTCATGTTGTAACTCAAGATCCTCACACTTTGGCTCCAATTCTTACTTTCGAACTTCAATCTTCAACCATTGCTTGTGCATACTCATTAAAACCTGAAACTAAGCAATTACGGCATTAAACAACACTAAACGTTGCTTTTGAATTCAAAAACAAAAGCTTAAAGTAGTCTTTAAGTTGGTAAAATACAAACTTATCAACTCCCCCAAACTTAAGTCTTTGCTTGTCCTCAAGCAACTCAAAATCAACAAAACCAAAGCAAGTTCCATTTTGAATTTGGCACCAAGGCATGTTCCACGTTTCGAACTTCTCAAACAATGCATTAATGAATTAGTTGGTACTAACTAGTCACACATACTAAAATGAACAATTGACAACCGACTATGCATTTTACTCGGACTATGGCAAAAAGGAAACTCACGAGCCTTTAGAGTTATCTCAGGGTCATCGGCTTGCTTCGGTTGTTCATGACCCCCAATATGCATTCAAACCCTTTGCTCAAAAGTTACTTGCTTCCTCACGAAAAAGAATGGAGTCCTTTGCTCACAAAATACTTTTAAATGCCAAAAATCGGACTCCAAAAATTTTAACTCTCACTCTTACAAAGGAATGCTCATGTGTGCTTCTCAAAGATTTAAAGACTTGCTCTTCTTGTACTTCTCTACTAATGTAGGCATACTTGAATCAAAATCAATTAGGACTTGATAGGTTGTAATGTAGCATTTTGGTTTAAGGTGTGGTAGATTTGACTAATTAGTGACCAATACCCCCCATAGCACTACATCATTTTGTTCTCTTTTGTGCAACTTTTTCTTTCTTTCCATTAGACTCATCCTACCTTTCTTTTGAAGACGGTGCCAATTAATCCCTTCTTTATTCAACACTTTTCTTTTCTTCTTTCCTTTTTTTTAATATACACTTCCTTTCTTTTTCTTTTTCTTATGTTTCTATTTTCTTCTTTCTTTTATGTACTTCAATTTGACATTCACCATGGGATTCCAAGCTTTTACCATCTCCCCCAAACTTAGGTTTTAGCCTAAGTTTAATATTTTTCAATGCACACATGGAGGTTAGGGCCAAAAAGAGGGTTGGTGCCTTAGCACACAAGAATTGGCTCGGTTTTCAATTTAGTGACTGCCAAATGAAAGTTTAAGGCTCAAAGGGGCTAACTAGGGTGAATACGTACGGGTAGACCATTTAGGATAGTAGCGGTCCAAAGAAAGCCTAAAATCATATCTCGAGTCAAGTTTCACCTGGGATTTCGTCTCAAAGTACATTAAGAGCAAGTTCCAAACTTCCAAGTCACACACACAAGCTTATTATTCAAGAGCTCAACACACATGCAAGTAATATTTCAAGTTCAAGGTCTAAGCACACCCTAAGGACACTCACTCGCAAAGCATATGATGGTTCAAATTTTAAACCACGCCAACAACACAATTGAGTTAACTAGAGAACCTCGTGGTCTACAACTCACGCCATGCCATTCAAATACACATTCATTTGTCAACATTGCCATAAAAGTAATGTAACAATAGGTAGTACCACATATCTATTAATATATTTTCAAAAAGTTTTATGTACAAACTTGGTTCAAAAAGAACCTCCGGAAAGAACCAAGTGAAGAAACCCAGAGGCTTATTTGAAAAATAAAAAGTCAAACATAATATAACTACTAGCTATACTAAACAAGTGCGTATACATAAAGATGGTCCGAATTTGTACATGGATATCATTAAACACAAGACACTATCCAAAATACATATACGAATTCGGACCCCTCCCCCAACTAAAAACTCTAGGATCGTCCCCGTATGCTAAGTAAAACAAAGTAAAGTGCGAAGAGGGGTAGAAGAGGACTCCCTGGTTTAATCAAGAAAGGCCTTTGCCTTCCACATGGGCAAGTGGAGGCTCGTCATCGGTCTGCGCACCCTGTGCCTGTCGTCCGATAGCCTCCTCAAGAGACAAATGACTGGCCAACTCCAACTGTGTATCCTCGGGCATGGTAGTAGGGTCATCCAAAGGTAGATCATCCTCAGTAACATCATCCTCATCACAATCAAACTGCATAGCCTCTGTGGCTGCAATATCCTCTTCCAACTCCTCGGCGTCCTTCTCCCGAGCTTTCTGAGAAAGATTACGAGGAACCTTGGAGCTGGAAGGTCCTGGCAAGTCAATCGTGGTAGGACGGGGAGCCTTCAAAGGCCGGACTCGAGGAGCAGTAGATTGGACTGGAGGAGCAACTGTCTGGACTGTAGGAGCAACTGTCTGGACTGTAGGAGCAACTGTAAATGGGAGCACAGTAGAACGAGTGCTAGTAGGGGGCCTAGTAGGCCGGGTCCCAGAAGGTGAGGCATGCCTCAATGGTGTATCTAACCCTGTAGGCATGTGAGAAGCCTGACCCATCTTCTTCTCCATAGCAATGTGGGAACGAGTCATCTCTGTCATGACAAGCTTCATGTCGGCTATCTCCCTATGTGTCCCCTCAAGTGCCACATTGTGTAGCATAAGAGCGTCAGTGTTGCGCTCAATAGCCAATGTATGAGCCTGCATAGCCTGAAGCAAAGCCAAAAACTATTCCGGAGTAGCTGCTGGAGGTGGAGGGGGTTGGGGGCTGGACTTGTGGCAAGTTGGAGATAAGGGTCGGGATCTCATCCAACTTGGCATCAAAGTCTCATGCTACTCGAGGCATCTCCTCGGGTGTAAAGCCAGTATAAGTACCACCAGGTGCAGAGGGGCTAAACTCAGAATGCGAAGAGACTGCCTCTGAAGTAGAAGGTATATCAGTAGCAGAAAGTGCAGGCTTACCTGAAGGGGGGTGGTGGAGGAGTCTCTTTGATGGCATACCAGTTGAATGGGGCTATTGAGGTTGACTTGAAATCATGTGGCCATTCTCTACAACCGTGGTGAATCAAGAATGATGTCAATGTCTGTGGGAATGACAGGTTATCCTTTTCTGAGTGTGCTACTTCCACCATCCGCTTGACCATCTAAGCTCCCAAATTTACCTTAATACCGGTCATCAAACATCCTATCATAACTGCCCTCCTCAATGTAAGTTTATTGTCTTGACTTGTGGGGCGCACTCTGGAGATAATAATGTAATGCCATCCTTTTGCCTAAAAGTTCAAGTCGGCTCTGTGAATCTGCACCCCCTCCTTCAACCAATGCGCATCTTTCTTTCTCCCAATTATCGGTACCAACCAAGCTCTTTGCTCCTTTTCGGTCATAGCCAACTTTGCCATATGCTGCCTCGGGGAAAAGTTTTTCCCGAGCTTAAGAGATCTCATCCAAGCTCTTGAAGATGCATCAACATATTTTTCCCTGCAATACACTTTCATGTTATTTTAGGGATTCTTAGCTAAATTAGCATAGAACTCTGCAACCATAGTTTCATTTGCGTGGCTCAGTGGTGCTCCAAGTGCCTTATGCCACCCTGTCGCCATGTATTTTGAATAAATGTTGGGGTTCCTCTATTGCACATCCTTCATCCCTATCACCCGTTCGGGATTCACATGCCGGACATGAAATGTCTTATAATATATCTGACAAGCTGCTTTTGTTTTGAAAAGTCTTGGCAACTTTTCCGGTAGATAATCATCATCGGATTCGGACGCTTGAGCTTGAGGTTGTGCTTTCTCACCATTGCTTGCATTGTCATCCTCACTCTCCTCATTATTCGACTTAGTCTCTGTAGATACTTGTGGTTGAACTCTAGATGATGAAGCTTCTTGTTTCTTCTTTCTCAATTCCACCCTTGCTTTCGTTAATAAATTAGCTAAGGGAACATCATCATTTGCATCATCGTCGGAGTGGGGAGGTGGCGCTTGAGGTTTCCTTTTTCCAGCTCTTGCCATCATGCCTGAAACATCCGAATTTCAAAGTTAGAAGTGTATACATGCATTGCACCATGAAACTAAAAGAAAAGAATGAAGCAGTGGGATGGTACAGGGGGAGGCGGCCGCCCTCAGACAGAGGCGGTCCGCCTCACAGAGATACAGAGAGCAGTTCAGGCAGAGGCGGCCGCCCTCAGACTGAGGCGGTCCGCCTCTCAGAGATCCATAAGCAGTTTCATGCAGAGGTGGCCGCCCTCAGGCAGAGGCGATCCGCCCCAAGCAATTTCGGAGAAGCATTCGAGCCATTTTTCAAGCTATTTCCAAACGATCAACTCACTTTCCAAATTCTAAGCATGTTCAAACACTCATAACCACTATCTAACTTCTCCTCACATGTCAAGCACTAGTTGTAGCAATTTCAAAAAAAGGAATCAAAGTTCATTAATCCAAACTACTTCTAAAGCTTGACAACAAAGTATTAGCAACTTAGAGCCATTCAAAGATTCAACAAGCTTAGAACTTCACACTCAATTCCACTTTCAAGTGCACATTGTAGTTTTTCATAGATTTGTTTCTTCTCCCAACTTAATGAATTGCCAAATTTGAGCTTTCAAAGCATTACAATCGCATTCCCTTTATTTCAAAACAATTCTAGCAATCACTTCATAGGATATCCAAGCATTCACAAGACATCAACTCACTATCAAGTTCAAAGTATGCTCAAACAACTACAAATACTACTCCCAATTCATGACATCAATTTCAAGCAATAACAATAGCAATTTCAAACAAAAAGTGCAAGGTTGCAAGATTTTTGCTTTCCCCAACTAATTGTGTTTGGCATTTTTGAGTTCTTAAAGCCTCTCAAGGACATTTCCCATATTCCAAACAATGCAAACAACCAATTTGTGGGGAATTCAAGTTATGGGTTCAAAATTTCATCAAAATCCTTAATTCTTCACTCATGAACCCTAACTTTCTCAATGTACCAACATCCATATGTAGTATTCAAGCACAAGGAATAATATTAACACTAAATTAGTCTATTATTAACTACTCCTATACCTAAAAATATTGATTCAGTAGGATAAAGAAAGTTAAAGCAAAAATTGAAAAAACAAAAATTCAAAACATACCCGAATTTAAGGTGAGACTTGATGTGAAAATTGATTGTGTGATTTGTGTGTGTTTTTTATGATTGAAAGTAGGATTTTGTGATTGGGGATGGCAAAATCGGCTAAGGGGTCTCCTTATTTTGTTTAAATTGTGAAAGCATGAAAAATGGGTGATTTTTGGGGTGTTTACCCCTAAAACCCATCGGGTCACTAGAGACTTGGGCCGCGCAGACCGCCTGTTGGGCCAGGCAGAGTGCCTCATGGGCCAGGCGGTCCGCCTAGTTCTGTTCGCTATTTCCTTGCCTTTTTTTTTACACTGAAACTTACCTGGGCGGTCCTCCTGTAGGAGGTCCGCCTAGCCTTGTACCGAGCTATTCTTGCCCTTTTTCCTCACTTTTCAATTCTCGAGCTCACCAACATTCTAGTACCTACACACGTAACAACTAATTACACTAAAAATATGGGTTGCCTCCCAAGAAGCACCTAATTTAACGTCGCAGCACGACGATGATGACTTTTCTACTCACGGCTCATCAAGATAGATGCACGCCACTTCACCAACCGCGGCGTCGCATCCGAAATAGTGTTTCACCCGATGCCCATTGACTCGGAAGATTCTTGATCCTTCTTTCGATTGCAAATCAACCGAGCCGTAAGGTGTAACACCTACCACCTTAAATAGACCCTTCCATTTGGATTTTAGCTTCCCGGGGAACAATTTCAAACGAGTGTCAAAAAACAATACTAAATCCCCCTCTTTGAACGTCCGGTTCCAAATTCTTGAATCATGAAGCATCTTTATTTTTTCCTTGTAAATCATCGCATTTTCATAGGCCAAGAACCGGAATTCATCAAGTTCATGCAAGTTCGACACTCTTGCATTTGCGGCATCGCTCCAATCCATATTCAATTTCTTCAATGCCCACAAAGCTTTGTGCTCAAGCTCAACCGGTAAATGACAAGCTTTTACCGAACACCAACTTGAATGGAGACATCCCAATCAAAGTTTTGTAGGAGGTTCGGTAAGCCTATAAAGCCTCATCAAGTTTCCTAGCCCAATCGGTTCTATTTGCATTAACCGTCTTGGCTAGAATGTTCTTCACTTCCCGGTTTGAGACTTCAACTTGCCCGCTTGTTTGAGGGTGGTAGGGCGTTGCAATTTTGTGTTTCACTCCATATTTTTGGAGGAGGTTTGCAAACGCTCGATTGCAAAAATGGCTTCCACCATCACTAATGATTGCCCTCGGGGTCCCGAATCGTGAGAAAATATTCTTTTTCAAGAATCCCAACACACTCTTGGCTTCATTATTGAGGAGCGCAACCGCTTCCATCCATTTGGACACATAATCAACCGCCACCAAGATGTATTTGTTGCCATAAAAACTCACAAACGGCCCCATAAAGTCGATTCCCCACACATCAAACAACTCAACCTCAACAATGGGATTCATCGGCATCTCGTGCTTTCTTGATATTCCACCCATTCTTTGCAATTGATCACAACTTTTCACCCACGCATGGGCATCTTTGTGCAAAGTTGGCCAAAAGAAACCACATTGTAATACCTTGGCCGCGTCCTCACTCCACCATGATGTCCTCCATAAGGAGAAGAATGACACCCTTCCATAATACCTTCTTGTTCGGACTCGGCAACAGATCTCCAGATGATTCCATCAACACATACCCTAAAGAGATAGGGTTCATCCCAATAATAGAATCTTGCATTCTTCGCTAGCTTCTTCTTTTGGTAGAATGTGAAGTCTTCGGGATAGACTCCCCCAACTATGAAATTGGCTAGGTCGCCATACCAAGGGATTGGTTCCCAAGACACGGCTAAGATCCTCTCATCCGAAAATGCATCATTCACTTCTATCTCTTCTTTTGGCCTACCCTCCTTCTCCAAGAGAGACAAGTGGTCCGCCACTTGATTTTCGGTCCCTTTTCGATCAATCATTTCAATATCGAACTCTTGAAGAAGTAACACCCACCGGATGAGCCTTGCTTTGGAGCCTTTCTTTGCCATCAAATATCGGATGGCGGAGTGATCGGTATGAACAATTGTCTTCGACCCTACCAAGTATGATCGGAATTTTTCAAAAGCGAACACTATAGCCAAAAGCTCCTTCACTGGCACCGTATAGTTCAATTGAGCTCCGTTCATTGTTTTACTTGCATAGTAGATGGGATGAAACATCTTGTTCACCCGTTGACCTAGCATGGTCCCCAAAGCCACGTCACTAGCGTTACACATGAGTTTAAACAGAAGCTCCCAATTAGGACTCACAATTATCGGTTCCGTTGTCAACACCTTCTTCACTTCTTCAAAAGCTCCCAAGCAAGCCTTGTCAAACACGAACTTCGCATCCTTCTCCAAAAGTTTGCACATAGGATTCACAACTTTAGAGAAGTCCTTGATAAAGCGGCGATAAAATCCCGCATGCCCCAAGAAGCTTCGGACACCCTTTACGGTCATTGGAGGTGGAAGTTTTGAGATCACCTCAATATTTGCTTGATCTACTTCGATGCCCTTCTTGGAGACTTTGTGTCCCAACACTATGCCTTCTTGAACTAAGAAATGGCATTTCTCCCAATTGAGCACAAGCCTTATTTCTTCACATCTCTCTAGCACTCTCTCCAAGTTTGACAAGCAATCATCGAATGAATCTCCAACTACCGAGAAATCATCCATGAAAACCTCAAGAAAATTCTCCACCATGTCGTGGAAAAGAGCTAGCATGCACCTTTGGAATGTGGCGGGGGCATTACAAAGACCAAATGGCATTTTGCAGAATGCAAAGGTGCCATAGGGGCAACTGAAAGTGGTCTTGTCTTAATCCTTGGCTTCAATGGATATTTGGTTATAGCCGGAGTACCATCCAAGAAACAATAGTAAGCACGACCCGCCAACCGATCAAACATTTTATCAATGAATTGCAAAGGAAAATCATCCTTCCTTGTAGCAGTTTTGAGCTTCCAATAATCCATACACACTCTCCACCCGGTTACGGGTCTAGTTGCAATGGACTCACCTTTGTCATTTAGAATCATCGTCATCCCCCCTTTCTTGGGCACATATTGAATGGGTGACACCCACTTGCTATCGGACAATGGAACTATCACACCCGCATCTAGCCATTTGATGATTTCTTTCTTCAACACCTCTTGCATAGGAGGATTCAAAATCCTTTGGTGTTCTACACTTGGCCGACACCCTTCTTCAAGCAAGATTTTATGAGTACATACCCCCGGATCAATTCCCCTTATATCCGCCAAGGTCCACCCTATAGCTTTAATCCTCCTCCTCACCACTTCAACAAGTTTAGATTCTTGAGTTTTGGTCAAGTGAGATGAGATGATTATGGGTAGAGTGGAGTTGGGACCAAGGAAAGTGTATCTCAAATGGGATGGTAAGATTTTCAATTCAAGTTTCGGTGGTTCTTCGATGGATGGTTTTGTAGGTGGAGTTTCTCGGTTTTCAAGGTCTAAGGATAGCTTTTTAGGTACATATGGTTTTGATCCAAAGCGTTCTAATGCCTTCACCACCTCCGCTATACTCTCTTTCCACATCACAAAGAGCTCTTCCGGTTGCCAAGAATGGTCTCCCAAGAATGATAGGTACTTCAAAATCTACGGGACAATCAAAAATAACAAAATCCGTCGGGAAGACGAATTTCTCTACCTTCACCAACACATTATCAATAATCCCAATCGGACTTTTCATTGAGCGATCGGCCATTTGTAGGTTCACGGTTATTGGTCTAGGTGGTTTGGTGTCCAATATCTTATACACCGCATTAAGTTGATACTTGCACCTAGGTCACAGAAAGCCTTCTTGAAGTGCCTTCCACCAATTGTGCATGGAATAGTAAAAGCCTCGGGATCCTCCATCTTCAGAGCTTTGTGTTTTGACATAACTGCACTCACTTGATGAGTCACCTTAGTTGTCTCGAAATCTCCATATGTCTTCTTGGTCACCAAATCTTTCATGAATTTAGCAATGTTGGGCATTTGCCCTAAAGCATCAACCAATGGAATGTTGATGGAGGTACTTGCTATCTTCTCCCAAAGCTTCTTTGCATGGGATATTTCTCTTTGTTTGTTACTCTTTTGAGGGAAAGGAAGTGGTATTTTAGGAATGGAGCTTGGGTTAGAAGGGCTTCCTTTGGGATGTGGAGTGTTCTTTTGTTTGGCTATTTGGGTAGTAGTGTTTTGGGGGTTAGGCTTTTTAGTGACTTCTTGAACATCATCATCATACTCTTGCACCAACACATCACCTTGACTCTCCATTTCTTCTTGCACCATCTCCTCTCCAATAGCTTCATTATCATTCCACTCGGTACCCGCACGATCATCTTGCATTCTCAACTCTGCATCATCATTACTCTTGGATTTTAGATCTTCCCATGTCTTGCCACTTCAAGTTTTAATTGCCATCACTTGGTCTTTACCGCCTCTTTTAGGATTCACTACCGTATTACTTGGTAATGCTCCTTGCGGCCTTTGATTGACTTGATGTGCAAGTTGGTTCATTTGCAACTCAAGTTCTTTGATGGATGTGGAATGTGATGTCATAGTTTGCTTCATGTCTTTCATTTCTCCGGAATAGCCTTGTTGATTTTGAAGCATTTGACTCATCATTTCTTCCAATTTTGTGGGAGCCTTTGTTTCTTGATCATTTTGCTTAAACGGAGGTCTTGGAGCATATTATTGAGAAGAACCGGCTCCTCTCCCCTCTTGGTTTCTACTCCAAGTACCTCTTCCTTGACTCGGCCTCCATTGCCCTTCTTATTGGTAGGCTTGTTGATATGGTTGTTGGTAGGGTTGTTGATAAGGTCTTTGATAACCACCTTGATCATACCCTCTTTGCCCTTGGTAGTTACCTACATAATTTACTTCTTCTCCATCTTGCATATGGTAGCATTGTTCCGGATAGTATCCTTCTTGCCCATGTTAGAGAAGGGACATAGGAACACCTCTGGGAGTCACATAACCCATTGGGGCCACTTGATGTCTGGCATTTGTGGTGTGGATATTCTCCACCTTGTGCAACTTATTTTCATTGGCTTCCCTATCGACCTTTGAGTTCTTGTTCATGAGTTCCACCGATGTCAAGATTCTTGCCATTTTCTCATCTTGGGATTCAAATCTTTCCATCATCTTTGGACTAATCCCAACTTCTCTTCCTGGATTCTTAGCTCTTGATTGCCATTCTTGAGATCTCTTGGTCACTTTGTCTAGGATATCTTTCACCTCTTCATACCTCTTGTCCATGGTGACACTATTACATAAAGTGTCCAAGGCGGATTGGTTCATCTTGTTTAACCCTTGATAGAAGCTTGTCCCATTGAAACCATGATTAGGACACCGGAGCAACCCATCTTGGAAAGCTTCCCAAGCCTCGGTCAAAGAATCGGATGCCTCTTGCTCAAACATTTAGATCTTGTCCCTCAATGCCGCTTGCTTCCCTTTTGGTGAAAACTTCCCTAGGAATTGTTTTACTAACTCTTGCCAAGTGAAAATGGAGTTTCTTAGCAACTTGTTCAACCAATCTTTAGCTTTTCCGATGAGAGAGTAAGGGAACACTGCCAACCTCAATGACTCTTCCGATACACTTGCCGACTTGTAGAGATTACAAGTTTGTACAAAATTTCTCAAGTGATCATTTGCATCTTCATTCTTAGTACCACCAAAGCAACCATTTTGTTCAAGACCGTGAAGAATTACATTTGGGATGCTAAAACTAGCATTACCATGAATAGGAGGAGGAACTATGGCACTTGCAAAACGATCCATATCAATTTCTTCCTCGATCTCCTCATCATCTTCATAGTCTCGCATCTCTTGTTGATAGTCCCGAGCACCTCTAGCATACTCTTGTTGATAGTCTCGATCACCTCTAGCATACTCTTGATTCCGGTTGACATTGCGAGCATTAACTCTATTGGCATTGCCCCCTCGGTTGACATTTGCTCTACCTCCACGGTTTACACCTCGATCCCCTTGGTTTATACCTCGACCGCCTCGATTTGCATTGTTGCCACCCCGATTAGCATTACCCGCAACACCTTCATTTTCTCCAAGATTTCCTTCTTCATTTGCTTGGACCCCCGCATTTGCTTGGCCAAAAAGGTTGTCATCATGAGGGTTCACATTCTTCACTTGGGGATCATTAGCTTCCTCTTGTATTTCATCTTCATCCACTTGTTCAACATGGAATGGATAGCCCTCTTGGTTGAGTTCTATATGGAACTCTTCATCATATTCTTCTTCATAACCTTGCGGATCCCCATGTTCTTGATTATAATAATAATTGTAATTGGGGTTCCGCAACTGCCGATTAGGATTTCTCCTGTAAGACATGTTCACCTACACAAGGTAAACCAAAAAACAAAAGTAAAATGCTAGGACTTGCGAACTAAACAATTTTTATTAACTAATGCAACTCAATATTAAAACCATAGTTCTCCGACAACGGCGCCAAAATTTGATCCACGTTCAATCCTACACCTTAAATGGTGAAAGGCGGTCGTCAAAATATAATACCCAATATGAGTCGGGGTCGATTTACCAAGGGAACTAGCTTGTCAAGTAAGAGAGTTGCAAGTACAAATTCAAATGAAGTTTAATATTGAGTCCTAGAAATGGGGTTGTTTTTAAGAACGCTAAAAGTAACTACAAGACATACAATTAAGAAAGTAAATTGATTAGATATTATGAGACTAGGGGTGCAAACAACTAATAGTGATTTCCAACCAACGGGTGTCTTCACTTCACTTTCCCAACACAAATATAATTATAGTCGAGTATTCCGAATTAAGATTTGTAGAATCCTTCCGGCCTAGAAGAGATCTTTCATAACTCGCTCGTCAAAGCCTTAGTTGAATACTCAAAGCACTACTCAAAGACCCAAGAAAAGGAGACCTCCTCTGAGCGTAACTCCTTTTAGATGAGTTAGTCTATATTAATAGCCTATCAACTCAAATCATCTCCAACTCCACTATTCTACACTAGTTAATCTCTTCCGAGACTTTAACTAGCAATGTAGACAAGAAATCCCAAATATCATGAATTTTAGAATTTTGATGTTATTGTAATGAGAAGTTGGATAATTGTTGTTTGTGTTATGGTTAGTGAAATGGAATAACACCCATTGATTTTCTATCACCATAGCATATTTACACCCCTAGTTATGAGTTTAGCTACACATGACTAGGGTTTAAATCAAAGCAATCAAGATGTAATAAAATAATGGATTGAAATCAAACATGAGTTTTGAATTGATATATGGAATAAGATTCAAAGATACAAGATTGGAAGCTTACAAAATAATATTAAGACTTCTCCTTAGCTCTCAAAATTGCCTCAATACAAGTAGCTAATGTAATATCTAATATGTTTGTTAAACCCTAGCTTTTACTATTTATACAAGCTGAGAAAACGCAGTCACAGCAGCTGAGGCGGAGCGCCTCTTTCTGGGCTTCAAAATGTTAAGCTTCAGGTCTTTGTTGAGGCGCCCGCCTCATGATTTAGGCGGAGCGCCTCATGCATTCTTGCTCTCTGTATTTTTGTTAGGCGGAGCGCCTCATGAAATCTTGCTCTCTGTATTTTTGTTAGGCGGAGTGCCTCACGAAATCTTGCTCTCTGTATTTTCTCAGGCGCTCCGTCTCAAATTCTAGGCTGAGCGCCTCATGCTGTAACTCAAGATCCTCACACTTTGGCTCCAATTCTTGCTTTCGAACTTCGATCTTCAACCATTGCTCGTGCATACTCATTAAAATCTGAAACTAAGCAATTATGGTATTAAACAACAATAAGAGCCCATTTGGGTGAGCTTATAAGTGACTTAAAAGCTTATAAGCTCATTAATTTATGTTTGATAATTTAAAATTTTTTGGGCTTATAAGTCATAAGTGGCTTAAAAGCCACTTTTTAAAAAGTTAGGAAATCCCAAATTCTAAAAAAGTCACTTTTGGACTTATAAGCCACTTAAAATAAGTTGCTTATAAGCCCACCCAAACAGGCTCTAAACGTTGCTTCTGGATTCAAAAACAAAAGCTTAAAGTAGTCTTTAAGTTGGTAAAATACCAACCTATCAGATAATTTCGCCAAATTTTTTACTCTTCTTATGTTGCACCAAACTCATTACTTGGCTTGCCTTTTTTTTCCTTGGCAGTCAGTAAATTTTCATTAGAATCTGCTGATTAAATTTTAAATTTTATTCATATCTTCGCGAATTTCAAATTATTCTCTAGAGGCTCCTCAAAACAAATGGCTTAGCTACATATTTACGTACAAATGAGAGGTGATTGAGTTAGGATGAAGGGGATGACTCTCAAATCACTAAACATTTTTAGAAGACAAGTAGAGGAAATATGAAACGACCTGGGTCAGTCGTTTCGGAAGTTATGAATTCGATTGGCATGCCGATAATTTTAAAATATTCGTAAGGTCCATTGAGACTTATCTGTAAAATTTGAGCTAAATCATACCTCGTTTGGTAGGCATCGGAAGAAGGTTTCAGTTTTTATTGTTGATAAATACTAAAAAGAGATTTTCGAGCTCGTTTTTGGTGAACGAGCTCCAATTCAAAATCTGGAAGTGCCGTTAGGTTCGTATGATTATTTGTGACTTTTGTGCTTTTTCGAAAGTGAATTTTAAGTTTGTTCCGCTAGCTTCCGCTAAAATACCGAAAATTAAATAATTTGACCTTTCAAATCTCTTCATTACTACAATTATGTAACAGATCGTTGCTTAACGCTTCTACGTACTTCATTTAACATTCGAGGACGAATGTTCCTAACGGGGGAAGATTGTTACACCCCGTATGTCCAAAGTGAGGTATATCCTTCTAATGACATGTTAAGAATGATTTAAATGAGTTTAAAAGTCATAATATGACCATATATGATGTTTATATTTTGAATACAAAGTTTGGAAAAAATCGGATTTAAGTTGCGGAAAAACCGACTAAGGAATCGCCTTGTAACGAAGCTTTTTCAACAATTAATTTCATGTGTTATATGAAGTCTTTTGGGGACATATCATATACCAAATTGAAGCTCTTGGAGTGTAGTTTCCAAACTTTTGATGGTTTGTTCATACAACCTATGGATAAACAGATATGAGCATCAGTAATCAGGCCAGAAAAAGTAACATAAGCGCAAAAGAGGACTAAAACTGAAATGTTTCGAGTATAAAAGGAAAAAATGCCTTCTTTTTCGTTATTTCCAGAATATAAACGATAGAAAAAGTTCTACCATGAAGTTTAAAGCCACTTTTATGATTTTGAAGGAAGGACGCCAATCGTAACTCGAAATTGAAGACAGATTGCGTCAAAACGCTCTACGTGATTAAGGTAACGTTATGCTACCTTCAATTTCGTCTATAGCTTGAGTTTTAGAATTACTTCATGGCTAAGTAAAGTACCTAAATATTGAGTTATAGCTTGTTTAAGCTTTAGAAGGTGTTTAATTCAAGGAAAACAAGGTTTAGAAGCAAGAAACATCAAAGGTATGTAAGACTAAACCTTTCTTTTGGCAAGGCATATATCTTTTAGCTTTTGAAGCTTTTCTTAGTTCTAAACTAAGTTTTTCTTGTGAGAAAATTGTATGGAATCAATAAAACCTTGTATATACTTAATTTGGTACTGAAATCCAAGGTGAAAGACGTCCAAATCAACAAGACAAAACGTTTCAAAATCAGAAAAATTGTTTTGATCTTTGGACAGTTGTTAGTATATTGATCATAACTCCTTGTACAAAATTGATATTTAGATTCTTTAAGAAACCCCCAAAACCCTAAGACATATATCTAAAACTTTCATGAAGACTATGAAGTCTATAACTTTGATCTACACTCTGGAAATTAGGTTGAAAATCAGGACAGTGGTGTTGTCCAGACATTCTACCTGCGGATTTGTTATGTCATCCAGTTGTCTCATCTTGTTATCCATTTAACATGTTTATGTTATCAGTTTATCTGCGTATCCATTCCCGTGTGTAGTATAGTGCTGGTTCTGTTTTGCGGATCATCCAGTTTCAGGGGAAACTCTGCCGAAAATTTATTGAAATGCAAAGAGTTGGAAAAATTCTGAGATCTAGGTTGTGTCTATAATTCTATCCAGAGTTTTCTTCTCATTCCTTTGAGTCCATATCTATTGTTGCCACATGTGTTATACCTCATACATGCTTATACGTATATTGTGATCATGTTATGTGTGATTTGGAGTCCCCCATAGAGGCTGGACATTGGGCACACAGTCCGGTCGCGTGGGTATTAGGTTCCTAACTGGATTACCATAATATGTGGGGAATGAAGCCTTTAGCCTTATTTGATATCGTTTTCTGCTTATTGAATACAGCAGGATCGTTTGGCAGTGAATCCAAAGGATAAAGCGGTTGTTGAGTAACTGAGCTAACTTTGTAACATGGTAAGTGTTTATATCCATTTCTTTGGAGGCACCTGGCCTCGCGGATTTTATACCACGTGTTCCTTACGTGTGTAGCTACCGATAGGCGTACTCATTACGCCTTAGCTTTGGATTTATATTCTATATTATATGTCATGTCCTGTTATTGGTATTGTATTGAGAATCTGAGTATTGTACTTTGGCTGTGAGTTGGTATATACTTTCCAGCTGTCGATGAGAGTCCCGCACTGGTGATGGGTTATTATTGCATCATGTTGCATTCGTATGCACATTGCATCATATTGAGGGTAAGAGGATTCCGTCCTCGGAGCAGGAGGATTCCGCTCCATTGCATCATATTGAGGGTAGGAGGATTCCACCCTCGAAGCAGGAGGATTCCGCTCCATTGCATCATATTGAGAGTAGGAGGATTCCGCCCTCGGAGCAGGAGGATTCCGCTCCATTGCATCATATTGAGGTAGGAGGATTCCGCCCTTGGAGCAGGAGGATTCCGCTCCATTGCATCATATTGAGGGTAGAAGGATTCCGCTCCATCTATTTGGCACATATGACACCATTGCATCATACTGCATTCATCCCATTTCATTGCACCGCGTGCTGACTATTGTGTGACTATTATGCTGTATTTTGTGTATGCGGTATGTATACCATATTGTGGACATGTTTCAGTTTGTCTATATATTTCTGGCTCGTATTCTGTGTTGCGGGGATCGGGTTGCACGCCGCAACGGTATAAATATACGGATCGGTTTGCACGCCGCAACGGTGTAAATATATGGATCGGGTTGCACGCCGCGACAGTATGAATATATGGATCGGGTTCCACGCCGCAACAGGATGTATTTCTGATTGTTGATATGTTCGGAATACCTATATATTCTGGCTATCTTACGTTCCTGGTTTTAATGAGTTTGTGATTCCATACGTGTTTCTAGTTATTATCTGGCTCTGCCTTTTCATAATTTAAATAAGAGGAATTTTGTTTAACTGTTTCTTTTCTCCCTGGCTAGCTATCCGATTCTTTGAGGTGGCTAGTCTGCCCCACTTATTGAGTCCTTTTGACTCACCCTTATTTGTTGTTTGTTTCTTCTCTATCTATTTTGTTTCGGCAGGTTCGCTCCAGGATTGAGTTCGCCACGTTGTGAAGGAGCGAACCAGCTGTCAGGGTGAGCCAGCTTTTATTCCGGATGGCCACCAGTTTATTGTTCATTATTTCAGTTGCATTTTGTTCCCTTCAGGAGGTATCTGTCTTCTTTTGTACTCTTAGATATCTAGTCTGGATAGCCCTAAACCTAGCATGTTGGGTAGTCAGCTGTAATTTCTTTTGTACTGCTTAGAGGTATCAGTATGTCTGTTTTTTTTTTAAGTCTTGTCCTTATTTGTGAATTGTTATATTTATTTTCCTGATTTAATTGGTAAGGGTTCGCCCGACAGGTCTAGGGGAGGATGTCGGGTGCCCGCACAGCCTAACCGAATTCCGGATCATGTCAAAATAGTTCTTATTCACTCCACTATTTGCTTATGTCTTGAAAAAGATAGAAATAGTAACTCATAATTGTACTTAGTCTAGTACATTTACCTAATTTAATTTTAAATCTTTCACTTCCATAACTACAACTACAACATACCTCGTGTAAATAAAATAAAAAACAATACATGTGTCTCCTAATATATTTAATCCTGTTGGGTTTATCTAATAAAGAGTCCACCCATAAATGGGTACTCTTAAAGACTATCCAGGTAAAAAAATAAGTTACCTGATAGAGTTCTATAAGAGAACAACTATTGTAATATTTAACTATATATACAGTAAAAGGCTCAGATAAACATACTACTTTTCTATGCAGCTCTTCTTACTTCTCTCTACCAAATAGTAGGTGTTTAGACTGTGGATAAAGGGTTGCTCCGTTACAATGACAACCACTGACGACCAGTGATTCCAGTCGTGGTAAAGATCCTACCGCTTCCGCTTATAAGGAAAACAAGTAAGTTCTCTTATTTATGTTTAATTGATCTATTTAGTATAGATTTGTGATTATATGCATGTATATGAATCCTTCAAATCCATTAGTTAATAAACTAGAAATAAATAGCATCGGATAGTATGAACAAGTTTAATCTAACTATTCTAAAAGAGCCTATCTCAAAAGTAAAATGTAAAAGACCGTTTTGCCCCTGTAGCACAAAAATAGTTATTAATTAATACTCCCTCTGCCTCATTTTGTTTGTCATACTTTCCTTATTTGTCTGTCCCAAAAAAATTGTCATATTTCTAAATCTGGCAATAATTCAACTCTAAAGTTACTTTTTGACTCATTTATAGCCACACAAATATTCATGGCTTATTTTAGACCACAAGTTTCAAAAGTCTTTCTTATTTTATTAAACTTTGTGCCAAGTCAAACTACGACAAACAAATTGGGACGGAGGGAGTAATTAATAGAAGTAAATGGAAATAGGAAAAGACCCAAAAACTCAGAAAGAAACACGTACAGCTAACGTGCCTAACTCCTCAACTGGACACACAATTCATCTGCATTACCTCTGCCACTTCAGCTGCCTCAGTAACACTTCTGCTGCCTTTCTATCCAATCGACTAAACCTTCCAGCTTCCACTGATCCGCTCCTCTTCTGCATAATAACGAAGCAAACTCTACGACTTCCACCGCTCCATTCTTTGTACGTAGCCACGCAGCCTAGGTGCAAAAACATTTACTATGGAGTTACTCCTCATTACTTCAATCTCATTAACATGATACTTCACCCAAGTCAGCAGATCTGTTTGGCTTCCATTCTTGGTGTTGGCCTCTGCAGGGGTCCGGCTGACTTTCCGTTTGCCACAATTTATGTAAGTTTTCATTCCAATTCTATTAGACATTAATATAAATTAGATTTGTTTGGTTTTATTTGGTAGCATTACCAACAGTAGCAGCAGCAAGGTAACATTGTTAAACTCCCCAAAATAACCGCCAATTTTGCTACAAAATGGACAAATTGTTATGATATTCAATTTGCTTCTCCTATTTTTCTTGCAGCCTCATTTGCTTTGTTCTTTGGAAATTGGGTACAAATTCTGAACCTTCACTTTTACTTCAGTACAAATTTTACTTATACTCATGTTGTCGTCGACCTTCCCAGCTAAAGTTGCACATAGATTAATTAAACTACTTATTTACCATTAGTCTCTTAAGTGTCGTCAGTTAGGTGAACAAACAAGTTTATTATATTTGATTATACGCTTAAGACATACAAATTTTTTATATCTAATTATACGCTTAAGACCTGTTTTATCTACAAGCCCTTGCCGTATAATTTATGTATATATAGTGCTTAAACCTGCTTCGTAGAGAACATATATCCCAATGGCGAGTGAATTAGACGACCACAAACAATGCATACCTGTTAGCGAGTTGAAGCCGTTGCAAACTGAATGGCTTACCGAGGTATTAGTGCTTCGCCGTGGCCCTATAAGAGACTATAAAACCTCAAATGGTAAGGGTGTTATCATATTAGTGATATTCGTCGATGAAGAGGTAATATTGTTTCCCTTTTTTTATACTGTTTACCAAAAAAACAATCACCCTGCCAGCCTCTGTAATCGTGTTGCATCTTCCTCTTATGACAGGGGACGAAAATACAAGGTACTCTGTTCAACGAACAAATCCAAACTTGGGAAGACTACTTTGAACCACTGGAGTCATACTACATCGAGGATGGGAAGATATTGACCCCAAAGGCTAACTACCTAACTGTGAATACTGAAGTTGAAATTTCGTTCCGCCAGCACACCAAGGTTGCAAAATGTGACAGCGACTTCCTGACTGAAAAATTTGCCAACGGTTTCATATCTTTTGTTGAGGCTGCCAGGCTGCTAATGGGCACTTGTTTGGTAATAAGCAACAACTGTTTATGCGTACTTTCAGCTATATTTATTAGTTGTTTCCTTCTACACTAATTAGTTAATTTGAACAGATGTCGTAGGCATTTTATTAGAAGTGAAAACGCTACTTGGAGAAGGCCACAGGACACGGCGTGAAGTAATAATCACAGATGGCAGGTCATTCGTCTCCCCGATCCTCTCATATTTTTCTAATCAATAGCTTATTTTTATTCTATCTACACAATCCTCTCATATTTTTCTAATTGTAGATATGACCGAAAAACATTGACATTGTGGGGAGACCTGGCTGAAATTGAGGGCGCACAATTAGCTAGCATTCAACATGACAACTATGTTGTTGCCTTTTGTGATATTAAAGCATCCATTTACCAAGGTCTGTAAGATTTCATTCCCTACTCGACAACATTAACGTTACAGTTTTAACAGTCCTCCGTGCTGTGCAGGTGAATTTGGACTTTCAACGACCCCAGTTAGCAGTGTGCTCTATTTGAAATAGCAGAAGATCTGCATAAGTGGTACGTTGATTAATACCCCTGCTTCCACTTTTAGTACAATTATAAGTAACTACAGCCCACTCCTTACCTTCGCCTGTATCTGTAGGTGTTGTCGTTCAATTAGAATAGCACTGCATAGGAGTAGCACATAAAATCGATAACATACGCTTCCCTTAGGACTGCTAAAATTTTTCCTGTAGTACGCTGTTATAGTTTGGAGCACTCAATATAGGTTTTAGTATTTGCTTAGCTTTACCTTGGTGGTTACTTTTCCTGCTTTGTTCAGGTGATAATGCTGCGCCTGTTGTTTTCTTTAAAAAAAACAAAAACAAAAAAACTCCAATAATCTGGCCATCGCCTAAAAAAATACATAGTAGTTGTCTAAACTATTCCATACACCATTAGCGTGACATTCTCTGTGTATTGCCAAAATTTAATTGAGTCTCATTTTACCACTCTTGCTGAATAACTGCAAGTCAATCCAGCTTTTTCAGTTTCTATGTTTTTAAGTTAAAAAAGAATTTCTCCTTCAGACAAACTTATTAAACTGTCAGAGTGAACGATTTTTACAATGGGGAATTTGAGTAGGATATAGAGGACAAAAGGGAGACCTATATAAGTTTGAAGTGGAGAAAGAAAAGTTAACCTTAGACTTGGATTAAGTTGTTTAATGATTTGGTTGATGAAGTCTTGGCAGATCATTTTGCTCTTAATCAAGCAGATTAAAACAACATAGAATATGAGCAGAATCAACCCCATTTTGATCTATCTCTCTTTTACATGCATTCACTTTGACAAGTATAGTTCAATTAGTAGAGGCTAGATTAAACTAGACTGCCATCGATCTGTATATATTTCCAAAGTATACAGAACAGTTGTAAGTAGATGACTCGACCCGGAATCCGGTTAGGCCGTGTGGGCACCCGACATCCTCCCCTAGACCCGTCGGGCGAACCCTTACGAATTAAATCAGAAAAATAAATATAACAATTTACAAATAAGGACAAGACTTAAAATAAAAACACGGACATACTGATACCTCTAAGTCGTACAAAAGAAATTACAGCTGACTATCCAACATGCTAGGTTTAGGGCTATCCAGACAAGACATCTAAGAGTACAAAGAAGACAGATACCTCCTGAAGGGAGCAAAATGCAACTGAAATAATGAACAATAAACTGGTGGCCATCCGGAATAAAAGCTGGCTCACCCTGACAGCTGAAGTCGTCTTCGCTCCTTCACAACGTGGCGAACTCAATCCTGGAGCGAACCTGCCGAAACGAAATAGATAGACAAGAAACAAACAACAAAAAGGGTGAGTCAAAAGGACTTAATAAAGTGGGGCAGACTAGCCACCTCAAAGAATAAGATAGTTAGCCAGGGAGGAGAAACCGATAAATAAAATTCCTCTTATTTAAATTATAAAAAGACAGAGCCAGATAACAACTGGAAAGACGTAAGAAACTTATAAACTCAACCAAGGATGCGTGCCAAAAACATATCAACAAATATGCAATGCACATATAAGCAGAACAGTAGCCATGTACCGTAAGTCTACACAATGGTATGAATTGAGATGGAATGAAATAAAGTGAGATGAAATGAAATATGATGCGAAGGGTCACATGTGCCCGTAGTCCCGTCCCGAAGCGGAATACTCCTGCATTCGAGGGGAATCCAATCTGATAACCAACTGGAGCGGAATACTCCTGCTCCTGGGGCGGAATACTCCTGCACCCGATATAATATAAACCAGAGGTGGAATACTCGTGCACTCTCCTGGGGCGGAATACTCCTGGACCCGATATAATGTAAAGCTGAGGCGGAATACTCCTGCACTCAATATCTGACATAAGAGCGGAATACTCCTGCTCTTGGGGCGGAATCCTCCTACCCTCAATATGATACAATGGAGCGGAATACTCCTGCTCCTGGGGCGGAATACTCCTACCCTCAATATGATACAATGGAGCGGAATACTCCTGCTCCTGGGGCGGAATACTCCTACCCTCAATATGATACAATGGAGCGGAATACTCCTGCTCCTGGGGCGGAATACTCCTGCACCCAATATGATATTGTAACGACCTACAAATCTCTAATCGTGACAGATATTTATTAAATTCCTTTGATGAAAAAAAATATAAATATATCTGCACACTGATTCGGAGGTTTTAAGGATATGTAGGTATATAAGAAATTGATTTGGTATGTTGTGGCATCAATTACGCAAAGAAGAAGTACTTCGGCGACACAAAATCTAACTTCATATGATTATAGAGATCAACCTATAATAAATTGGGAAACGGTCAAAACATAAAGTTGTAGCCCTTTGAGTTTGGGTTGTAATGCCACAAATCTCGTGTCATTTGGACATTTCTGTAAAAAGATATGAATGTTTTACTGAAAGCTGTCTGGCAAGGTACAACTTACGCAACACAGAGTACAACCAGCGCAAGCTGCTGGGTTTGTATAAATATAAAACGGGCAGCTCATTTTTGGGCAAAAATAATGAGCTAGGGCTTGATTTATGGAAGATGTTGAAGCTTGGGACTTTGTCTATCAACTAAGGTGAGTTATTAATGATGTTTTGAGTTGATTACAACTATTATACATGGAATCTAACATCATTTTAACTTGATAACTCATAGAAGTTTATCCAAATTGGTCAAGAACACCAAACTTTGCTAAAAGATGGATTTTCAATGTTTGGATGCTTTGAGTGGACTTATTTGGAGGGATTTGAGCGTGAAAAGACGATCGTGGGCTAGTTAGCAATCATCGACTTGAGGTAAGTGGTTTACATCCTTTCTTTGGTGGACATCCTCCACATTGGATGTCTATGTATGTGTTCCTTACATGCATGGCTGCTGAAATGGGCATACTTACTATGCCAAGACTATTTTGAAAAGTATGATTACAGTTCATTACTATTTCTTGATTTAGTATCGTAGCACGATGTAGTTCCGTGCATATTATTATGGTACGATGTAGTTTCGTACATATTATCATAGCACGATGTAGTTCCGTGCATATTATTTTGGTACGATGCAGTTTCGTACATATTATCATAGCACGATGTAGTTCCGTGCATATTATTATGGTACGATGTAGTTCCGTACATATTATCATAGCACGATGTAGTTCCGCGCATATTATTTTGGTACGATGCAGTTCCGTACATATTATCATAGCACGATGTAGTTCCGTGCATATTATTATGGTACGATGCAGTTTCGTTCATATTATGGTAGCACGATGTAGTTCCGTGCATATTATTGTGGTATGATGTTTCGTACATATTATCATAGCACGATGTAGTTCCGTGCATATTATTATGGTACGATGTGGTTCCGTACATATTATCGTAGCACGAGATAGTTCCGTGCATATTGTCGTAGTATGGCGTGTCCCATACATATCATTAAGTCACAATGGGAGTGTCTTGGTACTTTGATGACTGGGTATGAATATTACTTGTTTGCTAATTAAATGATTTTGGCTTTACTTTTTGTTACCTTGGAGTTGTTTGAGTTTCATATATTTTCAACTAGTTATTCTACTTGGAGCCCTGTCCCCACTTACTAAGTCCTTTTGACTCACCCACTTTCTTTGTTCTTTCGTATTGTTTTATATTCGGCAGATTCGATACCAAGTTCTAGCAAGCATTGTGGTAAACGGAGTTGCTCATCCTTTAATCTAGCGGTGAACCACTTTTGTCCTGTGGTGTCATCTTTCCTTATTATTCTTAGGTTAGAATTAATGGGTATATTTTTTTTATATTCGGATATGTACAACCTTATTGTCTCCTTAGATGTTCATGATTTATGGGAGGACTTAGGACATGGTTGTAAAGATCCTAGTTGCGTATTGGGTTTATATATCATACTCTGCTATTCTTTTCGTAATTTTTTTTGGTTATTTCATATGCAAGTAAAGTATTTTTCAAGAGGGGTTCGCCCAATGAGTTGGGTTTGGCTGCTCGCACGGCCTATAGAATTTTGGGTCATGACAGATATGCAATGTAATGCATATGAATGACATGTAATGCATACGAATGCAATGGGATGCAATAATAACCCTTCACCGGCGCGGGACTCTCATCGACAGCCGGGAAGTAGATGCCAACTCACAGTCAAAGTACAATGCTCATATCCTCAGCGCATTACTAACAATAGGACATAATATATAATATACAAGGTAAATCCAAAGCTAAGGCGTAATGAGTACGCCTATCGGCAGCTACACACGTAAGGAACACGTGGTAGAAAATCCACGAGGCCAGGTGCCTCCAAAGAAATGGATATAAACACTTACCTTGTTACAAAGTTAGTACAGCCACTCAATAACCGCTTTGTCCTTTGAATTCATTGCCAAACGATCCCACTCTATTCAATAAGCAGAAAAATATATCAAATTATGCTAAAGGCTTCATTCCTCACATCTTAGGGCAATCCAGGTAGGAACCTGATACCCTATTCGCATACGCAATACGCAGGCCAGGCCTATGTACAGGGTTTATGGTCACATGACCAAACCCTAAATAAATTACATTTATAAGTTGCCCATAACTCACTCAGTACGAATATATAATCAATTTCATTATCGGGGTCCATTTGACCCTTTAAAATATTAATTGAACTTATTAAAATGATGTATAATATTCCAAGTTTTACCGTTAAAACATATTCAAACACACGTAATAAACTCAAATAATATATTAGGATCATTACCTGAATGTTTCAGGGTGAAAATTCTACTTTTCTCCGGCTCTTTTTCTCATTTTCTAGCATTTTTTCCCGTATTTTCTTGTTTCTCGTTTTCTCCAATTCAGTTTCATTTTGCTCCTCTGCTTCTGTTTACATACTACTACTACTACTACCACCGGGTCCTTAGCTTTAAGCTAAGGACCCACCGCCTAACCTTATAATTTTGTCTTTTTCTCTTTTTTTTTCCCTTTAAAATTTGCTGCTACGGTAAAAATTAAAACGATACCCAACGATATTTAAAATAATCTCAACTTTTGCATACAAGTTATAAAAAATATATGTAACATACTCGCGAAGGCGGATCTTAAATTGGACTCTCGAAACTCAAGATGCGAATTTATATAGAAAAGTCAAATTATTTAACTTTCGGCATTTTAGCGGAAACTAGCCGAACAACATCGAAATTCACTTTCGAAAGTTCACAAAAATCACAAATAATCATACGAACCTAATGGCGCTTTCGGATTTCGAATCGGAGCTCATTCGGCAAAACCGAGCTCGAAAATCTCTTTTTAATATTTATCGTCAATAAAAACTGAAACATTCTTCCGATGCCTACCAAATGAGGTCTGATTTAGCTCAAATTTTACAGACAGGTCCTAATGGACATTATGAATATTTTAAAATTATCGGCACGTCAATCGGAGTCCTAACTTCCGAAACGACTGACCGAGGTCTTTTCAGTAGAGTATCCTCAAGCTGTAAAGCCAAAGAACAATGGAGAAGATATAGTAGTGTGTGTGGTACTACTACTCAGAAAACTCAGCAAGAAATTCATCTATAATCTAAATGAATTCACCAGAATGCGCAGCAGTAGATAGAAGCATAGGAAGAATCATCATTTGATCACAAACATAGCAAGAAATTCAAATTCATGTGTATAATCGCAAACTCAAAGCTCTCAACATTTCCTGCTCAAACGAAATTTGAAATGTAAATCCCAAAATTCTGCTGAATATAGTACTATTAACATACCTAAAATGATAGCAGGCTATGAATATATTATTCTGTGGTTCCAACAATTCCAGAACCGCTCTTCCTTCTTGGAGTATTTCCAAGATATTACTTGGACAAATCTTTCACGAAATTACTTTCTTTTCTCAAAAATCTTTTTCTTTGCTTCTCCCTTTATTCCCTTTGTTTCCTTCCAGATTTATAACCTTTTTACAAAAATCTCACATGCTTCTTCGCTCAACTTATAAGGTATCTTTTGCATTTAACAGTGGCCTTCACCAGCCTCTTTTTTCCCTTATTCTATATTTACCATTTTTTATATTACAACCAAAAGCTGCTTAGTCTGCATCCAATTACTCTGCAGATAGTATTAATGGATGTGTAAAGTGCATGCTCCAAATAAATATCGACAAGCGGAAACTAAATAAATAGTGATGAGGCAGAACAAACTTGCAACCAAGTACGTCATTGTTGGTTTTCTGTTTTTTCATTGTCTACCTCTTCTTCTATATGTTTTGATGGTCATCGTGCTCAGGGAACAGAGGTAACCAAAATAATAACTTAGTTATATTTCCCAATTTAAGGTAACGAAATCAGAATCAGTACTACTTTTTTAATGACATTTTTTATTAACATCTGCCCTGTTGCAGCTATGTATCTTTGCAGCTGAAATGTTTCTTCAAGAAAGACCTCTAGCATCTTAGTTTCTTACTTAGTTTTTCCTACGCTTGAGCCTTCATAGTTCACATTCAGTTTATTCTCATTCTGCATATCATATGAATAGACCGTTTGCTTTTGTGATTCAATTAACAAAATAGAGCATTTTCATAGTCAAGAACAACAATTAGTTGGGACTTACCATTCGACACAGACAGATTCCAGTAGAGAAGTATTATGTAAAATAACATATTAAATATACAAGCTATGATGTACTCAATAGCTTCATGAAAAGCTAGAAATACACATGCAAATACACTTGACTTAATGCTCAGCGGGCCGGGTTTCACAATAACAACTTCATCGCTTCAGATTGCCATACACTATACCCTCCTTCAGCATCTTTTAGGCGACAGTATCGCCATAAGTTATAAGACACTTCAACTCAACTTTGAGTCTGATTAACACTCAGCACGAGTCAATTCATGGTCTGTTCATGCAACTCAAAATAAAATTCTGTATTTGTACTGCTCTTTTCTTCTGATCCTTGACGAAGAGCTCCAAATCCTGCAGCATTTATAATAGTCAGTATTCACAATAAATACTTTACTGCTATAGTACAATAGTCAGTTTGTGCAGGTTTTAACGATCATCCTGCAGCCAAGTGCTGCACAAATTGAAGCACATTTCTGATTTGGGTTACATACTTTTTCAGAGAATTCTAATACACAATAAATTGAATAAATCTTCTAAACTATTAACACATCTAACCGAACACACAAAATTTTAATTCAACACTTCTCGAGAATTTGTTTCTACGTACAGGTACTCTATAGTTATTTTACTAAAAAATCTGTTATACTTTTTAGCCATTTTCTCTGCAACAAATTCTTCAATTATTGCTCGACGGTCCAAATATTTTCATATCATTTCTAACAAATATTCTTATAAAACATTCTTCATAGCTGCTTCTGTCATACACGAGATTCCCCGTGCAGCAATAAAAATAGTATTCAATTTAAAAATTTTATTAAATAGGAAAATAGAAAACACATACGCATCTCTGGTTAGTAACTCTGCAACTCTCTAAACTTCACATCTACCTAACTGCCTAACTCTTTACTACACCTAAACTCTTTAGACCTAACTCCTTATCTCTATAACTCTTCAAGTACCCTTAACTCATCAGCTGCATCAATCCTCTGTTGCATAACCAAGCTAATTTAGGTTTTCTCCATTCACTGAATGTAGCCACGGAACCAAAGCTTATCACGTCTGTTTGTCTTCTCTTCTCGGTTTTTCCCCCTGTGCAGCTCCTGCTGACCTTCCACATCCGACAATTAATGTTTGCCTTCTTTCAAATTCTAATACACATTATATAAGTTTGATAGTTTTTCGTTTATTCTCAGTAGTTACCAACAGCTGCAGCAGCCAGGTACCATTTTTCTCTATGTTTCAAATTGTCTGTTCGCTGAAGATTGATTTTCTAATGAAACTTTTCTCATGGAATCAACACTTAGCTTATAATTATCCTTAAGTGATAGTGCTTGATTTGGTTGCACATTGTGTTGACATCTTCGGGACTCTTCAATTTTGGTTTTTATTTTACAATCACTTGCGTACGTACTGTAATCATATTTAGTTAAATTTTTTTTCCCACCAACTGCAAGTATGTATTCCTTGAAATTCATAGGCGCCAAATATTGAATCAAGTTGCCATATATATCTGTTACATATTAGTTCGAATAAGGATGTGCATTTGGTTTCCTTCATTTGCTTTTCTTCAACAAACTTCGATATTGTAGTCTATGTTTTAATGGTACTAGATAGTTAGACATTGGATTCCATGGACGGATGATGCAATATATTTAAAGTAATACCACTTATTGATGTATAATTAAATTAAATATCGCTTGCAGATATGATGATGGCGGAAGATTTGGGGCATGACATGTACATCAAGCTTGAAGAGGCGAGACTTAATTTTTTCAGAAAAAAACATTCAACCTTGAGAAGAGAATTGTATCAACACACAATTGATATTCTTATATCTGAAGGATATATAGAAGATAAAACTTATCAAAAAACTATGCTACCGAAAGTGGTTATTGAACCAATCAATTTTCAAAAGGGAAGTGTAATGAAGTGCGATTAATAGTGTGATGCCTAGAAGAAAGGAGATAGAGTTTGGGCAAATTATTTGTCGTTAAGAAAGCAGATATAGTTGGTCAAAGTGTATGTCATTGGACTATTGATTTTCGAAATTTATCCTTCACCTTTTTCTTTCTCTTTCAATGAATACATATCGACGAAATAAAGTCATGAAGATCGATTTTCAATAACTATAAGAAAGTTTAAGCCTGAAAAGGTAATTGTTCATTAATTTAATTAATTATGTGCTTAAAAGCGCTTTGTTAGAACTGCGAGATTATGAGGTTTTAAGTATGGCCAAACACTAGGGAAAGTTTACTTTTACCGAAAAATACGAGTAATGTTCTACAATAACCTATATCCTCAATTTCACGTCACTATGCTAAAGTTATTATTCTTAAAATTCAAATATTTTGTTTTTACAACAGTTGTATGTATGGAGTCTATGGAATAAGTTAATGCGTTGCCAAACATATAATTGAGGTGCTCGACTAATAGTGACTGTATTTCTAAGCAAAAAACAAATACGACTGCTAACCATTACTCTATTTTAGATAGTCTGAGGATGCTTTTGACCTTTTTGCATAAAAATATTAGACAACAAACGCTTCGAACTTATAAGCTAGCTTCTTCATTTGTTGCCTTTTGATTCAACTTATTCATCGATGCACACTAAGCTATCTCAGGGAACAATTTCACACTGTTGACCTACCAAAAAGGTAAACCTTCATATGCGTACAAGGACTAATGAAATATACATGTACTTCGTGTTTAATTAATTAATCAATCTTTTATACTCCGTCACCAATTTCTATTCTGCAACATCTTACAGTTATCACTCCTTCATCCAACTGCTTCCATATCATTCCCCACAACCTTAGCGCTACAATTACGTTCCACGCGCAACGCGCGTTCCCGATACTAGTATTTTAAAATATAGCGATAGGTGAAGTGCTGTGTCTTGATCCGGCATTGAAAATTTGACCTTCTCGTCATTTATATTTTCTGAGCAATTATAGTCCAAATTAAAGAACAGTAGAAGTGTTACCTTCTTGATATGAACCGCAGGATTACTTTTTCCTTGTTAACCATCACAATCTTTACCGGTTACATTTTCCAGAGGTTAGAATGGAGTAAACTTGCAATAGCCATGCCAGCAGTCTAGTCCTTAGCTGCGGTTTGACCTGATGAATCTGATCATGGTGTATGTAGCTTGCGGATGACTACAAATTATTACAATTAATAGGAAGAATCGACTACCTTTAGCTGCAATTCTTCGGTTGTATTGCAAGATGATCCTTCCACATGTTGTGATGCACGGTTTGATCTTAATATTTTGGAATTCTACAGCAACACACAAGTTAATTTGTTAACTGAGACAGCGACAAATTCAGATTTGCACCGTAAAGTCCAACAATGGAGGGTAAAGAGCTCTTACTATAGGTGACTTCATTTTCAGGACTTGAACTCGAAATCTCTGATTAAGAATAAAGAAGTACTTACACCTCCACCACCATCCTTAAGTGATTCTTTCACCTTTTTCATGTACAAAGAAGCTACAAAAATAGTGTATGTAAAAAGTTATTGAAATAAATTGGACCACCACTCACTAACATGCATTCTTGTGTTTTCGTTGAATATGAACTTCAATAAACATACTTTAGATCTAATTAAATATAGGATGGCCATTCTTAAACAAACAAACTTGTCAGTCTAACAAATTAATAAGTTGTTTAATATACATTTATTAATTGTAAATATTTTCAGAACCTTTTTTGTAAAACAAAAAAATAGCAAATGCTACTGATCACATGATTGGAGAAATACCATATCACCATGGACCAAAAGCTTGGAAAGATAATTTATTAGCCATGTGAAGAAATGGTAAATTTCTATGTTCATTTATTCTACGAACTACTTCTCAATATAATTGAATATAGTTTTAAAACAAGGGTTATTTTTTTGGAATTTGAAAAACCTTTAAGGGCCAAAATTGACGTTGGACTATCGAAAAACATCTAATATGGTGTCAGGATGCCATTGTTGTTATACTTTGAGCTCAAAATTGTCATTATTTGTGATATTTGACGCAAAAATATCATTATTTCTAACAGACACCTCATTTCTTATATTATAAATTCGAAAAAACATAGCAAAATTTAGATAATGACACTTATTGATTGCACCCCCCCCCCCCCCAAACCCTTCGGTTGGTCCCCCAACTTATTTTTTGAACCCCACCCTCACCCTAATTTTTATCTTTCCTTTTCACTTACCTCATTTTAACCTAACCCATCATCTTTCCCTTTATTTATGTGATGGTTCTCCACCCATAAAACAATTCTCAAAATTTATCATTTAAAATACAATTGAAAGAGGACTTAGGCCAAATTTTGTTATTGCCGTCCATGATCAAAATGGTGATGTCTTTCTTTGATCAATTTTTTTACTGCTATGAAGAGCCATGATAGTAGCACAACTTCCATAAAGATAATTGAAGAACCCAATCAGTTAAAATAGAAATTCAGTTACTTTGATGATTGATAAAATACCTACCTCTAGTTTTTACAGTGTACTTCTATTTTCAATAAGAAAAACTTATGATTAATTTTATTGATACTGTTTTATAATTATGGCCGAGGTTCAAAAAAAAAAATATACACACACTAAAGGAGAAGAACGTTTTTTTTTTCCTGATCTAGATGGGGGATTCTAAAAATAAGTTTTTGGGGGGGGGGGGGGGGTGTTTATGTCCAGGTGGCATTTTTTGGGATTTCATTATGTTTTTTCGAATTTACGATATAAGAAATAAGGGGTTGATTAGAAATAATGACATTTTGTACCAAATCTCATTAATAATAGTATTTTGAGCCCAAAGTAAAACGGCACTGATATTCTAACACATATTTTTAATGCATGGCATAATTATAACTTTTGTTCATAGTTAGTTGTATTTTTGGCCCTTCCTCCCCATAAAAAATATTAATATAAGCAGCACTTGTTTTCAACTAAGAAATTTTATTGATGAAGGGCAGATAGTAGCTTGAACTCGATCTCCCCACTTAAATCAGGAATCAGGAATTAGATTTGTTAAACAAAGAAGGAATCCAATGAAAGATCTTGGACATATTACCAGCTCCATGTATTTCTTCTATTCTTATTATTTTTTTTTAAATTAACTGGCCAAATTGGTTTCAATTTGTAATTTATTCTAAATGTCAAGGTTTTTCTTCCATATGCTTGAACTATACTATACACATTCTATACCCTCCTTCGCTGATCAGTTTTAGTAGAGCTCTTTGTTTTTTCCCCTTCTCTCATTTTTACATTTTATTCATATTTACAATAAAAGACGGATCTAAAATTTTAAGTTAGTAGGTTCTAGATCATATCTATTCTTAATTATTGACTTCTGAATAGATTATTTATATATCTTTTTTTTGGTTAAAAGATTATTTATGTGTGTTATATAGAGTTATATTTTAATGGTGTGTAGTTTTATAACGTCAGTGGATTATATAGCTATTTTCTTCTTTTTTATATTGTATACTTTAATTTCAAAGATTCTAAGGTGGAGTATGACCCACCATGTTGCCATTAAATAGTATGTCCATCCTCAATGGAGACACAAAAGTCAAGTATTTCAACCATGGGTCTCTCAAAATCGCATTATTGTCACATGATAAATTTTGTATCAGATCTTGCTTTCCAGATGCCTTTGCATTTCATCCCACCCTCAAACCACAAAATGTGCTCCTTTCGAGGAGGGGAAAATGCACAGGTATTAGGTACTGATTAAGTAGAACCCAATATTTAACTTTGGGTCAAAATAAATAAATAAGAGAATATATATATACTAAAAAATCAACTAAATATGTGTATCAACATTAAAAGTCAAGCTCAGTGACTCAAGTAATTAATTAATGGATTTAATTAGTAACATTTCGAACCCATTAGTTCAGTTCTGAATCTACCCTACTCTCGGACATCATCTTGTCGTAGAAGTAATTAATTTGCAAAAGAGATCTATAGTTATGAGAAAATATCTTTTCACATCGTAGAATTAATAATTTCTTACTTTTTAGTTCGAATTTTATTTGATTCATTGAATTAAAATGAGATGTGTAGTATAAAATTCAACATTATTTAATTTGAAAAATTCATTTGGGTAAACTATTGGTTAGTTTATTCAGGAATTAGGTATTGTCATTTGCATTTGATGTGGTATAAATTAACAGTAAGATTATAGTATAAAATTATCCTAAGATTGGCCATCTTATATTTGAAAACTCCGAACATATTTTATCATTTTATATTTTCTTTACCTCTGATACCAACACTAAAGTCTGATCTTCTTGTTTAAGAATATATGATTCATCCAAAATAAAATTATTTTCTATTAAATGGTGAAATAACTGCTTAATATAGCTATTTGCATTGACCCGCTTAAATAAACTAGCTCGTGGGTCCTGCCGGGATCGTTTGGTAGAGAAAATATTTGGGAGATTTACAGAAATTATGATATTTTTGACACCCCATCACCGTTTTGGTCCCTATAAATTAGTCTTATATATTTTGCCCTTGTAAAAATAAGCTCCTTACAATCGCCGGATCTTACTAGCAGCAAAACATGGCATTTGCCATGAGTCCTTCCGGGGACTTCTGGCGATCACTAGAAACTTTTTCTAACGGAGTCTAAAACTGTACTCCTGAGTAAGCGTTCTTATGGGGGCCTAACCAGTGACAATGGCACTAAATCTTTTTATTTAACGCGAAAATTTCTAAATATTCCAAAAATAATGCTTTTCCTGCCATTTTTAAAAAGTGAATAAAGAGAGTAGATATTAATAGTAAGTTTCGAACGGCATAATAGATGGGTTCAAAACGAACAATATCATTATTGGTAGGTCAAGCAGTCAATTTTCTTATGGTTTATGCACAAATTTTAGTTCAATCTCCATGGACTTCCCTCTCATCTTTCTTTCCGTTTGTTTTCCTTCCTCGAGTAAATTCACTTCTACATAAATGTTTTAAGTACTTTGAAAAAATAAAATATTTTTAGATAACTGTAGGGACAATGTATCTTTAGAAAAATGCTGATTGTAAAACAGTCAAAATCGATTACTTAGTTCGCACACACAAGTTAGAGCCTTTTCAGTCATCCAAAGTCAACTTCTATATAATGAAATATAGAATCGAAGTGAAGCCAGTTAAAACCGACAGATATGGCATATTAACAACAAACTATTGGCAGATTAAGATTATTCAAGTCACTTAGAGAAAATTATTACGGGAAAGAAATTATCCTTCTCCCAAAAAAAAAATATGTAAAATTTTTCTTCTTTCTCTCTATCTTTTTATATTCTCCGTATTTTCCTTTAGTTTCTGGACAAAATGTGAAGCCACCTTCTTTGTCGGTGAAATGCTTGATTCTTGACCTTCCTTTAAAAAATAAAAAAAAAGTTTGACTCACATATAAAAATTGTACAAATAATAAAAAAGGGCAGTCCGATGAAGAAAGCATCCCGCTCACGCAGGGTTCGGAAAAGGCCGCATGCCAAGAGGTGTGATGTATGCAGCCTACCCTGATTGAAACATCACCACAACTTGAACTCGTGGCAACTTTACCCGTCGCTCCAAGGTTCCCCTTAAAAAATTGTATAAATAATAATGTACAAAATAGTAAGGCTTTTTAAATAAATATACCACCCTAACTATAAATTACAAAGAAATACAATATTATACACTTTAAAAAATATACTAATATTTTTTTACATACTATATACAAACATCAACAAATCTAACAAATTAAAGTTTGTTCCTCCTTCTTCCTGTTGCCTCCAGTCGGCGCCGCCATCCCCAGTCGACGCCGCCACTCCGTCACCGCTAGCCGCCGCCAGCCACTTGCCAATTTTGTTCTTTATTTTTTTGGATCTAAAAAATAAGTTACACTTATATACATTGATTTTTTTTTTAATTACAGTTTTAAAATGCATATAAATAAAAAATACATGTATATATACAAAAAATATGTTATACATACACTAGACACACACATACATATCTAAGAATTAAACATACAAACTTCTATGTGTCACACTTACACTTGACATACACACAAAAATACATATAAAAAAATAATATTTACGCAGACATATATGTTCATACAATGATATACACATACATACACTTGTGAACCTGAAAAAATATTTATGTACGTACACAAATATATAAATTCATACACTAGTATAAAATTAGACATACACTTTGTTTCACCTTCAAACAGCTACCAACAACCACACATACACAGGTATACAAATATATACACGTATATACACATATAAAATAAAATAAAATAAAATAAAATAAAAAAGGAGAGGAAGCAGATCGGAGCTCCGACAGCCGCCACCGGAGCATCAACGTAATAGCAGTAAAATCCGACCACCAGCGGAGTATATCAGAGCAGCTGCACCAGATCGGAAATGGCAGCAACACCAGCGATGGAGCAGCAAAACGATGACGGAGGAGTAGCGGATCAGCGGCGGAGGATGAGCAGACCGGCAGTGGGGAGGTGGGTGGAGGAGGGGGAGAGAAAGAGAGGAAAAAAAAATTAAGGCTTGGTATTACAGAGAAGGAAAAATAAGAAAATGATATTTTTTAATAAAAATACAAGTATCGTTATGTTTTGTAATTTATCAATAATATCGATATATTTTGTAATATTGATGCTTAGTGCTTGATTGTCATAAAAATTTCTAAATAGTATCGGTTCCAAAAATTTCTACATAGACCCCTTTATTATTTCCATAAAAGAAACGATCCATAATCTTATGAGTAATTACTTTATTAAAGATTGTAGCCAAAGAACAAACATTTGAGGTTAATTCTGCAATCCTATGGACCCGTTTGTCCATGAGTTGCTTTTTCCTTTTTTTCAAAAATTTTTTGGAAAACTTGTTTGTCCATGAAAAACTGTTATTTTTGGGAGATTTTTTCAAAAACAGTTTTTGAAAAACCAAAGTTTTTTCAAAAAAAAACTTTATTCACTCACAAACATTCAACTTTTTTTCAAGTAAAATTTATGTCCAAACACAACTTCAACTTTCAAATATAATTTTTCAACTCAACTTCAAAAACCCTTTTCCAAAAACTTTTTGGTATTTATGGCCAAACGGCTACTATATATACTTATCAAGCTATAGATTATACTGGACTTTTTCTTTGTTCTTTTGTCATTTTTGCAGCTTAATAACGAGAAGTATTATCTTCATTGCACTGGCTGCATATATTTAGAAAAAAGTGTTTTAGAGCGAAAACAATACTCCTTCTCTCTGTTCAATTTTATGGCAAATACGGGAATAATTTAATTTGAATTTTTTATTTTACCTTCAATGAAAAGCTCTTATAAATATCAAAATGTTATGACTATTTAGGTAGGTAAGTCTCAAAAGTTTACATTCACAAATCTAATATGACATATTTAAATCATAAATTTTAAAGGAAAAATAACACAGGAGTAGGACAAAAGGCTTAAGCTATATATTTTTTCAGTTTTTTTTTTTTTTTTCAAAATATCCCGAAATAAATGCACAGCCACAGCCCCTAACCATGTTTTAGTCATTTCCTTTCTAGTAGTTTGTGGTTTTGTCTTCTTCTTCTCTTTCACCACCGCTGCTTTCCGTTGTCCGAAATCTGTCGCTCCACCGCTGCTTTTTGTTGTTTCAAATCTGTCGCTATTCTGGCGAAGCGCCACTGCCACTTCTTCTTCTCCCTTTTTCTTGGTAAATGGTATTATTATAAATGTGTACACAATCCATTATATTAAAATATGTATACACAGTAAAAAAATGTATATATTGGATATAACTAAAAAGGTGAGTACATATATTATGTATAACTGAGAAAAATGACTATACACAATAAAATTGAATGTAAATATTATGTATATGTGAGGAGACCGTTTGTATTTGTATACACCGTGTGTTAGTTTGATGCATACCGACTAAAAAAATAAAGGCTATTAACAAGTATTAAAGGAGGATGACTAACCGTTTTAGTAATTATTTTCCCAATTTTAAAAACTCTTATTCTTCTTTAACGCATGCCAAATTAAATTAGGACAGCATAACATATGAATTGAAATAGATTAGAATAAAAAAGAAGTAAAACCAAGTTAAATTAGGAAGTACTGTATAACATACTAGTATAAAAAAGAAGTAAAACGCGTAGTACAGGGATATTGTGCTTGTCTGGTTATTCCATGTGACATATCTCATCACCTCAACTTTGTCATTAAAGTCTCCCACTTTGCTTCCCTTTCCCTTTTCACACACTAATATCTATCACTCTTTTAATGCTTCCTTCTCTCCCTTCTACCAATGCCCACACACATTTTTATCATCTTGTCTAAAATTCAGATCCAATCGAGGCTTTAAATCTAGGAGAAAAGCCTCATTAGATCTTCAGAAACAAACAGTCATAGATTTCAGTACATATGGCTCCACTTCTACACTCTTGCAGCTTTACTAAGGTACTTTTAGTACTTCTTTTTCTGTTATTCACTTGTTCATTCATTTTTGCACATAGTGAAGTCAAACACCAAAATAATGTTAGAGGCAGAAGAATGCTGGAACTAGAAAATGAATCAAAACCAATCAAGAAAAAAACCACTTTAACTTCACAGCTTTCTAGTTCCAAGAACCAAACCAAACTCATCAAATCCACCACTAACTCTTCCAAGAATCAAACCAAGCAAATCAAGACTCCTACTTCTACCTTTAGTTCAACCAAAAACCAAACAAAACTTCCAAAAACCAAACTTTCATATTCAGATTCAATTCCCATTCAAACCAAGAACCAAACAAAGCTTTCAAAAACCAAACTTTCTTTATCTGATTCAGTACTTTCCACTCAAACCAAGAACAAAACCAAGCTTATCAAGCCTAGTTCCACTTCTAGTTCAAATCCCATTACTAAATCAGATAAATTTACCTTTAAATCCCAACTCAAGAAGCTCAATTCCACTTCTTCAAAGTCCACAAATTCACCAAAAACCAATTCCTTAACCACTAAAAAATCCTCAGATCTAATCAAAATCAGCTCAAACTCTACTCCAAAGAACAAAACAATAAAATCCACTAAAACCCAAGTGGAAAAAGACATCACTGAGCCCAAATCCAAAACCCAAGCCCAAACTAAAAACCAGCCCACAGACAAAAAGCCCAAGGCCCAAGCCCAACAAACAACACAAAAAAAGCCACAATACAATTGGCTTGATGATGATGATGATGATTTGATTTCTGGATTTAGAAACTTACCTTCTAAATTTCAAGAAACACTTTTACCAGATTTAGAAAGAATTTCTAAAACCTCACAAGTTTATTTAAACAAAGCAAATAAAGAAATTACAAAAAACTTTAAACCTTATGTTGGTAACAAGTATGCACCAACAATAGCTTCTATAATATCATTTGCATTTATTTTAGTCCCACTAATACTTGTTTCACTTATTTTTAATAAAATTAAAGCCTATTTCTCACTCCAAAGACTTTTAATATTTATTCAAATTTACCTTTCAATTTATTTTTCTATACTTTGTCTTTCCTCTTTAATTACTGGCTTAGAACCATTAAAGTTTTTCTATGTAACAGCACAGTCAACTTACATTTGTTTACAAGTGTTGCAAACACTAGCATATGTATTGTACCTTTTAATGTTACTAATGTACCTTGTCTTAGTGTTTTCTACTGAGACTGGGCCTGTTACAAAGATCATAGGCTTGGCCCAAACATTTGTGGGCTTTGCTGTTGGGCTTCATTATTATATGACAGTGTTTCATAGAGCTGTGCTTCATCAACCACCTAAGACAAGTTGGAGAGTTCATGCTATTTATGCAACATTTTTCCTTGTGATTTGTTTAGCAAGTACTGCTGATAGAACGAAGAAAGCTTATTTAGTTGAAGGTGGTGAGGTGGAGAAAAAGAGCTAAATGTGGCTGGTAGACTGCGTACATCACACCTTACACTTTAGGTGCGTCTTTTCTCAACTTTGCCGGAATGCAGAATGCTTTGTGCACGGGCTATCCTTTTTATTTTACGATCATAGTTTCTAGTTTGATGGCAAAAAGGGGAGAAAGAATATTTTTGTTGTCCAATATATTATCTTTTCTTTTTTACATACATATTTTGTGGCAATTTGTAATTTTTTAAGATGTTATTAATAAATTATGGAATTCAATTTATTGCAAGTAGTAAAGTCTTGGTTGCTAATAATGATGGGATTCATTTACTATTTGTTAGATAAATGCATTTCCAATGAGTAATGACATGTCATTATCGGATCTGATCCACACCACCTTGATGGTTAGAAGCTAGAAGGAGGAAGTGCATAATTGTGTTAGAACAACAACGAATCTAATATGATTCCTTAAGGGGTCTGAAGGGGTGAATGTAAGCCGATATTATTTCTATTTTAGGTGAGGTAGAGAGACTTTTTCCAAAAAACCCTCGGCTCGAGGTACATGGTTGTTGTTAAAGAGTATAATGTCATGGTTGTATGAATGGTATTGCATGTTATAGAAATTAAGGTTCATCTATGTGGATGAATATAACAAATATTGCGACAAAAATTTTGTTACAATTGAAATGTGTATGTCCTAGTGGACCTGCTCCTTTTCGTTTTCCTAATGTCCAATTCTGCGTGAACTTTGAAAGACTTTAATTTCTTTATGCAATGGTAGAGCTTTTTTTGTTGTTGTTTTTTTTTTTTTTTTGGGTTTGGTTTCTTACTCGGTGTCCAGTAGCTTCGACTCTCGATTAATCTACAATATTGGCGCTTTGGAAGGTCGTCCATTTTTTATGAAAGCGTGTCCTATTAGAATTTTTTCCATTCTCAAAACTCAAATTCGAGACTTCTGATTAAGGATGGAGATATGTTATTCATCGCACCACAATTTCAAGCCTTCTGCCTTACATTCTATAGACCTTACCTTACTAATCTTTTATTTTCTCTCAGAATTTTTATGGTAGAACTTCCTTTTATATATTTGGAGATACTCTTTGACTTGAGACTTTTTGTTTCTCCTTAATAACATGTTGACATGCTTATGAACATATAGACATCATAGTACGCTTATAAGACTAAAATTTCTGAAGGAACTTTTGGTATATACCAATTTTGTGTGAATGCTCGAATAAAATAAAACTGAATGATGTAGTAAGTGATTTGATTCCATATTGTTGCAGCCTCTGAGCCACATGCCATGAGACATAATCATATGATAACTATGATCCACGGTTGAGTTGAGAGAGACAAAGGTCCAAAAGGCGTAGAACTATGTAGTGGAAATTTAGGAATAGAAGAAGGTTGTCAATAATAAGTTAAAAGTAGATTAAGACAGGAATTATTAATTGTCAATTTTTGGGGACTCATAGAAATCAAGGTGACCGACAGTTGGAACTCATGCGTCGGTGGCTCTATAATTGGAACATGAAATCTGGGGATGGGTCATGGGAGAGAAGGAGACATATAACCATTACTAACATATGGTACATCTCTGAACGGCTATCACTGTATCAGCCTACAATTTTTGCGTGATTTGCATAAATATGATACTTGCCACCATTTGACTCTTCAGCCACCTTTAAAAAATTTTTTACATGTTTAGTTTAAGTGCCAAAGACATTTCCTGGTAGATCGTCATAAAAGGCCATCTTTGCACAAATGGCCATTTCTTTCACCGGGGCTAAACGTTAAATGCCAGGATTGCCCAGCATAAATACGTTCTTTGCTGATGTGATTCTTTTTTAATTCTTTTCTTTCATTTTCTGTTATTAACTTTTGCCTTTTTACTAATCAAATGTAAAGAAAAGAACGATTTGTTAATTCCTAGTAATTTCCAGTCAATCCTGCAATTCTTGCACTCGTTTTTTTTTTTTTCTTGCACTCGCTTAAATCACTAAAACTCGCTGGTATCTTTAAACAAGCAATTTGATAGTCGTACACCTTACACGGTTATGCTGCGGTTCATGCAGATAATGGTGGAGTTAAAATTTTCATTAAGAAGATTCAACTTATATAAAAGTAGGCTAGATGATACTTCTGTTTCAAAGTTAAGGTAATTCAATCCTTGTAGTTATCATGCATTTTATTATTTTAAATCGTAATATACATGTAAACATAGTGGATATGTTGAGGAAGAGATATCGTTTGAATTTATGGATGCCAGCTGAGTGACTGCAGCCTACGTTTGCCTAGTGAAATTCTTCCAAGCATGCTAGGCTTTAGATCCATTTGGGGATTAATACAATGCAGGACAATTAACATGTACCACTCTAGTAGCAGCTATTCACTAGGAGTATAAAATTTCTTCTAAGCCAGCCAATGGTGCAAAGATGATAATATATAGCCTGGGGTGTTTATCGGTCGGTTCGGTTCGATTTTGGATCTTATCGGGTTAGACTATCGGTTTTCGATTTTTAAAAGTGCTAAACCAATAACCGAACCAATAAGGTATCGGTTATCGGTTTTCGGGTTATTGGTTTTAGGTTCTTATCGGTTCGGTTTTTGGTTTAACCATTAAGAAACTTAAGCTTAACAATTGTAAAATAATCACTTCTTAAACGATTGCATCCAATACAAAATCGGCTTCATTTTCATAGCGAATTCAAATGCCTCTTAAAGTATTCGCCATATTCAAAGAATCAACTAACAATAGATTTAAATATGCTTCATTATTCTATAAACTAATGGAGGAAGTGAGGATTGAAATAATAAATCGATGTTTAAAATGGAGGAAGTGAGGATTGAAATAGTGAATCGATGTTTGAAATGGAGGAGGTGAGCTGAAAGCTACACAAGTAAAAGAACATTAGGATTTGAAGGTTCCAAGTTCCAACTAAGAGTAAATAAGTATACTACTTTTATATACATAAGCGCATCCTAGTAAATTTAAAAACCTTATTGGTTTATCGGTTTAACCAATAAGAAAATATGTAAAATCGATAACCGAACCGATAACCCAATAAAAAAATTTTATAAACCGTTAAATAACCGATAATCCGATAACCCAATAATTTTTTATCGGTTCGGTTTATCGGTTTAAACCGAAAAATGAACAGCCCTAATATAGCCTATTTCGCATTGCATTTCCAAAATCAAAACTGTTTTTTTTTTTTTTTTTGGAAAATTACACAAATATACCACCCTAATACTAAATTTACAAAAAATACCAATACTATACCATTTTACAAAACATACCAATATTTTTTTTACAAATCATATACAACTTCCATTAAAATCATACAAAGGAAGGTTTTAAACCCTCCGACACCCATTGCTTCCAGTCACGGGGTTGCCGCCAGTGGCCAGTCGCCGGCCGTCGGTAGTAGGTAGCCGGAATTTTTTTTAATAAAAAAATCTGAAAAAATATATAAAAAGGTATAAAACATACAAATTACACATTCATACAAGATATACACTTATACAAAATAGAATATACAAAATATACACTTCAATACACCTCAAACATACAAAGACATAAAAATTAATTTGTGGATATACAAAAAACTTATTCACATACATTTGAAACACACACACACATAAATACCAATATCTACAAAAATATACAATATACAAAACCACAATTTTTTCAAACATACACTTGAAAATATAAAAATACACAAATATACAACAATATACAAAGATGTTCAAAAAAACTTTAATGTATTTGATGCACCAAAAAATACACATACACATAATACAAACTTTATACACGTTTATACAAATATAATACACATACAAAACCAAAAAAAAAATGATGGAGGAGCAGATCGGAGGTAGCAGCTCCGGCATCGGAGAAAAAAATCAGATCCTCGCCAGTGACGAGTAGTGGCAGTGGCAGATCCACTACGCCGGAGGAATAGAGGTAGCGATGATCGATAGGGGGTGGTTGCCGACGAGGGGGAGGGGGACGGCTTGGGGTGGGTGGGTGGAGGTAGAGGAGGGAAGAGAAAAAGGGAGAAGAAATTAGGGTTTTGAGTTTGGGAGAGTGGGAAATAAAAATGGTATATTTTGTAAAAATGTAAACAGTATTGTTATATAGGGTAAATATTTAAAAGTATTGGTATATTATGTAATTAAACTATTAGGATAGTCATATGGTGTAAATTTTTCTTTTTTTTCTTCAAAAAAAGAACTTTTTTTTTAGGTGTCTGGCGTACAAAAAAAATGTACTTTTTAGATAGAAGCAAAAGCAATATTTCTGCTGTTTGGGAGAAACTACAAGTATCTGCTTTTTGAACATAAGTTTTTTTTTTTTATTTATTCAAGACAAAAATATCCTTACGAAAAATCTTTATTTACCAAATTATTCCTCATTAATTAACCATATCTCTCTCAAAATAAAATTATACTTCTCTTTTTCCAATTTTTTTTCCTTCTACGTACTTTTCCAAATCTTTTTCCTCTAAATTTATTTTGAATAATTTTTTTATATATTTAAATCATCTTCTAAAAGTAAGTAATTACTAGAAACTCCTATTGTTGTTATCACTTTTATTAAACTATATTTTATGTTGTTCAAAAACTTATATTTATATCTTTTGCTTTATATTTACATTTTGACTAATTTTTTTTTAAAATAAAGTCTTTTATGATAAATATTTAAAATTAGTTTTTTATTTCTAATAATCAAAATGTAAAATAAACTTGGATGTCCTTTTCGTAAAGATTAGTCAAACACAAATTATTTATCAAAAGTACTTCTCCAATGTGTTGTCCAAACACAAACTGTTCATTATTGTACTTTTGCCGTAAGTACTTTTCAAAATAAGCAGTTTTTGGCAACAATTCCAAACATGCTCTAATACAACTAATTTTTGTTATTAGAATATATTATGGGTTATTAGCGCAATTGTATAGGTAGGGTAGGTTATTTGTGTAAATTAGGATAAATTGTATAATTAGTTGGACTAAGCCCATTAGGAGTATACTTGGTGCAGAAGATAGGGTTTTTCTAGTATTCTTGTATAAATATAGGACTCATTCATCAATAAGAGGCAAGAGTTTTTCACTTAAGTTTTTGTTGTGTGTGTCTGGTTATTATATGATATTAGAGCCGTCGTGAAACTCTTCAAGTGAAAAAGTAATGGAAGCTCTGATAGGTGGTGCTGGTGAAGGAGGCGTTGTCCAAGGAGTGGGGGTTGATGTTGCTGTCGTATAGAAGACCATCTCTTCGTACGACATCACTTCGAATAATAATCCTGGGTTGATTATCACACAAGTCCAGTTGACCGGTGAGAACTATAAGGAATGAGAATGGTTAATAAGAACGACACTGCATGCAAGGAAGAAGTTTGATTTTTTTTTATAGATCGATTAAGAAGCCTGGTGAAGATTCGGTTAATCATGAGGATTGGTGGACTATCAACTCTCTTCTGGTGTCATGGATTAGGAATTCTATTGAGCCTACTTTTAGGACCACCATATCAGATATGGAAGTTTCTAAAGATTTGTGGGAGAGCATCCGAGAGCGTTTTTCAGTGTGAAACGGACCTCGGATTCAGGAATTGAAAGCTGCTTTGGCCGGTTGTAAGCAAAAGGGATTGACTGTTGCTGCTTACTACGGGAAATTGACTATGTTGCGGGAAGAGCTTGGGAATTATGATAAGTTTCCAACGTGCTCATGTGAAAATTGCACATGCAATCTAACGGTTGCACTGGAGAAGAAGAAAGAAGATAGGGTCCATTTATTTCTTATGGGGTTGGATGAAAGTCTTTATGGAACCGTCCGTTCCAATCTCTTGGCTCAAGATCCGTTGCCATCGATGAATCAGGTTTACCAAAAGGTAGTTCAAGATGAACGGGTCAAGAGGATGGCACAAACTCAGGAAGAACGGGAAGAGGTGATAGTGTTTGTCGCACAACGGTTGCCCTCATCGAAGAAAGGTTATAAGGAGTGTCACTTGTACGACTGAGGTGGACATCCTCCGGAACGCTGCTTTGAAGTTATTGGCTATCCGGAGGGTTGGGCTCATTATCTAAGATAAGGTTCTCTGAGTGGTGGACGTGGCAGAGGAGGAACTGAAGGTAACCGAGGTGGTAGAGGTCGTGGACATCAACAGTATGGTTTCAATGCTGGCTGAGGACGTGATGGAAATCGAGCAAATGCTGCTCAAGCTGAGTACGAAAGTAGAGAGACCAGACACATGACTGTGCCCAGACAAACTAACTTGTCAGGAATAACAAGTAATCAGTCAAATATGTTGTTCGAGCTGCTAAACAAGGAGAAGACAATCACAAGTGAACCATCAATCGGTAAGCAAATTCGACTTCCGTGGATTATTGACACGGGCGCATCAAATCATATGACCGGTCAATTGGGTGTTTTTGAGGATCTGCGGATAATTTCACAGTGTCCGGTAGGTCTACCAAACAGAAGCAGTACAATGGCTACGATAGAAGTCCATCAGATTTAACGAAGACATGGTTCTTCAGAAAGTGTTATATGTTCCAAAAATGACTTGCAATTTGATTTCGGTGTTTCAATTGATTGATCAGTTAGGGTGCAATATATATTTCAGTAATGATTTGTGTGTTATGCAGGACCGGGCTACGGGGAAGTTGATTGGAGTGGATGAACAAAAGAACGGACTCTACTACTTTTGGATAGTACCCCTGGTGAAGGCAATTAAGACTGATGCGATGGACTTGTGGCATCAAAGGTTAGGGCATCCTTCGATGCAAGTAACCAAATCTTTTTCAATACTAGAAAATAGGAGTAAGAAATGTATTTCATTTAAGTGATAATAAAGCTGTCGAACCTTTTGATTTAATTTATTGTGATTTTTGGGGTCCTGATAGAACTGAATCCTCGTGTGGTGCATCATATTTTTTTACTGTTGTTTGACGATTGTTCACAAGGTGTATGGGTGTTTTTGTTAATTGATAAGAAAGAAGTCGGACAGAAGTTGAAAAGTTTCTTGCCGATGGTATAAAGACAATTTAATAAATGGGTTAAGTGCGTCCGGAGCGATAACGGAACCGAGTTTGTAAGTTTGAAAGGGTACTTTCTCGAACAAGGGATATTGTTCCAGATTTCTTGTGTAGGGACACCACAGAAAAACGGCAGAGTCGAACGAAAACATCGACATATCTTGAATGTAGCACGGGCGCTACGTTTTCAAGCTAAATTGCTGATTGATGTTTGGGGAGAATGTGTGATGACGACATGTTATTTAATTAACCGGATGCCCACTAAGTTGTTGAATGATAAGACACCATACGATGTCTTGATTAGAGTGACACCGAATTATGACCATTTAAGAGTTCTCGGTTGCTTATGTTATGTTCGCAGTCAAGGACGAAAAGGTAACAAATTTGAGAGTAGAAGTCATCGATGTGTATTCTTGGGATATACAAATGGGAAGAAAGCGTATAAAGTATATGATTTGGAGACAAAGAAGTTCTTGATATCAAGAGATGTGGTGTTTTATGAAAAGGAATTTCCGTTTGCATCTAAGCAGGATGAGAAAGAAAAACGGAGCCATGAAACAGTTCTTGTGACCGTAGCATTGGAAGAAGAAGAGGAGAATGTGAGAGGAAGGGGGTGTTGAGAATGACGCTCAAACGACTCCGGGAATCGAAGAAATGGATCATGGAGATCTAAACCCCAAAATTGTTCCTAATGTTTCTCCCGGACACATTGAAAATGATGTGTTGGCGGAAGAATTACGCAGTGGAAAACGGACTAAGAAAGAAAGTGTTTTGTTGAGAGACGTTGTTACTAATACGGTCCAAAAGTTGAGTCACCGGGTATCATCCTGCGTCCGAAAGTCTGATTATTCATCTGTTTTTTAACAACTCTCTGGTAAGCCCTATCATCTAGCACATTATGTCAATTGTGATAATTTTTCTTCGAAGCATGTGAGTTTTCTTGCAACTATAATGCAAGGACATGAGCCTACCTCCTATTCGGAGGCGGTAAAAAATGAAAAGTGGAGAACAGCCATGGAGCAAGAGTTGAAGGCATTGGAAACGAATAAGACTGGGGAGATAGTTCGCTTGCTTCCGAGAAAGAAGGCCCTCGGCTGCCGATGGGTATATAAGATCAAGTATAACTCAGATGGAACTACTGAAAGGTACAAAGCACGACTGGTGATTTTTGGGAATCATCAAATTGAAATAGCCGATTACACGGAGACATTTTCCTCGGTTGCAAAGATGGTGACTGTCCGAGTTTTTCTAGCCGTGGCTGCAGCTAAAAATTGGGAATTGCATCAGATGGATGTGCGCAATACATTTTTTCATGGTGATCTTCGTGAAGAGGTATCTATGAAATTTCCTCCGGGGCATCGCATGAACGGGAAAGAAACTGCGTGTCGCCTCCAAAAATCCTTGTATGGTTTAAAATAAGCTCTCAGATGTTGGTTTGCAAAGTTGTTGGCTGCTCTTAAGAAATATGGGTTCCGAAAATCGTATTCGGATTACTCATTATTTGCGATGAAGAAAGAAAATGTGCATTTGAATGTGCTTGTTTATGTAGATGATTTGATTATATCTGGTAATGATTCGAGAGCAATTCGAATTTTCAAGTTGTGTCGAAATGTTTTCATATGAAGGATTTAGGCACTTTGAAATATTTCTTGGGGGTTGAAGTGGCAAGGGCTCCGAAAGGGATCTTCTTGTGTCAGAGGAAGTATGCTTTGTATATCATATCGGAAGCAAGCTTGTTGGGGGCAAAATCGGTTGGTACACCAATAGAGCGGAACCATCATTTGGCGATTACGACTGGTCGTTTTATCAAAGATCTCGAACGCTTTAAGAGACTGGTTGAAAGATTGATTTACTTATGTTTTACACGTCCAGATTTGTCCTACAGTGTGCATGCGTTGTCACAATTTATGTAGAGTCCCCGTGTTGAGCATATGGATGCGGCTCTTAGGGTTGTCCGATATTTGAAAGGTTGTCCGAGACAAGGCATCATACTGAGTTCTGAGTGTGATCTACGATTGGATGGATGGTGTTACTCCGATTGGGCAGGTTGTCCGTTGACACATCGACCATTGACTGGGTGCAGCTCTTAGGGTTGTCCGATATTTGAAAGGTTGTCCGAGACAAGGCATCATACTGAGTTCTGAGTGTGATCTACGATTGGATGGATGGTGTTATTCCGATTGGGCAGGTTGTCCGTTGACACATCGATCATTGACTGGGTGGTATATATCTTTAGGGGACTCAGCAATATCGTGACGAACGAAGAAGCAACAGATTGTATCAAGGTCTTCAGTAGAGGCAGAGTATCGATCGATGACAATGACCGTATGTGAATTGAAGTGGTTGAAAAGGAAATTATGGAACCTAGGGATCGAGCACAACTCTCTAATACATTTGAAGTGTGGCAGCCAAGCAGCATTACACATCGCTTGGAATCCTGTTTTTCATGAGCGCACTAAACACATCGAAGTCGACTGTCACTTTTTTCGGAATGAGATTATCGGAGGGACCATCCGTCCCAGCTATGTGCCTACGACCACACAACTGGCGATATTTTCACGAAGACACTGGGACAGACACAGTTCGAGTATTTCCTTAACAAATTGGGCATAAGAAATCCTCATGCTCCAACTTGAGGGGTACTAGAATATATTAGGGTTATTAGCGTAATTATATAGGTAGGATAGGTTATTTGCGTAAATTAAGGTAAATTGTACCGTCAGGGCAAGAGTTTGGTTTGAACTGGACTTAAAAATGGACTCCATCTGTTGAAAGAAAGACAAAAAAAGTTTGGGATCATAATGGATCGGGGGGATTGAACCCGACGTGAATCGAACACGCAACCTTCTGATCTGGAGTCAGACGCGCTACCATTGCGCCACGGATCCCACTGATATATAATCCGCATCTAAATTTATATCTACGTTATATTGGTTTGTTATTTGGCCATTCATTTGACAAAAGAGTCAAAGATGCATTTCCCTCTGCTGCCCCCTCTTTAATCAACAGTTTGGCCATTGTCTTTTGTTTGCTAATAGTATATGATTAATCAGTATCTTCTTCCACTTGTTCTTATATTATTTGCTTGAAGTATGACTTTGATTATTGAGGATCGATTACTAAATTTCATAAACCAAATGTAATGGGGTTATTATGTTACAATTCTTAACTCTATTTGGTCTTACGTGTTGAAAAATGAGTGGCCTGATCAGCATTGAGGTGGCTAAATTAGTGGAACTAAACTTTGCTAAACTATTTAGTTGATCCTAGTCAAGCAATTTGTTTTTATTTTCTATTTTTAATGATTCACCTTCTTGCATATATATAGGTTAATTTTGTATTGAATAATTTACGCGGAAGTTGGTTCTCTTAATTCTGACATGTGGTACAATGGATCTTTCAATTCCTATAAAGGATTTGGTTTATCCATCTTTGTAAAATGTGGAATAACGGTACCTTTCCACCAAACTATGTCAGTATTATTAGCTTTTTCCTCATCCATAATATAATTTATAAGTTGACAATATACCACCACGACATTTTCCTTTTTCTCTCAAATGGAAGATTGATCTGCAAGCACAGATGAAAGTGTAAACGTACAATCTTATGTCGACATGCAGTGCTATAGTTAACAGCTGATTGGACATTCCAGATTAACCCACCACTAAATCCGAGTTGCCACATCCAAAAGCATTGGAGCTCAATACTAATCCTAAGGGTCGTTCTATTAATTTTTTTAACCTTTGAAGAAACTGAAGAGCTTCTTCTAAGATTTTCTTGAAATGCAACCCTGTATGTGATCCCCAAAAGGATTACTTCTTGTCCATATTAAATGCTACTCCAAGAGGAGCACTAGTTCTCATTGGCACAATATAATTCTAATCTTTTATTTTATAATGGATGTACCCTACTATTTTAATAGATACTAAATCCTAGCGGCTCCTTGTTCATAAAGTTACACCACTTTCCCTCCACTCTCCAAAAGTGTAGCCATTTTCCAACTATATATAACCACCTTAACTTGAAACTTGCTATCATCAAATTCAAAACATATCCTCTTAAGAAATATAGAGACCATCCCATCAAAGAGAATATATACTAGTCTTAGTAATTATTTTCCATGGACAATTCTCAAAACTATTCATCTCTTAGTTGTGAAATAAACATCATAAGAGCTAGAAACATTGAGCAAAGATCCTCAGGTAGCAGCTTGTTTGTTAGATGCTATCTTTCTGCAGGAGACAATCAAAGAGTTCAAATAAAAACTCAAGAGATCTCCTCAAAGTCAGACTTGTTATGGGACGAGTCTTTCTCATTAGATTGCTCGGGAAATCAAGATTCTGTTAATATGCTCAAGCAAGGAAGTTTAGTCTTGGAACTTCACTCGAGAAAAAGTGTGCCATTTTTAAGTAAATTAGTTGGTGGTTCACAAATCTTGGGAAGGGCTGAGATTCCATGGAGAAGTGTTTTTGAGTCACCAAATATGGAGCTTGTGGAATGGGTAATTATGTATTCAAAGAAGAAACATTTGCATGAAAATGAGAAGCCTATGGCAGTGCAAATTTCAATGAAGGTTAGTGTAAAAGAGATGCTAGAAGTGAAGAAAAATGATAGGTTGGTGAAAAGATCATGCAGGGATAATAAGTGTCCTTGCATGGACTATTGTGGGTGTAACAGTAGTAACATTTTTAGTCCTGATGATTATGAACTCTTTGCAGTTGGAACTGCTCTAGATGTCAAGTAAGTTAAAGGGTGCACAAAGCATACCAAGTCACTAATTTTATTGTGACAGTCATAATTCTTAATTTGTTCTTACTTACACTATGTTTGGTTGTTTAAATTAATGCTATTTTTTTAGGCGAACGATTAATTAATGCTATTTTAAGAACTTTGGATGTGTATCGGTGGCAGCTACGGTTTAACACTTAACATAACCCAATAAATTTAGTACATAGAGGGTAACTTTGTGCAAGTTGTATTTCCTAAAATATAATTTCAAGTTTTACAATTAAATTTATATTTAGTTGAGTCACAGGCGATCGTTTGTAACGAAATTCAATTGGTCAATCTTTAAACTTACGTCTACGAATTAGGGAGAAATACACAACTATGACACCTTAGGCAATGGTTTGCCTAACTGACATCGCTTAAAATAGTTTGCAAGAATGGTTTCCACTAACTTTAAATAAGTACACTATACGGGGCAACACTTGACCTTTTATAACTTGAAGTGTTACCAGCGGACGGAAATATCCCTACGAAAATCTTATATTGGCGCCCGCATCCTGCCATCCTTTTTAAGTGTTGCCCCTGTGGTAACACTTGACCTTTTCACTACTAAAAAAAACTGAATCTGCGACTACCAAATCGGTCGCCGATCGGTCGCCAGGTCGACCGATCGGCGACCGATACGGGTAGTCACAAAATTGATGGTAGCAAATAGCCCTGCGACCGAAAAACGGTCGATATTTCGACCACCATGCGACCGAATTTCGGTCGCACAATAGCTCACATACAGTGACCAACTATGCGACCGATTTTCGGTCGCACAAATCGGTCGCATACTTGGTCTCATTTGTGGGAATTAATGGTGACCAAGTATGCGACCGAAAATCGGTCGCAGGCATGGTCTCTGTTGTGACCGCTATGCGACCGAAAATCGGTCGCCAAACCTGTAAAAACCTGCAATAAAAATCCTGCAATCAGGCACATCGCAACAGCAAAAACCAGCAAAAAACAGCACCTGGACAGCAATAAACAGCAATTTATCAACTAAGTAAGCACGTCACAATCAGCAAATGATATTACGTAAATCATATTGTGTGTTTATGTACATTACAGTAGGTAATTAATAATAAACTACAAAGTACAAATTGGTTCAATCAACTTCATCATCCGATTCATAGTGACTAGCAATTTCATCCTCGGACGGCTCGTCACTATCTATGTTTTCATCAGCCTCGCAAGCCCTTGAAGTTCCTTCTCCAAAACTAGCCGGGTTTTTTGCACGACTAAATTCAGATGCAGCCACCGGGTCAAACGTCCCATCAATATGCCGCAAATTGTCTGCAAGTTCATTATCCGCTACCAATGGAACAGATGAGACCTCATTCTGGTATGCAACATCTAACCTATCAGGTACTTCAATTAATCCCACCGGTTTTCCCTTAAGAACCGCCCACCACTTGGATTTGGCCTTTGCTTTTGATGCGTTCTTCGTCCGAGGGTAAGGAACAAACCACACTTGTTTTACATTCTGTGCAATGATGAAAGGATCATAGTTTCCATATGACCTTCTATGATTAACCTCAACTAGCTTTGAACTCGGATCAACCCGCGTACCCCTGCTACCTGGATCAAACCACTTGCACTTGAAGAGAACCAATCTTTTCTGAGGCCATCCAACTCTATACTCAACCTCTAAGATCTCCTCAATCACTCCGTAGAAGTCAGATTCGGCCCCCTGGTCACCAGTTCCAGCACTCACGGACACACCGCTGTTGTAGGTTTTTTTACCCTCTGACCAGCTGTGTGTATGAAACTTGTACCCATTTACGAAGTATGTATTCATCTTTTTATACTCGTAATATGGGCCATGACATATATGTCGCAAAAAATCAAACTTGATGCCATTCACCGGATTGTTTACCTATATTAAAATTAAATGGATTAGAGTAAATTAACAAGAGTTCGATGACGGCAGTAATGTTTTTAAATCAAAGGAAAAATATATGAGTTTCCATAACACTTACAAATGCCGTAAACCAGTCTGTAAAATGATCAATGACTGCATGTGGACCAAATTCAGCAACAAAGTGACTGCGTTATGTAACGAACTACTTTACATTAGAAAGAATACTTATGAAGGCCTTTGTATCTTCCATACAATATGGGCACGCTAGCTTCCCTGCAGTGGACCAGCCAGACAACATCCCATAAGCTGGAAAGTCATTTATGGTCCACATCAAAGAAGCATGCATTTGGAAGTTCTGCTTCATTGATACATCGTAGGTTTCCACTCATTCATGCCAAAGTGTCTGCAATTCATCAATCAAAGGCTGCAAATAAACATCAATACGAGTTTTCGGGTTATGTGGACCAGGTATTATACAATTCAAAAAAAGATATGGACTGGTCATGCACATTCCGGGAGGCAGGTTGTATGGTGTGACAAATACGGGCCAACAAGAATATGGCGTGGACGAGACATCAAAAGGGGTAAAGCCATCGGAACACAGCCCCAACCTTACATTCCTCGGCTCGCTAGCAAATGACGGATACACTTGATCAAAGTGTTTCCATGCCTCACCATCTGAGGGGTGTGATAGAATACCCGCCTGCCTGGTCCGCTCATGATGCCACCTCATATGAGGAGCAGAACTCATGGAAGCATACAACCTCTTTAACCTGGGTATAAGCGGCAAGTAATGCATCCACTTAACAGGTTTCGGCTTCTTTTTTTGATGTTTCTCGGGCTTGTATCGAGGCTCATCACAAAATCTACATTGCACGAGCTCTGCATCATCCTTGTAATATAGCATGCACCCATTAACACAGCAATGAATCTTATGAGAAGTAAGGCCTAATGAGGAAACCAACTTCTTTGTGAAGTAATAAGATGTGAATTAATAAGAAGTTGGTAAGTCCATGTTAGCCGGCTTTAGTTCATTCATGAGGCCTATGATGGAATCCATGGCAGCTTGAGAAATACTATAATCTGATTTGATACTCTGCAATCTGACAGCAACAGACAACTTGGAATGTACCGAGCCCTCATGGAATGGACGACTTGCTTCCTCCAACATTTTATAGAATTCACTTGCCTCGGCATTTGGAATGTGCTCAGTGTTAGGCTGTGATGTACCCGGCTGCATGGGATCATCATCCGGGTACATACCAAAAGCATCACGAACCATATCATCCATTCTATAATCATTACGGTCTGGTTCCAAAACCGGAGAACTAGTAGTGCCATGAATATTTTGAAGCATTTGAATGTGACCCTGCAAATCCCACGGCTCTCCATGATAACGCCAAATATAGTAATCTGGCATAAACCCCATTTCTAACAGATGCACTTGCACGGTCGTCATATCTTGGATGGTGCAACATTTGCACTTTATGCATGGGCACTTAATTGTACCAAACCTTATAAAAGGTTCGGTTGTTTTTGCTAAAGCAACAAATTCCTTAAGACCCTCTTCAAATTCAGGCCTTATCCCCCGCCGACCGGGGAAAAGTCTATTGTCCATCCACAAACGACGTGCATTATATTCCATATCTACACAAAAATTGCCAAATTGAGAACAATCCCAACATATCCCAACAATCACTATAATTAATCCCAATAATCACAACCCTATATTTCAAGTTCATCAACCCAAAATAAAGTAATTATAACTAACAACTAACATGTTAACAACATATATAGGCTCTCCATTATTTATAAATATATATATATAATTAAATTCGGATTATTAAACCAAAAAAAAAAAAAAATTACCTCTACTTTGTATTGGATCCAATGGCAAGAAAGTATGAGTTACCAATGTGCTATCCACCAAAAAACTACAAAAAAAATGCATTTAAAAGTCATTATATGAGTTTTTAAAAAAATAACAAAAATTACTAAAAAATGAAATTTACCTTGAATTTGTAGGTTTAGATCGTGTTAAATGTTAATATGGAGGTAATAGAGTAGTAATTTAAAGTTATATGGGGTTTATAGTGGTGGAAAGTTGATTATGGGGTGGGGGGGGTTCGGTTTTTAGGGATTGGGTGGGTTTTGGGAAATTTGAAATGGGGAAGAAAGGGGTTCTGCCCCGTTTTTAGTAACAGTTATGCGACCGACATGCGACCGATTGTCGGTCGCATAGCTGTGACTAATTTTTCAGAGACCAACGTGCGACCGATTTTCGGTCGCCACTTTATTTCGTTGACTGTGCGACCGAAAATCGGTCGCACAACTGTGGAGACCGAAATTCGGTCGCCTGATGGTGGTCTCAGATTCAGCTTTTTTTAGTAGTGTTTATCTCTTTCAACATTCTCCCCATATAACTTGAAGTGCCACATTGCAGGCAGCACATACAACACTTGTCAATCCTTTTTAAGTCAGTGTTGCCCCCGTGGTAGCACTTGACTTTTTATCTCTTTCAACATTCTCTCAAATAACTTGAAGTGCTACCCCCGCAGACAACACTTGCCCTTTATATTTTCCAAAGAGGCAGTTTATATCTTGAAGTGTTGCACCCATAGTAGCACTTGTCAATTTATAGAAGTGTTGCCCCCGAGGCCATTTTGTTAAATCATTCTTAAGTGGGGATAAAAAACATGACCAGGGATAAGGGGTACATGTAGTGAAATTTCTTTCTACGAGTTAAACCATTCAAGCAATTAAAAATAAAACGAGCGATTAACAAGTTGATTAGTTGATCAATTAAATCAAGAGTGCATGAACGGTTTAGATTGTTTATATGGGTGTTAAATAGAAAAACAAGTGATAGACGTATCAACCGATTAATCAGTAATGATGCTATTATGAGACTATCTAGACTGTAAATCAATGACTAAGCTAAAACCGATCGAGCAAGGCAACAACAGTGATTGATAGATAATAAAAGACAATGGCAATATGTAAAGAAAATAAGTGAATAAAGCGATAAAGCTTATTGAATTAATTGGGCGCTCGTACTCCGGTGAAGGGGATGGAATCCGTCTCCTCCAAAGTGAAGCAATGTTAAATCTCAGTAATACAATAGCAAAGGGAAGAACACTGATGAATTGTAGTAGCTAATAACAAAGAATAATTAAGTGTTTCTATAAGATTGGGCGTTCGGAAGAACGTAAGTTGTACAATGTGGGGAAGGGGGTCTTTTGGAGACTCCTATCTCTAGTTGAAGTCCACGCTCTGCAGGTTTCTTCTCGATGTTGGGCATAAATTTTGTATTTTGGCATTAATTTCTTATCATGTTTAGCTTTATTTTGAGGATATTATGTGTCAATGATCGAATTGAGATATATTGCTAACTTGATGTGTTTGAAGGTTGAAAGAATGAAATGAAGGAAACTAGAGCTTAATTGGGACGAAAACAAGGAAGGAGCATCGCAAACAGCCGTCCATGCTTCGCATGGATCAGTGTCTCGCCTGGGAAAAGCAAGAATTGAAGTAAACAAAGGAGCAGCAGTGCAAACAGCGATCGGCGCTGGGCATGAGCCGGTGTTTGCACTGGAAAGTTGTCCTAGACGACTTGGGAGAGGCCAAAAACGTTTCCCACTTATTGTATTCCATATATAAGCCCTTGTAATCATATTTTTGGGGCTACTGACGTACTTTGGAGGCAAGAAACATACAAGGAGGCTAGAGCTTTGGAGATTTAAAGAAACAAGAATTTTTCCAAAAATTCTTTCTTCCGCTTTGTAATTTATTCATTCATGAATTATATTGATATGATTGTCAAGAACATGAGTGGCTAAGTTACTCATTCTAGGGTTGATTGAACCACTCCTTTACATATGTGTTACGGATATTCGTTTTAATGAATGAAAACTTGATAATTCCTCCTATCTAAGTGTTTACGTTTTATTTGCTATTGATTAGAAGGACCCCCAATTGATTGTTCCATTATTTCTTGTGTGTCTAGGGATAGATTCATAAGTTAGGGTTAAACATTTAGCAATATTTCAACCTAAAACCAAGACATTACTTAGGTTGTCAATAAGATGATTTGTGACCATTGACCCTGATTGTGAACAACACTTGTAGTCCTGTTTATCTTCATTAGTTAATTGGAAAATTAGTTAGTAAAAGTTACAGTTATTACACGGAAGTGAATAGCTCTGAATTTGGAGAAAGTGTTCAATAAGAAAAACCAATTTGAATTCGTTAAATCATTATTCTAATACATAGGTAGGAGTTGGGTAGATCAATCCTAGGCTTTACATCCTTGAATCAATTTTATTCTCTATTAATTGTTGTTTACTCTATTGTTAATTTTTATTACTTAGTTGTTACTACACAATCAACCTTAAATCAAACACCCTTAGAAGTTAGTTTATAGGTAAATTAGTTAGAATAACAACTAGATTTTGAGTGTTCTCTGCGGGATTCGACCTCGGGACTTTAAGTACCGAGCTATATTTGTTGCGACCGTTTAGTCCCTTTTATAGGGCGTAGTTGGGCGTGATCACTTTCCACCAGTAGATAATATTTTATTCATGTCCAACGGCCTCCCTAAAATATTGGAGTCGGCTGGAGATAAGGTTTATCTTCTGATTGCAACCGAATGCTTGTCTCTGAAATAATTGTGTAAGGTTCTTTGATCGATCGCTCTTTTCTAGCCTCCGTTATCATTCAGCTTCTGATGATGAAGCCCTTGCTGACTTGTCTCCGATATTCATGTTGTGTCTGCCACGTCATCGTATACATGTTGCCAAGCGTCTGGCTAGATTTTGGCCAGTACACAAGTAAAATATTGTCAGTTATTTACAAGTTTACTTTGAGCCCGTTTGGGTGAGCTTATTTTACGCAGCTTATAAGCACTTGTGCTTAAAAATATTTTTTAAGTGCTGAAAGTTATTTTGTAAATAAGCAGTTACGTATTTGGATAGAAGTGCTGAAATTGAAAAAAAAGTTGCAGAGCTGTTTGGTTAAAAAATATTTTTTTATGTTAAATGACTAAAATATCATTAAAATAAACCCCCCCCCCCCTCCCCAAAAAAATAGAAGTATAATGTAGGCCCTTTTTTAATGAGTGTTAGTGAATTAGAAAAAATCATAAGGGATAAAATGATAAAATTAATTGATTAAACCATAAGGAATAGCTTTTAAGCCAAAAACAATAAGTTAGGATTACGATTTTGGCTTATTTTTGACTTATATTTGGCCAAGCTGCCAAAATCAGCTTATTTTGAGAAGCGCCTTTTATCAAAAGTGCTTTTCAAAGAAGTGTTTTGCAAGATAAGCAGTTTGTGTTTGGCCAAATTTTAGAAAATTGCTATTGTTATTAATTTGTGTTTGACCAATATATGAAAAAATTGTCAATGGATATATAATAATATTTATTTGATTAAATATGGAAGTTTGAAATGGGTATTCTTGTCCCAAATAATCAAAAATATTTATTTTTTCAAGAAGCTACTTTTTTCAGTTTCTTCCCCATAGCAAGAAAACAGCTTTTGGTGCTACTCAAAAACACTTATTTTTCCCCCAGAAGCTTGGCCAAACACCCTAAAATTTTAAAATAAGCACTTTTTAAGAAAAATAAGCACTTTTGGCTCTCCAGAAGCTTGGCCAAATAGGCTCTTAAAAGCCAAGTACTTTTAAGCTATTTTACATTTATTCTACAACAAAAAAAGTGACTTAAAAGCTTATTTGACTAGCTTTTAAGTTTACCCAAACACCTTCTTTGTATGTTTGTCAAAATTTTGTAACGTATTTTATTTAGAAACTATATACTCCATTAATCATGAATTTTTTAAATATTTTCGAGTGACGTGTCATAAAGGAAAATTACACGTTAATTAGGTGTCCAAAGTAATTTGAAATGAGACATATAAATTGAGTGAGAGAGCAGTAGCAGCAGAAGTATCAGCTAATAACAATGGATAAAGCAACACCTGTACGGAACTCACATACCTCCACCGCCGATCTGCTGACGTGGTCTGAGGTTGCGCCGCCGCCGCATTCTACCGCCGTCCACGCTGCCGCCGCCGGCAGATCCTTTCACTCCGGTGCTCGTTCTCATCAAGTAATTATAAAATTACTTCATCATTTGCTAATTGCTTTAAATTAGGGCTTTGTTTTTTTGTTCCTTATATTTTCTATGTTTATTTTTTTAGCCTTCTGACGATATCGGTAAGGCCGTGTTTGGTGGTCAGATCACTGATGAAGAAGCTGAAAACCTAAACAAACGGTAAGCCAATAATTTAATTCGTCTTTTTTAAAAGGAATTCTATATCATTTATTGGCGATTCGATAATTTCTTAGATCTGATAATGCATTTTAGTTGTAGGGATCTTTACACAAATAGCCGACCCGATTCACTGTTTACATTCCCTAGCTGGTAGGCGGAGCCAGAAATTAACGGGAGGGGTTAAAAAAAATTAGAATGTCACAATTGGGATTTGAACTTGTGAGCTAAAGTAAATCTTTAATCCTCTTTACCACTTTACTAGTTAATTGCCTTGTGTCAATGGGGTTCAATAGTGTGCATATTATCAAAAGTTTCATTTTGTAGCCTATTTGCGCAGTGTAATTATTTGACGAAGGGGGTTTGAACTCCCTTGGTTATGCATAGCTCCGCCCCTGGCTGGTATACATGGATTATACACGGCTACACACATATTATACAGATATTATACATCCACTAGTTATTTTTTTTTTATTTGGGAACTTTGGAGAAATAGTCGCCCTAGTCAAGATACATAGATCATATACTTATTACACACATAAATGGCTATTTTTGGTTTAAGCGGCCTAGCTGCAGTGTAAAAATCCCTTTTTGTTTAGGTGGTTGGTTGGGCTGCTATTTAGGTTTATTTATCTTTATGTTATTTTTTCTTTATTTTAGTATTCATAAAGATTTGAGTTACTTGTTCCTGAGACGCGATCTACTATTTTTAGACATTTCAATTTTCAGTTCTATTATTTGTAATTTTATATCATGTAGCTAGGCAGCATTCATGGGTTTTGGAATTGGACATTTGAAGAGATTGTAATGTGTAGTAACTTCAAGTATTTCACTATCAAGTGATGAGTGTACGTGGCAAAATTTAAGGAAAACAATGAACGAGGCAGAGTTTTTATGGCCCTTGAGATCATTGTATTTCGAAAATCTATATATTCTGACATCATTAGGATTATTTTGGTATAAATTACAGCCTGTGGTGGTTTGTTCGCTTTGAAAAGCCAAAATTTGCATTTAATTCTTATAAATTCCCTCATCTTTGACCTCTTTGAAATAGGTCGTAGTCATTTTAGCACATTCTTCTCTGTCGAATCCTGGAGATGCGAATATTTGCTTTGGACCCAATGTCCCTTAAGAATATTAGTAGCAAAAATGATATCCATGACAAGTGCGTTATCAAGGGGTATCATGATTGTTATAAAAAAGGTTGTACAGTTAGGCATACGGAGGTGAATGGCAAGTTTTACATTGAGAATTTATTGTGTTAAATCTTTTCTTCCACCTCGTCAGACTAGTGGAAGCAAACTTTGGACTAAGAGGTTTTGTTTGGAAAGAAATGAAAAATCAAGTGCTTGGCAAAGACTTCAAAGTTAATGTAATTTGACCCTTTAAACTAAGTCTTGTTGAAACTTGTCTTCAGGAAACCTTGTTCAGGGTATAAACTGAGGGAGATCAGTGGCAGCAATATATTTTCTGGTGGTGGAGAAGATGGTGCATCAGAATCTGGAACATTTGATGGCAATTTTAACAACAGGACATCAGTGCGCATTATCCAGGTAATTTTCCCTCGTATTTAAGGGAAATCAATATACACTGGACTAGCAACAATCAAGAAACCAGTGAATAGCAATTTAACAAAAAAATTTACAATGAATCGCAGCAAGCTGCAAATGGAATTAGCCAGATTTCATTCAGTACTGAAGAAGACGTTTCCCCCAAGAAACCTACCACTCCAACCGAAGTGGCAAAGCAGCGTGAGTTGAGTGGAAACTTAGAAACTGAGTCAGATAGCAAAGTCAAGAAGCAGCTATCAAATGCAAAGAGCAAGGAGCTTAGCGGAAACGACATCTTTGGCCCTCCTCCAGAAGTTCCTCCTAGATCACTGGTTGCTGCACGCTCCTTGGAGTCGAAGGAAAGCAAAGACATGGGTGAACCTGCCCCACGAACTGTACGCACATCTGTTAGGGTTTCTAATGTGAGTTGCCTTTGTGACTTGCTTCTATTCCAACACCAGCCAAAACATGAAAAAGAAAGTTGTGCTCAATCTCTTCTTTCTATCTTATTTGAAAAAAAAGTGAAGAGTTGTGACATGTTGATGTTCTTTTACCTGGTTAAACTCCTTAGGTGCTTTATAGTTGAGAGAAGGAAAAATTTATAGTCCAGTAAGGTGCCTTTTAACTTAATTACTCTGAAGCACAAAAAAATTTGGTGAAGTTACTTAGATTTAGCACCTCTGGTGGCTTAGGAATTCAAAGAACAAAAGGAGTTGCAATCAGTAGGCTCATTTTTACTGTGGAAGAAATCAACTACACTACTGTTCTATTTTCTACATAATGTCCAATGCTGTCTAAGATTGACATTTACTGCCTAATTATCTCACATACTGTCTTGTCCTTAAATTTCTATTTGCCTTTTATCTTTTTTTGTTTGGCTTCTACTATTATGGGCTCTCATTACTGTTGCCACGTTTGTAGCCTGCTGGTGGTCAAAGCAGTATCTTGTTTGGTGATGAACCAGTTGTCAACGCAACAAAGAAAATACATAACCAGAAGTTTGCAGAATTGACCGGCAATGACATTTTCAAGGGGGATATTCCTCCTGGATCTGCTGAGAAGCCACTGAGCAGCGCTAAGCTAAGAGAAATGAGTGGTAATGATATATTTTCTGATGGAAAAATTGAATCCAGGGATCACCTCGGTGGTGTGCGCAAACCACCTGGTGGGACAAGCACTATTTCATTAGTGTAATCACATTAAATGGCTTTCATGTAACCTGTCGTGTGTTTGCCACATTTTGGCTGCTTTCTGACCAAGGAGGACTTCTGGCATTTGGGATTGAGGATTGTAAATTTTGTTGTGTCAATACTCTAATTAGCTACAACATGCAGAGTAGTTAGCCACATCTCTGTTGAACTGTTGTAGGAACTATAAACTAGCAATCCAGGAAACATCTGGCCCGTTCAATCTGTCCCAGTTGGCTTGATGGGTGTTATTATATATCGTGTTTTATCATCCTATCGTGTACCGATGTTTGCTGCTATTTTTAGTTAGCCAGCGTGCAAATGCATCCAAGAAGGAAATGAGATTTTTAAACTGATTCTGGCAAATGATAGAATTGTGCAGCCAGTACAGTGGATAGACAAAACACATGAGTTCTTTTACCATCATATTAATTACACAAGAAGAAATAAAAAGGTGGAATAAGCTCGTGTAAGGTTTGGTAGTACTTTCAAGTAACAAAACTGTGAACTTGTATTATTCTTTTTGTGCTGTGTTATCCAAGCAGAACGTCAAATTTAAAAGTAAATTTAAGACACAAGTCAAGATATAAAATTACTAAAGTTGTCTGAATATTCTCCTATGGACAGAAGCAATTACCAAGATTTTCTGGAAACGATGAGCTTGACTAGGAGTATTATGGAGTGATAAAAGGGAAAAACACAAAGGACAAACTTATGCAACCGTCCTCTCAATGTTTACAAATGCACACAAAAATAAAATTACATATTCGACTTCACTGGGGATCGAACCCAGAATCTCTGGTTCCGTAGACCAGCGCCTTATCCATTGGGCCATGAAGTCCTTGTTATGTCAATTCTCAGCAAGTTAGACTACATACGCATCCTTAGTATTGTTAAAGGCTGGAAGAATACCACCCAGAGGAATGAATGAGATGTCTCAATCTTTAAATAAATATCACTGGAAATTTTTTGATAGTGAGGGTCTCCTTTCTTAACGAGTTCTATACTGTGTGAGTCTAGATTAGTTTGGCCAGTGGTTCCAGATACCTACTAGTTATAAAATAGAATGCTTAATTGTAGCTTTAAGGATTATGTTATCCAAATTATTTTGATTGTGTTTATATGTATATTTTAATTATTTCTTGATTAGCACATCTATGTGCAAAAGCTTAACTTTAAATTGTTATAGCTCTAACATATCTTGGCGTGTTTGTTTGGGTTTTCGCTTTCGACAACTCTTCTTGTTATAAATAGATAACTTGAAACAAAAAATGTTGTACTACTAACAAGGAACAAGAACAGCAGCAGCACTGTTATTTAAGGAGTAAAGCCGCCAGAATTTTGCTGTGCTATTTTTCTGCAAGAGGTTACCCAATGATCCTATTAACCCATGGAATTACTTGTATGGACATGAAAAGTAACCTAAGAAGTACCTTACTTAGTAGCTAAGAAAACAGAATACCTGAGACAAACTTGTCATCTAATAAAGGGTGATAGTTTTTCATTCTTATTTCCTCCCAGGTGTCCCTGCCATAGAGTGCATACATCCCATGGAACGTAGCCAAAAGTTGTTGAGGAATGAGAGAAGTAGAGTTGTAAACATGGTAAAGAAGGCTAAGGTGGACAACAAGATAGACGAGTTGGATATGAAGATAATCGAAGACTGTGAAGCTGAAAATAGGGCAGTGGCGTCTCGGTGGCTTATGCCTTTGCCTATGGTTGTCATGATGGCTGCTGGTGGTGCAACCATTGTGCTTGTTTGCTACATCAAGTATGCAGCTAGGAGAAAGTGATAAAAGTGAAACAGTGCAACATCAAAATTCAAAAATTGACAATAGTCCTTGTTGAAATGGCCCTTCTCAATTTCTACAAATGGAAACATATATATAGCAAATGAATAATCAGAATAGTTGATATATGACCCAAAATAGTTGACAAGTGACAAGTACATGTAACACATGGATTAAAAACCAATCACCCTGACAAACACATCGGTCCCTTGTATATAAACTTCTGTTGCAACTTTACTGAGTTGAAGCACAAATATTTTCTAGTCTAATCTGCATACTTCCACCAATTCAATATTGTTCAAGCTCTGCTATCTTGGAACTCTCTGTTCCATATATATTATATGTATGGGTCTAAATAAGTTTAGGTACACAAATCGAATTTGGATTCGAATATAAACAGATCTTTGTATCAAAGCTTGAATAAACGTGCAAAAGTAGACGTAAATGCGTAAAAGTAACTTGATTTCAATATATGGATGTTGAGTACAAATTTGGGCAGAGTTTCGTTATATATTTCTGAATGCCTATTACATAAAGTGAACTACTATTTATAGGTATAAGCTTTGCCCACGATCTCCACTCCCTGCTGCCACGTCGTCCCACGATCTTGGTGAGTAATGGCTGAGTTAGTGGGGTGAAGTAATGGGCTACAAAGCCGCTTGAACCGAGGGGATCCACCGAGGTGAGAGCTGACGACCTCGGTGGCTTGGCCCTGCTGCTTGACCGAGGTGAAGGTTACCGAAGCTCAGCTCGCGGCTCGCCTTCGGTGACGCATCCTCGGTTTCAAGGCCTCGACGATTTGCTCAATCGCTTCGGCCGTTGTTTAGTCGTGACGTGTTCGGTCGTCTAAGATTTACGTGACCGAAGCAGATCGCCGTGGGTCGATTTTTACCCAATACAGATAGTCCCCCCACTCCTCGGTTCCCTACCGAGGTAACCGAGGAGTGGAATGAGGTTTAGCGGGAAAGAGACGTGGCTCGTTCTTATCCAAGCGTTTCAAAAGTTGTCAACGGTTCGCATCCCATCAGGTCACTTTTTGTGGACACGTGGCATTCATCCGTTGGACCTTTGAACTTCCACGCCGAAGTCCTCGCTTCTCCCAACGTTATAATGATGACAGTGACATCATCGCCTCTTAATCTTCCATACCAATAAAATGGGCGTTTTGTTGAACATTTTCTTCACTTTTTCTTGAACGATCAACAATGCAAAAAAAACTCCATAACTCTTCCAAAATCTTTCCAAGTTTTCGATCAACAGTGAAAACTCAGCTTTTATTTCTACCACCATGTCTACAACTATTTCTAGACAAGACTCTAGCCATTCTGGCGAGAGAGCCAGAGCTGATCAACTCGCTGCCATCACCGCCAGTGGTGAATTTGTTGCCACCGTGCCGCCGCTTCAAATGGTGGAAGTGGAGGGCGGTGAGGAGGTGACCTCCGACGTCGGCGCCTCTGGGCGGCGGAGGCACAGGGTTAGGCATGAAATAGCCGCTGGGGACGACGATGTCAGTTTAGAAGAAGAAGAAACTGTACATGGGGAAGAAGGCGCCGAGGGCGACAATGCCGCGGGCGGTAGAGAGAAAGGGATTGCTACCGAGGGGGATCTTCGGGCCCTGTGATTCCCCTCGAGCAATAACTCAAGCCACATCAGATAATCCCTTCCCATTTTGATAATTCCAAGGACTTGAAATTGCAAACTCAAACGGCTGGGCAAGAGGGGAAGCATAGGAATGTCCCCGTGAACACCACCCCAACCCTCATAACTCAAGCTCACATTGAGCGGGTTCGGAGGGAGTGTCGATTTGAGCCCGAGGTCAAGGTTATCATCCCCGATCCAGCAAGCAGGGTATGCCATAACATCGAGGGTATGTCTTTTGCTTACACTTACCCCTTCACCATCGGCTTCTCTCTTCCAGTCCACAAAGTCATCGATGACTTCTGCCGGGCCTATAATTTGTGCCTGGCCCAACTTGGCCCCGGTGTCTGGAGAGTCGTCCAATGCATGGATTGGCTGAGCAAAGAGGCGAAGGTGGACTTCACTTTGCAACACCTTATTTCTCTTTACTACCCTTACTTCCACAAAGCCGGGGTAGTGGCGCTCAACAACCGAGGCAAGTTTGCCCTCCTCCACAAGAGTGAGGACCACGGAGACCGAGGCTGGAGTGAGCGGTACATCTTGCTGGAGACCAAGGTCGTATCTACCGAGCCCAATTTCCCCGAACGGTGGAATAACACACGTAAGTACCTTTCTTCTTACATTTTGCTCCTCGGTGGCTATCAACACTCTGCTGATCTTGTCTTTCTATTGTTTTTTCAGCCAATAAGGTGGACATCGTGCCCCCGGCGGGTTTGATTGCATGGGTCAAAGCGATGACCGGGGCTCTCAAGCGCCCCATAAGAACGTGGATGAAGATGGCCGCCGAACATGGCTGGCAGTGCAAGAGGCATGGTGAGTTTTGAATGAAGCTTTGATAGGTGGGTCACTTTGGATTTTGATTTTGTTTTTCTAAGCTCTTTCCTCGGTGCTAGGTTTTCCCAATCGTGCTGCCAACACTAAGAAGAGCAAGAAGAAAAAAGATGAGAAAAGGAAAGAGGGAGAAGAGACCGAGTCGGATGATGATCTGGCTGCGGTGGCGGCAGTGGCGGGAGAATATAAGGGATTGAAGGCTTCCAAGTCTTCAAAAACTTCCAAGGGAGCCCCCGATCAAGGGACTTCCAAAGGTAACACTTCTCCTCGGTTCATGTAGTGAATTAGCATTCCTTTTCCGTTTTCTTAAACTTACTTTTCCCTTGATCGCAGGCGTGAAGCGGAAGAGGGCTACCTCGAAAAAGCCATCCCGCTCGGTGACCCCTCGTACCGAGGTGAAGATCCCTCGCCAGCCCGAAGCGGCAACTGAAAGGCACCGAGGACTGGTGGACGAGTCCGAAGACGAAGCTTTTGGGGCTTGGACTCAAAGACAGGTTGATGTTATCGACCTTGAGGGCCATGAACTTGAATCTGCCTCTGCTGCGGAGAAAGCCAAGGGTAAGGCTAAGGTCACCGAGGCGGGTACTGCTGCATTCGTTGGGGAGGTTGGCACCGAGTCAGTAAGAGCACACTCCGAACCCGCGAGGATTTCCTCCTCGGTGGGGTCTTATCGGAAGCTTGAAGTGCCAATATCTTCAAACCTACTTGGTTGCAGCCCCGAGGACCTTTTGAGGCTTACGCCTTTGCTAGGGCCAACCGAAGACAGGCTCATGCAAGATTTTACCTCTGGCCAGTTATACAGTACCCTGGCCTCCAACGCAGTAAGGGTAAGTTTCATCATACTTGAAATTCAAAAGGACCAAAGAATTTTAACTTACCTTTACCTTCGGGCTATTTCGAACTTCGGTTTGTTTGTTTTTTGCTTAGACCTTCATCCTCTCTCTGAAAGCCGTCGAGGTTGAGTCCTCGAGGACTACCGAGGTTCGGCGCGTATCTCGCTTATGGGACCAGCAAAGGGATAAATTCAACGCCCAGATAGCTTTGATGAAAACTGATCGAGCCAAGTCCCAGGCCGATCTACACGAAGCCGAGGCGAATTCCGAGGCCAAGATTAAGATCCTCAATGATGATTTTCAAGCTGAACGCTCGAGGTTGGCTGAAGAGGTCGCGAGGTTGAGTGATGAGCTGTCTCGAACCAAGACCGAGGCTGTGAACATGGCCAGGAAGCACCACGAGCAGTTGAAGGATCACCTGCTTCATATCAAGAAGCTAGAGGGTGAAACTTCCAAACTTTCAGCCAAAGATGCTCAGATTGCGGCCCTGAAGGATGAAATCGCCGATCGAAAAGATAAGGCTGCACTTAAGGTGAAAAGAGCCGAGCTAGACAAGCGGTGGGCCATTATCAAGTCTCGGCTAAGGCTGCTCAAGCGATGTCGCGCCGGGGAGATTGATCTAGATGAAGAGATTGCCAAAGCCGAGGTGAAATCAGCGGAGGCTCAAGCGATCATTGATGAGCTTCCATCAAGTGAAGCTTCGAGCGGCGATGAAGACGAAGAAGAAGATGAAGATGCCGAGGGGGGCTCCGGGGATGGAGGTGATTCTCCCGAGGCGTAAGCCGCTTATAGCACTTCTTTGTAAGCCTTCGGGCTTTTAAGTTTGGACTTTTCGACCTTCGGGTCATTTTTTAATGTAAATGTTCAGCCCTCGGGCCTTTAATGAAAGTTTTTACATCTTTTACTTCGTGTGTTGGTTTTTTACATATACCGAACACTTTGATGCGAATTTTAATGTTTGCTTGCAAGACTTAAGTAGAGTTTGACCGATGCAAACTTAGGACGACGTCTCGCCCTCGAGTCGATGCATTGCGCGGTTTCAAAATATAAAGAGTTACACAGATAAAATGAGTGCAAACGAAGTCGTTTTATTGATATCGGCAAGCCAAAGGCTATGTACAAAGAACCAAGTCAGAGCGGACCTTGGGTAGAAAAAGTAAAAAACTTTCAATGAAAATATGCCGCTATCGGGCTAATTACAATGCACTGAATCTAATCCTCGGGCGTCAGTCCCCGATTATCGGATAGATAAGCTTTGGTTGGGAGGCTCGATGTCGACCTCGCTATCAACCCTTCTCACTCCCCCCCAGTGTTCGGTTGTGAATCTTGATGAAGATCCGAGCACTGGAGTCGGTTCGGTTCGCTTCCTGAAAAGGTCAAGCAAAAAGATGGAACGAGGAGTAAGTCAGTACATTGTTACTATCAATGCCAAGGGAGCGTTGTTCGGCTCGAGGCTGTTTAATTTAAAAAGAATTGAAAGATATTTACCTTGGCTAAAAGTAATATCGCTTCAGATGAGAGACATTCCAATTCAGAGGTTTGGGTTCGCCCTGAAGAGACTCGATTTGGTAAGAGCCTTTTCCAACGATTGCGTTGACCCTGTAGGGTCCTTCCCAATTTGCAATGAGTTTTCCCCCGTTGTCCTCCTTTGTTGATTGGTTAACAGTTTTCAACACATAATCTCCCACCTTGAAATCTCTAAATTTAGCCTTCCTGTTGAGGTAGGCCTCGATCTGCCTTTTTTGGGCAGCAAGCCGAACCAAAGCTAATTCTCTCTTCTCTTCGAGCAAGTCTAGCTCAATGCGCATCGCCTCTTGATTGGCATCTTCGGTTGTATGAGCGTACCGAAGGCTTGGTTCGCCCACTTCTACTGGGATGAGAGAATCCATGCCATAGGCTAGTGAAAAGGGAGTCTCACCGGTGCTGTTCTTCTCAGTTGTTCGCATGGCCCACAGCACCCCATGCAGCTCCTCGGGCCAAGGACCTTTCTTCTCATCAAGTCGCTTCTTCAAATTTTCAATTATGATCCTATTTGAAGACTCAGCTTGGCCATTAGCACTTGGGTGATATGGAGTCTAGGCTATCCTTTTATTCCCCATTGTTTGAAAAAGTCAGTGATAGCAGCCCCCATGAATTGTTTGCCATTGTCACAGGCGATCTCTTTTGGGACGCCGAACCTGTAGATGATATTCTTTCTAATGAAGTCGATTACTTGCTTTTGCTTCACTTCGGTGAGAGCTGCCGCTTCCACCCATTTTGTAAAGTAATCGGTCAACACTAAGATGAAACGAACACCACCTTTTCCTTTGGGCAATGGTCCCACGACATCCATTCCCCATTTCATGAAGGGCCACAGTGACACCACCGAATGAAGAGGCTCGGCCTGTTGATGAATCATCGGTCCGTGGCGCTGGCACTTATCACATTTTTGCACGAAGGCTTTCACATCAGCACTTATTGTGGGCCAATAATACCCAGCTCTTAGCAATTTACGCACTAAGGACTTTCCCCCCGAATGGTTGCCACATTCGCCTTCGTGCACTTCAGCCATCACATACCTTGCCTCGTCGGGGCCCAAACATTTGGCCACCGGGCCGCAATACAGTCTTTTGTACAAATTGCCCTCGATCAAGTGATACGAGGCCGCTTGAGTTCTCAGCTTCCTTGTTTCTTTTCTATTTTGGGGGACAGTCCCCGAGTCGAAGTAGGAGATGAATTTGCTTCGCCAATCCCAACGATTGTCCACGGAATTAACTTGTAATTTCATCTCTCTCATTTGTGTTGTTAGCAATCGAACCACCGAGTCAGTCCCCGAGTGGGCTTCATCGATTGCTGAACCAAGATTCGCCAAGGCATCAGCCTCGGTGTTCTCCTCCCGGGGTATTTGCTTAATCTGCCATTCTTGGAATTGTGTTAAAATCCTTTGTGCTCGATCCAAGTATAGCTGCATTCTGGGCTCTCGAGCAGTATAATCACCAAGGACTTGGTTGACCACCAATTGTGAATCGCACCTTAGTTCAATTCTTTCAACCCCCATTTCTTTGGCTAGCTCTAAGCCTGCTAGAGCTGCTTCATACTCTGCTTCGTTGTTGGTTACTTTTTTGAACCGAACCGAATGCCTGATTTTCTCCCCGGTGGGTGCCCTCAATACGATGCCTAACCCCGAACCTTTTGAATTTTTTGCCCCATCGGTGTGCAGTACCCACAGTTCCGAAGGGGACCCTTTTTCCATTGAGTTCTCCTTTTCCGCCTCAGGCAAAATTCCAATGCTAAAATCAGCCACGAAATCCGCCAAGACTTGGGACTTAATGGCTGTTCGAGGTTGATAAGTGATGTCATATTCACTTAACTCAACCGCCCATTTAGACAATCTCCCCGACAACTCTGGCTTATGCAATATATTTCTCAAGGGGAAAGTTGAAACTACTGCTATTGGATGGCATTGAAAGTAGGGGCGCAGTTTTCGAGCAGTAATTAGTAAGGCAAGAGCTAATTTTTCCAAGTGTGGGTACCTGGTTTCAGCATCAAGGAGTGTCTTGCTTACATAATAGATGGGCTGTTGTTTGCCATCTTCCTCTCGAACCAGGACCGCACTGACTGATACCTCGGACACTGCTAAATATACCAGCAATGTCTCTCATTCCTTCGGCTTGGCAAGCAACGGTGCGTTAGCCAAGTATTGCTTCAGATCTTTCAACGCCTGCTTACACTCCGGTGTCCACTCGAAGTGATTGTTCTTTCTCAGAACGGAGAAGAAGTTGTGGCATCTCTCCGAGGATCTTGAGATAAAGCGACTCAAGGCAGCGACTCGGCCAGTTAAGCGTTGAACCTCCTTTACCCTGGTTAACTCCTCGGGGATTTCTTCAATGGCTCTGATTTTATCTGGGTTAGCTTCGATTCCTCGCTCGGAGACAATAAAACCCAAGAATTTGCCTGATCCTACGCCGAAGGCGCACTTCTCAGGGTTCAATTTCATACCATATTGTCTCAATACAGCAAAAGCTTCCCTCAGGTGATTCAAATAATCCTCGATTTGGATCGATTTGATGAGCATGTCGTCTATGTAGACCTCCATAGACTTCCCGATGTACTCTTTAAACATGCGACACACCAGCCTTTGGTATGTCGCCCCGGCGTTCTTTAGACCGAAGGGCATTACTTTATAACAGAAGGTACCTCGGTCTGTGATGAACGAGGTTTTCTCTTCGTCCTTCGGGTCCATGAGAATTTGGTTGTACCCCGAGTATGCATCTAGAAAAGTTAATAGTTTATGTCCAGCCGTGGAGTCTATTAACCTGTCAATTTGTGGCAGTGGGTATGAATCTTTGGGGAAAGCTTTGTTCAAATCAGTGTAATCCACGCACATTCTCTACTTGCCATTTTTCTTTGGCACCACCACAACATTGGCCAACCACTCAGGATACTTCACTTCTCTGATGAAACCATTTTCTTGCAGTTTCGCGGTTTCGTCTTCGATTGCCTTCCTTTTGACCCCGGCGTGAGGACTTTTCTTCTGCTTCACCGGGGTAAACTTTGGGTCTACAGTCAATTTGTGGGTCATGATCTCCGGATCGATACCCGTCATGTCTGAATGCGACCAAGCAAAACAATCGAGGTTGGACTTTAGAACTTCTATGATTGCTTTTTTCGACTTCGGGTCCAGCTCCGAGCCGACAAATACCTTCCTATCGGGGAAATCTTTCGATATAGTGAAAGACTCCAACTCTTCAATAGTTGAGTCCTCGGCCTTTTGCTTCCGAGGCTCTTGAACACAAGCTGGAAGTTTTTCATCTCCTCCTCGGGCGTCCTCCCCGCTTGACCCCGAATCCTGTAGTTGCTATTGTTTTGGCCCAACCGGGGCGACTCCACTTTTTAGTGCAACTGAATAGCATTCTCTTGCTACTCGCTGCTCCCCCTTGATCGATCTAATCCCCCAAGGTGTAGGGAATTTGATCACTTGATGTAAAGTGGAAGGAACAGCTTCCATGGAGTGGATCCATGGCCTTCCGAGGATCACATTGTAAGCTAGATCCTCGGGCATAACTTGGAACAGTGTCTCCTTAGTAACCCCTTCGGCGAATGTTTTGAGTGTGATCTCACCCAAAGTCTTCTCCGTGGAGTTGTTGAAGCCAGCTAACACTGTTGACTTGGGAACAACTTCACCCTTTAACCACATCTTCTTAACGGCCCCGTAGCTAATTATGTTAACTGAGCTACCGGGTCGATCAAGACTCTTTTGATATCAGAGTCATTGATCCTCAACATGATGACTAGCGCGTCGTGATGAGGGAACATCATCCCATCACAATCATCGTCATCGAAAACAATATCTTTGCCCGAGCCTCCCACTCGAGTCCTTTTCTCCATAGTGATGGAGAGCTTAGCGAACTTTTTGGCAGCGGCAAAGTTCACGCCATTCACTTCGGATCCCCCAGTGATGACATTCACTACTCTTTCAGGGGGTGGAGCCCGAGGTGGTTGTCCGTCACCTCGATTCTTGGAAAAGTTGTCTTTTCCCTTATCAGTGAGGAAATCTGCCAAGACTCCTTTCTTCAGTAGGTGGGCCACCTCGAGGCGTAGAGCTTTGCAGTCCTCGGTTCTGTGGTCATAATCTGCATGAAATTCACAATGCAGCCCTTTTGTCCGCCGGGGTCCTCATATCTTTAGGAACCCTTACCCCGGCTGTCCCCTTGACAACGTCGACCAGCTCCGAGGTCGATATGTTGAAATTATAATCTTGGATCCGAGGAAGATCCTTTCTTGGGACCGAAGCGGAGCTCGAGGGATTTCTTTGGTTCACATTGGTTTGAACCTTCCCCCCGAGCCTTTGGCTTATATGAGAGGCTGGGTATGAGTTACCGGGGTTGTTTCCCAACCTTTGGCTAACATGTTGCCTCGGCGAAGTATAAGGTTCATACCTCCCCTTCGAATTATTTCGTGGTGCTTCGGCGCGATTTGAAGTGTCACCTCGGTTTTGATAACCTCGGTTCTTGAACTCTGCCTCCTCCAATCTGATTTTGGAGTAAGCTCTTCTATGTAGGTCCTCCCACTTCAGGACCTGATACTGTTGCAACTCTTTGCGCAATTCAGCTGCAGCACATGAATTGCGACTATTGATACCCTTTTCGAATGCCATGATGGCCAAGGTATCATCCATTCGAGGCAACTCCATGCGTTCAGCGTGGAATCGCTCGAGGAACTCTTTAAGCGGCTCACCGGAGCGTTGCTTCACTTCACATATATCCTCCTTCCTCTGGAGGATCTTTTGCGCGCCGGTGTGAGCCTTGACAAAGGCGCTGGATAGTTCTTTGAACGAGGAGATTGACCCCGCTGGCAAGCACAAATACCACCGAAGGGCACCTTTTTCTAACGAACTACCAAACTTCTTTAAGAACATCGACTCGAGCTGCGTGGATGTTAAGTCGTTGCTCTTTACCATGGACATGTATTCCCTAATGTGCTCCTTGGGATCAGTTGTCCCATCATACTTTTTAAGGAATGTGAGTTTGAAACCCACAGGAGTTGGAGCTGGAGCTGCTTCGGGCTTATAGGGCTGCTCCCTATACTGCTCGATGTCGAGGTCATCTTCCTCCTTGCTTATCCCCGGTACGCCTTCAAGACGCTTTTCCACGCGCGCCTCGATGCGCGCCTCGATTTCTCTACTCATTCTTTCAACGTCGACCGAAGACGTTGTTTCAGCCACGGTGGGAAACGTCCCGAAGTGTGGCGATGCAGTTGGGTTATTCCCCGAGCCCCCAGACGTGGCTCCATTGTGAAGTCCCCCTGTTGTCGCGCCCGGAGGAACGAAAGGCGGGGTGCCTCCACCAGGAGTCGAAGGCTGGGTGCTGTTTGGGGCAGCGCTATTTCTCGCTTCCAACGAAGCGCGAAGCTCAGCGTTGATACTAGCCTGCTCATCCTGCTTACTTTGGAGAGCCCGTAGTGTGGTGACAACATACATTTGAAATTCTTCAGTTGTCATTGGGGTGAAGGATTGTTGGTTCGTCGGAACGTCAACCTGATCGCTGTTACCACCGTTGTTGTTATCAGCCATAACGTTGGATCACAAATTTCGACAAAAAACAGATTTTGAACTCTGAAACAAGGGTTACTGCTTATATCCCCACAGACGGCGCCAATTTGTATGGGCCTAAATCAGTTTAGGTACACAAATCGAATTTGGATTCGAATATAAACAGATCTTTGTATCAAAGCTTGAATAAACGTGCAAAAGTAGACGTAAATGCGTAAAAGTAACTTGATTTCAATATATGGATGTTGAGTACAAATTTGGGCAGAGTTTCGTTATATATTTCTGAATGCCTATTACATAAAGTGAACTACTATTTATAGGTATAAGCTTTGCCCACGATCTCCACTCCCTGCTGCCACGTCGTCCCACGATCTTGGTGAGTAATGGCTGAGTTAGTGGGGTGAAGTAATGGGCTACAAAGCCGCTTGAACCGAGGGGATCCACCGAGGTGAGAGCTGACGACCTCGGTGGCTTGGCCCTGCTGCTTGACCGAGGTGAAGGTTACCGAAGCTCAGCTCGCGGCTCGCCTTCGGTGATGCATCCTCGGTTTCAAGGCCTCGGCGATTTGCTCAATCGCTTCGGCAGTTGTTTAGTCGTAACGTGTTCGGTCGTCTAAGATTTACGTGACCGAAGCAGATCGCCGTGGGTCGATTTTTACCCAATACATTATATATATACACATAAAAATTTGAATTCCCTATGTGGAAAAAGAACATGATGATCATGTTAATAATACATAGGAAGGAATATGAGCAATAAGATAGAGCTTTAGTAGGAGTAATACATAATGATTCTTTTTTGAGTACACGTAAGCTGCATGATTAATGTAGAGATCTAGTTGCCTATTATAAGACAAATGAATCTCTACTGGTATTATAAAATAGGAACTTTATAGAAATAGCTGCTCTAATCATTAGATTATGCATGCATATAATATGCATGAAATATACAAAACTTAGTATTTTTTATTTAAATGATCTAGCCATTGTTCAGACAGCAGAAAACAGAAAGCAAAATGCACAAGTTCATACCAGAGTAAAAGCAGAAGTTTCAAAAGTACTGGAGATATCCTAAACTATAAGTGCAATTTAAGCTAATTACAATATAATAAAGTAATCCTTGCTTTGGTTTCATGATTTCCTTTATAAGTTAATAGTATCAAATTCCTTCTCAACTAATATCCTCTTCACTATCATCCTTATAATCACTCCCTATTTCATTTATACGGGCATCCAAGTGTTGTTTGCTCGGTTAAAACTCGTGAACAATTAAACAACACAGACAAGTATAAAGATTACGAGGAGTGAGGCTAGTTTGTAGAAATTCCTTAAATGGGGACAAAGTTAAATACTAGTCATAAAAAGGGACATTTTACAAAACCACCAACACAGAAGCCCAGGCCACAACATTATACCCTTTTGTCCCCTGCACTTGCAATTCAAGAAACCATTGCTAAAATCTTCACAAGTTTGCTACATTTTCCAAATTCGAATACGCTGTAACAGAAGAAAAGAATGGGAAGTAGAATAGGAAGAAGAGTTGTGAACTTTGCAAATATTCCAATAAAGCTGCTTATGCCTACCTCTTTCAACAATATCACTGAGATCTCCCTCAAAACCATCCCTTCTGCTTCCAAGGTTACTTCTTTTTTATTTACTACTAACTTTAACACTATTTTTTTTACCTGTTGTAGTACTAACCTGTCTTATTTTCAAGATTGCAAAAATTTCACTTTTTATTTAGTAGATACCCGTTTAAGTACTAAAATTAAATACCCTATCATTCTTTACTAGTTGGGATCAACTATTTTAAAGACCCCAACTAGTTGGGATTTTGTCTAGTGATAAGAGCGGAACTTGTGATGTATAGATTAGGTGCACTTCACTGGTTGGAACCCCGTCACACAAAAGCTTGCTATTTAAGTGGAGAAGGGTTAGAGGGTCGGGCTTATCCACTGAGTTCGAACCGTCTCATTGATAATTTCTCGGTGATTGAGTATATATTTTAGAACTTCTACTATAGGTCATTTGCTTCTAGGAATGGTCAGAGATTTATGCATTTAGAAATATATAGCTCTTGTAGTATTTTTTATTTGTATTTGCATAATCTTGGCTTTAGATGAGGTTAAATAAAGTAACATGATCGATAAGGAATCATATAGCCGTCCCCAACTTGTTTGACTGAGGGATAATTGTTGTTGTTGTTGTTGTTGTTGTTGTTGTTGTTGTTGTTGTTGTTGTGATGACTACCCATCAATATTGAATCCCAAACTAGCTGTGGTCTGCTATATGGAATAATGTGGAATTCTCTAGCACAAAATCTAGTATTTGAATATTTTTGTGGAATTTTATGTGTAGATTGAGATAAAGAGGGTTTTGGAGTCACTGTACGGCTTTGAAGTTGAAAAGGTACAAACTTTAAACATGGATGGAAAGAAGAAGAAGAGAGGTGGGTTGTTGATTGCTAAACCAGATTACAAGAAAGCTTATGTTACTCTTAGGAACCCGTTGTCTATATCGCCAGATCTTTATCCTATACGAATGATCGAAGAGGAGAAGAAGAATATGAGCAAGAAATCTAAGTCCAATAGCATTGTTGAGGATAATGAACCTAAGAAGATGCATTGGCTTGACGAGAAGAAAGATGGAAGGAAGGGGCCAGAGACGAGATACACTCGTTTTCGTGACAATGCTCGTGACCGTGGTGGAGAACGTTCGGGTTCGAATGTTGGTGCTGTAACGGCAAAGTTCCCTTGGAGCAGTATGAGGTCTTATACTTCTAGGTAGATTATCTTTTTCTTTGGAATAATTGAATTTAGATGCTTGCATCACTGTCTTTAGTACAACTGGTGATGTATTTATCTTGGAATGTTCTGGTATACTTATTATAAGTCATATGGATTTCTATGTTTTTATGTTCATTATTTGTTGGAGCCTTGGAGGTATGTTAAACTTTGTAGCTTGAACCAGCTGATCTGATTTTCGGTGTTATTATATATGGATGGTCAGGAATGACAGAATTTTGGTCAAGCTAATGGTCCAAATTCCAACATGTAGTCCTATACCATTTTTAATATGGGAAATAGTATTCTGTGGAAGAAGTAACAAGGATATACATCTTTGTTATGTTCAATCTAGGAATGGGCATTAGAAGTTCAGGATGTCTTTTGCTGCTGACCGTCCAAAGCTAAATAAAAACAATCCATGGAAAAAGAAATTCATCAAAGTTAAGTGCATTCTGTGACTGCTGCAGATGATGGAACTGTGAAATACAGGTAAATGTGACATTGTGGAAAAAAAAATCATGTCAAATAGCAAGGCTAATAGTCTGATTGTTTATGTTTTTGCTTCAAAACGACTAGGAATAACCATGTTTTCATTGTTATATCTGTGGAAAATTAAGTAACAACACATTATTATATATCCAATTTTGCCTCGGTTAGAGCAGTCTTATATATCCAGAACAATAACTGGTAGTTTGATCAGTTTTGTGTATCAGATATAAGTAAAACCACAACTTTGGGGAATCTTAGGATATTGGCTGCCTTAAATGGAAGCTGGCTTACAGTATTATACTATCTCGCTTTCTTCAGTTTCTTCACTGTCCAGTTTAACATGAAAAAGGCCTGATCTTTTATCTTCCTCCATCCAAATGTCCAGACTGATAAATTTATATCGTAGTTGTTTACTTTTACTATATTCTTGTTGCAGCTCCGAAATGATGCGGTCTGAACTTTCTGCATCTTCTTGATGCCCTAATAAATTTTCTTTCTTCATCAAAAAAAAAAAAAAAAAAATGATGCAGTCTGAACTTTTGCTTTGCCAAGTTCTTCTATTGTTCTTTTAGTGAGTTAGATTCCTTCTTAGTATATATGACCACCTACTCTCCTTACCTGAGTAGACATCATCTATTAATTGATCCTTCCACGTATTGCTGCCCTCATCTTCACTTGCTCGAAGGTAGGTTCTAGCAGTTGTGCTGTATGTTTATTTGACCTAAATGTCCATTATGCTCTTAATATAGGCACAGTTTGACGGCATTTGCGTGGTTCATCTATTTATGATCGCAATTTAGGCATGTCTTTGGTCAGATACTTTGGTTGGCTATGATGTTTATTTTCTGAAGATAGAGGTCCCTCAACTAGGTGTTCTAGTGTACAAAGAGTTGGAGTAACAACCTTGAGAATCGGATTTCAGATCCCACCAGAGGTGGCACTAGGTGAATTTTCCCACCTGTCTAAACCTTGAAAGTCACAGTGACTCCTTACTGGAACGGATGGGAGGTACTTTCAGTACCAGTATCCTGATTTTTTCTTTTAACTAACAGTATAGAGATTGACCACAAGCTACTAATTTTATCTCACTTCGTAATAAACTACCAATTAGAGAAAGAAATGCTATAACAAGATGAGAAACATGTAATGAGAATTGTTAGGTATTTATGACTTGTCACACGTGCATTTCAAGGACTGGCATATGTAAGTTAGCTCTACTATTTCGATTCGTTTCCTCATCCACCTTTTCGAGGGATTAAGAGCTGTGTGCTGTATTTTGTATTATTGATAATACAGCCAAATGTTAAACAACCTGTCATTTTGTGTTGCATGTTTGCCAGTATCAGGTGACGATATATCCTGCGTATTCTTCAGCAGTCATGCTCTGGCAGCAAAGATGAGTTTGTAGAAATGTTAAGATTGCTTTTCCTAAATGAAGAAATTGGAAGGTAGTGTTGATGGAAGATTGAAATAACATTAAGGTAGGTGCAGTGGCTCTAAGAGGTTATCATGACATGTTCGACTCTGCCAACATTCAACTACAAAAATTTGGGGTTGTTGACTAGTTTACCAGTGTTGTTGTTGTGGATGCTAGTTCTTATTCTTGAGAAATAATACGAAATCCTTTGCACTTATGCACAGTATCACTATCAGCAGATAAAGAGAAGAAATATTAGTAGCATTGACCATTTATAGTCATGGATGTCTTGTCTGGGAAATTTGAAGCTTAAGAGCAACGAGATGATAGAAACACTCTTTGTTGCTTGTTTAGCTAGTGCATAAGTAGGTTCAGATTCTGTTCACAGTGGCATCTTCCAGCACCAACTGATTCTTGTCTCGAGCTGTGAGATTGCAGTTGTTGATCATACACTTCCCATTTTTAACATCTACATAAGGAACTTGGAATAAGCACATTATGACTGTACTATCTATCATACAAATGGGGTCTATGTGATTGATTTTTGCCCTGTAAATTTCCAATGCCCATTCCATACCTCTTTCCACATGTTATACTCCATATCCAATCAATTTCTTCTATTACAATGTTTTCCTGTTCCTTTTATTTCATTATGTATAGACTATACAACACTTCCCATAGTACATGCCATATACCAAGAATTCAGGGTTCTTTCCTCTGGCCCTTAGTGCAGTAATAATCCTCAAGACGTGGTCAATACAAAGGGTGGAAACACCATTAAACTGGTGCTTTCTTTATTTCATTTCTTTTCCTGGTGAAATCTCTCTATTCTTTCAAGAAATTCAACAGCAGCATCTTCTAACAACCTGAATGTTTCAGCCGTGAGATAGCATTCACAAGACAAAGGACTCATGGTATTTTTTCATGTTCAAAGGACTGGAAATGTGAAGATAGCTTTATATTGCTTCCGTTGTCTGATGAAGGATCCGATATTTTGGTTAGCGGCAGTTTTTAGTAAATGTGACACTAGAGGTGGTGGTTGGAACTGAAGTACACTTACTGGTTAGGGGTTCAATGGGTGCTTTCTTATAAATTCCAGTTAAGTACAGGATGTAGAGTATAGAGAGAATACAACTAACAGTTGCAGGACAAGGAGAATGTTATCTGTGGCAGATTTGCATAAGCTAATATTATGCAAATAAAATTATCACTGATGGATCTTTTTGTGTGTGTGTGTGTGTGGTGCTTTTGGATTAGTTTCACTGTCCTAGCTCCTTAAATGAGATGAAGGTCCATTTTGCTAGAAGTCAACTCAGTGGAATTGTTACTCACAAAGTGCCCTGAAGGTGCATGAGCACTCGTTGAGCTTTTAATAAACGAATATAGATATGACGGTAGTCAGCAAAGTAATGCCTTGCATGTCACCTGCAACTTATCATTAAAAAGATAAAGAAAAAATGATTGTTTGCACGCTTCATATTTGTTGACATCTAAACCATCTTTTACCCTTGACTCTCAAAGGAAAGGTCATAATTGGTTGGTTTTCATATTCACTTTGACAAAAATTCCTCAAGTGTGTGCAAGGTCCTGAAATGAAATCATTGTTGTATGGTTGACCGACGATTACAAGCGCTTGGCTGATGAACAATGACTAGCATTGTAGCATCTGAGTTACAATCTGCAATCAGAACTCTTCAAATGTTAACATCACAATGTGGAGGTTATGGTTTCATTATAAGCTTACTATCTTTTGTATTATTAATTCAGCTAATTTACTATCTTAGGAAAACTCTGCAACTCCATGATTTGATTCCTATTTGATTCTTTGCAGAGTAATTGAAATTTGAAAGCAAGTGAAAATAGCATGTTTTTACTACTAGGAAAAGAAAATTGGTTCTACACTTGATAAATTGACGATGGATTCCACTTGTTTCGAAACATAACCCAAAGGATAGTTATAAGAGAGAAAAGAGGGGAAAGGTCCCCATAAGTCTTCATTCTTTCTTCTAAATTTCTTTTCAAATTTTATTTTATCACCATCTATACTATTTATCTTTCTTTTTTTTTTTCGTATCCATTTTGTTTTTTATTTATCCCCGTTTTATCCTTTTTTATTTTTTTAATTCTAGTCATTTTATACATCTTTTCAGATGTGTAAACATATTTTCTATATGTTTATACATTTTTGAAGATGTTTTCACGGCTGAAAAAAGTGTGTACACATCTCGTCAGAAGGACCCCCAAGTCTTTTATTAGTTATAAGGGACTCAAGTCTTGAAAAATATGTGAGAGGGGCACTTTTAAAATTAGTACTAATGACTAACATTTTAAAAGCCCCCAAGTTTTTCTATTTACACAAAGCCCCCACCTCTCATCACCCACCCCATCAACCCCTTAGCCCCATTCCGGCCCCCTACCCCCACCCCGCCCATCCACCATTCCACCACGACCCTCCACCACTCACCGCCACCTTCTACCACCCTCCACTCCCACCACCACCTTCTACCACTCTCCACCACCACTCACCACCCTACATCACTATAATAAAAAAGATGTGTACCCATACATATATGATATATATATATATATGTACACATATAATAATATGTGTACACATATATTATATGTGGGTACACATATATATGATAAAAGTGTGTACACATCTCGTCAGATGTGTACACACTTTTTTCAGCCGTGAAAACATCTTCAAAAGTGTATAAACATATAGAAAATATGTTTACACATCTGAACAGATGTATAAAATGACTAGAATTAAAAAAAATAAAAAATGATAAAACGGGGATGAAGAAGAAACAAAATGGATACGAAAAAAAAGAGAAAAATAACATGGATGGTGATAAAATGAAATTTGAAAAGAAATTTAGAAGAAAGAATGAAAAGGAAGAAGAAAAAAGAGGAGGAAAGAAGACAAGAGAGAGAGAGAAATAAAATTTGAATTGATTTGAATAAGGAAAGAGAGTGTAAAAGTAGGTGTGAAGGAGGAAAATGAAAAATCTGAATTTTTTTGAAAAGTGGCGTGTTTTCGTAAATATTAAAACTTTTAATTATACCCACAAGTTTTTAAACAATACACTTTAACCCTCATTTAAACTAATTATCATTTGACTTGGTCTTGCCCCCTATTCTTCTATCAAGACTTATGGGACCTTTCCCCTCTTTTCTATCATGTTTCAGAAGAACAAAGTACAAGGACAGAAAGTGATCATTTGGAATAGTAGCATTTTTGGGAACAATATCAATTTTATTCTTAAAATGACGTTCATCTAATTTAGACAAATAAAATGATACGGTGCATTAATAAATAGGAAATCCTTTTAACACGGTATTCGAATTTAATTTCTCATCAAATGATTTTCTGACAATCATGGAACTTCAAGAGTACAAGCTAAAATTAATTAATTAAAGAAATGCATTTACTCACTATATAAAGTATGTATCTAGACAGTTTATGATGAAATATTCGTCGTGTACCAGCAAATTCACGACGATGCTATTTGTAATGAGAATGGCATTGTAAATAACTTTACAGAAGTACATATGAACTAATTTCACATCTTCATTCTCATAAGAGAGCAAATGAGAAAAAGAAAAGAGCAAACTTTCTTGTGCCCAGAAATGGATGGTTGAAAACTAGAGTCTTGTACATGAAAATTGTAATTTTGTGAAAAAACACATAACAAAAAGGAATGGTGAAATTCTTGGTAAATTTCTATATCAGTGGATTTCAAAACTTGCTTGCATATAGTAAAAAAAAAAGTGAAAAAGAAAAAAATTGTTAGCTTAATTAAGTATCGATTTAATTGTAAAAATTTCGCCCAGCAGCCACTTTTAATACCGGTGTTTGGTTTGAGGCCACTATTTTCTTTGGTCTTATACTAGAGGCCACTTTTTGGACCTTTACTAAATAAACATTAACTTAAGTTCTGATCATTGACTGAAGTTCATTCCATACGGCTCCTGGAATGAAGTTTCATCTTTAAGGACTGAACTTCAGTGAACATGGCCCTGGACTGAAGTTCCATCTTTAAGGATTGAACTTCAGTCCATATGGCCCTGGACTGAAGTTACACCTTTAAGGATTTGACTGAACTTCAGTCAACATGTCCCTGGACTGAAGTTCTGTATTTAAGGATTGAACTTCAATCCGGCCCCAAGGCTGAAATTCTATCTTTTAAACGAAAGTGACTACAAACTAAATATTTTGATATTAGTGACCAGTGTCCAAAAATCAATGACAAAAATGACCTTTTGTGCACTTTCCCCGATTTAATTTGTGAATCTATTAACCAAATTTGTGTAATGAGTTAGGATTATTACCCATGAATGTGATACGCATGTTGACTCAAAAAAAGTCAAGAAAAGGAAAAGCCAAACTTTAGAGTTGCGGGTACTCAATCATTAATCAAAGAGCGAATACAACTGTTGGTAATGGAATACTTCCTCCGGAGTCCGGTCCACTTTATTTGATGTTTTAGCCTATTGTTTTTTGTCCATAATATTTGATCTTTTCGGAATTCAAGATGGAATTTTACAATGTCATCCCTTGCTAATAAATGATTTTAAACAAAATGCTAAGTAATAATAGTTTGAATAAGGGCTAATATAGTCAATTATATTGCTAATTAATACAAAAAATATGATTTTCTTAATACGCGTGAGAACACCCAAAACATCAAATAATATGGACCGGAGGGAATACTTTTTTTGTAGCAAATCATTTCCTCATAATAAATGGGCGAGATACAACATGAATGTGAATTAATCGGATGAGATCTCTATGCAACATAAATTTAAATTAGTCGAACTAGTAAATTTGGAATATCATATTGTTATAGTAGGGGTAAAAGTGTGAATTGGAGAAATATGAGTAGGCAGCATTGGGCGGCGGTTTGTGGTTACATAAATTGACAATTCAAAGGCAGCGGGAGAGGGTGCGTTTCTTTTTTCTCTTCCTTAATTTTCTCTCTGTTCTTGTTTCGATTCAGATCTCATCATCTTGAGAGAATTCGTAGAAGAAAATGGCGGGGGTGTCGCCATTAGCAAAGTACAAGCTAGTTTTCTTGGGAGATCAATCTGTTGGCAAAACAAGTATCATTACTCGTTTCATGTACGATAAATTTGACACCACTTATCAGGTCCCTCTTTCTTTCTCCCTTTCTTCATACATTAGTTTTCTTTGTTTCTCTTGATTGATTGCATGTAGCCATCCATATGGTTATGTGTCGATTTTCGAGTTATTTGATTTTCCATATGATCACAGCCCTTTCTTTCATTGAATACAGATGATATACAACCATATACTAAGTATAACTAAAACCTTAACAGCAATGAAATTTTTCAAGCTAATAAGATACTTAAAGAAAACTATTAAAACACAGAAAGAGCAGCAGTCTTTTTTCTCTTGGTCACTTGGTAATATGCTTCTATCTAATCAAGAATGTATTCCAAGACTTACAAGTTAAAGGGGATTGAAACGTCAATCTTTCCTGAATTTCTAGTTGTGATTTAATAATAGTCTCCACGCGTGTAGATATATAAACTTAATGTATTACGTCATTTGAGCATCCTTTATGATGGTTTTGGATGAACACATTGCTTCAACATTATCAATTGAATAACGGTGAAGCTTTTGGTCTACTTTATTTCTTTTTTATTTGCAGGCTACCATTGGTATTGATTTTTTATCAAAGACAATGTACCTTGAAGATCGAACAGTTCGTCTGCAGCTTTGGTAGGCTCTCTCTCTTATTTCTAGGTTGGATTAGCTAAATGTTGTAGTTGTTTTGATCCTATCAAATTTCTCAGCTAATAATTTCAGTTTTATTTATTTTAAAAGTTAATAGTAGGTTGTACACGAAAATGTGAAAGAGAAGCCGGAATTACTTATAGCTAGAAGAGTCTCTATTAAGACTGAATTAGTCTTCAAACACATGTTTGTGTACCTTCTGCTTTGGTTATTCTTAATTGAGGTGAAACCAAAAAAATTAGCAGATTGGAGGGTAAAAAAGAAGGAATAGAAAACGAGAGATGACAATTTGTTCATGCAGAAATTTTTCATAGATATTGTACTGATATGAATGCTGCTGCTGATGTATAGTTTACTCCTCAGAGGCTGGAAATTTATGATGCAAAATAAGTGCCATTTATAGATTGATAAGTGATTACAACAGGAAACTTGGGAAAAAGAGAGGACAAAAAAAAGGGAGGAAATTATTTTGTTTATGCAGGAGATTTACTTAGATACCGTACTACTCCAGTAACTTTGACAAGGCTGGATTCTCTATGACGCGAGAAACCTGCAATCTCCAGAACCAAAAACCAACTTGGATACAGTAGAGATGAAATGCTATTCACAATGTCATGTCCAGACAAACTATGTTCCTAACAGAGCGTTATTTGTGTCTTCGTTTAGCAAAATGTTACATGCATTTGTTGTGGAGGCAAGTATTGAAAGTAATCTCTTCAGTGGGTGATACTGGAGCAAGTCAGTATTAGTCTTTGTTAACATTCCGCTGTAGTTTGGTTAGTTGCAGTGTTGGAAATTGAACAATGAATCATCTTTTAATGCATTTTATTTTTTTGGTAACGCAATATTTGCATCATGCAGGGATACTGCTGGTCAAGAGAGATTTAGGAGTCTTATTCCAAGCTACATTAGAGATTCTTCTGTTGCTGTGATTGTATATGATGTTTCCAGTGAGTGATAGCTCGAATTCATCCCCATAGAATATTTCTTCACATATCTGTGTCTTCTGTCGCCTAGTCAAGTAAATTTCTGATTTTTGTTAATAGAAGTTTTCAAGGGAATCTATAGTTAACTGGTTCTCAATATTTAGTATGATATTCCTCTTTGATTAATTTTTTGATTTTTTTAATGTGCCGTAACAAAGTTTTGGTGATAAATCACTGTACCTGCAGACCGCCAATCGTTTCTGAACACTTCAAAGTGGATTGAGGAAGTACGAACTGAACGGGGCAGTGATGTCATTATTGTTCTTGTTGGGAACAAAACTGATCTTGTTGATAAAAGGTAGGCTGTGCATGAATATTATTGTTTAGACAACTGCTTTACCTACTTATCCAGTGCTATATTTTTTAGATGTTATTTTCCTCTGTACTGTTAGCATTATTAAAATGTTCAGCTGCCTTCCAGTTTTACAAAATACAGACACCTAGTAAACTTTGTTGCACGTAATTAAGATTTAAAATCTTGCCTATAATTTACTCACAGTCCCTTTCGAAGGTATGCAAAACCATAAATTATGGTTTCGATCTTCAATATCTTTGTGAGTGTTATGGACATCCATTTTTGTTCGCTCACTCGAGTAGAGATTTCCAGTGTTGGAATATAGACATTTAAGTGAATTTTGTCTCACGTACAAAGTTCTATAGTGATGAAACACTGGTTCCAACTAAACTTTTCATTGTTCTCAAGTTGAGACAAGTAGATACAGTAGGGGAAGGTCCTGTACCTATTAGCATCTACAGATTTGAGCTTGGTTCTCTTCATCTCTTTGCTATTTCCCTTCTCTGGTCCGATTTCCTCCAACAAAAAGAAAAGAAGAGAAAAGTTTCTTAAAAGATATTATCAAGGAAAGGAGTTTCATTTAAATTCTTGTAGACACTATGATTTGTCTTTTTCATCAGTTCTCTTATGGTGATAATGCTGATTTAAACAGGCAAGTTTCCACAGAAGAAGGAGATGCTAAGGCTCGTGAAGTTGGAGTAATGTATATAGAAACCAGTGCCAAAGCTGGATTCAATATCAAGGTACAGACACTCTTAAGTCAAATTACATTTACTTAGGATCAAATATCCTGATCACTAGATTTTTCTCAGAACATTGAAGTTATCATTTTTTCATAGTCAAATAGCATGATCCTAAGAATATGAAACTTAAATTGCAGCCTCTGTTCCGAAAGATTGCTGCTGCATTACCAGGGATGGAAACACTTTCATCCACAAAACAGGAAGATATGGTTGATGTTAATTTAAAGCCTACCACAAATACATCCCATACAGAGCAGCAAGGTGGAGGTTGTGCATGCTAGATTCATTGTACTAAAGAGGAAGAGAAAGACATCGAACTTGGAAACACACAATGACGCAGTTGCATTTTGTTATTAGGGTGTTCAATTAGCAAATTTACTTAGATTATGAGGTTTGCAACAATTTGTTATGACTCCATAAAAAAGGTAGCTGACAACACGGTTTTGTTAGTATCATCACATTTTTGTTTATTCTTGGTAAAACTTCTAGTGTTTATATGGTATGGTTCCTAGCACATTCAGGAACCATTTATTCGAATTTCCACACCATACTCCAAGTTGAATAGATGATGAAATGCCTTATGTATTTTACATTCATGTTAGTTTATTGTACTATTTATTGATACAACAACTTAAACATATTGTGGGGAGATCTTTTTCAGTTTGTCAATGTCTCTCAACATGCACAGGTACTTTACAGATACTGATAGAATTTGTTAGGATGTTGAGTCTGTTAATTTGATCAAAACATTCAGTTCACCATCAATTGAGTTCAAGTACTTTGGTAACTTCAATGTATTTAATATATTACATCTTGAAATTATAAAGCTTGATCCAACTTTTAATTACTAGTAAACAAGCAGAACGACTGTGCTCCACATCGACTGATTAAAATTTGTAATCACAGCTTTATACAATCAACTCTCGCGAAACAACATGAACTTTGTAAGTGGAAATAGCTGTCAAGCAATTTGGGTCAACATCCATAAATTCTGAGGGGTTCCCTGTTCTGTTGAAGGTACATTCTTGTTATTGATTGCTCATCAAGTGCCCAATAATGCGGCCAACAAAAAAGCACTGGTTCCCCGTGCTGAAATGGAAAAAAACTGTCCTACAGGCTACAAGTATGAGCTTATGAATTATGATCTAGCCAAGGTCATGTACATTCAGATGTGGCTATCGTAGACACAAGAAGTACAAAAACTTGGAACCAATGTGCATTACATTTTAGCACTAGTTCTACAATTTGGGAATATTGTAAAATTATATTCAATAAGAAGCAAAATTTCTCTGGCACTTTACATTACAAAGGAGTGGCACGTGGAAAACGAAAGCAGGCATCAAACATTACCAGAGCCATCCGCATTCATTCTTACTCTCAGAGTCAGACATATCAGTATTATCGTTCCTACACATGACCTGGGAAGGAAAGAGAGTTGAGTTAATAGTTTGGTACAAGAAAAAGAACCAAACAGCTTATGTTTACAAGGTAGAAAAGAAAACAACCAAACACCTTGATGAAGAAATAACTTTGTCCAGCATGTTATCTGCTTTCAAGTTTCGGCTCATACTATGACATCCGAATCGTAAAAAAAAACTGAAGCAACAACAACAGAAACAACAACAACAACAACAACAACAAACAAGCAAGCAGCTCCTAGCGCAGGGTAATCAGCATGTCTTGCCTTTTTTGTGAAATCTAATCACAAGGAAGGTTCCAGACTAACTGGTCAAGTGTTCTCGAAGAATTCATCAACATAACATGCAGTTTCTTACAGTGACTGGCCAACTTTTAAGTTAATTCAGCCTTACCCCTTGATTTCCTTTTTTTTTTTAATCGTCAAAGGGTTAAAGATCTCTCCTAGAAGATTCTTTAAACATAAAGTAGTTTGCCTATGCCATCCAGTAGCAATGATTATCACCTTTCTAAAGTGATTTCGTTTTCAATGTTTATTGTTTAATCTTACATGTGTTCAATCAGATGTAGTACAGTGGCCAAAGAGAAAATATTTGGAAAAAAAAAAAATCTGATTTTGTCAACCCTTTACTTACGATAATCATTCCTAAATAGTTCAGCTGTTCATACAATAATCACACCTAAGATAAGTCCTGTAACAACTTGCGACGCCGGAAATTTCACTCATCTATTGCTAAAGAGATTAAATCCTACTATATCAGTGTAATTCAAAGCTGAAATGTGTCTCACCCCGATGCTCCTCATCATGGGTAGCTAAAGCTCAGTGAAATGAGCCTTTCCTTGATAGCTTAAGTTGGTTAGGCACATGCTCTTGTTCATCCGTTCATGTACGCAAATATAGAGTCACTTAGTTATAGGTGCAACTGCACCGGAGAACTAATTGTGGCAGTCTTTGGTAGTCCAAATTAGAGATTTAAATAATTCAATTGACTACTGCATCAGTAAATAAATTGCAGCAGATCAAGATTAATTTGAAAAATATTCAAATGATTCACAGTTCCTAAATAGAAAAAGAAAAGGAAGGGAAACAATCATCACATGACAAAAATGATAGAGAAAAGAGACTAAGCTTACAGGACAGAGAAGAGGAGAACAACTCTTCTTGAATTAAACGATGCTGTGCGCTTGTATTTCCTCAATCTGTTGCTAGAAGTATCATATATTTTATCAGCCACCCATTTATCTGTTACATAACACAAGTAACACTTGTAAGCTGTTCATCACATTGTACAACCAATGCTCAAAATGAAGGTCCTAGATTGCTGAAAGATTTAGGATTTGAAGTGAGAGGAAATTCAAGTCAGATATGAAATGAAAGACCTAGTCTTAATAGTAAACAATAAGCACACCCTATCTATCTTCAATAACAACATTCACAATCCTAAAGCAAGTGTCCAGAAGGGAAAGAAAGGAACAGATTCCTACCTTCACACCAATGTGGAACTTCTAACAATAATATTAGTGAGAATGATTAAGGCTTTAGTAATGACTTTACCAAATAACGGCTAGATTTCTCTTGCATCAAATAGGAATAGTCTTGAGGTTTTAAACTCTCCGGAGCATTTGCAGATCATTTAGTCAGATAAGGATGAAAGAATAGAAAGAAATAGGAATGTTCACTAGTAGATTAAGCTCGTGAGAAGCATTCATTGATTTGGTTAATTTGGCAGAAAAGGATGTACAGAACATGCAGTAAGAGAAACACCACTAGAACTGTTTAAGCTAAACTCGGGAAACAGGTATTCGAAGTGGTTGAGCAAAAATGGTATCTACCTTTTAAAGTGAACTTGGGTAAGTCAAAGCTGTGCTTCATTAGGAATTGGATGAGCTTTCCTCCCATCTGCGACGTAATTTCTCTCTGCAACATCATCTGGATAACAAACAATTTGTTACTTGTTTCACATAACAGTGACAACACCCAAAATCATGTCATAAACAGCATATTATTCCCCCACATTCCCTGCAATAAGGTTAAAATGAAAATACGAACTTACAGTTAAGGTATCCTCAGTCATCAAATTTCCTCCCGTTTCCTCAGTGCATTGAAGAGCATCAGGCTTTCCTTTCTCAATATCTAAACAATAAGTATCTTTCCTATCATTCTTTAAATTTGCATGATTTTGGAAGCTCGATTCGGTATCCATAGAAACAGGAACTTTCACAAAACTTGGATTTGAAAGGCTACTCAAATCTATATATGATTCACATGGTGGTGTGATGACTCCTTTATTCATTGTATCATTGCTCTGCAGAAATAGAAAGGATAATTCAAACCTTACTGCATAATTCAAACAACTCAAAAATAGATAATATTCCTGTCCAAAGCCAAAATTAGTTCACTATATTCCAGCTTATTATAACAATAGGTCTCCAAGATTTAAACTTTATGAGTTATGAATTCTAAGACATCTAGAGGCAGATCCAAGATTTAAACTTTATGGATAGAACTCTAATATAACAACCTCAACTGTTAGTATTTAGTGAATTTCTTGACAAATATACAGGGTCTAGTCCAAAACTACTGTATTCTGCCAAAACAAATATCTCGAACCCTACATCCGTCCCTGAGGACCACGACCTCAAGTGCTAGTAACTGAGTTATGAATTTAGCTAGTATACATATTTAGTGATTTTCTTAACATATATACAGGGTCAGGGCGAAGGGGAGCCTTGGAGCAACGGTACAAGTTGTTTCTGTGTGACTTATAGGTTACGAGATAGAATCAGCCACTCCACTGATGCTTGCATTAGGATAGGCTATCTACATTACACTCATCTGGGTGAGTCCCAACCCCGGACGCTACGTAATCACGCGATTCTTCGTGCACTGTACGGGTCAGGGCGGCCTAGGACAAATCAAGAATACACAAAAAACAAAAAAGACACAGTTTCACAAAAATCTTACATATTTTTCTACTGAAACTGTTGGATAATGACATAATCACACGTAGCATAATAATGCAGCTAAAATTAACAACACCATACTCAGTGTAATCCCACAAGTGAGGTCTAAGGAGGGTGGGGGTGTATGCAAACCTTACCACTACCTCAAATGAGGTAGAGACTGTTTCCGAAAGACCCTCGGCTCAATAATAATGCAGCTAAAATTAAAGAAAAAGGAACTTTGAAAAACTGCTCAATTTAAAGAAATGTTACCTCTTCACTAAAATTGACAGCCATTGTAGAAAAAGCTCTTAGATTTGGAGAGTTATGTTTTATATTCTAAACTGCCAAGTATTTATATTATGTAATGTGTGAATTTAATAGTAAGCCCAAAAGATCCTGATTGTGACATTGATGATCACGACAAACATTTCTGCAAAAATTTTGATCTTGTGTTTGTGGACCAAAATATCCTTCTGACTTCCATTTTATATCTAACTTTTTTATTAATGTGTTCATTAATTTAATTTATTTGATTCTTTATAGCTGGGGAAATTTATGTTCCAGTTGTCTTGCTTCTTGGTCCCTACCAAGTTTGTAGTTCATTTAGTATAGTGATACAAAGAGTAGTCGAATTTTATATGCATTATTTGAAATGAAGATTCTCTTATGGGTTCACCACTATTATAACATGTCCGAAGAGTGGTTGGCGAACAACTGAATCATTGCTTGATCAAGTGAACTATTTTAACTTTTAGAGCATTGATACTCGAACATGATATTAGATATATTTTGAAAAATTTATACATAATATATCTAGTTTTGCGGGAAACTATGAATTCACGTAAACCGCATTTTGTAAAGACTATATGTCCCTACTTATTAGTGTCAAATTGGAAGTGGTCATTGGTCGGTTTGGTATGATTTTACAATATTTTGATCAAGTAGTTTTAAATATGAATCGATTTGGTACGATTTTGCAAAACTTTGAGCTTCCTTATTTGTCTATTGAGCTTAATCAGTCTTTGGCTACTCTAAATTCATTCATGTTAAGCTTTATCTCTAATTTAGAAGGAAAACAAGTTAACTTCATATTTACCATCATACCCTCAATAAAATGATTTATAGTCATGCAAATACCAGTAATTTATTTTACACCATATATTTTAAAATTTTTTATTTTTTCAAGTCAAACAAGTTTACATAAATTGAAACGGAAAAAGTATTTTTTTCATCCGTTTCATTCTAAGGTTTCTTAGGACTGTGTGCATGTGAAGGTATAGGCACTATACATGTTGAATGACTTCCCCCTACTAGGAAGGGAGCAAAGCTAATTCTATCAAATCAAATCAAATTGGGATTTGAGGCCATATTGTCAACTAAGCAATCACGGGTTGTGAAATGTTTCCCAAGACTTTTCTTAGGATACTTTGAACTCACACTTGTTCAGTAGTCAGCTGGAAGAGCCACTAGAAAATGGCCCACATCCAAACATGTTTTCACGGGAGTTATATAATGATTTGTCGTTTTTGACTTAGACAATTATTAGTATGGCCCCTTTTGGATTCTTTGACAGGTGGCACTTCTGTATTACACCTTGTTTATATTTAGATAATCATATATAGACTAACTTGTACTAAACGACTCCTTAATGTAATAATATTGGCGATGTTTAGACTAAACTTGCATGCAAATCTTGAATACACGTTAAATATTGGGTAAACCAATGAGGTTAAGTGTATTTTTTAACATTGAATGAGCGAGACATATTACATTGAACAAGCTAATGAATAGGTGTAGAGCAATTTTGAGTGGTTAGATTATGCTGAATTAGTTAATGAATAGGCTTGGAGCAATGTCGGTAGCTGAGCTCAGAGTGTTAATACATTGGGTGAGTTAATGAGTGGACTACGCAATATTATTATTAAGGGCTGATAGAAGCCCACAGCAGCTCCAAATATCTCTGCAATTGTTCATCTTCTGCCTGTGGACCAAAACATTCTTGACTTCTCTTATCATGTGTTTTGGATTCATTCAAGTTGTGCAAGTTTATTTGCCACTTGTTGGACCCTAACCAGTTGGAGTTTATTTAGTTGTCCATTGCTTTATACTCTGTTGGCTTTTATGTTTTTTCCAACAAAATGACTTGTTGGAGAATGAAATTAACGAAGGAAACTGAAAAGAGAGTATTTTGAAATCTGCTTAATTGCATTATGAAAAACTGCAACAGGGGCCTTTTAAATAGGCTTACAACTAACTAAACTTAGCTAAAAATAAGCAAATAACTAAGAGAAAGTGGATAAACATGTTCCCACTAATTCTACCATGATCCGCTACAAAATAGCCAACTAACACATAATGCTAAGTTACTAAACAAACACTAAATTTACTGATGCTAGACATCAGGAACTAAGCTGTCACTTTGAAGCATTAATCAACACTCCCCCTTGCTTCAACGCTTGTCACTCCCATATGTAATCTGAAGTACTCGTGCTTGCCAACTGGAAGTGCTTTGGTTAGAACATCAGCAACTTGTTCATTTGTGCCACAATGCTTCAACATAATGCTTCCACTTGATACCAGATCTCGGATGAAATGGTACCGAATGTCGATATGCTTTGTCCTGCTGTGAAATGCCGGATTCTTTGTCATTGCAATAGATGCTTTGTTGTCACAGAAAATTTCAGTTGCAGCAGCTTGCTGTTGAAACATATCAGACAGTAACCTTCTTAGCCAAACGGCTTGACAAGCTGATGCAGTGGCAGCAACATATTCTGCCTCGGATGACGACAAGGCCACAATTTCTTGCTTCTTCGAACTCCAGGATATAGCACCTGAGCCAAGAGAGAAAATATATCCAGATGTACTCTTTCTATCATCTAGACAACCTGCCCAATCACTATCTATGAAGCCAAACAATCTGAAATCTGATACTTTAGAGTACCAAATGCCATAATCAACAGTTCCGGCAACATATCGCAAAATCCGCTTTACTGCCCCAAAATGATGCTTTGTTAGGTTATGCATGAATCTGGAAACCACACTAACAGAAAACGATATGTCAGGCCTAGTGTGAGATAAATAATTCAGACCACCAACTATGCTTCTAAAGCATCGGGCACTCGCCAAACCTGTACCATCATCAGATATGAGCTTCTCATTCACATTCATAGGTGTAGAAGCCATCTTACAACCTAACATATTGAATCTCCTAAGAAGGTCAGTTGCATATTTTCTTTGCGAGACAAAAATGCCATCTAAACTTTGTTCAACCTCAAGACCAAGAAAATAGTGCAACAACCCCAAGTCTGTCATTTCAAATTTTTTCATCATGAAAGACACAAGAGCCCATATAAATCATATCATCTACATAAAGGCACACCACCAAGAAATCAGTTTTACCTTGCTTCTTTACGTAGAGAGTTGGCTTATTTTTGCTTCTTTCAAATCCTTTTTCCAGAAAATAAGAATCGATCTTACTGTACCATGCTCGCGAGGCTTGCTTTAGGCCATATAAAGCCTTTTTTAACCTGTACACTTTACTTTCTTCTCCGGTTATGACAAAGCCTTCAGGTTGAGCAACATAAACTTCTTCTTCCAACTCTCGATTCAAGAAGGCCGACTTGACATCAAACTGGTACACAGGCCAAGAAAGTTGAGCAGCAAGAGCTAAGAGAGTTCTTACCGTTTCAAAGCGTGCTACAGGAGAGAATGTTTCATCAAAGTCAACTCCTTGTTGTTGAGCGTACCCTTTTGCAACTAACCGAGCTTTGTGCTTCTGAACCGTTCCATCAGCTTGGTACTTTGTGCGATACAGCTATTTCAGGTCAATAACATTCTTTCCCTCCGGCAAGTCAACCAATTCCCAGGTTTCATTCTTTTGGATAGCATTCATCTCTTCCACCTTTGCTTGCTACCACTCTTCTTTTTCAGCTGCTTCGCCAAAGTGTATGGGATCTGAAACAGTAAAAGCAAATTGACAAAAAGTAAACATGTTACTAGAATATCTGAGATTTGGTTTCTTCTCCCTTGTTGACCTTCTTAGTTGAATTGGCTCTGTTGAAGTCTCTTCAAGTTCTTCAGGTGGTGCTGGAGCAAAAGCTTCAGCGACAGGTGTCTCGGATTCACTTTCAGGGAGTAGAGACTTTACTGGTGCAGAAGTAATGCTATCATTCCAAGCCCAATATTCTGTTTCATTGAACTTGACATCCCTGCTTATAATAACTTTTCCACTCATCGGGTTATATAGCTTATACGCTTTGGATTGAGTATTATAACCCACAAAAATGCATTTTACTGATCTTACATCAAGTTTATGACGAGATGGAGAAGTATCCAAAGCATATGCTAAACAACCAAAAATTTTCAGATGGCTTACCCGCGGCTTCCTGCCCTTCCAAGCTTCATATGGGGTTCGATTCATAACTGCCTTTGTCGGTGAGATATTGAGAAGATACACCGATGTCGCTACTGCTTCTGCCCAAAATTTCTTTGGAAGATCTACTGCTTTCATCATGCTTCGGGCCATTTCAACCACTGTTCGATTCTTTCGCTCGGCTACTCCATTTTGCTCCGGTTTGCGTGGTACTGTCAACTCTATGTGAATACCATTTTTTTCACAAAAGTCATTAAATTCATTAGAAGTAAATTCACCACCTCTATCCGAACGGAGAGCCTTTATGGAATACCCACTTTGCTTCTCTACTAGCGCCTTGAATTTCCTGAAATTCTCAAAAGTTTCAGATTTGAATTTCAAGAAATAAACCCAACTCATTCGACTATAGTCATCAGTGAACAACAAAAAATAGCGACTTCCACCTAAGAATTCAACACTCATTGGACCACAAACATCAGCATGCACCAATTCAAGGCAGCTTGATGCTCTCCAAGCCTTGTTAACGGGAAATGAGATTCTACTTTGCTTCCCGTAGACACACCCTTCACAAAAGTCAAGACCATCTATTTTAGGCAACCCAATAACCATATTTTTTTGACCCAACAGTTTCAGCCCTTTAACATTCAAATGCCCATACCTTAGATGCCACAAATTTGTATCATTAGTTTTAGCGACTAAAGCACAACTTTTTACACCAGAGACTTCTAAAGGAAACATTTTATTTTGTGGCATACTAATGTTGACAATGTTTTTGTAATGGCCCGCCCAGTCATTTTGGTAAATCAAAGCTCCGATATGCATGTCGATATATTTTTTTTAGTTCCATTAAGTTTGTATGGTGATTTTGGTCATGTCCACAAAGTTTGGTTAAGTTTCGATGAGTTTTGGATAAGTTTGGTTTTGGTTTCGACGTAATTTGAGCATAAAAGTTACCATATTGAGAAAACGGCCTTTGATTCGTATTTCGACTAAACCATTATATCTGTATCGTGATTTGGAAACCATAGAAACTGAAATCATCAAGTTTCGACATCATATGAGGGATTCATGATAATTTTACTAAGAATTGGGTTGCCAGAATTTTCAGATTATTTACGAAATTGCCACTCACTGCGTAGTTAAAAATCTGCACTATTCCAAATATTGAAACCAACATATCTCCTTCATTATAAGGTCAAATGGAGTGATTCAAAAGCCTAACTTGACTAGATTTTCACAAGGAATCTATTGGAGGCATCAAAAGTGAGTTTTGGGATCGTTTGGTATAAGAAATGAGGCAGAACAGTAGGCATTTTTGGCTATTAATGTTTATGGAGTTTTTCTCATCTTGAAAGTTTGGAATTGGGAGAATTCAAGGATGTTCTTCTATGGGGTAAGGTCTAAACCATAACTTAAGCATTTTGCTTTGATTCATTCCTTTGGTTTAAGCTTTAATCCATGATTTCTAAAGTATGAAATTGGGGTTTTCTTGTGAAGAATGTTTAATGGGTCTTTCTTGACAAGTTCATAAAATTGATTAGATTTCATAAGTTGCTTTAAATGATGAAGTTGATTGAGTTTATGCTAGATTATAATATATCTAAGGTTGAATTTGATAACCCTATTTTGGTCATAAATGGTGGTTGTGAGAAATTGGGGAAGTTGAGTAAGTTCTTAAATTTTAACTCAAAAGTGGAATAATATGGGGATTTGGGAATGTTAACGATATCGGATTGACTTGAATTTCGTATGTATAAACTCATTTTCGAATGGGTAACATGATTGTAGAATTGGATTTGAGATTTGAGGTGTTTATAAATAATTGACTTTCAACATAAACCCGACAATTGATAAATTGGCTATTTGATGATGTAGATGGACTTTAATTGAGAAAGTAACCACACTTTTGGACTCGTGGGTGAATGAGTAATCTAAAAATGTATTTTGTTCCGGTAATCGGATATGTGGGCCCATGGTTGACTTTTGGGTTGACTTTTTGACTCGTTTGTCATCCAGTCATGAAAATTAGTATGATAGCTTATATTGATTGTATTATTTATTATTTTGCATAAAGTGGACTTATTTGGAAGGATTTGGGCGTGAAAGGACGATCGTGGGCTAGTTAGCAATCGTCGGCTTGAGGTAAGTGGTTTACATCCCTTCTTTGGTGGACTTTCTCCACATTGGATGTCTATGTATGTGTTCCTTACATGCATGGCTGCTGAAATGGGCATACTTATTATGCCAAGACTATTTTGAAAAGTGTAATTACAGTTCATTACTATTTCTTGATTTATTCTCGTAACACGATGTAGTTCCGTGTATATTATTATGGTACGATGTAGTTCCGTACATATTATCATAGCACGATGTAGTTCCGTGCATATTATTGTGGTACGATGTTTCGTACATGTTATCATCGCACGATGTAGTTCCGTGCATATTATAATGATATGATGTAGTTCCGTACATATTATGATAGCACGATGTAGTTCCGTGTATATTATTGCGGTACGATGTTTTGTACATATTATCATCGCACGATGTAGTTCCGTGCATATTATTATGATACGATGTAGTTCCGTACATATTATGATAGCACGATGTAGTTCTGTGCATATTGTTGTATTATGACATAGTCCCATACATATCATTAAGTCACAATGGATGTGTCTTAATACTTTGATGACTAAGTATGAATATTACTTGTTTGTTAATTAAGTGATTTTGTCTTTACTTTTTGGTTACCTTGGAGTTGTTTGAGTTTTCATATATTTGCAACTCGTTATTCTACTTGGAGCCCTGTCCCCACTTGCTGAGTCCTTTTGACTCACCCACTTTCTTTGTTTTTTTTCCGTATTGTTTTATATTCGGCAGATTTGATATCGAGTTCTACCAAGCATTGTGGTAAATGGAGTTGCTCGTCCTTTAATCTAGCGGTGAACCACTTTTGTCCTATGGTGACATCTTTCCTTATTATTTTTATGTTAATATTAATGATTATACTTCTTTATATTCGGAGATGTATAACCTTATTGACTCCTTAGATGTTCATGATTCATGGGAGGACTTAGAACATGGTTGCAAAGATCCTAGTTGTGTATTTGGGTTATATATCATACTCTGCTATTCTTTTCATAATTTCTTTTATTTGGTTATTTCATATGCAAGTCAAGTGTTGCTCAAGAGGGGTTCGCCCAATGAGTTGGGTTTGGGTGCCCGCACGGCCTATAGGATTTTGGGTCGTGACAATTGGTATCAGAGCCTAGGTTCTAGGGTCCTTGTGAATCATGAACAGTGTCAAGTAGAGTCTTGTTGATGGGTACGATGACGTCCGTACTTATCTACGAGAAGCTATGGTGACATTTAGGAAACTTTACTTCTTTTATTCCTTAATCGTGCGTTGGTACTTGAAAGTGAATGATTTGAATTCCTTGGAACTATAATGCGTCAACGATGAAGATGTTATAAAGATATGGAAGACTTCACAGTATGTGTTAGACACTTGGTTTGGAGGCAAAAGCTTGGAAAAATGGTGAAAATGTTTGGCTTTAGCCTATCTTATGGATAAGTTGGTATAAATATGGAAGGTAATTGGTTTAGTAAAATGAAATCTAGAAGAATAGTTGAACTATTGAAGTATCCTTTAATAGAGCAAAGAGATTTTCGTAATCTTTGGAATCGTGAAAGAATTCGGTTAGTCGTGCGATGCTCAGGCGATGGTGGTTCGCAATACACTCGTTAGTGGAAACTAGGCAAGCTAGATAGTCATATTTATGCATACTAAGGTATGGCACAAGTTCTAATGCTAGTTTCAACACTTGAGTGCATGATGAGAAGGCCGTTCAACATAATATCTAATTCTTGTGCGAACCTTAATATGGGTTGTATTCAGTATAATAAAAAATTCATGAGATTTTTGTATGTTATTGATAAAGGTAGTTGTAAAATTCGTCAAGCTATCTTTAGGTGTATCACAAGTGGAGGAGCCTTTGGAGGCTGACCTAGATTTTTCTGCATCTTAGTGGTCTTTGTATATTTGATGATTGAGGATTTTATTTCAGATGAGCCGTCTGAGTGTTTGCTCGTGGCCCAGGGCTGAAGTATCCATGATGAACCTTGGATTTGTAAACTGAAAGTGGCAAGATCCTTCTTTTGGTAATTCATGTCGGTTATGAATCCTGGAATTCCTTTAATGACTTATTCTTAGGCGAAGCCTAAGTGTGGGAGTCGGTGGTGGATTGTGAGACCTTTGTGGTTGTTGGAACCGTCTTACGAAGACTTCTTATCAGTAAAGATTTGATCCTTTTCCTTTTCATCGTTGTGGTTTGCTCTAGCGGGGCTAGGAGCTGGAAGTCGGTGGGTTATGGATTTCTTGTTGTGGATTTTTATGAGTCTCGGTGCCTTGTCTTCATGAAGTGTCAGACTTTGGAAGTTAGACCAGTGTTCGTAGTTTTGACTTGGACGAATGTGTTGTAAAATTCCTTGTAAGTAGTTTTGCGTGATTCATCATGACCATGATGGTTGATTTTATAAGTTGTCGGGAAGCAGTCCCGAGTGTGTTATTATGCGAAGTCGAGGAGTTGTGTATGCCTCTTGGGGCCAAATCGTACATGTGTGGTTGGATTTTTTTTTATATGGTACAGACTTTGACTTGTGTGGTTACGAGAGAGTTATCGTGCGCGCATCACTTTGTATGACTAAGAGTGCGGTTGCGGGACTCCTCACGTGGTTATATTGGTTGGTCCAAAATGCTTGTGCGATTGCGATCTTGTGATCAGGTTGCGAGGAAGCGAAGTCTGTGTGAGGATGTTTATGGTAAGTCGATCTATTGGCTGCTTGTTTGGAATGAGTTGCGGATTTCTTCTAGTAGGTTTTACTTGGTGAGGCAGTGTCTTTAGTTTGTTGCTTCTTGATGGTTGGTGTATCTTTTACTTTGCACCGGGTTAGCACTTGGTTGCATGAGTTTTGTCGTGGTATTTTTGAGGCCGTGTAGTGCCGAACAATGTTGGATCTGTGACTTTGTGTGTAGGACCATGTGTGAGTTAGGGTGCGATTTGTAGCCGTTGGACTAGATTGAGCTGGTTGTGGCTATAGCTAGTATGTTGACTTTTCTTGGGAGCTATGATTGCTGGAACTCTTAATGCACTGTTTAGTTGTCGGTGGGTTGTTATTTGTATTTGAGATTATGTTATGCAACATATTTATGTCTCGGACTGTATCCTGAGTTGGAGTGATGGTGTTGATGTATGTCGGTTGTAGGCTGAAATTAATTTCGGCTTTCTCGGGGTGTGTGTTGGTTTGTTAGGATCGATGTGTTTGCGAGTAGTGACTTTTATTTTAAAATTAAGGCCGTACCTCGTTTTGGGTTGGTGTATCATGTTCAGTATTTTGAGGTGTTTTCAGCTAAGATTGGTTCATCTTATCAGCTGATAAATGTTCGGAGATGATTTTGATAGTTGCCGGTTAGAGAGTGTATTAGGCTTTATAATGTTGGTTTTTGTGGGTTACAATTATGTTCTTCTTGTTACGGTGAGTATAATTTTGATGATAGTGTTTGATCTTGCGATGGCATGGAGTCATACCGTTGTTGACCCGTTTGGATATGTTCGATTGAGATTGATCGCGAGATTTGATGTTTCGATTGGTTGTACTCAGGTTGTTTCTGTTGGATTCTGGAGAGTGTGATACCCTATGGCTTAGAAGGTTAAAGACTTATGTAAGTGAAACCCGAGTGGCTTAGCGTCAGTTATGTGAATTTTGTTAATCAGCGATTCTTGTTGTGCTTTGACCGTTGATTTGAGGTTTTCGTCTACAGTTAGTGATAAGTCGGCTTATTGCTTCTAGACTTGGTGCACTCAGTTAGTACCGTTCGTTCGGTCGAGGTTGTATCGAAATGTGGGTTCAAATTGGTTATTATTCCTCCTTGTAATGATTGGTTTTGTGCCACTTGGGTTGGTGTTGAGTCATGTGAGGTTCAAATTGCTCTATGTGAGAACGCTCGCCAATGTGATTTCTTAGATGGTTAGGCTTGAATGTGAGGACGGGATATCCTAGTGTTCATGGTTTGCTCTTTCCTTGCTATTCTTGTTGCTTATATATTATTCTGATTTTGGTTGTGACCGTGTGGGGTCCCATGGTATTGGTTTGTTTCTAGATATTTATATGATGTCGCTGGTTTGCTTTAAGCTGGAGTGTATTGCCTTTTGGGTTTTTTGTAGCTGTTGATAGTCCAATGGTTGCTTAGTTATAGGGGTAGTGCCGTCGAATTTTTTTTGTAAAATTTGAGCCTTAGCGAGATTACGGCATTACGGTGATATTGGAAGGTTGGTGTTGTCGTTGATATTTATGGTTTGCTCTCGTTCCTTCTTATCTTGGAATCTCTATGTTCGACCTTTGAGTGTTGTTGCAGTGTGGGGCATTCACGTTGTTACTGAGTTATTCTCGGAATAGCGGTTGTATCAGATGGTTGTTGTGGTTGTAGTGGTTGATTGGTATTTCCAGGGATCCTTATGTTGTTAGGGGAGATGCTGCTGAAATTTTTAAGAATTTCAAGACTTAAAAAAAAATTTGAGTTCGATTTGTGGTTTTTGGATGGAGGTTGTGTCATTGGTTTTGTGCTTGGTTCGTTCGTGGACGAACGAGTCTAAGTAGGGGAGATTGTAATGGCCCGCCCAGTCATTTTGGTAAATCAAAGCTCCGATATGCATGTCGATATATTTTTTTTAGTTCCATTAAGTTTGTATGGTGATTTTGGTCATGTCCACAAAGTTTGGTTAAGTTTCGATGAGTTTTGGATAAGTTTGGTTTTGGTTTCGACGTAATTTGAGCATAAAAGTTACCATATTGAGAAAACGGCCTTTGATTCGTATTTCGACTAAACCATTATATCTGTATCGTGATTTGGAAACCATAGAAACTGAAATCATCAAGTTTCGACATCATATGAGGGATTCATGATAATTTTACTAAGAATTGGGTTGCCAGAATTTTCAGATTATTTACGAAATTGCCACTCACTGCGTAGTTAAAAATCTGCACTATTCCAAATATTGAAACCAACATATCTCCTTCATTATAAGGTCAAATGGAGTGATTCAAAAGCCTAACTTGACTAGATTTTCACAAGGAATCTATTGGAGGCATCAAAAGTGAGTTTTGGGATCGTTTGGTATAAGAAATGAGGCAGAACAGTAGGCATTTTTGGCTATTAATGTTTATGGAGTTTTTCTCATCTTGAAAGTTTGGAATTGGGAGAATTCAAGGATGTTCTTCTATGGGGTAAGGTCTAAACCATAACTTAAGCATTTTGCTTTGATTCATTCCTTTGGTTTAAGCTTTAATCCATGATTTCTAAAGTATGAAATTGGGGTTTTCTTGTGAAGAATGTTTAATGGGTCTTTCTTGACAAGTTCATAAAATTGATTAGATTTCATAAGTTGCTTTAAATGATGAAGTTGATTGAGTTTATGCTAGATTATAATATATCTAAGGTTGAATTTGATAACCCTATTTTGGTCATAAATGGTGGTTGTGAGAAATTGGGGAAGTTGAGTAAGTTCTTAAATTTTAACTCAAAAGTGGAATAATATGGGGATTTGGGAATGTTAACGATATCGGATTGACTTGAATTTCGTATGTATAAACTCATTTTCGAATGGGTAACATGATTGTAGAATTGGATTTGAGATTTGAGGTGTTTATAAATAATTGACTTTCAACATAAACCCGACAATTGATAAATTGGCTATTTGATGATGTAGATGGACTTTAATTGAGAAAGTAACCACACTTTTGGACTCGTGGGTGAATGAGTAATCTAAAAATGTATTTTGTTCCGGTAATCGGATATGTGGGCCCATGGTTGACTTTTGGGTTGACTTTTTGACTCGTTTGTCATCCAGTCATGAAAATTAGTATGATAGCTTATATTGATTGTATTATTTATTATTTTGCATAAAGTGGACTTATTTGGAAGGATTTGGGCGTGAAAGGACGATCGTGGGCTAGTTAGCAATCGTCGGCTTGAGGTAAGTGGTTTACATCCCTTCTTTGGTGGACTTTCTCCACATTGGATGTCTATGTATGTGTTCCTTACATGCATGGCTGCTGAAATGGGCATACTTATTATGCCAAGACTATTTTGAAAAGTGTAATTACAGTTCATTACTATTTCTTGATTTATTCTCGTAACACGATGTAGTTCCGTGTATATTATTATGGTACGATGTAGTTCCGTACATATTATCATAGCACGATGTAGTTCCGTGCATATTATTGTGGTACGATGTTTCGTACATGTTATCATCGCACGATGTAGTTCCGTGCATATTATAATGATATGATGTAGTTCCGTACATATTATGATAGCACGATGTAGTTCCGTGTATATTATTGCGGTACGATGTTTTGTACATATTATCATCGCACGATGTAGTTCCGTGCATATTATTATGATACGATGTAGTTCCGTACATATTATGATAGCACGATGTAGTTCTGTGCATATTGTTGTATTATGACATAGTCCCATACATATCATTAAGTCACAATGGATGTGTCTTAATACTTTGATGACTAAGTATGAATATTACTTGTTTGTTAATTAAGTGATTTTGTCATTACTTTTTGGTTACCTTGGAGTTGTTTGAGTTTTCATATATTTGCAACTCGTTATTCTACTTGGAGCCCTGTCCCCACTTGCTGAGTCCTTTTGACTCACCCACTTTCTTTGTTTTTTTTCCGTATTGTTTTATATTCGGCAGATTTGATATCGAGTTCTACCAAGCATTGTGGTAAATGGAGTTGCTCGTCCTTTAATCTAGCGGTGAACCACTTTTGTCCTATGGTGACATCTTTCCTTATTATTTTTATGTTAATATTAATGATTATACTTCTTTATATTCGGAGATGTATAACCTTATTGACTCCTTAGATGTTCATGATTCATGGGAGGACTTAGAACATGGTTGCAAAGATCCTAGTTGTGTATTTGGGTTATATATCATACTCTGCTATTCTTTTCATAATTTCTTTTATTTGGTTATTTCATATGCAAGTCAAGTGTTGCTCAAGAGGGGTTCGCCCAATGAGTTGGGTTTGGGTGCCCGCACGGCCTATAGGATTTTGGGTCGTGACAGTTTTGCCCCGATTTCTTATCATAAACAGAGCAACAACCATCATCAAACACAATAGAATAACCACCATTCATCAATTGTCCAACACTTAATAGATTATGAGCTAAGTTTGGAACATACTGCACATCGTGGAGAAGCTTTACATTATCTTGTGTGGTTTCAATGGCAATTGTACCTTTTCCTTCAACCTTCATTTGCTTGTTGTTTCCAAGTCGAACCTCACTTTTCTGAGACTCGTCAAGTTATTTAAACAGCGACCTTGTTCCGGACATATGGTTTGAGCACCCATTGTCCATGAACCACACTTCATTAAGAGTGACATCATTGGTTCCAGATTGGGTCATGAACAAGTTACTGCCCTCTTCAGCTTCCTCTGTAAAATTTGCCTGCTTTTGCTCATCTCTCTGCTTGGTCCAACAATCAGCTTCTATGTGGCCCACCTTCTTGCAATATCGACATTGAATATTGTTTTTGTTTTGACGTTGATCACCAAATTGGCCTCTTCCTCTGCCGTTGCCACGACCTCGACCACGATAGCCGCCTCTTCCTTTTCCTCGGCCACTTGAAAATTCTGATTTTCCTTTGTTAAGAGGCTCCCCCTTCACCTAAAAAACTTTTTCCTCCACTTTTTCATAGCACCTACTGATCCGAACTTCATGAGCTAACAATGAACTCATTAGTTCATCAAAACTGTAAGTAGAAAGGTCCTTAGACTCTTCAATTGCAGCAACAACATGATCAAAGCTTTTTGTTAAACTTCTCAATACCTTACTCACAACAGTTTCATTACTAACACTTTCACCATATGTTTTCATATGATTAACAATTCCAGACACCCTAGACATAAATTCTTGCACAGGTTCTTTTTCTTTCATGGCTAAGGTTTCAAATTCACGACGAAGTGTTTGTAATTTCACAGTAATTACCTTCTTGTCGGCGAAATACTCTTGCTTTAGAGTCTCCCAAGCTTGATTGGAGGTTGTTGCTGTTGCAATTCTGGGAAAAATTTCATCATCCAGTGCCGATTGGATAAGAAATAGTGCCTTCGCATCTTTCTTGCGAGTTTCCCGCAATTGTTGGTCGGGTTGAGCCGGTGCTGGATTTGGCTCAACATATCCCGTCTCCACCAAATCCCATAGCTCCTGAGATTTGAACATTGTCTTCATTTTGAGACTCCAAAGGTGATATTTTTCCCCTTTAAATATCAGAATCAGCGGCTGAGATGAAGAATTTGCGTTGCTGTTTGCCATGACTTCTTCTCAATTTCGTGTCTCTCACTGGACTTTTCTCGAGTTTTACTGAGCTCTGATACCACACTATTGTTGGAGAATGAAATTAAAGAAGGAAACTGAAAATGAGAGTATTTTGAAATCTGCTTAATTGCATTATGAAAAACTGCAGCAGGGGCCTTTTAAATAGGCTTACAACTAACTAAACTTAGCTAAAAATAAGCAAATAACTAAGAGAAAGTGGATAAACATGTTCCCACTAATTCTACCATGATCCACTACAAAATAGCCAACTAACACATAATGCTAAGTTACTAAACAAATACTAAATTTACTGATGCTAGAAATCAGGAACTAAGCTGTCACTTTGAAGCATTAATCAACATGACTCGATACTTATATTCAGAAATTAAGTTAAAACTTTTCATTTTACTACTAATGGCATGATCTTTTTTATAGTCAAGGATGATATGATAATCTTGAAGAAAGAATACTTGAAACCTTCAAAGTTCAATAGAGCAAAACTCAATCTCTGTTACAAGGATTGATAGTAAACTTTGCAAATGTACACTACAAAATACAAAGAAAAGAGGGTATGGTGGAAAAGAAAAACGGAGAACACATTTACAACTCAGAATGTCAACAAGGAAAAAGAATGATTAAATAAGAGAAGCAACTAAAGTTAAAAAGATTGAAAAAGAAGTTTCAGGTATGGCACAAGCAACTCAATAAATAAATACATGGATTGCTTGCCATTTAGCAACCAAGCTTATATATATATCAGGATGCTGTTACAACAAGATATGTACTAGTACAATACCAATTTGTCATCTTCCGCCAGACAACTCCATGGCATCTTGATTGAAGATGGAATTTTCTCCCCAATCAAACCGCCGTTGCAGTCTCTCGTATTCTTGCCTACGGTTAACTTCAACATGCTGCCACTCTTCCCATCTCTCAGCTAGCCCTTCTCCTTCCAGCATCCTTACCACATCCGACATTGCAGGACGCTCCTCTGGTGATGGCTGAGTGCACAGCAATGCTACCTGAATCATCATCTCCACTTCATCCATGTTGTAGTTCTTATTCAGGTTCCGGTCCACAATTGCATCCAGTTTTTTCTCCCTTTGCAGTTTTTTTACCTTCAAGATGGTATATATGCAGTCATTTCAGCAACTAATACTATATAAAGGTCCTATAAATCTAAAGCCAAAAGGGCTCGAGTATTAAGACCTAGCTGACAAGTGACATGCAAAGCATTTGTATCCTGGTGCCACATGAAAAAAGTAAGAATTGTTTGTGACCCTTTCACTTAGAATACAAGATTACCACTCAGGCTTCAGTATTAGAGAAAAATAAAAATAAATTATATCATCCAGAAAGGCTTTTGCAAAGGACAAGTGAGCCATCCCAGCAAAATATAGAGAAAAAGTCTGATTGGTAGAGTATGCTAATATAAATGAAAAGCTTAATGCAATAATTTGAAATCCATTGGGAATTATATGCAAGATCACGGAGGTATGTAAACTCACATGGTCAAGCAACAAGACGTCATCTTCTTCTTCTAGGCGTGAGAAGTCAATTGCCCGTTGGCCAGTTACAAGCTCCAAAAGCATGATTCCATAACCAAATACATCAGTTTTTTCTGACGATTTGCCAGTGGACAAGTACTCAGGAGCTATATGGCCCATTGTACCACGAACTTGAGTTGTCACATTGGTTTTCCTAACATCAACTAACTTTGCCAAGCCAAAATCACCAACTACAGCTTCAAAATCTTCATCTAGTAATACATTAGCTGCTTTTACATCTCGGTGAATAATCTTTGGATTACAGTGTTCATGGAGGTATTCAAGTCCACGTGCAGTGCCCAGTGCCACACGCTTCCTAGTTGGCCAAACCAAAACAGACTCCCCAGGTTTAAGTTCTGCAAGCGAATAAAAACTAAATAAGAAGCCACCAAAAACTACTAACAACCATCAATTCTAGCAGAAAACTGCTGAAATTTCAAAATTAACTACTACTCCATGTAACACCTTTCAGTTCACAAAAGGATTTCAAAAACCAACTTCATAAAAGGAAAAATTAATCAATCAAAGCTCTTTCTGGTGAAAAGATGGCACAAGTATCAATTATCATTCACTAAATTCACCTCTCTCTTATTATGGTCTGTGATCCCAATTTGAAGTTCCCTATCAATGAGGTCGTATTCGAGTATTGCTCTTGATGGTTAAAGAAAATTGAAGTGTCCAAAAACTCAGCTCCTTTAATCAAAATACTTCTCAGTGCCTATGCAGTAAGCTCCCTAAATAACTAAGACGAAACAGGCACAGCTAGGGAAAATAGCATGCTCAGGAAGTAATTTAGCCACTACGCACTCCTGTGAAGAGATAATACCTCGTAGACGATAGGCAACACTTAGGTTCTGCATATATGGGTATACTAGCAGGCGTTCAGTCGGTGTGGTGCAAAACCCTATAAGCCGTAAGAGATTCCTATGAACAGCCACACTTATCATCTCAACTTCTCGCTGAAATGCAGCATCTCCTCCTGGACTCTCATAATCAGTTAGTCGTTTCACGGCAACTTTAGTGCAGTCATTGAGCACTCCTTTATAGACCTTGCCAAAACCCCCCTGTCCAAGAACATTCCTTTCACTAAAGTTATCAGTAGCAAGCTGCAGTTCCCTCCACGAAAATCTCCTTAATTGACCAAATGGAATTCGTCGATCTACCTCACCTGAGTCCACCAAATAAAACACGATATTAATATCATAATATACACAAAGGAACCATCTTGAAGGTAGATGAAAACTAAGTACTGGTGAGTAAGAATTAATCTCACTAACTTAGGATGCTATTAAAGATATAACAATGACACAATACTACTTATTTATGAGATAACAAGTACATTACACCAATTAAATTACTGTCAAAGCAAGTGGCACAAACCTATAACGTCAACAAAGATTTCACGCCTATAGCCTTTGTGTCTTCTCCTCCAAAATAATAACAGAGATCCTACAAGAAGGAGAATTCCAAGAAATCCACCAGCAATACCAACTACGAGACCGGTCTTTGGTTTACTAGGAGAACCTGCAAGATATTCAACATTAGAATTTGTCATGTCCCGTGAGGTTTAACAAGGAAGGTTAACTGACACTTTTCTTACTAAAGAAATATTAGTATATTGGATAGCGAACCCTCATATGCTACAACTCTAAAAATTATTTAAAGAAAAAAAAAAGCAACTGTCACAACTCCTTAAATTATTAAAATTTTATCTCTAAAGAAGTTATCATCTCTACAAAAATAGACCTTAGTTAAACAAAAAGAAATATGATAAATCAACAGTAAAGGTAGTAAAAGTGCTATATTTTCAGCTATCTCATTCTCCCTTGGCTGATAATACTTTATACCTACAGGTGAGCAGTGTAACAACTATCAATGATTAGTACGAGAAAGAAACTCATCCTTTTTAGTCCAGGCAATAACATGAGGTGGTTGATACTTCCATACAATAAATGAGGTACCAGTACAAACAACCAATTTAACACAACAAATTTCCAGAATACAAAGAATCATAAAGCCTATACATCTGACTAACAAACACCACCAGCAGAATTAACTTCTATAAGAAAGACTAGTAGGTCAAACACATAGGCCAAACATTTACGTAGTTGCTCGTTGAATTTACCTCCACTATCAGATTCACATTGATGACTGAAATTGAACCCACAATTCAAACGGTTTCCTGTAAAACTAGAATAACCCAAATTAAGTTAAAAACATAAAGATTATGAGTTAGTAGAGAAGGCAGAAAGTAAGCAGCCTTGATTTACTGTCCGAAGTAAAAAATGCATCACATAATATTAGGAGCCACTAGTCAGGTTGTAAATACAAGGTACGCGTACTTGTATTTTGAAATTTGAAATAACTGTTCAGGAACTTGGCCAGTAAGATCATTGGATGCAAGTTGACTGCAAGCAGAATCAGTGAAGCAAGTCAAACATTGAAAGATACAGGTTAAGGATCGCCAAAGTTGACATCTCAAAATGAAAACATAAAATCATCCTTCTCACACTCAAATAATAAATCTATACATGGAATAAAATAAGGCAGCACAAATTACTTACAGATTTATCAGGTTGCGAAGGCTCGAAAGCGACTGTGGGATAGTCCCTGTAAGATTGTTTTGACTCAAAAACCTGCTCAATGAAACAACAGAGTTTACTCCCATTCCAAACACCAAGTAAACTAAGTTCTATCCAAAAATGATCAGATGAAATAAAACTGCTTACAGAGACTGAAGTTTTTTGAGATTGCCAAGGGAAGCTGGTATTTCTCCAGACAGACGGTTATTTTCTAAATCCAACATTGTCAAGCTTGTTAAATTTCCTATCTCTTCAGGAATCTTACCAGTTATACCATTTCCTTGCAAGGACCTACAGGGGTGCACAGCACATAATCAGCTAGTTACAAGCAGAGGGCATCAAGAAACCATCCCAGAGAATTTAGCCATGGATGTAACAATTTTGAGCTCAAAAACAAATTCACCAATGAAGACTAATTGAAAGTTCATCTTAGTGAAATATGCCTTTCTGTATAGTTATGCATTCAAATTATTTATTTAGTAAATATAAAGTAAAGTACTAGCATGGGGCTCTTAGAAACAGATAAAGTGCAAAGATCAATGTGAACAAGCGATTTCTCAAAGCAAACGATAGAGCCGCCCATATTGAGTATTAACTTCGTATAATTCACATTCCTTTCAATAGCTAAGGTTGCTCCTTGTCCAAAAGAACTAACAGTTATAAGCGTGCAGACCTTCTTAAAGTAGAGTCACTAAGCAGATACCAAAAAAGAAAAAGACAGCCATCCGAACTGAGAACCTCGCTTGCTAGACCAGTTCATATAACTTCCACCTCTTTCTTACAACTGTTTGACTCGGTGAAATGACTAAATATTGCTCCTTGTCCATTGATCACATCAAAATTTGTGTGTAACCTTTAGTCCTTCCTTTTTCTCCCTTCAGATAGGTGAAGCTACCGTATTTTGCGACACTGATGAAATTATTAAATTCATATATATTCTCAGCTTTTAGTCAAAATATGATGGCTAGGAGGATATCTGTTCTCGTGCAATGCCATGACCTCAAACAAATTGAAACAAATAAAGCATTTTCAAAGTAGCAGTAAGTAGCTTCAGGAGAACCAAATGTGCTCAGCATTCGAGCCAATTCTATCAACAATATGTCGGCACTAGAACTTTATACATACAATGTAGTCACATGCTTTAGATCACGCAATCTGGGAGTTAGAGTGCCCCTGAATCCCATATTTGACAATGAACTGCAAACAAAAATCAGACACAATAAATCACATTTAGGGAAGGAAGTTGGCCAACCAAAGATCAACCTTTCTAGAACATGAAAACCAGTTAAATAGAACTTACACCATGATTACATTGCCTTTATCATCACAAGAAATTTTGGACCAAATGCAAGGACTAACTTGATTCTCGTTCCAATCAGCAAGCTGATCGCTTGAAGCATTTAGAGATTTTTTCAATGAAACGAGTGCATCTCCTAAAATGGGCCAGAGATCATAAAGAACCGAATGTCACAGACGACGAACCAAAACAAAAACAAAACATAAGAGAAAAATAAACAAGATATATTAGTCACATTGAATTTCTCTTTATCCATTCGAGTAGATAAAAAATTACTAAAAACCAAAAAGGCAACATCTTTTTGTTGGTTTGATGTAGTATAAATGGAAGAATCATGTACCTTGTCCATCCGGTGAGACGAATGAAGAGAGACATGCTAATATCACAATTACAAAGAACATTTCCATCTTTCAAATAGTACACTTCACATCAGGTACCCTTCTTGCAATATATCACTGTGACATAAGACACCATCTTCCAGGAACAAGTGCCTACAATTAAAGATTAAATAAGGGAAAGTTTAATTCTTTAAGAAATCTAATTAAATAAGAAACACTATAAATTAAATTGACAATCACTCATCTTCCATTCAGCTACATAAAATACACTAAACATAGTACTAAATAACTAAACAAATTCACACACTAGCATAAACATTTATATCTTTTGATAACTGTGGTGTCCCAATCAGCTTACATGCACATCGACTAATTCCACCGGATAAATGCCACCTCCCACTAGCACAAACATGTATATACACAAAGTTTCTAGCAAACCCCAACTCCCTTTTTCAATTAATATCACAAAATCAAGAACAAGTTTTGCAATTCAAGTACTCATTTTCCTAGCAATATATTAACTTATAATCTTAAATAATGAAACCATCATATCTAAAAACTTTAAAACGCCATTTTATTAGCACTAAATAAATTCACCACTACCACAAACATGCATATTTTTTTTATAACGGTGGTGTCCAGGCAAGTTTACACGCACCTCGACTAATTCCACTGGATAAATGCCACCTCCCACTAGCACAAACATGTATATACACAAAGTTTCCAGCAAAACCCAACTCCCTTTTTCAGTTAATATCACAAAATCAAGAACAAATTTGACAATTCAATTACACATTTTTCCTAGCAAGAAATTGACTTTCATACTTAAATAATGAAAACCATCATATGTAAAAGCTTAACAAAACCACTTATTACTATTTCAAGACAAGTACAAGAATAAAAATTTAATCTTTAATAAAAATGTAATCTTTTCAAGAACAAGAAGAAGGAAAAAGGAAAGTACTTTTAAGGGAAGAACCAAAACTTTTAAGTGTTTGAAAATGTGAAAGGAGCAAGAATATGTACACTTTGAAAGAAAAAAGCTTCTTCTATTCCTTTTGCCCACTTTATTGACTATTCCACTGTAATGATAGTTCTATAAATTTTGGTTATGTACAATTATTGTTATTTACAGTCTTCTTTTATCTAACTGGAATTGGACCCCACTGGAGTGACTGTTTTGGGGAAGAATGAAGATGCATGGTTTCAAATGTCAACCATTGATGGTGGGATAGATATTAACCCTCCACCGTTAATTAAAGATTTGGAATTCGACCCCTAGAAATGAAAAAATACTGATAGAGAGCACTTTCGATTAATCAGCCTCCAATCAAAATATGGAACACCGAGTGGAAAAAAAATTTGAAATGTCTTTGGTGTTTTATATTGTGAGAAAATGTCTAGTTTAACTGCAGAATTCTTTTCTAATGTAGGGTATCAAAGGGTTTTTTAAATTAATTATGTAACAGCCACTAATATTTGCATCAAATTAGATTGTATATATTATATTCATTGGAGTGCGGACATTCTTCGGATTTTGCGTGAATATAAGATACTTTGTACATCAGCTTGTCCTTTTTCTTTTTACTTAAATTTTTTTTAATAAAATTAAGACTCAGAAAACAGGATGAAGATGGTCAATTTATACACTACATAGGTCTTATCCAAGAAACAATACTTCGGTCAACAAGTTTTCATTTAAAATGAAAAGTTAAAAACGAATGGAAAGTGGGGAAAAAGGAGATTGTTTCTCAAAGTTCAGAAAGAATTTTAATGCTCAATTAGAGTGGTTATGACTATTTAAACCATTGGCAAAACAACATTTGACTTTGAGGGAAAAAAATAGTTGAAACTATGCGGCCCGTTTGTTTATAGTTTTTGGAAATATTTTTTGAGAGTTTTTGGGAAAAAAACTGTTAGTTTATGTTATTTGAGCAAAATTTCTCTCAAAAACTCCCAAAAACTAAGTTAGCATTTAGACATAGATTCCCAAATAATTTTTGAGAAATACTTTCTGGGTGAAGTTTGATATGAAAATGAAAAAGTGTTAGGACATACTTTTTGGGAATAAATTTTTTGGCTCAAAAGAGCCTTTGAGCTCTTATGAAAATAAAATTTAATGTGTCAATGTTAGTTTTTTGCTCAAAAACAGCTTAATACCATTTTTTGAGTTTTTGGGACAAGTTTTGCTCAAAAAGACATAAACAAACACTTTTTGGCCCAAAAACTCCCAAAAAAATCCCTCTAAAAACTATGTCCAAACTGGAGCTAAAGCTCTTTTTGAGCCAAAAACTAACATTTACATATCAAATTTCATTTTTATGAGAGCTCAAAGGCTCTTTTTGAGCCAAAAAAATTGTTTACAAAAAGTATGTCCAAATACTTTTTCGTTTTCATTTCAAATTTTACCCAAAAAGTACTTTCTAAAAATTATTTGAAATCTATGTCCAAACGCTAGCTATGTATACAAGTATAAAAATTCATTTTCGCCTATAATATATTGAGAAAACAGGTGTAGTAAACCTTGTAGTTTTAAAAGGTAAAGAAGCTCATTGAGCCATTAATATTGTTAAATCAAAATCTAATTTTAATAAAATTACATCATTGCCCATGTTGGAACAACCAATGAAGCATGTCTAGCATTGCCACAAAGGGAAGATACATCATTACAAAAACACTTGCCTAACAAAACAAGGATTAATGTAATTGCCATCATAAAATTGCACTATATGTCCAATTTCTTTATTCCTATAATATGAAGCTGAAGATAATCGTGGCAGAATAGTTTATAATATTTGTCAACCATATTGCTTTCTTGTCTCTTTATGCTAGTGGTGTACTACACAATAAAATAAAGAATACAGTAAGATTGACTAACACTTTTAATTGGACGTATCAACTTAATTATTTTGCATTACCAATCTTAATTAGTTGAGCTGGTAAATGTTTTTTCCATGAATCAATAATTTTGATTTTTAAAGAGTACATGAAGTACAGAAGTAGAGAAAAGGATTTTAGATACGAGTAACAAATTCTGCACTCAGGTTCTCCTTTAAAAAAAATAATACTAATAAACTGTAAGACATTGCTTAAACAAATGTAATGTTATCATTATTGTCCTCTCCTGTGGCGAACTAATAAAGTAATTCTGGGTCCATCTAATATTCTTCAATTTTACTTTAGTTGTTTACTACTCTACTCTTCCCGTTTAAAAAACTATAATACAATTTTATTATTAGTCTGTACTAAAAAGAATGCTATAATTTTAAATTTCGTAATACTATAACTTCAAAATTCCACTTTAACCTCAATGCGGTGAGTTATAGTCACATTTTAAGTATCCATGACTTATTTTAATCCACAAATTTTTAAGTAACCCCTTACAGTATTTCGTAATAAAATTTATCTCAATTCAAATTATATTATCATTTTTGGAACAGAAGGGCAGTCTTCTTCTGGGAGGTGACATTTTTATTTCAATATTCTATTGTTCCACTATCTCTGCTGCAAAATAAATGGCAATATGTTAATTATTTTCATGTCCCAAAATAAATTAATTTTAGAACATTATTTATTTTTGTCAATGTTTTCCTTGCTATTAAAGAGCTAAAAAGCGATAATTTAATTTCGTTAGTTTAACAATAAAATAAATAAGGCTAATTAGGTAAAATATATGGTACTAACAGTAAATATATTTCTTAGGTAGTGTAATAATAAAAAGTTTTGAATACTTGTAAAATGATCGAGGTAGTAAATAAAAGAAAAATGACAAATCTTCCTTGCTTCCAATATGAACGCATACGCCACTATAAATTTTAATTTTTATGTATTGAGGACCGACCAATATAGACAAACGAGAACTTAATGAGCATTTCAACAATGAGTTAAAAATTTGGTGACCAACTTCATTCGAATCATTCGATGAACGGTTCAGTATCTTTTATTTAATTAAGACATAAAAGACAACAAAGTTATCTCGATCTATGTCTTTCTATTTATTTAAAATTAAGGTTTCAAATCCTCTTGTATCACTATTCTCTAACCATGTCTACCATATAAACTCAAGGTTACTCTTAAATTGAACTTGGCCCATGTTTTGTTTTACCTTTTTTTTTTTCTGCATATTCTTATCATCATATTACTATAAAAGCATGTTCTCAAAAAAAGTAAAGTCATATTACCAAATTAACCTTTATAAACTTAAAAATACCATAAATAGAAAATCCTACTTAAACAAATAACAAAGAAAAAAAAAAACTTGGCAGCAGGCCACGAAAGAATGCCTTTCCAATAGGTGCCTTTTCACCTCAATGACTGCTTTAGGCCAAGAGATACCAACATTTTAGTTTCATTTTTTTTCAAAAACAAGTGCCCCAATGTCTATTTCTCCAAACTCTTCAATCTTCTTAGTTAACAACTTAAGGTTTGTCCTCTGTCTTCGCACTTCCATTTTTATTTTATTTTTTTGCTTTCTGTGGGTGAAGAAGATATAAGGTGCAAAGTCTTTTCTTTCATCTCCGTAACTTTGCATTGTTTGCGATTATTGACTACTTTCTGTGTGTGATAAATAATCCTAACTATATATAAGTGTTTGGTATATATTGCAGTAGGGTACTCTTTTATTTTTCTTCACATATATATGCAGGTTTAGTTTAGTATTATAATAATAAATTTTTGCTTTACTTTATAGCTTCTCTTGACCATTTTTTTTAGATTAATAAAGAGGAGAGATGTGTATGCGTATTTTTTTCCCCATGTATTTGTTCTTATGAAGTAAAGATCAGCGGATGTCAAAATTATCATTTAGCATTAAGTTTAGGAATGAAACTTTACAAAATTAGAAAAAAGTTAATAAAAAGGTTACAAATTTCAGAAATATATTTTCAATTCTACATTAATTTAAATCACCGTGTATACTCTAACATGAGTGTTTAGAGTTGTCGACATTATCTTTTAAAAGAAGCGGGTGACATACGTAAATTCAAGTTTACTATTGTGAATATTTATAGTATTTTGAAAAAATGATCTTAAAATAATTATTCCACTCAAAAAGGTTTATGTAGGTGGAGTAAAATCTAGGAATAGATTATATGAGTAATCCTTATGTCAAAAGAAGACGACGACGGTGACGACAATAATAATAATAATAATAATAATAATAATAATAATAATAATAATAATAATAATAATAATAATAATAATAATAAAGCGAAATTGATTAGCAAACCATAATATTACAAATTAGTGAACATATCTAAGAAATATTCAAGTTCTTGTCATTTTATATATGAAAACAATACAGTAAATAAAATCTAAGTCCTCAATTATATTCGAGTTTCTTTGTTTATTGAGTTGGCTGAATAGAACCAACAATAACTTTTTAATCAAAACTATCATAGTGATAGGGGTAAGGCATTGGCCGGATATTTGTCAAAATCTTCTTGAAATACATGAAGGATGAATAATTCATTCTAAAATAATCACTATCCTCTAAGGATTATGGCAAAGCTTGCATGAAAAATGAATCACATTTAGGTACTTCCTCGCAATGGCGGTCTCGGAATTTTTGTTAAGGGGTATCAAAATATAATCAAGTTAACATATGAAAAAATTAAGGGGTCTCAATATATAGTATACATACATAAAGAAAAAAAAATTACCTATCTACACAGTATAATTTTTCTGCAAAGGGTTATCAATTGATACCCCTTCAATAGCCTTAGGTCCGCCTATGCTTCCTCTAGGTTAGACATGAAATCGGTCAAATAGTTAGCTTTCTCAACTCCACAATTTGCTTGATAATTTGTCTTTTATACGTGCACTTTGCCTTTAACTTCTACTTAATGGCTCAACCACATATATTAATATAATATATGTAATTTAGTTTTAAAAAATACACTCAATTTGAGAGTGGAATACACAGCGGTCGGGAACACTAAAGGCGCTTGCTCTAGACGCTAGGGGCCGTTGCTCACACAAGCTACTTAATGGCTCAACCACATATATTAATATAATATATGTTATTTAGTTTTAAAAAATACATTCATTGGGAGTGGAATACACGCGCAGAGCGCGTGCCGAGACACTAGTATTACTATAAAAGCATATATTCAAAAACACTAAAATCATATTACCAAATTACCCTTCAAATAAGAAAATCTAAAATAAAAATTCCATGGCAAAGGCAGATTACTAAATGAAGAGCCACGGCAAAACCAACGGACACCCCCTTCAGGCAAATACCCAGACATGAAAGGTTGTGATTCTTGGAATAGGATTCATAACATTGATTTGTACTCAAAAAAAAAAAAAAAAAAAAAAAAAAAAAAAAGTTCAAACCACATACATCTTTGCTCCATCATTGTTCTTTCGGGATGTCAAGTAAGTATATGCTCTATCTTCTTTGTTTACAATCACAATACAACTCTTTAAGCGATGCTATAAATATAATACTTGCGAATATGGACATGGATATATCAATATCTAAACATGAAGTCCCTCAAAATGTTTGAAGTCCTCCAAATCCACACACTGTTATTTGCAGTTCAAGGGGTACAAATGTGCGAAGACTGCAAAGTTGCTTGATATATTCCTAGGTAAGGACTAAATATTGTAAATGTTTGAAGTCCTCCAAATCCACACACTGTTATTTGCAGTTCAAGGGGGAGCAAATGTGTGAAGACTGCAAAGTTGCTTGATATATTCCTAGGTAAGGACTGGATATTGTTTCCTGTTTTCATTTTTCGAATCAATGCACGTGATATTTCTTGCGGCTCTCTCACCACCATGCTGTTCAACGTTACATCTATGGTTTATGATGATTGGACTCATGAAATAGAATTTGGTCTCTCTTTTGTTTAAGGTTTCTGTATTTTCCACACTATCAAGTTTTTAAACTATATTTTTCATAGTCACTTAGTGGGTTAAATTTTAGTTAAAGGGATTTACTTTGTTCGTCAACTCAGTAAATAAATGGATTTTGTCCCCACCGTTTGTTTCATTCATTGTTTGTTTGAACTTGAAAATTCCTTAATATTTATTACAAAATATATTTTGGAGTTGTATCCTTTGTACGTCGCACTGCTTGTGTTTTTAAAATGTCAATTCCATTAGTTTGTTGTTCCATTAGTTTTTTGTTAGAAAAACTTTTTCTGTGTTTTACATTTTACCTGAGAAAATGTTGTCATAGACAGGGTCACATTGATAATTTATCTTGCGCCTTTTTAGTCTCGGCTTTGCTTTTGATATCTTCGCCTTTTTTCTTCTAACAAGTTTGGTTTAACATTTTAATCACGAACATTTTAATTGACATGGTTGTAATTGAACTTGTGACGAGAGTAATTGGTCAATCAAATTACATTCTTCACTTATAGTTTTGATGATTTTAATGCACTTTTGTCATTTACATAACTATTCAGGAGTAGGTCGCCGAACAAAAGAAACATGAAAGTTATCGAGCTAAGTGGAGAAATTGTCTGATATTAGTTTGTTAAATTATATTTTTATTGTTATGTCTTTTTTTGTGTTTAATCCGCCATCATTATAGCCATAATTATTGTATTAAACACAAATCGCAGCTTGGTTCAAGTCTGAAGGAAGATTCTTCTCTTCAACGAAACACCAGCCTCCGATCGATCAATACAATAAGCTTTATATTTATTATTTATCTCGTTGTTTGCTTGTTATTCTCATTGTTTAACATATTTGCTCATAGTCACCGATCTTGTCAGTTAATCGTCATTATCCTGATCGTAATATTGATTCAGTAGGATTATTGTCAGTTCATAAACTATAACTTCATCGTTTTTGCCAAACATATTAACGGTCAACTCACATTATCTTGCATACTTAACGTCGTCATTATCGTAATTCTGTTGCAGTATTCTTCATCGAATTTTAGTCGATCATTTATTTGGTATTAAACGATCTAATATTTGAATCGTGTTCGGATAAACAGTAACTAGTTATCTTATTCGTAACTCGTTTTATTGGAGTTATTAGGAGTCGATCGCTTGCGATTACATAGTCGTATTGTCATAACCATTAAAACTATTGCTCATCTTTGTTTATTCGATCATATCTGTCCTCAAATCAAACTTGCTATATTGTGTTATCTGTCCTCGAATCAAACTTGCTATATTGTGTTATCGAATTCATTATCATCTGCTCTATCGAATTTGTTGTTTACACTATCTTCGGATTAATATTTGGTAAATCGATCACTTGTTAACGTAAATTGCTTATCAACTGGTCAAATCAAGATATAAACGGTCGCCTAAGACTCAACTAAATACAAATTTAATTGTAATACATGAAATATATTTTTAGAAAATACAATTGATAAAATCTAATAGTAGAGGGCTAACTTTGGCCATTTTCCGATAACAAAAACACTCATATTCCTAATCAAGTATACAAAGAAATAAAGTCAGGGTCGGGAGAGGGCACCAATATATAAAAGATTTTTAGCATTGGATGGCAGAAAGAAAAAATTCCTTAAGGTAACACCGTCGAACTAATCTGCTCTCCAGATTTAATTTCTGCTTTCCAGGACTTAAATTGAGTTCTTTCTTTAATTTATCTTTTTTTTTCTTCCCGTTTTATGTACTCCATCCGTTCCACAACGGATGACATGTTTCGAATTTCGAGAGTCAAACAGGTTTAACTTTGACCATAATATTTTCATGTCTTTTAAATATTTTGAATTAATAATTATTGTGATTTATAATACTTCTTATGTAGTTTCCAAATATATAAATATCGTTTTAAAAATCTTAAAGATTATATGCTTAAACTCACGATCAAAATAAACTCGTTTGACTCTCGAAATCCGAAACATGACATCCTTTTTAGAACAAAAGGAGTAACACTCATGGAACATCTCAATTGTTTAGTTAGCTTCCAGCAAGGTGAATTTTGAACACTAGCTCTTGAATATTTTCACGACGTTTGTCATGCTCTATGTGGTATGTATAACACGTTTAGAAGTTTGCGAATATATAGCACGTTTAGAATATATACGGCTCATTAAACTTATGATGTCCATTTTTTCATCTACTTACATTTTTTGTTTATTATGTGAATTCACTCTTAGGAGTTCGTTTTAAAATTATATATATTATAGTATACGGTTTCTTTGCTTGGAATATTAGGGGTTGTTTTGTTCGAACATTAGTTGTACAAAATTATAATGCATAAATAAATACATGTAAATATAGGCTAAAAACATACTACATCCTCCAATTCATGTGATACAATCACTATTTGAGAAATCTACGGCATGGTTCTTTGACCATATTTTTTTTTGTATATTTTATGAAGTAAATATTTTGAATTATAAATACAATATGTCTTATAGTTAGTACGTATATGTAGATAAGATTTTAGATATATAAAGTTTATTTTCAAATACAAAATTTATATTTAAATATAGTTCATAGTTAGAAATGTTGGTCCTCATAAAAAGTACGTCCAAAATTATGTACAGTGCCTATGTTATATTGCTGCTTCACGAATTTGTTGGAAAAGAAGTTTCTTGAGTTACAATCACCAGCAATTCAAGAGACTTATAGCAAAAGACGTTAGAATTTGTTGAACTTTCACTTAAAAGGAGGATTTCTGCAATTCACCAGAAAAAGTGTTTGGTAAAATATTGATATCCAATTTAAATCATGAAGATGAAGGAATCCATTGATCGCCTTAAATGAAATTCCGAACAGAGTACGAATAAACAAGTTCAGCCAAGATTTGGCTACTCCACAACACTCGTTTTTACTATCTTCTACTGCACAATAATTTTTGAACTCTTCCGTAATAAAGCGTGTTCAAAGAAAATTCGTCACACCAAGGGCATCCATCCAGCAAGATTAATAAGATTTCCATATTATAAAAGGAGGAGTTACTTTCTTACTTGAAAACTACTCAATAGCATACTAGTTTCCATGGGAACAAGCAGCTACTCGAAAAGAATCACCAAATGACGAATGGCACTCAACTCACTCAAGTGATGCACCCCAGTAAAACATCACACAATATTTTCCCTTCATTTACCAAAACAAGGCTACAAATGTAAGGCCTTTCTACATCATTTTACATTTCTTCAAAAGTAAATATCCAGACTCATAGGAATGAATTGAAGCAATGCAGCATTTGGAATCTTGCAATACAAGTATTTTAGCAATGTGAAAATGGATGACGAACAATTATATAGTGCCATATAGAGGCGCAGAGTTGTTCTACCAAAATTCAAAAGCATCCACAAAAAAGTGCAAGTCATAAGTATTAAACGTAACTCACACCAAAAAGAAAGAAGAAAAACATAATATCCTGGAGGAAGCAAGACAAAACAAAGCCAAACTATCTTAGTCTTGGGACAAACATTTTGAGACTTCAAGTCTTTCCCCGATGACAGTCTTGAGTGAGTAAAAGCTTGGAACGTATCTGGCCGCTGCTCTGCCACCACCGTAAATGCTGACCTTCCTTAACTGCTTCTTTTTTTGGTTGTAAGAAAGTAGCTGTAAATAATCTTTATGCTGCATCAAGAGCTCTCCATCTTTCCAAATTAGTATCGGTTCATAAATATCACTACTATAAATACGGATTCCAGGTTGAATGGTACAGCCCGACAAATCTATGCGATACCATTTAGTCCAAGATTCAGGAATCCCATAGTGTTTCATCCTCCATATTTCTACATGACGACGATTTTGTTCGTAGATGCTTTGACTCAAACACAGATAATTCTTCAACTCAGTCAAGTAAAAGTATTCTGTTTCCAAACCAGGTGGAGGCGGCAGGGACGTTACCTTTTCTGTCCCAGTATCAAAGGAGTAAATTGTAGCATTTCTTTCAAAATTTTCACCATCTATCCAATGAAGAGAACCATTGACATTAACATTGCCAAATGAATCCAACAGAGGGTGCGGAGCTTTGCCCAAATTTCTCCATCTCTTATCAACTCCAAGAGTGTGAACCTCCAATTCATAAGCATATCCAGCACCTCTGCTTTTATATACTGATCTTAACACTTTATACTGTCCAGAAGCCTCATGAAAGCAAAATCCATAAGCAGCAGCGCGAATACCTCTCCCCAATTTGCGCAATTGAAGCTCGAAATACTCACCCAAAAGAGGATTGCTAACGTAAACCGAATGCCCCATATCTTTAGTCTTACCATGCAACAAACAAATGAAACCATTAAATGAACCAATCAATTTCAACTCTGGTTTAACAAAACCAAGACCAAAATTATACGTTGGGAACAACATAACTGGCCTATTTTGGGGGTCAGAAGAATAATCATAACGTGCTTTGAGTTCAAGAATTGAAGTGACAAAGTCATCAACAGAAAGCAAAAGGCAGGGAAAACGTGATGATCTAGTGTGATACATCTTAACAAATAAAGGGTCAGAAGAAAGATTATACCAGCATTTGCAAACACACTTACAACGGAAAATGGACTTGATGGGCAATCTTGAAATAATTTCAGCCAAAATTACTGTTGGAAGGTATGTTGTGACTCTTCTTCGTTTGCAAACATGGAGAAACTTATAGCTATTGGCGTCCATTGCTGTCTATTCCTTCTCTGGCTTCCTCTCAAATGAACTGAACAAATGACACTAATAAGATTCAATACTTGGCCTTGGAAAGCGTAAAAGAAGAAGAAAGGATATCTTATAGAGGAAGTTTGGAGAAAAAATTAACTTTGTAGTAGCCTCTTTCATTGAATGAAGTAAAAAACGTCACATCTGCTAAATCACAGCTATCAAGCTAGATTAGACGGTCCTTGTTCCAATGGTTGACATATAAAGTTAGTGTAACTGAAATTTAATTTGTCACTACTTGTTTTTGAGTATTTTAGAAGATCTTTTTCATGTTTAAATGTTCAATCGTAAGGCGTATCGTCAATTTTCTTTTGTGTTGTTGAAATACTCCGATCTAACTCCCTTCATTTACTGAATCCCAAGTCCCAACCTTAGTTATGCAGCTTATCTTTAGCCGTTTTCAGGTCTATATCGTCCTTCGTTTCTCTATGGAAATATTGTCTTTGTTGATTTTGAATACTTACAACTTCGAGATGATATTTGATTTGTTTTTGTAGAAATATAGAACATATTGTAATTGTAATTACCGTGTATAGTTTATTTAATGCAAGTCAGCTTAGAGTTAGTTAAGTAGTTAAGTGGAGTAAGTTAGTTAGGCTGATGACTCAGCATGGTTGTTAGGATATTTTAGTTAGTTGGATCAGTTAGAAGCTAGGTATATAGCTTAGGGATTAAGCTTGTACATAAACAGTTTTTAGTCTTTAATCCATTACAGCTTTCTCTCTCTACTTCTCTCTAAGCTCAGTTCATTCTTAGCTGAAAAGCACTGCATACAGTAGCAAATTCTTCATGGTATCAGAGCTCGTGGCCATCATTATGGTCTGAATTCACCGGAGAAGAAGGTAGTGATAGAGGATTAAAGCTGTTAAAATGGCGAATGTCACCGGAGAACACGTCGGCGATCAGATCGGAACACTTGCAGGGCTTGATCACAACCATCCCCTGTATCTCCATGCATCGGATACATCAGGAACAGTACTCATTGCTCTTCAGCTAACCGGATCGAAAAATTACTCTGTTTGGAGTCGTGCTGTGAGAATTGCTATTCTAGGAAGGAATAAGCTAGGGTTCATAGACGGTTCATGCAAAAAGGAGGATTTTCATGCAAATCTAGGAAACCAGTGAAGAAAGAGGTGAAGGGACCTCTCAAGTTTGAAAAGAAAAAAAGGGGACACCAATTTCTTTTCCTATTTCTTTTATTGTGTTTTCGTCATTAAGGAAATAATTAAGAGGGGGAAGGACTGTTTTGCAAATATTAAAAGTTGACAAGTACACAAGTGGGGTTGACAGGTGGGACAAACACAGCAAACGGGCAAACATATATATACACTCTCTCTCTTTCTGTCAGAGCCCATTTCCCCATTTTCCCCCTTCTAAACTCTTCAACTACACCCCATTTCTTTCTCTTTCAGTTTCGTTTGAAAAAACCAACTGTGAATCGTCAAAATTTGTTCGTCTTTTCTTTGATTCCGTCAAATTTGTGGTGGAACTAAACCCATTGTTGCATATTTGCGTTCATCAAGTTAAAAGAGGTACTTTTTCGACTTTTTTAAAGCAAAAACAAGAATATGGTCCGTCTGAAAACCCTTGTTTTATTTTTCTTGTTTGAGTTCATTTTTCTGAGTTTGTGTACAGATTTTCTGATGCACGGTCGTTTGATAACCCAGAATACACTGGAAAAAAATCGTCTCTTCGGTTCCCACGGAAAAATTATGTGTAAACATCTGAAATGTGTGTAAACATATTTGCAAATGTGTACACATCTTTGCAGATGTGTAAACAAAAGATGACTATATATCTGAAAAAATGGGCATAGATCTGCAAGATCTGTACACATATTCTTGATGTGTACACATATTCTGTTATGTGTACACATATATCCTTATGTGTACACATATTCTTGATGTGTGTACATAAAAGAAGTTGAAAGGGTTTATTAATTTTACACATATTCTAAATGTGTACACATAAGGTTATATGTGTACACATATAATTTGATGTGTACACATATTCTTGACGTGTGAACACAAGTTAAAAATGCACTACTATTTTTACACATATTCGATGTGTACACATATAACAATGAATCTGCACCTTTTCATGTGTAATTCTATTAGATGCTATTTTCATTCAACCTAACTATGTTATTCCTTTTATTTGCTATGTAGATACAATGGTTAGCACACGTCGTGGGGAGGCTAGTGGTATCAGTAGGGGTGGCAAGAGAAAGGCTGATGGAAGAAGCGAGACGTCTGAAAATGCTAGCAAAAGAACTAGAACTGCCAGCGGTAAAGCACGATCAAATGAGGCCCAATCAGAGAGCCAAGCCAGCATAGATATGTGTGCGCCTGTAGATGTTAATCGAATCGTTGAAGAAGTTAATCAACAAGCGGAACTCATAGATAGTGGATCAAAAAATGAGGGCTCTGCAACTCAGGTAGGTGAAAATAAGGAGGGCGATGTAGAATGCAATAAGGGAGAGAAGAATGCAGTGGAGAAAGAAAGTGATAGAGTTACTGGTGACAGAGAAGAAGAGGCTGGTGAAAAAGTTATTAGTGAGGTTATTGTAAAAGAAGGTGATGCTAGTGGAAGGGATGGAGTAGAAGAAGGAGCTGTTAGTTGAAGGGATGGAGTACAAGAAGGAGTTGTGAGTGGAAGGGATGGGGTAGAAGAAGGAGCTGCTAGTGGAAGGGATGGGGTAGAAAAAGATGTCGTTGTTGGTGTTAGTGGAAGGGAAGAAGAAGTAGAAGGTGTTGGTAGTGTTAGTGGAAGGGAAGAAGAAGTAGATGTTGTTGTCAGTGTTGGTGGAAGGGAAGATCGAGTAGAAGGTATTAGTGTTAGTGGAAGGGAACAAGTAGAAGAACAAGAACGTGGAAGACAACAAGAAAGTGGTGAAAGTGGAGAACGTGTTGGTACTGCTTGTGGAGTACAAGAAGAAGGTGGAGAACTTGTTGGTACTGCTGCCGGAGAAAAAGAAAAATTGGCAAAACGTGCTGCCTTGAAAAATTGGAGGTCGTTGTTGAGAAAGATAATACAGGATGATGACAATGCTGAGAAGGAGGTGGATAATGCTGAGAAGGATGCTGAGAACTTGGATAACATTGATGATGATGATGAGGGGGCGGATGAAGAAGAAAGTGTTGGTGTTGGTGCAAAATCAGTAGAGGCAGCCCCAGAAGAGGTATGTGTTTATGTGCAAACATATTAATAACGTGTACACGTATAAATAATGTGTACACATAAGATATATGTGTACACATATAAATAATGTGTACACATATACATTATGTGTACACATTATTTATATGTGTGCACATAAAACTTATGTGTACACAAAGAAATTATGTTTGAAAAAGACTAACTGATCAGTATATCTTAATCATTTGCAGGTTGAGGAGGGCACAATGACTTTCCATCCTGATATGAATCTCAGGACCTTTATGGAGGAACATGGAGAGTTCACCGTGTCCAAGGTCACACAAAGATCCTCCCTTTCCGGGGATATGAAGAAATTTAGAGAGGCTTTGACTAATCTGGATATGTTGGATGATTTTAAAAGTTCAGTGTTTGGGCACTTGTTGGGTTTGAGCGATAAAGCAATTTTTCCTCCTAAACTAGTCCATGGGCTCCGATTGCGGACCATAAAATGCAAGAAGACAAAGGAGGTATGGGTCAAATTTAATAACCTTCCTGCTCGTTTTGGACTAAAGGAATTTGCATTAATGACGGGACTGTCCTGCCATGATTACCCTAGTGATGTTTTTCTGGATGATGTGAAAGAGAAGGGGCAACAGATGTGGGACACGTTAATCGAGGAGAATGGAGGGAAAAAGGCTGTTTCTGGAAGTGAGCTATTGAGAGTGATCAGTGAAGGTGATCTAGATGCCAGGACGAAGTTTCGTCTTTCCCTTGCTTGGTTTGCGCACTCCATCTTATGTTCGAAGGATGCGCGCACAAATGTTGATCCTTTATTTGTAATGTTGGCGCATAGGCCTACCACATTCTTCGCCAAGTATCCTTGGGGGAGAAAAAGCTTTGAGATGACAATTCAGAGCCTAGTCAAGTCAATGTCTATTGAAATGAAAGGATACAACCTGTATGGCTTCCCATGGGCATTTGTTGCATGGGCATATGAAGCCATTCCATCCCTTCGACGCCCGGAATTTGATGACAAACCCACAGAACCAAGGATGATAAGATGGATCCCTACCAAGCAGGAGAGGGAATGTGATCACATCCTTCGCCATGTTGATAACCCGGTTAGTGATATTTCAGTTATCTTGCATTTGGTGTTTACTCATATACACATAGTTCTTTATGTGTACACATAAAACTTATATGTGTACACATATAAGTTATGTGTACACATAACTTTGATGTGTACACACAAGTAAAATGTAAGAAAATATTACACACAGGTCTTTATGCGTACACATAACATATATGTGTACACATATAAGTTTTATGTGTACACATAACCTTTATGTGTACACGTATTATATTATTTCCTGATTTTTTTTCTTTTCTAATAAAACTATATTTTTTTTTATGGGGTTGGAGGTGGTGAGCCCATTCCTTTTGCCTACTCCAAGGGAGAAGAGAAAGGCGTTCATGAAAAATTTGTTGCCGTTTGTGGATGAGGAGGATGAGTTGATCGATCAATTGACCGAAAGACTTAAAGGTGCGCAAAATTTGAGGCTGGGGGATGTTGTTGGTGGCGGCAGAGCACTTGCAATTGTTGGTGTTAATGCAGAGGTTGTTCCAAAGCATGTTGATACAAGAATGGATGATGTTACAGAGCATAGTCATAGGAGTATGGATATTGTACCAGAGCAAAGCGAAAGAAGAATAGAGTTTGGTCGAGAGGCAAGTGGTGATGGAGGAGGAGCTGTTGGTGATAATGTTGTTGGAGATATACTTGTTGGCATGAGTGCTGACTTTATTGGTGGGAGAGCTAGAGAGAATATTGACTGTAGTGGTGGTGGTCGTAGGCTGTTTGAACAATCTGGTGGATATGGAGGTGAGGCTGGTGAGAGCACCTCTATAAGACATGGATGTAGCAGATGCTCATTATGTGAAGCATGTAAGGAGGAAAAGGAAAATGAAGTGAGATTGTTGAAAGATTTGAAGGAATCTGTGGAATTCCTAAAAAGGTGTGCTGAGGAGAAGCCCAAGAGGACTGTGTACCCTTCTAGGGCTCAGATGTCTCCATTCGTTGCATCATTGAAGAAGGCGAGGGCAGCGAAGGCGAGGGCCGGGAAGGCGACAAGGGCTAGGGGAACCAGGGCAAGGGCTGCAGATGTTCAAGAGGAAGAGAGGCTGCCTGTTGATCTTTATAGGCCAGTTGATCCAGCTAAGGAGGCTGTTTTTAATGCATACATGAAGGAGAAAAACAGGGAAAAACGTCTTTTTCTGGGTCACGAGTACAACTACCTCGACTTCCAATATGTAATCCGCATGAAGAAGTGGATGGAGAGTCAGGTACACTTTTCTCTATGTACCTTTTTTGTGTACACGTATTATTTATGTGTACACATATTTTTTATGTGTAGACATATTATGGTATTTATACACATCAAGAATATGTGTACACAACAAGATTATGTGTACACATTAAAATTATGTGTACACGTAGAGAATATGTGTACGCATAAATTATCATATTGTGATTGTTCTTTATATTAAATACCATCTTACATGCTTATATTCATTTTTTGTTTTATTTTTCCATTATCATACAACATGTTGATGAAATTTTAAACTTGATGCGAGTAAGGCATAAGGAATTCCACAGGCATTACAACAAGACCGATGTCATCTTGGACATGAACTTCTGTACTAGATTGACTGCTGCGCACCAAGCTTTTATAAAGGATGCTGAAGATCTTGGGGTTTCTTTTGATGAATGTATGAACTTGAAGAAGTGTGAGGAAGGTCTCCTAGATTATGCTTCTGGAAAGCTGCCTTACCCCGGTGGACGCAAGTGGGATGGTGCCAAGAGGATATTTACTGTCCTTAACATTGATAAAAGGCATTATCTCACATGTGTCTTCTTGATTGAGCAGGGAAAGATTGAGCTTTATGACTGCAACATGGGAGTTTATAGTGAAGATGCATTAGTTCCATATGTCTTGCCCATTACGATCATGTTCCCCAAGTTCTTGCGTGATTGTGGTAAATTCAAACATTTACCAGAAGCCATCTTGAATGCAGACTTGTGGGGTTATGAACGAGTTCCAGATCTTCCAAGGAACGAAACAGGTACTGCTTGTGGGGGGTATTCACTTATTTTCATGGAGCATCTCTTGACAAACACCCCTATAACGTTGCTGCATGATAGTTCAATGGAAGATATGAGAAAGAAGTGGGTTGTAGACATATTCTACGAGGAAATGGAGCCTTAAGTGGTGTTGGATGAACTAATTTGATTGGTCTGTATGGATAATCTTAATCTTTTTATTTTCGTTGGTCTGTATGGATAATCTTAATCTTTTTTTTATTTTAGTTTTTGATGTGGTGGACTAGTATATCGCATGATGTACATGATCTGCTTTCTTTTATTTGCACACCTGTTGTGGATGTGTTGAAATGACTTGCCTATTTCCTCCTATCTTTCAAACTTATAAAAATATGTGTACACATATAGATAATTATGTGTAGATAATTACTTGTGTAATTTGCACACGTCCATAATACACGTCAAACATATGTGTACACGTAAAAACTATGTGTGGATAATTACTTGTGTAATTTGCACACGTCCATAATACACGTCAAACATATGTGTACACGTAAAAACTATGTGTGGATAATTACTTGTGTAATTTGCACAAGTCCATAATACACGTCAAACATATGTGTACACGTAATAAATATGTGTGGATAATTACTAAGTCCATCATACACGTCAAAAATATGTGTACACGTAAAAAATATGTGTAGGTAATTACTTGTGTGCGGACGGTTATCATTGATAAAAGGCGGATAATTAAACTAGGGCACTTATAAAAATAGCCTAATGCAACCGTTCAATAAACCGTCCATAGCATAAAGATGAAAGGACGCAATCCTTCACATCCTTGCTCTATAAATAGTCAAAAATACTATCTTGACGTCCCACAAGCAAAAACTATTCCAGTATCTATAGCAAAAACAGCAAAGAAATCATGGCAAGACGTCCTATTATAAAGATGGAAGACTTGAAGAAAGATCTTGATAAAATGAAAGAAGCCCTAATTGAAGCAAGAGACCGCCAACTTATGGATATAAGGAGGATTAAAAGGATCTTCGAACTACTCCTAGCACCTTTGGGCAAGTCCTTGAAGGACATCTACTACACTCCACCCAACTCTCCACCTCGCCCCGGCTTTGAAAATTAGAATCTATAATGTTAAGTTCCCTTTTTATTGAAATCAGATTAATATGTCTTAATTTTAGTATTTGTGAAGTCTATGATTGTATGTATTTGAATAAATCCTAAAGTATTGGTATTTGTGAAGTCTATGATTATCATGTTTCTATGTTTATAATGATTGAATGTACTCACAACTAACTTTACGTGTACACATACAGTTTATATGTGTACACATATTGTCATATTGATTCTCAAATATCCCAAATCTTGGTTGTTTGATTGCCAAAAATGGTGAATCCACGTTCCTACATTAAAATGGGAGTTATTTGAGTGTTCACACGAGTTCTCATGCATTCCCCATCATTGGAGCATTGGATTCATAAGGATTTGGCCTTATCGTTAGACAGTAGTTGTCATATTGATTCTCAAATATCCCAAATCTTGGTTGTTTGATTGCCAAAAATGGTGAATCCACGTTCCTACATTAAAATGGGAGTTATTTGAGTGTTCACACGAGTTCTCATGCATTCCCCATCATTGGAGCATTGGATTCATAAGGATTTGGCCTTATCGTTAGACAGTAGTTGTCATATTGATTCTCAAATATCCCAAATCTTGGTTGTTTGATTGCCAAAAATGGTGAATCCACGTTCCTACATTAAAATGGGAGTTATTTGAGTGTTCACACGAGTTCTCATGCATTCCCCATCATTGGAGCATTGGATTCATAAGGATTTGGCCTTATCGTTAGACAGTAGTTGTCATATTGATTCTCAAATATCCCAAATCTTGGTTGTTTGATTGCCAAAAATGGTGAATCCACGTTCCTACATTAAAATGAGAGTTATTTGAGTGTTCACACGAGTTCTCATGCATTCCCCATCATTGGATCATTGGATTCATAAGGATTTGGCCTTATCGTTAGACAGTAGTTGTCATATTGATTCTCAAATATCCCAAATCTTGGTTGTTTGATTGCCAAAAATGGTGAATCCACGTTCCTACATTAAAATGGGAGTTATTTGAGTGTTCACACGAGTTCTCATGCATTCCCCATCATTGGAGCATTGGATTCATAAGGATTTGGCCTTATCGTTAGACAGTAGTTGTCATATTGATTCTCAAATATCCCAAATCTTGGTTGTTTGATTGCCAAAAATGGTGAATCCACGTTCCTACATTAAAATGGGAGTTATTTGAGTGTTCACACGAGTTCTCATGCATTCCCCATCATTGGAGCATTGGATTCATAAGGATTTGGCCTTATCGTTAGACAGTAGTTGTCATATTGATTCTCAAATATCCCAAATCTTGGTTGTTTGATTGCCAAAAATGGTGAATCCACGTTCCTACATTAAAATGGAAGTTATTTGAGTGTTCACACGAGTTCTCATGCATTCCCCATCATTGGAGCATTATCCTTTTGGCTGTTGATAATGATTGAATGTACCCACACATAATAATTACGTGTACACATATTATATTATGTGTACACATATTATTATATGTGTACACGTATTTATTATGTGTACACATATAACGTTTACGTGTACACATAATTAATATGTGTAAAGGACTTTGAATTTTTTTAATTGTAATCTACCCACACATCGGCAAGATGTGTACACGTAATTATTATGTGTACACATATAATATTTACGTGTACACATAATTAATATGTGTAAAGGACTTTGAATTTTTTTATTGTAATCTACCCACACATCGGAAAGATGTGTACACGTCAAACGAGATGTGTACACATATTATAAAATGTGTACACATAAGTTATATGTGCACAGTATATTAATTTGTTGAGTGTTTCTATCTATCATGTTTCCATTTTGTTTGTTCGTTTTACGTTGAAGGATAAAGAAAGTAAAGGTAATGTCTGCACAAAAGACATATTAAACAGAAAATAGATAAAAAAAAAAAATAGGAACTATAGGTTTATAAATGGTTACAAATACAAGAAATGAACATATATGGTTCTATGAAACAACACTGGGACCTCCGGAATCTACAACCCTCCGCTGCGGACATGTTGTTTTCTTATGGCCAAGTCTCTTGCATATGCCACAACTATTCTTCCTACTTGTGAATGCTTCACCCACCGAAGGCATTCGCTTTGTCTTCCTTCTTCCTCGTGTTATTTTCACAAAAGGCGGCTTTATCTTCCTCTCATAAAGCTCTGGTGGTGCATTCCACAACTCCTCTGCAATCATTGGATAGATTAAGCCGTCATACGCAAGAATGTATGCATTCGTAGAATAATACCCCGATGTATATTGGTATATCTCGTTCCCAAACTCAAACGCTCCTCCATATCGACATCTTAAGGCTGCCATAGCATGTGCACAAGGTAGTTCGTCCAAATCAAACCTCCGGCAAGAACAAGTCCTTTGAATTAGATCGACACTAACAACCTCATCCCCAGTACCGACATTGTAAACATCATTGCCAACGCAACAAACGTAAAGCTTGTTGGCCTCTGTGACATTTTTCCTTAATATTTGTTCAATCGAAGGAACACATGGCTTTGAGTGCTGTAAGAACATGGTACGCCTATGATGAAACTTTTCAGAAAAATTCCTCAAAATTCCATTGAACATTGCAACAATGGGATATTCTCTTTCATCCTTTAGCATTGCATTAATTGACTCAGCGATGTTTGAGGTCATCACTCCAAACCTACACATATATAACTGATTCTTACAACGTGTACATATGATTATGCATTTATTTAAATGACTACACATAATTAATATGTGTACACATAATATTATATGTGTACACATAATTAATATGTGTACACGTATTAATTATGTGCACATAAGTCTACATTTTAAAAACTGAAAACACACGGACACACATAATTTGTATGTGTACACATATTTAAATATGTGTACACATATTAATTATGTGTACACATATACATTACGTGTACATATATGGCTAATGTATTACATGACTACACATATAAAGGATGTGTACACATAATAATTACGTGTACACATATAAACTTATGTGTACACATATTAAATATGTGTAGAAAGTATTACCTGCGGCCTGGAAAAAAGGCTCTGCTCCAGCGCTCAAACCCAACCTGCTCAAGATATGTGGCAACCCTTGGGCACAATGAACGAATTTGCTGGAAATGTTCCTCGAACTCAGTGGGCGTATATGATTCGGCTGCTTTATAAAAATAGGATACAAATTCACCACAATGAAGCTTTGCACGAATGCTTTCAGCCAAGTGCCACTTGCAAACTCCATAATTAGCTTGTGGAAAATACTTTGAAACTGCTTTTGGGATGCTTGAATGCCTATCAGAAACAACACACAACTCATCGGTGCTTGGGAGTATACCGACCAAATTTTCAAAGAAGTAATCATAGGAGGCATCACATTCCACGTTTACAACACAAAATGCCACAGGAAAAATATGCGTCTCCGAGTCTTGTGCCATGGCAGACAACAAAACTCCCCCATACTTCCCCGACAAATGAGTTCCGTCTACAGCGATGACTTTCCTCATATGCGCAAAACCCGTTATCCATGCACCAAGAGCTACAAAAAAATACATAAACCTTTGGTTGTCATCAACCTTCAATGCTGTATGTGTACCCTCATTTGTCGTCCTGAGCATATAACGGTACGCATCCAATATAGCATAACTGTGCTCCGGCGTCCCTCTTGTCAAAGCCTTTGCAATAACAGTCCCCATCCGGCACTTCCAATAACTAATGTTACAACCCAAATCCCTCCGGACTGCAGCTTTAACATCCTTTATTGATATACCTTTTCCTTTTCCCTCTTCATAACTACTTTTCAAGTATGAACCGATGAGTTCCGCAGAGGCATGTGGGTGATTACTTGAAAGATGCTCTAACCCGCACGAATGCTTGTTCCTGTACACAGTAATGATGAACCTATCACTGTCTACGTACTTTATGGCCCGGATCCACCACTTGCAGCTCTGATGTACACATCTCACACAAAAAACCTTTTTTGTATTCTTCACTTTCTTGAAACAATAATGCTTCTTCACTGCAGCAAGCTGCAAGGCATTTATTAAGACGCGCTTGTTTTTGAAGGTTAAACCCTTATAAAAATCAGTGACGTCGTCGTCCCCGTCCTTTTGAACGCTGCAACCTGCTTCTAAACCTCCAACCATAACCGTATTGCTCTCAACTACAGGAGTTGGACTGAATTCCATTTCTTTTTCTTCTTCTTGTTCTTGTTCTTCTTCTCTTTCTTCTTCTTCTTCTTCTTCTTCTTCTTCTTCTTCTTCTTCTTCTTCTTCTAGTTCTACTTCTGCTCCTACTCCTCTACCTCCTTCGTGTGAAGCACCAACATTTCCTTCTTCTTCTCCTTGAGTTGGCGAAATTTCCATATTCAACGGGTCTGGTAGATCCATGTCATCCCATCTACTAGCAGAACAATTATCATGCATCCCATCATTACGCACAGGTTGTTCATTTGAAACCTCTACCGACCTTTCAGCCAAACATACCCTTAAAGTAGGCCTATTTCCAGATCCGTCGACATCGGCAAGGTAAACAAGGAGATCCTCGTCGTTCTTTATTTTACAAGGATGACTCTTTTGCTTTGAACAAATGCTAAGCATGTATGTAATGCAAAGATCATTTAGATCATGACTTCCCCCACATCTGGTAACGATCTTGTTAACCAACTCAGAATACGTAACATCATGGTTCAAAATAACTGGTACCGTCTCCCTTGTCATAGAAATCCACGTGAAACATTCTGGGGTCTCAACCCATTCACCAAGAAAATCAACTGCTAACAGTAGTACAGCCATTTATGGTGCAAAAATACCTGGATGCATCAGAAATTGATATGCATTAGAAGCTGAAAACACAATTGAGATGTTTTCACGTATAAAGTAAAAGATGTGTACACATATGTTTTTGACGTGTACACATACTTTGAATGTGAAGTAAGAAAAAGATGCTACGTCGTCTGATGTGTACACGCATATGTTGATGTGTACACATATTTATTATGTGTACACGTCAATATAATATGTGTACACATACACGTATATTTGATGTGTACGAACAAAAGGATGCAACGTCAGCTGATGTGTACACATTATATATTATGTGTACACATAATATATATGTGTACACATATATTTGATGTGCAGGGTGCATCTTAATATGATGTGCACACATATTATATATGTGTACACATAATCTTCGAATCCGTACACATCAGCTGCCCAGAATTAGCATTTTTTATAAAATGCAGAAACGAAACCCATAGATCACAAAGCAAACTGCATTATACAGTGTACAACACAGAACACTTACCAGAGCTCCTTTCAAGGGAAAAGTCACAGATCTTCAAGAGGGGTTGAAATCGCGGAAAAGAATATTTGGAAAAAGCTTTTCGATTTGAATTGGAATGGGTTTAAATCGGGTTTGAGATTAAGAAAAACATAAAATACCCTTCAATGGAGCTGTTGATTTGAAGCGAAATTGAAAAAAAAAAAGGGGGGGGGGGGGGGGCTGGCGGGAACCAGCAGCCGCTGCTGCAAAAGAAATGGGAAAGGAAGAAGAAGAAGGGAGGAGAGAGAAAGGTAGGTTTTTTGCCTTTTTTGGATATTAAATTATTATATATATGGAGAGCTTTTTTGCACTTAATGAAACTTTGGGGGCTGTTTTAATGAGAGCCTATATCTATCACTAAGTATGAATTAGAGGGGTGTCCCCCTCACCCAATTGTTTAGAACTTTGTCCCATTTTTTTCTTTTGGGGACTTAAAAGTCCCCCTCACCCAAAGCACCCAGGAAACCAGTGGGAGAGATGCAATGCAATAGTACTTTCATGGATAATGAATTGTGTATCGAAGGAGTTGTTTAGTGGGATAGTGTATTCATCAAGTGCATATGCAGTGTGGAAGGATCTAGAAGAGAGGTTTGACAAGGTGAATGGATCTAGATTTTTTCAGTTTCATAAGGAAATTGCAACAATTAGCCAAGGTACTTGTTCAATTGCAGTTTATTACTCAAAGCTCCGATTACTTTGGGATGAATATGAGTGTATTGCACCTGCACCTGGATGTAACTGTGAGAAATCACAAGATTATGTCAAACACATGCGTAGACAAAAGTTAATGCAATTTTTAATGGGACTGAATGAGTCCTATGAGCAAGCAAGGGAACAAATTCTCATGATGATTCCCATGCCTTCAGTAAATGAAGCTTATGCCATGTTAGTTGATAGGGAAAGCCAAAGATCTATAGCCTGCAATTACTCATTGTCACCTAATGATGAAATGACTGCACTAATCACTGCTAAGAAAGGAAATGCACAAAGATCTAAGAAGAATTATAATTTGAAATGTGATTTCTGTGACATGAAAGGACAGACAAGGGATGGATGTTGGAAATTGAATGGATATCCAGCTGACTATAAGCCTAGGAGGAAAGGTGGAAACACTGGTTATCCTAGTAGTGGAACTGGAAATGGAAATTATGGAGAGGTTAACTACTCTGGAAATTCAGGATATAATGGAAAAGGTAACACTCACTATGGCAAGGCTGGACACACAGGGGGAAACACTAGTAGTTAATTTGGGAACAATGATGCATATCATGCCATGTCTGAAGGTTATAACAAGCCAGACTATGGGGAAAGTAGCTCAGGGGCACAAAGAACTAACAAGGCAATGAGTGCAGGAGTTCAGGCACCATTCTTCACTGTAGAACAATTTGACCAGATTCTGAGGATTATCAACAAAGAAAACACAGCTGACAGTTAAGCAAACATGGCAGGTACTACTAGTGCCTTCTTAGTAAATTCTAGTGACAATAACTGGATAGTGGACACTGGTGCCACAAACCATATGACATATGACCTGGGGATGTTAACTAATAAGGCATTAGTCAATGACAAAAAGAGAGTGCACCTACCAAATGGTGATGTAGTACAAGTTACACATACAGGTTCATGCAAAGTGTTAAAGGATGAGTGTGTTGATGATGTGTTGTTCCTCCCAGATTTCAGATATAGTCTGCTATCAGTGTCTAAGCTTACAAATGATCTTAACTGCTCTGTCACTTTCTTTCCAAAATTCTGTATGTTTCAGGACCTTTATACTGGGAAGGTGAAGGGGATTGGTAGGGTGAGGAATGGACTCTACTTGCTGCCTCAAGATTCCTTCACAAACAAAGGCACAACAAAGGAAATGCAAGTGAATAAAAGTAATAATGCAGTAGAGGTGAAGAAGAACAACAATAAAATTACTGGAATAAGTGCAGAAGGTAAGAAAGTGGATACAGACATATGGCACAAGAGGCTTGGACATACATCTTCTGGAGTTTTGCAACAAATATTCAAGGTTACTGCAAAAGAATGTAGTAGGATATGTGACACTTGTACTATATGTCCCTTAGCCAAGCAAAATAGACTACCTTTTAGCATAAGTATAACTAGAGCCAAAGCAATTTTTTTATCTGATTCACATTGATGTATGGGGACCATACAATGTTCAAACTATGAATGGAAATGGATTTTTCTTAACCATTGTGGATGACTATTCCAGAGTAACATGGTTGCATTTGCTTAAATTGAAAACTGATGTTGTTGTAGTCTTAAAGAAGTTTTTCAAGATGGTGCAAAATCAGTTTGATAAATCTGTTCGAATGATCACAACAGACAATGGCACAGAGTTTGTTAATAAGGAATGTCAAGAACTACTTGCAGACTGTGGGATCATTCACCAGATAACCTGTGTGTATACACCTCAGCAAAATGGAATTGCTGAAAGAAAACATAGGCATATTTTGGAAGTTGCCAGAGGTATTAAGTTCCAGAGTAACATGCCACTGAAATTTTGGGGATATTGTGTAACTGCAGCTGTGTACATCATTAACAGACTACCATCACCAGTCCTAGGGAACAGAATACCCTATGAGTTGCTGTATAAGAAGAAGCCTAATGTATCTCACATGAGAGTTATAGGCTGTCTTTGCAATGCAAGAAAGACCAAAGTTAATGATAAGTTTGAAGAAAGGGCAATACCAGCTGTACTCATGGGCTACTCTGAAACAAGCAAAGGATACATTTTATATGCTTTAACAGATGGTGTTTTCTTTGTCAATAAGGATGTCATATTCAGGGAATCTGATTTTCCTTTCATGAAGACAACACAACAAAGACATTATGTTTTCCTGGATGATCCATGTGCAGCAGAAGTTGATGATCCAGACAATCACCAAGTAATTCACACACCAGTAGCTCAGGGTGCCAGCCAGATGGATCAGGCTCACATCAATCCTTTTGCTGGGCCTGAAGATGACATAGTACCTGAGGAGAATGTTGAGGAGAATGTTGAACCTGCTCCAACACATCATAATGTTCATGGTGACAATGCAGCTCCTCAGAGAGTATCAGTCAGGGTGAGGAAGCAACCAAGTTGGATGGTGGACTATACCATATCTCAACCTACACAATCACAAGCTGCAACAACACCACAGACACCTTATCATATGGCTCACTATGTTGATTACAGCTCCCCTACATCCTAAATATCAGGCCTCAATGGCAGCTTTCACTTCAGTGGTTGAACCCAGATCCTTTCAAGAGGCTTCTAAGGACCCTAGATGGGTTGAAGCAATGAGAACAGAAATACAAGCTCTAGAAGAGAATAAGACCTGGGAGGTAGTTTCATTACCACCTGGTAAGAGACCTATAGGTTGTAAATGAGTGTTTAAAGTCAAACACAATTCAGATGAGACTATTGAGAGGTTTAAGGCCAGGTTGGTTGCAAAAGGATACAGTCAGAAAGAGGGGCTTGATTATCATGAAACATTTTCTCCTGTAGTGAAGATAGCCACAGTCAGAGCAGTCATCTCTATAGCAGCAACTGAACACTAGGAGATACACTAAATGGATGTATATAATGCTTTTCTGCAGGGAGACTTATATGATGAAGTTTATATGCAGCTGCCTGAGGGATATGCAAGTCACGGGGAGTGCAGATCCAAGAAGAAACCTGTCTGCAGACTTGTCAAATCATTGTATGGCCTGAAGCAAGCAAGTAGGCAGTGGAACTTGAAATTGACAGAAGCATTGATTAAGCAATGATTCTTCCAGAGCCATCTAGATTATTCCCTATTCACCAAAAGGTAGTGTACAAGCACTGTCATCATCCTAGTGTATATGGATGATATGCTCATCACAGGAAATGATATGAAGCTGATAGAGGCCACTAAGGCTGGCTTACAAAAGGCATTCAAAATCAAAGACCTTGGGGAGTTGAAGTTCTTTTTAGGAATAGAATTCAGCAGGTCAAGTAAAGGGATTTTGATGAACCAGAGAAAATATGCCCTGGAGCTGATAGCAGACCTTGGTCTTAGTGGAGCTAAACCAGCATGGACTCCATTAGACAACAATCAGAAATTCACAACAAAGGAGTTGGATGAGCTTATGGGAATAAAGGATGATGATCTCTTAGAGGACAAAGGAAAGTATCAAAGACTGATTGGTAAGTTGCTATACCTAACCTTGACTAGGCTGGACATAGCATTTGCAGTCCAAACACTCAGCCAGTTCATGCAACAACCTAAGAAGTCACATTTGGAGGCAGCCTTAAGGGTTATAAGGTATGTGAAAAGAGCACATGGAATGGGAATTCTGATGAGTAGTGAAAAGAACAAGAGTTTGACTGCATACTGTGATGCAGACTGGGCATCTTGCCCCAATACAAGAAGGTCGGTGACAGGATTCATTGTGAAGCATGGAAGTATACTCATTGTTGACACCCAATTTCGTCCCGAGATTTAATTAATGACTAATTATTTAAATGAAAATTAATTAATTAAAATAAAATTGAAATTAAAATTAATTAATTAAAATTAGTTATAGTAAATTAATTAATTTCAAAAGAAAAGGCTAAGTGTGCGATATACAACCCCAATTTCAGCCTACTCGTGCAATTTTTTTCGCTTACTCCTATAATCCCTAAAGTAGGGCTAAATTTGCCTTACGAATTAATTTCCGGCTCACTTGTGCAAACATATATACATACAGTACACGCGCATATCTCATCCTCATTTCAGTTTCACCCAAAATCCCTTACCCAACCCGTTTTCTCTCACGATTCGACCCGCGATTGATCTCCATTTCCTCCAAAATCGATCCGCTAGCAGCCAAAATCTCGTACCACTGGTCCCCATTCCTCTTCCCTCTCTCTAGTACAAGATCTCAATCGATCCTAGCCCTCCATTTTGAATCATGAATCAATCCGAGCCGTAGAGGGATTCAACGTCCGTTTTCTCTTTGAATCAGGGTGAAAATGGTACAATCCAAGAGGATTATACTATTTTGACCTTGATTTCAAAGGGGAAAAGCAAAGGGAGTAGGGATCGGCTTGGAATTTCAAGAGAATCCTAAAACCCTAAAGCTCAGGTATATATTCCTTATCTTGTTCATTTATAGGAGGTTCTGGATTTTAACACAAAAAAAAAAAAAAAAACGGCAGCATTGATATTATTTTCAGAATTTTCTCTCAGTTTAAAAAAAGGATATACACATAGTATTCTCAGTTTCTGTTTCGAGTTGAACGTCGCTTTCGATTTCGTGTCGTCGCTTCATTGTTTTAAGTCGTCGACATCGCTCGAGTCGATTCTTTCGGACCCTCGCCCCATTTCCCTGCTCTACAACAGGTAATAACTTTTTCTTCTTTTTTTCTCCTTTATTCATTTAGTCATGTTTATTATTTGAAATGTGATGTTTTGGTTCTGTGTTTTACTTTGTACTTTTCTGCATAGTTAATGAAGTTGTTTAGCCCCATGTTAGATGTTACGAACCCTAGTTGGAATTAAAGCCTGGATCTTGGGCAGTTTAGTTACCAAAATCGCATCTTAAGTCGAATGATAAAAGGAAAATGAAAAAAAAATGATCTCACTGTGTATCTTTTAAACATAAGAGTAAAAGTTTTTTCTTAGTTTTAGACCTCATGTTAATCAAAATAGAAGGTTATCTGGCTAAGAGCTGAAATTTTAGTGCTGATGTCTATGTTGAAAAGAGATAGATCTCTGTTAAAATGAAAAGAAAGCTCTGGCTTTGTTAAAAGAGGATGTCAGTGTGTTGTTTCATTTCAAAATGTCAGTTTTTTTTTAGCTCGATTAACAAATGGAAACCTTTTTTTATATCAAAGATTCTTGTTTGTTCCCTTGCTAAAAGATAAGTAGCATTCTGGATTTCTTGTCATTGCTCTGTCTGGTTCAATTCTGTTTGGAATAGTATAAGTTCAAGAAAGCTCAGGTGTAAAGAGGATGGCTAAGGGCTGTCTTGGTCTTGGAGGGAGTTCTGGTAGATTGTTCTTGTTTCTGGGAGCTATAAGGTATTGTCTTTGGTTCTTAGTTGCTAGTAGATGATGTAAAGTCAATCTTTAGGCATGCCTTGTTTGAGTAAATGATATGGTTTCAAGAGTAGTATTAGGTGTGGTGATGAATGCCAGGGGAGTTGCTTTTGTTATCTCTTGCAGTGGAATTGTTTCTGATGATGCCAGGATAGTATAAGGAGTATGTGAGGGGTGTAATGGAGGCTGTAGGTAGCTGGTTAGGCTCAGGGGTGGCTATGCATTGGGGTTTGTTTGCAGTTTGGTCAGGGTAGAGATCTCAGGGGATGAGATGTTCTGGAGGGTATGAAGTGGATGTGCAGAGGTGCATTCTGTGGTTGTATGGAAGCTGTTCAGTGTGCAGGGGTGTTTAAAGGTCTGATGTTTTGGTTCAGGTAGAGATGAGTGTCTTCAGGGTTGGTGAGATCTGGTTCTGGTGATGCTAGGAAGTGTGAGGGTCTGTTAGGGTGTTTCAGGTGATGTGCAGTTAGTGTAGGAGCTGGCTGTCTGGTGAGCTGAAGTTTGTTTGTGAATGTAGAGGTGCTGTTTGGTCTGTGTGTGTGAGAGTGTATCTGGGGTGGGTCCTGGTGCAGGAGGTGTATGCAGGCCTGGTCTGAAGTTTTTCCAGATGCATAGGAGAGTAGCTGTTTAGTGTGCAGGGTATGTTAAGTAGTTTGTGAAGGTCTGTAGGAGTAGGAGTTCAGGGATTTAGTTCATGTTGAGAGAGTAGGGATGTTTTTGGTTTGGCTTAGGAGAATAGAGGGTGCAGGTGATGATGTTGCTTGCAGGTTGTTGCTGTAAATGAGAATTGAAAGCAGGATTTCTAGTAGGAGTAGGAGATGTGAGGGTCTGTGAGAGTATGGAATTAGGTTTAGTCCTGCTTCCAGTCTTCATTGTTTTGTCCAATCTCTAGGAGGGTAATGGTTGTCTTGTTTCTTGTCCTAGATGCTGAAATCCTGAAGGTATAACTTGTTCTATTAGGCTTGAATTATTAAGGATTGAAGCTGGTATGGTTAGGTGAGGCATCAGAGGTCTTAGTCTAATTCTTTGATTCATCTCTAGCAAGTTGTTAACCCAGGTTTGCATATTTTTCATTCAGCTCCCTGATGTCTTTATAAGTTTACTTGTTTCGTCTTGGCTTACAGTTTGAACTTTAAGTAGATCATCTCTTTAACGCATCTTCCTTTAAGTTATTATTAGTTTAATTTTAAGTCGATTTAAAAAATGAGTTCTGGCCTAGTGTCACATATGATCTTGTAGTCAAGGTAGTATGTGGTTGATTTTGTTATAGTTAGAAAAGCATTAATATATTACACACATATTGAGTCGCTTTATGTCCAAGATGTATTAAATACATGGTTCTCTGTTTGTTTATAAGAGTCAGTGGGAGTTTAGGGTCAGCTGTATAAGTTGATAGCGATGAGAATGTGTATTCAGGTTTCTAGCTGCAAATTGACCATTTCAAAATGAAGTTTCAGTTCTTAAAATCAATTATTTAGTCTCAATTTGGCTTTGTCCTCGCTTGACCTATTTAGTGAGAGTGTTAAAGTGACTTACTCATTTTCTTAATGTGAATAAATGTTTGCATCTGCTATAGTAAAGTTAATGACTTTTTTTTTACACGTTTAATGTTAAACATAATTGGGTAATATAGTTTTATCTTTGTGCTTGAAGTAAGCTTGGTTAAATAGCATGGAGGTTTGTTTCTTTTAAAAAAAAAATTGTAAGAATGCTATGAAAGTTTCTTTTGTTAGAATTACCTATGCCTAAAGCCACCTGCAATCAAATAGTCTATTTGTAGAATTCATCTACATAGAGCCTTACAACCTTTTTTTTGTTTAGCATGTCTGTCAATTATGATTGTGCTTGTCCAAATCGTTTAGCTTTTCCTTCAATTGGATGTATACTAATCCTTTTCTGTATTTATTTTGCATGAAAACACTCTTGGGATTGAGTTGAATGAAAACTCACAAATGGGGGTGGCGTGCATTTCGAAGTTACTTGAATCGCTCCGCATTTTCGGGACTTGATATCCCCGAAAATGTAAAACAAAAAGAAATGAATAAATGAAAAACCTTTTGAAATACAAGACTCGCATCGAGTTCGCTATCCCGGGTTCTACCTTCTAAACTCCCGCTTTCCTGTTCCCTTTAGAAAGCATGTTTTAGGAAGCCCTGAAACCGGACTAGGATTTGCATGTTAGAAACTTGGTAGGATAGTCGCTTTATTGAATCGTTAATTTATTGCATGTTTAGAATGATTATATAATTGCTTATCCCGTTTTTTTGGGACTCGCCAAGTAGTTTAAGTTAATAGTAATCTAAGGATAATTATCGAGTGCAAAAGAAATTAAAATTTAATTAAATTATGCATCTCATCTATTATCTATATTTACGTATCCATCTATTTAATATTTATTTATCTATCTATTCATTTATCCATTAATTCGATTAATTGTGCGATATTTATTTATTAAATTATTTATTTAATTAATTCTATTTATTTATTTAATTAAATTAATTATTTATTTGTCTAATTTAGTTAATCATTTATTTATTTAATAATAATTATTTATTTACTCATTTATTTCATTAATTATTATCAATTTATTCTTTGTTTAATTAAATTAATATAAACATTAATTTATTTAATTAAGTTATCTATTTATTTATCCATTTACTTAAGCGATCATTTAATCAATTATTTATCTAATTAGTCACTTAGAGTATTTTATTTTATTTTATTTATATTATTTATTTAATTTATTTATCCTTATTTATTTAATCAACTAATCAATCAACCCTTATCTCATCATTTCATTTAATTAATCTTAAATTTTGTTCAAGTATTGTCATAATCAATTTTATCTCCTTTATATTATCTATTTGTTTTTTTTTTTATTTAGAATTTATCCCAAACCAAAATTTCAAGTAAAATTCGTGAAAATCGCCGGATTAACCGCTTTTAGCGGATTTTCGAAAGTGCTCCCGTAATAAGGACCTTCTTTCGAATTTAATAGAACCGCTTACCTAAGAATCTCTGAATTTAATTTAATTTCTTTTAAATAAAAGTTAAATTGCACTCCTTAGTTAACTTAGGTTCCTAATAATCCTTAAATTAGGTGGCGACTCCAAAGAAACCCTTTGGAATCCCACTTTGTTGAAATATTCCGAAACCTACCTTTTCCTAAAGAAAGGGTAATTTTTGGGGTTCAACAGCGTGGCGACTCCGCTGGGGATACGCAAATGGTTCTAACCAAAAGGCTTTCACGAATTTGTTTGTTTGTATTGTTTGAATTGTATGCCGATATTAGTATGCGTAGCTTATTTAGTTGTTGTTGAAACTGGCATGATTATACCTATTGTTTATTTGCGAGCATGCTTAGATTAATCTAATTGATTGCTGTGTGTCACGAAAGCATGTCACTACACCCTTATTTGTGCACATATATAAACTGGCATTCCGTTCATACTTCCCCCACTCCTGGGAACCTCTTGTATTTCTCACTCAAATATCCGCGAGGTGCGCCCATGCGCACCCGCACTTTCTTCCACTAAAGAACCTTTGTGACGAGTTGGTACACCGGCGGCCATCGTAGGAGTAATTCGACTGCGAGACCGCTTGCCACTCACCTGTTAGCCTCAACCGTTAACCCACTCTTAGAAGGAGATTAGGAGCATGCATGCATTTACACCTTAGTCTGGACCCGGTCCTTGGTACCGCCTCCATAGTTAGGAATCCGCCCTTATGTCAACGGGCTCTTGTAACCCGGTGACCCGCATATTATGTGTTTTGTGATAACGAATCTCCAGTCCCAGCCGAATTTTGAGCACAATCAAATTTAGAAACTTTGTTTTCATTGTCTTGTAGGTTAAAAATGGAACAGCAGTTTGACAAAATTTACATGGTTACTGAGATCCCAGAGAAGTTGAAGTTGTGGTGGGAAAGCTTTACTGATCGAGAGCAAGCAACCGTTCAGGAAAAACTAGGTAGAATGGTGGACTTGCTTTATTGTGTCACCCCAAATCGCAATTTGGTTCAGGCTTTGGTCCCGTTCTGGTGTCCGACACGAGCTGTTTTTAAATTCAAGGACTTTGAGCTGACACCCACTCTAGGGGAGATGGTTGGAATAACCGGTTTGAAATGTTAGGGCAGGGATATGATCTTCCCAAATCATCAAGGGGGAATGAAATTCCAGCAGAAGCTAGGGCTAGACAGAGATAATAGATTGGGTTTTGTCGACAGAGATTGGGTTCATTTAGATTATTTGTATACGAGGTTTGGAAGCAGGTGGGGTTACCGTGATTTCGGGACGGAGTTCGCTTGTAGTAAAGAGACTTGGGGGGAGAGGCGTGTGAGAGCTTTTGTGGTCGCTTTTTTGGGTGCCATAGTCTTCCCTGAAGAAAAAGGACACATTAGAACATGTATTGGTTCAGTGGCTCATGCAATGTTTGACGGGATTAACAAGAACAAGGCCACCACAATTATTCCTATGATTCTAGCGGAAATATACCGGGCTCTAAATGAATGCAGAAGGGGTTCGAAATATTTCGAAGGTTGTAATCTTCTCCTTCAGGTATGGGCGATAGACCAAGTGTGCCATCGAAAACCCATGATGGATATCTGCAAAGGGTTAGATAGCCAGGAATTAACAAATCCTATTGCTACCCAAAACATAAGAACGAGATGGTGTGAAAAACCTGAAAGTTTTGCGGGATGGTATGATTTCTTAGCCTGCCTTACTGATAAGAAAGTAATGTGGAAGTTAACTTATGCTCCTGGAGATGAGATAGTGCTTAGGACTTCTAAGCGATACTATATTGAGTTGACTGGTTTAACTGGGCTTCAGCCTTATGCACCTTTGAGGGTCCTCCGTCAGTTTGGGATGGAGCAATTTATTCCTCTCTGTGCCGATATGTCAAAATCAGAAACTCGCTACAGCCTGCCGAATGCAATTCCAAGAATGAAAGAAATACTCGAAGATTGGAGGAATCTGCAAACAGTAAAAGTGTCAACAAAACACAAGAGCTGTACACCAGAATATCTCGCCTGGATCAAAGAAGAGCGACGCTTAGGTCTCAGTCCTCCAGGAAGAGTTGGCTATGAAGACACTGACATGACGAAGAAAATGAGACAGGCAAGGGCAGAAACCAGTCTTGATGCAACATCCGCTCCAACAAGCAAGAAGATGAAGCAAGCAGAAACATGAGGCATAACTTGGACAAATGGCAGTTTATTTATTTACTTTTGATGTACTTTCTATTATGCTTTCTGCTGTTGTATTTTCACTTATTATGTAATGATGATGTATTGAAAAAAAAAAAAAAAAAGAAGAAGAGAAAAGAAAAGAGAAAAGGGAAAAGAAGGCAGGAAAGAATAAAAGAAGTTGATTACAATGATGCAGACTTGATGATGAAGATGAAGCAAAGAAAGCAGAATTCAGTCACAACGGTGCACCTACACCGGCATGATGCAGTTGATCGGCAGAGTGACGGCTTTTATTTTAGTTTTGATGTATTCTCAATTATGTCTTTATATTTATTGTATTTTTCATTTGCTATGTAAGGATTATGTATGAAGAAAGAAAAGAAAGAAAAAGAAAGAAAAGAAAAAGGAAAAGAGAAAGAAAAGAAGAAGGAAAAAAGAAAGAAAGAAAGAAGAGGATGAAAGTATGATGTTATGTTATGAAAGACAATTTTGTATCAACTTTATCTATTTTAATGAAATATCTTACTCTAAATTTGAATTGCTCAAAAATGGCTGTGACTATTTTTCGTTATCATTTATTTGCGCGATTAGGCTCACCTCTAGCACAAAGAGGCACCCTACAGGGTAGGACGCGTTCGCATTTTATTTTACGCACATTATTTGTGGTTGCCACATGCCTAATTTATCGCCCGTTTAAAATGCAAAAGCGCTACGTGACGCGCGCTATGCGCTTACGTGCAAATTTTACCAACAACATGCAAACTAACACAGTTACCTTTTGAATTTTTCTTTTGTTTTGTTTATTCCTAAACAGAGGTTTGATTTGTGCTGATTGAGCTGATCCAAAGGCTTTCCTCTGCACATTGATATACACTTCAGAATTCAACAAAATGTCCGGTAATGATGATCAGCCTCCCGTCCTCAATGATAGACTCTCGAAACTCCTGGATCTTCGAGGGGAAACATCCTCCTTGCTCAGGATGACCTTATTTTGAATCTGACCAAACAGATACAGATGCTGAGCGATGAGCTAGCAGCCATTAAAGGGCAAGCCCCTCAAAACATACCTTTAAATGCCAATCCTGTTCACAATGTACCCACATACCAAAACAACCCACTTAATCAAACACCACCACCACAAAATCGCCCACAAGTTAGTCAAAATACCCCGCCCGCTCAGCAAAATGCCCAACCCGTTGGTTATCCTTCATATTATCCATATCCTAACGACCCCACTCCTCCTCACTACCAATATTTGCCTGCTAAAGACACTCCCCGTCCTCCACAATCTCAAGCGCCCATTCCTGTAGCCGTTGCTCCTCCAAACGCCAATGATCCAAGGCAGGGATATCCCGAGGCGTTATATTATGAGCATGACCCTAATGGGAAGAATGCGGACTTCACAGACTATCCGCCACAGAATGAAATGCCCACAGCTGTGGAAAAACAGGGAAGGACAAGCGAACAAGATGAGATAATCCAAGCAATGAAAGTCATGCAACAATCTATTAAGGACTTGCAGGTGACTAAAAAACGGCAAAGCACTTCATACCGTAGTCTTTATCTATTCCCGGACATTACTCCTCCTCCCGATTTTAAAGTGCCGAAGTTTGACATGTATGATGGTCATGGTGACCCATTTGCTCATTTAACCAAGTACCTCAACAGAATGAGGGCGGCGGGAGGCAAAGAAGAACTTCTGATGGCTTACTTTAGCCACAGTCTGGAAGGTATTGCTGCTGAATGGTTTGCCAGACAAGACATAAGCAAATGGCACGAATTTGATGATATAGCTGGTGATTTCACAAAGCAGTTTGAATACAATGTGGCGATGGTCCCTGACCTCATAACCTTGTCCAATTTGAAGAAGAAACCAACAGAATCTTTTAGGGAATATGCCTTGAGGTGGCGTGAACAGGCTGCACGGGTGCAACCCCCGATGACTGAGAGGGATATGGTAAAGTATTTCATTCGTGCTCAAGACGACTCCTATTACATGCATATGCTTCCTATGATGGGTGCACCTTATGCTGAACTTCTCACAATGGGGGAGACGGTGGAAGAAGGCATCAAATCCGGTCGGATTGTGAGCTTTGCTGAAATGAAGTCAAGTGCTCAAAATGCTCAAGCCAGCTCAAACAATGCTAGAAGAAGAGAGAAGAGGGAAGAAGTCACAGCTGTTGCCGCAGACATTGACCGCCGCCCGGCTAGGAGGTTGAACTTTGATAATCCACCAACCTACCCTACATACCCAAATGCACCCCCTCATTACCCAAATGCACCTCCTCATTACCCAAATATTCCTTCTCCTTACCCAAATGCACCACCCCCAAATTATCCTAGTCACTATCAAATTCCTCCCGCTCCATATCCTGTCTATCAAGCACAACCCAGTTATTATCCACCACGAGCTCCAGCACCACAACAATACCCTCCTCGCCCACAAAATTACCAACCCCGTGCTCCTGTCCGTCCAAATATGCAAGGACCTAACCAAAGCTATGAGAGGAGAGCGCCCAAAACCTATACTCCTATAGCTGAATCTTATGGTCAATTATTTGAAAGACTAAGAAGCGCCGGAGTTGTGCAGCCTGTTCCTGACAATACTCCAAATCCTCCTCCAAGGTGGTATGATGTTAATAAGCATTGTGTTTATCATTCTGGGGCTGCGGGCCATGATGTGGAAAGGTGTTATGCCTTCAAGGATAGAGTGGAAGCTTTGATCAAATCAGGCACTATCCAGCTTACTGGAACTCAGCCTAATGTGCAAGATAATCCTCTTCCCGCCTATGGAAACAATGCTGTCAATGTCATTTCCCTTGAGGAGGGAGTCGATTTGAAAGGGACCATTGTTCCCGTTAGCAATGTGAGGGTTGCTAACGAGGCCAAAGTATCTGTGCAAGTTAGAGCTCCCATTTTGGTGCAAGCGGGTATCCCGAGGCCAACTGTCACCGCCATGCTTGCCTCACCCCTTCAATATGATAGCAAGAGGGTTCCTTGGAACTATTCTGAAGTGCCTATCGGAAGTGGAAAGGTAACTGTTGCTGTTGCTGCTGCACAAGGCATGACCAGATCTGGTAGATTCTATACGCCTGAGGAGTTGGGTCGAGGCCTTAGGGAAAAGGAGGGCGTTGTAAGAAGAGTGACTGACACCGAAGCTGAGGACTTTTGGAGGAAAATGCAGTCAAAGGAATACTCTATTCTGGAGCACCTAAAGAATACTCCTTCCCGCATATCCATTATGGCTTTGCTGATGAGCTCTGAAACGCATAGAAATGCATTGCTAAAAGTGCTCAAGGAAGCAGAGGTGCCCGCTGAGACCACGGGTGAGAGCTTGACCGTCTTGGTTGGCCAAATCTTAGAACCTCACAAGGTGTCCTTCTTCAAAGAAGAGCTTCTACCCGAGGGTCTCGGACACAACAAAGCCTTGCATATTGTTGTCAAATGTAGGGATAAATTTGTTGGACGGGTACTGATCGACGGTGGTTCCGGGCTCAATATATGCCCGTTGGCAACTCTGAAGGAGCTTGGAATTGACGCTGGCAAAATTAGACAGAGCAATGTGAAAGCAAGGGCTTTTGATGGGGCTCAAAGGTGCACCTTTGGAGAGATTGATCTTGATCTGCAGATAGGTCTTGTGAACTTCTCTGTGGAGTTTCAGGTATTCGACATCCCGTCTACCTATAACATGCTGTTAGGAAGACCCTGGATTCACATGGCCGGAGCCGTCCCTTCCACTTTGCATCAAAGTGTGAAATTTATATGGGATAATGAAGAAGTAGTGGTCAAGGGCGAGGGAAACAGCCCCACGCATGCTAGCACCACGATTCCTATGGTGGACAACGCCGCAGAGCTTGATGGAACTACTTTCCACACGGTTGAGCTAATGAATGTGACCCGAGCATCTAAGGATGATTCGAAGAAAGGTACCCTACCCAGAGTCCCCAAGATGATTGCTGTGGAAATGTTGAAGAATGGTTTCAAACCTGGTTCGGGATTGGGAGCAAATCTGAACGGAATTACTGAACCCATCTGCTTGCCCAAGAATCTGGGTACCTTTGGCTTGGGTTACTGTCCCACCAAAAAGGAGATTGAGAAGGCCAAAAGGAAACCAGCCATTGCCATGCCAGAACCCCTTCCTTCTTTGTACCAGTCATTTGTCAAGGCACCGGAAGTCAATATACCGGATCTGATAGAGGGAGTTGGCGATTTGTTTCTGAGTGATGATTTGGAATGCGATGTTATTATTGAAGACTGTGCTGAGGAGTCACCTGTGCAGAATGTTGAGGCAAAGGATCCGATGGCCAATTGGACCTGTGTCCCAGTGGAAGAGAACTGGTGAATGAACTCAACAGTTTATTTGGCGTCACAGTCAGATTGAGGCCCTGAACTGTGTTTCGTTTTTGGTTTACGTTTATGTCTTTTCAAAATAATCTGTTTACATTCTGCATGTTTTGCTTTAATGTATGCCTCCCTAAACTAGATTTTGAAACAAATAAAATGCATTGCATTCTCCCTACTATTATTTTGATATGCTTTAATTATTTACTTTATTTTACGCTTTTGATTAATGTTTGTTTCTGTTTCAGCTTTCCACTTAACAAAACTGCCGAAACTTTGCTTGTGACATATAATGAAACAACTGAACAAAATGGCACTGATGCATTGAGTATTGGGGAGTTTGATGAAGATTTCGTTCCTGATGAAATAACAAGAGAAGTGGATCAATTTGAGAACAAACCAAAACCTAACTTGGAAGAAACCGAGTCAATCAACTTGGGGACTTCAGAAGATGTTAGAGAAACCAGAATCAGTGTTCATTTGACATCGGAAGAAAGAAGAGCTTATATTGAACTATTGAACGAGTATCGAGACATCTTTGCTTGGTCTTATGATGATATGCCCGGTTTGAGTACTGATCTTGTCACTCACAAATTGCCAACTGATCCTTCATTTCCGCCTGTTAAGCAAAAGAAGAGAAACTTCAAAACTTCCACAAGCAAACAAATATTGGAAGAAGTGCAAAAGCAATTGACCGCCAGGGTGATTCGATCTCTTAAATATCCCACTTGGTTAGCGAATATTGTGCCGGTGCCCAAGAAAGACGGCAAAGTTAGAGTTTGTGTTGATTATCGTGATCTCAACAAAGCAAGTCCAAATGATGATTTTCCATTGCCAAATATTCATATCCTTATTGATAGCTGTGCAAAACATGAGCTTCAGTCTTTTGTCGATTGTTTTGCCGGTTATCACCAGATCCTGATGGATGAAGATGATGCTGAAAAGACCGCCTTCATCACGCCTTGGGGTGTGTTTTGTTATAGAGTTATGCCTTTCGGTTTGAAGAATGCCGGGGCAACATATATGAGAGCAATGACAACTATTTTCCATGATATGATTCACAAAGAGATTGAAGTCTATGTAGATGATGTTGTTATCAAGTCAAAGAAGAAAGAAGAGCATTTGACCGATTTGAGAAAGTTCTTCAACCGCCTTCGGCGGTATAACTTGAAGCTTAATCCTGCGAAATGTGCATTTGGTGTTCCCGCCGGTAAGATGTTGGGTTTCATTGTAAGCCGGAGGGGTATAGAATTGGATCCGTCCAAAATCAAGACTATCCAAGACTTGCCTCCTCCAAAGAGCCGGAAGGATGTGATGAGCTTTCTTGGCCGCTTGAACTACATAAGCCGCTTCATTGCACAATCCACGGTTATTTGTGAACCAATAATCAAGTTGTTGAAGAAAGATGCTGTTATCGAGTGGACGGAAGACTGTCAAAAAGCTTTTGATAGGATCAAGGAGTATCTATCTAATCCGCCTGTGTTAGTTCCTCCTGAACCTGGAAGACCATTGATCTTATATTTGTCTGTCTCGGAAAACGCATTTGGATGTGTCTTGGGGCAACATGACAAGACCGGGAAGAAAGAACAAGCCATTTATTATCTAAGCAAGAAGTTCACTCCTTATGAAGCCAGGTACACTCTCTTGGAGCGAACTTGTTGCACCTTGACTTGGACTGCACAAAGGTTAAGGCACTATCTTTCATCATATACAACTTATCTTATCTCGAGGATGGATCCTTTGAAATATATCTTTCAAAAGCCGATGCCCACGGGAAAATTAGCAAAATGGCAGATTTTGTTGAGTGAATTTGACATAGTTTATGTCACCCAAAAGGCGGTAAAGGCACAAGCATTGGCGGATCATTTAGCTGAAAATCCTGTTGATGACAACTATGAGCCATTGAGAACTTACTTTCCCGATGAAGAGGTCTTGTTTCTAGGTGAAGACATCTCTTCTGAATATGATGGTTGGCATCTTTTCTTTGACGGAGCAGCAAATTTCAAAGGTGTTGGTATTGGAGCTGTCTTAATTTCTGAAACGGGTCAGCATTACCCTGTTTCGGCCAAGCTCAGATTTCCATGCACTAACAATATGGCTGAATATGAAGCATGCATTTTGGGTCTTCGATTGGCAGTTGATATGAATATTCAAGAACTTTTAGTGATTGGGGATTCCGACTTGCTGATTCACCAAGTACAGGGCGAGTGGAACACCAAGAACGCAAAGATTCTTCCTTATTTGCGTTGTGTCAAGGAATTGTGCAAAAGGTTTGCAAAGATTGAGTTTAAGCATGTTCCAAGACTTCATAATGAATTTGCCGATGCTTTGGCAACTTTATCTTCTATGATCCAACATCCTGACAAGAATTATATTGATCCTATCGAAATTGAATTGCACGATAGGCCAGCTTATTGTTTTCAAGTTGAGGAAGAGCGAGATGGCCATCGTTGGTATTTTGATATCAAGAATTATCTCAAGGTCGGGAGTTATCCCGAAAATGCAACAAGTGTCCAAAGGAAGAGCATTCGGAGGTTAGCAAATCAATTCTTTCTAAGCGGTGAAATCCTATATAGGAGGACCCCAGACTTAGGACTCTTAAGATGTGTTGATGCAGTTGAAGCAAATAAATTGCTTACGGAAGTGCATGCGGGAGTTTGTGGGCCGCATATGAATGGTTTTGTTTTGGCAAAGAAGATCTTGAGAGCCGGTTATTTTTGGTTAACTATGGAAACTGATTGTGTTCAGTTTGTGCGAAAATGCCATCAATGTCAAATTCACGGAGATATGATCAAAAGACCTCCTTCTGAACTTCATGCAATGAGTTCTCCCTGGCCTTTTGTTGCTTGGGGAATGGATGTTATTGGTCCTATTGAGCCGGCCGCTTCAAATGGACATCGCTTTATTTTGGTGGCTATTGATTACTTCACCAAGTGGGTGGAAGCAACTTCTCACAAGTCTGTAACCAAGAAAGTGGTGTCAGATTTCGTGCGCAACAATATCATTTGTAGATTCGGAGTTCCTGAATCAATCATCACTGATAATGGTGCAAACCTAAATAGTGATTTGATGAGAGCAACTTGTGAGAGTTTCAAGATTACTCATCGCAACTCTACTGCATACCGCCCTCAAATGAATGGAGCTGTTGAGGCGGCAAATAAGAACATCAAGCGTATTCTTCGCAAGATGATTGATAATTATAGAGATTGGCATGAAAAGTTGCCATTTGCACTTCTTGGGTACCGCACCACCACTAGAACTTCAACTGGGGCAACTCCCTATCTCTTGGTGTATGGCACAGAAGCAGTCTTACCCGCGGAGGTAGAAATTCCTTCCTTGAGAATCATTCAAGAAGCTGAATTAGAAAATGCTGAATGGGTGAAGATCAGATGTGAACAGTTGATGCTTATTGATGAGAAAAGAATGAATGCAATTTGCCATGGGCAACTTTATCAAAATCGCATGATCAAGTCTTTTGGCAAGAAAGTGAGAGTGAGAGACTTTAAACCGGGGCAATTGGTGTTAAAGAAGATCTTTCCTAATCAAGAAGAAGCAAGGGGCAAATTTGCACCGAATTGGCAAGGTCCATATGTGGTTCATCGGGTTTTATCCGGAGGAGCACTGATTCTGGCAGAAATGGATGGTCAAGTTTGGCCAAAAGCAATCAACGCAGATGCCGTCAAAAGATACTATGTTTGAGGCGATCGCAAGTTAGCATGGTTTTGAATGTAATCTTTGATGTAATGCAGAACTACGCACGGTCTGATTCCCATGGAGGGATACGTAGGCGCTCTTAACGGGCTCGACTCTATAATATTAAAATTTTCAGTCTCCCCTAAGGCAAGAAACTGGGGCAATTTTTGCGAAGATAATTTGAAGATATGGAAGATAGAAACTGGGGCAATTTTGCAAGACAATTTGAGGGTTTGAAAGATATCAACTGGGGCAAATTTTGCAAAATGAGTTGAAGATTTGGAAGTTCATAACTGGGGCAGATCTATGCAAGAATTGGTTTTCTTATCAAAGGATGAAGCGGCAAAGTTCGAAAAGTATTCAAGATTAGCACAAGTTGCAATACAAAGGACGTTCAGTTTGTTTCAGGATATGTCATGAGTTTGAGTTAAAGCAAGAATTTTAAATGCATTATAAACTTTGTATTTGCATATCAATGATTACTTGCTTACTATTTTATTGAATTACTTTATTTTGCCTCTATCTTAAGATGAGTTATACTATTGAGTTCATAAACCAAGTTTTCGAGGATGGTTTTCAAAGCCCAAGTCTCACGAAGAAAAGGAAGCGATAGCGGCAAATTCAAGATGAATCAGAATTTTCTCTCAGTTTAAAAAAAGGATATACACATAGTATTCTCAGTTTCTGTTTCGAGTTGAACGTCGCTTTCGATTTCGTGTCGTCGCTTCATTGTTTTAAGTCGTCGACATCGCTCGAGTCGATTCTTTCGGACCCTCGCCCCATTTCCCTGCTCTACAACAGGTAATAACTTTTTCTTCTTTTTTTCTCCTTTATTCATTTAGTCATGTTTATTATTTGAAATGTGATGTTTTGGTTCTGTGTTTTACTTTGTACTTTTCTGCATAGTTAATGAAGTTGTTTAGCCCCATGTTAGATGTTACGAACCCTAGTTGGAATTAAAGCCTGGATCTTGGGCAGTTTAGTTACCAAAATCGCATCTTAAGTCGAATGATAAAAGGAAAATGAAAAAAATGATCTCACTGTGTATCTTTTAAACATAAGAGTAAAAGTTTTTTCTTAGTTTTAGACCTCATGTTAATCAAAATAGAAGGTTATCTGGCTAAGAGCTGAAATTTTAGTGCTGATGTCTATGTTGAAAAGAGATAGATCTATGTTAACATGAAAAGAAAGCTCTGGCTTTGTTAAAAGAGGATGTCAGTGTGTTGTTTCATTTCAAAATGTCAGTTTTTTTTAGCTCGATTAACAAATGGAAACCTTTTTTTATATCAAAGATTCTTGTTTGTTCCCTTGCTAAAAGATAAGTAGCATTCTGGATTTCTTGTCATTGCTCTGTCTGGTTCAATTCTGTTTGGAATAGTATAAGTTCAAGAAAGCTCAGGTGTAAAGAGGATGGCTAAGGGCTGTCTTGGTCTTGGAGGGAGTTCTGGTAGATTGTTCTTGTTTCTGGGAGCTATAAGGTATTGTCTTTGGTTCTTAGTTGCTAGTAGAGGATGTAAAGTCAATCTTTAGGCATGCCTTGTTTGAGTAAATGATATGGTTTCAAGAGTAGTATTAGGTGTGGTGATGAATGCCAGGGGAGTTGCTTTTGTTATCTCTTGCAGTGGAATTGTTTCTGATGATGCCAGGATAGTATAAGGAGTATGTGAGGGGTGTAATGGAGGCTGTAGGTAGCTGGTTAGGCTCAGGGGTGGCTATGCATTGGGGTTTGTTTGCAGTTTGGTCAGGGTAGAGATCTCAGGGGATGAGATGTTCTGGAGGGTATGAAGTGGATGTGCAGAGGTGCATTCTGTGGTTGTATGGAAGCTGTTCAGTGTGCAGGGGTGTTTAAAGGTCTGATGTTTTGGTTCAGGTAGAGATGAGTGTCTTCAGGGTTGGTGAGATCTGGTTCTGGTGATGCTAGGAAGTGTGAGGGTCTGTTAGGGTGTTTCAGGTGATGTGCAGTTAGTGTAGGAGCTGGCTGTCTGGTGAGCTGAAGTTTGTTTGTGAATGTAGAGGTGCTGTTTGGTCTCTGTGTGTGAGAGTGTATCTGGGGTGGGTCCTGGTGCAGGAGGTGTATGCAGGCCTGGTCTCAAGTTTTTCCAGATGCATAGGAGAGTAGCTGTTTAGTGTGCAGGGTATGTTAAGTAGTTTGTGAAGGTCTGTAGGAGTAGGAGTTCAGGGATTTAGTTCATGTTGAGAGAGTAGGGATGTTTTTGGTTTGGCTTAGGAGAATAGAGGGTGCAGGTGATGATGTTGCTTGCAGGTTGTTGCTGTAAATGAGAATTGAAAGCAGGATTTCTAGTAGGAGTAGGAGATGTGAGGGTCTGTGAGAGTATGGAATTAGGTTTAGTCCTGCTTCCTGTCTTCATTGTTTTGTCCAATCTCTAGGAGGGTAATGGTTGTCTTGTTTCTTGTCCTAGATGCTGAAATCCTGAAGGTATAGCTTGTTCTATTAGGCTTGAATTATTAAGGATTGAAGCTGGTATGGTTAGGTGAGGCATCAGAGGTCTTAGTCTAATTCTTTGATTCATCTCTAGCAAGTTGTTAACCCAGGTTTGCATATTTTTCATTCAGCTCCCTGATGTCTTTATAAGTTTACTTGTTTCGTCTTGGCTTACAGTTTGAACTTTAAGTAGATCATCTTTTTAACGCATCTTCCTTTAAGTTATTATTAGTTTAATTTTAAGTCGATTTAAAAAATGAGTTCTGGCCTAGTGTCACATATGATCTTGTAGTCAAGGTAGTATGTGGTTGATTTTGTTATAGTTAGAAAAGCATTAAAATATTACACACATATTGAGTCGCTTTATGTCCAAGATGTATTAAATACATGGTTCTCTGTTTGTTTATAAGAGTCAGTGGGAGTTTAGGGTCAGCTGTATAAGTTGATAGCGATGAGAATGTGTATTCAGGTTTCTAGCTGCAAATTGACCATTTCAAAATGAAGTTTCAGTTCTTAAAATCAATTATTTAGTCTCAATTTGGCTCTGTCCTCGCTTGACCTATTTAGTGAGAGTGTTAAAGTGACTTACTCATTTTCTTAATGTGAATAAATGTTTGCATCTGCTATAGTAAAGTTAATGACTTTTTTTTTACACGTTTAATGTTAAACATAATTGGGTAATATAGTTTTATCTTTGTGCTTGAAGTAAGCTTGGTTAAATAGCATGGAGGTTTGTTTCTTTTAAAAAAAAAAATTGTAAGAATGCTATGAAAGTTTCTTTTGTTAGAATTACCTATGCCTAAAGCCACCTGCAATCAAATAGTCTATTTGTAGAATTCATCTACAGAGAGCCTTACAACCTTTTTTTTGTTTAGCATGTCTGTCAATTATGATTGTGCTTGTCCAAATCGTTTAGCTTTTCCTTCAATTGGATGTATACTAATCCTTTTCTGTATTTATTTTGCATGAAAACACTCTTGGGATTGAGTTGAATGAAAACTCACAAATGGGGGTGGCGTGTATTTCGAAGTTACTTGAATCGCTCCGCATTTTCGGGACTTGATATCCCCGAAAATGTAAAACAAAAAGAAATGAATAAATGAAAAACCTTGTGAAATACAAGACTCGCATCGAGTTCGCTATCCCGGGTTCTACCTTCTAAACTCCCGCTTTCCTGTTCCCTTTAGAAAGCATGTTTTAGGAAGCCCTGAAACCGGACTAGGATTTGCATGTTAGAAACTTGGTAGGATAGTCGCTTTATTGAATCGTTAATTTATTGCATGTTTAGAATGATTATATAATTGCTTATCCCGTTTTTTTGGGACTCGCCAAGTAGTTTAAGTTAATAGTAATCTAAGGATAATTATCGAGTGCAAAAGAAATTAAAATTTAATTAAATTATGCATCTCATCTATTATCTATATTTACGTATCCATCTATTTAATATTTATTTATCTATCTATTCATTTATCCATTAATTCGATTAATTGTGCGATATTTATTTATTAAATTATTTATTTAATTAATTCTATTTATTTATTTAATTAAATTAATTATTTATTTGTCTAATTTAGTTAATCATTTATTTATTTAATAATAATTATTTATTTACTCATTTATTTCATTAATTATTATCAATTTATTCTTTGTTTAATTAAATTAATATAAACATTAATTTATTTAATTAAGTTATCTATTTATTTATCCATTTACTTAAGCGATCATTTAATCAATTATTTATCTAATTAGTCACTTAGAGTATTTTATTTTATTTTATTTATATTATTTATTTAATTTATTTATCCTTATTTATTTAATCAACTAATCAATCAACCCTTATCTCATCATTTCATTTAATTAATCTTAAATTTTGTTCAAGTATTGTCATAATCAATTTTATCTCCTTTATATTATCTATTTGTTTTTTTTTTATTTAGAATTTATCCCAAACCAAAATTTCAAGTAAAATTCGTGAAAATCGCCGGATTAACCGCTTTTAGCGGATTTTCGAAAGTGCTCCCGTAATAAGGACCTTCTTTCGAATTTAATAGAACCGCTTACCTAAGAATCTCTGAATTTAATTTAATTTCTTTTAAATAAAAGTTAAATTGCACTCCTTAGTTAACTTAGGTTCCTAATAATCCTTAAATTAGGTGGCGACTCCAAAGAAACCCTTTGGAATCCCACTTTGTTGAAATATTCCGAAACCTACCTTTTCCTAAAGAAAGGGTAATTTTTGGGGTTCAACACTCATTTCCTGGAAGTCCAATAAACAAAGCACAGTTTCAAGGAGCTCAGCAGAGGCAGAATATAGGAGTATGGCAAGTATAATGTCAGAACTAGTGTGGATTATAAGATTGTTCAGGGAATTAGGAGCAAGGGTGGAACTGCCAGTGCTCTTGTTCTGTGATAACAAGGCAGCATTACAGATAGCTGCCAACCCTTTGTTCCATGAAAGAACAAAGCACATTGACATCGACTGTCATTTTATTAGAGAGAAAATACAGCAAGTAATGATATGACTGGCACATTGGCACTAAGGATCAACAGGCAGACATACTAACAAAGGCTCTTCCAAGGGCACAACATGAGTATTTGATTGCCAAGCTGGGAGTGCTAAATGTTTTTGCACCTACCAGCTTGAGGGGGAGTGTAGAAATATAGAACATATTGTAATTGTAATTACCGTGTATAGTTTATTTAATGCAAGTCAGCTTAGAGTTAGTTAAGTAGTTAAGTGGAGTAAGTTAGTTAGGCTGATGACTCAGCATGGTTGTTAGGATATTTTAGTTAGTTGGATCAGTTAGAAGCTAGGTATATACTATATAGCTTAGGGATTAAGCTTGTACATAGACAGTTTTTAGTCTTTAATCCATTACAGCTTTCTCTCTCTACTTCTCTCTAAGCTCAGTTCATTCTTAGCTGAAAAGCACTGCATACAGTAGCAAATTCTTCAGTTTTGTTTGTGAATGGTGAAGATCCAAGAGGATGGTTGTTGACACCCAATTTTTATCTTGGACATGTTAATTAAAGTCTAATTATTCTAAATTAAATTTGATTTTGAAAATTCAAAAGTAATTGAGTTAAATCTAAAGAAAAAAGGGCTAAAATTGTGAGATGTAGCCTAATTTCTATCCTACCCCGCGCAACATCTTCAATTTCTAATTTATCTAAAAAGTAAAAGGCCAAAATCGTTCCTTGCCTAAACAGTATGCCTAGTTCCGCAAACAATACACATTACATACACACTAATCCTACCCAATCAGTTTACCCAGTCAACCCCCATCCTTTTTCCCCCTAATCCATGAACCCTAATCTTCCTTAATCTCCCCGATTTCCCCCCCAAAACCCCACAACACGCCAAGATTATAGTACCAAATGGTCCCCCTCTAGATGTCATATCACCTTCTCCGTACGTGTGCAGCTGTATCAATCTCAGCCATCCGTTTTTGAAATGGGTTCGATCCGAGCCATTGTTTATTCTCAACGGACATTTTCTTTTGGGATAAGGGCAAGAATTGTACCATGTTTTTGGGATGGACGATTCAAACCCTTATCTCATAAGTAAAATGTCGATTTTGGGTATAAACTTGGAAGAAATTATATCGCAGCTAAAACCCTAAATCATCAGGTATATATAGATCCTTATTTTCATTTTTTTGGGGGGGTTGGGTTTTTGACTACAGAAAACGGCAGCATCTATACAAAAGTTTCCCTCTCATTTTTAAGTAAAAATATATATATATATATATATATATAGACAGTGTCACTGCGCTTTTTCTGGGATTTTGTTCTTGCTTTGGATTCAAGTATCACTTGTTGCTCGTGTCGTCGCTTTATTATTCGAGTCATCGACCTTGCTTGCGTCGCTTAGTCGAGTCTCATTTCTTCTCGGATCCCTCGCCCCTAGTTCACTGCACCGCAGCAGGTAATAAGCTCGTTTTAATTCCTATGTGAAATGTGAACCGTATATGTATGTATGTCATGAAACTGTTTTTTAAAGGATGTGAGCATAAAGATTATAACTTTATTGATTTTTAATTTGGAACTCTCTTCGTAGAAACTATAAGCTTGTTAAACATTGATTAGTGAACTTCTGTCCATGTTTAGTGAATCTGTGCAAGTTACATCTCTGTGCTTGCATAAATCAAATCTAATCTGGTATGAATCTGCATCTTGTAGTTTGTTTAGTTGGTATTATGAGCTTGTATTAGTAAGTTGAGGGGTTCACGTGGTGTTTGCTTGGTTAGTGGAGATGCAGCCAGTTTGGAGAAGTATGCAAAGGTGTTATGTTTGTTTTGTTCAGGGGTCTTGTTTAGTATTCTGTGATGGTGTGTAGAGAGCTCGTAAAAAGAGGAAATTGTCTCCTGATAGCTGCAGGTTCAAGGAGTCTGTTTAGGAAGGTGTAGGAGTTCTGATAGTGGTTGGAGGTTGTTTTTGATTTGGTTCAGAAGGTGTAGGCTGTCTTTGGAAGTTTAGAAGAAGTCTGTGAGTGGAGGGGGTATGTAAGGCTTGCTCTGTTGTTTGCAGGTTAGTTGAAGAAGGCAGGCAGGGGCAGTGGAGTGTTCATAGGATGTGTATGGATTGTTGAGGTTGTTGCAGGGGTCTAGGTTAGTAGTCTGGTGGTTCCAGGGAGGTATATGAGTTTCCAGGTTGTTTCCAGAGATTGTTTGGTGTGTGTAATTGATTAATAAAGGTGATAGAAGGTGAGTTTATAGGCTGCAGTAGCAGCAAGGTTTCCTGGGAGTTCAGGGCAAGTGTAGGGCATGTCCAGGTGTAGCAGGGGTGCTTAGGGGAGGTCTGTTGTTTGATGAGTCTAGAGGGATCTGAGGATGTGAGTTGTGAGTGCAGGTTGATTAAAGAAGATGCCAAGGTTCTGGTAGTGTTTCCCTGTTATTGGTGTGATGTTTCAGGGAGTTGTTATGGTATTAAGCAGTGAGAAGTGTGTGGGTGTTGTCTTTGATAGTGCAGAGGTTTAGGGATGCTGGTAGTAGTCTTAATAAGCTGAATCCTTTTCCTCTTTCTTCCAGGTTGATCCTAAAGTCATTTCTAGTATGTTCTTGTTTATTTGGACCTCTGTTGCTTAGTATTTCTTTAAGATATAAAATCTGGAATAGTGTGGTCTTAAAGTATAAAAGGTTTCCTTCGCATTGTCTCTATTAAATTTCTGTCCTTCATATAATGATGGTTATTTGATTTTGGTTTTAAATCTGATACCTTCTCTTCAGTTGCACTACTACTGAAATATAAAAAGGCTCCATTTTCTATCTAGATGTTTCTCATGTTTAAGCCTAGCTATGGTGGCCTGTTTCTAGCTTGTCAGGTTTCTTTGTTTCTCTTTTGGTTTCTGTTTCTTCATCTCCCTGAAGGATGTGTGTATCCTGCTATGTTCATGTGTGTGCTGGTGTGTGTTTGTGAGAATGAAGAAGTGCAGGTGAGTGAGAGTTGTATGAGTATGCAGGGTGAGGTAAGGATTAGGAGTAGTCTGCGATTGTTTTACCTGTTTATGTGTGTGTGTTTCTTGGTTAGCTAAGGAGTTCCGGAATCTTTCTTGTTTGGTGAGTGACAGTTTTACCAGAAATTGATAAAGTTTTGATATCAGGCATGTTACTTGAGTTGTATAGCATAATTGAGGTTCCAGTATGGTTTTAAAAAAATATAGCAAAAGTCCGCTTTAGCATGTGAAAATCTATTTGGTGGTTAGAAGATCAAGGTTAATGTTTCTCATGGTTGTGTTTCAAATTGGAAAGTCTTGTCTCGGTTTCTTTACCATGCATTTGTGCTTTTCTTCTTGGGCTTATTCATTACTGAGTTTGGTGGTTTTTGTTAGTTTCACTTTTTGATGTGCAAGTTATTTATGTGAATGATTGTTGAGTAGTTACTAATTCTTATTCTCCTTATCTTTGTTTCCTTGGCATGTACATTTTTGGGGACGAGTTGAAATAAAACTCACAAATTGGGATGACATGCATTTGGAGTTATTTGATCCGCTCCGCATTTTCGGGACTTGATATCCCCGAAAATGTAAAAGAAAGAAAAATGAAAATCACAAGGTTCAAGGCTCAATGATTGAGTTTGCGCTTCCGGGTTCTATCTTCTAAACTCCATCTTTCCCTGCTCCCTTAGAAAAAGCATGTTTTAGCAGCCCTGTAGAATAGAAATGGTATTTGAATTGTGAATAATTATTGTAAATTATTTAAATTATTTTTATCTGAATGCTTTGTATCATTTTTTTGCGAATCACCAATTAATTTATGGATATTTAGAATCATTTGTCAATTAATGAGTGCAAAATCAAATTCGACTAAAAATCGTACCCTCGTCATAATTCGCATTTGAATTGCTTCTTTATTTATTATATTAAATATTTAATTATTTATTTATCTAATCTAATTTATTTATTTAGTTAATCAATTAAATTAATCCTTTATTTATTACTTATGTACTTAATCTAATTTATTTAGTTTTAATTAATCATTATTTTAATCAATTAAATATTTATTTAATTAATCAATTATACTTCATTTACTCCTTTATTTAATTAAAATTGATAAGTATTCATTTATTTAATTAAGTTATTTATTTGCTTATTTATTTATCTATTTATTCAATCAATTAATTAATCCTTTATTATTATCGAATTATTTATCTAGTTTGTTTTATTTAATTATCTAACTTCATTTAACCTTTACTTATTCTACTAATTAATCAATCAACCATTATTTCATTATTCATTTAATTAATCTTAAGTTTTGTTGTTTGTTTATCTAAGTATTGGTGTAATCAAATCTTTTCTTATTTATATTATTCATTATTTATTTATTTTTATTTAAAATTTATCCTAAATTAATTATCTTTAAGTAAAATTTGTGAAAATCGCCGGATTAACCGCTTTTAGCGGATTTTCGAAAGTGCTCCCGTTAGGGACCTTCTTTCGAATTTAATAGAACCACTTACCTAGAATCTCTGAATTTAATTTCTTTTAAATAAAGAATAAAATTGCACTCTTTAGTTAACTTAGGTTCCTAATAATCCTTAAAGTAGGTGGCGACTCCAAAGAAACCCTTTGGAGTCCCATTTTGTTGAAGTCAAATCCCGATGCATACTTCTGTGCATTTTTGGGGAGGGTTCAACAATGGTCATAGAGGCAAGTGAAGTTGGCGAGCCGTATAATGGGCAACTATCCTGTGGTTGGAGAGGACACAGCTGTTAGTACCCCTTGATTTTGGGGTGGACCTTTTCACTCTATTTTATTATTAACTTAGGTTAAGTCAAACTAAGACACATGCAAACAAATGGGCAGATCATTTCTGCGTTTTAACACCTTATTATGGTACTTTGACTAAGAAACTACGCCTAATCATGTTATGTGCTTAAACCTTTTAACTTAATTGACTCCATCTGCTTAACTATACTGTACAAATGTTTAAAAGTGTTCAAGGATGATTGAGGCCTGATGCCAAATAATTGAAGGAAAAACTTTTGCCACGTAACATGAGCTTCCCAATTGGTAATTATATTAGGACTAGGAGGCTCAAATCAATCAATTTAAGGTATCGTGTAATGAAGGTAGGGATTTTATGCAAAAGCTAAAATAAGATCTAAGAGAATGTAATAAAGTTATATACGACTTCGTTATGGTAACTTATAGTTTAAGAATAATCAGTTACTACATAAATATCTAAAATTGTTAGTTAAAGTGGCATAGCAATCTATCCATTTCTATAGAAAGATGCTCCTCTTTGTTGCCTTCCAAAAAAAAAAAATTTATAGTCCATCAACTTTCACACTTTATATCACCACGGAGTGGGATAAGATAGATGGTTTTAGCTTCGAACTATGAGAATGAAGAATTTTTTAATGGAAAGCGCTTCTCGCTTTAATCAGTCATACTCAATACAAATTTTGATTAGTCGAGCTAATGGACATTGAATAGTGGATAATTAAACAAAATGAAAAAGTCACATCTTATTGCACCAAAGTAACTGCAATTTAGTGATTTTGATGCAATAATATAAAATTTTAATCTATCACCCATCTAAACCCCAAATTCAAGATTAATGCTCAATACCTGAAGACTAAAATATGCATAACAGTAGGTAACCTTTTTTGATCTCTCAACATCTCTAATAATAATATTATGAGTTCAGAATGTAATAGTCATCATATTTTTCTTATTTTTCACATATATATTCATGGTTTATGTCGAGAATACTAAGGATCCGTTTGTCCATACAAAATTTTTTGTTTTTTTTCAAAAAAAATTCAAAAACTTGTTTGTCCATAAAAAATTGTCAGTTTTTGAAACTTTTTTGAAAAACAGTTTTTGAAAAACTAACCACTTTTTCAGTTTTTTGAAAAAATCAACTTTCTCTACTCACAATATTTTAACTTTTATTCAAGTAAAATTCATGTCCAAATATATTTTTTCAACTCAACTTCAAAAACTCTTTTTCAAAATTTTTTTGGTATTTATGGCCAAACGGCTACTAAATAGAAGGACATCTGTGTAGACATGAAGGACATTAAATAGAAGCCAAGCAAAAAGGATTTTGAAGTTGCCTAGTTCCTGAACAAAAATACCATGAATTTAACAATGTCTTCAACTAAAGCAACAAAGCCTAAGCGGCTAAGCCTCATGCTGTTCTGCTTCCCTATCCATCACAAGGCCATGATGTGCACTAGTCAAGTTTCTTCATTCAACTATTCAAGAGGCTTTCACATAACTTTCACGCTGAATTCAAAAGTGAACCTTTCCTTTTAAATCTTTTTTCATTGTTTTGGCATCTGTGTTCTCAAATATTTGTTTCACTCTATGTCCCTTCCAAGCAGGGGAGGAACTAGTATAGCCAAGGGGGTTCAATTGAATCCTCTTCGTCGAAAATTTATACTGTAAATAAGGTAAAACCAAGCTTTTTGACTATATATATAAACTGATGAACCCTTTGAGATATGAAAATATTCTAGTACAGTGGCAATAAAGGATTCATAAAGTGTTTTAGGTCTAAAATTGAAATATCAAGCATGATATGTTTTAATTTAGAGTCTCCATCCAAAGATGTGCCTCCTTGGATGTCCCATAAAATATATTCTCTCTTTACTTCTTACCATTAGTTTGTGAAGAAATGTCAACTTAGAGCCTGTTTGGCCAAGTTTCTGGAGAGCTAGAAGTGCTTATTTTAAAATTTTGGGGTGTTTGGCAAAGCTTCTAGGGAAAACTAAATAAGTGTTTTGGAGTGGCAGCAGAAGTTGTTTTTCTGATGTGGAGAAGAAGCTGAAAAAAGTAGCTTCTTGAAAAAATAAGTGTTTTTGATTATTTGAGACAAGAATATCCATTTCAAACTTCCATATTTAATCAAATTAATATTATTTTATATATCCATTTTTGTAATTTATTTTTTTTAAAATATTGGTCAAACACAAATTAATAACAAAAGCACTTCTCTAAAATTTGGCCAAACACAAACTGCTTATCCGCAAAACACTTTTTTGAAAAGCAATTTTGATAAAAAAATACTTCTTAAAATAAGCTGATTTTGACAGCTTGGCCAAAAAAATTGCTTAGTTATTTAGGGATGTTGATCACATGGAACCATGTAAATGTTTTACAATATAACTGATCTCCATATACTTCTCCATAAGACGAGAAACATTTCAATATTGTATTAAATTGAGTTTTGTGTAACATTGATGATGACTTCCTCATATACGGTACTCTTGATACACCAATAGACTGGATTCCTGGCATGAAGGATATTAAACTCAAAGACCTTCCGAGCCACCTTAGAACTACTAATCCTGACGAGATAATGTTCCATTTTATGGGGGAAGAAGCTCAGAGTTGCCTAAATGCTTCTACCATAGTTTTCAACACGTTCGATGAATTGGAACACGAGTCCATTGCAAACCATATTCTCAAATTTCCGTTTCTCCAACATTTATACAATAGGGCCATTTCCCTTGCTGGAAAGACACTTTCCTGATAGTCGAGTAGAGTCCCTCAGCGCGAGCCTATGGAATCCGGATTCCACAGTTTTTGAGCGGTTAGATAACAGAGAAATTGACTCTCTTGTGTATATTAAACTATTGAAGTGTGACAGCAATGTCTAATGATCATTTCATTGAATTCGCTTGGGGGCTTGCTAATAGCAAACAATCTTTTTTATGGATTGTCCGTCAAGATATTGTCAAGGATGAATTAGTCAAGTTGCCTGAGGTATCTTTTGAGGAGATTAAGGACAGGGGACAGGCTTTGGCGCTTTGCTGTTCAAGTCCATTCGCCACTAAAAGCACAGGAATTTCCCAACTTATGCTAATAAAAGTCAAGAGGACTGAGGAGTTGAGGTTAGAGGACTATCGATCTGCAAATAAAGGTACACTTGGTTTTGATTTTCAGGGATATTTCTTTCCTTTTGAGTTTTCATATAGGAGTCTTAGGCGCACAAGCAAGCGTCCCTAATTCCATTCCACCTGAGGGTTAGGTACTTCTTGAGTTTTCACACATTTTTCAATGATTTTTTTATGAAAAAGTAATGATTATTATAATTTTAATTGTTCAAATGGAGCTGGACTAACTGAAAAATCTAAGGACGGTAAGCTTTTATTTTTAGTGAATTTATGCTTGCCTTCCTTTTATCTTTCGGTTCAGATGGATTCTTGTTGATGCATATTCACATGTAATGTTAGGTGAATTACTAATATCTACCATCTTATGACTGCTCCATTAAAATCACCTAGTTCCACAAGTTCAATACTTGGAATTACTAATTGTTCAAAATAACGCCAAGTAACTTAACAGATTAGCCATTATTTTAATGATTTTGGACACCAGATATCTTGATTTGTGTCTACGTGCTTATTTCTAAGGGATATAGAAAAAATATTTTTTTAAAGCAGAATTATAGAGAAGTAGACATTGTTTTACAAAGCTAAAGAAGAGCCAGACTATCGGGTGGATTTTATTTTCATGCACCCCCAACTGAAGTTGAACATGGTGAAGTATACATACTATTGAGAAGAGGTTTTGAAGAATGACAAACTAGAAGGACTCAGTGGTTTCGGAGGAGACCTTGGTCCTTGTATAGAAGGACACGACTGATCGAAAAGATTTGAGGGTTGCAAATCCTCGCGGAACTAGGAGTAGTGGCGCGTGAACGAGTACGCATCCTAGTCAGACTAAAAGAGGCGGTGCTCAGGCTGTGTCTTCGAAGTACGAATAGAAGTTGGACTTGAACAAGGAAAGAGTCACAAGGAATCTTGTCTTACCATAATTACAAGTTTCCTTGTAGAACTCAACTAGGGTTTTAATGCCCATATAAATACAAATAGTTGATGCAGCCGAAATCAGTTTTTCACAAACAGAGAGTTGAGAGCATACAAAGGCGATCCAGCAATTTTCAACGTGAAACAACTAAAGAAGACAACTGGTGGTGTTAAAAGGATTGAGTCTAGATTTTCTGTCTAGGTTCTTGGTCTGTAAGTTGTCTTATTTTTAGCGTTCATTGTTTTACCTATTAGCTTGTTGTAGAAGCAATTGTGTTAGGTGAACTTTTGAGAGATTACTTTGTAAAGCTAGAGTTTAGCTTTGTCGAGTGATTAGGGTCTAGAATGTAGGCCCTTGATACAGAGTCTTGTAATCAGAAACTTGCTCTTTGGATTAGTGGATTGAGTTTTAAAATCCAGAGTGTGGGTCATAGCTTTTCTCCCTTGAGCAAGGAGTTTTCCACGTAAAAACACCGTGTTCTTTGTGGTTTTTTGTTTGTGTGTGTTAGGGTGTTTAAGTGCAAGCTGCTGATCACGCCCAAAACTCGTCCTAAAAAGGGTAAGCGGTCGCTGCAAATATAACCCGGTTTAACAAGTCCGGGGTCGAATCCCACAGAGAGCAACGTCAAGTTCTTTTTACATCTAATAATTTGACACTGCTAATACATTAGTCATTAAATATATAGTTCACCTATGAAGTCAAAACTAATAGTTCACCTCCCATACCAATTATTGACTCCCTTTCCTTGTACTACTGTTGCAACATCACTTCCATCATCCGTTTCTTGCCTAATTCATGTATAGGTTACTGAAACTCAGATAGATGAGATAGATGATATGATTGTCAATATTACGGTCAAAGTTAAACTCGTTTGACTCTCGAAATCCGAATTATGACAACCATTTTGGAACGGGAGAGTAATGTTTTGATAGTTTTTTTAATACAATTTTATATAATTAATTTATATATTTAGAATACGTTCTCGAATTCAACATGATGGCTACCTGCCTTACTGTCTGAATAATTTAAGAAAGACTTTAAATGGATATTCCCACTGTCCCGTTTTATGTGAGTTAATTTGACTTGACACAAAATTTAAAAAATAAAGAAGACTTTTGAAACTTTGGTTTAGAACAATCTATAGAAATTTTTGTGGTTGAATAATTCTTCAAAAACTGACTATATATAAGAATGATTTCATAGGATACATGCGAGAATTCCAAAGGGAATACTTGATCCGCTATTTAGAAGAAGGTCTATGAGATTTATTGCTCGCTCCGTTCCAATTTATGTGTCAATATTTTCTTATTAATTTGTTTCAAAATAATGGCAGCATTCTAAATTTGGTAAAAATTTAACATCAATATTATAATTTTGCCATTACTGAAATGATTTAGAACCACACAAACATTTATGTCTTATTTTAGACCACAAATTTCAAAAGTCTTACTTTATTTCTTAAACTCCGTGCCGAGTCAAACTATAACATATAAAGTGGAACGGAAGGAGTAGTATTTTTGTACTTACTCCACTTACATTCGTGTTCTATTAGTTTAGATATTACACCGAGTCCTTTGGGTTGAGCATCACCTATGTATGTTTGGTGGCTAGCCATAGCTACAGTAAGACGCTTGATTCTTCGGAACTTGTATTAGCACGACTATGGCATGATGGCCTTGTCACTAACCTAAGTGTGGTTGAAAACAACATGCAAGACAATAAGGCTGATAATATTAGTGGGCTTGACATGTATCAGGTACACCCTATCCCCTTGTAAACTGCCTTGGCAGCCCCTTTTCTTATAAATACATGTAAAATCAGTCTAGGTAATTAGTGGAACGAAAAAGGAAACTTAGAAAGTGATATGAGGGAAAGAGTGTTTTCGAGTGTAGAAGCCTTGGAACGATTTGTATTCTTAGCTTAGGATGAAGTGACATGGTTGTGACCGACTTGTGGTCATGAGCAAAACGATTCCTTCACAATTTACTTGATAAAAATACAAAGTTTAGGAGTTCTTCAATTATTTGATTGTGTTCCTTTAATTTTCTACTACCTATATTTTTCTACGGCCAAAGACTAAAATTTGGCTAAGTTTTGAAACTTGCCATATAGAGCAAACCTCGGCTATGACAAGTTAAGAAAATTGCCCCTGTGATAGTTATCATACTAAACTTGTGGAGGCTTCTCTTACTCTATTTTCTTCTTATAATTGTATATATCGGGCTATGACTATTCTATATTATTGTTTATGAAATCGTTAGAAGCTTCATTAACCCAATGTGGATTTCAACTATTTTCAGTAAATGAATAAAAGCTGAAGAAGAGAACAAGAAAATTTTTAAGGCGCTTTTTTATTTCCATTCCTTCTACTGAATTTGTTTGGTAGAATACCTAAACAGGCCCTTGAACTTGGCCATTTTTTTCATATTGGCACCTCAACTATGCCTTGTCCCACTTAAACACTTAACCTCGACTTCACACTACTAAAAAAACCGGGATTTTCGACCGCCCAATCGGTCGAAATTCGGTCGACGCATCGACCGTATTTCGACCGATTGTGGTGGTCGAAAAAATTAAGGTCGAAAATAGGCCTTCGACCGAAATTCGGTCGAACAGGATTTCGACCGAATTTCGGTCGAAAGGCTGGTATTATTTTTTGACTAACTTTCGGCCGAAATTCGGTCGAACACCTGTAATTACCTGCAACATAAAAGCTGAAATTAGCCTACACCACCTGTAAACACGCAGAAAAACCAGTCACAAGACATTCATAAACGCTATTCAAACAAGGCCAACAAGACGGGTTAAATAGATTAAATAAACACATTCTTTGCAAAAAAAATAGGCGGGTTAAATAGATTAAATACACACATTCATTGACAAGCCATGGAACCATTAGAACTTTCAGAGAAGTATTTGTTTTTTGTGTTTCCTCCATAGTAGCTAAGAAATGCAGTGCACCTAATTGGGAATGGGAGCTATATTAACTACCAAAACAACTAAGGAAAGTACTTAGTGTTGTTTTTCTTATTAATTCTGGATGTAGTTTGTTTCTTATAAAATGAGGAAAGAATATATATTAATCAACTAAGGTTAACTGATAACATTTGAAATAAAGACATCCCTTTTATGTTTTGGGTTGATGTAAACAAGTGTACATTATTTTCCTCGCAGCAGTCCCTTCTCCCTTCCCCAAGTTCCCCTATCCGTTGGACTACACACTTGCACTACTTAAATGATTTGTCCCTCCATACTGATCACATTTTGAGCAGATCCAATGGAGGGACAAATCATTTAAGTAGTGCAAGTGTGTAGTCTAATTCATGAATTAGACTGAAAAAGACAAAACATCATCTATGTTGAAGTAGGAATGCCAACCATCAGCTTTGACATGGTTACAGAACTTAAACATGTAAGCAGATGAAATAATCCACATCATTAACACAGTAGTCAAAATACCAAGGCAATACCAAGGCAAGAACACATTGCAAACAACACTACCAAACAATACCAACAACTACAACTATCCCAAACAACACAAACCTAACTTTATAATAGCTAACAACACCAAACAAGTTGTTCAACAATCACAAAAACTACAATAAAGTTTGTTAACTAGTAATTAACTAAATATGCAACATCATAGGCCAAAGATAAAAAATAATTAAAAAATCAATTAAATTCGGATTAAATAAATAAAAAAAAAAACCGTACCTCGACGTTGATTTATGCTCCTATAGCACCTACAAATGATTCCCCACTTGTTATATGCTTCAAAACTACAAAAAAAATTGAGTTAAAAAGTTAGGGTTCAAGTTTTACAAAGTAATTAAAATAACCCTAAAATTAAGAATTTACCTTGAATTTGTTGTTATGGGTAGTGATTAGGAGGGTAGATTGTGTTTAAGTGTTGATTTTGGGGGTGGGTTATGGTGGATTTCGTGTATGGGGGTTGGGGAGGGTTTAAAAGAGAGTGAAATGTTTTTGGGGAAGAAGAAGTGAGCTCTTGGAGCTGGTTTGCCCGACTTAATAACGGGCCGGTCGACCGCTTAGGCGACCGAAATTCGGTCGACCGGCCCAACTTTATGTTTAGCCTATCGACCGAAATTCGGTCGAACCACAATTTCGACCGAATTTCGGTCGAACACTTGTGATAGTCACAGGTGTTCGACCGAAATTCGGTCGAAATTGTGGTTCGACCGAATTTCGGTCGATATGTGGTAGTCGAATTTTCCCTGTTTTTTAGTAGTGCGACCGCTCCATCGACCGAAATTCGGTCGACAGGCCCAAGAAAATTAAACCTATCGACCGAAAATCGGTCGAAGCACAATTTCGACCGAATTTCGGTCGAACAGTTGTGACTGTCACAACCGTTCGACCGAAAATCGGTCGAAATTGTGCTTCGACCGATTTTCGGTCGATAGGTAGTAGTCGAAAAATCCTGTTTTTTTAGTAGTGTCACCTATATCTCTTAAACACTCCACGCTGACCTGTTAACACGCGTGGGAAAACATCAAAAGCAGGCGCGTAAACACTGTAAATGCAGTAATTTTTCAACGGTAATATCCACTTTTGCCCTTATTCCATCTCTAAACTCATTAAAAGCCCCAGACCTTCTTCCCCATTATTCATCTCTTCTTCTCAAGCGAATTTTCAGATTTTTTAACCCCTCAAATCTGAATTTCGATAAAATGCTTCATTTTTTGTTTGATTTGTTCTTACTTTTACAAGGTTGGGACTTTTCATAGCAATGTCGTTCCAATCCGATGGCTTCCATAACGATGTTGTTATTTGTCGATGTGGTGAAATCGCTAAATTGAGGACATCATGGACACAAGGAAATCCTGGTCGTAGGTTCTACGGATGCAAAGTTGATCAAGTTAGTTTTCAATAATCCTAGTTTCTTGATTTATTTACTTCACTAATTTTCTTGTTTATAGCTAAACATAATTATGGGTTGTTGTGGTATAGTCCAATGGTGGGTGCCACTTTTTTATGTGGCTTGATGATGCAGCGTCCGACCAATACAAGAGAGTTATGTGGGGTTTATTGAAGAAGACAAACAAGTTGGAAGAAGAAAGAAGGCTAGCAAAAACCACTACAAATAAGTGTATTTTAGGTGTAATTGTTTTGGTTATCTTAATGTTGTATTTTAGGGACAGTTTATGTGCTATGCTTAGCAACAATTGCTTTAGTGTGTAATGCTACTTAACACAATGGCAGTGTGTAATGTTACTATTTTGGGGACAGATTATCTATTGCTTTAGTGTGTAATTGAATTAAGTGTAATGCTCACTGCCTAGTTGTAATGTGTCGCTTGTAATGCTTTACTTGTTAAGAGAAGGTGCCATGCTATTGAAATTGTGTCTCTTTTAAGCTATTGCAATATAAATTAAAGACATTCCCACATTTTGAAACACAATGGTAGATTTGGCATAACAGTGAGCATCATATATTCGATGGCTCATATTCAGCTTCAAAATTAACATTGTCAAAGCATCACAAACTGCTTGTAGCAGCTGCCAAATCCAAAAAAATACAAGTCAGCTGAAACAGCTTATAACATCCTAAGTTAAGCAACAAAGTCAAGAACATAACATCCTAATTTAAGCAACAAAAAGTGCTTCAACACATTAATAACTAGCTGAGCAGACTGCATCCTAAGTCAAATATTGCTTGCTTGAGTTGAAATTGTGGAGTTGCTTGATTGAGATGAAGACCCCACTCTCCTAACTGCTGTATTTCTTTGCTGCTGTAGTTGATTATAGGTAATTGAATCCCTTCCTTTCCATTTAAGACCAGGTGGTTTAAACCCATAATCAATGTTGCTAGCTGCCGCATTCTTCAGATTGGCACCATGTGATAAAACTCTCTCTGATTGACTTCCAGTCTACAAAATTTAAGTTAAGAGTATTACTATCTATTCCAAACTGTTACAAGCATAAAATATCAAATGGAAATGGCCAACTTACATTCAAAACTGTCCTTCCACTTGTTGGATCAATGAAGCATCCAAATCCTACTGTTTTTCCTCTCTTTTGAGCAGTTGGACCAGATCCTCTTCCTCTTTTCTGGCCTAAAGTAGGTTGTTCAGTAGCAGCAGGTGTAGCAATTCCCCTACCCAATCCCCTTCTTCCTACACTTGTTCCTCTGCCCAATCCCCTTCCTCCTTGACTGGTTCCCCTACCTAATCCCCTTCCTCCTTCAGTGGTTCCCCTTCCCAATCCCCTTCCTCCTTGACTGGTTCCCCTACCTAATCCCCTTCCTCCTTTAGTGGTTCCCCTGCCCCATCCCCTTCCTCCTTCAGTGGTTCCCCTGCCCAATCCCCTTCCTCCTAAACTGGTTCCCCTCCCTACTCCTCTTCCTCCTAAACTGGTTCCCCTCCCTACTCTTCTTCCCCTTCCTTGAGCAGTTGAACTTTTGACATTCCTGGGAACTCTGCCTGTATCACTACAAAGTGATGCAGATGGAACAGCTGGACCAACTCCTGCAGGAACAGTAGCAGCAGCAGGAGGTACAACACTTGGACTTGGGGCATTTGATGACTGCCCCCCTCCATTCTGTCAAAACATACAACAAATAAGGCATACAAAAACTGAACTATTCAAAATTGTGAAATAAACTAAGTCATTGATCATACCTTCAATTGACAACCTGATTTGTTGTGGCCTGGTTGATGACAAATGGAACATGTCATCTTCACTCCTTGTTTTGAGGCTTTACCCCATGTCTTCTTTTTAGTCTCACCCTTAGCCTTTCTTCTGGACTTTCTAGGTCTTCCTGGCATTGGTTTAGCTGGAGGAGGTTCTATTGAAGGGTTGTTTGTGATAGGCCACATCTTCATGTTTGGAATGGGTTGAATATAGTATTGGTATGCCTTAAGGAATGTCTCCTTTTTATACCAATGTTCTATGTGGTCCTCAGGATCCTCCCCTACATGGTAATATGCACAGATTGCATGTTGGCAGGGTATGCCTCTTAATTCCCATGTTCTGCATGTGCAAGTCTTTTCCCTAATATTTACAGTGTGACCATAATCCCCTTCATCTATTTCAAACCCAATTTCCCCATTGAACCTTAGATGACACTTCATAGACAGATCAATGTTCTCATCTAGTACTTTCCTAGCCATTGGTGCAAGACCCTTTTTCCAAGCATCTGACTCTACAAATTTCAGCATGTCTACTTGTCTACTCATTATCTTATGCCTTATCTCCTCTAGCATTGTAATTACTGATTTATGCCTAGGTGCAAGAATCCATGAATTAAATGTTTCACACATATTGTTTTCAACTACATCACATTTAGAACAGTCACTAAAAAATGCCCTACACCAAAACTCCCTATTGTAGCTAAGTAGGTCCTCACAGATTCTCTTACCTCCTAAGTTTGCCAAGGCATCCAACTCATCTTTGAATTTAACTTGAAAGCTGGACTTGGAACATCTCCAGAACTGATTCCTTCTTTCTTCACCTCTCCAATGTTGAGACCAGTTAGCCCAAATGTGTGTAGCACACATCCTTCTTTCAGCCCTTGGTAACAAATCCCTAACCACTGACTCAAGACCCTGCAGACAGAAAAACAGAACAAGGCAGAGAAATTAACAAGTTTGATAGTCTGTTGGAAACTTAAATTCAAAAAAATGAAACAGAACAAAATGGAAGACATACCTTTTGACAGTCTGACATAACAGTCAACCCTTGTCCATCTCCCAGATTCAAATCTGAAATTAAGTGGCTGATGAAAAAATCCCAAGAATGTTTTGTCTCTTGATCAACCAATGCCCATGCTATTGGGTACATCTGTTGATTACCATTTTTCCCAATGGCAACCAACAACTCTCCTTTGCATATTCCTTTTAAAAAACACCCATCAAACTCTATTATCTTCCTGCAGCCTTCTAACCACCCTCTCTTCAAAGCATCAAGACACACATAGAAATAGACAAAGAGGTTTTTACCAGGTTCAGATTCTGTGTCTGTCCTAACCCAACAAGTACTTCCAAGGTTAGTTTGTCTAATCATATCTGCATAGTCCAACAATCTGAAGAACTCTAGCTTCCAGTCACCCATAAATTTCTTTATGACTCTTAACTTGGCTCTATGTGCAATTGTTCTACCAACATATACACCACACTCCTCTCTTACAAGCTCTTGAATCTCCCAAATTTTGATGCTAGGCTGCCTGACTATCTCAGTTTTGAATTTTCTTGCAATAAAGATGCTGTTGCAGAATTTGTTCTTGATTGATGTTGTACACTTGTGAACTGGATAATAAGTTTTGATCATGAAGTCACCTGAATTCTGGTCAATGCTAGCATACAACTCCCAATTGCAGATCTGGGACTTACATTTTACTCTCACTCTATGTTTCTCATTGGGCTTCATCCTCAATGCTACCTTCCTTTGAACAACATAGTCAGCCACAACCTCTCTAAATGAAATGGCATTTTCAAACACCATCCCTAGCTGAAAGACTGAAACCTTTGCTTCAGCATCATACCTAACCTTTTTAGACTTCCTCCTAGCAGGTAAATCAACTCCAGGTTCAGCCTTAGGATCTAACTCATCCTCACTATCCAAACTGTCCAAATCAGAACTTCCTAAGTACTCTTCATCCCCCCAAGCTTTCCATCATATTTGTTGCCCCTACCTTCCATGTGTATGTTTTCAAAACCTTTGTCTACTCCAGCTTCTCCTAAGGGAACATTAAACTTTACTGTAGCTTTCTTTCTCATCTTACTTCCCCTCTCTGCCCTAAAATCTCTCAATTCAGGATCTATATCACTTCCATCTTCTGGGGGAATAACATCCCCCTCAGACTCACTACTCTCCAGATCTGAACCATCATCCCCATCCTCACCTTCCCCCACTTCCTCTCCTTCTACTTCAGGTTGTGTTTCAATTTCAGGTTCAGCTTCAAATTGTGTTTCAGATTCAGAATGGAATTGTGTTTCAGTTTCAGCTTCAGGCTGTGTTTGTGTTTCAGATTCAGAATGGAATTGTGTTTCAGTTTCAGCTTTAGGTTGTGTTTGTGTTTCAGATTCAGAATGACATTGTGTTTCAGTTTCAGCTTCAGGCTGTGTTTGTGTTTCAGATTCAGAATGACATTGTGTTTCAGTTTCAGTTTCAGCTTCAGGCTGTGTTTGTGTTTCAGTTTCAGGTTCAGGTTCAACTGCTTCAGGATGTGTTTGTGTTTCAGTTTCAGGATCTAACTCAGTTCCTACACAACCAGGTTGCTCTTGGTCTGCAGTTTGTTGAGTATTTAATGGTGGAGAAGTAGTTGTTGCCCTAGACTGATTAATAAATTCATTTTCAACTACATCTGGTCCCACTAGGTATCCAGCAGGCTCCACAATGTCTACCAGGTCAGGTATTTCTACACCATGGTCCACATAAATGTCCAAATATTCTGTATGCTTTAGTGGCTCAACTATACTTAACAAATGCATATCACTTTTGACTAATTCCAATTCATTACTATTTGTATTTAAGTAATAGAACCCACCCACAGATGCATACCCCAATTTGTCAGTGTAATAACAAAGCTCGAAAAGAGAGAACCTGTCCTTATCCACAGGAAACAAAGCAGCATCCTTATCCCCGACATAGGTGGGGACTGTATCATTAGTTAATTTACCACCATGGTGGAATCTAGTAAAGATCACGGTGTCCATTACTGCACAAAACACACAGAATCTAAATGTCAGACCTTTATGGATTAAATTCCCTAAATTGAATTTAAAACCCCTAATTCAAAAAAATTCATAATTAATTCCATACATAAAACACACAAAACGAGACATATTTTAATAGTAGCATAACACCAGTATTAACATATAAGAGAAAGTTACTGCAGATTTAACCCTAATTCCAAAAAACCCTAATTTAAAAAAAAAAAAAACCCTAATTAATCCACTACATAAAACAAACAGAACGAGTGCATATTTTAATAATCAACAACACAGCATTAAAATATAACAAGAAAAATTTACTTACAATGAAGATTAAAGTCGTAGACCGATTCACCCAATTTTCCTTTTACAAAGCGATTCAAACGCGATAACAGAGAGAGAGGTTGAATCTCATTTTATTGGAGATCAATTATCATAGACAATGATTAGGGTTCTCATTTGTGTCGATTAGAGAATGTGTATTTGGGAAAAGGAAACGGTTCGATCAATGAGGGAAAACGTGTTTTTGTTTAGACAATCTGACTGTGTATTTAGGTTTTTGTTTCTAATTCCTTGACCTTGCCACGTGTTTTATTTTAATTAGTCGGCTTATCCACGTGTATCGAAGTTGTACACATGCGCTGTGGGTTTTGTATACCAACTATACATAGTGTTTAAGTGATATAGGTGAAGTCGATGTTAAGTGTTTAAGTGGGACAAGGCATAGTTGAGGTGCCAATATGAAAAAAATGGCCAAGTTCAAGAGCCTGTTTAGGTATTCTGCCAATTTGTTTTCCTTCTTTCTTTTGTGTTCAAACAATTACACCCAGATTAGTTTTGACTTCATAGGTGAATTATATATTTAATGACTAATGTATTAGGAATGTCAAACTATTAGATGTAAAAAGAGCTTGAGCGACATTAATCCTTATTGGAATAGAGGTATGAAGAATTAATTAAGCAAAAGAGTGTATTAGAAAGGGCAAAGTAGCCATATTAAAAGAATTGTTACAGAAAATTTAAAATAAGAGAGGTTGACGTAATATTGTAAATCATAAGGGAGATTAGTGTTTTAGAGCTAAACTTGAGGGAATGTCTATAAAATTATCCCTTTTTAAAAATATATTGTGAGAAATGAAAAAAACAAGATAGGAAAAAAGAAAAAAAAAAAGAAAAAAAGAAAAGCCAAGACATTATATTAAACCGGGAGAGTAGCTTTAACAGTAAGCTATACTTTTCTATTTAAGTGATGATTCCTCTGTTTGGTTACATGCACCTCCGTTTTCTCTAAATAAACCAACCAATGTAAGTATGTATATTAATTCATTCTTTTTGCTTTCTTTAATTCATCCTCTTACATGCATGTTGCTTCTACGTTGAAAGTTTAGGCTATAATATGATATCCTCCTATTAATTATTGTGAAATTCAAATACTATTGTTGTTTCTTTTACTTTAGTTATCTTTACTATTATTGTTGTCAATAATTTTCTTGAGCCGAGTGTCTCTACCCCACATCGGGTAGGGGTACGAGTACACCTTACCACTTGTGACATTACAGTGAATATGTTGTTGTTGTAAACTCAAATACTCTGTATGTCCAAACCCTACTTGACAATGTGGGCTCATAGAATCAAGAAAGTTTAAATTCTGGATCCACCTCGGCTTATTAGCGTCTTACTAAATGATCATCACAGTAATAGACTATTCATACACTTAATTCTGCTTCTGCAAGTATGTAACTGCTATACTTTGTCTTATTCCTGTATGTTTGATTGAAATTTTTGATAGAATAAGTTGTTCGGTTACATAATTATAGTGATAACTTTACTGTTTTCTCTCATGTTTTTTTTTTCCCTTGACAGCTTCAAGCCCGTCGTTTAGCAGCATCAATCAAATTGGTTCGACATCTGAAAGTCAACCGGCTATGTCACATTACAAGTTTGGAACTAGTGCAACTATTGGAAATTCAATGTCTAATGGAGGTACAAACTTAGATATTACTTGATTGATACTGCTCTTCTTTTTAGCAGAGTTATTTTCGAATATGCGATTCTCCTTCTGCAACTGTTATCGCTATAAGTAGTTGTCTTCTTCCTATACGTTTTATGCTTCACCTACTTATTCTCCTGGTTGATTAAAAGTTTTCAAGTATCAAGTTCTTTTCTTACATAATTAGTGATAAATTAATTGTTTTTCTCTCTTTCTCTCATGCTTTTCTGACAGCTTCAATCCCGTCCATTAGCAGCATCAATTCTTCTATGGCACAATTTGTTGGAAGTCTAAAACATGGTACTCCTGCTTTTGGAACCTCCACGTCTTTAGGAGGTTAAAATTACATTTAACTCGACGTTCTTTTCCTTTTAGCATAGACATAGTGATTTTCGGATAGGCAATTGATTTCTCCAAGAAACCAATAATCTGTTTATTGTCATGACATTTTTAAGCTTGCATATCACTTCCAAACCCAAAAAGAAGGGTCTTGTAATTTTCTAAAAGAAGTCACTTGACATAAACTTGTTTTTTGTGCATCTTTTGCAGTTAAGATGCATCTGTTTCTAGCTTGATTTTGGCGCAGTGTTACATCTTGTCAACTGAATTTTCGTGTAACTCTCCCCCAATACACACAGGAAATACCATTTAGGCTATTGCATGTTGCATGGGAATGGACTACAGGCACTATTTGAATGTGCTTTTACATACATCATTTCTCGGCCAAATATTTATATATATATATACACACACACTTAATACCTTTTCCAGAGCAGTGAGGTGCTATTGTATTGATCGAAATAACTGAAATTGCTCCTTATGAAAAGTATCTATGCAATGTGGTGTTGAGCTGATGTCTGTTCCAAATGCTACAATAACTGAAATATCTCCATGGTAGTATTTCTTACAGTTGCTAATGTTATTATTTCTATAGAACTTATTCAATCAAACTTTCGTGCCTGGTATTGATGCTTGTAGTTGTCTTTAGATTAGCAAGTCAATTCAGTCTGCTTTTGGAGCTGCACGAGGATTATGCTTAGACTACTTTTTCTCCTGGTTAATTAAAATTTAAGTAAGAATGGAGCATTATGCCATGACAATATGAAGATAATACACTTTCTTATAGTTGTCATCAAGAGGTTCTTTGGTTTTACATCATTATAATGAATAATTGTTCTCTCTTTATCTTCAACTCTTTTTGGCAGATTCAAGACCATCATCTAGCAGCGGCAGCCTGTGTGGTTTTACATCCAGAAGTCGAAAGACTAGGAACTCCAGTGGCGATCCTTCTGTGCCACAATTGTTTGGAAGTGGAGCTTTTGGAGCAGCCTCATCACTTGCTTCTCCTTTTGGAGGTATAAGACTTTGGAAATCTTTTTGTTGTTATGACGGGCCTGAAGCTTTCACCATCTCCGCAACATGTTTTCTTTGTGAAATTTTGTGCATCTTATCAATTGCATCTGTTTCTAGCTAGATTTTGTTGTATTATTATGTCTTATCAACTGTCTTTTTTCATATAAGACTCTCCCCAATACACACATAAGAAATACTTAGGCGATTGCATATGGAGCAAGATTATTGTGTCTTTTTTGGGTTAACCTCAAAGTTGAAATTGGAAGAATGAATAACTTTAGAGAATAAAATTAAGAACTTGCTCATTCAAATCCTTCTATCAAGATTTCATTTTTCATTTTTCCTTTTCTTTGGCTGGTGAGTTTCTCAGAATATATTTACTTCGAACTAGCTTTAACACGGTTTCTAAATCTTCCTGAATATTAAAAGTTAAGAAAATGACTTGTTTTTGGTTCTTTTTTGTGTTTATTTCTTTTTGTGCTGCCTCTTGCATTTCTGCTTGGCTTTATACTCTCTACCTCCCTCCTCATCACTCTGTAAAACAGCCCCAAAAGCTATTTGACAATTTGTCCGTGATAAACAAAACAGAAGATATGTAACAAAGACACTTATTCTCTGCATGTCCTCCTAATGCGTTTGGCAGCTGTATTCATGAACCCATCAGATGTTTGTTTTATTCTTAAACCAAGCCCAATCCCGTTAGGCAACTGATGATTTTGTTGCTGAAACTGTGATATTGCTGTTGTTGATAAATTTGTTGCTGCTGTGGGGATGGTGTATAATAAAGTTCCTCAGATGTATTTCTGTTGTAATATCCTTAATATTTCCTGCTTACTCTTTGTGCCTGAAGATTATTTTTTTGATTACCTAAAAATCCATAGTTTGGGTGCGCACCTCTACAGTTCTCCACGTGAAGACTTTGTACCTGAAGATTACACATTGCTAAATCCTACTTCTCCAACTTCCTGAAACTAAAGTAATTGTACTTCTGTTTGCCTAAAGAAATATCCTATTTTTTGTCTTTTAGTAATATTTGCTGCTTGACCTGTATGGTGCTTGGAATGTGCAACTCTTAGTATCTTCCTCTTAAAATGGGAAGCAACTGACTGTTCTTTAAGTGACTGATGTAATTTTAAGTTTAAGTGTGTCATAGTCTCGATGTGACTCGAATAGTATTCGTTAGTTCTTCAGTTATAAAACTGTCTTAATTTTGATTTGTGAAGGTTCATCTGTATTTGGGCAAAAGGCAGTTTTTGGTGGCTCTGGGTCAAGCAATGCCCAAACAAGTCCGTTTGGCAGCTCATTTCAACAATCACAACCGTCATTCGGGAGTGGTCTATTCGGCTCACCTGCACCTTTTGGTGCATCAACTCAACCTGCATTTGGCACTCTGAGTACCCCGAGTTTTGGTTCATCAAGCACCCCTGGTTTTGGTGCCACAAGTTCACCAGCTCTTGGTACCTCAAGCACTCTAGTCTTTGGTTCTACACCAGACCCAACCTTTGGAAGTACAGGTAGCCCATTTGGTGTTTCAAATTCTCCTATTTTTGGATCCAGCATCCCAGCCTTTGGTGCCGCCAGCACTTCCGCCTTTGGTGCCCCCAGCGCTCCTGTCTTTGGTGCCTCCAGCGCTCCCGCCTTTGGTGCTACCAGTGCTCCCACCTTTGGTGCCACCAGTCGTCCCGCCTTTGGTGCCTTCAACAATCCCGAATTTGGTGCCCCCAGCACTTGTTCCTTTTGTGCCAGCAGTTCTCCTGTCTTTGGTAGCACAAGCGCTCCCGCCTTTGGTTCCACCAATGCTCCCGCCTTTGGTTCCACCTGTACTCCAGCCTTTGGAACCTCGACAACTCCTGGTTTTGGTGCTCCAAGTGCTCCTTCATTTAGTTTTGGGTCTTCTCCTGCATTTGGCCAATCAACGTCCACTTTTGGCAGTAGCCCATTTGGCACAGCAACGTCAACCTTTGGTGCTCAAGGTTCTGCATTTGGTAAGCTGATTTTTCTCATGGAAGACGGACTGATAGTCTTTATGTTGTTTGATATTATGCCTTGTGTATTCTCTAGAAACAGTATGGAGTTCAAAATTTGTTTCTCATACGATTCATTTCTGACGCTTGGTCTTTCATATGGTTTAGGTTTAGGAGCGCATATTTTAGCACCAGTATTTGGATGCCCTGGTTTTGGGCAGTCTGCTGTTGGTGGTCAAGGTTGTGGAACACGTGTTACTGCTTACCAGGCAACACCTGATGCAGATAGTGGCAGAGGTAAATAACTTATTGATTTACCGAAGAAACCCGACTTTCTGTTTATTGTCATGGCATTTTTAAGCTTGCAGGATCACTTCCAGGCCAAAAAAAGAGGGGTCGTGTAATTTTCTAAGAGAAGTCGGTTGTCATCAAATGTTTTTTCCCCTTTTTGTGCATCTTATCAATTGCATCTGTTTCTAGCTAGATTTTGTTGTATTATTATGTCTTATCAACTGTCTTTTTTCATAGACTCTCCCCAATACACACATAAGAAATACTTAGGCGATTGCATATGGAGCAAGATTATTGTGTCTTTTTTGGGTTAACCTCAAAGTTGAAATTGGAAGAATGAATAACTTTAGAGAATAAAGTTAAGAACTTGCTCATTCAAATTCTTCTATCAAGATTTCATTTTTCATTTTTCCTTTTCTTTGGCTGGTGAGTTTCTCAGAATATATATACTTCGAACTAGCTTTAACACGGTTTCTAAATCTCCTGAATATTAAAAGTTAAGAAAATGACTTGTTTTTGGTTCTTTTTTGTGTTTATTGCTTATTTGTGCTGCCTCTTGCATTTCTGCTTGGCTTTATACTCTCTACCTCCCTCCTCTTCACTCTGTAAAACATCCCCAAAAGCTATTTGACAATTTGTCCGTGATAAACAAAACAGAAGATATGTAACAAAGACACTTATTCTCTGCATGTCCTCCTAATGCGTTTGGCAGCTGTATTCATGAACCCATCAGATGTTTGTTTTATTGTTAAACCAAGCCCAATCCCGTTAGGCAACTGATGATTTTGTTGCTGAAACTGTGATATTGCTGTTGTTGATAAATTTGTTGCTGCTGTGGGGATGGTGTATAATAAAGTTCCTCAGATGTATTTCTGTTGTAATACCCTTAATATTTCCTGCTTACTCTTTGTGCCTGAAGATTTATTTTTTGATTACCTAAAAATCCATAGTTTGGGTGCGCACCTCTACAGTTCTCCACGTGAAGACTTTGTACCTGAAGATTACACATTGCTAAATCCTACTTCTCCAACTTCCTGAAACTAAAGTAATTGTACTTCTGTTTGCCTAAAGAAATATCCTATTTTTTGTCTTTTAGTAATATTTGCTGCTTGACCTGTATGGTGCTTGGAATGTGCAACTCTTAGTATCTTCCTCTTAAAATGGGAAGCAACTGACTGTTCTTTAAGTGACTGATGTAATTTTAAGTTTAAGTGTGTCATAGTCTCGATGTGACTCGAATAGTATTCGTTAGTTCTTCAGTTATAAAACTGTCTTAATTTTGATTTGTGAAGGTTCATCTGTATTTGGGCAAAAGGCAGTTTTTGGTGGCTCTGGGTCAAGCAATGCCCAAACAAGTCCGTTTGGCAGCTCATTTCAACAATCACAACCGTCATTCGGGAGTGGTCTATTCGGCTCACCTGCACCTTTTGGTGCATCAACTCAACCTGCATTTGGCACTCTGAGTACCCCGAGTTTTGGTTCATCAAGCACCCCTGGTTTTGGTGCCACAAGTTCACCAGCTCTTGGTACCTCAAGCACTCTAGTCTTTGGTTCTACACCAGACCCAACCTTTGGAAGTACAGGTAGCCCATTTGGTGTTTCAAATTCTCCTATTTTTGGATCCAGCATCCCAGCCTTTGGTGCCGCCAGCACTTCCGCCTTTGGTGCCCCCAGCGCTCCTGTCTTTGGTGCCTCCAGCGCTCCCGCCTTTGGTGCTACCAGTGCTCCCACCTTTGGTGCCACCAGTCGTCCCGCCTTTGGTGCCTTCAACAATCCCGAATTTGGTGCCCCCAGCACTTGTTCCTTTTGTGCCAGCAGTTCTCCTGTCTTTGGTAGCACAAGCGCTCCCGCCTTTGGTTCCACCAATGCTCCCGCCTTTGGTTCCACCTGTACTCCAGCCTTTGGAACCTCGACAACTCCTGGTTTTGGTGCTCCAAGTGCTCCTTCATTTAGTTTTGGGTCTTCTCCTGCATTTGGCCAATCAACGTCCACTTTTGGCAGTAGCCCATTTGGCACAGCAACGTCAACCTTTGGTGCTCAAGGTTCTGCATTTGGTAAGCTGATTTTTCTCATGGAAGACGGACTGATAGTCTTTATGTTGTTTGATATTATGCCTTGTGTCTTCTCTAGAAACAGTATGGAGTTCAAAATTTGTTTCTCATACGATTCATTTCTGACGCTTGGTCTTTCATATGGTTTAGGTTTAGGAGCGCATATTTCAGCACCAGTATTTGGATGCTGCCCTGGTTTTGGGAAGTCTGCTGTTGGTTGTCAAGGTTGTGGAACACGTGTTACTGCTTACCAGGCAACACCTGATGCAGATAGTGGCAGAGGTAAATAACTTATTGATTTACCGAAGAAACCCGACTTTCTGTTTATTGTCATGGCATTTTTAAGCTTGCAGGATCACTTCCAGACCAAAAAAAGAGGGGTCGTGTAATTTTCTAGGAGAAGCCGATTGTCATCAAATGTTTTTTTCCCCTTTTTGTGCATCTTTTTGCAGTTAAGATGCAGTTTCTAGCTTGATTTTGCGTATTATTATGTCTTGCCAACTGAATTTCAACATCACACTCCCAATACAAACAGAAGAAAGACCACTTAGGCTATTGCATGTTGCATGTGAATGGAATACAGGCACGCCTTGAATATGCTTTGCCGTTGTTTCTCTGCCAAATATTAAAGTAGAGCTTTAAATTCTCTAGCCTATGCTCTGGTGAGGACTAAAATATAGATTTATATTTAGACGACACTTTAGACCTTTGCAAGAGCAGTGAGGTGCTATTGAATTCGTTGAAAAACTAAACCTGTTCCTTGTGAAAAATATCTATGCAATGTAGTGGCATTGAGCTGTTGTCTTTTCCAAATGTTTGTAATAACTGCAATATCTCTGTGGGTTTGTACAGTGGCTAATGTTATTGCTTACTATTTCTGGAGAACTTATTCCGCCACACTCTTGGGTCTGGTATTGATGCTTGTAGGTGCCTTTAGATTAGCAAATCAATTTGTCTGCTTGTAGCTGCCCCCGCTAACGCCCTTGTTTAGGTCACATCAAACTGGCCTCTGTGAGACTAAGTCGAGAATAAAGCTCATATCTTTACAAAAATAATATCATATGCATATGTGCTTATTCCTCAAGTATTACATTGCTCCATACTCAGAAGTCCATATTTTGTTTTTATTATTTTTACCTAACAGTTTTTTCCTTATGATCAAGTTTGCAAACCAGGAGCAGAAGGTTTTACACAATTTCTCAAGAGCTCAGGTTCTGGACAATTGGACTTTGGTGTTAACCAGAAAGGAAGTAGAATAGCATCATATGCTGCTACTGCAGTGGATGAATGGCCTGGTGCAAGAATTGTATCTATTAGTGCCATGCCCACTTATAAAAATAAAAGTCAGGAGGAACTGAGGTTTGAAGATTATCAGTTAGGATATAAAGGTATGCTTAACTTGCGTTTCTTTCCTTATGTTTAAATAGGAGATAAATCTACCTTGTATCAGAGATGTGGTTCTTCATCTGGTGTTTCAGGCTCATCAGGGTTTGTCTTCGGCATCCCAAGCCCTTTCCAATCACCAGTATCTAACCAACCAATTGTTGGTCAACCTTTGTATTCCCGCTGTTGCTGTTCAAATCCATTCGCCATGCAAAGCACAGGAACCCCTCTATCAAATGGATTTTTTACCGCTACTGCATCTAATCCATTTCTCTGGTCATCTTGGTCAACCATTTCCAATACATTTCCCCCCAAAACATCATCCTTAAGCTCCCATGGCACCGGAAGTAAAGTGGTATCATATGCAGCAACTACAGAAGTGGAAGTATATTCAGGACAACTTGTGTCAATCTCTGCGATGCCAACTTATGCTAATAAAAGTCATGAGGAGTTGAGGTTAGAGGACTATCAATCTGCAAATAAAGGTACACTTTGCTATTATTTCAGGAATATTTCTTTTCCTTTTTGAGTTTTCATATATATATTTTCAAAGGTGCTTCTTGAGTTTTCATATCATTTTTCAATGGATTTTTATTGAAAAAGTAATGATTATTACAATTTTAATGTTCAGATGGAGCTGGACTAAGTGAAAAATCTAAAGACGGTAAGCTTTTATTTTTAATGCACTTATGCTTGCCTTCAATTTATCTTTTTGTTCAGATGGATTCTAATTGATGCATACTCACATTAGGTGAATACTAATATCTACCATCTTTTGACTGCTTTATTAAGATCCCCTAGTTCCACAAGTCCAAAACTTGGAATTACTAATAGTTCAAATTAACGCCAAGTAACATAACAGATTAGCATTATATTAATGATTTTGGATATAGAAAAGTTTCTTATTTTTCCCAGCAAAATATAGAGAATTAGACTTACTATTTTATAAAGTTAAAGAAGAGCCAAACTGTCGGGTCTATTTTTATTTTCTTGCACCTCCAACTGAAGTTGAATTTGGTAAAGTATATACTCTCTTTTTAGCATCTTTATTGCTCTAGATGATTACGTTATACATATCAAGGGATGCTTTCATTGCAGTGCCTACATCAGTTTCCTTAAGATGAAGATAGAAAAGCCAATTATATCTGTTAACTCATTAAATTATACTCCTTCCCCTCGCTAGGCGATTTGGTTTTTTTATTTTTGGGGTCGGGGGTTGGGGGGAGGAATGGGGCTGATTTTGCAGTTTTCCCAGAGGTTCATCGAGTGGCTGACAGGTGGAGGGGAACGACAGTTGTAAAAGAACTCACTGTTATCAGACTTGCAGTGGGTGTAACCCCGATAAATTTACATGAAAAAGAAAAGAGGAAAAAAATGAAAATTGGGTGTGTACAACTATTCAAATGAATTCAGGCAGTAACATCATCAACTTGTCCAGAGCTATGTCCTGTTTCAGTCGGGCTCTATTTATCTGCTTAAAGTGTAGGCAATCTATATTTTTTGTTCCTTGGGAGAACTAATTATTGTATGATTCTTCTACTGTTTAGTAGAGTTACCTATCAAATAAAATGAGAAGGAGAAAATTATCAAGAAAGTAGTTAACCTCGTCTGTAGACGTCAAAAAGGGGAAAGAGCAAGTACATGGTTCATGTTAACACCTTCTAGTGTATGTGTTTTATTTAGTTGCTTATTACTTGATTCTCTTTCAAGATTCTTATTTCCTACTCTTGTTAACTTTGTGAAAATGAAGGTATTCATGATGGAGACAAAGTTGGAGCTAGCTGTGACAACCCCAACAACTTAGCAGCTGCAAAGCTGACTTTTGATAATTCTGGACAGCAGAAGCATTCTTTGCGAGTTTCACTTGAAGGTACTAATGAAGCTGGAACGGTTAGCAAGCATGCTAAGGAGGATGTCGAAGACATAATGCCCAAGCTCCTACGTGCTGATTACTACACAGTTCCTCCTATCCAGGACTTAGTGTCAATGGAGAAGCAAGAACCTGGCTTTTGTTGCCACGTGAAGGACTTCGTGGTAGGAAGACATGGCTATGGCAGCATCAAGTTCTTGGGAGAAACAGATGTCCGGAAGCTTGATCTTGATTCTGCTGTCTGTTTTAATTGCCGTGAGGTCATCATCTATGTGGATGAGAGCAAGAAACCCCCAATTGGTCAAGGCCTCAACAAGCCAGCTGAGATAACTCTTCTTAATATCAGATGCATCAACAAATCGACTGGGAAGGAGTACAGAGATGGACCAATGGTCGATAAGTACAGAGGTATGCTTATTAAGGAAGCAGTAGAGAAAGGTGCAGAATTTGTTTCTTATGATCCAGTGAAAGGGGAGTGGAAACTTAGGGTGTCACATTTGTAGTACGGAATTGACTTTGATGACAAATTATGGATTAGCAGAATATGTATGAGTACAACCATTCATAACTCCAGTGTTTTTGATCAGTATATTGCCCTCGGGTATTATTTTTTACAGTTTTTTTTATTGGTAGTACAGTGTTTTGATTTTGGATATATTCTTCTATAGGAGTATCAGTTGAACTGTACGGTGGCCTCTAATGAATATAAGATACATCTTACTGTTTTGTCGAACTTAAATTTGGGAGAATATGAATGACAAGTGTGATTTTCAAGCACTTGAAATTCTCATCGTGCGATCATCAAGTGTCATTTTGATTAAGGTGCTTAATGTGGGTGCTGCTAGCCAAGGTGAACACTTCTTGCTTGAGGCGTATTGTTTTTTAAAAGCTGTTCCTCACCAATGACTTTTCACTTCATATAATATTCCTTGTCAAAAAATATATCAGCCAACTGTAGGGTGTCCGATGTATAAAGACAAATCTTGGATGGAATAACTATTATTACCTTGATGTTTCTTATAATGTTGAAGCCTTTCGTCCTCTGCAGTATAGTTTATTTGATTTTCGAGCAATTTTTAAAGATGGGGTTTTTTAAACTCAAGTTTTTAGATTTATTTTTGGTGAAACTTTTTTTCTCGCGCACAAAATTTTAGCCATTTTTTTCAAGTAAAATGCATGCTCACAATTTCAATTTCCAAAAATTATTTTTCAACGCAACTTCAAAACTCAGTTTTTTCCAAATATATTGGTTTTGTAAGTCAAACATGTAATAGAAACCTGAATATTACATTGTCAAACACACGAGTAGTAGACGTGCTGTCACTTCTCATCCTCAGGGGGATTACTACTTTGGAACAAATACATAATTCTGCACTTTAAGCTATGTCCAAATTTACATGCAATAGTAGTTTGGGTGAAGGGTAGAAGGCTTGAGTTAGGAGATTCATACCATTCAAAGTCTCTTACCAACAATTTGAAAAAGAGGTACAACACCATAAGAAAAATTGACTTCTACTTTTAGCAATGCTTTTTTTTTAGTTTGGAATCTTTTTCCTTGTATTTTAACCTGCTCTTTCATTTTCTTCATTCACGTTTCATCACGTAAAATTCAAGTATTCTAGCAATATTCAATGTCATTTTCTATCACACGCCCACTTTCATGAACATATATACAGATATTAGGGTGCTAGAAAGATGTCAGAAAAATAACTTGACCAAATGACCAGGGAATATATATGAGAGAAAGGGTACAGTCGAACACTGCTATGGACTATGTGTATTGGCCTAAATCAGTTAGGACAACAAATTGAATTTGGGATGGGTTTTCAAGCAAGGCCAAATATCAAAGCTGAAATAAAGCAACAGAATTAAGTACGTAAGTGAACAATAAGAACGTAAATTCTATTATAAATAATGAGTACAAATTTTGACAGAGCTTTGGTATGTATTTTCTGATGATTACAATATGAAATGAAACACTATTTATAGATGGAGAGATGCAGAGCCATTTCCTCCATGTTCTCCACTTCTTCGCCCATGATCTACACTTTTGGAAGTGGGAGAAGTGGGCTGAGATTGTGGCCTTTCTTTCTGCTAGAAACTGAAATAACCCACCGAGGCTTGAGTCTCGCTCTTCGGGGGGCACGGGCCTGGGCCTGCTAGTCGACCGAGGTGATCATTATTCATGGCATGTAATGAGTTTGGTCTTCAGTTGGTGACTTCGGTGATGTCTTTGGCTATGACCTCGGTGGTTTTGTTGTCTGCCTCAGGGTCCAGCTCATGAATATCTATTCGGTGTACTTCAGACCATGTGCCCGAGGTATCAAGTACTGAAATTGATTTTTACCCAATACAGATAGTCCTCCCACTCCTCAATCAAGTGACAGAGTTATCGAGGAGTTGAATGATTTTGAGCAGGAGAATGACGCAGCGAAATATACGCCAAGAGTTTGAAATGCAATTAGTCACTTCACCTGCCCATTGCGGTAAATGTGGCGACCGTTGATTTGCTTCGAACGGTCGCGCCGTTTCATTTGGCATTCTCAACGTTTCAGTGATGATGATGTTCCCTTCTATAAATACATCCACTTGAAAACTCACTTCCCACTAGTGATCATTTTGCAACAGTGGGAAGAAATTTTTTCAGCAAACAAGAACTTCCAATCCCATCTTCTTTGATCCATTTTCTCAAGAATTTAAGAAACCTTCTCAATCTTTAATCATGTCTGCTACAAATTTCATCCAAGATTCTAGCGATTCTAGAGAGAGAGTTTCAAATCCTGCTGCCTTAATCACTGGCGATAAGTTGATGGACATCGCCCAACCCTTCAAAATCCTCGTGCTGACAGGCGGTGACGATGAAGGGGCATCACAGGTTGGTGGTCCAAGGCGTCGTAAGGCCACCACTGAGCATAGTAAGTCTGTTGAGGTAGATGACGACGACAACGATGTCGCTGGTGGTGATGACACTACTGATGTTGAGGAGGTTAGCAACAGGAAGGATAACACCGAAATGGTTGACGAAACCGAAGCCAAAGGCAAAGCTGGTCCCTCAAAGAGATCTAGAAAAAATATTCCTCTTGATCAAGAGATCAAACCCTACCAAATCGTCCTCACGGATTTCAGCAATGATAAAGACCTTTTGGGGGCAAAGTCAATCAAATACTCAATGGGGGGTTGAATAGAAATGTGCCAATACAAGTTACACCGAGCCTGATCACCGGAGATCTTATTGAAGTGGTTCGGGAAGATTGCAGTTGGGGGCCTGAGGTGGAAATTGTGGTTCCAGCACGAGATAGTTGTGTCTCCAACCATGTGTCGGGTATTCATTTGTTTACACTTATCCTTTCATCCTAGGCTTCACTCTCCCAGTCCACCGAGTCATAGATACATTTTTCCGAACATATAACATATGTCTAACACAAGTTGGCCCCGGTGTTTGGAGGATTGTTCAGGGTCTTGACTTTCTCAGTCGAAAGGTAGGGTTACCTTTCACTTTTTAACATTTAATTTCTCTCTACTACCCTTACTTCCATAAAGCGGGGATAGTAGCCTTGAACAACCGAGGTCAATACTCTATTTTGAGTAATAGTGAAGATCATGGTGATCGAGGCTGGTGTTATCGATATATCCTCACCAACAAGATTGTTATCCGCCAAACCCGATTTTCCCGAAGTGGAATGCCCATCATAAATGCCTTTGATTTATCTTTTTTTTTTGACTTACTTCGGTTATCAATCAAATAATACTTCAATTTTGTACACAGCCAACAAAGTCCCAGTTGTCCCTCCAAAAGCTCTGCTCGATTGGGTGAAGGCTGTGATGGTAGTCCGAAAGCATCCGATTAGAACTTGGATGCATATAGCTGCCGATGAGGATAACAGTTGGCCGTGCAAGAGGCATGATAAGTTATTCGTCACGTTGCAACCCTTTGATAATTGTCCAAGGTATTCTTCACTAATATTCCTTTTTCTTATCAGGTTTCCCTAACAAGGCTGCCAAAAAGGCCGAGGTTGAGGAGGAAGAAAAGGAAGAGAGAAAGGAAAAAGAAGGGAGAAAATAAGTTGAAGAAGGAGAAAAAGGTGATTGGCGCCAAGAGGGTGTCAGTGCTATGGCGAGTTTGGCTAAGCAACTCACCGATGCTAAAGAGTCCAAGGGCTCCCCGGACCTAGGGACTTCAAAAGGTGATGACATCATCATCAGCCGATTTACTTGTATTTCGAATTCTTCTTCTTCTTCTTCTTCTTCTTCTTCTTCTTCTTCTTCTTCTTCTGTTTTCTATAAACTTCGTTCCTTCTCGATCCACTAACCTATAAAGGTGTGGGGAGATCGTCAAAGATAGTAGTACCCAACTAGAGTCGGGGTCGATTTCCTTAGGAGCTAGCTTGCAATCTATTAATCTTAGATTGAATAGTAACAAGTTCTATGAATTGTTTGTTAATTCCTAAGTATAGATTGATAAGGATTGAAATAACTACAACTACTACTAACAGTTAACACTAAAAGCATGCAATAATCTTAACACCTTAAAATGGATGTAAATATGGAGAATGAGCTAGGGGTTTACTCATTCCGACAAGATTCTTTTCACTCAAACCCTTGCCTTAACTTTGCAATTCGTACGGATAGTATAAATGGTTGGACATCGAATGTATTCTTCAAAACTCGTTAGGGATAGAAAGAATTTACCACATCAAGCCCGATGGGGTCAATAATGGGGCACGAGAAGCCCTAGTCTAAGGACCTGAGCGGGAATGACCTCTTTGGGGTCTTTCCCTTTAGATGGGGTAGGTCGTAGCCAATATAACCCAAATTCTCGCCAGTTTCCATTAACCTACACCTTCAAAAGCAAAGTAAGGTTAGGTTCAAGTACGGTCGTTCCTCAAACCCTAGTCAATGAAAGTACGAAAGAGAACTAGATTCATCTTTACCCATAAATTACACAAGATCATAAACAAGTTTTAAGTTAAAATCATCAAGTCATCATGAATAAACTCCTAATATGAGTTTAGCTACTCATACTAGGATCTAACACATACATAGTAAGAGATGATATGGTAAGAATCATATGAAGAATTAAATTAATAAAAGAAATTCTTATAAAAGATTCAAGTTATAACCCTTCCTTTTCCTCCAAGAATATTCAAAAGTGTAATAAAATATATTCTAAGCTGAAAAAGGGTCAATTTTCTCGGAGGCATAACAACTTATTTATAGGCATGAGTTTGAAAACTAGGCTAATATTTACAAAATTACCATTCCCTGTTTTACACTAGACCGCCGGTCATTCGGCGGGCCGCATATTGAGTTGCGCGGTTGCCGAAGGCTAGCCTAACTCCTCTAATTTTTTGTTTTGTGGTGCAGGTCTGACGGGGCGCAGGATCAGCAGCGGACAGCTCCAACACTCGCAGATGTCTTCTGAGCTTACTAATGTGAACGACGGAATCGCACATGCTGTTGTGGGGTCGCAGAGCGTTTTCAGCATATGCTTCGGCGGTTTGCCTCTTAGCTTCGCAGGGCCTTGATGAGCTCTTGAACTAGATTCTCCTTTGGCAAGTGCTTCTGCGGGTAGCCGATCAAGCTGTTGCATGTTCTCCTTGTCCTTCAAAATGTAGCCAAAGTTCACTTGTTTTTGTTCTTTTCTTCATTCCTTTTGACTTTGTGCATTGATATTTTTTGTAACCCTGAAACATGGAGATAAACATAAGATTTACTCAAATAATAAAGCTTTTATGACGTGAAAGCTAGTCTAAAAGAGTCGCATATATACGTAAAATGCTAACGCATCAACTCCCCCAAACTTAAGATTTTGCTTGTCCTCAAGCAACATTAAGAACTATCTTATGTATCACAATTTAGCACCGGGATTGAGTTCAACAATGAGACTGAGACAAGAGGAAGTTCATGACTTCGGTGAACTCTTTATGATAATGTTCTTTGTAAAATCTCATTCTTTGTTCCTACTTTCCTCCGTGGCTCTAGCCCCTACGAGCGGTAATGCTCTAGCTGCAGTTTCACCTACCAGTCACGTGGTATATTTCAATCTGGCTGCCTAGTTACCTATCAAACTACAAGGTAACCTAAACTTTACAACGTGAAAAGCCCAACTGGTCATGCTCCTGAACGAATACAAGCTCATAGGTCATCTTGATGGTACCAAATTTGCTCCACCGCAAACTATCTCTGACAAAGATAGTACTGTCTTAAACCCTGAATATGAACCTGGTTCTGTCAAGATCAATTAATCGAACATGCAATGATGGCGTCTGTTGAACCCACCATTGTTCTAACTATTGCCACTGCTTCCTCGACCAAGATGGCTTGGGAAGTACTACATATAGCTTATGCCAATAAAAGTCACACTCACATCTTTAGCTTGCAAGATCGATTGCAAAACCTCAAAAAATCTTCCAAGACAGTTGCTGAGTATATGCAGAAATTAAAAATCTATAGTTGATGCTCTCAATGTAGCCGGTTCACCTACTAGTTGCTAATGATGAAGTTGCAATAAAGATCTTGAGTGGACTAAGCCTTGAGTATCGTGAAAGCTCAGCTATTATACTAGCACGAGACTCTCCTCTATCTTTTGAAGAACTATTTCACAAACTTACAGACCGTGAACTTTTTCTCAAACATCAAGATCTCGAAAAAACAACTTTTGTCATCACTGTTGCCATTGCACAGAAGACAAACTTTCAAAAGCAAGCTTACAGAAATAACCGTGGCACTCAAAATTCACAATAGAAGCCATCCTCTCAACGATAACAATACTCTGGCAGCCAACAATACTCTAGCAACTAGCAATGCCAACCCAGACAGGCTGTAAAGTGCCAGTTATGTCAACAAATAGGACATACTGCAGATGTGTGTCGCTCGAGGTCCCACAACCACTTTGAAGCAAAGGCTACCTTTGCGGCCAATACTCGTTCTACTGAAAATCCCTGGATTGTTGACTCTGGTGCCACTCATCATGTAACAACAGATCCTACCAATCGTCAAGCATACTTTGGCACTAAGTCAATTTTCATAGATTACGGTAAAACTATTCTTATTTTCCATGCTGGTTTAACTCACATAAAAACATCTAACTCTGCCTTCAAGCTTTCTGACACTCAACTGCACCATCCATCACACAAAACTTAATTTCTATTGCAAAATTTTATCGTGATAATCTAACATCTATTGAATTTTTTCCATCATCTTTTCTTGTGAAGGATTTGCACGCCCGAAAATTGCCGGTATAAGGCCAGAATAATAATGGATTCTACGAGTGGACACCTACAACACCTTCTGTCATCCTCACCACTACCAAAGTCTCATGTTAGTTATGACACAACCGCTTGGGTCATCCTCATCTCAAAATCCTGAATTTTATTTTAAATAAAATTTACCTTCCTGTTTCTACTAGAGAAAAGTTTGAATTATATAATTCTTGTTGCTCAAATAAATCGCATAGTTTTCCACCTCAAATGACTTTTTTCAGTAGTACCCCTCTCCGGACTTTGTTGAGTGATTTATGGGGTCCATTCCCTGTATTATCTATTGGCAAAAAATTATATTATTGTATTTTTTTTATTAGTACACTACTTATACTTGGTTGGATACAATTAAAAATAAAAGTAAAGTCACATCCATTTTTGAACAATTTTATCCTCTAGTAGAAAATTATTTTTAAACAAAAGCAACTTTCATCTATACAGAAGGAGGGGGTGAATACACTGATCTTATGCATCATTTAAATAAAAATAGCATTGAACACTTAGTTTCTTCACTGTACACACCTCAAAGTGCACGTGTTGCTATGGCTGAACGCCGACACCATCACATTATTGAAACGACCAAACCACTCTTACGTGAAGCGCCTCTAACGTCGGAACTATGGTCCTTTGCTTGTCACTATGTCATTTATTTGATAAATAGACTCCGTACCCCTGTTTCAAATGATGTCTCTCCATTTGAGAAATTATTTGGTCATTCCCCTATAATACTCCTCTCTCAGAGTTTTTGGTTGTCTTTGTTATCCCTAGTTCAAGCCATATGCCCAACACAAACTACAACTAAAATCCGCTCCATGTGTCTATCTAGGAATATCACAAATTCATCATGCCAAATTTGTTATGACCCACAGAGATCCAAATCTTTATTAGTCGTGACGTCCATTTTTTTGAAAATATTTTGTGATCTAAGAAAAAATTATCCTACGTTCAAATGGAATTAATTGCAACCAATTTCAATTCGGACGTTACAGTAGATCACAAATTGGATTCTAATATTATTTTTATTGGTACACAAATACTAGTATGTTTTTCAAAAGAGAGTTCTACTCTATCCAACCCTCGTAGCAATGGTGAAGTAGTTAAGAGTGTCCATGCTTAATGACACTGTTCCAGCAACTTCTACTCTAGGTAAGCAACGATATTCTTGCTCTAATCCTACTACAACTACACCTGCTCCTAACACTTTTACACCATCCAAACAATTGACTCCTAATCAACATACAAATCCCACTCCTAATTAACACCTAGTTCAAACTCCCCACCGCCTAACTGCCTAACAATCAGACCCCCTTTTAAATAATCCCTTGCCCCACTCACCTCATATCAGCAAATATTCCCTCCTTTGAAAAACGGTGCTGCCTTCACCTTCTCCAAGCAGCACCTCTGCTGCTTCCTCACCCATCCCTCTCGCAGCCCCTACCCCCCATACCAGCCCCCAACACTGGTACGTTACCTGCTGCTCGAATATGCAGCGAGCAAACTCAGCTCATCCCAAACCAAGCCAAAAATATTCCACCTTCCTGCATTGGTATTTTTAAACCAAACTCAAAGCTTTTTATCTCTCAACTATCCACTACACGATCAACCTTCAAACAAGCCACCAACAAACACAAAGAGTGGCGTGAGGCTATGACTGCCGAATACAATGCTTTAATGAGAAACAATATTTGGGAACTAGTTCCACGAGACCCTGCTACTAATGATGTTGATTGCAGTTGTTTGTATCGCATCAAACCTAAGGCTGATGGTTCTATTGATAGGTACAAGACACGTTTGGTGGCTAAGAGGTTCACTCAGCATCCGGAGTTGGATTTTCATGAAACTTTTGGCTCCATTGTCAAGCCGACAACCATGCGTCTTGTCTTGTTTATTGCGGTTCAGAATGGATGAGATGTACATCAACTTGATGTGAACAATGCCTTCCTTCAAGGGGATTTGAATGAGGAAGTGTTTATAGCTCAACCTGTTGATTTTGTCAAATCTGAGTTCACCTCTCATGTTTGCCGCCTCCGCAAGGCCATTTATGGGCTTAAGCGATCTGGTATGAGGCCCTTCGTTCCTACTTGAATGAGATCTCCTTTACTAAGGCGAAATTGGACGCTTCCTTATTTATCTTCAGAAGCCTGGTTGTCACTGTCTATCCTATGGTTTATGTTGATGATATTCTTCTCATTACTAGGAATCACCAAAGCCTTGTTTCGCATGTCAAAAATTCTTTAGCCAGCCAGTTCTTGCTAGAGGACCTTGGAAAACTCAATTATTTTCTGGGAATTGAAGTTTAATATATACCGGATATCATGGTTCTGTCACAGTCTAAATATATTCTTCATATCCTCTCCGAGTTAGACATGGCTGGGTGCAATATGATCTCAACACCTATGTGTTATAGCAAGCCGCCTCGTGCTATGGATGGGTCACCACCTGCTGATGGTACTTTATATCGCGGCACACTTGGCAAGTTACAAAATTTATCGTTTACTCATTCTGACATTGCCTTTGTTGTGAACAGGTTATCATAATTTATGCATGCCCCAAGTATGGAATATCGGAAGGAGGTCTAAAAGATTCTTAGATATCTCAAGTCCACTTCTATATCTGGTTTTCATATCCTTCGCCACTCTAATCATAATCTATACATGTATGCCGGTATGCCGATCAGAATGCCGAAGAATATGCAAACCAGAGGTAGCAGTAGACTTAAAATATCTAAGATTCCTTTTAACTGCCCTTCAATGGTCCATACTAGAGGCATGCATAAACTGTGATAGCTTGTCCACAATAAAGGAAATGTCAAGGCAATGTCAAGGCGAGTAAAGGACAAATATTGCAGCTTACCAAGTGTGCGACAATACAAAGTACCATCCGTAGGCGATGAGCCATCCATAGTCCTTGGTGGCTTGCTTGAACACATGGGTGTTGAAATTTCATTGCACTTAGCCGTGTCTAACTCTGAAAGTATGTCCACAATATATTTGGATTGCGACAAAATCATACCATCTGGAACATATTAGATTTCAACTCCTACAAAATAATTGAGTTTACCAAGGTCCTTTAGCGAGAACAGGCTGGCCAATGAACTGGTGACATGCGAAACAAGGTTGAATCGGAGTGATTCCCATTAATGAGAATATCATCAACATAGACCATAAGATAGACAATAACGGTCAAGCTTTTGAAGATAAACAATGAAGCATCTGATTCCGACTTAATAAAGCACATTTCATTCAAGTAGGAAGGAAGGGCCTCATACCGAGCGCGGGGCGCTTGTTTAACCCCATAAATGACCTTTCGAAGGCAACAAACATGAGAAGGGAACTCGGAGTTAGCAAAACCTACAGGTTGAGCCAAAAATACTTACTCATTCAAATCTCCTTGAAGGAATGCATTGTTCACATCAAGCCTGGATGGTCACCACCTGCAGATGGTACTTTATATTGCGGCACACTTGGCAAGTTACAATATTTATCGTTTACTCATCCTGACATTGTCTTTGTTGTGAACAGGTTATCATAATTTATGCATGCCCCAAGTATGGAACATTGGAAGGCGGTCTAAAGGATTCTTAGATATCTCAAGTCCACTTCTATATCTGGTTTTCATATCCTTCGCCACTCTAATCATAATCTATACATGTATGCAAACCAGAGGTAGCAGTAGACTTAAGATATCTAAGATTCCTCTTGACTGCCCTTCAATGGTCCATACTAGGGGCATGCATAAACTGTGATAGCTTGTTCACAATAAAGGCAATGTCAAGGCAAATAAAGGACAAATATTGCAGCTTACCAAGTGTGCGACAATACAAAGTACCATCCGCAGGCGATGAGCCATCCATAGTCCTTAATTGGTGGCTTTCTTGAACACATGGGTGTTGGAATTCCATTGCACTTAGCCATGTCTAACTCTAAAAGTATGTCCACAATATATTTGGATTGCGACAAAATCATACCATCTGGAACATTTTAGATTTCAACTCCTACAAAATAATTGATTTTACCAAGGTCCTTTAGCGAGAACAGGCTGGCCAATGAACTGGTGACATGCGAAACAAGGTCGAATCGGAGTGATTCCCATTAATGAGAATATCATCAACATAGACCATAAGATAGACAATAACGGTCAAGCTTTTGAAGATAAACAATGAAGCATCTGATTCCGACTTAATAAAGCACATTTCATTCAAGTAGGAAGGAAGGGCCTCATACCGAGCGCAGGGCGCTTGTTTAACCCCATAAATGACCTTTCGAAGGCAACAAACATGAGAAGGGAACTCTGAGTTAGCAAAACCTACAGGTTGAGCCAAAAACACTTGCTCATTCAAATCTCCTTGAATGAATGCATTGTTCACATCAAGTTGATGAACATCCTATCCATTCTGAACTGCAATGGACAAGACGAGTTGCACGGTTGTCCGCTTGACAACGGGACTAAAAGTTTCATGGAAATCCAACCCTGAATGCTGAGTGAACCCTTAGCAACCAAACGTGCCTAGTACCGATCAATAGAACCATCGGCCTTACGTTTGATGTGATACAACCACCTGTAATAAACAACATTAGTAGCAGGGTCTCGAGGAACTAGCTCATAAGTATTGTTTCTCATTAAAGCATTGTGTTCGGCAGTCATAGCCTCACGCCACTCTTTGTGTTTGTTGGCTTGTTTGAAAGTTGATGGATAGTTGAGAGAGAAAGAACTTGGGGTTTTGTATAAAATTTCATGTTGCACGCGAGTCACAATGGAGTAAGGTGGAATATTGTTGGCTTCGTTGGGAGAGGGAGCAACGTGTTGTTGATCGCTGTATGGTGGAGCAGCTTCTAACAAAGCAGGAGGATGTTCGTGGTGAGATGGATTGGTATTTTGGGCAGTGTGGGGGTCTGGCATGTGGGAAAGAGGCAGCGGGAGAGGGTGGTGAGGTAGCAGCATGTGTGCTGCGGCGTGATTGAGAGGACGAAACCTGAGTGTTAGTGTGGGAAACCATTGTTTCAGAGGAGGGAGTTAGCTGCGTTTTTGGAGAGGAGTACGTGATGGTATGTTGAGGTTGGGTGACGGGGATATTTAAGGGGGGGAGGGGGAGGAGTTTGAAGAAGTTAAACTAGGATTAGAAGACAATTGTTTATTTGGTGTAGGATAGGTAGCAACAGTAGGGTGAATCAGTCCAGTTACCTGGGGAATTTTTTGAGGAGATTAAGGACAGGGGACTAATAGTCAATTAGTGTGCACAAGAACAAGTGCTAGGCCACAAAGCTGTTGGCGCATTCTTGACTCATTGTGGATGGAATTAGATGATGGAAACAATATCAGAAGGTGGACCTATAATATGTTGGCCTTTCTTCGCTGATCAACAGACAAATTGTCACTACTCGTGTGAGAAATGGGGGATCGGAATGGAAATTAATCATGATGTAAAAAGAGAAGAAGTCATGAAGCACGTGAGATAGATGATGGTAGGGGAAAAAGGGAAGAAGATGAGGTTGAAGGCTAGAGAATGGAAGATGAAGGCTGAAGAAGCTACTGCTGCTGGGGGGTCATCTTACAAAGACTTTTTCAAGATAATTAAGGAGGATCTTCATTATGATGGTGTGGACCAGTAAACGATAGTTGAAAATTAGAATGATGCAATTCTCAGTTTTCTTGAACAATATTTCTTGCTAAAGTGAAGGAAATGTTATTTTGTATGAATTTTCTGTTATACATTGTAATCTCAACAATAGTCATGCATAAAATTTTTACTCTATGACTTTAGAACTTCACGTTCTTCACAAGTATAAAAATCAAGCTGTAATAGAGAAGCATGTTTTTGATCCATGACGAATTCACAAGATGTAACCCTCTATAAAAATTAATGCACTTCATTCTATTTGTAGCTTTTGGTCATTGTAATGAAATTAATGCGATACATGGAAAAAAGAAAGAAATATAGTGACATTGCAATCTGGAAAAGAGAAAATAGAAAATCAGATTTCAAGAATGAATTATTGTTTACTTGTTCACAATGTTATAATGAAGAGCCTCCTTAATTAACTTGACAAAGTTATTGTAAGATGATCCTCCAACTGCAGTGGCTTCTTCAGCTTTCATTTTCCATTCTCCAGCCTTCAACCTCATTTCCTTCCCTTTTTCCCCTACCATCATCTGTCTCACGAGTTTCGTGACTTCTTCTCGTTTTACATCATGATTAACTTCCATTCCGATCCCCCATTTGTCACACGAATAGTGACAGTTCGTTTGTTGATCAGCGAAGAAAGGCCAACAAATTACTGGTACACCTCCTGATATAGTTTCCATCATAGAATTCCATCCACAATGAGTCAAGAATGCACCCACAGATTTGTGGCCTAACACTTGTTCTTGTGCACACCAATTGACTATTAATCCCCTGTCCTTAATCTCTTCAAAAAATTCCTCAGGTAACATGACGGATTCACCCTTAACAACATCTGAACGAACGATCCACAAAAAAGGTTGCTTGCTATTAGCAAGCCCCCAAGCAAATTCGATGAAATGATCATTGGACATTGTTGTCACACTTCCATAATTTACATACAACACAGAGTCAATTTCTCTCTTGTCTAACCACTCAAAGACTGTGGCATCCGGCTTCCACAGGCTCGAGTTGAGGGACCGAACTTTGCTATCAGGGACGTGCTTCGATAGCAAAGGGAATGGCCCTATAGGGTAAATGTTGGAGAAATTGAAATTTGAGACTACAGTCTGTAACACCTCGTGCTCGAATTTCTCGAACGTGTTGAAAATTATGGCAGAAGCTTTTAGGGAACTATGAGCTTCTTCTCCCATGAAATCGAACATTATATCGTTTGGATCAGTTGTTCTAAGGAAGCTAGGAAGGTCTTTGAGTCTAACATCCTTCATCCCAGGAATCCAATCTATTGATGTATCAAGAGTACCGTCTATGAGGCAGTCTTCATCTGGGTAACGCAGAAGATATATCAGTTTAAAAATATTCAAGAGCATTTCTTGTCTTATGTAAATCAGTTACTACTATTTTGAAAAGACTACATAGTTCCATGTAAAAAAACTTTATAAGATAATGTACAAACATTAATTTGAGATAGGAAGTAAAGCCTCAGAATCGGACTGATCTGACCAAGCCCGTGCTTGCAAAAAATTCTGTATACATCAGTGCACATAGAAATGAAAAAACATTTTTAAAAAAGAGTTCACTTACTTTTGAATGGGCAAAGCCCGCGTTTGATAAGTTCGCGATAATGCAAATAACCAATGAAAGAACAAACAGAAGCAGTCCAGAAAGTAACATCAGGAATGGCCAATTCCTGAGCAGCCTTTCTTCCAAAGGTCATAACTCCATCAGAAATTACACAAGTTACTGGTGGTACATCAGAACAAGAATTAAGCCTAGTAACAAGCTCTTTAAATGGAACTAGGCAGGTTTTTCGAGTCAAGTAACAAAGCATTGGTATATCCTGAGTTGCATCCTCATTTGATGGTGGCAATCCATCAGGGATTGTCGCGAATTTAAAATCAGGCAAATCTTTCACTGAATTTGCCCCTTTTGGATCGAATTAAACGTTTGTGGTTGAATTCAGTGTTCACAAAAGTTATATGAAAGCCTCTTGAATGAAGAAGCTTGGCTAGTATCATCATGGGATTGACATGGCCTTGTGATGGATAAGGAAGTAGAACAGCATGAGGCTTTGTTGCTTCAATTGAAGACATTGTTATTAGATTTCTTACTATTTTTGTTTAGCAAGGCAAGTTCCTGCTTTCTTGGTTATACAGTTTGTTATTTATATGGTATATGGTTTTATGTCATGTATCCGTTGTTAGAAGTTCCATCAAGTTGCCTAATGGAGTGGCATAAATATTCCTAATTGACATATTTTTAAAATTTTATGTATACAAAATATAATTATTCTACAAAATGATCAGCTAGTGATCGATAGTATTTGGAAAAAGTACATGATTGAGTTAGACAACTAGTAATATTTTGATGGAACCTCCGGAAAAAATTGTGGTGCTTCAAGATCGATTGATTATTTTTTGGTATGAAGGAAAATATTTTCTTGAGAAGTGTTTTGAAAAAGTTTTCTTATGAGATACTTAAGTGATTTTCTTACTTATTTTTTTTTTCAGCAAGTGACAAAAAATCCGTCCTAATAAGGGCTTTTTTCCTCCTAGTACTAGAGAAGTCATTTTTCATGATTTTAAGGTACTTACTTTCTATAGAAAATGTTTTTCAAAAATATTTTCCTCCAAATCAAACATACCCTTAAGCTTGTGTTTTTCATCATGCATGCCAGATGACTTCACTTACCAGATTACTGAACTAAAGACTATCATATGGAATATTCCTTCTTTGTGGGTTTCATGTTTACATTTGAATCCTCAATGTTGGGCGCATTCTTCGGAAGGTATCCTTAAAATCTGATTCCAATAGATTCCTCGTTGTCCTAAGTATAAATTGTGTAGTTAAGGTGACGTGAAAGAAATAAATAATGAGTTCATGTCAGAAGTGTGGCCACAACTATAATCGTCAAGAATCAATCGCTCTTCAAGACTTTTAGCAAAATAAAATAATCGTCAAGTACTCCAACTACTAATCAGGACTAGGTATATACTAATAATTAATCACAAATTGTAATTAGTATATACCTTTATTTCTTTTGCATTGGTATACTTTAATTCGAGATTATTGCTGATTTATTTGCGGAGGTCAACTGTTCAACCATTCCAAGTATAGTTGAAAACTTGGAGGCATCACTAAATTTGTTGGAGCAATGCGTATTAGTCGAAGAAAGTGCTATAATCAGGGGGCTAAATTTCAATAAAAGTGGTAGTCTATAGATTCCAATAAGCCAGCAAATCTATTCTAAGCAGCCAATCAAAATGGCCTAAACTGGAAAGTACAGAATCAAACAAAAGATGAATGGTCGAATTTCATAAAGGTGAATCTAGCATATGAACATTTTAACTGCGAGTTTGTAATTCTATGATAAACCATTTTATTTACTTGATTCAAACTCTATCATCCGTACTCACTGCTCATTTAACACTAAATGAACCATCTAAAGCACTCTCGAAAAATTATCAAACAAAATATATATCAAACAATATTAACTAGAAGAAATTCAGGATCACACATTTTATTTGATAAGAAGATTTGAATGGTTGAGAACTAAAGGCGTAGTATGATGAGTTCGAATTCACAACTTATTTGACAGCTAACTAGTTGAATTCTCATTCTATGTTGTTCTCCATGTAATGACGATATATTGTTTGATGTAAAATCATGTGTTACCAACAATAAGAAATTCTAGCCATCAAATGTAGTAAATTTGTGGTTGTCAAAATTTATACTGATCTTTTCACGTGCAAGTACAATTAACTGTAAACAGTCAGCGAGCAAAAAGAAAATTCTTAGCAGAAGTAATTGAGGAGAGATGTCGATTCAATTCTTACGACTTCCTGCAAAAACAATACTAGTATGTAAAAAAACTGGTTGTAAAGAGTTGTATAATCAGAAGTAATTGAGGTGAGATCTTGATGCAAGCTCTGGCGACCTTCTTAAAAATACTCAAGAATAGCTTAAGAATAATATATAAAAATTGATTGTAAAGAGTTACTACGAGTATATCTTTTCATGGGGCAGTGCCAACACAATTAACAGTAGACAAGCTAATGGTAAAGAAGAATCTTAGCAAAAGTAATTAAGGGAAGGACTCAAAATTAGATTTTCCCCATTTCTTTTTTCAGATTTCAAAGTGAGGAAAATATTTTCAACCGAGAGATTCCATTGATGGGGAATGCAAATTTAAAAGATGCTTTTTATTCTTCTGATTCAATAACATGCAAGTACATTGGAATATTACCATAGTCAAACAAACACATACTACAATTTTTGTGCCTTACTACATCATCTTTTAGAATGATAATCTTTAGTCTTCATTGTATTCTAAATGGGGGATTGTTGTAGCAGATTCAGTTGAGATAATTTCTTTAGTGGAAATAAGATCAGCTTACTATTTCTTACACTTGTTTCCTCCTTACAAAACTAAGCAGGTAGTACATTCAAAGATTAATGTTGTGCAGTGTGCACTAGATATAGCTGACATATTTCATAGCCTGGAAACTATTAGACCAGCATATACTATGACAAACTCATTGAACTACTTTATTGCTACTACTTGTAGAGGAGATGTTTTCCAAGAATCTATCAAAGTCTTCGTATGAAGTCCCTCCAATATCAGTTGCTTCGGCTGCTTTCTGTTTCCACTCCAGTGCCTTATCTTTCAACTCCTTGCCTTTCTCACCTTCCATCATATCCTTAATAATCGCTTCTACTTCTTGACGCTTGACATCTTGATTTACCTCAACACCTATTCCCCACTCTACACAAGCATATCGACAATTGGTTTGTTGCTCAGCAAAGAATGGCCTGCAAATTACTGGAACCCCTAAAGTTATGCTTTCCAGCATAGAGTTCCATCCACAATGTGTTAGAAAAACGCCAATAGACGGGTGGGAAAGAACTTGATCTTGTGGACACCAGTTTGCTAATAGGCCTCTGTCTTTAATCTCTTCAAGAAATTCAGCAGGCAAAAGAGCTGAATCCCCCATCACTAGATCAGGCCTAATGATCCACAAGAACGGGTGCTTGCTATTTGCAAGTCCCCACGCAAATTCTTTCAAGTGCTTGTCTGACATTAAAGTCACACTTCCATAATTCACATAGATCACTGAACTTGGTTCTTGTTTATTAAGCCATTCAAGACATTCTTTGTCTTCTTTCCATAAACTTGGCCTAAATGAGCTCAGCTGATTTTCTGCAGGGATGTATTTTTCCATCAATAAAAGTGGACCTGTAACATAAATGTTTGGAAATATAGCTTTAATGGCTTCTAGGACTTCATGTTCCAAAGCATCGAATGTGCTGAAGATCATTGCAGAAGCTTTCAAGCAATTTTGCGCTTCATCACCTACATAGTTTAGCATAATATCATCCGGATCAGTAGTCCTGATAAAGCTTGGCAAGTCTTTAAGCCGAATGTTTCTCATTCCTGGAATCCCATCAACTGGTCTATCCACTGTGCCGTCCTCCATAAAACTGTCATCTGTTGCACAAAAGAAAACACAAACATGATATACAAATTATGAGGTGTTGAACCAGTAAGATCCGCCCTGTAGATAGAGCTTCGAGGACAAACCTTTAAATGGGATAATCCCTCTTCTTCTTAGTTCATGATAATGAAAGTATCCCATGTAACCACAAGCGGAGGCTGTCCAAAATCGGACATCGTGGATGCCAAATTCTTGTGCAGCCTTAATGGCAAAGGTCATCATTCCATCTGATATTACACAAGAAATTGGTGGAACATCTGGTGAAGTAATAAGCTTCGATAGTAAATCACGAAAAGGAGACAGACAGTTCTTCCTAATCGAGTCACTCAACGAAGCAGGATCTTGAGTTGCATTGCGATCTGATGGTGGCAATCCTTCCGGGATAGTCTCAAATTGGAAATCCTCAAAGCCTTTCACAAAGTCAGGGCCTTGGGATTGGACTAGTCGTCTATGGTTATATTCAGTGTTGACAAATGTTACATAGAAGCCTCTTGAGTGTAAAATCTTGGCTAGTTTCATGAAGGGTATTATATGACCTTGTGCTGGAAATGGTACACAGACTGCATGAGGCTTACTGCTAGACTTAATGCCCATGTTTAGTAGTAAAATTTTGTCTAATCATGTATATTGTGGAGTATTGTTCATTGGGTCTATTTTTATAGTGTAAAATTGGCACTGTTTCATTTCAGAATGATTTGTGATTTCTATAATCTTTGTTCATCTTTTATTTGTTTTCGTTAGTTTCTTGGCAACAATCTGTTTGACTGTTGTAACTGTAAATAATCTATACCTTGTACATAAGAAAATAGCATATTCATAGGGATTACAATATCTAGTTACCATAATTAGCTTAGTCTCCACTTGTATATATTATCACTATTTCCTGGAATAGAAAATATACAGAAATTCCTCAATTATCTTGTTACATTACATGGTATCAGAGCCTAGTGCTCAAAATTTTGATTCAAAGAATTTAGAATCCTTTTCTTTAAGGATTTTTAAGAAAAGGGCTCGGCTGAATTTGTAGGTAATCGAAGGAGTGAATTTCTAATCTCACCTCCACCATAGCAGAGGTAAGCACAGAATTTCCGGCCGAAAAAAACCAACTCCAGCGTCTGGGTGGCAGCGAGTGAGGTTCACGCGCCACTACCATCCCGTTGCTGATTCTCACGCGCCGGCGCGTGCTCCGGCGGATTTGATCGCGGTTTGTACCAACTTCTTTGTCTCCTTGTTTCCGGCGCATCCCTGGTACGTTTCTGATTTTACAACACTGTTTCAAAGGTCAGTCGTCGTCTTGTTTCAGATCTGCTCCTGTGGGACTTGTTTGGTCGCTGCTTTTATTTGGTTCTGGAATATCTTGTCTTTGGTTGCTGCTCCCGTTTCAGATCTGCTCCGGCTTGATTCTTTGTGACTTTTGATTTTGCGGTTACATCTTTGTTGAACTCTGTTTGGGAATTTAGTATTGAAATTGATTCTGAGCTTTGGATTCTTTGTGATCGTGTGGACTGCCTGTTTGGGGTGAATTTGTAGTAAGGTTAGTTGTGTTACTACATTTGGGACTGATTTTTGTTTGGCTCCAAAATTTGGTTCGGTTACAGATTGTTTGTTGCTTATTGCAATTAGAAATGGCGAAATCTTTAAAGGAATTTTCTTCTATCACTGGTTTGGCCGAGTCAGGTAGAACAAGTCTTGTATCCTCTTCGAACAGATGGATAATCGATTCAGGTGCGACCGATCATATGACAGGTGATCCTAATGTCTTTTCTAGCTTCCGGCCACATAAAATACCATATTCTGTTACTGTAGCTGATGGGTCAGCCTGCACCATTGTGGGTTCTGGGGCTGTCAAACCAACTGCCTCGATTACTCTGTCATCTGTGTTGAGTCTACCAAAACTCGCCTTTAACTTGATCTCAGTGAGTAAACTTACCAAGGAGTTGAACTGCTCTATCTCATTTTTTTCGGATCATTGTATTCTTCAGGATCTTGTGACAAAGCAAATTATTGGTAAGGGACATCTATCTAATGGTCTTTATATCCTTGAAGAATGGGTACCTCAGTCTGTGGCTTGTGCTAGTACCCTTTCTCCATTTGAGGCACATTGTCGGTTAGGACATCCTTTTCTTCCTACTCTAAAGAAGCTTTGTCCTCAGTTACGGAATATTTCTTCGTTGAATTGTGAGTCGTGCCAATTTGCAAAACACCATCGTACTACGTTAGGACCACGGGTTAATAAACGAGCTGAGTTGGCATTTGAGCTAGTCCATTCTGATGTTTGGGGACCATGCCCTGTAGTCTCCAAAACTGGGCACAAGTATTTTGTTACTTTTGTCGATGATTTCTCTCGGATGACTTGGATTTATTTTATGAAGAGCCGCTCTGAAGTGTTTACTCACTTCACTGCCTTTTGTGCTGAAATCCAAACTCAATTTAATGCTCAAGTACGCATACTTAGAAGTGATAATGCAAAGGAATACATGTCAGATTTGTTTCAGTCTTATATGAGACAGCATGGGATGGTCCACCAGTCGTCTTGTGTTGATACACCCTCTCAGAATGGAGTTGCTGAGAGGAAGAATCGCCATCTACTTGAAACAGCTCGTGCACTTTTATTCCAGATGAAGGTTCCTAAACAATTTTGGGCAGATGCAATCTCTACGGCTTGTTTTCTGATCAACCGGATGCCTTCAGTTGTGATTAATGGTAGTATACCATATAGCATTCTCTTTCCAAACAAGTCGTTATTTCCAATAGAACCCAAGGTATTTGGATGCACATGTTATGTTCGAGATGTGCGACCTTCTGTTACCAAGTTGGACCCTAAGGCATTGAAGTGTATTTTTCTTGGCTATTCTCGCACTCAAAAGGGTTATCAGTGTTATTCTACTGAACTTGGGAAGTATCTTGTGTCAACTGATGTGGCATTCTCAGAGACTACACCATTCTTTTATGCACCTCCTATTTCTATAAGTCAGAGGGAGAGAGATGAGTGGTTAGTCTATCAAGTCACTAAACCTTTGACATATCAATCAGATGATGTTGTTCATGCATCCCCTAGTTCTTCTATTGGGCATCAGCTGGCTGTTGTACCTGCAACACCTACTCCCTGTACGGATCAGCCAGAGGATGTTATTCCTCCATTGCCTAGTTCCTCTATTGAGCACCAGCCGACGACTGTACCTTCCGCACCTACTGCATTTGTGCCAGCTAAACCGCCAATTGTTCAAGTATATTCGAGGAGGCGAGAGACCAATGATACATGTGTTGCACCTGTTCCGTCATCAGATCTTCCTTTGTCTGCTCCTTCTGATGACCTTGACATCCCTATTGCTCTTCGCAAAGGTACACGTCAGTGCAAGTCTACTTTCTCCATTGCTAATTTTGTTGCCTATGATCATCTATCTCATGTGTCTAGTGCTTTCGTTGCCTCTTTGGATTCTGTCTTTGTGCCCAAAACCGTTAAGGAGGCTTTGAGTCATCTTGGTTGGCGTGATGCAATGTTTGAGGAATTACATGCCTTGGATGAAAATCATACTTGGGATTTGGTAAAGTTACCCAAGGGAAAAAAGGCAGTGGGATGCAAATGGGTCTTTACAGTCAAAATGAATCCTGATGGTTCTGTGGCTAGACTTAAGGCTAGACTTGTGGCTAAAGGATATGCGCAGACATATGGCGTGGATTATTCAGACACTTTCTCTCCAGTGGCCAAACTCACTTCTGTTCGTTTATTTATATCTTTAGCAGCTTCTCAGCATTGGCCTTTACATCAGTTGGATATCAAGAATGCATTTCTTCATGGTGATCTCCGAGAAGAAGTTTATATGGAGCAACAACCTGGTTTTGTTGCTCAGGGGGAGTATGGAAAAGTCTGTCGATTGAGAAAATCATTATATGGCTTAAAGCAAAGTCCCCGGGCTTGGTTTGGCAAGTTTAGTGAGGTTGCTCGTGCCTTTGGGCTGAAAAAGAGCAGATGTGATCACACAGTTTTCTATAGGAATTCAGCAGCTGGCATTATCCTTCTTGTTGTATATGTTGATGATATTATTATTACACGAAGTGATTCGGCTGGGATCTCTTCACTCAAGTCTTTCCTGCATACTAGATTTCATACGAAAGACTTGGGCCAGCTAAAATACTTCTTGGGCATAGAAGTTTCCAGGAGTAAAAAGGGAATTTTTCTTTGTCAGAGAAAGTATGTTCTTGACCTGCTTGCAGAAACTGGAAAGTTGGCAGCCAAACCTTGCAGTACTCCAATGGTTCCCAATGTACAACTTATGAGAGATGATAGTGATCCTTTTGTTAACCCGGAGAGATACAGGAGATTAGTTGGGAAGTTAAACTATCTCACTGTTACTCGTCCCGACATTGCTTTTGCCGTAAGTGTGGTTAGTCAGTTCATGTCTGCACCTACCGTTAAACATTGGGCAGCTCTGGAGCAAATCCTATGTTACTTAAAAGGAGCACCTGGACTTGGTGTATTATATAGCAATAACGGGCATTCTCAGATTGAGTGCTTTACAGATGCCGACTGGGCTGGTTCAAAGATTGATAGACGATCTATTACTGGTTATTGTGTTTTTGTTGGAGGAAACTTGGTATCATGGAGAAGCAAGAAGCAAAATGTTGTATCTCGTTCTAGTGCAGAATCCGAGTACAGAGCTATGGCACAGTCCACGTGTGAGATTATGTGGATACGTCATCTTTTAACTGAAATTGGGTTGAGGCACCATATAACACCAGCTAAACTGTGGTGTGACAACCAAGCTGCTCTTCATATTGCCTCAAATCCAGTTTATCATGAAAGAACTAAACATATTGAGATTGATTGTCATTTTATTCGTGAGAAGATTGGGGAGAACTTGATTTCTACTGGTTACGTGAGGACGGGAGAGCAACTTGCTGATTTGTTCACAAAGGTGTTAAATGGAGCCCGAGTTAGTTATCTTTGTAACAAGCTGGACATGATCAATATTTATGCTCCAGCTTGAGGGGGAGTGTAAATAATCTATACCTTGTATATAAGAAAATAGCATATTCATAGGGATTACAATATCTAGTTACCATAATTAGCTTAGTCTCCACTTGTATATATATATATTACTATTTCCTGGAATAGAAAATATACAGAAATTCCTCAATTATCTTGTTATATTACATTAACAAACATCCAATTCAATCTCAATCACTAAACAAATACTTATATAATCTTTTCTTTCAGTATTCAGGCAAATGCTCTCTTTGGTCAGGTTGTAGAGGTTTTAGAGAAAAATGTGAATGATTAGATATAGAAAATTTAGTAAGAGCAAGTTTATAAATCTGGTATAGGAGCGAGAAACATTATTAAGCTATCCATTATAGTTTTGATATTAGAAAGTGAGGGAACTTGGCCTTATCTTGGTTAGCTTGTAGCCAATAGTTAAATAGTGCTAGATTTTGGATTAAGAAATGAAAAATGTTTGGTTATGTTATAGCAGCTACGTTATTTTCCTTTTTTTTTTGTTTGGAGTTGGTCTATAATGACTTAAAGTTACTCATTAATTGGAGGCTTGAATGGTAGTCATAAATGATGCTTTAAAAAAACTACAATCACTTTATTTCCTATAGTATAGGCAGGCACGTCTCATCATTTTGACATTTATTGGAATGGCTATGATTCAAACACATGGGAAATATATGCCACCAAGCTAATATAAAAAAAATAGTACATTTAGTCAAATACAAAAGTTAGTTTTGATATAGTGAAAAGAGAAAACCAAATGGTTTCTCATTGTTGACACCCAATTTTGTCCATCATTTTTCTATAAATTGGCTATATCTAACCTAAAAAGTGCAAAATTGACTATTTGACAAAATGTGCATTAGAAAGCATGCATTTACGTGTGTTATTTCTTATTTATACATTATATATTTAACTGTGGTTATGTTATGTAATTTACATCATCTAGGCTATATGTGAAGTACGTGTCAAAACTGTAATTATGTGTATATTTATAACATTTAAATATTTACTTGTAACTATTTACACTTATTTGATTTAATTTGACCCCAGTTATTGTTATGTGTGCATTTTTATCTCTTCATTTTATTTATAATTTTTATTTATTTTTCACCTTTAGTTAAATACCAAGTCAATTAAAACATTCAACCCCTTTAATCATTCCTAAATCCGTTTTTGCAAATCCCTATAATTATTCTCATATCGAACCTGAGCAAGTTTTCTTAACCAAATACAGTCTCATTATTTGAATTTTGAAAGAAATATTTCTCAAATCCTCTCCTTGATTTTATTCGCTTTTTCAGATCTCTCATTACCAAAATACCCTCCCAAAAATCAGCCCCATATTTCCTTTCTCCTATCCGTCTAATTAATAAAAACCATTCCAAAATCCCTAAAATTTGACTCCACTCGAACAATTTTATTTTCAATTCTTTTCCCTTAAATTGACACCCATCTTTCATTGTAAAAGGACATGTTTTTCATCTTCTTCACAGTACATTCACCAATTCCCTCTTCCTCTCTACTTTCACACCCACACATCATCTACATACAATCAAGTACACGCTAAATCTCATTTCACATATACAACAAAATCAAACAGATCGGAATAGGGACATACACATGAACACACAAACATGCCTCATCATATCCTTCTTTCATTCACATTGGAAAGCTTCGTATACAAACATATACATAGTACACATTAACGCACATTGACACGACCCGGGATCCGGCTAGGCCGTGCGGGCACCCGACATCCTCCCCTATACCCGTCGGGCGAACCCTTACCAATTAAATTAGAAAATAAATATAATTAAAATCATAAATAAGAACAAGACTTAGAGAAAGCACAGACATATTGATACCTCTAAGCTGTACAAAAAAACTTCAGCTGACTACCCAACATACTAGGTTTAGGGCTATCTAGACTAGACATCTAAGAGTACAAAAGAAGACATATACCTCCTGAAGGGAGTAAAATACAACTGAAATAATAAACATAAAATTGGTGGCCATCCTGAATAAAAGCCAGCTCACCCTAACAGCTGAAGTCGTCTTCGCTCCTTCACAACGTGGCGAACTCAATCCTGGAGCGACCTGCCAAAATAAAATAGATAGACAAGAAACAAACAACAAACAAGGTGAGTCAAAATGACTCAATAAGTGGGGCAGAATAGCCACCTCAAAGAATAGGATAGCTAGTCAGGGAGAAAAGAAACATAAACCAAATTCCTCTTATTTAAATTATAAAAAGGCAGAGCCAGACAATAACTGGAAACACGTATGGAACCATAAACTCATAAACAACCAGGAACATAAGATGGACAGAACATATAGGTATTCCGAACATATCAACAATCACAAATACATCTTATTATATGTAGATATTATTGTGGCGTGCAACCCGATCCATATACTTATAATGTTGTGGCATGCAACCCGATCCATATGTTTATACTATTGCGGCGTGCAATGAAATGGAATGAATGTAGTATGATGCAATGTAGTCACAAGTGCCAAATAGATGGAGCGGAATCCTCCTACCCTCAACATGATGCAAGGAGCGGAATCCTCCTACCCTCAATATGATGCAAGGAGCGGAATCCTCCTGCTCCTAGGGCGGAATCCTCCTACCCTCAATATGATGCAATGGAGCGGAATCCTCCTACCCTCAATATGATGCAATGGAGCGGAATCCTCATGCTCCTGGGGCGGAATCCTCCTACCTTCAATATAATATAAAGCTGAGGCGGAATACTCCTGCACTCAGTATATGTCATAACAGGTCATAACTAGAAAACATAGTACATATGAATGCGGTGTGATGCGGTAATCACCTTTCACCAGCACAGAACTCTCATCGACTACCGGGAAGTATATGTGAAGCTCAAAAAACAGAGTACAATGCTCAGAGGCTCAATGCAATACCAACAACAGGACATAACATATTATATATGCTGTAAATTCAAAGCTAAGGCATAATGAGTACGCCTATCGGCAACTACACACGTAAGGAACACATGGTAAAATATCCACAAGGCAAAAGGCCTCCAAAGAAATGGATACGAACACTTACCTCGTTCCACTGTTACTCAACAACCGTTTTGTCCTTTGGGTTCACTGCCAAACGATCCCGCACTATTTAGTAAGCAGAAAACTATATCAAATTACACTAAAGGCTTCATTCCTCACATCTTAGGGAAATCCGGTTAGGAACTTGATATCTTATTCGCATACGCAATACGCAGTCCAGGCCTATGTACATGGTTTAAAATCACATAACCAAACTCTTAATAAATTATATTTACGGGTAGGCCATAACTCCCTGAGTACGAATATATAATCAATTTTATTACCAGGGTCCAATTAACCCTTTAAACTATCAATTCAACTTGTTAGAACGACGTCTAATATTTCAATTTTCATCATTAAAATATATTCTCACACACGTAATAAAATGAAATTATAAAATAACATCATTATCTGGATGTTTCAAGGTGAAAATTCTATTTTTTCTGCTCCTTTTCCTTTCCTTTTTTAATTTTTCTGATATTTTCTCTGTTTCCATTTCTCTGTTTCGTTTTCTGGAAATGTTGCTGATGTTAAGGATATAATCCTTAGCATAACCGACATAGTCATATCCATTTCTTTTTTCTCTTTTTTTTTTTTTGAAAACTTACTACGATGCCGACAATTAAAATGCAACCCTACGAAACTCGTAATAATCTCAAATTTCTCAAGCAAGTCATACAAAATGTATGTAACATACTCGCTAAGACGGATTTCAAATCGGACTCCCGAAACTCCATATGCGAATTAAAATGGAAAAGATCAAATTCTTTAACTTTCGGCATTTTAGCAGAAACTATTCGAACGACATCAAAATTCACTTCCGAAAATTCATACAGGTCAAAAATACTCATACGAATCTAACGACACTTTCGGATTTTGAATCGGATCTCATTCACCAAAATTGAGCTCGAAAACTGCTTTTTAAAATTTACAGACAACGGAAATTGAAACCTTCTTCCGATACCTACCAAACGAGGTCCGATTTAACTCAAATTTTACAAACAAGTCCTAATGGACATTACGAAGTTTATAAAATTATCAACATGCAAATCGGAGTCCTAACTTCCGAAACGACTACCTAAGGTCGTTTCACACACCATTACATAGATCAGGAAACAAAGACACCCTTCATCTTCTTCATCCTCATACATCACACACACGCACTATTACACACACATAGAAACGAAAAGAATACATACGCACCCATTACGACTAACACCATCAAAAACACCCATATAATACACACAAAACTCCTCTCATCTTCTCCACCGTTACCCCACAACAAATACATACAATAACACCATCACAGATACACGCAGACGCCCACTGTACACACCATTCTCACAGTCCCTCTTCTTCCTAATATACCCCACATCACCACCACGGTGGTATTCCCAACAATATACAGAGCCAGTGAAGGAGTTGTACTACACATAAATACACACCAAACATCCTTACACACACAATCGAACAGAAACGGAGGGGAGATCGGGGAAAGGGCATCGCAACACACACCATCAAAACACCCATCGGTACAAAAGAAGATTGGGGATGGGGATTGGCTAAAGCATCACCACCACTAGAGTAGCAGTGACGCCGTTGGCATCTCGTCAAGGGTGAAACTAATCTGGTAGTTGCTCATCTTCCTCAGATCCCGTGGCCATGTTTCTATTGGGTGTTGCTACTGTTTCTCTTGAGGGTCGACCCGCTGTAGCTACTTTGTTTCCCTGTGATTTCATTACCACAATTGGTGTTCTCACCGAAAAATCATCCCCATCTCTGAGAGTCTCTATTCTTGTTGATTTTTTCTGAGACTGAAAAGGGTTAGAAGAGTCGCAGTGATGCCACTATGTTAGCTTGGATAAGCTGAAAGTTTTGACTGATGACCAAGGAACAGATCCAAGGACATGTTCCTTTGAATCACTGCAGCTGAATAAATAATTCATGCAAAATCATTTAAGCGAGAGTATAAATTGTTATCATAAATCTAATATTTATCTTGATAATTATGCAGGATTACATGAGATATGAAAAGATTGCATAAGAGTGGATAAGAGCTAAGGGATTTTGGGTAACCAAGGAAAGAGTTCAATTAGGATTCAAACTCTTGGAAGCTTTGGAGTTCTAATTGCGCAAGACCTCTTGGGTTTTAGAAGCTATAAAAGCAGAAGTATTTCAATTGTTGAAATATGCACAAATACAGAGAAAATTGAGCTATAGCATTAAAAGAGTCTTCGTCTTATTTGTGTAATCATTAAGCTACAGGGAACTAAGTAAAGAACCTGTTCCTTAGAACTTTTGTAAAGAACTTAGTTCATCTGTAGTAGGTACTATCGAGTTGTATCATCTTAATTTAAGCCGTGTACTTGAAGAAACTTCACTGATCGTAAAAGGGGTCACTAGAGGATTAGAGTTAGTCCTAGGTTAGTAAGAAGGTAGTCTTGTAACCAAGTGAGTCTTTTACATAGTGAAGTTGAAATCCTACTTGGAAAAGTAGGTCGTGAATTTTTGATCCCTAGTTAACGAGGTTTTTCCACGCTAACATAAAGTGTTCATTTACTTACAGTTTTAATTTCACATATAATTAAGTAAAGGAACACATTGAAGAAACTGGTCCTTAAAACAGTAAGTGGTGAGTCTTGGAAAATAACAATTGGTATCAGAGCAGGTTATCCTTGAAAAGGCTAACACCTAGGATTAGAATGAGTACATCACAAGAGAATGGTGAGGGTCAATCAACTGTTAGGGCACCTTTGTTTAATGGAAAATACTACTCATGGTAGAAGGAAAGGATGAGAGATCATCTTCAAGACGAGGACTATAAGTTGTCGGACATAGTTACTGAAGATCCCATGATTCCAATGGAGAAAGGTGCTGAGGGAAAGTTCCTAAACCCAGAAGGGAATGCAATGCTGAAGACTTGAGGCAATGAGAAAAGAATGTCAAAGCAAGGAAGTGGCTTGTCTGTGGATTCAGTCCTGATGAGTGCACTAGAATTAGAGGGTATACCACTACAAAGAAAATTTGGGATGCTCTACAGGTTTCTCATGAAGGAACAAGTCAGGTTAAAAGATCTAGAGGTACACTTCTTTTTGCTGAATATGAAAGTTTTAAAATGAAAGAGGGAGAATCAATTTCTGAAATGTACACTAAATTTAATGCTATTTCATCTGAACTTATTTCTTTGGGAAGGGTTTTAACTGTTGAAAATAGAGTTGAAAAAATTCTAACTAGAGTTCTTCCAGACTCTTGGGAGATTAAGGCTTGTGCCATCATAGAAATCAAGGATCTTACCTCTTTATCCTTAGATGAGCTTATAGGTAATTTGAAAACTTATGAACTAAGGAAAAAGGTTAAGAACATAGGTGAACTAGTTAGAAATGAACCTAACCTAGCTTTAACTGTTGCTGATAAGCCTGTTGATGATAAGGCACTGGTCCTTATAGCTAAAAGTGTTCAAAGATACTTGAATAAGGAAAAAAGGGCTAGTTAACAGGGTAGGTCTTCTAACATAAAATAGGGAGAATGCTTCAAGTGTGGAAGCATGGAGCACTACATCAGCAAATGTCCAGTCATGGAAAGAGAATGGAGAAAGAGATATGTTGAGGAAAGAAGAAAGGTTAGGGAACAGGTACGAAAGAAAAGTGGAAATCCCAAAGCAATGGTTGCTGGTTGGCAAGTGATACGAGGCTAGATATTGCAATAATTTCTATATTTTTGCCTCATGTCATACTTCGACTTGTGATATTTGTTGGTATTTTGAACGGAATTGCTCTTATTTGGTGTATTTTATTTTGTAGGAATTGAACATGGTTAATTGAGCAAGAAAGTGCTAGTTTTGGAGCTAAAAGTGAAGATGTTGAAGAGTTCAAGTGATCTGTGTGCCACACGAGTGACACGGGAAGAAATTGAGTCTTTGCTTAGGAATTGAATAAAATTTTTAGCGCATTTAGGCCAAATACGCGAGCGCCACGCGAGCTGAATTGCCAGGAGAAAATCAGTCCGCGTGGCACGCGGGTACCTCGCGAAGCACAAAGCTGTTAGGCGAAATTTTAAGGGCTTTTTGGTACTTTTGCTTAGTTTCCTACAGGGTATAAAAGCTTCTTTTGCCTCCATTATGAAATATACACGGGGAAAGAGGCTAAAAGGAGGCTAGAACTTTGGAGACTTCAAGAACACGAGTTTTTCCTAAGTTCTTCCTTACTTTTTATAATTTATTTATTCATGAATTGTTTTGATATGACTATCATGAATATGAGTGGCTAACTCACCCATTCTAGGGTTGATTGAACCACTCCAATACTTATGTGCTATGAATATTTTTTTTTGATGAATGAAATTTGTGAATTCTTCCTATCTAAGTGTTTATATTTTGATTGCTATTGATTGGAAGGGCCGCCAATTGATTGTTCCCATTATTCGTGTGTGTCTAGGGATAGATTCATAGGTTTGGGTTAAACACTTAGCAACATTTCAATCTAAAACCAAGGTATTACTTAGATTGTCAATAAGGTGATATGTGACCATTGACCCTGATTGTGGACAATACTTGTAGTTTTATCTATCTTCATTAGTTAATTGAAAAATTAGTTAGTGAAAGTTACAGTTATTATACGGAAGTGAATAGTTGTGAAGTTGGAGCAAGTGTTCAATAGGAAGAACCAAGTTGAATTCGTTAAATCATTATTCTAATACATAGGTAGGAGTTGGGTAGATCAATCCTAGGTTTTACATCCTTGAATCAATTTTATTCTCTATTAATTGTTGTTTACTATATTATTAATTTTTATTACTTAGTTGTTACTACACAATCAACCGTAAATCAAACACCCTTAGAAGTTAGCTGATAGGTAAATTAGTTAGAAAAACAACTAGATTTCGAGTGTTCCCTGTGGGATTCGACCTCGGGACTTTAAGTATCGAGCTATATTTGCTGCGACCGCTTAGTCCCTTTTATAGGGCGTAGTTGGGCGTGATCAACAAGATAGTGAGGATGAACAATCTGATGATGATCTTGCTTTAATGGCTCTTGAAGACTCAGATAATGAAGAAGATGCTGAGGTATTTGTTTCTAAACTTAAACAAGATGTGAAAAACATGCCTAGAGAGAAATTAGTTAAGGTATTTCATACTGTGCTAAATGAGTTTAAATCTCTAAGGGATGGCAAAAATCAACTGCATGATGAAATTGACAGTTTAGGAACAGAATATAAAAAGCAGTAATTAAAAATGACTCTTTGAAAAGGAAAATTAGCATGCTAGAGGAACAGGTCCTCACACTTGAATCAACTATCCAGGAACTAAAAAAAAAAAGAGAAATTAAAAGATAAAGCGGTTGAAAATGGCAAGGGCATGGCTAATTCTCATCAGATCATTGCTGAAGAGAAATTGAAAGTCGCAGTTGTTGAATTGTGCAAGAAAGATGAAAAGATAAGATCTTTGGAAGAGGACTTAGCTAAAACAAAAATGAAGTTAGGAAAAACTGTAAAATGGAACAAGTCTCTGAAGCACTAGAATGGTTACAGGAAAATCATAGTAACAATAGGAAGGGTATTGGATTCATGAAATCTCAGTCATCACCTAGATGGGATCCAAATAGTAAGTATCTAACACTTCTTGAAAATTGGTTATGCACTCATTGTGGGAACACTGGTCACTTGAAAAGAAATTGCCAATCTCTGGAAATGGCTGTACAGAGGAACAGGTCCTATAAACCAGTTCAAAACTCTGTGACAAAGAAAACTGTTCACACAAAGAAACTATTACCATTCTGGGCTAAAAGAGACCTGATTCATCCCTTTTTTCAAGGAAAGAAACCCAAACTAGTTTGGGTTCTTAAAATTAACCCCTAGTTTTCTTTTATAGGCCAGAGTGAAGGAGAAGAACAACAAATGGTAGATGGACAGTGGTTGCTCAAGGCATATGAGAGGACATAAGGAGTTGTTCCTTTCACTCTCAGCGTTTCAAGAAGGAAGTGTTTCCTTCGGTAATGGTAAGAAAGGGGAAATTATTGGCATTGGAAAGGTAGGTAGGTCTGATTCACATAGTATAGACAATGTGTTTCTAGTAGATGGGTTGAAGCATTGCTTGTTGAATATGTCTCAATTGTGTGACAAAGGTAATAATGTTAATTTCTCATCTACTGGGTGCATTGTGGCTAACCAAACTTCTGGAGAGATTATTTTGCTGGGAAATAGACATGGCAATATCTACAAGCTAGATCTGTTGACACTATCTGATGGAAGCATGAGTTGTTTAAGTGTAGTGCAAAATGATCCCCTCATATGGCACAAAAGACTTGGACATGCCAGTCTTTCACAATTGAACAAGCTTGTTTCCAAGGATTTGGTGATAGGTCTTCCTAACATCAAATTCAAGGATGAAAAAGTATGTGAAACTTGTGCCCGGGAGAAGCAGGTAAAATCTTCCTTCAAACCAAAGAAACAGGTAAGTACTACCAAACCTTTGGAACTGGTCCATATGGATCTTTGTGGACCAATGAGAACAATGAGCCGGGGAGGTGAGAAGTATGTTATGGTATTAGTCGATGATTATTCTAGATTTGCATGGACTATATTTATTGCATCTAAAGAAGAAGCTTTTAATGCATTTTCAATTTTTGGTAAGAAAGCTCAAAGGACTCTAGACAATCATATTGTTGCCATTAGGTCAGATCATGGAACTGAGTTTGAAAATCATATGTTTTTCAACTTTTGTAATGAAAATGGCATTAATCACAATTTTTCCTCACCTAGAAATCCACAACAAAATGGAGTAGTTGAAAGAAAAAATAGGACCTTAGAGGAAATTGCTAGGACTATGCTGATATCTGGTAATCTTCCACAAAGTTTTTAGGTTGAGGCTATCAACACTGCATGCTATATAATCAATAGATGTATGACAAGACCACTGATAGAGAAGACACCATATGAGTTCCTTAAAGGAAGAAAACTAAATATCTCTCACCTTAGGGCCTTTGGTTGCAAATGTTTCATACATAACAATGGGAAAGATGCCTTAGGAAAATTTGATCCTAGAAGTGATGAAAGATTATTTTTGGGTTATTCTTCAAATAGTAAGTCTTATAGAATCTTTAACAAGAAAAGATTGAAAATTGAAGAAAGCATGCATGTTAAATTTGATGAACTGAAAATTTTACACAAGAACAAGGACAGGAAGATGAAGAAATTGGAATGCTGAAACATGGTGAAACAAATCCTCAACAAATGCAGGCATTGGATGGGAATGCTGTGAGATTAGAATAGCAAGGAACTGTTCCTCAGGACAGAACTGAGAAGAGTAGCACAGAAACATGGGAAAAAATATTGGATCCTCCTCACAAACTGGCAGTGCTACTCCCTCAGGAACTGTTCCTCGGCAAGGAACTTCTGAAAATGGTCTGATAAGCCTTGCAAGTATCAAAGTTCACATCCTGTGGATCAGATAATCTCAGACAATGCTGCTGGAGTACAAACTAGATCAGCAGTTAAAAATCACAATTTGTGTGCCTTCTTATCTCTTGTTGAGCCCAAAAATATGAAAGAAGCACAGAAGGATGCAGATTGGATCAATGCTATACAGGAAGAGTTGAATCAATTCCACATAATTCAAGTTTTTCATCTCAAACCCAAGCTAAGGAACAGGTCCATTATAGGAACAAAATGGGTTTTCAGGAACAAACTTGATGAGGATGACATGGTAACTAGAAATAAGGCTAGATTAGTTGTTCAGGGGTACAGCCAAGAGGAGGGCATTGACTATGATGAGACTTTTGCTCCAGTTGTAAGATTGGAAGCAATAAGACTTTTTATAGCTTTTGCTACGTACGTGGAATTTACTCTACATCAAATGCATGTTAAGACGGAAGAAGTCTATGTCAAGCAGCCTCTAGGTTTTGAGAATGAATAGTTCCCCAAACATGTGTACAAGTTAGACAAGGCCTTGTATGGACTCAAGCAGGCACCAAGAGCGTAGTATGAACGTCTATCAAAATTCTTACTTCAGCATGGGTATAAAAGAGGTAAAATTGATACCATATTGTTTTTTAAAGAGAAAGGTAAGCATCTCTTAATTGTTCAAATTTATGTAGATGATATAATCTTTAGTGCTACTTGCGAAAACCTAAGTAAGGAATTTGCAAATTTGATGGGGAGTGAGTTTGAGATGAGTATGATGGGTGAACTCAATTTTTTTTTGGGTTACAAATCAAGCAAACCTCAAATAGAACTATGATTCATCAACAAAAATATGTTAAGGAATTACTTAAAAGGTTTGATATGGACAATGCTATGGAAATTGATACACCTATTGCAATTGCCACAGAATTGGATCTTGATGAACATGGAATTTCAGTTGATCAAAAATTGTATAGGGGCATGATTAGTTCCTTACTTTACTTAACTGCTAGTAGGCCTGTCATTGTATTTAGTATTGGTTTGTGTGCTAGGTTACAATCAGATCCTAAGGAATCTTATTTGAAACTGTTAAAAAAATATTGAGATACTTGAAAGGAACATGTTCCTTGGAACTATGGTATCCAAAAGGTGGTAATTTTAATCTTGTTGGATATACTGATGCTGAATATGCAGGTTTCCTTGTTGATAGAAAGAGTACCTCAGGTATGGCACACTTTCTTGGTGAGTGTTTGGTTTCATGGGGAACCAAGAAAAAAAATTCAGTGGCACTTTCCACTGCTGAGGCTGAACACGTGGCTATTGCCTCATGTTGTTCACAATTGTTGTGGATCAAACAGTAATTACAAGATTTTGGTGTTGATGTAGGAACCGTTCCTATCTATTGTGATAACACTAGTGCTATAAACATGACAAAAATTGAGTGCATCACAAAAGGACTAAACACATTGATATAAGATACCATTTCTTGAGAGACAATTATGAAAAGGGTTTGATCACTATAGCATTTTGTCCTACTGAGAAGCAGATTGCTGACATTTTTACAAAAGCTTTAGGAAGAGATCAATTTGAAAGGAATAGGTTGGAATTATGGATGATTAAATTCACCTAAATTTACTAATGTTTTACTTCAAAATTGGCTAGAAAAATGAATTTTATCAAAGTCAATTTGAAACATTCAGTTCAGTTTCATACTTAATTGTATACTCCTGTACCATGGTTTCTTTTTAAAGTTGCTAAAATTTAATGATGTTACCCTTATGTTCTTAGAACTTCAGATTGAGCAAATTTGATTAAATTGGGATGGACATTGTTTTTGTGATAATATTCAGGTATGTGCTCTTTATTATTCAATTATATTAGAAGGGTAAGGCTATAGATAACTTGAATTTAGGATAAAATCCCACTAGGAATCCTAATCATATTATTTTTGCGTAAGAGTCTGTCACGACCCAAAATCCTGGACAGTCGCGAGGGCGCCCGAACTAACCCCATCGGGCGAACCCACTCTCTATATTAACATTTAATCTCAAAAATATTAAATAAAGAATATAATAAAATTCAAACGGTAATTTTTATTACTGAAATACGCGGAATATTCCCCAACACGAATGAAAGGTCTACTCCTCTACCATAAGTCATGAACATCTATAAGATAAATACGAATAAAATATCCCGAATGTCTGAAACAGTAAATAACATGAATGAAAATAATAGAAAGGTGCGCCACCACGGAATGAGGATGGTTGGCTCACCGCTGATCAATAGGAAAATCTTCAACTCTGGCCACGGGGCTCGCTGGTGCTCGGAACCGTATCTGCCCGAACAGATAATAAAAAAAACAAAAAAAGAAAATAACGTAAGTCAAGAGGACTTAGTAGGTGGGTAGACTAGTTCCTATGAAAGACAGGAAACTAGTCTAAGCAATAAATTAACAGAATAGAGGAGGGAGAAAAGAAACATATTATAATTCGCTATTCAAATATTTCATCTAATCACCCATTCAACATCAATAAACCTCATTCAAGGACCAACAATTAAACTCAATTAAATAACCAGCAGAATATGTGGGCTAACTCCGAAAAAGATGTGATAGTGGACCAACTCCGAGGCTATCAAATGGACAAACTCCGAAACATTATCAATTGGACCAACTCCGACATACCAAAGTAATCATAAATTTTCATGTCAAACATACACATAAATTGCAATAATTTAAACAACAACCAGGGAAAACAACACATATTCCAAGTAGATATTTAAACACAACGAAAAGGTGTAAAAGGTTACACCTAGGGCAGTGCACATACAAGGAACGTATGTACAATATCCCGCGTGGACTAGTTCCACCAAAGAAAGGGATAGAACCACCTACCTCTATTCAAATTAGCAAACACTACTCAACGATCTTCTTCCCCTGCCGAATCTCCTCCAAACGTTCTTGCTCTAAGTAAAATAACGAAATGCATAATTAATATATTGCGTTGATTCACCTTCCTGAATCTAAATTATAAGCAATTCAATCTTGATAAGATTGTATACAGTGATAAAAGTAATATTCTTTTCACAATAATTATCTTGACGTAGGATAAGAAAATAAAATACTAACGACTGAAAGTCATGAGAATCAAGTTTTATCCAATTAGAAGCAGACCTCAAATTTTTAGCTTCTGCTTTCAAAACCAACTTTGTATGTACTCAACTATTTACCATTATGGCAATAGTGATGAGGTGCTTCATCATTAAATTAGTTACTGCCTACATGACTTAATAAAATATATAAACAAAAATGAACAATGGCTTCAACTCCCTCACTTACACCTAGCAGCCATGATTAACACTTAAAACTCATCCCACTCACAACTCATCATTATCTATTTATTGCTTTTCTCAATCGTCACCAAATTATGAAGCCAACATCATTACGTCTTTTGACACATACTTCAACTTATAAACAATGCCTACTTCCACTCACCAACTATAATATTTAAGAAATACTGTAAGGGAAAGCATTCATACCTGCTATAGGAGAAGCCTTGAAACTGTTTCTCGTATGCGTTGGCCGAATAAGATGTAATTTTCCCGTTTCAACTCAAAACCTAGAATTTTGTATTAGATAGTTCTGATGTCCACTAGTTATGCGTGACCCCCACTTCTCCATTATTATATTGTATTAATTTAATACTTAAATACCATCTAATAAGGATAATGCCTATTAGGCCCAACAATTACTCTTAATTATATCTCCAACCCTTCTTTCAACTTATAAATTACGCAAGTAATTATTCTATGGTAATAATTAAAATAAATGTACCGAAACTAACAGAATAACTAGTAAAAATGATACTTGTAAAATATCGGGTCATTACATTCTCCCCCACTTAAACTCTCGTTCGTCCTCGAACGATATTTGAAGTCAGCCTTGATATCTATAACTGACTAATTCTCAAGAATCTACTTAAAGAATCTAGGCCCCACACGATTGTACAAGAGGCAATAGACAAAAGTCATAAACAAATCTCAATCAGTCAAGTGTCATGACACATACCTGGAGTCTCAAATAAGTGAGGATATTTCTCTTGCATACTCGCCTCAATCTCCCAAGTAGCCTCATCATGTGGACGACTCCACCACTGCACCTTTACCAAGGGAATTTCTTTTGATCTCAGCTTGCGAATATCCCTCTCAACTATGGCAACCGGAACCTCTTCATAAGTTAGATCCTCATCGAACTTAATTGTATTCGCCTCAATAATTTGGGTAGGATCACGAACACACTTCCGAAGCATAGAAACATGAAAAACTGGATGAACCGGCATCGAATCAGGTAAGGCAAGCTTATAAGCAACATTACCAATACGCTGAATAATCTCAAATGGGCCAATGAAACGAGGGCTCAACTTCCCTTTCTTCCCAAATCTCATCACACCTCGCATCGGTGACACCTTTAAGTAAACCAAATCACCCTCCATAAACACCAAGTCCCGGGTCCTCCGATTTGCATATGATATCTGCCTACTCTGAGCAGTCCGTAAGCGATCCTGAATAATCCGTACCCTATCCAAAGTCTGTTGCACATAATCTGGACCTAAAGCAATCACCTCACCAGACTCAAACCATCCCACTGGAGAGCGACACCTACACCCGTACAAAGCCTCAAACGGTGCCATCTGAATAGAAGACTGGTAGCTGTTATTATAAGCGAATTCTGCTAGGGGTAAATGGTCATCCCAATGACCATCAAAGTCCAGCGCACAAGCTCTCAACATATCCTCTAATATCTGAATAGTCCGCTCTGACTGGCCATCCGTCTGTGGGTGAAATGCAGTACTAAGCTGAACCTTAGTTCCCAACTCTCGCTGAAATGACTGCCAAAACTGTGCTGTGAACTGAGAGCCTCTATCAGAAATAATAGAAAGTGGAGTACCATGCAATCGGATAATATGCTCAATAAAAATCTGAGCCAACTTCTTTGCTGAATATGTAGTCTTCACTGCAATAAAGTGAGCAGACTTGGTAAGTCTATCAACCACCACCCAAACCGAGTCATGCTGTCTCAAAGTCCTAGGCAAACCAACAACAAAGTCCATAGTGATCATCTCCCACTTCCACTCGGGAATAGGTAATGCCTGGGATAAACCTGCGGGTCTCCTATGCTCGTACTTGACCTGCTGATAGTTTGAGCATCGAGACACGTGCTCAACAACATCCTTCTTCATTCCCTTCCACCAGTATAACTCACGAAGGTCATGATACATCTTAGTGGTACCAGGATGAATGGAATATCGCGAGCTATGTGCCTCATCCAATACCATCCGCTTCAAGTCATCAACATTAGGAACACACAAACGACCGTTGAGACGAAGGACACCATCATCACCAACTGTAAACTCTGACGCTCCCCCTCTTAGGGCCGTATCTCGCAACTCTAGCAAATAAGAATCCTCATATTGCCTCTCCTTGATCTGATTGGCAAGAGAGGATTGGGTCATCATACAACCAAATACTCTGTCAGGCGCTGGGCTGAATACTCTAACCCTCTGGTTAGTCAAGGACTGCAAATCAATCGCCAAGGGCCTCATATCAGCATCTAAATATGCAAGACTACCCATAGACTTCCGGCTCAATGCATCAGCTACAACATTGGCCTTTCCCGGGTGATAACGAATGGTAAGATCATAATCCTTGATCAACTCGAGCCATCTACGTTGCCTACCATTTAAATCCTTCTGATTAAATAGGTGTTGTAAGCTCTTGTGATCAGTGAAAATCTCACAAGGCTCACCATAAAGATAGTGCCTCCAGAGTTTCAAAGCAAACACAACCGCTGCTAACTCTAAGTCGTGGGTATGGTAGTTCTTCTCACTTAGCTTCAGCTGCCTCGATGCATATGCAATAACCCTGCCATTTTGCATTAAGACACACCCCAAACCGATACGAGAGGCATCACAATATACTACAAACCCACCTGAACCAGTAGGAAGAGTCAATACTGGAGCAGTAGTCAATAAGGATTTGAGCTTCTGAAAGCTCGCCTCACACTCCTCTGACCATCGAAACTGCACAGCTTTCTGAGTCAAACGGGTCAGCGGAGCTGCAATAGAAGAAAACCCCTGAACAAATCGCCGGTAGTACCCTGCCAAGCCAAGGAAACTACGTATCTCTGTAGGAGAAGTAGGTCGTGGCCAATTCTGAACTGCCTCAATTTTCTTCGGATCAACTTTAATGCCTTCACTAGATACAATGTGACCCAAGAATGCCACAGAATCTAACCAGAATTTGCATTTAGAGAACTTGGCGTACAACTTCTGATCCCGAAGTGTCTGCATAACAGCTCTCAAGTGCTCCGCATGCTCCGCTCGACTACGGGAATAAATCAAGATATCGTCAATAAAGACAATGACAAATAAGTCCAAGTAAGGCCTGAACACTCGGTTCATCAAATCCATAAAAGCTGCCGGGGCATTTGTAAGCCCAAATGACATAACCAGAAATTCATAGTGACCATAACGGGTCCGGAAGGCCGTCTTTGGGATATCACTCTCACGAATCTTCAACTGATGATAACCAGATCTCAAGTCAATCTTAGAAAAGAATCTAGCTCCTTGCAGCTGATCAAACAAGTCATCAATACGAGGTAACGGATACTTGTTCTTTATTGTCACCTTGTTCAGCTGCCTATAGTCAATACACATCCGCATCGAGCCATCTTTCTTCTTAACAAATAATACTGGAGCTCCCCAAGGTGAAACACTAGGTCTGATAAATCCCTTGCTAAGTAAATCCTGCAACTGCTCCTTTAATTCTCTCAGCTCAGCTGGAGCCATACGATAAGGAGGAATAGAGATAGGCTGCGTGCCCGGAACAACATCTATGCCAAATTCAATATCTCTATCAGGAGGAACACCCAGTAAATCCTCTGGAAACACATCAGCAAACTCACAAACAATAGGAATAGAATCAATAGACGGGGACTCAATGTTGGTATCCCGGATCAATGCCAGATAGGCTAAACACCCTTTGCCTAACATCCGTCTAGCCTTTATGAAAGATATAACCTTGCCCGAAGGTGCAAGATAAGAACCGTGCCACTCAACCGAGGGTGCACCTGGAATAGAAAGCCGGACTGTCTTGGCATGACAATCAAGAGTTGCGTAACAAGATGCCAACCAATCCATGCCCATGATCACATCATAGTCCACCATGTCAAGGACTAATAAATCAACAACGGTTTGCTGACCCTGGATAGAGACTACACAACCTGGATATACTCGATCTACCATAATAGACTCTCCAACCGGTGTCGAAACACAAAAGGGATCATTAATAAGCATATAATCAACATTGAAACCCGCAGCAAAATATGGTGATACATAGGAATAAGTGGAACCCGGATCAACAAGTGAATAAGCATCACGACCACATATAGAAATCATACCTGTGACCACAGCATTGGATGCCACCGCATCCTGCCTAGCTGGGAGAGCATAAATCTGATCCCTAGTCTGAGCCTGAGGGTGAGCACCACCTGAATATCCACCGCCTGATCGACCACCACCAGAATAACCGCTGCCGGGGTGACCACCGCTAGAATTACCACAACCTGAATGACCACCACCAGAAGAACCACGGCCTGAATAACCACGGCCTGAATAACTACCACCAGAATGACCACCACTAGGATAACTGCCACTTCCACGCCCATGACCTCTGCCTGGCTGTGGAGGACCCCTAGAGGCCAAGGGAGCTGCAGAAATACCAGGAGCATGGGTCAATGCCTGCGACTGAGGAGCTGGGTGACTAATAGCCTGATGAAGTCTAGGACAATCCCTCTTGAAATGTCCAATCTCCTTACAATGATGACAATTAATACCAGGACGATATGGCTGGGCCTGATAAGGCATCTGAAAATGACCCTGCTGTAAATGAGGAGCATACTGAATTTGCCCCTGATGAGTCATAGATGCGACATGAGATCCCTGTAATGTAGGATAAACCTGCCTATCTGAGGATCTGCCGTAGGAACCCTTGCCTCCAGATGAGGCTCCAGAATAATTACCTGAACCACGGGACTTCATACTGTCCCACTCTTCTCTATCCTGAATACGGTATCCCTCAATCCTCCTGGCTGTCTCGACTGCCTACTCAAATGAAATCCCAGAACCCACATCTCGTGCCATACGATCTTTCAAAGGAGGTGAAAGACCCTCAATGAATCTCTTCACCTATTCTGCCGTGGTGGAAATCAATATAGCCCCAAATCGAGATAACTCTGTGAAACGAATATAGTACTGAGTAACTGTCATGTCTCCCTGGCGAAGCTTCTCGAACTGTCTGCGCTTCTCATCTTTCAAGGTCATAGGCAAGAATACCTCATCGAACTTATGCACGAACTCTCTCCAAGTGAGCTTTGGTAACCCAGCTTCCCTGCCTGCCTTAAAAGATTTCCACCAGGCCTTAGCATGCCCTCTGAGCTGAAATGCCGTATATTCCACTCCATGTTCCTGAAGAAAACCAAAGGTAGATAGCATCTCCTCACAACTCTCAATAAAGTCAAGTGGATCTGCAGAAGCATCTGTACCAGAAAAAGTAGGGGGTTTCAACCTCTTAAACTGGTGAAGTCTACCTGTGTCAATACCCTGATTTGTGGTCTGAGGCGTCCCACCAATTATAAAAACATCTGGATCATGAAGACCTGTAGCAGCCTGAGTCTCTGGGGTGTGCGTAATCGGAGTTTTGATACCAACCCTAGCCTGATCTCGGGAAGTAGCTGGATCAACTGGTACACCCTGAGGGTACTGAGCCTTAAGAAATCCCAATATCTGTACCAAAGTGTCCTGAAGAACCGGGGTGGCTATAAATCCCCCATCAATAGGAATCGGACCTCCCTGAGCGTCTGGTACAACCGGCGGATCAACTGGTGGATCCTCTGGTACTAAATCATCATCCTGAACCTCCTCCCCTACAGCATGAGTGGCCCTAGCCCTAGGCTGAGTGGCTGTCTGAGTATAAGCTCGAGGACCACCCCTACCACGTCCTTTACCTCGGCCTCTGCCGCCACCTCTACCACCACCTCTCGGGGCAGCCTGTACCAGTGGTACTACCTCAGGTGCCTGTACTCCTGCTGCTGCGTCTGGCGCATTCACCCCTTGTTGTGATGAAGAAGCACGAGTAGTAACCATCTGTGAATTAGATAGTGGAATAAGTTAGCCTTTGACTTGAAATCTATACGCCCGAAACAGAAGAATGAATGAAGGGAAATTTTTTTCACTAAATGCCATATAGCCCCTCGTAGAGAAGTACAGACGTCTCCGTACCAATCAACAAGACTCTATTAGGCACTGTTCATGACTTATCAGGAAACTAGACCTAGGCTCTGATACCAATTGTCACGACCCAAAATCCTGGATAGTCGCGAGGGCACCCGAACTAACCCCATCGGGCGAACCCACTCTCTATATTAACATTTAATCTCAAAAATATTAAATAAAGAATATAATAAAATTCAAACGGTAATTTTTATTACTGAAATACGCGGAATATTCCCCAACACGAATGAAAGGTCTAGTCCTCTACCATAAGTCATGAACATCTATAAGATAAATACGAATAAAATATCCCGAATGTCTGAAACAGTAAATAACATGAATGAAAATAATAGAAAGGTGCGCCACCACGGAATGAGGATGGTTGGCTCACCGCTGATCAATAGGAAAATCTTCAACTCTGGCCACGGGGCTCGCTGGTGCTCGGAACCGTATCTGCCCGAACAGATAATAAAAAAAATAAAAAAAGAAAATAACGTAAGTCAAGAGGACTTAGTAGGTGGGTAGACTAGTTCCTATGAAAGACAGGAAACTAGTCTAAGCAATAAATTAACAGAATAGAGGAGGGAGAAAAGAAACATATTATAATTCGCTATTCAAATATTTCATCTAATCACCCATTCAACATCAATAAACCTCATTCAAGGACCAACAATTAAACTCAATTAAATAACCAGCAGAATATGTGGGCTAACTCCGAAAAAGATGTGATAGTGGACCAACTCCGAGGCTATCAAATGGACAAACTCCGAAACATTATCAATTGGACCAACTCCGACATACCAAAGTAATCATAAATTTTCATGTCAAACATACACATAAATTGCAATAATTTAAACAACAACCAGGGAAAACAACACATATTCCAAGTAGATATTTAAACACAACGAAAAGGTGTAAAAGGTTACACCTAGGGCAGTGCACATACAAGGAACGTATGTACAATATCCCGCGTGGACTAGTTCCACCAAAGAAAGGGATAGAACCACCTACCTCTATTCAAATTAGCAAACACTACTCAACGATCTTCTTCCCCTGCCGAATCTCCTCCAAACGTTCTTGCTCTAAGTAAAATAACGAAATGCATAATTAATATATTGCGTTGATTCACCTTCCTGAATCTAAATTATAAGCAATTCAATCTTGATAAGATTGTATACAGTGATAAAAGTAATATTCTTTTCACAATAATTATCTTGACGTAGGATAAGAAAATAAAATACTAACGACTGAAAGTCATGAGAATCAAGTTTTATCCAATTAGAAGCAGACCTCAAATTTTTAGCTTCTGCTTTCAAAACCAACTTTGTATGTACTCAACTATTTACCATTATGGCAATAGTGATGAGGTGCTTCATCATTAAATTAGTTACTGCCTACATGACTTAATAAAATATATAAACAAAAATGAACAATGGCTTCAACTCCCTCACTTACGCCTAGCAGCCATGATTAACACTTAAAACTCATCCCACTCACAACTCATCATTATCTATTTATTGCTTTTCTCAATCGTCACCAAATTATGAAGCCAACATCATTACGTCTTTTGACACATACTTCAACTTATAAACAATGCCTACTTCCACTCACCAACTATAATATTTAAGAAATACTGTAAGGGAAAGCATTCATACCTGCTATAGGAGAAGCCTTGAAACTGTTTCTCGTATGCGTTGGCCGAATAAGATGTAATTTTCCCGTTTCAACTCAAAACCTAGAATTTTGTATTAGATAGTTCTGATGTCCACTAGTTATGCGTGACCCCCACTTCTCCATTATTATATTGTATTAATTTAATACTTAAATACCATCTAATAAGGATAATGCCTATTAGGCCCAACAATTACTCTTAATTATATCTCCAACCCTTCTTTCAACTTATAAATTACGCAAGTAATTATTCTATGGTAATAATTAAAATAAATGTACCGAAACTAACAGAATAACTAGTAAAAATGATACTTGTAAAATATCGGGTCATTACAGAGTCCCATCGGAGGAACCAGTTCCCAATCCCATCAGGAAACTCAAATCATAACGGCTCTTTTCCGGGAGACTCCCAAGAGTTCTTTAACGTCTGAAATTCCTTCAATGAGGTAATAGTATCCGTTTTTCACTCAATATCTACTACTTATCTCACTCTATATAAACACTCCTACTTCTTCATTATTTTTCACTGTGCTCATAATCAAATTCACAACAATTTCAGAAAAAATAGTGAATTATCTCTCAAAACGTATACTTATGTCTCTCTCACCTGAAAACTCACCATACATTCCCATTTTTGATCAACCACAAATTCCCAACCCTCCTTCACCCATGGACACAACAACACAAATCTCTGAACAACAGATTCACCAAAATCCTGAGGCAGAAATTCAGGGGGAAGGACCAGTTCCCACTACTGAATCGATTTTAGAACAAGTTGAGGACTTGTCCAGGGCTATGATTGTCTATCAATATCAGGTAAACTATGTTTCTCCTTTAAATGTAGTTGAAGATTAAGGGGATAATGTAGAGGAGTTCTGAACTATTCCTGTGGGGGAAAGTGAAACTGTTAAATGTTTGGAGGCTCTCATGCATGGGTCACCAGGGTCTCCAGTGGCTGCTTTTAGAGCACCCATGGAGGATGAGAATGTTGTGATTTAAGATGATGACATGAGTGAAAGTGAAAGACCAATTATTGACCTAATTAACATAAGGAGTCTGAAAAGAAAACTTGCTAGAAAGGATCCAATTGATGCTGAGTTGTCTGCTGAGATTGCTGCTAAGTTGAAAAAGATTGGTGATAGCTATAAGCCAGGGCTTAAGAAAAAGGGTGAAAGTTCTTCCAAGGCGACATGAACTATTCCTTCTGCTTTTACCCCTACTAGTGGGGCTAGGAGAACAAAAAGTGCAGTCAAGGCTGCAGATGAAAAATTGGCTGCTGTAATGGAAAAGAGTAGGAAAGGAAAGGGAAAGCAGGTTGTTAATCCTGTTGTTGAAGAAGAAACTGAGTGTGTAGAAAAAGAAAGGGAGCTTGTGGATGAAGAAGATGATGTGATGGAGGATGTTGAGGAAGTTGTTCCTCAGTCTAAAAAGAGGAAAGTTACACAAGGGCGTGTGACAAGGAGATCTGTGAAAGCTGCTGATGGAAAATCTTCTAAGAGGACCAGGTCTTCACAAAGAACTTTGGTTGATGAAAGTTCTGATTCTAGTTTTGATGAGTCTGTTGTTGGTAAAGATAGTGAAAGTGAGGATGAGGGAGATGAAATTCAACATTGTGTTCATGATGACATTATAATGAGGAAAGTTCTGAAAGGAAGGGTATTCTCTGATGTTGAGGAAGAGGGTATGCTGTGGTTGCTGCAAAAGCGGCATGTTCAAGGCTGGAGGGACATGGTCCTTCAGATAAAAGGTAAGTGTGCAAAGGTGATGGTTCGGGAATTTTACAAAAATTATTCCATCAAAAAGGATAGGATCATCACTTCTGTCCATGACCAAGAAATCATCTTTGATACTAAGGAGTTGGGTGAATTTCTAGGTATTCCATCAGTAGGGTATGAAAGCTACATCAAAAAGGTGTGGCCTGATTTGACAAATCTCCCTACTGGTTTGGAAATCACTAGGAAATTTGCTGAAAATGATGAGGAGGAGAAGCCCAGGGCTGTGCAGAAGAGTGAAATGCACCCTCAGCACCAAGTGTTGTTTGAATTTGTGAACAGGATACTGTTGCCAAGGCAGGAGAAGAGAGGGATTCCTAGTTTTATGGACCTGGTCCTTATTGAACTGCAGGACAGTGATAAGCAGATTAACTGGCCCAGGTCCATGATTCATCTTATTAAGAGTGTTGTTACTGGAAAGAAAAAACACTCATTGCCCTTTGGTTTTACCCTGACTGATCTGTTTGCTAAATTGGGAATTCCTTTAGATGGGGTAGTAAATGTTACAAAGAAGGAAAAATTTGGTCGTGCTACCCTGATCAGCTGTGATTGGCATGTTCAAGCTGATCCTCCACTGGCTGGTGTTGGCAAACAGCCTTTGAACAACAAGGTGAGGACCTTGAGGAAACAAGTTTCCAACAAGCTGCTGAGATAGCTAGGTTGGAGGAAGAGATGAATTACTAGAGTAGCAGATTGGGGATGGGGATTGGCTAAAGCATCACCACAACTAGAGTAGCAGTGACGCCGTTGGCATCTCGTCGCCAGAGAAGCTAAGCTGGTAGTCGCTCCTCTTCCTCAGATCCCGTGGCCATGTTTCTATTGGGTGTTGCTACTTTTCTCTTGAGGGTCGACCCGATGTAGCTACTTTGTTTTGCTGTGATTTCATTATCACAATTGGTGTTATCACCAAAAAATCATCCCCATCGCCGAGAGCCTCTGTTCTTGTTGATTTGTTCTGAGACTGAAAAGGGTTAACATAGTCGCAGTGACGCCACTATGTTAGCTTGGATAAGCTGGAAGTTTTGACTGATGACTAAGGAACAGATCCAAGGACATGTTCCTTTGAATCACTGCAGCTGAATAAATATTTCATGCAAAATCATTTAAGCGAGAGTATAAATTATTATCCTAAATCTAATATTTATCTTGATAATTATGCAGGATTACACGAGATATGAAAAGATTGCATAAGAGTGGATAAGAGCTAAGGGATTTCGGGTAACCAAGGGAAGAGTTCAATTAGGACTCAAACTCTTGGAAGCTTTGGAGTTCTAATTGCGTAAAACCTCTTGGGTTTTGGAAGCTATAAAAGCAGAAGTATTTTAGCTGTTGAAGTATGCACAAATACAGAGAGAATTGAGCTATAGCATTGAAAGAGTCTTCGTCTTGTTTGTGTAATCATTAAGCTACAGGGAACTAAGTAAAGAACTTGTTCTTTAGATTGAGTCTTGTCAAAGTTCAGTCTTAGTTTATCTGTAGTAGGTACTATCGAGTTGTTTCATCTTAATTCAAGTCGTGTACTTGAAGAAACTTCACTGATCGTGAAAGGGGTCACTAGAGGATTAGAGTTATTCCTAGGTTAGTAAGAAGGTAGTCTCTTAACCAAGCGAGTCTTTTACATAGTTAAGTTGAAATCCTACTTGGAAGAGTAGGTCGTGGTTTTTTGATCTCTAGTTAACGGGGTTCTTCCACGCTAACATCAAGTGTTCGTTTGCTTACAATTTTAATTCCGCATATAATAAAGTAAAGGAACACATTGAAGAAACTGGTCCTTAAAATAGTAAGTGGTGTGTTTTGGGAAATAACACACTACGGCTTGGAAGCCGCTCCTCCCCCCGTCTATCTTGTTCGTTGTCACCACTCCCTAGTTCCACCAGAAACGACCCCGTTCTTGAATTTTTTGTTGTTGTTGGATTGATGTTAATCCATTGATTGATTTTGAATTTGACTGGTGATTCGGTTAAGGCATCGTTTGGCTTTTTGGGCTATAATTGATAGTTGTTTCTGGAATTATTCGTCAAGTTTGACTTGCTTGGAAATACAGGAATATTGGTGCACTAATTCTCTAATTTGACCGGATGTTAGGCTGGAATTCTTAGCCTATGCAAATATTTTTGTTTGAGACCTTTGGCACTGATTTGAATGGATGCTACACCGTTCGACCGATGACAATTTGGAGGCCAACTGTCCCGTCTCGATACGTATGCAAGTCCTATTTCGTTAAAGACAATATCCCTTTATGTGTCCCTCCGAAAATAAAAAGGCGATGACGATACGTTTACTTAGGATTGGAGGTTCTTGGCATGGCAAACCGACCCGAGCTCCGTATTTGCAGCCGCACCAACGTCCCTAGCCTCCACTTGATGCAATACAACATTCTGATCCTAAAATTTTATAAAATGTTTTTTCCCCTTTATTGTTATTATTACTATCACTATTATTATATTGTTGTTACTAACATCATTATTATTATTATTATTATTTTTTATTATTATTATTATTATTATTATTATTATTATTATTATTATTATTATTAATACCATTATTACTATTATTATTAACATTTTTTTTATTATTTTTATTTTTATGTTATTAACACTAATCAATTTTATTTTTGCGAGGTACCTTTGCATACGTTAAAGACGACACTCCAGAGACGCCTCGAACTCAATTTATTATTGTATTTTTAAATTGTTGTCTTATTTTTTATTTTTGACATACTAACTGATTTGTTTTCGTTTTGCGATGTATGTTTCTGGTTGAGATTTACCAAAGGAAAAGCAATTAGTGAATCATACCTTTTTAGTTATTATATGTATATTGCTTAGTTAGATTATATTTTCAATTCCAATTATTTAGTCCAGCCAGTAACCATATTTGGTAAAACTCGAGAGGTGCCTAACACCTTCCTTTCGGGTTAACTTGAACCCTTACCTAGAATTTCTTACTTGTAGACTAAGTTTTGGAGTTAATTATAAAATTGGCTAGAAACAAAAGTAGGTGCCCTAATACGCCTAGTTAAAAAATATGTTAGGTGGCGACTCCATGTCTTTACCCATGATTTCCAATAAGTCGAGTCCTATTTCGAACTCTACCGGGTTCCGGAATAAATAGGTGCCGACACCCATTAGATCCTTACTGAAGCAAGAATGCTTCTCACCTACTAAAGCTATGAAATTTCATTAGAGCTCTTGCTGAAACTTTGAAAGAATGCAAATCAAAAAGCGGATATGATTTCTAAGAATAGTAAGGAACGACATTTACCATTAGACGTTGAACTACTACTAATAATCTCCATTTAAGTGTGATTGGACTGAAGTTCATCTTGGTGACCTTTTTGGACTTACTCGATCGTAGTACTTGGACCGTCTTTGAGGTAAGTGAGACTTGACCTCTATTTTTCTTGCTTTGCTAAAAGGACATGATTTGAACTTGCATAATGAGTTACGAGCTTCTAAACAATTAGTACGTTGTGGCATAAGCGCATACTTGTTTACCTTACTTGAATGACCAAATTAACTTTACAACATTTGGTATTGAGTTGAATATGGTATTACATCGTGATTTACTACTTTTGAGTAAAATAGCATAGTGTTTATATATGTACTCCTTGTGCGTTTAACACAACATATGTTTCTTTCTATACTGTGAAGCTGTATATATATAATTTGGACCATCTGTATTATAGTTATATTTTCTCATTGATATCTGGACTGCGGGGAAACTGGTATAGCCTTATTTGGTGAGGGTCTATGCCATTAGATAAATTTAGCCATTGGTCTAACTTTATATGGTGAGGGCCTATGTTATAGGTTTTATGAGCCACTGGTCTAGCCACAAAGATGGTGAGGGCCTATGCTATTATGTTGTATACTATTGTAAAGGGAAAGTTGAGAAATTATAGTGAATAATGGTACTTGAGTATTCCTTTATCATATTATTGTAAGTTGATGAATGTGGATTGAAATGGTTTGAATTGTTGGGTATTTATAGGAGTAAAGAGAGGCAACCGAAAAGTTTGTGTGGACGTGACTGGTCAGCAACTTGTATTGTAGCCATTTGCTGTATTGGTATTTGAGCAACTTATATTGTAGCCGTTTGTATATTTTAAATTTTGAATGTGTGGTTCGGAACGTCAGCCTATATAAGTATAATTCACGTAACGTATCATTGACAAGATGTTCCGAACATCTATTCGACCTAGCAGCAACCTAGTGTAGGTATTTGGTGTGTTGGTATTTGCAACTTGCATTGTAGCCATTTTTGTATTTCAAATTTTAAATGTATAGTTCGGAACGTCAGCGTACATAAGTATAATTCGCGTAACTTATCCTTTAAAAGATGTTCCGAACATCCTTTCGATCTAGCCCAAACTCGTAATCAATTATTACATTATACGCGTGAACAATATTTATTTACCAACGATAATAAAATATACCACCAAATACATTATATATCCGTTCATTATTTATCAAACCAGTTTACAAAAATATATCAAACATCCAGTTGAAAATGTCTAGTAGATTCGTTAATAGTGGCAGTGTAGTACCATTTTGTCGATGTGGAGATTATGCGAAGTTAACAACATCGTGGACTCAAGTAAACCTAGGAAGGAGGTTTTATGGATGCAAATATGGAGAGGTTAGTTGATGGGTTTATTTTTTTCTTGTATTTATTTGTTTGTTGTATTTATTTTTTTCGACAACTCTTGTATTTATTTTCTTCTTTTTACATAGGCAAGGGCTGCAACTATTTTAGATGGCATGATGAAGAGATGTCAGATCAAGTGAAGAGAGTAATATTGGGTCTACTTAAGAAGTTGAAATCTGTTGAAGAAGAGAGGAAAGAGGCACGATTATGGCGAAAAAAGTTGGGTTTTGTGGTAGTGCTAATTGTTCTCATATTTTATACTTGGATAAAGTGTCGGTTCATAGTTTAGGTTCTATTTATTTCCACTTGTTATGTTTTGTGTACTAATGATCAAGAAATTTCATTTGAACTTATTATGTTGTCAAATAAATTATGATTGTACCGTAAGTTGTTCCGCACGATACACTATATTTCAATCATATATCTATCTGTTCTGAACATTTTGAAAAACTATACGATGAAGATGGTAACAATGAAACGAGGGCGCTCCGAACGACAGATGATAGATGGATCATTTCTAGTGATAATGCTCATCAACTCTCACTCTAACTACTTTAAGTGGTCTTTTGTGGTGAAATTTGATGAATTTGTCACTCTTACAAGTATAATTGGTCACTTATACTGATATTATCATCATCATAATTTGTCACTCTAACTATTCTAATTGGGAAACAATACGATGACGATAGAAACAATTAAAGACCGTGCTCGGAACGATTCATTAAATGTGACAAACATCAATTCGATGTTCGGAACAACACTATGATGGATGGATTATCATTTTTCACTCTAACAAGTATAATGGGTCATTTCTAGTCATTATCATCATAATTTGTGACTTTAACAAGTATAATGGGTCATTTCTAGTGAAAATGATCATCACTTCTCACTCTTACAAGTATGATTGGTCATTTCTATTGATAATGATCATCATTTCTCACTATAACAAGTATAATTGGTCCTTTGTACTGATAATGATCATCATTTCTCACTCTAACAACTATTATTGGTCATTTCTAGTGAAAATGATCATCACTTGTCACTCTTACAAGTATAATTGGTCATTTCTACTGATAATTGATCATCATTTCTCACTCTAACAACTATTATTTGTCATTTTTAGTGATAATGATTATCACTTGTCACTCTAACTACTCTAAGTGGTCATTTCTAGGAAAATGATCATCACTTGTCACTCTTACAAGTATAATGGGTCATTTCTAGTGATAATGATCATCATTTCTCACTCTAACAACTGTAATTGGTCATTTCTACTGATAATGATCATCATTTGTCACTCTAGCTACTCTTTCTCACTCTAACAACTGCAATTGGTCATTTCTACTGATAATGATCATCATTTGTCACTCTAGCTACTCTAAATGGTCATTTCTAGTGATAATGATCATCACTTGTCACTCTAACTACTATGAGTGGTCATTTCTAGTGAAAATGATCATCACTTGTCACTCTTACAAGTATAGTGGGTCATTTCTAGTGATAGTGATCATTATTTCTCACTCTAACAAGTACAATTGGTCATTTCTAGCGATAATGATCATCATTTGTCACTCTAGCTACTCTAAATGGTCGTTTATAGTAATAATCAACATCATTTGTCACTCTAACAAGCATAATTGGTCATTTCTAGTGATAATGATCATCATTTCTCACTCTAAGTGGTCTTTTGTGGTGAAAGTTGATGAATTTGTCACTCTTACAAGTATAATTGGCCACTTATAGTGATATTATCATCATAAATAACAATACGATGAAGATAGAAATAATTAAAGGCCGTGCTCAGAACGACTCTATAAATGTGACAAACATCTATTCGATGTTCGGAACAACACTATGATGGATGGATCATCATTTGTCACTCTAACAAATATAATGGGTCATTTCTAGTCATTATCATCATAATTTGTCACTTTTACAGGTATAATTGGTTATTTCTAGTGAAAATGATCATCACTTCTCACTCTAACTACTCTAATTAGAAAACAATACGATGAAGATAGTAACAATTAAACAACACACTCCGAACGACAGTATTAATGTGACAAATATCAATAAATTGTTTGAAATAACCCTATGATAGATGATCATCACTTGTCACTCTTACAAATATAATTGGTCATTTCTAGTGAAAAAGATCATCACTTGTCACTCTTACAAGTATAATTGGTCATTTCTACTTATAATGGTCATCATTTCTCACTCTAACAACTATAATTGGTCTTTTTAAGCGAAAATGATCATCATTTGTCACTATTACAGGTATAAATGGTTTATTTATAGTGATAATGATCATCATTTGTCAATATAACAAGTATAAATGGTCTTTTCTACTTAAAATGATCATAATTTCTCACTCTAACAAGTATAATTGGTCATGTATAGTGATAATAATCTTCATTTATCTCTGGAACATACTTGTGCCGTTCCGAACGTAAAATTTAGTGTTGGAACACATTTTTTATATTCTGAACTAATAGTAAGATTTTATTAACTTTTCCAGAAATGGAGGATTAGAACAAGAGGTCATTTGGAATATCTAATTGTAATATTCTAAACGAAAGTTGATGTGTTGCGAACTATAAGCAAATATGATGGTTTGGAGATACAATTTAATAATACTAATCAAATACCTTCATAATAATACTAATGGAAGAGAGATAACAATAGCATCTTGATAAACATTACAACTACTTAAACAATTAATATATAATAGCATCTCGATTATTATTTTGGCCAGCAACACCTCCACCGAAATGATTTTCTAAAAGCCTCTCAATCCGGTCTAACTGCAATTGCATATCTTCAAGTTTTGTCTCAAGTGTTTGAATGGCCCTATCACTATTATCTGCAACCTCCATAATGTCAACGACTTCAAAGTACACGTCTAGCAGTCTAGTAGGAACCGACTTGTTTGGATGGTGTCAGACTCGGTGGTACTTATTCCATGCATCGTTCAATGCATCATTGTTACGGTTGGTCATCTGCATGCAAGTTGTTTTAAAAAAATCAAAGTGGATTTATGTTAAAGGAAATGTAAATAGTAATGATTTAGAAATTGTTTTAAAAAAATTTATACACTCACACACATACACTTAAAACCACAAAAAATACTTAGAAAATATGGACAAATTGAGTAGCTCAACTTGTTCTTCGTTGATGTAGAAAATGAAGGTATATACTTGGTAAATGCTACGACTATGAATTGTGAACTTAGTTCATCAAGGTATATACTTGGTTTGTAGTGCCTTTTCAGTAACAGATTGAAATGAAGAGACACATCTTTTACAAATGTGAATATGTTTTGACGTGACTGTTGCAGCAACTTGTATTGTAGCTGTTTGGTGTATTGGTATGTGAGCAACTTGTATTGTAGTCGTTTATGTATTTCAAATTTTGAGTGGCTTGTTCGGAAAGCCAGCGTATATAAATATGATATAATTTAAAATATCCTTGACAAGATGTTCCGAACATCATTTCGAAGGTAGTACTTGGTAAATGCTACGACTATGAATTGTGAACGAATATTAAGATTTTCTTATATTTGTAGCGCCTTTACTGATGTTCTGAACGAATATCAGGATTTTCTTAACTTTTCCAGAATGGAGGATTAAAACAAGAAGTCGTTCGGAACATCACATTATAATATCCTAAACGACAGTTATGTGTTGCGAACAATAAGAAAATATGTGCACAACATAAATTTAAAATGCGGTAAAGCAAATATGTACACAACATAAATTAATACTGTAGCAAAGCAAATATGTACACAACATAAATTATTCAACTAGGACGAAAAGTCCATTATACAATTCAAATTGAAATCCAAATAAATGAAATTGTTCAAACATTACAACGAGGACAAAGCTTCGTCCAATTCACAAATTCAATTTGTAGGCTGACTTGTAGCTTCAGTTCTACTACGACCAACGGGGCATATAGTTTTTTTTGACCATATCTCTTGCAGTTGCCACATTTATTTTTTCTCTTTGGAAGACGCTCCCCAATAGATCGAATCCAGTTAACCTTTCTCCTTCCTGGCTTGTTTGGCTTGGGGGTGGAGGAACTGGATAAAGTATCTCATCAGCAGGGACGACCTATGATTCTTCAGGAGGTACTGCATTGACAGGCTCTGTATAGACAAGTATGTATGCTTGTGTTGTGTAATATCTAGAACTGTATTCATATACTCTACTTCCATATTCATCACCATAAAACCCCCTAATTGTTGCCATAACATGTACACAAGGTAACTCATCAAGATCAAACTCCCTACACGTACATGTCCTCTTATATAGATCAACTTCTGCCTCAAACCCTGTACTAATGATTTTGAAACCATAAGTTCCCTTCATGTTGACAACTATCTTATCTCCCATTTCTTTATTCTTCCCTATTTTTTTCAACGTCTGGGACGCATAAATTTGGGTGGTTGATTAACTTCATAGCCCTAGTGTAGATTTTTTTTTGCAAAGTTCCTACCTATATCTTTCGAGAGGGCAGCAATTGGGTATTCTCTTTGCTCCTTCATCATGGAATTAATGGACTCAGCTATGTTTGATGTCATAACTTCAAACCTATTAAAAAGAACAAATAGTATAATAATCCACTAGATGTTCCTAACATAAAGCACAAGTGCAGAACGACAATAAGAAGTGCGGAATATTCATGATGTTCCTAACATTAAGCACAAGTGCAGAATGATAAGAAGAAGTGCGGAACATCTATAAAAAAGTAAATATTCCTACAAAATAATCAATGATATGTTCAGAACGTCGTGTGAGACGTTTGGAACAGAATAGGAAAGCATGACAGTAATATAAGACCTTGTTATTATAGTTTACCTGTTTCTTGGAAATATAATCTGCTCCAACTATGATAGCCAACAACATTTTCAAGATAATCTGCTACCCTCTAATCAATAGTCCTGATCTCATTCATAGCATCAGTGAACTCCTCTACCTTGTATGCCTTTTCTGCAGTGTAGTATTTATGAAGATTGATTCTAAACTGAAACCTCGATCAGATGTTTTCACCAAGGTGCCCCATGCAAACTCCATAGCGTGCAGAAGGAAACATTTGGGCGACCATCTTCGAGATTCTCGGATGTCTATCCGAAACAATATACAACTCTTCATTATCTGAAACTATGCTGCATAATTGTTCAAAAAAGTACTCATACGAGGCGTCACACTCTTTGTCAACAACACAAAAAGAAACAGGGAATACGTGACTCATTGCATCCTGAGCAACAGCAAACAACAACACATTTCCATACTCGCCAGACAAATGTGTACCGTCAACGGCTAGGACTTTTCTCACGCAAGTTAATCCCACGCTCCATAAGAGAGAGAAAAATACAAGAACTTCCTTGTGCTAGAAAGCCTCAAATATGTCTTGGTTCCTGGATTCTTACTACTATATAAGCATAAGCATCTAGAATTTCAATACCTTTCTCATGTGTCCCCCGTGTCAAAGCCTTTACAAATTGGCAACTCCTAAGACACTTTCAGTAGCTAACCTTACAACCCAAATCAGTGTTAAGGGACTCCTTGACATCTTTTGTGGCTGGACCTTTTTCCATTAAATATTTACCTTTCATAAACTCACCAATTATCTAGGCAGAGGCGTGTGAATTATGACTGGAATGATGTTGGACACCGCATGTGTGCCAGTTATTGTAAACACTAATGTAGAACCTATCATTAATTTTATGACTCATTGCCCTTATCCACCATTTGCATTTCACATATAAAACATCTAGCATTTAAAATCTTTGCAGTATTCTTCAATGCTTTGTAATTAAAACGATGTTTAACTGCTGCAACCTTCAATTGGGTGACCAATTCTTTCTTAGTGGCGAAAGTCATACCTTTTTCAAAACCTGTGCCATCGACGAAGTGAAAAATCAGCTCGCTGCTTTGTGTTGGAAACACAGGGGTATACATGGCAGGATCTTCCTTTGCATATTTTTCTTCTTCTTCTTCTTCTTCTTCTTCTTCTTCTTCTTCTTCTTCTTCTTCTACATCTATGCCTCATCTGTCTTCTTCTACCCCTCCTCCTTTGTCTTCTTCTACTTCCTCATGTATGTCATCCAACACTTACTAAAATCATGCCCTCCACTATTTGGCATTTCTTGGTCATTAGAACCAACATATTCCTCCGTCGTAGAAACCAAAATTATTCTTAGAGTAGGCCTAGCACCATTACAATCAACATCATCCATATAAAAGCGTACATCATCATCATTTCTTATTATAACGGGTGGAGTCTTTTGATTTGCGGCAACACTCAGCATGTAAGTAGAGAAGAAAGAGGGAAAAAAAACCCCTAACTCTTTAAATAAGAATATGGGACAACTATTTCTTTTTTCTTTTCTTTTATTCCCAAAAAGTGTTAATTTGTCATTATTGGGTTAATTAGTGGGGCCATGGGTAATTTCGTAGGTTTTAAAACTTGTGGGGTGAAAATAACGGGGCAAGAGTGAAACATTTTCAAACTTTCCCTCTCCCCCATCATATCAGCAGTCATATACTCCCCTCACTTGCTCTCTCATAATTTCTACACACTTCCCCATTTTCTCTCTTTCTCTCTCTCTTAAAACAAAGAACTCAAACGAAAAAACTACTTCAAAATCTCCGATTCCAGTCCATTGTTCCAGTTCATTTTCATTTTAGCGAAATTTCTAATCATCGCTGAGTGGGTAACGTGGTTCCATCAAAATCAAGGTAAATTTTGACGTTTTTGATGAAATTTCACTGTGTGTCGATAAAAAGTGTATTTTAGTTCTGCTTTTGTCTGGTGCTTTTACATTGCTTAGTATCACTAGTTTTTGTGGATTTTTTTATGGTTAACTTCACATGCAAACTAGTAAAATTGGTGGTTGTAAAGAATCATCGTTGTTGTGCACAAACATCGGCGTTATATGTGTGCACTTATGGCTTGATGTGTACACATAAGGGTTGATGTGTACATATCTAAATTTATGTTGAACATATCTGCTTAAATGGTCCGTGGTGATGATGGTCACAAATTGTGCACATAATTTAATATGTGCACACATATTTTTAATATGTGCATACATATTAATTTATGTGTGCACATATTAAATTATGTGTGCACATATCAAAATATGTGTGCACATTATTTAGCTAGTACAACATCATTGTAGTCTTTGCACATATTATAATATGTGTGCATATATTATAGTACGTGTGCACATAAAAAGAATATGTGTGCACATCTTAATTTATATGTGCATCATCTAATCTTTTATGTATTCTATGTTCCTTATATTTTTGTTTAACTTTGTTTTGTAGATAAAATGGTTAGTACTCATAGTGGTAGTGCAAACAAGACACAGTCACAGGGGTCTATTCATCTACGGAGTAGTAAGAGGAAGAGGGATGATAAGGAAATCCAGACGGCTCAAGCCGCTAGCAAAAGACCTGCTAGTACGGAGTGTAACGAGGAGCAGGGGGAAAGCCAAGTTAGCATTGATATGAATCATCCAGAATAGTTGCATGAACGAGACCAGGCCGTTGGTGATGCAGTAGCAGATGATGAAGTTGGAGTAGCGGAATTATCTTATGATGACAGTGTAGTTAGTAGTACAGCAGAAGAAAGAGGATAACCACAAATTGAAAGAGGTGCTGGTAGAGATGAAGAAGGAAGAGAAGATGTTCAAATTGGACAAATAGAAGCAGGTAGTTATGGAGCAGATGACAGAGAAGGAGCAAATCAAGCACAAATTGAAGGAGGTGGTATTAGAGAAGAAGAAGCAGGTGAAACTGGGCGTGAAACTGAAGAAGGTGTTGGTAGTGGTAGAGTAGAAGAAGAAAGAGGACAATTAGAAGCAGGTGATGGTAGTTGTGGTGCAGGAGAAAGAGAAAGACAAGTTGAAGCAGGTGATGGTGAAGCAGTAGAAAGAGAATAAGAAAGAGGGCAAGATGATTAGACTGGAGAAAATAAAGCAGGTGAGGCTGGTGAAGCTGGAGAAGAAAGAGTAGCTATTGAAACTGGAGAAGAAAAAGCTGCAGAAAAAGAAGTTGCAGAAAACGAAGTTGGTGGTGTAGGAGAAAATTTCAATCCTGATATTGCTGTTGGTAATGTTTTAAGGGAACTAGGTGGTGCTGATCAAGATGAGTCAGCAGAGAAAATAGGAGAAGAGGATGTAGAAATGGCAATAGGTGAAGACGTCGCTGATCAAGTTGGAGAATTCGTCAAACTAATGCGGCAGATGTGTACACATATTATGATATGTGTGCACATATTGTAATAGGTGTACACATATTACAATATGTGCACACATATCATGATATGTGCCAACATCTCATTATAGTTGCACATATTATAATATGTGCACACATATCATAATATGTGTGCACATATAATATTATGTGTTCACATAATACTAGATGTGTACATCTCATTATATGTGTGCACATATTATGAGATGTGCTCATATCTCTCTGTTTGATGATTAATTCATGCAGTCAGTAATGTATTCTGAATGTGCAGGTTCATGGTGAGGTTGCGTTCACTCCTCAGAAAAACCTGAGGATGCATATGGACGTACATGGCGAGACGAAAGTGTCTAGATTTGCTGTGAGATCCTCCATCTCTGGTTCCTTTGCCGCTTTTAGAAAACTCTTGAAAACCCTTAAATTTGAGGACAGTTTCAGAAATAGCGTATTTGGTCACCTATTGGAGTTGAATAGCAATGCCATTTTTGCTCCAAAATTAGTCCATGGCCTCCGGGAACGCGCAATCGTTTGTGGAAAGAAGAAGGAATTGTGGGTCAACTTTACCGGATTGCCTGTTCATTTTGGCCTCCAAGAATTTGCATTGATGACTGGTCTGCAGTGTCACTCTTTCCCGTCTGACGAATTTATAACTGGGTAGGTTGCTAAGAGGGGTGAAGCTTTATGGTTCGCGATAACCAATGAGGGCAAGCAGAAATCTGTTACAGTAGAGCAACTACTGGAGCAGATCGAGACAAGCACAACCATTAATAGACCGCACAAGTTTCGCCTTTGCTTGGCTTGGTTTGCACACGCAATTCTTTGTGCCAAATATAAGCGTACCAAAAAGTATGTCCACCTAGCATCCAGGCCCAACACACACTTCAATGAATATCCATTGGGCAGAGAGAGCTTTGACCAAACAACTAAGTATCTTCTTATACAGTCTGTGGATAAAAAGAATTTCACCCTATATGGCTTTCCTTGGGCATTCATTGCCTGGGCATATGAAGCCATTCCTTTCGCTGAGGCACGGTGAATTTCCTGAGTTGCCCACAGAGCCAAGGATGATACGGTGGATGTCAGACAAGCAAGAGCGTGAGTGCGACTAGTTGTTCTGCAATGCTGTTAACCCGGTAAGTCTGTAGTTTATATGCAGTCAAAGTCAATTTATGTGTACACACAAATAATATGTGTACACATCATGATTTAAGTGTGCACATATATATTATATGTACACGTTTAATGATTTATGTGTGCACATATTTTATAGGTGTACACATAATGTTTTATGAGTTCTCATAATGCAGCACCATAATTGATGTTGATCCTTCTATAATATGTGTACACATAATGATCTACGTGTGCACATATTGTGAGATGTTTGCACATATTATATAAAGCTAAAACTTCTATCTATTCATCTCATTTGTGATGTCTTTTTTTCTCTTTTTTTTGGTTGATGGGGGGTGCAGGTTGTGACCCCTTGCCTTGTTCCAACTCCTAGCGAGATAGAGAAGGATTTCATGAAAAAGTTTGTTCCGTATGAAGATGTGGAGGATGAAGTGATTGATAGGCTGACTGAAAAGTTGGATGGTGTTAGTAGACTGACTTTGGCAGTTCAAATTCTAATGGATGGGCATGAAGATGGTTCAAGAGTTAATGTTGGAGCTTTAAGAGATCGTGGTGATGGTGGAGATTTTAGATAAGGTGGTTTGAATTATTTTGCAGATGTTGAAGTTCATGTACAAGATGTTGCTGCAGAGCATGAAGTTGCCAAACGTGTGAGCTTCAGTGCTTTTGGTGGTGGTGGTCATAATAGAGGTTTTGAAAGATCATTTGGTTCTGTAGGTGATGGTGGAGAAGGTACGTCAAGATCCCATTATTGTTGCCAATGTAAATTGTGCCAAGACTGCAAAGAAGAAAGAGATAAAGAGAAACAAATGTTGAATGATATGAAGGAGGTCCTTGATTCCCTTCTACAATGGATTATCCTTATGTACATCTTATAAAGAGGAGGGCAAGGATGGTGAAGAACAAAAAGACCACTCCGGTTGCAAAGAAGGTTTGTGAAATTATCCAGGAAGAGGTTCAGGAACATGTTGAGGAGCGACTTCCTTTTAATATTTATAGGTGTGTTGATCCGGCAAAGAAAAAAGCTTTTGATGCATATATGCGTTCGAGAACAAAGGAGAAGATGATTGTTCCCTTTATGTTTGCACTTATTCCTTTTATGTGTGCACATATTCCCTTTTATGTTTGTACTTATTCATTTTATGCTTGCACATAATCTATTTATGTGTACACATCTCACAATATGTGTGCACATATGCTAAAGTGTATATATTGGCACATTTTTATAACTATGATTACGAAGCTTCTTCTTTTTCATAATGTCTGCAGCACGTTGATGTAATCTTGGGCCTAACGAGGATCAGACACAAGGAATTCACAAGTCACTATGATCCGAGTGATGTCATCCTCAACATGAACTTCTGCTCAGTCATTGTTGGATCGTACATGGACCTTGAAAATGAGGCAGAGAAGGAGGGGATTTCTTTGGAAGCTTATTTGAAGGTGACGCCTACTGCGCAAGGACTCGTGGATTATACGCTTGGTAAGACTCCTTACCCAGGTGGGCACCATTGGGATGGGGTCAAGAGGGTATTTACAGTCATGAACATTATAAAAAAGCATTATATGACTGTTGTTTTCATGGTCGAGGAAGGAAGGATTGAAGTTTATGATTGTAGTATTAGGGTGTTCGATGACGTTACTTTTGCACCATATATGTTTCCAATCATGGTAATGTTCCCAAGACTCTTGCGATATTGTGGCAAATTCAACCACTTGCCGGATGAAATCCTGAAGCAAAAAATGTGGCCTTATGAGAGGTTGAAGGGTTTGCCACACAATGACACGGGGACAACATGTGGTGGGTATTCACTGATGTACATCGAGCACCTCCTCACCAACACCCCAATGACGGAACTCAGCGATAATACCATGGAGGACTGCAGGTACAGGTGGACAGTGGACGTATTTCATGAAAAGATGTCTCCTTAAGTTGTTACAATTTGGTTGAAATTTTTGGATAATCAAAGCCGTGTTTGGCTTTTTATTGGTCTGTAAGGATAATTTAAGCCCTGTGTGGCTTTGTTTTTATTTCCTATTGTGTATGCCTAATACTTTTGGTAAATATTAGCTATGATAAAATGTAGTTATGTTTGAATGTTATGTTACATTTCTATGGTTATATTTCTCTCCTTTGAATTGACGATATATGTGTGGACACACCGCCAAATATGCGTAACACTTAAAATTAATAAGTGTAAGAAGTAAACGACTCTTGTGAGGAATTCGACACATATTATATTACGTGTACATATATAATAATATGTGCAACTATTGGCACTCAGATATGCTAAGTTATCCAATTAGAAAGTTATGTGTACACACGCATATAATATTATGTGTATGCCTATTATAATATGTGTAACTATTTTCACAAATCTATGTTTGGTTCCACTGCACATATTATAATAAGTGTACACATATAAAACTATGTGCACACATATAATAATATGTGTACACTCGCATATAATATGTGTAACTATTGGCACTCAGATTTGGAAAATATCACATTATGTGTGCACATATTATAATATGTGCACGCATATAATATTATGTGTACACCTATTATATGATGTGTAACTATTTGCACAATGATACGCTTGGTTCGTCTGCACATATTATAATATGTATACACATAATATTGTATGCGTGCATATATTATAATATGTGCACGTCTATTATTATATGCGTGCACATATTATAATATGTGTACACCTATTGTGAGATGTGCAGTGGAACCATGCATATCTTAGTAATGTACTTTGCATTGCGTTAGCTGACCATTTATGTTAGCTTACATGTAGGTTTGGTACTATTTTCATATATAATATGTTGCTTTGGTCTAAGCAAAACACATTCAAGTATTTTTCTATGTGTTCTTTGATAATCATCAAGTCTAGAGTTTGTAATGAGTGACAAATCTCAACAATCCATGCAAATTGATATACTTATAGCGCATTTCAATGTGAAACGATCAAAATATGCACCAAAGCATTTGGTTCGTGTCTTTTACACTATTATAATCATTATCCAAAACTTATAATGTAACACTTTGTTTGAATTCAGCCTTCAACCCAAGGTATATTTGCAGTATCAACAAAGGACGATCAAATAGACCAAGATGGATACAATAAGTGCATATATACAACAAAACTACGCCCTAAACACTATAATTCACTGTAGGCAATAGTGGTTTCATTCTTTGGCACTCAGATTTGGAAAATACCACATTATGTGTGCACATATTATAATATGTGCACGCATATAATATTATGTGTACACCTATTATATTATGTGTAACTATTTGCACAATGATACACTTGGTTCATCTGCACATATTATAATATGTGTACACATAATATTGTATGTGTAACTATTTGCACAATGATATGCTTGGTTCCTCTGCACATATTATAATAAGTGCACACATATTATATTATGTATACACTTATTATAATATGTGTACACCTAAATTTCTAATTGGATGATAACTTAGCATATCATTGTGACAAATAGTTATACATATTATAATATGTGTACACGTAATATTTTATGCGTGCACATACTATAATATGTGTACGCATAAATCCGTATGTGAAGTTGAGCCATACAGATTTTAGTTATGTATTTTGCCTTAATGGTTGCCATTCGAAACATAATCGTTGGCAAGCAAAAAAACTATATGTCTGAGACTTTGTGGGTATTGGAAACATAATGAAAATAATGAGCAGTTAATTGTTAAAAGTTACAAAGATAAAATACGCAATAGTACGGATAATTGTTCAACATACAAGCTGTTAAAAAGGACAAATACTCTACGACCCAGCACCACTACTATTTCAAACTCCTGATTGTACTCCTCGATGGGGACATGTCATTTTTTTGTTGCCAAATCTTTTGCATATTCCACATTTGTTCCTCCTGGTTTTAAATGCTTCCCCAACTGATGGCATTCTCTTGGTCCTCCTCCTTCCCTGTGGGATCTTCACATAAGGTGGACATATTTTTCTCTTGTAAAGCTCCGGTGGAGCATTCCACAATTCCTCTGGTAAGATTGGATGTATTATGTCTGCATAAGCGAGAATGTACGTATTGGTGTAATAATACAGAGAAGTAAAATTGTACAATTCGCTCCCATATGCTCCATACTGACGTCTTATGGCTGCGCAAGCATGTACACAAGGATACATATCAATCTGAAACTTTCGACACGACCATGTCCTTTCGCTTAGATTGATGTTGACAGCATCATCTCCAGTACCAATTGAATAAATATCCGTGCCATTGGTAACAACCAACAACCTTGCTCCTGCGTCATTATTTTTCTTTAATATATCCTCAATGGAAGGGACACATGGCTTTGTATGTTTCATGAACATCGTACGCCTCTCATGAAATTTAAAGTTTCGTATGATAGCATTGAACAAGGTTGTTATGGGCATTTCTCTTTCATCCTTTAGCATTGAGTTCATGGACTCGACAATGTTAGTCGTCATCACACCAAACCTACAATTATGTGTAAACATTATAATAGGCGTAACCAGACACTTCAGAAATATAAACTTCGAAACAAAGTACACATCTGTTAATATGTGTACACCTAAAATAATATGTGTACACTTATTAATTTATGTGTACACATCTTCAGCAAGTGGGGAGGTCTTAATAGCTTGCACGTCTCACAATATGTGTACACATAATCGTTATAGGTGTACACGTATTATTTTATGTGTACACATCTTCTGCAAGTAGGGAGGTCTTAATAGCTTGCACATCTCACAATATGTGTGCACATAATATTTATACGTGTACACATTATAATATATGTACACATATTGTGAGATGTGTACACATATAACGATTATGTGTACACATATTTTCACTGCTTATATGCTAAACAAGATGTGTTATCAGTACCTGTGTCTTGGAAAGTATGCTCTGCTCCAGCGCTCAAATCCAACCCTCTCAAGATATGTTGCAGCCCTGTCACACTTAGTCCAGATTTCACCGAAATGTGACTCAAATTCTCTCGCCGTATATGAATCGGCTGATGCATGAAAATTTCCCATGAAACTGCCACAATGAAACTTTGTCCGGATGCTTTGAGACAAGTGCCACTTGCAAACTCCATAATTAGCTTCAGGAAAGATCTTTGATACTGCCTTTACGACGCTTAGATGCCTATCAGAAATTATGCACAACTCATTGTCGCTGGAGAGTATACCGACCAACTGTTCGAAAAAAAATTCATAAGATGCATCACACTCAACATTTACAACACAAAATGTTAATGGAAAAATATGTGTCTCTGCGTCTTGTGCCACAGCAGACAACAAAACTCCCCCGTACTTGCCAGACAAGTGAGTTTCGTCTACAGCTATGACTTTCCTCATATACGCAAATCCCCTAATCCATGACCCAAGAGATACAAAAAAAAAAAAAAAAAAAAATACAAGAAGTTCCCATCGCGATCAACCTCCAAACTTGTCTTGGTACCTTCATTTGAAGTCTTGAGCATATAACGGTATGCATCCAAAACCTCGTACCCAAGCTCTGGAGTCCCTCTTGTCAAAGACTTGGCAATAATACCACCCATTCGACTCTTCTAATAGCTAATGTTAGAACCCAAATCCCTATTGACTGCTTGCCTAATTTCCTTTGTAGTTGGACCTTTTCCCTCATTATACCAAGACTTCATGAATTCACCAACGACTTCCGCTGAGGCGAGTGGATTATGACTTGAGAGGTGCTCTAACCCGCATGTATGCATTTTTGTAAACTTTAATCATAAAGGTATCATCATTTAAATACTTGGTGGCTCGAAGCCACCACTTGCAATTAACATTTACACAACGGACACAATATACAATTTTGGTATGCTTCACTGACTTGAAACAAAAATGCTTCTTCAGTGTAGCAATCTTCAAAGCCACAACTAAGGTGCGCTTGTTTTTGAAAGTTAAACCCTTATAAAACCCGGTGCCGTCATCCTCACCATCTATGTTGTTTGGTGTAGCTTTCACATTATTTACATTATTGCTACCAATAAATACATCATAGCTCCCAATAACAGGATTAGGAGTTAACTCCACCTTGTCTTCTTTGTCTGCTTCGTTAGCCTCATCTTCAGCCTCATCTTCTTCTCGTTCATGTTCTTCATCACCTCCTTTTCTCTGGGATTTCCATATTGAAAGGATCTTCATCACCAATGTCATCCCATCCGTTACTAGAACAATCATAAGAGCGTCCATGATTTGGCATCACATTGATGTTTGAAACTTCCACTGACCTATCATCCAAATATACCCTTAAAGTCGGTCTATTACCAGCTTCATCAACATCGGCAAGGTAAATAAGGAGATCGTCATCGTTCTTTATTCTACAAGGATGACTCTTTTGCTTTGAACAAATGTTGAGCATGTATGTAATGTAAAGATTATTTGGATGGTGACTTACCGAACATCTGATAATAATCTTTTCAACTAACTCAGAATATGTAACCTCATTATTCATAACAATTGGCACCGTCTCCCTAGACTTCGAAATCCAAGTGAAACAATCATGGCTCTCCACCCATTCACCAAGAAAATCAATTGCTAACAGTAGCATTATTGGGAAAAATACCTGTAAAAAATAAAGATTCTTCATCACTCCATGAAAACACCAGTATATTTGTGCACATAATATAATAAGTGTACACATAATATTATACTCCCTCCGTTTCAAAAAGGATGAACCTATTTCCTTTTTGGTATGTTTCAAAAAGAATGACCTCTTTCTAAATTTGGAAAGAAATATTCACTTTTACTCATCCCTAGATGATTTGTAGCCACACAAATATCTACAACTTATTTTAGACCACAAGTTTCAAAAGTCTTATCTCTTTATTAAACTCCATGCAAAGTCAAATGAGTTCATCTAAAGTAGAACGGAGGGAGTAGGTGTAAAAAGAAAACCTGCAAACAAGATGTTATATGTTTACACATATTTCATATGTGTACACCTAATTTCATATGTGTAAGACGAAAATATGGTATCCTCGTCTTAATGTGTACACATATTTATAAATGTGTGCACATAATATAATATGTGCACACATATCAGATGCTACAGCTCGCTGTCCCCACTGTTCAGGCATCGTCGTTTACCATATGAAACCCAGATTCAGAAATAACACCACTTGCATTGTACAATAATAAAACCTCACACTCACCCGAGAAGATAAAATGGATTCAGAAACCCAATTCAGAAATGAAAACCCGATTCAGAAATGAAATGAAAAAATTAATTTTTACAATCGGAATATACTAAAAATGAGTACACTCGATGAGGAAAAACTAATATCAATCTATGGGGGCAAAAATTTGAGCTGATTGAAGCAAAAAAAATTGGGCGGGAATGGAAAATTTTGCAGATCGGTGGCGAGGGGAAAGGAAAGAAATAGAGGAGAGAGGAATGGGAAGAGGTTTATAAGTTTTTGCTATTTTTGGCTAACCAAAAGACATATATTGGAGGGCCATTTTGTATTTTTCAAAAGCTTGGGGTGATGTTTGTTAAGTGATTTAAATCATTAAACACCTAATTAACCCCTTGTCCCTTCCACCCATTTTTTAAAACTTGAGTCCTATGTAACTATTTAAACACTTGTGAGTCCTTCTCACCCAAAAGCCCCATGTAAATAATGCAAATGTCCCTCGGATTCTCTTATCCCCCAACTTCCGATGATTTTGTTTAGTAGAGCATCATACGTAACATCTCAAGGCACAAGAATGGTTCTTGACTCTTTAACCTTCGGAACCCAAGCATAACATTTAGTACGCTCCACCAATTCACCTTTATAATTAACTCCTAATATAACCTCACCCATCGATGGTCACCTGCAATAAATTGGAATGACCAACTATTATTATCAAATTGATAATATTTATACAGTATGTTCCAAACCTTAATGTTGCTCGCTTGGAACATTGTATATTGACGTTTTGAACATCACGTTAAAATTTTTCATTGCTTAATGTAAGATGTTCCAAACTGCTAATAGAACGCTCCAACATCCTAGTAGGATGTTCCCAACATTATCTGAGAAAATTTTAATATTTACATACGACGTGTAAAACGCTAGCAATATGTATGGAATTACCGTTACGACCATAGGAACGTCAAAAAGGATGTTTGGAATTTCTAGCAGGATGTTCAGAGAAACTGAATCCGTAACAACCTCGAATCAACAAAAAACAGCTAAAAACATATTAGTACACTTACAGGATATGACTGAATTGATACGATTACAATTAGAGGAACAAGATTTTTTCATTAATGGATAAGAAACAACTAGCTTTGGTAAATTTAACGAAATGCCGTATAACCCAAATGTACGTGGTCTCAGCTTATATTACGTAAAACTGGAGATGATATTCATTAAATAATATACGAGATTATTTTGATTTAGGAAGAAGCTCAGCAGTGCAGCTATGGCGGAATTTTGAGCGGGAAATGGAATGGGAAAAAATGGAGGGAAAACGGGGGAGAGGAGAAAGGGAAGAAGCAGCGGGTAGATCTAGGTTATGGCCAAATTTGGCAAAAAACTAGCTTTTATACATGGACTATTGTGTAACATAAAAAACTTTGGGGTGAAATAGTTAGGTAATTAAAATCTTTTAATACCATTTAGAATTAGAGGACGTTATATTACACAATTAAAACTTGAGCCTTTTTCCATTCAAAAAAAACTTGGAGGGTCCTGTCATGCCAATCCCCCTGAAAACTTGGAGGCATTACTACATTTGTTGGAGCAATGCGTATTAGTCGAAGAAAGTGTTATAATCAGGGGCTAAATTTTAAAGATAGTTTAAAAGTGGTAGTCTATAGATTCCAATAAGCCAGCAAAGCTATTCTAAGCAGCCAATCAAAATGGCCTAAACTGGAAAGTACAGAATCAAACAATTGATTAATGGTTCGAATTTGAATCTAGCATATGAACATTATGACTTCGAGTTTGTAATTCTATGATAAACCATTTTATTTGCTTGATTCAAACTCTATCGTTCGTACTCACTGCTCATTTAACACTAAATGAACCATCTAAAGCACTCTCGAAAAATTATCAAACAAAATATATTTGTTTCAAATATCAAACAATATTAACTAGAAGAAATTCAGGATCACACATTTTATTTGATAAGAAGATTTGAATAGTTGAGAACTAAAACCGCAGTATGATGAGTTCGAATTCACAACTTATTTGACAGCTAACTAGTTGAATTATCATTCTATGTTATTCAAATAATTAAGAATAGCTTAAGAATAATATATAAAAATTGATTGTAAAGAGCTACTATATCTTTTCATGGGGCAGTGCCAACACAATTAACAGTAGACAAGCTAATGGTAAAGAAGAATCTTAGCAAAAGTAATTAAGGGAAGGACTCAAAATTAGATTTTCCCATTTCTTTTTTCAGATTTCAAAGTAACAAAAACATTGAATGTTTTTTTATTAAGGAAAATATTTTCAGCCGAGAGATTCCATAGATGGTGAATGCAAATTTTAAATATGCTTTTTAGTCTTCTGATTCAATAACATGTACATTGGAATATTACCAAAGTCAAGCAAACACATACTCTCCTTCCGTCTCAAAATATTTATCCTTCTTACTAAAAATGGTCGTCTCAAAATAATTGTCCACTTAGGAGTTCAAGGTAAAATTTCTCATCTTTTTTTTCATTTTACCCTTAGTAATTATTGTTCTTGAAAATCTAGAAAGCATTTATTGAAGACAGAATAATAAGGTGGGTAAAATAGTCAATAATCATCTCTCATTAATGATTTCTTAAGGGGCGTGTAAAAGTGAAGATGACAAATAATTTGATACGGATGGAGTACAATTTTTGTGCCTTACTACATCTTTTAGAATGATAAACTTTAGTCTTCATTGTATTTGAGGGTGGGGTGGGTAAAAGGAAAAAAAAAACCAAAGAAAACGAAAACAGAAAATCCGACCTGCCGGATTCGAACCAGCGACCTAAGGATGGCTGAAGGGTTTACCAACTACAGTCCTCCGCTCTACCAACTGAGCTAAGGTCGGTTGCGGTTGTTTGACCTCTCATCTCTTCATTAGTACTAATGTACTTATTCACCTTTTCTAAAGACTAGTCAAGATTTTTTTTTCCTGCTTAGATTCTGTCCAAGTCTCTAAAGATAAAAAGAGAACCCCCTCATACTTAATGATTGTGACATGAAATGGTCGATATTCATGTTTTGAGCTTTTCATTGTATGATTTTAATTTAGGCATTAATTAATCGTTTTCTCAAAGACTTGTTGCATATTTTAAAGACAATCTATGGAACTTGTTGCATTAATGCCTTAGGAACTCTTATAATATCATTCTAAAGTTTTACGTTCTAAATGGGGGATTGTTTAGCAGATTCAGTTGAGAATTATTTAATGGAAATAAGTTCAGCTTACTATTGCTTAGACTTGTTTCCTCACAAACCTAAGCATATCCATTCTAGATTCAACTGTGCAGTAGATACAATTGAGATATTTCATGGCCTGGCAATTATTAGACCAGCATACTATGACAAACTCATTGAACTCTTTTAATACTTCTACTTGTTGAGGAGATATTTTTCCAAGAATCTATCTAAGTCTTTGTATGAAGTCCCTCCAATATCAGTTGCTTCAGCTGCTTTCTTCTTCCAATCCATTGCCTTTTCTTTCAACTCCTTGCCTTTCTCACCTTCCATCATATCTTTAATAATCGCTTCGACTTCTTGGCGCTTGACATCTTGATTTACCTCAACACCTATTCCCCACTCTACACAAGCATATCTACAATTGGTTTGTTGCTCAGCAAAGAATGGCCAGCAAATTACTGGAACCCCTAAAGTTATGCTTTCCAGCATAGAGTTCCATCCACAATGTGTTAGAAAAACGCCAATAGAAGGGTGGGAAAGAACTTGATCTTGTGGACACCAGTTTGCTAATAGGCCTCTGTCTTTAATCTCTTCAAGAAATTCAGCAGGCAAAAGAGCTGAATCCCCCATCACTAGATCAGGCCTAACGATCCACAAGAACGGGTGCTTGCTATTTGCAAGTCCCCACGCAAATTCTTTCAAGTGTTTGTCTGACATTAAAGTCACACTTCCATAATTCACATAGATCACTGAACTTGGTTCTTGTTTATTAAGCCATTCAAGACATTCTTTGTCTTCTTTCCATAAACTTGGCCTAAATGAGCTCAGCTGATTTTCTGCAGGGATGTATTTTTCCATCAATAAAAGTGGACCTGTAACATAAATGTTTGGAAATATAGCTTTAATGGCTTCTAGGACTTCATGTTCCAAAGCATCGAATGTGTTGAAGATCATTGCAGAAGCTTTCAAGCAATTTTGCG